>OZ025296.1:12656450-13916450 GCA_964019185.1 Maratus speculifer | reverse complement strand
CGCTTCAAAAACTGCAGTTTTTCATAAAGGTTTCTTTCCATTTAAAATTCATAGATAGCTTTCCATTTAAAATTCATAGGTATAGCTTTCCATTTAAAATTCATAGCAACGCCTTTTTCCGAACATAACCGCGACTAAACTTAAAAATAATCCATTGACCAACTTATTTTGCTCATTCGCAGAAAAAGGAAGGGAGATCATTTAACCTATCCATTATACACCTGTCAGCCGAAATCGTTGCAGGAAGAACTGATAATTTGTCTTCAATGGAAATGAGCCGAAAATGACAAAAGGTGAAGAAAAATTCAATATGAAACGTGTTTATCGCACCTGTTTTCAAACATAAGTCACCCAGATGGTATTCGAATAAGCAGGGAGGTTCACGAAATTTATTCGGTTTAAGCGGGGAAAAATAACATAGATCCAATGACGAGAAATTCGGTTCCGGAGAGTTCTATTCTAATAAGCGGGGTATTCGATTATCCGTTGCCCGATTAAGTGGGGAGGACTGTACCAATAAAATTTTTTCTCCTGTTATCTGCTAAATCTAATGACCAAAAATGTATATTTCAAATTGTCACTCAAAAAACAAAACCCTAAAGAAATATTTCAAATTTATTTTTTAAAAAAAAAATATGAAAAAGAATATTATATTCATCAAACATCAAATGTTTATTATTAGTAACCAAAAGATTGTTTACAAGACTTTTTCAAAGTATCAATGTTTCACAGTGTAGGGTAATTTATTCTTTAATCATGAGACTGTTTACTAATTGTTTAAATTAAAATATGATTTTTGTTCCGCTCCTGTATTGTAACTTTGTAACATCGCCTTGGCGACAAACACAGCCCTCGCCAATTATACGCCAATCGGCAATTTAGTGTAACCCTGCTCACGTGTTGTGTGACACAGTTGGCTTAGAAACGGTCTCTTAGCAACAAGCTCTGAATGCTGCAACAAGCGACGACTCTAACAAAATAAACATTCCATTAAATTTACAGTCTACTTGCTATTTCTTTTTAATTTAGTTTTTCTTTTTAGTTTAGTACACCTCCGTACATTTTGGTCCGTCGAGTCGGAGGTATGATCGAGCCAGCATCTTTTCTATTGAGTTAAATACTTGAATTTATCGAATTTCGTCAGCAAGATGAATAATGTCGGAAACTGAAATAACAGCGTTGAACAGAAGGCGAGGGAATATCAAGGCCCAAGTCACCAGGATATTTAATGCAACGGATGGAAAAAACTTCAATTTATCTGAATGGAAAGCCCATCTGGACTCTTTGTCGAAAACTGAAGAAAAGCTTGAAGCTCTCAAGCATGAATATTACAGAATAATAGAGGAAGAAAATTTGGAAGAAACTGAAAGAATACTTTCGCAACTGGACGAAGATATTCTAAAACTAGAGGTAAGCTTAAAATCCTCTATTAATGCTTATTATGAAAATACTGATTCAAATAAAAAATCCATTCAACAGGAACAAGCTAAAACGTCTAGCATTAAGCTACCTAGGGTCATATTGCCGGTTTTTAGTGGCAGAATTGAAGAATGGTCCGTATTTAAAAGTACTTTTAATGAGCTTATTAATGATAATTCAAATTTAAAAGATAATGGAAAAATTATTTTATTTGTGTTCTGCTTTGACTGGTGAAGTGAAAAGTTTGCTTACACCAGATGAAAATTATGTTTCACTTTTCAATGCGTTAGAACAAAGATACGTGAATAAAAGAGTTATGATAGATTGTCATATAAAGAATATTTTAAATCTTTGTGTAATTAAACAAGAATCCGCTAAGGATCTGCGCATTTTATTAGATAACGTAAAGAAGAATTTAAGGGCTCTAAAGATCTTAAAGTATGATAGAGATAATTTCTCGAACGCAATTTTGCTGAATATTATTCTAAATAAACTAGATAACAAAACTCGTAAACAATATGAACTAACATTAAAGGATAATGAAGTGCCTAATTTTGATGAATTTTTAGAATTTCTTGAGCGAAGATGTCAAATCTTAAATAGTATAAGTTCTAACGTATCCTCTAAATATACTGCAAAATCCTTATTCATAAAAACAAGCAAACCTCAAAGTAAATGTTGCGTAATCTGTAAAACCGAAAACCACCCCTTATATCATTGTGTTAAATATAAAAACATGAAGTTAAGTGAGCGAATTAACCTTGTTAAGAAAAATAAACTTTGCTTCAATTGTTTAAGTTCAGCCCACCTTATTAATTATTGTAATTCAAAAAGCACTTGTCATGTTTGCAAGAGCGCAAGCCATCATTCATCATTACATAATTATACAACACCAGTAAACAATCCTATAAACAATCTCCCAATACATGAAACAATAAATAGCAATTTTGTTTCGGAAGATTTATCACAAAACGAAACTACTGCTCATTCATTTTTTTCGTATGAAAATGATAATAATAAATCTGTTTTAATTAGCACTGCAATAATTTATTTGACAGATGTAAATGGCATCAAAATTCCTTTCAGGGCAATATTGGATTCCGCATCGCAGAATTGTTTTTGTACATTTAAAGCAGCACAAATATTAGGCTTGAAAAAAGAGAAAATAAATATTACTGTAAGTGGAATAAATAAATTGCCTATTTACATTAAATCTAGAATCAAATCAAAGTTGTCAAATAAAATGAATAGTACCAGTTGTGATATTGAGTTATTAATCGTTCCAAACATCTGTGACTTCACGCCCTCGAAAAAGATAAACATATCAGATTTAAAAATTCCAGCAAATATTTGTTTAGCGGATAAAAAATTTAACATTCCAAGCAGTGTGGAGATAATTATCGGTGCTGAACTGTATTTTTCTCTTTTAAATGAAGAAAAAATCATGTTAAGCAATAATTTATATTTGCAATCAAGTATTTTCGGTTATATTGTATCTGGTTGTATTTATGACAAAACAGTAAATAATAATGATACTAATTATTGTTTCTGAACAAAAAATCTTGAAATACTTAATGACACTTTGAAGTCTTTCTGGGAAATTGAAGAAGTACAAAATTTTAAACCCTGTAACAGTGAAGAATTAGAATATTGTAATGATCACTTCGATAAAACGCACTTCAGAAAACCGGATGGTAGGTTTGTGGTCACGATGCCGTTTAAACCACAGGTTTTAGAACCTGATTTGGGAAATTCCAAAAATCTTGCTTTGTAAGAATTAAACTCTCTGTGGCAACGATTCGATCGAGATCTGTTATGAAAAACTCATACACAAAATTTATTAAAGAATATAGAGATTTAAATCACATGCATGAAATAAAAGAAAATGATACCTTTAGGTATAAATTTAATATTAACAGGAAAAGTGATTTCACAAAAAGATATGTACTTTCGCAAATTGCCCGCATTTATGACCCTCTCGGTCTCTTAAGGCCAGTGATCACGAAAACAAAAATATTCATGCAGGAGCTGTGGCTTCTTAAACTAGAGTGGAGTGAGAAGCTGCCCTCTCATGTTGCCAAACAAGGGGAAACCTTCCTCGAAAGTCTTAAAGAACTGGAATCCATTGAAGTACCAAGATGCTTCCTAGCTGTGAACCAATCAGTGGTGCTAAATGGTTTCGCAGATGCGTCTTCCAAGGCTTATGGCGCAGTGATATACATGCAAACATTAATTCTAGTGAAACCATCAGTCACTTATTATGTAGTAAATCCCGCGTGTGTCCAACCAAAGTAATAACAATGCCATGTCTCGAACTGTCAGCATGTCTTCTTCTGGCTAAATTCACTAACAAGGTCTTAAATTCATTAGACAAACAGGTAACTTCAGTAAATTTGTTTTCTGATTCAACCATTGCTTTAGCTTGGATAGACAGTGCTCCTCATCGCCTGAAAACGTTTGTGGGAAACTGCATTGTGCAAATTAAGGAACAAACTAAGGACATTCCATGGTTATTATATTCCATCAGAACACAATCCAGCTGACTTGATATCAAGAGGTGCAAGTGTGGAAAACCTTTCTTCTAATCAGTTGTGGTGGCATGGCCCGCCTCTTTCAATTCTTGAAGAAACAATAGCAAAAACTGATTCTAATAAAAGTGACATCAAAGATGATTCTAGTGAGTTTAAAGCTCCCAGCAACTTGACATTTGCTATTCATACTGACTCTAATTTGTGTGATAATTTAATTAATCTTAGCAATAATTTCCAAAAATTAATTAGAATTTTAGCTTATATTTTCAGATTCATACATAAATGTAAAAAAGTAACATCTGCAACCGGCCCTCTGTTGCTGGAGGAATTAAGAAAGGCAGAGAATTATTTAATAAAAGATATACAAGTAAAGTATTTCAAAATTGAAATTTCGGCCCTCCAAGTGGATCTTCGGTTCATCGCCCAAGTAAGTTAAAATTCTTAAATCCATTTTTAGATAGAGATAGTTTATTGAGGGTGGGAGGAAGACTAGCAAAATCGAATTTGAATTTTGACCACAAACACCCCATTATAATTCTGGCGAGCTGTCGCTTGACGAAATTAATTTTTCAATATTATCATAAACGAGATTTTCATGTAGGACCCCAAGCTTTTTTGTACACTGTGCGTCAAAAATATTGGCCGCTTGGTGGCAGAAATATTGCGCCTAAAATTGTACGAGTGTTTACAATGCTTTAAAATTAAGCCTATAACGGCTAATCAAATGATGGGAGATCTCCCTCCTGAAAGAATAGTGCCCAGTTCCCCATTTTCAAATGTGGTATTAGATTTAAGTGGGCCTTTTGAAATAAAATATAATGGTCAAAGAAAGGGTACTTTTCAGAAAATCTATGTTGCTATATTTGTATGTATGGTCACTAAAGCTGTGCACTTGGATTTTGTCTCAGATTTGACATCCGAGGCTATAATAGCAACTCTAAAAAGACTTCGCTCGTCATGGGAAAAGCTCTATAATCTTTAGCGACAATGCTACAAATTTCGTTGGGGCTTCAGCAGAACTAAAACGTTTACGCAGACTTGTTACGAGTGATGACGTTTTGAACTTTTTAGCTTCTGAAGGTATTAACTGGAAGTTCTCCCCTCCTAGGGCACCAAATTTTGGTGGCCTTTGGGAGGCAGGAGTCAAATCTTTCAAATACCACTTAAAAAGATCTGTGGGCTCAGCTCATCTCACGATCAAGGAATTCTTGACAGTTATCACACAGATAGAGGCTATTTTAAATTCGCGACCACTTTGTTCTTTGTCAACAGATCCTGACGATCTTCAGGTGTTGACTCCTGGTCACTTCCTCATAGGAAAGCCTCTTAATTTAATTCCAGAACCCAATTTAAGTGAGGTCAAAGATAATTTGCTAAATAAATGGCAAAGGACTCAAAAATTAACGCAGTTAATATGGAAACGTTGGCAGAATAATTATCTGACCCAGTTGCAAGAAAGGAATAAATGGCTATTTAAAAGGCCTAATATTCTGCCAGGAATGCTAGTTTTGCTTAAGAACTCACAACTACCCATTTGCACTTGGTCACTAGGCCGCATTATTAAGGTTTTCCCAGGCGTGGACGGGATAGTCAGAGTAGTTGAAGTTCGTACTGCTAAAGGTAATTTTAAACGACCTATTTCAAAAATAAGTATATTACCCATTGAGGACAACATCATAGATCCTAAACTTTAAATGTGCTTTATTATGTATTAATTTTTCATGTATTATTTGTGTTTATTTTATTTTTATTTATTTATTTATTTTTTTTTGCTTATAGTTTGTATCATGTTGTGTTATTATTTGTATTGCATATGTATTTTGAAATATAAAAATATTTCACCGCCGGGCGGGATGTTCTGCTCCTGTATTGTAACTTTGTAACATCGCCTTGGCGACAAACACAGCCCTTGCCAATTATACGCCAATCGGCAATTTAGTGTAACCCTGCTCACGTGTTGTGTGACGCAATTGGCTTAGAAACGGTCTCTTAGCAACAAGCGGCGACTCTAACAAAATAAACATTCCATTAAATTTACAGTCTACTTGCTATTTCTTTTTAATTTGGTTTTTCTTTTTAATTTAGTACACCTCCGTACAATTTTTTTTTCAATTTTCTATATAATTCACTGTAATTATTTAATTTAAATTATTTTCAGATGAAATTATTTTATTTGTAATCCAACAATATCTATTTTTAATCAATAAATATAAATGTATGTGTAATAAAAAAACACGTTTTAAAAAAACCCGGTTTAAACCAAAAAAACCATTTTTTTTTGTTTTTTTTTTTTTGTTTTTGTTTTTTTCAAAAAAACCTGTTTTTTTTTTTCAACCCTGGTATCTATTTATGTATTCCAATGAGAAATTCTTGATGTATAAGAGCTTAAATAAATGAGCTAAAACAGCTGAATTAACATACTTAATAGTCTTTTAATTAAATCTATAACAATAATATTAATTTAATAACTACATGTGTATAATTTTATCCTGGTTGTTAAATATTTAAGTAAAATACATTGAAAAAGGAAAAGAAGTCACTGTCACTACTTATTCATTATTATTTGTAGATTTGTTGGAAATATTCCTATACATTGAAGGGTTTTTTTTTTTTTTTTCAAAATCCTTTCCTTACCTTTTTTTTTTTTTTTTTTTTTTTTTTTTTTTTTTTTTTTTTGCATAGTTAAACTCAATCATACTTGAAAAATATTATGACTTGCCTCTTTTCCTTTAAAAAGGTCCTTTTCATTCCACTTAGAAATTCAAATTTCACAATAATATTACAACATTCTTCTCATCTTTCCAGTTTTGGTAATATACTGTACGCAGACCTGCCAATTGCTATGAAAAAATAGTAGTTGTTATGATTTGGAGCTATAAATTACAATCAAAAATTGATCTTAAACTGCAATTTTTTGCAAATAACACAAGCTCCTTTACTTAATGAGCAATTTTTAGCTTGTGCAGCATATTTTTCAGGAGTGATTCTCTTCTGAAATTTTAAAAAAATAGATAATCAGTCTGAAAATTTCGGATTAAAAAATGCTCAAAGGGAAAAAAATATTTTGGCTACAAAACAAACTTCTGACATAAAACACTTGTAATGGATATCAGGGTTGGCACGGTTTTAACCATGGTTTAAACCAACTGGTTTTTTTCTCAAAAAAACCAATTGGTTTAAAAAAAAAAAATCAAGTGACATTTTCTCATTTTTCTTTATAATTTAAGACCTACAAATTATTGGATATAAATATATACATTTAACATTTTATTTCAGCAATAAGTATTAGATATAGTGGGTCTAGGTCATTTTTTATAAGGATAAAAATCGGTATGCATTGGTAATCATACTCTATTGCTCTAAAGAAAAACTTAGAACATGTGAATTGATCAAGGATAAAATAGATTAAAAATATGCAATATTTAGTATAAAATATTTTCATAAAAAAAGCAGATTATATTTAAAGCAATCTATCATAACATGCACAATGATTTTGACTATAGAGCTACATAACTCAATGATCTTTAAGATTTTGTTCCAACTGTAACAAAAAAATTTTTATTGGGGAAATTATCTTTAATTAAAATTAAAATATAAAGTTGAATAAGAGAGTATTCAAAAATCTGTCGTTAGTTAAAGCATTTTAATAATGCCAATCTAATTTTTTCCCTGTTATCTGCTGAATCTAATGACCAAAAATGTTGATTTCAAATTGCTACTCAAAAAAACCCCAAAAAATATTTCATTTTTTTTTTTTAAATTTAGAAAAGAATAGTATAGCCATCAAACTGCATCAAATGTTCATTATTAGTTATCAAAAGATGGTTTATAATTTTTTTCAAAGTATCAATGTTTGATTGTGTAGATTAATTTATTCGTTGAACACAAAATTATTTACTATAACTGTTTAAAAAATAATTTTTTTTCAATTTTCTGCATAATTCACTATAATTATTTATTTTTAATTACTTTCAAATGAAGTTATACTACTTATAATCCAACAATGTCCATTTTTATCAATAAATATGCATGTATATCTAATAAAAATGTATGTTCTAAAAAAACCTGGTAAAAAAAAAAAAAAAAAAAAAAAAAAAAAAAAAAAACCAGTTTATTTAGTTTTTTTTCGAAAAAGCCTGGTTTTTTTCCGACCCTGGTGGATATTAATCATCATTGAATCTTGTTTCTGTAAATATTTATATCAGGAAAACCCTTCCTTAGAAACAGGGGCACCATTTCAAGAGTTTTTTTTAGGGGTTTGAAGTAGTGTGTAGAATAGCATGATTTCCACACAGAAAAGAAAGTCCTGCATACTGTAAAATACTGTACACTATTTACCCCTGTAAATTCTTCCACAGACCTAGTGGTGAGTATTTGTTAAAATTCCTTAGAAGTTCTCTAATTTTTTTCTTTTACGCAATTTTAATGTATGATTAAACTGTGGAAAAAATTGAGAATTTCTTCAAATGATCTTAGGGGGGGGGGGGGAATTGTTTTTTTCATGAAATATTTCAAAAACAAATTATCTTCAATTGGTTGCTAAACAAAATCGCCAATTTTATAAAGAGTTCAGAAAGAAATTATGAATTTTATCAAAAGATTGCATAAAAAAATCACGACTATCAATAAACTATCCAGAAAATATAATTTAACATTAGGAATTCAAAACTTTAAACCTGTAATTTTCTTAAACATTACCACCAAGTGACTTCCTATTTGGTATTCTATGATAAATTTTCCATAGAAATCCAAATAGGATGTCAAAATTAAATGCTTGTATTCAAAGTTTGATACACTTTCTATGTGAAAACAACACCTAAACATTTTAAATTTAAAGAAGATATAATTTTCAATAGAAAGTATGTTTTCATTTCGCTTCCTCTATTTGGAGATTTTAAAAATATATATATATTTTTTTCTCTTTGATTAACTATAGATAAATATTTAAAAAAAGCCTTGAAAAAATTTCCTGTGTGCAAGTAGCCATATATTTGTTTTGATTCTTAAAACTTTATTTAAAACTCTCTTTCTTGACTCTTTTAGTCAAGAAAAAAAGAACACAAGTTATTGATTTCTTTTTTTAATATACATATATTCACGTGGTATATAAATATTATACAAACAATTTTTTCACAAGATACATAAATATTGCATAAACAATTTTTAAATAACTGTTTAATAATTTGCTGTAATGGTTTTCCTAAATCATTATTGATATATCATATAGTGGTATATAAATATTATACAATTTTTTTTACAAAATATATAAATACTGTATAAACATTTTTTAAATAACTGTTTAATAACTTTCTGTAATGGTTTTCCTAAATCATTATTGATATATTATATAGTGGTATATAAATATTATACAAACAATTTTTTCACAAGATATATAAATATTGCATAAACAATTTTTAAATAACTGTGCTGTAATGGTTTTCCTGAATCACTATTGATATAATACTGATTCATCATATAAAACATAGTAACTATGATGACAATTTTGGTTTAACTGAGGTTTTTTTCTAAAAATAATTTAATTGTTTGGAAACACAAAATTTTACTTTCTACTTATTCATGATCCTAAAGTGATATTGGAAGTTCAAAACCATAGCTGAAGCGCAAAGAAAATTTAGGTGAGAGTTTAGAGCAGATCCCACATGTGACTTATAAACACTAAAATTAGAGTTTAGTTTGAGAGAAATGGAACTAGTCAAGATGTTCACAAGTAACATTTGCTAAGACTGCAATAAATAACAAACCTTACTAACGAAGAAAGTGGTAGGTCAATGTTTGAGATTCATTGCTTTATGTTATCAACAGTGTCTTGATTAGAAAGAAAACAAGTTTGAATAGTGATATTAGTTTTATAAAACCTTCATTATTGTATTTTCATTTTACAATTTGAAATGTATAGTGTTAAAAAAAATTATGTTCAATTCATTTTGATTCTGTGTGCACTTTTCTTAAACATCCTGTATACATTAAACTTATTGGTATTCTTGAATTTTAATCAATCTTTTCTTATTCTGGATTTTGTATTTATTAGAGTTAACTTTGGTCTGATGCACAGAGAGCCAGCTTGGACTGTATGTATAGTTAATTAGTAATTCTGTATATTTATTTATGTATTAATTACATAAAAAGATTTTTATACAGTATTGTTTTCAGCTGAAAATAGGAAGATTGCCAAAATTTGATTTTGATCGTTCCTTCGTTTTTATCATTTACCACATGAATGTTACCACAGTATGTAGGTTATGAAGTTTTGGGAAAATCGATATATTTAGGGCATTTTAAAAGAATCTCTAGTTAGGTTTCAAATGAAGAATTTTCTGTCTTTTTTTCCCTCTGTTTCTTTTGCTGTTTGACTGTTTTCACTCCTAATAATATATTTTTCAATTTTTAGCTAAATAGAAAGATGCAGGGAATTAAAAAAAAAAAAAAAAATATGTGGAATAATTTAATTTTAATTTTTTATGATCAATGTCATAAATATTTTTCTGGAGACTTAAAGAATTTGTTTTGATTTACAGTGCAAAGCCTGGTACACTATTGATGATACAAAACTATAGGATAGGTAAACCAAAAAATTATGACAATGTGCCTCGTTTACGTGGAGCTGCTGGAAATTTACCTATGTTAGATATGGAAATTATATTAGGAGATTATGCAAAAGTTCAAATAGTTCCTGTCACTGATGATCTTCTGCGTTTGCAGATAGCAACTTTACCCCTCATAGAATTTTCATTTGGAAATCGAGCAAGTGTTGAGTAAGTATTTTTCTCTCATGGGCATACTAGTGTTGCATTCTGTTTTTAAAGAGTTGTTTGTGTTGATTTGTAAATTTTGAAAATTAAATAAAATAATTTCTAAGTAAAATTGTGCTTTTTCAACAATGTATATCCTTCCATCATATAAGATATTTAATTTTTGCATTATTTATTACATAACTTTTGCTTTTCAGATTAAAAAAAAAAAAATTACCATTATATTCTGTCTTATAACACTCTCCAATGTATAATATGGACCTTGACTTTAAGAAAACATTTTCTAACTTTAGGATTTTTTTACTGTGTAATGCACACTTCCTCCTTTTAAAAAGAAATCTTTATTGGGTTCATAAAAATTAATAAATAAAAAACATTTATAAGCATAGTAGTTAATATTTTTCATGTAGTCTGATTGCAAATTCATGCTGCATATAGTGTTTTTGTAAATAAATGTATGTTTTTAATTAAAATTTTTAATTATTATATTCATCTATTTTTCCTTTAATTTTTCAATTTGTTGTTTCTTAAAACCACCTATAAAGCACACATGTAAATTTTTATAAACTAGCCGCCCTTGGCAACCAGTTTGGTCTCCTTTAAATGTATTCTAAGCATTAAATCATATTGCTTTTATGGTGCTACTTGGTTATCCTGTTGACCAATTTCGCCAAATTATACAAATCACCAAACTAATAAACAAATTATATACATTGACATAATTTTTATATTAAATAACAAAAACACAAATAATTAGTAGAATATTAATAAAAATACAAATAAAAAGTCGGAATAAAAATAACTTAATGGTGTTTTAAACACATATATCATATTTAATGTCATTGAATGGGACATTCACGATCATTCATAATTGGCATTTAATCTTATAGTTTGACGATAGTCTTTTAGTCAACGGGAAAACCAAGTAGTATCACTTTTATTCATAATTTATTTTAATTGCTCTTTTTTTTTTTTTTTTTTTTTTTTTTTTTTGCCAAATTAGAAGATTTTGCTTAAAAAATAGGCACATACATCATATATGCACCACATTGACGTGATTGCAACAAAATCGCAATTATATACCTCACATAGTAACTCGGCTACTGTTGTTTATTTATTAATAAACTGTTTATTTACTCTTATTTTCTTTTTCTAAATGATATAAATTGTTATGTTCTATAATTATTAATTAAATGTTTTTTTATTTATTTATTATTATTTTCTTTTTTAAATAATAGAAAATAGTTAAATATATATGTAAATTGTATTTGAAAGCAAAGTGTTTGCCAAATTGGTATATATATATATATATATATATATATTTAAAAAAAGAACATGCGCTAATGTGATGTGTATATGACATTTGTGCTGACACATCAAAAAACTCTATATTTTTTTGCTAGCCTGGTACTGGTGAGAAATCATCAAATACTGAACCCATGGCATTTTCTCGTATTTCATTAATTTCATTTAAAATTTAATAATGTAATCTTTTAACTCATTTCATTTATAATGCATAATTTTTATTTGAAACTGAATGCTTAAAATTCACAACTTTTATTTATTTATTTTAAACAGAAAAAACAAAAATAATGATATTCTGAAGCTTCATAATTGCAGCGAAAGAACAAAATGTAAATAAATACAATTTACCATGGCCTAAATCTTGCCAAAGGACTTCTATACATTAACCAATAAGATGAGTTTCATTTGAGCATTGCCATTAAACAATTAACAAATAATTGCGATTTCTTTGCCACATACGATAGCATAATATATCTATAGATTTTCTCGAACTGAAAGTTTGTATGTGTTATATGTCTGAATATACAGTATATATTTTTTTCAATTATTAATACTACACTGGTGTGCAAAAATTAAGGACAAAGCAGATAAATTGGCATAAAAGCTGAACAAGGCGACAAAACAGATTGTTTAAATGGTTTTGATCATTTGTCATATGTTTTCACATCTTGGAAATCTTATAAGACGATTTCAGTCAATGTGAAAAATTTATGCACGATGTTAAATTCTAAAAAAAACATCTTGCCCTTAACTTTTGCTCATTAGTGTTATGTAAATTGGTTTGAACAAATCTGTATTCAACACAAGCTCCTTATTGTGTAAGAATGGGGCTTATCATTTGATCTAGACACACGGCAGTGTGTCAGCCAAGTTCACAAAGTAAAAGGCAACACACCGGCCATGGGTTATATTACCCGAACCATTTCAGGCCATTTTTGACCCCTCAATAACTTAAATTTTATTTGACCTACATACTTGCAATTTTTTGTGTCATGTAAGACCATCTTCTAATTTCCAAATCCTGAAATTTTTAAAAAAAATCTTTTACTGTTCATGAGAAATTGACACCTGAAAACCACTGTTTTTACCACTGACTCACTCATAAATGTTTGACTACTTCCAGGTGACTTAGGAAGTTGAAATTAGGTGTGGAGTTAGGTTATTGGATCTATAAATAGGAAAAAAAAATCTGAAATCACCATTAATTAAACATTAATGATTGGTTAGAAGATAAATTATTGGATTACAATGGAAGTTTATGAGAATTTCACAAAATACCAGAAATAGTGCCAAGTTGGTGTCATTTTTGGCGAGTATCAGGGCTAATCTCTGAAACTATCGAACCGATTTCAAAAGTAATAGTACCAAAATGATGGTATTCGCCCCGGTTCAAATATAGACTATATCTTATGTCTGTGCTACTAATCAAAAGAGGGTTCAGAAAAATGTGATTTTTATTTTACTGAAGAGCCTAGAAGCACAAAATTTGACATGTTAATTATTTATAAGATATAAATGATCACTAATGACATTTGCTAAAAAATATCAAATTTAAATGGATGAAAATCCGTGAACAGCGTTAAAAAAAGTTCTAAATACAAATTTTAAAACAATTTCAGCAAACAACAAACCAATCTTAAAAGTAATGATATCAAAATGATGATGACAGTCTTTGCTCCGACATAGGATATATCTTTATGTCGATTACACTAACCCAAAGGGGGTAAAAGAGCAAAAAACATTCTAAAAATGTGATGTCTGTATATTAAAACTCTGGACTGGAAACATAAAGTTTGGCATTTTAGAGTTTATGGGAATTTCGCGAAATATCAGAAATAGTGCCAAGTTGGCGACACTTTTAGTGAGTATCGGGGCAATTCTCTGAAACCACCTAACCAATTTCAAAATTAATGATACCAAAATGATGGTATTCACTCCGGTTCAAACATAGGCTATATTTTATGCATATACCATTAACGAAAAGAGGGTGAAGAAGCAAAAAATATTCTAAAAATGCAACTTTTGTGTTACTGAAGGACCTAGAAATATAAGATTTGGCATGTTAATTATTTATAAGATATAAATGATCTCTAAGGGCATTTGCTAAAAAATTGTGAATTCAAAAGAGGTGAAAATGTGTGAATAGCGTTCTAAAAATGCTCTAAATTGGGATTTTTAAGCAATCTCAACAAACAACAAACCGATCTTAAAAGTAATGATATCAAAATGATGGTGATAGTCCTTGCTCCAATATAGGCTATATCTTATGTCGATTCCACTAATCCAAAGGGGGTAAAAGAGCAAAAAGCGTTCTAAAAATGCAATGTCTGTATGTTAAGGGCCTAAAAACATAAAATTTGGCATGTTCATTAGTTATAAGATATAAATGATCACTAAGAATATTTGTTAACAAATACAAAATTTAAAAGGGATAAAAATGCGCGAAAAGCGTTCTAAAAACTTTCTTAATAGCAATATTTAAGCGATCTTGGATAGTTAGCAAACCGATTTAAAGAAAAAAAAAGATGCCCAAATGATGGTGACAGTCCTTGCTCTAACAAAATTATTGGATAAATTACCAGATTACAATGGGGATCTATGGGAATTTGGTGAAATACCAGAAATAGCACCATGTTGGCATCACTTTTGGTGCATAATTTTTGTCATCAATATAGCGATATTTCGCCAAGTTGGCTACAAACGTTTTTGGTCGACGAAATAATCAAGTAGTACCCAATCACGTAAAAGAAACATCCTTATTAGTGGAATTTAAAGATACATAAGCAGTCATAATGTTAAAAAATAGTGAATAAATATAGTGAATAAATGCAGAAAAAAGCTGAAAGATTAATTAATATTAAATAAAACTAATTTAACATATTTATTTCAAAAAGGAAACAAATACATACTTATTTGACAAAAAAAAAATCTTATCAAAAGCATGAATGTGAAAAAATGCCACGTTCATTAAAGGTTTCGCTCATAAAAGAAGTGATTTGACAAAAAATAATGATATCCTGTCAACAACATGAATGTGAAAGAATGCCAAGTTCATTAAAGGTTTTGCTAATAAAAGAAGTGAGATCTAACTGCAAACCAAGTTCTTTCGGAGCTCCTTAAATCATAGCTCCTGTCATGTATAATATTATTCAATTGCTTAAAATGATTTGTTATGTTACTTGTTATTCAATAGAGCGACTTGGCAAGTTTTCAGCTACCAACTTTAATCTTTGAGTCGGAGTATAATTTAATCTAGAATCTGATTGGCAAAGATCTAGTCAATCGAGTGTTCGAATAAGTATATTGAAGTTAAGGTATTGATAAGTTAAGGAAGGGATCAACTTTAATTTCTGATCAACTAAATAGAAAAAATTGAATAACAGAAAACTTGCTAAGTCGCTCAATTGAATAACAAGTAACATAACAAATCATCTTAAGCAATTGAAGAATATTATGCATGACAGGAGCTATCATTTAAGGAGCTCCGAAAGAACTTGGTTTGCAGTTAGATCTCACTTCTTTTATTAGCGAAACCTTTAATGAACTTGGCATTCTTTCACATTCATGTTGTTGACAGGATATCATTATTTTTTGTCAAATCACTTCTTTTATGAGTGAAACCTTTAATGAACTTGGCATTTTTTCACATTCTTTTTTTTGATAGGATTTCTTTAATAGTAAGAATAACTGTGTATTTAAATTCTGTTTTTTCATTTCTCTCAATTAAGAATGAATTCTTCTTGTGCAGATTAGAAGTAAGTGTAAGAATTTCTTGTTTTGAAATATAAAAAGTTATGTTTAAAAAGGCTTCTAATGTAAATTTAAATGATTTTTCTTTTTTCCCCTACTATTTAAATTATGAGCATTTACAGGATGGTCCCAGGCCAGAAAGATATGTACGTAAGAATGGGGTTTATCATTTGATTTCTTTAATAGTAAGAATGATAAGTCTAATAGTTGGATCTTAAGTTTTGTTTATCAAGAAATATTGGGAAATTACATGGAAATGAAGTCTGATTTTCATAATTTAATGTTCATGGTAGTTTTGAAATAAAAACGCATCTTGAAAAAAATATATAACTCATTCAGATGTGTCATGATTTTATTGTTTAATCAGATATTAGATTTTCATTACTTTTACACAATTGAAAGGATGTCATTTCCATAAAAAGTCTTTTTCTCCTTGAATGTTGGCCTCATTTCAACTCTAGTAACAATTTCTGTATTCATAAATTATTTCAAAATAATTGCTTTTTTTTTTTTTTTTTGTCTTTTTACAAACAAATAAAAAATTCAAACAGATTGTCATCTTTGGTAGCTGCTGTTAAAAGAAAGTTCAGTAAACACAACATATAATACTCAAAAAATAAAATATTATGTTCATTTCCTTATATGATTCTGTTTAAGAATATTGGGAAGATATTTTTAATGTCTATGTGTTGAACAACGTTGCAAAAGGAATTTCCAATACAGTCCAACCCCGTTATAGCGAACCCGGTTTATAACAAACTCCCAGCTATAACGAAAGAAAATTTTGGTCCTGCCATTTTCCTATTGCATTTAATGTTATTTTACCCTTTTATAGCGAACCTGCGGAATCTTAAGAATCGGTTATAACAAACTTTTTTCTAGTCGACCATATTTTTTTTTTCTCTCTTTTTTTCTTTTCTGCTGATGTGAAAAAAGGTTTTCGGCTCTAATTTTATAAGAAAATGCATGCCGGCTAATAAAACATGGTGCAAATTAACTATGTCTCTTTATTAAAGAGTAGTAAGACCTGCATTCTTTCTCTTTTATGGTAGCCATTCTGCAGGTATGATCACGCCCACCCGTCAGTTATTTTCCATTACTCCTGTCATAGCAAATCAGTAACGCATTTAAACTAACTTATTTAACTAACGTATTTAAGAATAATTCGAGGCACAGCATTAAAAAAAAACATCTTTAAAGCAAGCAATAATCAAAAGCTTTTTTCCTTAAATTATACTCTCTGAAGTTTGCAAGATGATGAAAAAAAGGAAAATTTAAATGAAAAAACAGTAAACAAACAAAATAAAAATAAAATGATTTTTAACGCGCCAATAAGTAGTGTTACTCATCCTAAGTCTGGATAAAGTGTAAAGATTTTAGTATAGTCAGAATCATTCTTTAAATTGTCTGCTCATTTATCCCAACATTTATTCAAACTAGGGTGGTCTCAAATTTTTATATAATCGGCGCTATACTGTATTTCTATTTGTCTTCCTTTTTAGTTAAATTATTTTGTATTGTGCCAGTTTAATATTATCAACTTTAGTCAATTTCATTCATTAATGATCATATCTAAATGAATTTACGTTTTTTTTCTTAATACATGATTATTAAACATCAGGTAATTATATACATATTTTGTAAACTCTAACATTTTTTAATGGTTCTGATATAGAGAACAAAAACTTTGGTCCCTTGAAGTTTGTTATAATGGGGTTTGACTGTAATTCCATTATCAAAAAGTTTTTAGCATTAATTGGGAAATTTCAGGGAATTTTGACATAAAGTATTTCTTATCACTCTAATTTGTCAACTTGATATATAAGCATTCAAACTAAAATAATTTATAAATATTTCAAAGAAAACTTAATTTTTAATTCTAAAATTTGAATTTATTGTAGATAGTTAGCAGTAATAGTTTTTGGAGCCTATCATTTTTCTCATTTTTTTTCCCCCTTTGATAATTTTCTGGTTTTAAAATTCTTGCTAAAGGATAAGTCCATGCCAATGTTACCATTTTTAGCATTTTATTTTTCACATCAAATAGGCACCATTTTTTATTTTTTATTTTTTTTGTATTAAATCTTAAAAAAAAAAAAAAAAAAAAAAAAAAAAATTGCAATGCATTTTATGAAATTTTGAATTAATCAAAATCAATAAAATCCATTATAATCAGCATAACTTCTTTTTATGCATTTGTTAATATGTTATAAGTAAGATTACATATTTTTCATACTTTGTTTAGAAACAGTCAAATTTTGTGAAAAAACTTCTAAACTCCCTCTGAATGAAAATATGTTTTTGTTTTAAAAAATTCTTTGTTATTTTATAACTAATATAAATATTATGATATTCGAACAGCATGATAATTACTATTTGTTTTTTACAATACTATTCCTTAATACTACTCTGTTATCCCGTCAACCAAAATACTATCAACAAATTATAAGATTAAATGCCAATAATGGATGATCGTGAATGTCAATTCAATGACATTAAATACGATACACGTGTTTAAAACGTCATTAAGTAATTTTTATTTCGACTTTTTATTTGTAATTTTATTAATATTCTACTAATTATTTGTTTTTTTTATTATTTAAAATAAAAATTATGTCAATATGTATAGTTTGGCTATTAATTTGGTGATTTGTATAATTTGGCGAAATCAGTCGAAGGGATAACAGAGTAGTACCTATTTCTTTAATCGCAATTATCTGAATTAAATAACTTATTCATAATAATTATATTAATTTATGTTTTAATACAGTCACACTCAACCTGCGTCCAACTACCAGATATGTGCGGCCTGATGCATATAGCCCTTAATCCATATTTAAAAAAAATAATTTGAAATGTGCATACAAAATGTTCAAGACTTTCATGGTTGTTTATAATATTTTGAAAGGAAGATAAAATTTGTCCTGCTATTTTTAATTAATTTAAATTATGTTAAAACATCAAAAATGCTATTTTCTTAGTCAAAAGGATATTTTTACATGCATTCCTTATTTGTGCTATAGTGTTGCATAGATTTCTTAAGATTCAACACTAATCAAACTGTGTACCAAATTTAGTTTGCACAATGTATTTCTACAATAAAAAGAAAGTTTTTGCATTGAGAAAAAGAATGTATAATTAGAGAAAATATAATTTTAGAACTTGAAATTCTGCATTTTTATGTTACAACATTTTATACTTGACATATATAAGTAATAGTGTTTTATAAGATTGATCGTTTGTCACGAAAAAAAATCACAAAATTTTTACTCTACTACTTCCAAACAATGTTCACGTCCTATTTCTAGAATATGTGCAACAGAAATCTATCATAAATTTCATTGTTTGAAAATAGCAGTATTAAATTTTTTTTTTGCAATATTTCTACCAAGACAAACTTTCAGCCATACTGATAATATTAAATTTATTATGTTGTTATATTATACTATTTTTGTTATCTTACTATTTTAATTACACCTTTTAAGTGTGTTGCAGCCTGCCTAACATCGGAAACACTTATTTGTAACCCACGTTAAAAAAAGGTTGAATATGCTGTTCTAATATCATATGTTAATTGTAGCCATTTTTGGATTACATGATTGTTTTTAAAATAAGTTAAGACAATTTTTCCCTCTATGGCACTTAGTCTGTTATAACGGAATTGCTCTGAAAAGAAACTAAATTTTTGTGCTTTACAGGTTAGCAGCTGAGGGATCTACTGTAGATGTTGTTGGTTTAGTCACACATGTAACCCTTTTACATCGTTTTATATATAAATGTAAGTTGTATTTTAATTTCTCTTGAAACTCCATGAACATTGAAACTTTGAAGTTTATGTGTTAAAAAAAAAAAAAAAAAAAAAAAAAAAATCTTTCTTTCTTTTCCCATTTTTACACAGTTTTATTTAACTTAACTTGGTTCATGTATGTAAACATGATATTTTCTCAAAAATTTTTCATTCTTGTCTCAAAGGTCTAGAGCTGGCGTGTCCAATTTTTCATCTAGCAGGGAAGCATCTCAGCTCTTGGCAAACAATAAAGGGCACCATTTTTATCTTGGCTTAAAACATGCAACAAAATTATTTCAATATTAGTAGTGCTGCTCATATGTGAATGCATTTCACTGTAGAAGACATGAGGTCCCTATGGATATGCAGCTCCATGTAAAACAGATAAACCTTCAAAATAGCTGTTTGCAAATTTTGCAAACAGCTATTGCATTGCAAATTTCAAACTATACATTTTTCTGCGAGACTCTAATTAAAAATTATTTTAATTGGAAGGAGTCAGAAAATAAAATCTCGCCAATTTTTTTTTTTTTTTTTTTTTTTTTTTTTTGGGTGGGGAGGTGGGGCATGGGGGTGAAAAGCAAAAATACTCTTTTATTTATTTTGAAAGTGCAATTTTGGCATTATAAAATGTGCAGAAACAAAGACATGCATGATTGATTCGGAAGAAGGCAGCCTGGAAGAGCTGTCACTGATCGAAATAATTTTGTACAATTTTATAGATTCAAAAAAAAAAAAAAAAAAATTAAAAATGCGTGAAATTTCAACAGACTGATTAAGAAAATGACATTTCTTTTTCCCAATTCATAAAATAGTCAATTTGCCAGTTAAACAACATCTATAACAATAACAAAAAAGCTGAATTGGGGAGCGCTGATTTTTTTATATTTGACTTCTTAACATATTAAAAAAATTCTTGCCAACTTTTATTATTTCCTATCCTTATAATTTCCACAAAATATTTTATAAAGAATAATTAGAATTAAGAAAAGAAACCCAATAACATGTGAATATTTTTTAAAAATACATTTAAAATTTTGATGTATGAAATGTACGTGCAGAGATTTTAAAAATATCTCTCAAGCAAATATCAATTATTTTAAATAAAATATATTTCAAAAGAGAATTTTATTTTTAAAAAATGTTAATAACAAGAGAACTTTAAAAGGGTGCCAAAACACTGCCCATGGGCGCCGCGTTTCACAGCCATGTTCTAAAGTTTCTGTACTCATTATGTATGTTCTCAGTGATAATTGCAAAAATTTAATTACATTTAAGTTTAACTATACATTGAGAAAGTAGTGTAGAAATTTTACATATTATAAATAATTTTCAGGCATAATTTTCTAAAAATCGGTTACCATGTAACTTAAGAATAAATATTTGCCTTTTACAATAATCTAAAGTACTTTTAGCAGGCACACAGATGTCTGCTCAGTTAGGGTTCCAAACTAATGATCTCTAACTCAAAGTCAAATATCCTTGTTTTAGATTCTAAAAACACTATTCATACAGGTAAAAAATAAAGATCTTAAACAGTCTTTGGCAATCTTTATTTCTGACAATTTTGTTGGCAACATTCCAATATCACTTCAGATTGTAAACCATCCAGAGTTCAAAATGCACTACTGATGCAAATGATTGATAGTAAGCTTCTCAATCTCAACAGTCTAAACATGCTTTAGACTGTTGGGGTGCAGCTCATTTGTAATTCAGTTGTTACTTTCTTCTATCTTCAATAGATGAAATTATTGTAATCTAAATTTTTTTCGACTTCCGGTTTTTGACAGATTTAGACGTTTTAGGGGTCAGAGATTCCAAAAAACATGTTTTTACAAAATGTGTGTCCGTATGATGCCATTCTATCTTCAAAAAACGTATGAAGATATGCATAGAATTGAATCAAATTTTTTATGAATGTTTTTGGCCATGGCAAGCAGGTCCTCCTTCAATTTTGAAATATTCTGCTGGAAGGGGGTGTAACAATAGCGATTTTTGTGCCATTTTCAATATTGTATGGACTAAAATTGTATGAAGTTATGCATTGAATTTAATTAAATTTTTTGTGTAAGTGTTTGGCTATGGCTAGTTGCCCCTTCCTGAATTTGAAAAAATCTGCCAGAAGGGGGCACTGCAATAGTGATTTTGATGTCATTTTCAATATTGTATCATCGTAAAGTGTTTGAACTTATGCATAGAATTTTACCAAACTTTTTGTGTAAGTGTTTGACTACAGCTAGTAGGTCCTCCCTAAATTCGAAAAAAAATCTGCCGCTAGAGGGCACTGCAATATCAATTTTTTGTGCCATTTTCAATATTGTACCACCTAAAAGTGTATGAAGTTACGCATAGAATTGAACTAAATTTTTTGTGTAAGTGTTTGGCTATTTCTTGTTGGTTCTCCCTGAATTTGAAAAAAATCTGCCTTAAGGGGTGCGCTGTAACAGCGATTTTTGCACCATATTCAATATTGTACCGCATAAAAGTGCATGAAGTTTTGCATAGAATTGAACCAAATTTTTTGTATAATTGTTTGGCTTTGGTCATCAGATCCTCCCTGATTAAAAAAAAAAAAAAAAAAAAAAAAAAAAAAAAAAAAAAATCTGCCTGAGGGGAAGTGTTATAATCAATACGTCTGTGCCATTTTCATTATTTTACCTAAAAAAATGTATGAAGTTATGCATAATTGAAATAAATTTTTTGTGTATGATCATTTTTGGGCTTGGCAAGCAGTCCCTCAATTTGAAAAAAATCTTCTAGAAGGGGGCTCTGTAAAAGCGATTTTTGTGCTATTTTCATCATTGTGCAATCGAAAAATGTATAAAGTTACATACAAAATTGAACCAAATTTTTTGTTTATGATTTTGGCTGTGGTCGGCACAACTTCCTTGAATTTGGAAATATTCCATGCAAAAGGAGCATCGTGATAGTGTAGCATTTTTTGTATCATTTTCTCGATTCTCTGCTGTTCTATTGTCCATCAGCTTGTGCAGAGACAGGAATTCGCATCCTGCTGAGACGGCTGTTTGTGAACAACTGATTATAACAGAATAAGGGAAAACTATTGATTTTAATAAATATCACGATCCATATTAACTTGTTTTTATTCCAATTAATTGACTGAAGCAGAAATTTAATATCAAAATCAAAGTTGATATAGTATTGAATTAATAATATTAAAGTATTAACATGTGTAACTGCTTTTTGAAATATTAAATTATATATGAGATAGAAGAAAGTTTTGGGATTGGCACATCCAACTAGTTTTTAAATGAAGTTAATGCACATCATGAAAATAAAATCTCTAATAATAATAATAATAATAGCATTTAGTGAATGTGTATATTTATATATTTAAGAAAATTAAATAATGCAAATAATTACTGAATTATAGTTTTTTTAAATATTCTTTTACATATATTTGAGTACAT
Organism: Maratus speculifer; assembly: GCA_964019185.1. NCBI lineage: Eukaryota > Metazoa > Arthropoda > Arachnida > Araneae > Salticidae > Maratus > Maratus speculifer. The sequence continues at coordinate 13,893,457 of OZ025296.1, read as the reverse complement.
GTCTAAAATTTTATATGATTCTTATAAAGATTTTTTATTTCTTCACTGAAAAATATTTAAGATTCAAATTTATATGTGCATATGGTTGTATGCAAGATTTTTCTTAAGAGGGAGGAAAGCAATTTTACCTCCTTGGTGCACTCCCTTAGAATAAGCAACTGTAAGGTATGCAGGAGAGAGCCATTAACCTTCCTTGATTTTGAAGTTTAATTTAACGGGCTGCTAGGGCAAAAATGAATTTAAGCCTAGAAGCCACAATCACTTAAAGCAGAGTTTTAAAGGATTGGTGTACACATATACGCAGAAATAAGTCAGGTAATTATTTAAATTGAATTTTATTAAAAACATTTAAAAACATGATTAGTATAACAGCAAAAATCCGGCCATAACTTTGGCCAAAAGAACGCATTGCTCATTTAGTGAGCTTTTTATCAAGTCTAGACTGACATTAGAATATAGCATGTTAAAATGAGCTTTTGAATTAAATCTAAATCATGCTTTAAATATTGCATGTCTAAAACGAGCCATCCAAACATGAAGTTGCTCAAATATATACCATCTGATAATCGCATGGAAATAGCAAGGCAGTTCTCTGTAACAGTGAAGCATACAGTTATACAAAGCAACCAATCAGAAACAAGCAAACGTCATCGGTACGATGACGCAATACTTAAACTGGAATGCAGGCATTCATCTCCAGATGCGTGGAATTCGTAAAAGTATGACGCCATATCGCCAAAGAAAAAGAACACTCATAAGCAGAGTAGTGAAATGATATCTTAGTTACATAACGACTCCAAATACCGGCATCATGGTAACTTCATATCGACAAGAATGCTGCGATATGACATCAATGGCCCGCCTTCCACACATCTGGATATGTTACAAACTAGTACATGAAAAATGAAACTAATTCGAAATCTTATACAGTTTCATTAAAAAGGTATAATTTAAAACATTTTCTAAATATGCTAGATTTTTTTTCAGTTTCATTTTTAGTACAGCAAGATCCCAGATTAAAATAAAACAAGTTAAGCACATAAATATAAAAAGTCAATCATTATAAGTTAATATTTATTTTCAAAAATTTTCTTTCTAAATTTTTCTAGTGTAATTTTAGTTGGAGGTTTTGTGAAATAATCAGCTAAGTTTTCTTTACTAGAAATATACTTTAAATTGAACAATTTCTCATAAACTAGATTTCTTAAAAAATGATATCTTACATGTATATGCTTAGTTTTACTGTTTTCTATAGGAGAGTTAGAAAAATCTATAGCAGCTCTGTTATCACAAAACAAGTTAAACTCTGAAAAATATGGGGGAAAAATTTTTAGTTCTTTACCTTCTTTTATTATGTTAATTATCCAAATAAGTTCCTTAGCAGCATCAGTCAAGGAAACGTACTCCGCTTCCATAGTTGAAAGGGCAACACAACGCTGTTTAGAAGTTCGCCAAGATATCACAGCATCATTTAAGAATAAAATAAACCCCCCAATCGATACTCGATCGTCTCGGTTAGATGCATACTCGGCGTCACTAAAACAATTTATTGAAAAATTATCATGACAAGAAAGATTTAATTTTTCATATTTTGTATGATATACATAGCCAAGGACTTTTAATAAGGCTAACCAATGTATTTTTCCGGGATTGCTTTGAAATTGTGAAAGGAGATTAACTACGTAACTAATATCTGGACGTGTTCTACTAGCTAAAAATGACAAACATCCAATTAAGTTACGATATGGAATTTTTTCCATTTCAGCAATTTCTTCATTAGTTTGTGGGCAATCCCTTTTAGAAAATATTACCCCTTTTGAAATAGGTAAAGAAACAATTGGTGGATAATAACTTTTAAATTGCTCATAAATATTTTCAATGTAATCCGTCTGATGAATATAAAAACCATTTTTAATTTGTTCGAAATTAACTCCCAGTAATTTAACCGTCTCCCCTAAAACTTTAATATCAAATTTTTGTTTTAATACATCTATAACTTTAAAAATTTTATCTTTATTTTTTCCTAACAAAATCATGTCATCGACATAGAAAAGCAGGACAATTTCGGAGTTAAGAGAATAAACACAGTTGGTCCACTCAAACTTTTTAAAATTTAAACTTTCTAAAACGGAATGTAGTTCGTAAAACCATTCACGTCTGCTCTGATGGAGACCATACAGAGCTTTCTTTAACAAACAAACGTGATCAGGTTTATCCGATTCTACGAAACCAACTGGTTGTCTCATGTAAATAACTTCCGTTAAAGGAGCATATAAATACGCACAGCGAACGTCCATTTGAATATGATGCCATTTTAATCCACAAACTAAAATCGAGAAAAACGTATTATAGTGAAATTCACCACGGGACTGAAAACCTGATCATATTGAATGCCTTTTTCCTGTCGGAAGCCTTGTGCAACGAGACGTGCTTTATATCTAATTATTTCGTTCTCTTTATTGCATTTAATAGTATAAACCCATCTGCTTCCCAGGATCCTAGCATTCTGAGGTTTTTCTACTAAAGTCCAAACTTCTCGATCTTTAATAATTTGAATTTCCTCTTCCATCGCACGCTTCCACGATTCAACTTGAGGAGAACATATTGCATCATTAAAAGTTTTTGGAACGTTCACTTGATCCCGCTTTAATTGTCATTCATTTAAATGATTTGCCTCCAACTCTTGATTTATAGCGCCCGTGAACTTATTTTTACCACTGAAATCAAACACTTTTGGATCGTAAGGTATATTTTTGGACTCGCAATAAGTTTTTGCATCATTTGGGGATCTTAAACGCATATTTATTCCTACTATATTATAATAAATATCAGTACGCGATCCATCCGAACGAGGAACAGCTTTCCGAAACCATTCAATTTTTGGTTTAGTTAATGCAGGAGATTCAGACACTTTTTCAGTCGGTTTTGGTTTCTCCGCCTCCCCCTCAATTAATTTAACTTGTTTATCGGGCTCACACGATTTTTCAGTATCTAAAACCTCCAAATCGTCTAAATCCAATGCATCTAAATGAAATAAACTTCGGTCGGAAATCTGTTCGTTTTTAATTTGTTCCTCTATTCTAACATTGATGGTCTCTATAACTTTATCGTTTTGAGGAATCCATACGCGGTAACCTTTAGTGCAAAGAGCGTACCCTACGAGTACTCCCTTTTCAGCTCGCATATCTAGTTTACCGCGATTATGTTTAGGAATCCCGACATATACAGTGGAACCAAAAGCTCTTAAATGTTTAACAGACGGTACTTTCCCCAAAAACAACTCGAACGGTGTTTTAGTCAAATTCTTATGGCAGGTGCGATTCCACGTATAGACAAAATATAGCAGAGCCTCCCCCCCAGTATCTCTTATGTAGTTTAGAGTCATTAAGTAACGTTCTTACGGCATTTAAAGCTGTAGAATTGAATTTCTCAACGAGACCGTTCATTTCCGGTGAAAATGGGTTGGTCCGCTCAGGTTTAATACCCCTATCTTCCAAATATTCCTCGAATTCATTTGAACAAAACTCTCCGCCATTATCAGTGCGGATGTTAATGACCTTATTTCCAGTAAAAGTCTCGGCACGTTTTTGAAATTTTACAAAACAATTAAAAACCTCCGATTTTTCTTTCATCAAGTAAACGTAGACTTTTCTAGAAAAATCGTCGATTATTGTTAGGAAATATTTATTACCCCCTTTAGTTTTTGTATTTAGCGGGCCTGCTACGTCAAGGTGTAAAAGCTCCAACGGTTTTACAGACCTAATTTTTCCAATAGGTTTAAAAGAAACTCGTCTGGCTTTACCGATTTTGCAAGGCTCACAATTTAACTCTTCATTTTTGAGCGGAGGCATTCCCCTAACTTTATCAACGGTTTTTAATACGTAATCCTTATTTATATGAGCAAATCTTTTGTGCCATGTTTCTATACTGTTTTCTGTATTAACCTGATTAACTTCTAAATTTTGAGAATTTCCACCATTACGCTTAATGTACTCAGGAAAAACATAGTAAAGGCCATTTTTTCGAATAGCTGAAAACAATTTTCTACCATTTAAATTTACATCTATTCGCCCATTTTTACCGATAAACGTGGCGCCTTTCTCTTCAAAGAGATGGCCCGCCATCAAATTATGTCGTAATTTAGGGGAATATAAGACGTTATGTAATGCAACAACCTGATTTCTGCCTTTAATTTTACAATTAAACTTTATAGTTCCCCTGCCTAAAACTTCACAAGCTACCCCATTAATTGCAGCTTTCATTTCCATCCCGGAAATTGGCTCAAAATCCCAGAATAAATCTTTACGTGAACAAAAATGGGAACTGGCTGCAGTATCGAATAACCAGGCAGTATTATCAGTATTTGAGTTAAAATAAGCTTCAGCTATAAAACCAACCTCACCATGTTTTTCATCAGCCCTATTTTTAAATTTTCTGCAATTTTTAGCAAGATGGCCACTTAAGTTACATTTAAAACATTTTCTAGTTTCATTACGTTTAAAATTAAAATTGGGATCTGCTGTACTTACCTGCGTATTAGATTTTGACTTCTGCTTAGTAGATCTCTTCACATTATTACATTTATTTTCACTGTTATGTAAAGCAACTTCATTAAATACATTAGAATTTTTGTTAATTGAACAATTAAACAATTTTAGTCGTGCCTCCTCAGACAACAGTTCACTCAGAACATTTTCGAAGTTAAAGTCCTTGTCCGAAAAACGGTAGATCAGCTGGACAATACCTCTGTACTCATCAGGAAGGTGACGAATCAGCTGAAACGGCTTTAACCACTCGGAAATTGGACGACCGACATCTTGTAATTGCATCATAATGTCTCTCAATCTAGCACCATAAAGATTCAGATCCTCACCAGGCTGCAACTTGCACTCGAAAAATGCATCCGTCAACTCCACAACACGAGCACGACTACTAGGACGAAAATGCTTCTCCAACGCTTGCCAAGCTACATAAGGATCCTCGACACCAGATAATAGAGGCCGTAAATCTTTACTGACATTCAAGTAGAGAATGGAATATGCCCTTATCCTCTTTGCCAGATCGGCAGGAGTAGGCGCCTTGGCTGGATCGTCGACCTCCGGCAATTTTGTAGACACGCATTCCCATAGTGACTTCTCCATCAAAAGAACACGAACATCTTCTCGCCATGTGCTATAGTTAGACGACGTCAGCTTATCAATAGGGAGAAAGTCCATGCTAGATGAAGGCGGCATCATGGCTTAAAAACTGAGGAAAACACGCACAAATTTAAAAAGGTCTAACTTCTCTGCATATTGTGTGCTTCAATCCAGGCTGGGCCCATAACCCGTAACGGGCTGCTAGGGCAAAAATGAATTTAAGCCTAGAAGCCACAATCACTTAAAGCAGAGTTTTAAAGGATTGGTGTACACATATACGCAGAAATAAGTCAGGTAATTATTTAAATTGAATTTTATTAAAAACATTTAAAAACATGATTAGTATAACAACAAAAATCCGGCCATAACTTTGGCCAAAAGAACGCATTGCTCATTTAGTGAGCTTTTTATCAAGTCTAGACTGACATTAGAATATAGCATGTTAAAATGAGCTTTTGAATTAAATCTAAATCATGCTTTAAATATTGCATGTCTAAAACGAGCCATCCAAACATGAAGTTGCTCAAATATATACCATCTGATAATCGCATGGAAATAGCAAGGCAGTTCTCTGTAACAGTGAAGCATACAGTTATACAAAGCAACCAATCAGAAACAAGCAAACGTCATCGGTACGATGACGCAATACTTAAACTGGAATGCAGGCATTCATCTCCAGATGCGTGGAATTCGTAAAAGTATGACGCCATATCGCCAAAGAAAAAGAGCACTCATAAGCAGAGTAGTGAAATGATATCTTAGTTACATAACGACTCCAAATACCGGCATCATGGTAACTTCATATCGACAAGAATGCTGCGATATGACATCATAATTAACTAATTTTTTTTTTTACCTCAGATAAATAAATAAATAAAATTAAGAAAATTAAAACTAGAGTAATTAAAACTAATAAAACTTTCCTGTAACAGTTTCTAATTATTTTATTATTTCGTTATATTTGTTAAATAGTTAACAATTCTTTTTTTTTATTTTTTCAGATGGAAAACTTCATGCCAGATGTTATGTGGAATTGATCGACAATTCTAGTTTTCTGCCTTTCATTGCAGTTTTTTATGACAATGGCTTAGTGAGCTTTTCCATTATTTTACAATTTTATTCATTGTTTTCTTGTTAAATATTCATTTGATCATTTTGTTGATGCATTTATTAAATTTCAGATTAATTTATTTAGTTCTTATCACTCATGTTAAAAAAAATTATGAAATAATAATTTTTTGTTATTATAAAAATAATAAATAAAAATTAAGGAAAATTGTAAAAGATTAATTCAAGAAATTTTTATATTTGTCTTTTTATAAACAAATCATCTTTTTTTTGTGTGTGTGAAAAAAAACATATAAAATTTCAAAGTTAATGGACTTTTATTTAGAACTATCAGTCAATAGGTAGAGACTGAGTTTTCTAAAAGATTTTTTTTTTAATTTTGCACATGCGATACATCATTCAAAACCTCTGTGACCATTTATTCATATGAACCATATTTATTTTGCCTCTCACACTTTGGTCTCAAGATGGTGGTGGTGGAAGGGAGGGGGGGGGGGGTACATTTATTTTGTTTCAGTAGAGGTCTTCTAATAACAGGAAAATTGTAGAACTGATCTCATATAACAGAAAAGTTTATTAAAAAATATTAATCCCGTTTAACGTCCTTTTAGTTCATGTTTTTGCTACTAGGGTTGCTTTTAATTCTTTCTTTAGTCATTTTGCTACTAATTGCCAAAAAATTCTAATTTTTGATATTTAAACTCCTTTTACCTTTTCACACCTATTCGTGTTTTTTCAACTTTTTTGCAGCCATGGAATGCCATTGCTATGACTGTGTTTGGGGAGTCACGATCCTAGCAATATTTCAGCAGCCAAAACTCATTGAAGTAAACAAGTCGGCCCAAAGAATTATATTACCGGATAGCAAGTTCCTCAAACACAGCCAGCAGCACACGCGATCGATAACACAGTACATTGCGTTTCTATAAATTCATTTATGAAAAGTATGAAAAAATACTATCGTGAAAACTTATTTAAAATTAAGAGAAAATAGAAAATTTTACTTCCACTGAAAAAAAAAGATAATAAATGATAAACTCACCCATGGATGAAACATTAAACAGATACTTATTGGCAGAAATACTACTTTATTCACACATATTGAAATACTTGAAGCAGTGGTTACTGGAAACGATGATAAATTACACACTTTAATACACAATGACGGAAAATCTTTTGGACAGGAAATTGGGCTATTACAGTATACTTTGAATAAGAGTTCTAATAGTTGAAATTTAATAGTTCCTAAAGTCCCTGGAATGTTTTGGACGGCACACAGCACACCACAGTTCACTTAGAATAAAATGTCCCAGTAGTTGAATAATATTGCATCCGAAAGTCCCTGGAATTGATGAAGGCTACACTGGGCGCGGGACCCCACTAAGCTAGGGTTCGTCTCCGGAAAGGCTGCAACTCTACTTGGAATTTTGAAGCTTGAAGAGCGCAAACTTCAAAGTTGTTGAAGCGATGAATTTACGGCCACACGCTAACATCAAGGCTGATAAAGCGTTGAGCTGATGGCCACAAAGATAGAAGATGTATCTGGTATTACTCAAATGCTGCTGGGATTTTCACAAGATCTAAGAGCACCAAAATCAAGCTGTGGTAAAGTAAAACTCATGCAAGATTTCATTCTCTCCCAATTACTCAGGAAAAGAGGCTGGATGAATGATTTAAAATGTGACGCCGTTGAAGGAAATTTAGGGAATTCAGGATTAAACTGCGGACCTTAAATTTTTCAGCAAAAAGGAGGCCAAAAGTATACGCTTGCACTTCATTCTCAGAACAACTACTCGCACCCCCGACGCTAGACCCTCAGGTCCGCATCGGGCTCACACCTCTTTGTCAGGAATTGGAGAAACCCTAGTTCTTATCACCTTGCTTACATTAACATTTGCATATTTAAATCATGTTTATTATACATGCTGGTTTTATCACTTCTACATAAATATTCCTCTGGTAAACAAATACTTTATTTAAATTTAACAAGATTTTTATTTTTATTCTTAAGGAAAAATAAAACTTACCTTTTCATAATAGATATCCTCTTTTCTGTTTTTATTTAATTAATACATAAAATAGTTTTTTTACTTTCGTTTTACAATAACTGAAATCGATAGCCTGCCATATCATCAACCACATGTCTAGCTCAGCTCATGCTTTTCTGAATGGTTCCAGTCAATACTACTAAATGGCATTCGGATGTGACGTAATCGTGATGTACTTCCACAATCCACACCCCCTTATTTCGTATTTGCATATTGAGCTCTAGAAGCTGGTGAACGAGAGTACAGACATGCGTACTGCCAAATATTCTAACATCAGCGGGAGATAAATAGTTTGGCTTCCTGCTTTCTTTGGCTCTTGTGATGTTCTTCATCCCAGCTGATATGTGACGGTGTGAAATGCAGTAAATGTTCTTTTAATGTTCAGTTAAGTTTATGTTGTAATATGTAGCGGCTTGTGGTCTTTTAACTGTTTAAGAAATGGAGTCTGTGTTTTAATTTGAAGTCGTCTTTCATCGGTACAGCAAGTTCATTAGAGAAGTGTTTTGATGATTTAAGAGAAATGCAATAAACGTCTCATCGTAGCCTTTTTAGTGAAAGGATGCCTTTTAGTCTCGACTGTTAGATGAGGGATGACTGATGAACGGACAATGACGTAATATCCTTTACTTTTCTACTTTTGCTGTTTCTTCAAAACATCAGACCTAGCAAATTTATGAATGATGTTGATGAGCTCTAGAATCTTATTATATGCTTAGTTTCATATCTATTTTTATTGGAAAGTATCATTTATTTGTGTCATGGGGATTTCAGGTGTTAGATAAGTAATTGTTATTTTTATTTTGATTTTGATATGAAATACAATTTCTTGAAATTAATGATATCCTTTTTAAATGTATGTTTATGTCCTTTTAAATACTTCAATAAACGTTAGTATTTTTTTTAAATTTATGTCATCTTTATTTAAGAAACCACATTTATTTTTCATTCATATAATTAGTTTTTTTAACTTTTGGGGTTTTAAAAATCAGCTAACGCTTCATCACTGCATTCTATGCTTCTGCTATATAAGCTTTCTTTAAACCCCGTCGTCACTACATTAGTAGTGATGACACTCTTTACTCCGTGCCGCGCTGTTCAGTAGAAAAGTGTCACATAAATCAGAGCATCGTCTGCCTTCTTCGCGACGCGCGTTCACCCAGCCAATCAGAGCACAGCTTCTCTCTGAGTCCAGAATGGTCTAGAAAAAAGATGCGTCATCGAGGGGGATGAACGCCGGGATTTGGCGGGTAATTCGTACCAAAGAATGATCTCGAATGTCATGGAACATTCCAGACCCCGATGAGTCATGTCCAAGCTCTTAAGAGAGGTCGGAAAAAAATGGCGATGCGCGAATTTGAAAAAATCAGCGATCTTCATAAAAAAATACAGAAATTAAGATTAATTTTAAAATCGCATAAATTGTGAATTATGTGATTAAAAAATTGGGCGATTACATTAAAATAATTTATATTTAAAAATAAGATTGATTAATATAGTTTTGAGCATAAATAATTAAGATTAAAATAATTTAGAAAAATATTATCTGGTCTATTTCTATTATGTCACATAGGAAAGCTACGATGTTTAAATTGAAAATATTATATTTATTTGATATATTAATGGAATATTAAGATTACGTTTTTTGAAATGACTATTAATTAATTTTTCTTGAAATAATGATCTGAATTTTTGAAAAATTAAAACATTGCCTGAAAATTACCTACACATCCTAGCAGCCATCACCTGACTTTTCTGCTATTGTGGCTCGATTATAGCCTCTCTTTGGTTTGTTGTTCTTTAATTCCATCTGTTTTCAGTTGCCATGTATTTACTAAAAACTGCTTTATAAATATAGAAAAACAATAAATTAACTAATCAATTGTACATTCTCAGAAGTAATCAATAGTTGTATCGACTGTGTTTTTTACGATGATGATTTTTTTTTATTGGTAAATTTTTGAGAATCACCCATCACAAATTTATACAGTACACTCCCTCTAATCCGCACAGGTTGGGACCAAGGGTTCTGCGGATTATAGAATTTTGTAGATTATAGGTCATTTCTTTGTTTACATTCTAATATTTGGAATTTATCAACAAATGTAGTAAATATACAGCAAATAAAAAATACAGAAATGAAAGAAAATACTATTTTATGCATAAAAAACTATAGTCAATAACAGTAGGAATACATTTAAATGATATAATGATGCAAAATTAATGGAAAACATTTCTATCTATTTTTAAACCTATCAAACATCACAGTGATAGTGGTTTGCTTTATCCTTTTTTATTTATGCTATGCAGTTTAATCTTGATTCCCTTAAGAGTCAGGATTTCTTGATCAGTAACACAAGTTTGTTTTTTCTAAAAAAAAAAAAAAAAAAAAAAAAAAAAAAAAAAAAAAAAAAAGATATTTATTCTTAAGAGCTATTTTATTTTTTTATATATTCAACAAATGTGCTCAAAATATAGCAGTCTTAATAGTTATTTATAAGATACATAAAACATTTCCTTCTAATGAATGCAGAAATGAATTAAAAATTTCTAAATTCATCAATACAGTTCAACTTTTATTATGGTCAAAGTGTGCATTATCTTGGTTAAAAAAGGAAATTTTAGCTGTTTGTTTACATCTAAAATATAGTGCGGATTATAGGCGTTTGTGGACTGCATAATAAAATCTAATAAAAACTTGCCTTAATTGTAACGCACATAAATTCCTGCTTTAATAAAAATATCCCAATAACTAATATATCAATTTTTTTTTTTTTAAATCATGAACTGTACTGTGCTACCAATTTGTTAGGCATAAGCAGATATGACCCTGGCTCAAATTTATTAACAGAAAGATTAGCTAGTTTAATAAAAATTAAATTTGATAATGTTTTGATGTTAAGTGAAGCAAGTTGTGGTGTAAGAAAAGAATATAAAAATATATGAGCTAGACGAAATGGAAATAATAATTTAAGGTTTTTTTTTTATGTTTTGTAATGGTTATCTTTGGTGCACAATATTTATGAATTCCAGTGGGTTCTGACTAATATCATATAGCAGATAGCGCTGTATAGAGTTCATATGCATCTATAATGTTAAAGTCCAAAGTTTGCCTCTTAATAACTTTGGACCCAATCTTCATATCAAAATGAAATTGAAAAAGCGAATTGCTCTACTCTAGAAAGGACCAATAAAAAATAAACTAAAATTAACTAAAAACAACTAAATTTGGACCAATCAGAAAACAAATAAAATAAAAAGCAGAAGTATTCCATTTTTGTACATTAAACTTGGACCAATCATAAAATGAATAAAATAAAACAATTTTCTTGCGGAATTCAACAAATAAAAAGATTCAGATATGCTTTAGATTTTCCAATTCTCTACTGAGAACAACAACATTTTTTTCCAAATAGTTAATAATTTGGATTTGTTAGTTGAAGTTGATAGATCAATTCTTGAAAGGATCTGAAAAAGTTGGGAAATCATATGAAAAACTGCTGGAACCTGAGAAAAAAGTACAGTTTCTCGATGTAAAAAAATTTACAATAAAAATTGACAAATATTTTCAATCTAAATAAGTGTGTAGAAAAGTAATGGAATTAGATTATCTATAAAGCTTATGAAATTACCCAAATTTTTGTTGATAGCTTAAAATGTGGATTGAGCCTTATGTTCGAAATCATACTATTATCCACTCAAAATGATTGCTGGGCAAATATTTGATAGAATGTATAATGTCAATTCATGCTAAGCTCCACAACACTAAGCGTGTATAAACCATGAAATAATAATTAAAGTATAACATTAATATAGTCATATTGTTGAGGAATTGATGTTGATAAATATTTCTGAACTCAAATATTTAGTACAGTAGACTCCTTCAAATCTGCACAGCTTGAGACCAGAGGTTGTGCAGATTTTAGAATTTTGCGGATTTCTGGTCATTATTATTATTTTTTTTTAAGTAATGTGAATGTAATTAATAATGAAATCAAAAGTATATTGAATGCTTACAATATATTAAAATATTAAAATAAGTAATAAACTAAAATAATAAAAATTTAGATAAATTTTAAAATAATTAAAATACTAAAAGCAAAGGTCAAGTTAATAATCAATAATGTACAATTAAATATTCATTATAAAAATTAAATGTGTTTTTCCTAAATTATTCAATCTCTCCTACTACTGAAACTTACTAATTCACATCAGGATCATAAAATAATGAAGCTTTATTTCAGGTTTAGCCAGACTTAATAACTAAAAAAGCTGGATTAATATATAAATACATTTGGTAAGATTGTGTTTACCAACAACATCAGAAATATCTTGAATTTTTCAGAAATAAATTATTCTTTCTTCATGAAAAAACATGAAATCAATAACACTAACAAAAATTACAAATTAAAAAATGTATGGAATTGATATAAGACAAGAAAAGTCAAATTTTGCATCTACATTTGAACTGAATCTTTCATTGTTTATATCTGTAAATTATGTGTGGATTTTAGGAGTGTGGATTTGAGGGAGTCTACTGTGTATGGTTGAATCATATGTGTTTAAGGTTTTTGGTTGACTTGGAGCTTTGATCTTCCACTTATCAAAAAACACCTGGGATAAAATTTTGTGAACACTTTGCATTGAACAGACCATTAAGGTTCTTTTTCATTATTATATCAGTCTGTGACCTACAGTTATGAATCCAAATTTTTAAACTGGTTATGGATGACTGGAATATGGAATGTGTTAAAAAGTCTCTTTTCATTGATTTTTTTTATGGTTTCGTTTTTAAAGCTTAGTTCACATTTTCAGCTATCAACAAAAATTTGAGTATTTTCATGAGCTTTACAGATAATTTGATTCTATTACTTTATGCTTTTTTTAGATTGAAAATATTTGCTAATTTTTACTGTAACATTTTTTAGATCAAGCTCTACTTTTCTCTCTGGTTCCACCAGTTTTTCATATGCTCTGTATATTATAGCACAGCCGCAAATTAAGCACCGCTTCAAAATGAGATGAAGTCAACAATAGCATTTCACCAGTAAAAATGTATTCCTGATCTTGCTTTAATATATATATATATGTATTTTTATTGAAAGGTTTTTTTTTTTAATTTAATTATTTTTGTTTTCTTTTAAATTTTTATTAATACAAATTAGAATATATTACTTTGTTTTACTCATAGAAGAATTATTTTTGTTTTCAGCGTTATAACATTCATGAGCTGCATCCAGGACAAGTGTTAGTTGCTACACATATGAAAGTTTGTCATTTACCAAATGGTTTAATATCAAATTCTCAAATTCGTATTTATTTAAAAGCAACCCATTTTAGTGAAGTAAGTAATGTAAAAATCGTTATTATTTGCTAACTCAATGATTGTCTTCAGTATGATGTTTAATTTCTGTCTAATTTAAAAACAAGTAAACTCAAAGGCAGATTAACATATTGTTTGCATATAAATTTCTCCAAAATGAATGTATTTATTTTATGTATATATATATATATATATAATAAGATGATTGTAAAAATACTGGTTTCATTGGTTTATTGTATGGTAATATATGAATTACTTTGGTTGTGTAATGTCCATTTATCCATATATTTCTTAGTAATTTGGTAATCTGCCTTCAATTTCTCTTCAAACTTCAACTGTTTTTAATAATATGATTGTAAAAATACTGGTTTCATTGGTTTATTTAATGGTATTGTCTGAATAACTTTGGATGTATTTATAAGAGTATATATATATATATATATATATATATATATATATATATAAACAAATATATTACAAATGTTAATGTGATTAATTGATACTCTGAAAAATACGTACCTAGAAAAAAAAAAAAATAAATAAATAAATAAATAAATAAATAAATTATGGCTATTTGACAGTTGTGTTATTTATGTAAAGAGATGTCATAATTCTTTCTTTATTCAACTGGATATTTTCAAATCCAATTACATATTAAGAACTGAACTCTATGGGCTTTAAACTAGCAATATTTGTCTGTTATGGTTAGATTATATTAAACTGTTGAAAATAAAATCAGATGAAGCAATTTAAAAAATATATATAATTAAGAGCAATGACATAAAATATTCCTTATAAATATAATTTAAAATTCTCCTATAATTGTTTGTCATAGACTACTAAAATTTTTTTATTGTTTACCAGACCTTTACTGAATTCTTTATTTCCTAGCAACAAGGAATATCTCTCAAATTATCAGAATTATATCTTTTTCAAAACATTTTTTATCTATCTTACTTTTTTTACATAATTGTAATGTATGTATATTTATTAATTATCTTGTATAAAAATAGCAGACTTACAATTTATAATAAGCTAGATTCCTGCCAAGGACTTTGTTTTTCGGTTTGATAAAGTTTATAAATGAGAAAACAAATCTGTTATTTTTCAATTTATCATATCAATACATGGATAACCTATACTTTACAGGTATTTGTATAAGTAAAACTAAAAGTTTATAGATAATCTACTCTCTAAGTATGGTAACAACTTTTTTTCCATCATCAATTTATTTCAGAACACAAATAAAAATATTAAGAAAAACTAATGAAATTATTTGTATTTACGGGAATTTTGAAAAGATCCTTATGGAAACTATTACTGCTAGTCTTTAAATAATGCTCAGCTAATTACTGTATTTTCTGGAATTGAATAAGAAATTTTATTTATAAAATTATCTTATCCCACTTTAGAAATATAAATAAATAAATAAATGACATGCAATAACTCTTAATATGTTTTTAATTTTTTTTAGAAATGTCTCTTTTCTATTTGCAGGTATATACATCACACAGACCAGAAAGTTTTTATGTACGTTGTGCTGCTGTAACAACTGTTGCAAGCATCATACGAGATAATCCCCAAGAAATTAACTATCTTCAAAATAATATGTTGAGGATGGGTGGAATCCAAACTTTTACTAGAGGATATAATTCTTTGCAACTATATAAAGAAAGTTTTGATGGGAGTGTAGCAGGAAAGGTAATGTGTTAGTTACTTAGATTCTTATATATTTTAAAAGGCTAATTCCATAGGTTCTGTAGTGTAAGTCACATAACTTATTAATTGCTATGCTTGTTAGCCACTGCTATTTTCGAAAAGTCTGCTTGGCCTTATTCAATTAATGTGAATGTGCCAATAAAATTAATCACATTTTTTTTGTTCTATAATACTGGTAGCCAAAAATCGTAGCATGTGACTTACACTACAAGTACTCATGGAAATAGCCTAAATTGTTTTTCGTAAGTTTCTTTTGTTGTGACGTAAGAGCCTACTCTAGTCTGCATAAAACGTCCCAAGCTAATGTTAAACTACTGCAGACATTCTTTGCAAATTCCACATTTGCATTTTCATATTTTTAAATGATTTTCTTTGCATAGAATATCTAACATGGGAGGCTAATATTATATATTTATTGTTCCTTTATTTATTTATTTATTTATTTGCAATTTAATTTTTGAGGACACTTTGTTTTGAAAAAAAAAAATGACTGTTGTTTCTAAGAATAAAAAGTATTCTCAGAATAAAACTGCAACTAAAATACAAAATCCATAGAACAATACAAAATTAGACATCAACCTCAGATATCCTATTCAATGAAAATAATTTTAAAATATTGAAATGTGAGCAAAATTTTTTTCAAAGAATGCCTCCATTGGTTTAACATAGCTTGCAAATATCATCATATGACTACTGTAGGTTCTTAACCTTCTCTATGGTTAAGAACCACAGATGTAGAAATAGGTTGAATAGTTATAGATGAAGTAATTTTTTTCATAAAATGCTAAAATGATTGAATAACATCAGAAATTACAAACAAATTTGTTTCAAAATAAGTAAGTTTTTCTTCACATACTTAACAAAAGCAAAAATTTTATTCCAAAATTCAGTTGGCAATCGCCACTCTTCAACTAGTTAAAGCTATTCTCAAATCCATGTTAGATATTTTTTTTATACATTCCTGAATTCTTTTTTATTTGCAAATAAAAATTACAGGTATTTCTTCTCAAATAATAAGAAATTGGTTGATATTTTTCTATTTTCTTTCAAGACAAAGAATTTTTCTGAAAATGGCATCAAATTTATCGTTTTAAGCAGATTTCTAAAACAATATGAGAATGATTCTCATTAGAGAACAAGTTATTATAACTCAGTCTGTAACATATTTCTAAAAAAAGGAAAATTGCTGTTCTATTTTAAAGGTGAGATGTGCAAACATCATGGAATTTTACATTAAAATAAGTTTGTGAATGTGTCAGAAAGTTTCTGAATACCAATCTTTGGCTTTCTAATCAAATGAAATTAACAGTTATTTTATTATTAAATAAGTTGAAGATTAATATTTAGAAATTATGGTACTAAAATGGTTATGAAATTAGTGAGTCGTGGCTAAAAGTTTCCTTTGAGAGCTCATCTAAAAATAAGATGCAGTGACAGAAAGAACCACCATTGTTTAAATTATTAATGTATGCATCATTTTCAAGTCTTGACCTTGACAGTGATCACACTTCTTTTGATAAATGTTGAAATATTCCTAAATATATACATATGTGTGTGTTGGTAGTCCCAAATTCTTATTATTTTGCTTTCTCATGGCAAATACGAAGATGAAACCACACACTCCATTTGTAGTTCCAAAGTATTTGGGGCCTGAAGATTCTGCTTTGGTTCTACAAATTCCATTTGTATTCATATTATTCTTTTTCCTTACATATTCAATGTGATATAAGTTATTAAATTCAATGGTTAATATCGTTTACTATTAATGGTCTTATATATATATATTTAAAATAATTGTTAACTGCATAAATTTATTTTCTTGTTCTTTGATCTTTAGATTTTATTTTTAATCTAATATTGCTTAAAAAAAAAAAAAAAAAAAAAAAAAATAATAATAATAATAATAAATAAAAATACTTTCCTTAATAATTATGTAAGTATTTATTTTACTTCTGTGTACTATTAACTAAGTTATTTATGTCTTAGAATCAACTATTGTAAGTTTTGATTTCTAAAAAGATATTTTTAAAAGATAATTTCATGATACATTCAAAACACAATAGTTTAGCTTATAAGTTTGATTCAATAAAGCAGCCCAGAGATACTATTATAAAACTTTTAGAGGGAGAGAGGGCAATTTTTTTTTTTTTTTTTTTTTTTTTTTTTTTTTTGTACACAGTTGCGATACAATCGATAAGTTTTATTTACACATGTATATTTTTTAATTAGATAAAATACATGTTAATGATAAAAGTGTCTCACTTTGAAAATGTTGCAATTACAAGACTTTTTAGTAAATATTATTGATAATTATTTTGTTCTTAAAATGTTTATTTAATGCTAAAGTTTCTATTTTACTTAAATCTACATTATCTTAGCTTTTGTGCAATTTCTGAAAAAGATTTTTAAAAATCTAATCTGTGATGATACATTCTGAAAATTAATTTATTTGAAGGGGTAATAGCTGCCTCCTTCAAATAGTATCAGTCCCTGAAAGCAGAATATGATAGCATTATTATATTGTATATCTTTTTTAAACCTATAGTTCTTCCTGGGTTAAATGCTGCACATTCAATCTTGAAATTGTCCCAGAATTGTTTAAAAACTGTTTTTTAATCCAATTTATTTTTAATTTTAATAATAATAATAATTAAAAAATGTTTCATTTTCCCCCTCTTCTTTTAATATACATTTTAAGGTGATATAAAATAAAAAAATAAAAACTGAAGCAATTGTAGATCAGAAGTTGTTAGGACAAGCTAATAGGTCAAGTCATAAGTAACTTCTGATGCAGCTAAATAGAATCTATTGTTCTTATCTACCCACTATGAGTAACTTGGACAAACTAATTTTTGTGGAGCAAAATCCATGTCAATCAACAAGATATATAGTAAAAAGATTGTATGTATTGCAATCAATTGTTAATTGCTATTTGGAGAAATTACAGAAAATCAATAACTTAGGAATAAGGGTATTTCATAATATCAGAGAGCATAATAAAGAAGATTGCGTGTCAATCACAACAGGATACACGACATTTCGGTCCCGAGACATTTCGGTCCCTGGTTATTTAGGTCACTTGCCTTTTGGTCCCTTGCCTTTTCAGTCCCTTGCCATTTCGGTCCCTTGCTATTTCTTTACCGGCCACCTTATAACTTGGTTTCTGACTATCAAAGGCATACTAAACGCTGTAAGCTCAACATTGTTCGGGCTTTTTTTAATATTTTTATTCTCCTGCCCCCCCTTCCCTCAAATTTTATACAAAGCTGAATATAATAGTCCAATAAGTTTAATCTATTGTAACTCATGATAATAAAATCATAGCGAGTTGAAAATTTGATTAAATAATGTTACATAATTTTACACTGTCTTTATTATTATTATTTAACAGAATGAATTCTTTAAGTTTTATCATATGCTCTTTGTATTAGGTGTTTTATCTATACAAAAAACTAAAATACATATTTGATTGATTATTTTAGCACATTTTCTTAGAATCTTTAAATTAGTGATTTCGTAACTAGGCGTGCTACGAAAATTTTTTGTTTAAAAAATAAAAATGCTCCAATGACCTTTTTTTTATGTAATAATTATTGGTTGCATTTTTTTTTTTTTTTTTTTTTTTTTTTTTACAGTTTTCTCACTTTCTAAAGACAATTTTTGTGAATTAATTTTATTGAAAGTGGGCCTATTTCTTTGTAATAAAATGATTATTTTTTAATTTTATATAATAATGTAACTATTATTTTAAATAATTTTATTTTCAATTTTTAACTGACTAAACTAAGCTTTTTCAATTTATTGTTTATTTATTTATTTATTTATTTGCATTACCTTTCCACTCTCACTTTCACAGAAAAAAAATTGAAAATTTTTATTTTAATTTTATTATTGATTAAATTAATAGTTTTAAATTTCAGTAACTTTAAATATGAAATAAATAAACAGGTAAACAATAAGTTTCAGTTTATAACTAGTACTACAAAACTTAATGATAAATTGAATATAAAACAGATTATTTATTGAGTTTATTTAAAGTAAAATTCGAAATGCGTATTAATAATTTTATCAATTTAATTAAAGATTCATTAAATTAAAAATACATATATTTAATAAAATATTAATTTCATTTTAATTTTTAAATCGCTAACTGTTTTGAGATTTAATTTATAGTAAGTTTTTATTCAAAAATTATTATTTATTTCAAAAAAAAGGAAATTATTATTATTATTATTATTATTTTGAAAAATCAGTTAGAAACGTAACGTAATAATTAATTAAACATAATAATGCAACACTGTAACAATGCGTAAAAATATTTCTTAACAGTGTTGAATTCAGACAATTTTCTCTGGGAGGGACTTTTGTGGCTCCGGGGGGGATTCAATAGAGTCCTGGGGGGATTGCAGTTTTTTACCTCTGAAAACACAAAATCTCAAAATTTCCGGGAGGGCATTTAATAGCTCCGGGGGGGGGGGGGGGGGAGGCATTTGATAGCTCCGGGGGGAATGACCCGCCCCTGAATTCAACACTCTAAAATGTTCCCTATAAAATTATGTCAGATATTTCCCGTGCACAAAATTTCAACTTGCTGGAGAAGGGATTGAAATGTCCAGGGACCGAAATGGCGATGGACCGAAATGTCTTGGGACCGAAATGTCTCGGGACCGAAACGTCTAGGGACCGAAATGGCCAGGGACCGAAACGGCCAGGGACCAAAATGTCTTGGGACCGAAACGTCTCGGGACCGAAATGGCGGGACCGAAACGTCCTGCTTCCATCACAACAAGTCTGCCCTCAAAATGTAAAAATCGAGCTTTTTTTTTTTTTTTTTTTTAAACTGGTTTATAAATGGAAAATTACGATATCATCCGCAAAAGACAGTGGTTTGATAAGGATCAACCATCCCTACCAAATTCAAAAGTAAATATCCAAGCCAAAAAGATTTTATTGTTCAAACCAACCGTATTTTATTATACAAGAAAATAATTTATAAACTGCCAGGAAGATGGGAGAAGGTCATACATAATAATAGTGAATACTTGATAAATTAAATTTGTTATTTAATGAAAACAAAATAAATACTTAATTAAAAAAACGGCAGTTACTTATAATTCAACCAAAAATCATTTTACTTAGTTTTGCATGTCATTGCAGCATTTTTAAAAATTCCTTTGAAGAATTTGTTGAATTGTCTGTAAGCATGGTAGTTTCAAGATAAAAGTGTGTTGTATGTTTAGTAATTTTGATAGTGTTTATTTTGTTTAAAATGCACTTTTTTGTTAATTTGAATTTGAGACAATTTGAACATTATTTACAATTCCATAGAAGTTAACTTTTTTTTCAAATGCATATTTTATCATAAAACTGCAGAAAAATCTAAATATTGGAAATGTAAAATGGAAATATTTCAAATTGCATTTGGTTCAGTTGTAGTTATAGTAAACCAGAAACATATATTTAAAATCCATATGTTATAAATCAATCATGATTTATTAAAAATTATTTATTGCTGTTTTTAAATAGATGATTCCAGGAGCCTATTGGAAGGCTGCTTTAGAAAGTTTAGTTTTCCGTGAGCGCCGATTTATAACACTTGGTGGATTCATTGTACGGATTGATTATGTTGATATTCAGACAGTTCATTCAGTGCAGCCTGTTTTTGGGTGGTCTTATTCATCTGACATTAATTCTAGAAGGACAATATTTGTAAATATCAAGGCAATACATAAATTAGGCAACATTCAATCTCTAAACTCACACCAGGAAGAAAGATTATTGTTTCCTTCCAAATATACATCAGACAGGGAAGAACAGTTCAAAACATACAGGAGTTTCCCATCTACTGATGCAACTAATTGGAGGCCTCCAACAGAGGATGAAATACAAAGTAAGCAAGTTAAAGTTTTGACATTTTTATAACTCTTATGGGTGCATTTCCTTGGATTTTGCATATTTTTAGCTCACAGGCTATCATAGCCTGAGAGCTTATGTGCCCGTCCGTTCTGTATGTATGTGCGTAACGCGATAACTCATGATAAAAATATCCGATCCACTTGAAATTTTGTATATAGGTATATCCTGACAAGGCGCTTCCCTGATTAGTTTTTGGAGTTCATTCGATATGTATAAGAGGGGGAACGGGGGGCTCATGCCCCCCGTTAGTTGATATAAATGGGATTTTCATGCAGAATTAAGTTTTTGTTCAAAATTTAGATTAGGATCATTCTGATGAGGCAATTCCGTGACTTATTAGGTGTTCATTGAATAAGTATAAATAGGGGGAACAGGGGCTCTAATGCCCCCCCCCCCCCCCCCCCGTTAGTTGATATAAATGGGATTTTCATGCAGAATTAAGTTTTCGTTCAAAATTTAGATTAGGATCATTCTGATGAGGCGATTCCGTGACTGTTATTAGGTGTTCATTGAATAAGTATAAATAGGGGGAACAGAGGTTCTAATGCCTCCCCCCCGTTAGTTGATATAAATGGGATTTTCATGCAGAATTAAGTTTTCGTTCAAAATTTAGATTAGGATCATTCTGATGAGGCGATTCCGTGACTATTATTAGGTGTTCATTGGATAAGTATAAATAGGGGGAACAGGGGTTCTAATGCCCCTCCCCCGTTAGTTGATATAAATGGGATTTTCATGCAGAATTAATTTTTCGTTCAAAATTTAGATTAGGATCATTCTGATGAGGCGATTCCGTGACTGTTATTAGGTGTTCATTGAATAAGCATAAATAGGGGGAACAGGGGTTCTAATGCCCCCCCCTTAATTTATATAAATGGGTTTTTCAAGCAGAATTTTCAGATTTCGTTCAAATCTCTGAATAGTTTTGGAAGTTTAATGGTTAAGTATAAAAGAGGGGGATAACTCCTTTTAAATTATATAAATGCTAAATGGGTTTTTATTAAGAATTATCTAACTTGCTCTGAATTTTGGATATAGATTTTTTATATGATAAAGCATGTCTTTGATAGTATAGGAGGTTCAATGATTAAGTATAAAAAAAGAGGAAAGGGGAGAGCTGTTTCCCCTTCTTAATTTTTTTTCGAACGGAATTAACCCTTGAAAATATAAGGCTTTAATGTACAATTAGTATTTGTAGCCTGTGAGCTCAATGCCATCAGTTTAGCTGGGCAGTATTCTTTATTTATTATTGAATTTAAATGTCAGATATATTAAATATTTGTTTTACTCATAATTTTGTACTTTTTGTATCATGTCCATTTAAAACCCCTATTTTTTAATAGTTTCAAAGCTAATCCAAATCAGGAAACTAGTATTCTTTATCTAGAAATGTAAAAATGAGACAAAAATAATGCTTTTGATAGGCTCTGTACTATGCTTTTTTTTTTTTTCAATATTCCATATAGCACAATTAGTTATATTGATCCTATACAATTGTCATGCTAGATTTTTCACACTAACGCTCAACTACTGATAAAAGATTTATAGTTGCATATTTTTTGCAATCAGTCAGGCCTGTAGTATCTTTCAGTTATTAAGAATGCACTTCAGCTGGTGGGAAATAATGAAAGGCACATTACTGAATCAAAACATGCAAACAATTATTCTTCTACTGTTCTGGTAATCATATCTACACATATTAGACAAACCATAGACATTCCACAGTGGTAGCCATAAGAGCCCTACAATAAAAGTATGATTCTTTGGAAAAATAAATTCTAGAATTCAATGTAAAAATAATCTGCAGATAAAAATTAGTCACTGTAAAAATAAAAATTTTATTAAAAAAAGAAAAAAGAGCTAGTAATAGAAAATTTTCAAAGGGTGTTGTGTTGGACAGCCCTGCTGTAAATGAACCAAATTTTTTTTTTTTTTTTTTTGGTATAAATATTAAAATGTTGTATTGTCATTAGACAATCTCATCATGCCTTTGTACTCAATTTTTATCATCCTAGTATATGAAGTGGGTCAAAAAATCTATTGCAAAATTCCATATTTACAAACGAAGTTGAATTAAATAAAAAAGAGTAAATATAAATGATTTATGCTACAGACAGAGACTAAATGCTCAAAAATATACACTATATCTCAACTTGAGAAATAGATTATTTACAGAGATTTTTTTTAACAAGCTGTTGCAGACTGTAAGGAAGTCAAGTGACCTTTTTTTGGCTCAGATTAACGAAGCATGTTTCAGTGTTCGTTAACAATTTCCAACCATAGCAATCTTTGTTAATTTTATGCATTTTTAAGTAGAATATATCAAATTTTAGTTATTTTTGCACATAGATTGTTAAACTTAAATCATTAAATATATTCAAAGAGATCGCAAGGTTTTTTTCTTTTTGAAAATACATGGTAATAAATTATTAACTGTCCTGTTTCATAGTAATAAATTGTTTTCAGTGAAAATATTGATAACACATGTATTTGTGTTGTATGCTACCTGGTAAATAGTACTGTTTGCACTCATATTCATATCTGTCATGGCAGTCAATGTGTTAAAATATTTCTATAAAATTATGATGTACATAATATGTTTGATCTTGTAAAAATTGCAATGAAATATAGATAAAGAGCATTGTGAAAAGGCACTGTTTCATTGAAGTTTATGACACAAGTAACTTCAGTGTAAAATTAACAAGTTTCAATCCTGATATATATTCTTTCATTGGTGTAAAACAATATTATAAATCACAATTGTTTAAAAATGCATTAGACCTTCATTATTAACATATTTTTCGTGTGTAACAAAAGAAGGTTATGGTTTAGTTTTATATTATATTGTATCATTATTCACATTAGAAATATTAATTACTGGTTTAACTGTTGTCTTGTACAGAAGTTTTGCCTTTTTCACCTGATAGATTATATAAAGCTCTTATGTACTGTACCTATTAGGTAGCTTACAAAATTTTTTCTAGCGTTACAGTAGTTCACATACCAGTAAAGTTTGAGAACTTCTGATCTAGTTAATAATATGTTTTATTACATTTGATTTACTTTTTGTAAGTAAAGATGGAATTTTGTAATTGATGCTTAATCTATTTCCTAATATATTAGAATTATAAAAAAATCATGTCCACAATCGCATTTCTGATGTCTGTATGGTATTTTAATACTTTTAGAGCTTAATTATAAATTAATGCATTAATTTTAAAGCAATTTTTTTTATCAGCTTGCCTTAGCTGTTAAATCACCAGATATTCTCTGTAACTTGCACAATTTTATGTAAATTGAAATAACAATGGATTTAATGATCACCAAAATGTGCGAAATGGCTATGAAACTACAAAATGAAATGTTTAAAGAAACATATTTTTATCACCTAATAATTTGACATTAGTTTGTACATTGAGAAATCAATTTAGAAATCCTAAAATGGTAATTTACATAATGTTTATTTTTTTCCTCTTCTGCTCTTTATCTTTAAGCAAACTCAGAGTAAGGATTATATATTTTTTAATAAATTCACTTGTTTGTGCTTTTTGCAATAATTTAAAAAAAAAAAAGTAAATGTTTACATTAAATTTTGAGTCTATGCTAAATTAACTACCTCACTGGCAGCAGGTATAGGGAAATTGTGCTTTTATTTCCAACTTATCTTTTGGCGAGCAAATATTCCAAGTTGTTAATGTATTGTAATGGAAATGTTTAAGAAAACGCATGAATTGCAAACAAAAAACTATGTGCAATTCTGAAGATGAACATAGAATGCTTAAAAAAGAGTGTTTTTTAATTATTTTTACTGTTTTTCTTTTTCAAAATATTCTAATGTTTTATAGGATTTTATTTTTTCAATTTGAGAATTTTGGTTTCTATTTTCAATTATTAGTATCTGAGTAAACAAAGCATAATATTTTATTATTTCATACCAAATTTATAAAAGATATACACAATAAATATATGTATTGCAGATCTCCCAGTTTTAGCAGATGGTTATTATGTTGTGTGGATAGCTAGTCTCCATTATCAGTCTTTACTTCAGTGTGTTATGATACCAGAACCTTGTCAGAGGCCCCATCCTTCACTAATTAATGCACTCAGTGGCAATTTTAATATTTTACCTCTTAGAAGAGTTGGACATTTTCTCCATGAACCTCCAAGGTATACGTAAGTATTCAGAGTTTATTTAATACATCAGTTTAGATTAATATTAGAAAAGTATTTTAGGATCTAGTTGAATTCTTCAGTTTTCTTGATTATGTAATGAGCTGCCTTGAGCCAGAAGCATGCTACAAGTACCAAAACTGCAGTAGTCACTACTTTTTCCACTATTTTGTAGTGTAGCATGCTATATTTTGAATTAAGCTGTTTGCAATACCTGTCTATTTATTCATTATTTGATCTCCATATTTTAAGGCTGTGCTTCTTTATTTACAGATTTATTTATCGTTAGCATGTAGGTTGTTTTTTTGTAATGTTATAGATTATAAAATAAGGCAACTTAGTATAATTAACTTTTAACAGAATTCAATACAGTTAACATGTTAAGAATATGTTAGAGAGTTATTGTTAAATGCATGAGTTACGGTTTTTTATGTCCCAATGTAAATGTAATAATTGCTGTACGTAAATACAATTTATGTAGTGCATGGATGTGCATAAAAATAAGTTTATAAGACAAGGCTCTTGTCTTATTATATTGCTTTCACAGGTTCGGATATATATTGTTGTTTTAAGGTTTACTGAAAAAATAAGCTTTAATTTAATTGCATTTTTTATGTGACTTATTTAAACTCTGATTGTTTTATGCATTTGGTAAAAAATATGTAATATGTATGTAAACTAACATTCTGGATAGAATAACAAATTAATTTCTATTTTGTTATCTTTTTTTAATTTTTAATGCCCTTGGTTATATTACACTTAGTTTATTGTATCACAGTAAGAGCAATATAAAGAGAAGTCACATTGCTCAGTTTCAGTTATAGATTGAATCCCTTGACAAGATTCTAAGAGTAACAAAGCTATGACTATTTTTCAAGAAAAGTTTGTAGTGTCTACTTTTTAAAACATGTAATTAACTATATTTTTGATAAAATAGTTGTAGTTTGCCACAGTAAAACAGTAGTTTTCTTAACTCTCTTTGAACTTTTTCCTATGCTAAGCAGCTTCTTTGTAAAAAGTAAGGCTATCTAGAGGAAAGTAATTCTTTATCAATCTCCAAGAATACTCTCAGTTTAAATATTATTTAGTTATATGTATATAGATAGATATTGATTGAATTAACCTCTTCATCTTGTAATAGATCTATATTTATAAATTGATTTGGATGAAACTTGATTTGTATATTATATATAGTGCTGACCAAGATCTCTACCAATTTTAATTACCAGCTTGACCAGCCACTTAAAGACTTCAAAAAAAAAAAAAAAAAAAAAAAAAAAAAAAAAAAATAATTAATTCAAAAACTACTTTTTTCTTCCAAAGTTTTGCACCTGGGTGCAGTTGGCCAAAGAAGAACAAAGAGAACACTCAATGCATTTTTATCTCCAAATTGTGACAGAAAAAAAATTTTTTTTTTTCAATGTACATTTAAAAAAATAAGCTTAGGTGATTGTATTCTTCAAGCTGCCATTATATAAAACTCTGAAATATTAAATACAAACACTTAATTCTAACATATTTGGTAGTAAATTTTATCTTAGAATACCAAATGGAATGTCATTCAGTCAAATAGTTTAAAAATGTTTATGTTATGATGTTTAAGGGTTTTGAACTGCTAATGATAAGGTCATTTGTAATCTTTGCAAAACAGATTGCAATAAAGGTAGTTTTTTAAGCACAATTCAGAAACTACTTGGCTGAATAAGCTATGCTATAATTTATGATACAATATTTGAAATTTCTAAGAAAAACCACTTGACCAACGATCTTCCAGTTGGTTGTTCTAAGAAGATATTTACTGAAAAAACCAAATATGAAGCAAAAACTATGTATTCATTAAAAAAAAAAAAAAAAAAAAAAAAAAAAAAAAAAAAAAAATCTTAGAGTTTGGTATTATTTTAATGTAAATGTGACCCTTAAGCTTATTTTTAGGTGCATTCATAATTATATAAATATGCAGCTCATCCCCTGCTCCATCTGCTGCTTATCTGTTCACATATAACAGCGTAAAAACTACCTAACCAAATGGTTTGAAATTTAATATATGTAATTGTTGCAGAATTTTGTCAAGTCATTTCAAATTTTATGAAAATCAAATCAAAACTTAAAAAGATAGTAATAAAAGTTTTCTTCATTCTATTAAATCCCGCTAGCAGGAGTGACCGAGCTAAGCTCGCTCAAAATTAATTTGTGTTCAACTGGGTATAGTATTATCACTATATCATTCACTCTGTATTATAACTGTAAAACATGTTATTTATAATAGTATTATTTTCAAAAACAATCAATAAGAAAACTATGTCTGTATGCACATGTTCATAAATTTTACTTTATTTTAAAATTTACAACTAAAGGATATCAATCCAAATTAGTTTTTTAGCTTGGCTCTGATTGGTTTCACCATGCATCACGAATCCTATTAAGAATGTATAAAAAATTTCTTCACATTCTGAAAGACAATATTTTTTTGCCAGATGTAGCCAAATTTGGAGACATTTTTTAATTTGGTGACAAATACATGTTTTAGCTTTCATAATCTTAATAGTCGATTTTTCGGCCAAATGTCACCAATATTTTGTCAAATATCTCCAACTTAATGACTGGTGCCATATTCTCGTAACTCTAACCCGTATTACCCAAAATGACCCACTAATCAAATTTGATTAAACATGTGACTTAGCTCAATGGTCTTCAGTTAATTAAAAACAATAGAAAGTAAAATTGAATCAAAATCATTTAAGCCATTTCTTAGGTAAAATTAGCTTGACAGCATTCAGCAATAAAGCAAAATGACCCACTAATATAATTTGGTTTAACGTGCGACTCAGCCCAATAGTCTTCTCGTGACAAAAAAGTTTTGTTACAAAATTTAGGTAAAATTGATTGAGTCGTTATTATATATAATTAGAATGACCCTAACCATTATGACCCACTAATCGAATTTTCGTGAGCATGTGTCATAGCCCGATGGTTTTTTCTTGCCCGAAAATGATATAATACAAAGTATAGTCAAAATGGTACGAGCCATTTTCTATATAAAATTAGCATGACCCATCATGACCACAAATTATCCTTATAATAGAAATCTCTCAAACATGTGACTTAGCCTATTAGTTTTCTCGTGTCTAAAAATAGTTACATACAAAATTTCGTTAAAATCAATCCAGCCGTTCTTTAAATATAAATAGCTTGACATAGACCCTTTATGACCCTGTCACAATATGACATGCTTTAAGTCTTAATTTAATTTTTATTTTATTCTTCTAGCTAAAATTTTAGTATTTTGTTGACACAATTGTTAGTTTCAATTTATTAACTGTAATTTGATATATTTCCTATTAATTTTGGTTAACTCTTTCAATTTTTGTCCTCCCATGTGAGCAATCGTAATTCTAGTTATTTTAAATTATCACGCACTACGTTTTACCCAGAGTTCTTCCTCATGTTTTTCCCGCACTTTCGTCCGTAGGCATGATGTACTGACATCGCACTTGGCGCTCTTTTCTGCCGCCCTCATTCACGGGCTGTTTTTTTCTTCCCTTGGCATTGTTCCTCTTGCCAGTTTTTCTGCCTCACGATCGCCGATCCAGATTTCTAGTCAGTAGCATTCCGGAGTCTGAGACGGTAGTTTGAGGTTGGTCTTCCTCTCTTTTGAAGGCCGTTTTCCCCTGTCAAAGTTTATGTTTTTTTTAACTCAAGAATTTCATAATTTGAGTAGTGCCCTGAATCAGCCAGTATCAGTGTTTCCCCTTCTTGATCATTGGGATGTCTTCAATAAAATTGTATTTTGTTCTGATTCAAGTCGTAGTTGAATTGTGCCGTCATACACTCAGCACTACGTGGTTTCTCAGAGTCATTTTTTCTCATCCAAGATAATCCGAGATATGATTTTTTTTCTGATATTTTTGAAGAAGAACAGTAACGTTAACAGTGAAAAAATTTTTTTTGAACCTGGGGTAACCATAAACTGAACATAATTTTTTTGTTGTGAAGTCACCTGGGACTTCATTTTTAGTCTTGCTACGAAGTTCTGCTGTGACGTTATACTGTGACAGACCCGTTAATCGAAATTTCTCGAATGTGTGATTTAGCCCAATGATTTGCTCGTGCTAAAAAAATGTTTATACAAAATTTCACAAATAGCTTGACATGATCCATTATGACCCATCATGACCCACAAATTACCCTTATAGTCGAAATCTCTCAAACATGCGATTTAGCCCATTAGTTTTCTTATGTCAAAAAACTGTTACATACAAAATTTTGTTAAAATCGATCACGCCGTTCTTTAAATATAAATAGCTTGACTATGACCCATTAAATTTTTTTCTCAAACATGTAACCTAGCCCAATGTTTTTCTTGTGCTCGAAAACCATAGAATGCAATTTTTAGTCAAAATTGAGTGAGAAAATCTCTAGATAAAAATAGCATGACCCACAATGACACACTAACCGAATTTTCTCGAACATGTTACCTAACCCCAGTGTTCTTGCTGACATTTGACCAACGTTAGTTATTTGGCTAATTAAAAATAAAAAACATTCGCCAAATGAAAAAAAATATTAGCCAAATAGATTCGCTATGTAGCACAAAAAAAATATTTTTAATCCTTTAATGTACTCCTCCCCTCCTTTTTTTTTCTCAAGATGTTCTAAAATAACCTAGGTTTTTATAACTGCGACAACGATTGTTATTAATCTAATTTCAACTATCCACTACAAATATATTAAAAATATGCTATTTTACAAATATATTTAAAATATATATATTAAACACACACACGAAAAAACGAAAAAGAAAAGAATGAAAAATAAAAAATTGAGCACTAGCAATTTGGTGAATCTAATCACTTGTTTACTCGCCAAACGAAAAATTTAGTCGCAATTTGGCGAGCGACAGCGAGAACACTGCCTAACCCAATGGTCTTCTTGTAATCCAAAACGATAAAATATAAAATTTGGTCAAAATCGTTAGAGCCGTTTTTTTAGATAAGAATGGCTTGACCCATAATGACCCACTAATTGAAATTTTTTGAACATGTAACCCAGCCCAATAGTTTTTTCGTGCCAAAAAACGATTGAGTACAAAATTTCCTTAAAATCGATCCAGCAGTTCTCTAGATATAACTAGCTTAATCCTGACCCAATAATCAAATTTTCTCGAACAGGTGACCTAACCCAATAATCTTCTCATGCTCAAAAATGGTAAAATCCAAATTTTTGCGAAAATCGTTAGTCATTTTTGAGATAAAACTTACACACACAATTTTTGAGTATAAGATTATATGTAATAAATTCAGTGATACCCCATAATAGGTAATTATTCTAAGTTGCCATGTAAGAGTTCCATTATTTCCATATTACTGAATTTATTATATAGAATCATAATAAATGTTGTATTCATGCATTATTGCACAAGAGTGTAATAGCTATTGTACCAAAATTTGAATATTTATAAAACTAGTTATTGTATGAACACACCTTATTTGTCACATTTGATGTACAATTTCAGACTTGTTTTAAAGAATTTTCCTGACGAATGGATGTTTCCATTTTTTCCTGTGAAAATTTGGAAATCAAAATGTATAATGTGTTTTTTCAAGTTTCATTCTTCCTTATTAAACATAATATTTTCCTTAATAGTAACTCGATACATCTGTAATAATTCATAATATTTGCACAAACATTTTTAAATCCATGATTCAATTTTCATGTTTTTTTAATTTTATTATGTTGTTCAGCTACTCATTGTCATGTTTATTTTTATTATAGGTGGGATGAGGTGAAACAAATTATTGTAACAGCTTCTGAAGCCTGTGATAAAACATTTGTATTTGCAATTGAATTGCATCGTATGAAAACAGATGTTATCCAAGCACACTTACAGCGAGCTTATGTCTGTCCTCCAGAGCAATTAGAAGAAGCCATGGCTTCCGACAGAGTTTGACAATACCTGACATAGTATCATTAAAAATATTTATGTAGCTAATTTAGTCATCAAGGTTTTGATCATATCATTCTTATTGTATATATTGTATAAATTAATCAATGTAAATATGTAAATTAATTTTTAGCGTTATAGATATATAAATTATTTTTTTACTTTTATGAAAAATTGAAGAATTTTTTTGTGCATTTCTCACTGTATTTAAATGCAGCTATTTTAAAACATTTATTAATTTTGGACTCTTTTCACCCTCTTATGATAATATACATAAATCGCTATTTCCCTCATTTGGTAATGACATTGTTATCAATGCATAAAAATTCTTTAGGTTTTTAGAACTTTTTTTATTTTTTTGGAGTGATCTACAAATATGGCTACATTTATTTTTGTACTTTATTGATACAAACGAAGAGAAGTCAATAAAATATCAGTTTAAATATCAAATAACACTTAGAAGAAATAGTTACTATTTAAAAGTATTTAATAGCTTTTTTTTTATGTAATGCATTCAAAAAAAAAAAAAAAAAAAAAAAGTTTTTTCGCACTTTTTTCTATACAAGACAAAACTTTTTATCAACAAAACAGGTACACAACATTCTTTCTCTTTTATTTACCACAAGTATCATTGAATATTTATAATAACAGCCTAAGTCATGTGACTGTCATCAACAGTTCCGGGTTGACCACTTTGCTTTTTGTATACCACGTGGCTGTTTTGATACTTGGCGCAGGTGATAAATCCCCAAATATTATTCTATTGCCATCATCTCATCTATATTATAACAGTGCAAGTCATGTGACTGTCATAAACAATTGTGCTTATTACATGCAAGCGTAACAGGCCATTTTCATTCTTTTTTTTTTTTTTTCTGAATAAAACTACATAAAAGTTGCCATGATTGCAAAGAATTCTTAATACTTTTCTGTTAGCCAGGTAAAAATTGTGTGAATTTTTTAACTCGCCAATTAACATTTTTTATTTTTTGTGTGGTAAATTAAAAGAATGTTTTAATGTTGAAATTAAATGTCATGGTTTACGGTATTATTTACCATTTTTCTTTTCTTTCTTTTTTAAAAAGAAATAATTAAAAGTCATGAATTTTAAATGTTTCAATTTTAAATTAAAGATATGTATTTTAAATAGAATGAATGAATGAACAAAAAGATTGTATTTGGAACTACTTTATTATCCCATTGACCAAAAAATTATCACCAAACTATAAGATTGAATGCCAATAATATATGATCATAAATGTCATATTTACTTGAAATTAAACCTGATACATGTATTTGTTATGCCATCATTTTATTTTTAATTCGACTTTCTATTCTTATTTTTAATACTGTTTTACTAATTTATTTATTTTTACATAATTTAAAATAAATATGGTGATTTATAAAATTTGATAACATTGCTCGACAGGATAATCAAGTAATACTTTGCATCTTAAGTAAAATTAATGAAATGTGAAAAAAGTGTGACAGGAATAATGTTTGGCGATTTATACCCTGCATCCGGTTAACATAAATGTATGAAATTCTTGATTCCTCTTTAAGAATCTTCAGATTCGATGAATTGGACAAGTAAATTAAATTATGAATAGAAGTAACATCATGAAATGCTTTGTATTACATTTAAGGGCAAGCAAACTAGTCGCCAAGAACAGCTAATTTCAAAAATACATTGCATATGATTTGTTGAAAAGCAGATTAAATACTGGCCCCTTGCAATTTTAGACATTTTTTAAATATCTAGAAAAATACATGAGGAATTATTAAAAAAAATCTAGGTGTGTAAACATAGTACAGGTCATACATTTTAGGGATCATCAACAAATTGAAAAAATAAAAAATATCTTTTGGATAACCCTGTCAAAATAAATGTAGCAAAAGCGTTCAAACAGTAGATTATGATTAAGTGGTTTATTGCAACAAACTGTGTTCATTTTTATGCGGATAGCATGTTTACTCCTTGAGAAATTAAGGTTTTTATAAAAACAGTCCCAAATTTTTCCGAGTCTTTTGCTTATAACTTGCAGAGTTCTTAATATAAAATAATTTTCTTTTCCAAAAATATGACAAATAACATTGGACACAATGCCCTGTAGTTAGAATAATAAAAATTGTATGAAAAAGGAGCAGGTTTTCTAAATAATTTTTCATTGTGCATGTGTGAACGCTATCAAAATGTTATTTGCTTATTGTGTTAACTAAATGTATGCAGCAACTTTTGTGAAAGTCTCAAAAACATAGCTTGAAAATTCTGAAAATGATCTTTTATTGAATAAACTCAAAATCCATTTTTCAGAAAATAAAGAAAAAAGATAAGAGGCTGTATCCATTTATCCATTGATTAGTGTCAATATAGAATACGAATTGAAAATTTTCCAATTGAGCGAAAAAATGCGGAGGCCGGGAATCGAACTCAGATACTTGGCTTACAAGACCGATGCCTTACCATTTAAGCTAACTGGGCAACAGCCGCTGGGAATTTCTCATTCAAAAAAAAAAAACTTCAATTTCCAGCCTGGGCAATTTTTTGCTCAGTTGGAAAATGTTCAATTCGTATGATAAATTTACCAATCAGTTTGATTGTGTAAAAATAATAATATAGAATACACAATATGGCAGATACTATTACATTTGGATACAAGCCCTCAGTTTTTTGCTTCATTTTGGAAACAATGAATTTTGAGCTTACTTTATTGACAGTCACTTTCAGAATTTTCAAACTATGTTTTTGAGATTTTCACAAAAGTTGTTCTAAAGTAGCTAGCACAATATGCAAATGAAATTTTGATGGCATTCACGCATGCACAAGGAAAATTATTTACCAAACCTGCTCATTTTTCATACAAATTTTATTATTTTTTAATTCTGATTACAGGGTATTGTGTGCAATGTTGTTTGTCATATTTTCGGAAAATAAAATTATTTTATATTGAGAACTCTGTAAATTATAAGCAAAAAACTTAGAAAACTGTGGGACTGCTTTTATAAAACCTTAATTTCTCTACAACTATACATGCTATCTGTATAAAAATGAACACAGTTTATAACAATAAGCTATTTAATCGTAATCTACAGTTTGAACATGGTTATCCAAAATATATTTGTTCTTGGTCCCCTATAAAATTTTGGGAAAAATTTTTCATAAAAATGTATGACCTATTTTGTTTACACACTTAAGAGTTTCAGGATAATTCCTCGTGTATTTTTCTACATGCTTAATAAAATGTCTAAGATCGCAAGTGGCCGGTCACCTTCGACCACATAGTATATATGCATAAATGTATGAATAAAGAATAGGAATGTCAAGTGCTAGAATACTCCATATTTTGGAATTAAATAATTTTATAATCATTTAATAACTTTGTCCTTTCATAAAAAGAGATAACATACTAAAACAATGTAACACTATTTTGATTTAAAGACCAAGATACAAATAAAGTGCATCAAAAATGATAATGATTTTAAAAGACAAACCTCAACTCCTCTCTCTAGAGATATGATATCATGTGCTAGACCTTAACCTCCTCCCCCCCCCCTCTCTAAAATGATAATGTTATATACAGGATGTCCCAGAAGTAATGTGACATCACAAGGATTCAGAATTGCATAGCAACCCATGGTCGGAAACCTCATGGGAAGGTAGTATGACAGGGACAAGAGACGAGGAGACACAAGACTGAGATCATCTGAAATAATTTATTGGTCAACGATATTACATTTACTGCAGTAGATGATATGTGAAAATGTTACAAAAGATGTTCAAAGTTTCCACCATTGCTAGCGATGTGTGCATTACACCGTCGAACCATGGATTGGCGGACGCGCTCAAATTCCATTGGATTTTGTTGGATATCTGCAGTAGCACTGATGAGTCTTGCAACCAGATCCATTTCAGATTCTACAGATGTTGTGTACACAACATTTTTCAGTGCACCCCAAAGAAAGAAATCGATGCTGCTTAAATCAAGAGAGTGTGGTGACCAAAGGCCTGATTCAAATGTTCACGAACACATCTGCCATAATGGGGAGGTGCCCCATTATGTTGAAACGACATATGGCGTCTGACATGTTGTGGTACATTGTCAAGTAAGCTTGGTAGCACCTCTTGCAAAAAGATACGATAATCTGCAGATGTTAGAGATGCTGGCAACAAGTAAGAACTGACTACGAGATCACCAACACCAGCCCAAACATTCAAACAAAAGTGATGTTGGATAGCATGTGATCTCACACCATGGGGATTCTCACCAGCCCATAAATGAACATTATGGTGGTTGAACACACCTTCTTGCGTGAAGTACGCCTCATCTATAAATGAAACGTAGGATGATAAAAGCGGGTCTTGGCGACATTGGTCAATGTACGACTGTGCAACACATTTTGGTCTATGCTAGGAGTTTGAGTCAAGTGTGATCTGCCCACTCTATGCCTATTACCTTGTAAGGATCCATATTCACACAAATTGTGGTGCAAATTCATAAAGATCTTGCGGTCCGGTGCATCTCTCTGTGGGTAACTTTCATGATATAATCTTTCTGCTTCTTGTGCACTTTCCTGTGCTAATATGTAAAGCAGGTGCATATCTGCCAGCTTGGTGTTTGAAAAGCATTGCATACTGCAGTGATAGCGATAGAGATCTAATTACTGCATGCCTGTCATCTCCAGCGTTTTGAGTTAAAATCTAGATGTATCTTTAGTTTATGTAATCAAAAAGGCTATGTACAATTTCTGGTATGAATTTAAAAATTCCTGAATCTGAGAAAGCTGTTTTTTTCCAATGATTTGTTTTTCATCAATGCTTTTTTCTCCCACCTACCGACGAACGAAGACATTTCCGATCATGAGTTGCTATGTAATTTTGAATCCTTGTGATGTCCCCTACCTCCCCTTTAAGTTTGTCCATTACTTCTGGGACACCCTGTATATGCATAACCAAAATAAGTCCTATCAAACATCAACAAGGACTCTATCTCTCAGGGACAGAGCTAGATGATATCAGAAACTTAATATTGCAATAATTACTTTAACATTTGTGGGAATAGTAAGAACTCTAAATTTTTTAAGTTAGATAACAGGTAGTAGCAATTTATGTAAAACAGATATAAACTAGTTGGATGTGGCAATCCCAAAACTTCCTTTTATCTCAAACACGTTAATGGTTCCAGAAAAATTAAACATAGCAGCATCCCCAGTAAGGTAATTTGCACAAAAATCTAATTTGGAACAACTTATTTCAAGTTCTAACTGAATCTGAAATTTGATGAAAATCCGTGTATTAGAATTTGAGATAGAATTATAGTAGAAATTATAAAAAACTAGATAGAAGCACCACCTCATGAGACATTTACTAAACTAGTCGTTGGGGACCACCGTAATGCTTACCTATCATGGATATGAAAATAAAACGTGTAAATTATGTATAAAATGCATTGCAATTCAAAAATAAAATTTAAATGTATATTTAAATATTTTTAATATACATAGTAATGCTCTGTTAAAGAATTGCTGATGAATCAATTTCGACAAACTATATAAAACGCCAAAATACTCAAGTAGTATCAAATTACATAAAAGAGGCATCCTTATAACTCCAAAAATAATAATCATATTAATTAACAGTTGACTGCATCGGATTATGTATCTCATTTCCAATTTAAATGAAATACAAGGTCATGAATAGAGAAGGGAATGCTCGGACCCCCCCCCCCCCCAAAAAAAAAAAAAAAAAATTGGGAAAAAAACCATTTTTTTCCCGAAGGCTTATTTTTCAATTTTTCCAAACTGAAAAAATTGAAATTTCATTTGTAAAGTAAAATATTGAAAATTTTGTAATAGCTACATTCTCATACTTTTAATTTTATTTATTTTTATGTTGAGTAAAACACACATTAAAACTTTAATGTGGGTAATCCAATCTCTCAGCAGAAATCTGTTTGAGAAGACTTGAAAGGATTCTTCACATTTTTTTCTAGTTTGAAATACAAGACCCTTCACAAAATTTCTCTTGAAAAATAGACATTTCACAAAAAAGTTTAATCTTCAAATTGAATCTTTTAGAAATATAGTAATTGAAGAAAAAAAAATCTCATGCCATATAGCAGCTGAATCTTATCAAGTTGTACATATGTATGAATAACCTTATTAAAAATGTCTAAATAAGAACCTAAATATAGTAATAATTTCTAAATCATAAATTCTGATTATATTGTATGAATATATACAAGAAATTCACAATTTCACAAAAACAGGATTACATGAAAAAAGTCTAGATACATAATTAAATGCAACTTCTCTTTTTTAAAATTAATTCATGTACAAAATTGTTTCAATAATATGCCGATTAATAGGGATGGTAAAATTAAAAATAAAATTTGAAGCAAGCATTTATTACTTTCATCTATCTTTACAAGAAGTAAATATTGAATTTGTAAAAAATTTGACTTCCAGTTTTTCATTATGAATTTACCATATGGAAATAGTATTGAATATGGTTTCTTACTCAAGAATGGAATACCAGATTTCAGGATAAAAAGAAAAAAAAAATACGTTTAATTTAACTTTAAAAAAAAATATTTTCCTGGTTTTGGTGAGTAAAAATCTAACAGTCAATAAATCCTATGCTGTTTTTTTAGTTGCAGATCTGAGTAAACCAAACTAAAACTTAGTTTTGTTTGAATTTGATTATAAAACTAAATCAAAACTATTTTGAGTTGATATTGGAAAGCTATACCAAAACTAAACATATTTTTTAAAGGAAATAAAATTATAATTGTAATAAATGTAATATCGTAAAAATATACATTTTTTAAACAAACAATGGAATTTTTGAATACTGATATTCATAATTAAAAACGATATGACGATAAACGGTATTTAAACGTTTTAGAAGGTCCTGAACACGATTTGGTGGATTTTGGAAAATATCTGTCACTCTGAGTCTGAATGTCACAAAAATTTTATGGGCCCTCTATCTCAAGAACTGATGCACATAATTTCACAAAACTTTGATATAAACTTGAGATGTTTAGTTATTAGTGTATATCACCCAACCGATGGCGCTGCTACGTTGCATTATTCATGATTTCCACAATAGTTCTATCTCAAGAATTAAAAGACTATTTTTCATCAAACTACAGATTCAGCCAGTTCCTCACATATATTAATGTTGTTTAGTTTTTGGTGTAAACTTTGGTGGCACTATTATGCTGCATTTTTCAAGATTTCGTTATAGCTGATTAATTGAATGTTTTTTCAAGGTGTTGAGTCTAAAATTGACCTCCACTTTACTTCCGTAATATACAGTAATGTAGCAAAACATGGGCAATTAGCATCAGAAAAGTACAACTGCGATGAAAAAAAAAATCCATATTTTATTAGTAGTAAATATGTTTCAAATTATACTTTCCTTCTTGATTAAACTTTGAGTTTTAGTAATTTTCTAAAGCACAATAGAAGTTTATCTCTGAGTGTAACTGCTTTTGTTAATTCCTCAAATAGTGAGCATTTTCTATTTGTAGTGTTCTGTTTCATTTTTCTGTTTTCATTTCCACTCTTAGAAATATGAAATTACCATATGGAAATATTATTGAATATAGTTTCTTATTCAAGAATGGAATACCAGATTTCAGGATAAAAAGAAAAAAAAATTATGTTTAATTTAACTTTAAAAAAATATTTTCCTGGTTTCAGTGAGTAAAAATCTAACAGTCAATAAATCCTCTGCTGTTTTTTTAGTTGCAGAACTGAGTAAGCCAAATTAAATTTAGTTTTGTTTGAATTTAGATTATAAAACTAAATCAAAACTTTTTAGGTGCGTTCGTAATTATGTAAATACGTAGCACCTATTGTTGTCGCTCAGTCCGTCCGCCTATCTGTCTGTCTGTCCGTCTGCATATAACAACGCAAAAACTACCAAACCGAATCGTTTGAAACTTAAAATACATAATTATTACATAATTTTGTCGAGTCATTTCAAATTTTATGAAAATCGGATGGATAGATAAATTACAGGGACAATCAAAAGGATTTCGTTACATTACGGTCAATGGAGAAAAACGTTTCAAATGCATTTTAATCGTTTGAAATTTAAACCATATATTTATTACATAATTTTGTCGAGTCATTTCAAATTTTATGAAAATCGTATGGATAGATCAATTACAGGGACAATCAAAAGGATTCCGTTACATTACGGTCAATGGGGAAAAAGTTTCAAATGCATTTTAATCCTTTGAAATTTAAAACGTATATTTATTACATAATTTTGTCGAGTCATTTCAAATGTTATGAAAATCGCATGCAGTGATCAATTACAGGGACAATCAAAAGTATTCCGTTACATTACGGTCAATGGGGGAAAAAGTTTCAAATGCATTTTAATGGTGTTACACTCATTTGAATATTACAGAATTAACATGAATCTATGAAATATGTACTAAAAAATACATTTTGTACAATCTGTGATGCAAAGAATATTTATTATTAAATTACAGGGCCACACAAATGTATTCCACTAAATAATGTTATACGGGGAAACATTGTTTGGGGGGGTGTTTTAATTATATTAAACTACTTCACATTTTATGAATAAGATATACGTTAATGAAGTATAATAAAAATTACTCCCTGCATATTTACAGGAACACAAAGATTTCGACCACTATACTGTATCCAAAGTACGCTCTACTATATCAGCAAGATCTGATTATTTTAAAACTTCGTTATCAACGAACGCACCTCATTTGCTACGCTTTACGTGCAATTTCCAACTTGTTTGAGTTGAGATTGGAAAGCTATACCATACCAAACTAAACATATTTTTTAAAAGAGATAAAATTATAATTATAATAAATGTAATATTGTAAAAATATACATTTTTTAAACAAACAATGGAATTTTTGAATACTGATATTCATAATAATGACAAAATTGCAATAATTTATTTAATTCCAAACGTAGGCATATTGGTTCAGGTTTTTACATTAGGTCAATATGTAGTTAAACATGTAACTGAAAAATCATTTCAACAGAGAAATCATATAAGAAACAATAGTGTTTAATAAAAATTCTTAGGCTATGAAAAAAAATATATAAGCAGGCTTTGTTTTTTTCTTTTTATTTTGTAAGATAAAGTGAAAATAATTTTCTTTTAATAGAAATAAATGGATTTAATATTGTCTAAGAAAATATAATTTATTTGGGAGAAACAATCATAAAAAATCAATTTTTCCAACTTTTCCGTTTTTTTCCGACGTCATTTATATTTTCCCGGAAAATTTACATCTCTAGTCATAAAAAATCGAAGAATGTGGAAAACAGGATTGCAAATATCTCAACTAATAATCCAGTCAATTTCGTTCTTTATCCCTTTCAGGTCCAAATTTTTTCCATTTTTGAGAACAAAATTACTTTTATCTTAATAACATTAATCTTAGCTATCCAAATACACTTACTGAAGTATAAAGATTACCTCATTGTCTGAAGTCTTCCGAATGTACTTATTTTGTGAACAATTCAATTCATATTTATATGATAATAGTCTAAGGAAGAGTTTTTGAAGACGTTGTTTTTTGCGTATTATCATACATGAATGGTTCAGAAAAGTAACTCATATTTTAAATTTAAAATGTGAAATATATATATAAAACGAAGGAATTGCCAACAATGCAAAGAGATTTAAATAATCTTTTATTATTATTACTAAATGTTAAAAGCGAAATGAAGTCATAATAAGAAAGGCATAGTCATATATTATCAATTCTATATGATGAAAGTAACTAAGTAATTGTTAAAACAAAATAATGCTTGATGAAAAGATATGTACTATTAATAGTACACCAGACCCGAAAGGGATATTCAAAATTTGTGTTATTTTATTGCCTTTTATGTCCACTCCTTAAAATAAAAATATTCAACATTTTTTATATACCTTTCATCAGAACGAACGAATTTTTCGAGAGTAAAAAAAAATAGTTCTGGATATTAAATAGGCTTCGTTTCATTCTTACATACTAAGTACATACAAAATTTGAAGTCTCTATCTCAATTTGTTCGGGATGTAAAGTGTTTACAGACACACAGA
Source organism: Maratus speculifer (assembly GCA_964019185.1). Taxonomy (NCBI): domain Eukaryota; kingdom Metazoa; phylum Arthropoda; class Arachnida; order Araneae; family Salticidae; genus Maratus; species Maratus speculifer. The sequence continues at coordinate 13,852,038 of OZ025296.1, read as the reverse complement.
GGGATGGCAAATTTTTCTTCTTCTAAAAATATGTTTTTCAGAATCTTCAATGTCTAAAATGTGTAAATCCATCAATTTTTTTTCTATTTTCAAAACAATTGCAAGATTTACGCTATACTACGTATGATGGGTAAGTAAAAAACTGAAGAATACTAATTTATATCAAGGACTAACTGAATTTGAAATTTTATGAAAATTCGTGCATTAGATCTTGAGATAGAACTATTGCAATAATCATGAATAATGCCACTAGCAACAACACCTGTTGAGCGATTTACTCCAAAAACTACAGAATACTAATTTATATCAAGGGTTAACTAAATCTGAAGTTTGATGAAAATTCATGTATTAGTGCTTGAGATAGAGCTATTGTGGTAATCTTGAATAATACTGCAAGAGCAGACCTGTTTTGATGACACACCACGCCAATTTGTAATAACACCAAAATCAGAGCCATATTTTATAAAGGACTAACAAAATCTAATGTTTTATGGAAATCCATTCATTAGTTATTGAGATATAACTAGTGTGGAAATCGTGAAAAAGACAACATAGCAGCGCCACCTGTTAGGCAATATACACAAAAAAATTAATCAGATCCAGTTTATATCAAGGTCTAACAGAAACTAAAGTTTTGTGAAATTCTGTGTGTTAGTTCTTGAGATAGAGCACCCATAAAATTTATGTCACAGACAGACATTTTGTAAAAACATGTTTTTTGGAATCTCTGATCCCTAAAATGTGTAAATCTATCAAACTGGAATTAAAAATTTTTCACAAATACAATACTTTTTTCTTGTAAAGATAGAAAAATTAGTTCTTGAGATAGAGCACCCATAAAATTTATGACACAGACAAACATTTTGTAAAAACATGTTTTTTGGAATCTTTGACCCCCTAAAACGTATAAATCTGTTGAAAACTAGAATTAAAAAATTTTCAAAAATTCAATACTTTTTTCTTGTAAAGATAGAAGAAAACAAAAACAATGAATCAATATTTTATACCCATTTGCTTAGATAGCACTTTGAAATATATAAAATATTAATATCTTGGAAAAAGGAACCAATGCCTGACATGTATTTGCCCTTAAACATTGCTTGCATAGTGTTTTTCTTAAAAATAAATAAATAAAAATAAAAAAAGTATGTTCTCCATCCTTTTTATTTTATACATTATTCTTTATTTACACTTTAATTAGTTTATTTCCTCATGTATAACTGAGAATATGAAAAATAAAACATTTTTAGGACATTTTAATATTATTAAAAAGAAGAGAAAAGCAAAGGCAAAAACTGAAATAGATTTAATGTCACATGCCATGCAAATATATGTGTAATTAAATAAGTTTAATAGAATGGTAGATACAACAGGAATGTTGTTTTTCAATTTTTTCTAAGGTATTTTGCACTTTTAGTATAAATGAATAATTAAATAAAAATACAAAAAAATTCACTGTATTTGTACCTTTCTACATATTTAATGCATAATAGAACATTGAAAATATTTTATACTAATTAAAATTTATCTAAAAAATAAATATTCATTTTAATGCCAAGACAGGATGTAATAAATTCATTCTAAAAACATTCATTTTAACAATACTACTACTACTACTAAAAAAAAAAAAAAAAAAAAAAATCAAGAATTACATTGAAATCTTATTAAAAATCAATAAAATTATTAAAAAAGAAGAGGATAAAGATTTTTGTACTACGGGAAAAATTTAAAACTGAATTCTTCTCATGAATGTCAAAAAATTACAGATAACAAAATTATGTGTAGTGAACAAAAACATTGCAACTAGAATTCTGTCATACTATTTTGCATATAATTTTGATGAGAGTAATTATAAATAATGTAATCCATATTTTCATTCTAAAATAAGACAATAAATTTTTTCCCTCTTAAGTTTTGACTGCACATATAAATATTCAATATATGCAAGTGCAATGCTGCCCTCCCAGGGATGCACACTGAGACAACTGCCTCACACTGATGTAGTTTGTAAGTACATTTTTAGTTTTTATGCAGAGTTGAATCCAGGAGGTAGCCCTGGGAAGAGGGGGGAAATGCACCCCCCCCCCTTGGAAATTTTGAGATTTTGTGTTTCCAATGATCAAAATGGGCAATTCCCCGCTGGAATTTTACAATGCCCCCTCCTCCTTTCCCACGGAAAAAAGTGTCTGAATTCAACACTATTTTCATGTCTTGAAAAAGGATTTAGATTATTAAATTTCATAAAAAATTTCTGAGTCCAACTCAATATGAATAAAAAGATACAAAAGATAGAAAAATAACAAACATTTGTTTTATTGTCTTTCATACATCAATAATTATTTATAAGCATTAGCTTTATGCTTAGGTAAGAATACAAAGTTTTCTGGAACAGGTCCCAACAGCATTTCACTGCAATAGAAGGAATGACAAAAACATAACTAATTATACAGAAAAAAAAAAAAAAAAGTGCATTATTATTTTTAAAATCAGTGATGCTGCAAGATTTTATAAATAAATAAATAAATTGCAATTTATACAAATTCATAGTTTGGAAAGCATCATTTACAAAGTCTAAATATATATATATATATGTGTGTGTGTGTGTATATATATATATATAAACACAAAGAGAAATTTGAAAAGTATTAAAATCCTGATGTGCATTATTTTTTTTAGAAAATTACATTATTCATCCATTCTAAGAGAAACCATGTAGATTGTAACACACAAAAATTCAATATGCAACGGTGCAGCATCATTTAACTTATCAAAACTATGGCTTGAGTTATTCAATAGTTATGAAAATAAAAATAAACATCTAAGTAAAATAATAGAAAAAGCATGCATAATATGACAGGGCTTGAAATTCAAATCCTCTTAGGAGAGGAGTCTCCTTCCCAATATTTATAAATGAAGGAGAGTTGAGCTGTCTGAAGAAGGAAAAAATCTTTAAAACTCACTATTATTTTTCCTACCATTTAAAAAATAGCATTGAAGTAATTTAAATCAACATTCCCTCCCGGCACTAAATATTTTTCTGTTGCAGATCGAATTAATTCTGTTTTTGCTTTGCATCAATTTCAGGCTGAGTATGATTCTTCACATTCCTGCAATGGAGATTTGGTTCCGGGTACAATAAATTTTTCAAAAGCTTTTTCAGTAATTTTTTTTTTTTTTTTTTTTTTTTTTTTCAGATTAAAAATTAATCTAAAATAATAAAGATATTTGAACATGTGCTGTTTCTTAAGAGACTGTTGTGCTTTTTCTGTGACCCTTAAACGAAACACCTGTCCCCCTCCCCCCCCCCCATGATCCTTTGACGAATTTCACAATATTTTTCAAGAACATTTGATGAAATTTATGTGGTTTTTTTGCAATTCTTTGATATATGTGAGGGTTTTTTGTGTGTGTGATCCTTTGTTGAAATTAGCACTTTTTCATATGCTTTTTGGCTTAATAAGTGTTATTTTAACAGCCTTTTCATGAAATAGTTTTTTTTTTCCCGCAATATTTTGACAAAATATGCATTTTGGTTACGATCTGCAGAGATCTGCATGAGTCAAAATTTCCAGGCCTGGGCCCAGCACAATATGTAAAAATTGGTCCTGTATAAAAATTTAAAGTTCAGCCCAGCCTAGCATAACAGCTAAAAGATCGACCTGGCACAGAAGAAAGTTTGAATTTTGGAACAAGCCTGGCCTGGCCCGAGTGAATTTTTAAAAGACATTGTTTTTATGCCAATATGGTTAAAAATTTGTCTTGTATGATGAATTCTAATCAAAAATACATACATATTAGCTTTTTTCCTTTGTTTCTAATAGAAGTGAATTAGAGGCTGCATTATTTAGTTTCTAAACGAATTTTGATTTGTTGTATGCATTAAATGTTCATTTGCCATTAATATTATGAATCCAAATTCATGTATTAGTCTTAAAATTCTAAAAAATGCTATACAGTAAAATCTCCTAAAACAGAATCACATAGGAAAGAAAAAATAAATAAGCAAAATAAATGAAATGTAATTTAACAAATTACGACCATTTGGAAAATGATATATTCAAAGATTAAAATTTTAGTCTTATCAATAAATTCTATATTTAAAATTATAATAACAATAAAAATCACTTGTATGATCATTAAAACGTGGATTACGTAATAACAGAGTCATCTATTACACATGTAATAGAATAAACATTAATATTCTTGGACCAATCAAACAAATTTTAAATGAAATTTCAGTTTTACAATATTTGGTATTACAAATTATTAAATTTGTCAACATTACACACATTAAATTTTTACACCATTCATATAGGGGAAAAAATGTACTTTTAAATGCAATTTGTTTGAAAGCTGTATCTTTTTTTTTTTTTGGTAGTTTTTAATTTTTTTTTTTTTTTTTTTTTCTTGTCATCGTGGCAACAGAAGTATTCCATTTCTGGACATTAAACATGGATCAATCAGAAAATGAATAAAATCACAAGGATTCAAATATGTCTCAGATATCTCTAGATCAAAATTAATAACCATTTTCCAAATGGTTAATAATAATAATAATAATAATAATAATAATAATAATAATAATAATAATAATAAAATGCATTACAGACAAGTTTTCTTCTAAGCAGGTGTAAATGAATTATACATTTCTTCTCTTGTATTATTATATTAATTTTGAATGGTTCAAAACATATCAGTTTTTAATCACAATTATTTATTAATAATCACAATTTTTTATTAATAATTATGCTTATCTATCTATATATATATATATAAGAAAGTCTGCATTTCGTATTAATCAAAGCAAGCCCAAACTACTGAATTTAAAATCTTGAAAATTGAAAAAAATATTTGATCAATTTCTTTGATAATATTAAATAATTAAAACAATTTTGTCAATTAGGCAAAACATTAGCAATGCCTCAAAAAAGACACTTTTTGTTTTACCAAATTTATGCCAAAATGTGGTACTGCGCCGTTTATTTCAACCCTAACTATGAATTCATGAAAACAATTTTATTGCAAACCGTGCCAAACATTAACATTTGCTTTTTATTGAACATGAATATATTATTATGAGTATTGTTCAATCTGAATCCTGCAAAACTTTTTAATTTGTTATTTTTTGAATAGATTTTTTTAAATTAATAATTATAACTTACATTTATTACTGTTACTGACATGAACTTCACTATTTGGCAGTTATCTGATGAAGAGAAAACTACAATAAAATTATTTCAGAACTTAGGAATTATGCATAAAAAATGTTTTGTAAAAAAAAAAACCATGAATGTCATCATTCAAAAAATAAAAAGTTTACTGCAATATGAGATATGTGTATTACATATGAAATGCTGCAATACTCAAAGACATTAACAATTTCAAACCTGCAGTTTAAATTCACTATGTTTTATTACTTACAAAATATTTAAAAAAAACTCATTGTAAGACGAATTTAAAAAAAAAAAAAAAAAAAAATAGTGTTTTTATGGCTTAAAAAAAGAAAGAAAAAAATCAAAGGTTTAAATTTGATTTGGTGTTTGCTTCTGGATAAGAAAAAAATGGGTACTTTTATTTTTGCCGTAAGCAAAAACCACTAGTAACATTTTTGAAATTGCAAATAACAAAACTTATATATTTACTGTATATATAACTGCAAATTCTTATTTTTTCTAATTGATTAAAACTCAGGTTCTACACAGGGCCCTAGCTAGAAGTGAACGATAGGGGGGAGGGGGCTCATAATTTTTTTTTCTTTCTCTCTATGTGTTTTTTAAAACTGTTAACACATTGAGCGCTACGTCAGTCATCAGTGACTAACATTGAAATTTCTGTTTAGATGACTGACTTTTCACCGATGACAGACAGTCTAAAATATGATATAAAACTAAAAATTAATACAATATAAAAATTTCGTTTGATTCAAAGTTTCTTTAGAAAAACTTATAAGCGTAGCGGGCAAAGGCTGCTAATATTACTATATTTTAATAAATGAAGAAATCCTCTAAACTTATTTAAAAATTTAATGATTAATTGTATGATAATATCAGTTTAAAAATAAATACATTTAATGCAAAAGTTTTTATGCCAGGCCAAATTTTACTATTCTTTGAAAGGACCAGGTACTCAATTTTCATATGAGCTGGTTAAAACTGGAACTGAAAATTCTGGCCTTTGAAGCCCAGGAGAAATGAAACCAATTCAGTATGTGTAGTATGGAAAAAAATAAGTTAGACCTGGCCTGGCTCGACATTCTTCAGGAAAACAGCAATATCAGTGTCTGGCCCAAAAAAAAGTAGTGACTAGGCTCAGAATGATCCTTCAAAAAAAAGTAAGAACCAGGCCTGAGTACTACAAATGAAAATAAAAACTGCACTAAGTCGGTCCTGTGCAGATCTCTATCTCAAACACTAAAAATAAAACTTATAAAACAAAATTATTTTTCAAAAATCTTGAAAACAAGACATTTGATTTAGGTCAAGCAACTGATGATTTATGATGTGATAAAAATTAACCAAAATAATTGTTAAAAAAAAAGCATTTTTAAAACAAAAAAGTAATTAAAATAAAATGTCATTTTAAACAAAAATACCTTATTTTTACCCAGTCACTACAGCTAGGACTGGCCATTAATGTTTCTAGATCATTGCGTCCAAAATAAGCTGGTGGTCTTTCATTTATTTGCTGGGGAACACGTTCTAAAAGTCCAACAGGAATATACCTTAAAAAATAAAAAATATTTGATTTCATTGCTAACATGTAAAATTTTATAAAAATAGGGAAACTAATGGAAAAAAAATAACAATAATAATAATAATAAAAAATCAGGGGCTTTTTCATATGAATTTTTTATTTTATTTTTTTATCTTTTTATAAAATCTTTGTATAAAAATGTCTAAAATTTTCTGTTTAAAATTTTGTTGTTCATGTTTAAACTCTAAATTGTTCAAAAATTAAGCATAGAGTGGCTATAAATCACAAACAAAGGAACAAATGGTTGACTCCATGTAATGGAGTTCAATGGAGGAACAAGCTGTTCTGTCAAAATTAGCAATTTTTTCTGAAATTCTCTCTTTCTCTCTCTCTCTCTTTTTTTTTTCTTTTTGAAATTTATTTGATAAGTTTGTGATCTTTTTCCTAAGACTTATTTGATAAATTCCATATCAATTTTCTGTTTTTTTCCTTAAGTTTTCAAAGACTTTTTAGAAAATATTAATAAATTACCAAACATTTCCTATATATTTTGAAATTTCCCTCACTACTTTGAAATGCCGTAACTTTCCATGACGATAGGAACACCTTAAGCTTGCTACCTTGTCAGTTTATGCTAATATATCATTTGAAATTTTTAAAAATGGATAAATTATCTTCATATGAACGCTATTCACAGAAAACATGGACATATGATCATCTTAACTTGTGTTAAATATCACAAATTCAAAACATGTACATTTTTTTTTTTTTTTTTTTTTTTTAAATATTGGATGCAGTTAATCAGCATAGAAAAAAATATGATAGATAAAATAAACAAATCAGTTTCATTGACAAGACAATACAAATATTTTTACATTATATATATTTATATCTATTATATATTTATATAGACAAATTTCTTTGATTTTTAGTATTTTTATGAAATTCCTTGATATTTCTCTGATTGCTTCAGATTGATAAACATCCCTGATTTTTCAATGATTCCCTGATTTCCAGAATCATTAGACACTCTGTTTAAACTTTTAAAAGCAAGAAACAATAATTAATTAAATATGATTACTAGCAAAGGCCTAGAAAAGAAAAAATGAAAAAGTTTTAAATAATTGCACATATACTTAAGCACTTTGAACTCACAAGATATATATAAGAAACAACAAAAAAATTAGTTCAACAGTTATCAAAAGCAGATTTGAATAAGGTAAAAAAATTTTACCTGTATAAAAATGACAACCACTCCAAGAGAAACCGTCTTGTTTTTTCAACACCCTATAAAAAATAATTTTCATTAGTAGTTTCTCACTAAAGAGCTTTTAAATTATTTCATTAAAATGTGATTTTTCACATGTAGTAAAACCTCTGAATAACAGATAACTTCAATAGCGCAGAATTTGTCTGCTATTCAGATATGTCTGTTATTGAGAAATAAAACTGCACAGATATATAGGTGTTGGCATTTGAAAAAGTGTCTGCTTAATAGAGGTGTTCCTCATGGAAGTTTTTCTATATTATCTTTTCTCATGTAGGGTGAGCAGTTTTTCTTTTCAAAATTGAGGTGTGTGTGATATACCAGTATTTAAAAAATAGGAAAGATATCAATTTTGTATTTAAATTTTTGGAACGATTAAGCAATGAAATTTGAATAGCATGCAATTTTATCACTAATTGTTAGGCTGTAACACAATAAAAGCATCGTAACTTTTGAAGATGTATAATAAAAGTAGATTTATGAAAATATTTCTACATCATTTTAAACATTCCAAATCCAAATTCATTCTCAAATCCAAAGAAGCTACTTTCTGATACATTTCTGATTTTCTTTCTTTTTTTTTTTTTTCGGACATACATAAGATAAAACGTATTTTTATTCAGAAACTATGAAAACAAATGGTGTTATCTATTTTTTGATGCAAGCAATTTAAGAAAATATTATCAAAGTTAGCATTTTAAATAGAATTTCCAGAAGCTACTGCATGAGAAAAATGAAAAATCTGCAACCATTTCACAAGAATCTCTTTAAATTCCAAGAAGGCTATACAAGTATCTTATTTACCAAAAATGAAAAATTCTATTCAATTTTTAATCCCTTCAATAGTCAGGATTGTCAATTTTATACTTTTACAGAAAAATTAGTCAGAAAATGTGTCAAACTTTCGTGTTGTTCAGAAGTGAATTTAAGAACCGCCATGAAGTATATACCTAAAAATTATGTTATCATAAGTTCTTTATTGCTATAACTAATTTTACAAATCATGTTGTCTGTCCTACATATCTTGAGAACAATTAAGTCTAGTTTCAGCCCAACTTGTTTATATGTAGAAAAACAATGTAAGCTTCATCTTGGCCCGGCATGAGTCTGCTTAAAAAAATATTAAGCCAGGGTTAGACACAATATCCTATGCCAATCTCTACATTGTACAAGTTACATTTCTGTTTTGATGTTGTCAAACTAGTATCGGCATGATGCACATTTATACTTATTTTCATAAAGCCATATTCATTGAAAATAGCTCTTATTTTATTGTTTCTGCTAAAATCTTTATAACGGGCCAGTAGGCAAGCTAAATTTTTTTATTGGTTCGGCTCGTTGAAAAAATTATTCCAATTCTCCTGACCCGGCCCATTAGAAAATTCAGAGCCATTCTGCCGCCCTGGCCAGGCCCAGGTGCGTGCTTACCTTTACTTACTTATTTTAAAATATGAAACAAATCTTTCGATAGAAGAAATTTTTTAAAAGAATTAACAAAATCTTTAATAAATGAGACAATGGATTCAAACATTTAACTTTTGCAAAACATTTAACTTTTACTTGTAATCTAATTCTGTTACTAACCATTTAAATTTTAAATTTGTATATTTCTTCATTAGATTATTGCTATTGTTATTATTGTTTGTTTGTATAGTTATTTCTTTGGTCTTAGTTTGATTACATTATGACATTACAATCATGACACATGAAAATAATGACATTTGCTTCCATTTCCTAGAGTAGCTGATCATTTTCTTAGATTTTAGACTTTCCCTTAAATTTTAATGAAAAATCTCTCCCCTCCAGATGTATTTAATTCTGTTTTCCAGAGAAATATGAACATTGTGCGATCATTTGAATTTGATAAAAATAAATCTCATTTGAATTTTTTGAAAAAGATATGACTTTAAATAAATGACCAAAAATAACAAATTTCTTTTCAAATATGAACTGATCCAAATGAGAACAATATTATCTCTAAATGAATTTAACATTCCTTCAATAAGATAGTCTTAAAAGAGAAATGATGGGTCAGGATAATTTATATAGGTTCAATATGCACAAATATTTGCACTTAGAATCATTATAACTTTTTGAGTTAAATATTTTTTGCTACAAAATTTCAGATTAAATATATTCAATGAAAATTTAAATAAATAAGTAAATAAGAGTTTTAACTTATAAAGTTTCAAGATGCATAAGTATACAAAATTAAAATTATTCATTTAATAATTTCTAAATCACCCCCCCCCCCCCTCTTTCTTTTGACTGACCTAGGGTAAATAAAGATAATATTAGAATGAAAAGCAACACAATTGATAAAATATACTATTTTCATTAACAATCCTCCTTATAAAATGTAAATGAACAAATCTATTATAGTGGTATGAAAACTAGTACTGTATTATCATATAAGCATACAAAATAATACTTCTATATATGGAAATAGTAATTGCAAAGAAATTAGTTTCACTATCAGTTTGCATATATTATTACTTACTTCTGTATCTGATCCCCAATGCTCTAAGCCATAGTTAGTATACTTCTTCAAAATATCAAATCTTTCTGAAGATGATATGTCCCAATGTGTTTGCTCTTTTATTTCTTTAAAAATCCAAGGTTTAATTAAAGCTCCCCTTAAAAAATAAAGAACCAAATTCTTGTCAGGTTAACAGAATGTTTGCACATATAAATACATCTTTTGAATGCTGTTAAGGCAAACATAAAGGTAGAACAAGAAGAAGAAGAAGAAGGCATATGTTTAAGTGTTATTTGCTATTAATAAATAAATAAAACAATACATTTGGATGTAGATAAAAAATCGGATTTATATAATCATTACTTCAACATGAAATTTTGACTCTTAACAAGAGGAAATCTAATTTTTACATATCCACTTCAAACTTATACATGTGAGTCAATCAACTATTTTTTGTGCCTAATTTTGTTTCTCTCTGTTTTTTAAATAAAATTTCACTGTTATAATTCTAATGGGTGGAAAAAAATAATAACTGTAAATTACATACTTTTTCACTGAATTGGAAAAATTACAAATCATATTAATAATCTATCTTTTAGCACTGTAAAATTTTGAAATAATTGTTGATACCTATGGTGATTTTTTCCCTTTCACAATAACATAGGTAGGTGAGGGAAAATTCTATTATTGCTAATTTAAAATTAAAAAGATTAAATAAATGATAATCAGAAAGATAAAAAAAAAAAAATTAAAAAGATCAAATGAGCAGCATCAAGGTAAAAGGTCAACACAGACACAGATCATAGCATTTTTCAGTATTCAGGAGATAGAAAGGTGAGGTGATTGTAAATCATTAGAGCAACAATATGATGAGTAAGATAAATTATGTTTTGTTGTTGTTGTTGAGTATGGAGGTGAGATGGCACGTAATTTTCTGGAATTTTCATATAGTTGTTAAAAATGGTTGTTGCAAGATAATTTTTCAGCAATCACTCTTTACATTAAATGGCATGTGACCACTGGCTACCACTAATTTTGTTCTTTACACAACTTCACAATTGGGAACTTGGAAAAAAAAAAAATCAACAATAATTTTTTAAAAAATCCACACTTAGAAAGAGGGCAAAAAAGAAAGAGGCGAAAGAACACATTGAGATACAGTAGATTTTGGTTAACTGGTGCACATTGTTTTTATGCAATTTGTTAGAATAAATCAGCTGGCTGATTATAAAAATTGAATTTGATGATATTTTCTATTTTATTCTATAAATTTTATTTCAATAAAATGGTTGACACAATTAAATGATGTCTCAGATAATCATAATCTAATGCATTTAAAATCCTTTCAAGAAACAGTAAGATAATTTTAGGTATATTAAGGTTATTATCAAAAGTCTGTTATTGACTAGAATAAACATAAATAGTTGAACTATAATTATTTATTACCAGTTTTTAAACATACATAACATAGTTAAAATATTTCTTTTAATATACCTGGCAATCATTGCACCAGATACGCCAGTTTCATTTCTTCTTTTGTTATAATCCTCATAAGACAAAATATCTCCATTTCCTACAGTGTATGGAAAGAAAAATCATAAAATAAAGCTCTAAAAGATTTAAGTTTAATAAACATAATTTAATAAATACAGTTAAATTTATTTATCAAACCTAATGTATTTTGAACGCAATAAAGACAAGCTTATCTTATCCAATAATTTGGACAATCATAAAAAATAATGATGTGAAATAAAAATTTCTTGAAAATCAATTTTTTTTTTCAAACAAAATGTTAGTAGAATTCATATTTAAAATTAAATCACTTTTATTATAAACAATAAAGAAAAAAAGAGCAAGTACTTATATGCACTTAGAAACTTAGATGGATAAAATTGAATTCAGATAATTTTAGAATACAGTAATAGAAATATACAATTTCTCTGAAGTTGGGGGAAATTATTGAAATATTAACTTTGAAAATTGTCAACTTGAAAATTGTCTTTGAAAACACTCTTTTATAAACATTCAATGCTTATCTTAAAATTTATATCTAATTTCATGTATGGCTGCAATTCATGTAGTTCCAAAAAATTTCCATTACAATATGTTGATTTGGTGTAGGTTCAAATTATTGAAAATTAATCCACTGCTTTTATTTGCAATTGATAGAAAATACAAACCAATGAATTCATTAAAAAATTCTTTTGGACTGTTTCTTTTAAGGTATAGTGACAAGAAATATAAAAGAATGAACCAAAAGCATTATTTAAACCAAGACATATTTAACATAACATTATAACAAGGCAGTTTTGTTTTAAACTATATATTAAGGATCTTTAAATTGTTTTCTTGATGTATTACCATGATTTAATTAATATCAGATTAGTAAAGGATAAAAGCATATTTAACTTTTTATTTATAATTACATTTTTTATTTATATTTTTACTTTTATTTTTAAAATATATTTGATTGTTACAGTTTTGCAACCAGTTGGCATATTTTGGCAAGAATTGTTTGGTACACAATTCGACAAAACCCCCAAAAAAATTATTAGGTGATTTATCACCAAGGGTGATTAATGGGAAAAAGCCTTAAAATCAATTTATTAATTTATATTTAAGTTCTTAAAATATCAATATGTTATACTGTCATTAGAAACACACTTGTGTATATAGTTATTATAATTCTGGCACATCAAGAAGTGAGTGAAAAATTGATCACAAAATTCCATATTTACATACAAAAAACAAGTTAATTTAAATAAAATAGTGTAAAAAAAAAAAAAAAAAAAGGCATGACATTTCGAATTAGCCTGTTACTTTTCCCTTTTCCTCCAAATTTATATACATATTAAACTTTTTTAAAATATTAAAAATATAATATCATCGAATCACAGAAAAATATGTGATACATTCCCCCCCCCTTTTTTTTTAAACTTATTTCAGAATATCTTTTAGTACTAACAATTTAGGGACAAAATCATTACATTAATTTTAATTGTAATCAATGTCATACTGGTTTAATCACAGTAAAAAAAATATTAATGAATGATTAAAATAATCATGAAATATATAATAATTTCACTAATAATTTTATCTAAATCAAAGTAAAAATATTAATAAATGATTAAAATAATGATAAAATATATAACAATTTCACTAATACAAAATAATTTAACGTAAATCAATTATGATAATATGGAATGATTATAATAATGTACAATGAAATCTTAAGTAACAAAAACATACAAATGTGCACCTTTAAATAATTATAAAAATACTTACCAAATAAAGGAATTGGTGCAGCAATACTGGCACAAGTGTTAATATAATCCCAGTTAGCTGATTTTGTATATCTTTGTTCTCGAGAACGTCCATGAAGCTAAATAAATTAATGGGAAATTACCCACAAAAACTATAGGTGATTTGAAATTCAAACATAAAGTAAAGTAATGATAAAATACAAGGAATAAAAATAATTTGGCAAAACAACATTTCTTCAGACTACATGTTTTAATGTGCTGGAGTGTGGCTCGAAACCTAAAACGAGATCAATTTTCTTTTATTACATTTTTTATGCCTCCCCCCCTTGTCTATGTGTACTAGTATTTTACTTTTTATTTTTGAAAAAATAATAATGACATTATGTATTTGCTAAAGCGAATCTTTAGGAATTTAATTTTTGTTTAACAAATTAACTCATTGACTGCCACTGCACACAAATATGTGTGTCAGAAATATTTTGCAATTATCCAAACCAAATGAATACATGTGCCATCAATATTTACACAGAAGACAATTTATTGCTAAATGACAATGGAGACAATTTATTATCATGTATTTAAGAAAGATCCTTGTGGTCCATGTTCATGTTTAGTCATTTTAATTCCATGTTCGATGTGTAAAAATAACTAAAAATTTGATATTTTTATATTTAAAAATGTACAAAGTTAACAAACATCACTGCAATTAGGAATGATAAATCAACTAGATAAACACTGAAAACCACTTTGTAAATGATATTAAACCACGCTTAAATTCTTTAAACTTTTTAACGGAACAACTAGTTTCAAAGAATCCATGAAGAATTGTCAAATTATTGTTTATATCTGCTTAAACAACTAAAATGTGAAGGAAAAAAACAGCAAATAAAGCTTGTTTTTCTGCAGAGCTGTTTCTGTGTTTTTCACAAGGATCAAATGATCACTTTCCCTAAAGGAAATTAAGGATGCACCTGATAAAAGGAACTTTAAAAAATATTAGATGTAACATCTAAAAACTCGCCTTTATTAATGTATTAATTTTTTTCTTATTTAATGAAAATGTGATAATTTGTAATTTTTTTTTTTTTTTTTTTTTTTTTTTTTTTTTCACATTTGATTGTAAATTTAAATTATTTCTCACAGAAACAATGAAATTAAAAGAAAAATAATCTCATGTTTATATTTGTTAATTTTTGATAACATTATTATAGACAGCATATAAAAATTGAAGGAGTACCATTTAAAAATGAATCATTTGTTTAAAAATAACCAATAAAAAATTTAAAAAGTAGATAATGATATATGTATCTTTTTATGCCAGGCACAGAGTTCCTTAAAAAGAAACACACTTTTACGAGAAATTATGTAGCTATTATTGAATTATCACACAAATATTTTTGTTTTTAATTTTTTTCATATTTCCAGGAAAAAAAAAAAAAAAAAAAAAAAATCTGTTAACTACCTAATTACACAAAAACATAAAAAGTATCAAGGTTTTCACTTTTTTTTTTTTTTTTTTTTTTTTTTTTTTTTTTTTTTTAATGAAGGAAGAATAAATTTATTTCTGAAAAAATTCAACATATTGCTGATATCATTGGTAATCACAACCTTCTTACCAAATATATTTATGTATTAATCAAGCTTTTTTGATTATTGAGTCTGGCAAAATTAAATAAAACTTCATTATTTTGTTATGAATTAGTAATGTATCTTTATGAGACAAGTTTCATTGAAGATTTTAGGAAAAATATATTTCATCTTTATAATGAATATTTAATCATACATTATTGATTATTAGCTTGATTTTTGCTTTTAATATTTTAATCATTTAAAAAAATTATCTACATATTTATTATTTTAGTTTATTATTTTAATATTTTATTATATTGGAAGCTTACATTATAGTTTGAATTGCATTATTAATTACATTTAAATTACTTTTAAAAAAATGTAAACAAAGCAATGACTAGAAAAATCTGCAAAGTTCTAAAATCTGCACAACCTTTGGTCCAAAGCTGTGCAGATTTGAGGGAATCTACTGTATATACTTTCAATACAGAAGAATTTTCTTTATGTTTTTTCATTTGAGAAAATAGCTGAAACAAAATTTAAACTGTTAGCATTTTATTCCTGAGAACGAAATCATTCTACATTTAAAAAAAATAAAAGCTAATTTTTACTTACTGTTATAAGGGATACCCTATCACCCCATTGATGAATCTTCTTTATAACAGAATGGGCCAAATTTTCATGTCCATAGATACCTGTTCTCATTTTTAGAGTTAGAGGCACATCAATCACAGATGTAATGCCATAAATCATGCCGTTTAGCTTCTTCATTCTAGTCATAAGACCACAACCACCTCCCTATATAAATATAAATTTTTTACATGCATACCAACTTGGAACTTCAATTGATAGAGAAAAATTTCTTTGGTAAATAAAAGGAAAAAAAATAGTTGAAAAGAAAACTTTCAAGACTGATTGCAAATATTATGGATAAAATTTTTAAATTACATGAAAGAGAATGGGATACTTATTTTACCAATTATTATTATTATTTTTTAAATATTAAGGTTTGGAGCATGAAATAGCACCAAAAAATAAGCCACAAAACAGAATTAAAAAATAAAGCTTTGAATAAATCACCATAAAAATAAACACGCAAGGTGCATTTTGAACTAGAAAATTAACAGCTCATCATCAACAATTGTAAATATGTCTCCATGAGGAATGAAAGTCACAAATGAACAAATGAATGATTTTGTGACTTGTTCGAAAATTAAATGAAACCTTTCATTTGTGACTTTGTCTGCCGACGGACATGTGTTTACAGTAGCTGATGATGAGCTGTCAATTTTCTAGCTCAAAACATGTCTTGTATATATTTTTTACATTTTTATGATGATACAAAATTAAAATAATAATAATTAATTAACTTTTAATGTTTTTAGGAGCAAAGTAATTCCTTTGCACTTATGACAAAAACATTCTCCACAATTTATACACAAATTCTTTTGAAAATGCATAACACATATTCTGATGTATAACGAGAAAATTCATTAGAATTTACAAGGATGCATTATTATATGCCCAGTACAAAAAAAAAAAAATACAATATTAACAGAGAGGTCAAGATAACAAGAATTTAGAATTTAACACTAGTGAACAAGAAAATATGATAAATTGAATAATTCAACGAAAAATCTTAAGTGTTAATTGAACAAATAATCTTAAACAAATACCTGAGCTGAACTGTTATTGCAAAAGAATATGCAAGATTAAACCAATAGGTAAAAAATGTTAAGCACAATAAGAGCTTCTTTAGTAAACATTGAATAAATATATTTTTTAATTTTCATGCTCATATACATCAAATAAAAATTGTTACGCATTGTTTAAAAAGGCAGCAGAACTATTCGAAAAACTGAATGCTGAGAATCCCCACTGAATGCTAATAATGCTGCTGTTTAATGTTTTGAGGATCTCAGATATAACTGGCTATTCTTCATATTCACTCTGTATGTGTGTTTGAATGGATTAACACAGTTACACATTTTTTTTGGAAATTAGCATATGCATGCATTAAGTTTAGATTTAGATGATTAACAGTACAAATACAAAATGAGCTTCAAATAAAATTTTTAAGTTTTGTTATCTATGCTAACTAATGCATTTTCTTATTAGTAGTTTTCATCAATTCTTCAATTACTTATTGTTTTCTCTACACTCCAAGCCATTTTTTAGGGTACTACAATCTACCCTTTTTGAAATTGGCAAAATACACCCTGTCTTAAAAAATAAATAAATAAATAAAAAAAATAATGACATTCCTCAGTAGTAGGCAGATTTCTTGTAAAGAATTTTCAAATTTCAAAGTATTATTAAACCAACATGCCTAAGACTTTACAAAGATGATAGAGCTTTATTGCCTCAGAGGAAAATTAAAACATGTTATTTAATTGTATTCTTCAATTTGTAATTCATAAAATTATCAAAAATTAATGATTATTTGTCATACTAAGAAAATGTATGCTTTTTTTTCTTATATAATTACTAAACACATTACTAATACATTTCTTAATAAAATAGTGTCCTTTTAGGGTATGAATATCTTGCTTTATTTTCTTTCTAGAATAAATACTAAATATTTACCATTTTAGTAATTAAAGGATAAAAATGTATATTATATTTCTAATTATACAGTTAATTGTTTGATAATTATTAATTTTAATATATGTAAATATCACTAGCATTTACTATAGTTTTATATAATTATTACAAAATATTAATGCATATAAAATTTATTGTATGCTACTAATGAAACTACTAATTTGAAATTATTATAATTTCTGTAATTACTAACTAATAATTATAATTACTTTAATTAAAATGTAAAAACATAGATTATGTTAGCAATTAGTGTTTAATTGTTTTTGGAACCTAAAGCTTTTGGTAGCTATTCAGTATTTGAAAGTTTGAAATAAAAAATCAAATATTTATATAATTACAAATAATTTCTTTATACTATAGTTCTAAATTAAAGAGTACAATTACCATTTTGTAGATAGCATCTAGAGGGCACCCAAGATTCAAATCAATGAAATCAAAAGAAGTGGTTTCAGAAAGCAATTGACAGCACTTAGTCATTACATCAGGATGAGGTCCACATAGCTATAAAATGAAGATTTTTTTCTTATAAAAGGATAAACAATTTTAATAAAAATAGTCATAATTAAAGATCAAAATCATATCTAAACAAAAAGTAAGAAATGGGGAATAATGGGGGCAAACAACAAAATTGGGAAATTAATGCAGTTTGAACTTTGTAAATCGATAATACGTATTTAAAAAAAAAAAAAAAAAAAAAAAAAAAAAAAGGTACTTTTAGGTTATCCTGTCGACCAAAAAATTATCGCCAAACTATAAGATTAATGCCAATAATGGATGATCGTGAATGTCACATTCAATGACATTAAATAAGATTCACGTGTTTAAAATGTCATTAAGTGATTTTAATTTCGTTTTTTATTTGAATTTTTATTAATATTTTACTAATTATTTTTCTTTTTTGTTGTTATTTAAAATAAAAATTATGTCAATATGTATAATTTGGCTATTAGTTTTGGCGATTTGTATAATTTGGCGAAATTGGTCGACAAGATTAGAAAAGTACCCCCCCCCCCCAAAAAAAAAAAATGTTTGTGAGTAATGTTTACGTCAAAGTGTATTTTCAGATGAAATTTTTTTTAAAAATTGTATCTCAATTTACTGATTTTTTATAGTTTTTTAAATAATTTTCAAGACACAAATGTTTCAAAAATCTTACCAGCCAGCAATTTGCAACACACACACAATTGAAAATAGTTATGACAAAATCGCACACGATTATAGAAAAAATTATCATTACTACAATGCATTTTCATAATTCTTTTTTTCCATAATATTAAGAAATATATACAACAGAGGTAAGCTTAATATAAGATAGAACTTAGTACTATATTTACACTGTAATAATTTGGAAAGTTGCTCTGTTGCCTACAGTTTTTCAAAAACTAAAATTTCACTCGCCTCGGCAGAAAATCTACTTGCCACTGGCGAGCAAAATGATATATTTCCCCACCCCTGTCTATATGTATCTCAATTATAGAAAATTAATCCATTTGCATAAGTAATTAATTCAGCATTTATTTTTTGTCCCTGTGCAATACTTTATAACTAAATTACCAAATGAAATATCAACTTCATGCATAAATAAGTATACAAATAATGATTTTAATAAATATGTAATTGAAATGTATGTGACTGACTGCTGCCATGTAGCTAATACAAAAATATTAAAAAATGCTTTTTGGTATAATTGATGGATAATCTAAAAAAATACACTAAATGATAAAAAAGAAACCATTAGAGTTCTAAATTGAAAATTATTTTCATCTATATTCTATACATTGAGCAAATTGGATTGCCTGGTATATTACAAAAAATTAAAAAAGCAAAGGCATGAATCTTTCTCTATCAACTCTTATAGTACTTGGAAATACTTTAGTTTGTATGTGAAGAATTAATTTCTTTATATATATATTGTTCTATCAAATAGGTACAGATTTGTAATCACAACATAGCGACTAAATTTCTTGATGTGGCCACTAACTTTTAATATCTAAGTTCCCATTAAGATAATTTTTTCTACAGAAAAACAAATGTATGTTTGAGATGTATTTTGATTTTTATATTGTAAAATAATCTCACATATTCAAAAAAATATTATATGTATTTTTGTATAAAAAAATAAAAGAGATTATATTCCAAATATTCCTCACTATTATGATTGCTTAGCTTATGCATTTAAAAGAAAAAAAAAAACTTACCTGTTTAACTTTATCTTCTAGCTATATGTACACTCCTGGACAAAAGTATAAACTCAGAAAATTTGTAATTTGTTTAGATCATAATATAAATAAACTTAACTTTAAATTAATAAAATAAAGATGAATATTTTTAATAAGACATCTAAATTCAATATAACTGATAAATAAAATGAAGCGAATAATTTAAATAAGAAAATACATTACTTAAAAAAATAACATTATGCGAAACCTGGACAAAATTATAAACTCAAAGTTATAAATTTCTATATTCTGGCATATTTGATATAAATAAATGCACTTTATGATAAGAAACTAATAAATGCAGTCATTATGGATCAATACATGTCAATACATCAATACATATTTTAATTTTTCTCATAAAATAACATTATGTCAAACCTATAAACTCAAAATTATAAACTCAAAGCTGTGAATTTCTATTATAAATAAATGCATTTTGTGATAATAAACTTATAAATAGAGTTATTAGGGATGAATATATTTCAATACATGAATGCATTTTTAAGATTTTCTTTCAAAAAAGATGAGTAATATAGTACAGTCTGAGTATAGTACATGTATAAACTGAAAACATAAAATTATAGAGTTTAAGAAGTGAACGTACTTTTGAATCCTGGTGCAAAGTATTAACACATACATTGAAAAATGTGTTTAATCGCCATTTTTCCGAATGACTTCGAATATGCAATTTTCCAACTACTCCATAGAGTACTGGTTCCGGGCTGAAAATATAGCCACTTTTAAATCATTTGTGTTTTGATATTGACGTCCGTCGCGTTAGACTCTTCGATCCATTGCATCCCAATAATTTTCAATGAAGTTTAGATCAGGGTTGCGGGCTGGCCAATTCAAGACATTTACATGTCAGCGCTGCAGCCACTCTTTTGTATTTTTTGCTGTGTGTATTTCTACATTATCTTGCTGAAATACCCAGTTTACTCCAGCGATCAATGGTCCATATGGCAAAAGATTATCTGCCAGCATTAACTCGCAGTCTTCTGCTGTTTGTTTTCCATTAAGAAAAGCCAAAGCAGTTTTACCATTCTGAAAAGAACCAGCTCACACCATTGCAGACCTTTAATAAAATCATGGAGAGAATTGAAAATATGAATAAATGTCGTTTGCCTTAATACAAATGTGAAAAATACTTTCATTGAATTAGTTTCTTATCACAGAACACATTTATTATTTAGATATTAAATACCAGAGTATAGAAATTCATGCCTTGAGTTTATAATTTTGTCCAGGTCTCACATAATGTTATTTTATGGGAAAAATTAAAACATGTATTGATATATTGAAATGTATTCATCTATAATGACTCCATTTATTTGTTTTTTATCATAAAATGCAGTTATTTATATGAAATGTGCTAGAATATTGAAATTCGTAACTTTGAGTTTATATTTTTGTCCAGGACTCACATAATGTTATTTTTTAAAAGTTATGTATTTTCTTATTTAAATTACTTACTCCATTTTATTTATAAGTTATATTAAATTTAAATGTCTTATTATAAATATTAATCATTAATTTATTAATATAAAGCTAAGCTTATTTATATTATGATGTAAACAAACTAAAAAAATTCTGAGTTTATAATTTTGACCAGGAGTGTAGTTTAAAATGCATATTTTATAATTAATATTCAAATTTCTAGAATTTTATGATTAAATTAAATATATACATTTGATGTAATTAGTGTGTTTCGTTGTACATGGACATATATTAGATAGATTAATTTTCATTTTGAATTCTTGAGTACAGTAGACTCCCTCAAATCCGCACAGCTTGGGACCAGAGGTTGTGCGGATTTTAGAATTTAGCGGATTTCTGGTCATTGCTTTGTTTACGTTTTTTAAACAGTAATTTGAGTGCAATTAATAGTGCATTCAGGACTATAATGAATACTTACAATATAATAAAATGTTAAAATAAGTAATAAATTAAAATAATAAAAATTTAGATAATTTTCAAAATGATTAAAATATTAAAAGCAAAGATCAAGTTAATGATCAATAGTGTATGATTAAATATTCATTATAAAAATTAAATATATTTTTCCAAAATTATTCAACAAAACTTGCCTCATAAAAGTACATTACTAATTCACATCAAAATCATAAAATAAGGATTTTTTTTTTAAAGTTTAGCCAGGCTTAGTAACCAAAAAATCTTGATTAATGCATAAATATATTTGGTAAGAAAATTGTGATTACCAGTGATATCAGCAATATCTTGATTTTTTTTTTTTTTTTTAATTTTTCTTCCTTCATGAAAAAAAAAAAAAAAAAAAAAAAAAAAAAAAACATGAATAGAGTATTATTGAGAAAATTAAAAAATATATGGAATTGATACAAAATTAAAAAAATCACATTTTGTCCAAATATCCAATCTGAAAGTTTCATTGTTTACATCCATAAAGTATGTGCGGATTTTAGAGAGTTGCGGATTTCTGGTTTGCAGATTTGAGGGAGTCTACTGTATTTTGTTTTTTTTCTCATAAATGCTATTGTTTTCATGTGTTTGTATCATGTAACCTACTGTATTTTTTTGGCTTTGAAGCCAAAGCTCCTTTCAGATTTATGTAATCTACACTGCTATTCAATCTATAGTTTTGTTATTTTAGCAAAGTAATAAAGTTTTGTTATTTTAGCAAAGTAAATTTCATCATATTGTTCAAATAAAATAAGTAAAATATCATTAAATCTTTCAATTTTAATATAGAAAACTATAATTGAATCATGTCATTATTTTATTAAAGGAGCAAAACATTTACTATGAATTAATTTGGCTCAAACCAAAATGCTTTTTTAAAAATCAAAATTAGTATTAGACAAATAAAAATTATTGAAATACTGTAGTCTATGCCAGTACATTATGTAGTGCAATAGTTTTATGTTACAGTAAAAAAATGCAAATCTTCTTTTAGTCTTCTCTATAATAGGTACTGATTTGAATCTGTAGATAAAGTTTGAATAAAAATTTGATCCTTGACATAAACATCTTACACAATAAAAACATATGGCATTAAGTTTCCAAAACAAAGTAGCCATGAGATGAACTTATAGTAGCTACAAAACCTTGTGAAAGTGCAAAAGTAAAATAATTAATGAGTGAGTTTTATGATATTTCAGTACATGTCATTTTTCTATCAAATAAATCCAGAACTATTGAACGTCATCCATTTGGAAAATAATTTTTTTTTTTTTTTTTTTAAATCAATGTGCATACAATATAATAATGGAATTCCAACATTTACAGTTACACCGTATTTTTACCAGACTCTGGATGATTGAGTGTTTTACATAGTGAACAATGTTTTCAATTTCTTGATAGAATAAGATTAGGTCTATGGATTTTGATGAATATACAATATAATCTAAAGTTTTTTTTCTTTATTCTTTAAATGTCACAGAATAAAATTATATAGCCTATCTTTATCTGAATAACCAGATATCCCCAAAATACTCATAAATGGTTGTTTTATTAAAAAGTACATTGCTGTGAAGTTAACAAAATCTTCTGTGATTCAGTTAATTTCTAAGCATTTCCAACTTTCAAATAGAAGATTCTGGGAGTTAACCAATTTCATTGCAAAAGAATTAATTGTTCTTGCATGAAATTGTGTATGAAATTATGTAACTCTAAATATTGAAATAATTTGATTATATCATAAAAAGATAATTTTCAGGCTTTACTTTTATTTTTATTCGTTGAATTTGACCAGGACTCGAAAATTCGAAGAATTTTAAGGTTCCCAGCTCGGAACCCACATGAAAAGTATAGGTTCCTAGATGAAAAGTGTAGGCTCCCAGAAAAATTTATGTGTGAGTATTCTGATGAAATTTGCCATTTTATCACGATTTTTTGACGAAATTTTCTGTTTTTTCACAATTTTTTTTGAAGAAATCTGCCGTTTTTTCGCGATTTTTTGACGAAATCTACAGTTTTTTTGCGATTTTTTGACGAAATCTGCCGTTTTATCACGATTTTTAACAAAACCTGACGATTTATCGCGATTTTTTAATAAAATGTCATTTTTCAATATTTAACATTTGCCGTTTTTTCACTATTTTTTGACGAAATATGCCGTTTTTTCGTGATTTTTCGACAAAATCTGCTCTTTTATCACGATGTTTTAACGAAACTTGCCGATTTATCGCAAGTTTTTTTAATAAAGCGTCATTTTTCAATATTTTTTAACATTTGCCGTTTTTTCACTATTTTTTTGACGAAATTTGCCATTTTTTCGCGATTCTTTAATGAAATTTACGTTCCTTTCCACAATCTTTTGACGAAATCTGTTATCTTTCGATATTTTTTGTCAAAATTTGCTATTTTTCGCAAATCTTTTGACAAAATTAGTCGTTTTTTCGTGATTTTTTAACGCAGATTGCCGTTTTTTCGCGATTTCTTGATGAAATTCAGACTTTTTCCGTAATATTTAGACGAAATTACGCATCTCCTGGGCCGCTTAACAGCTATTCTTTTGACGATTTTTTGCTTAATTTACGCGTTATAGTGCGTCCGCGGCACTGCTTGTGGACCCGGCGAAAGGTTAGGTTCCCGGCTGGGAACCTTAGTGATAAAATAAGCGTTCCCGGAAAGGATTCCTGGGTTCCCGGGAACGCTATTTTTCGAGCCCTGAGTAATTTGATATAATGCCATGTGTGTTGTTTTTCATAGTCAGGTCTCTTATTACTAATAAACTGTTATTTGTATCTGTCAAAGCAATCAGGACAGTGGATTATAAATATTTAAATTTATTTCATTATTATTGCCAAGGGGCAAATGAAGTTTCATAGAGCTTCTGATTTGAGTGCAAGGGTGCCCTTTAAAAAGATGCTATTCTGTTAGCAATGAAACTTTAGTGATGGGTTTATATTTTTATCAGCTAGGTGGTGCTGATCTGTTAATAAAACTGCTGAAGCACACAGCATCTACAATCAAGTATCATATATAGGTAACAGGAAATTATACTGCAGTCAGTTAAAAAAAATCATTAAATTTATTCAATGTAAAACAAAATAAACTAACCTGAATTCCGAATATATCTTCAGTGTGGTGTCGTTTAAGAAGGGCCCACTCTGATTGCTGTCCTTTTAACAAACTTAATCCAATGGCCATTTCTGAACAAGTAATGTCTGCTCCAAATTCTTTACAAATTCTACGAAATGGTAAGTTACCAACCTTAAAAAATGAAGTGCATTATTAAATAAAAAAAAAGAGAAATGTGCATTTTACACATATATTTCACATAAACAGATTTCAAAATTGCTTGGTATGTTTCATATAAAAAAAGCATGGTAAATTATTCATGTCATCAGTTATATATGAGGACCTCAGGAGACAAGGGGTACAAATGACAAAAATTTGATTTGGAGTAAAATGAGTTCAAAGATAATTGATGTTAAATTTGAAAATCAATAATAATTGACTGAATTGAAACAGAAAACTTCTGTTTGTTTCTTTGAACTCTTACTTCAATAACTGTGAAAAATGTAGAGTATAATTTTCTTTAAATTTATAATTAATCAATATTGATTATTATTCGGCAAAAGTGGTTGATCTCTAGAACTAGAACACAGCACAAAATTAGAAAATCACTCATATTTCATTACCTGAAAAGAAAAAAGCATATTTCTAGATCATTTGTGCACTTAATTAAATTTTTCCATTTTGTTACTTATACTTCTTGACTTCTGGGGTCCTAATATACATTTTTAAAAATAAAATTTCAAAAACATACATCATTTTAAAAAAAATCAATAAGTCTGTGAAATCATTTAAGACATATACTTTTAAAAGGTTATTTAATATATTAAACTTAGCAAAATATCACCAAATTTAACGACAAAAATAGAATGCCATAAATGACACCAACTTGGTGATAGGAAACTGGCTAATTTTTTGAAATTCCCATTCAAATTTAGCACTAGCAAAAACTGAGAATCTTCTATAATAATGTTTTATGCATCTTACCTTTGTGTGATTGAATAACATTAGTTGAATTCTTAAAACAAGGAATATATAAGCTACTTTTCCTGCTCAGCACAGGATGGAAGGATTTTTCTTAATGGATTTATTTCAGTAGCAGTAAATAATTCTTTACTTTTCAGAACTAAACAGACTGAGGCTTTAAACAAAACTTTGATCTTTTATAATTTATCAGTCAAAGGATGCTTTATAATATTTCAAGATATCTATTGTTCACTGTATAGAGTAATTTAATCTTTGAACATAATACAGACCTGTTACTAAAATTATTTTACAAAATGATTTGAATTATTATCTACATAAATGATTGTAATTATTTAATTTGAATGTTTTGAAATGAAGTTATAATACTTACATAATATTTGCCAATTTTTTTTTTTTTTTTTTTTTTTTTTTTTAATGAACAAACATGGATAGTACAATCCTATCAAAAACATGAATGTGAAAAAATGCCAAGTTCGTTAAAGGTTTCGCTAAATAAGAGAAGTGAGATCTAACTGCAAACGAAGTTCTTTCCAAGCTCCTTAAATCATAACTCCTGTCATGCATAATATTATTCAATTGCTTAAAATGATTTGTTATGTTACTTGTTATTCAATAGAGCGACTTAGCAAGTTTTCTCTTATTCAGTTTTTTCTATTTAGTTGAAATTAAAGTTGATCCCTTCCTTAACTTATCAGTATCAATTCAATATACTTATTCAAACACTCGATTGACTAGATCTTTGCCAATCAGATTCTAGATTAAATTGTACTCCGACTCAAAGATTAAAGTTGGTAGCTGAAAACTTGTCAAGTCGCTCTATTGAATAACAAGTAACATAACAAATCATTTTAAGCAATTATATAATATTATGCATGACAGGAGTTATGATTTAAGGAGCTCCGAAAGAACCTGGTTTGCAGTTAGATCTCACTTCTTTTATTAGCGAAACCTTTAACGAACTTGGCATTTTTTAACATTCATGTTTTTGATAGGATATCATTAATTTTTGTCAATCACTTTTTTTATTAGTGAAACCTTTAACGAACTTGGCATTCTTTCACATTCATGTTTCTGATACGATATCATTATTTTATATCAAATAAGTAGGTATTTGTTTCCTTTTTGAAATAAATAAGCTTAATATTAAACTAACTTTATTTAATATTCATTAATCTTACAGCGTTTTCCTGCTTTTATTCACTGTTTTTTTCAGTCAAATTAAAATTTTTTAACATTAGGAGTGCTTTTGTTCCTTTAGATTCCACTAATAAGGATGTTTCTTTTACGCGATTGGGTACTACTTGATTATCTCGTCGACCAAAAAAGTGCCAACCTGGTAATATATCGTCAAATTGACGACAAAAATTACGCGCCAAAAGAGATGCTAACTTGTCGCTATTTCTGGTATTTTGCCAAATTCCCATAGCAGGGGTGATCCTGGATGAAATTTTTTTTCGGAAATTCGTATCGCATTTTCGGAAATCGGCGAGGGGGAGGGGTCGTGAGTCCCCCCTCCACCGATCTTCAGACAAAATCGGCATTCTCCCACTATCTTCAGACGAAATCAGCAATATTTTAGCAAAATCGGCGATTTATTACAATCTTTTGCCGAAATCTGCGGTTTTTCCGCGATCTTTTGACAAAATCGACATTTTCCCATGTTTTTTTTTTAAGTGAAATCATCGTTTTTTCGACGATCATTAGACAAAATTTGCATTCTTACGCAATTTTTCCTCGAAAACGGAGTTTTATTCCCGCGATCTTTTGACAAAATCTGCGTTATTTCAGTGATCTTTTGATGAAATCGGCGTATTTTTTCAAATATTCTTTTGACAAAATATTTTTAAGTGATCTTTTATCGAAAACGGCGTTTTTTCCCGCGATCTCTTAACGAAATCGGCGTTGTATCTGCAATCTTTAGACGAAATCGGTGTTTTCCTGCAGTCTTCAGAAGAAATCAGCGTTTTATCTGCGATATTTGGTGAAATTGTCGTTTTTTCCACGATCCGCACAGGAAATTCGCGTTTTTTATTGATCTTTTGACAAAGTTCGTCTACAAAAACATTGACGAAATCGTCGTTTTTCCACGAAATATTGACGAAATGTATGCTATTTCGGCAATTCTTTCACGAAATTTGCACTTCTACGTAATTGTTTTTTCCGCGCGCAAAACCGTACAAATTGGCAACTATGTGGAACTGATAACCAAATTTCAAATTTTCGGAAGAGAATGCTTTAAATTTTCGGAAGAGAATCACCCCTGTCCCATAGACTCCCATTGTAATATGGTAATTTATCCAATAATTTTGTTAGAGCAAGGACTGTCGCCATCATTTTGGCATCTTTTTTTTCTTTAAATCGATTCGCTAACTACCCAAGATTGCTTAAATATTGCTATTTAGAAAGTTTTTAGAATGCTTTTCGCGCATTTTTACCCTTTTTAAATTTTGTATTTGTTAAGAAATGTTCTTAGCGATCATTTATATCTTATAATTAATGAACATGCCAAATTTTATGTTTTTAGGCTCTTAACATACAGACATCGCATTTTTAGAACGCTTTTTGCTCTTTTACTCCCTTTGGATTAGTGAAATCGACATAAGATATAGCCTATATTGGAGCAAGGACTATCACCATCATTTTGATATCATTACTTTTAAGATCGGTTTGTTGTTTGCTGAAATTGCTTAAAAATCCCAATTTAGAACATTTTTAGAACGCTTTTCGCACATTTTCACTCTTTTTGAATTCTGTATTTTTATCAAATGCCCTTAGAGATCATTTATATCTTATAAATAATTAACATGCCAAATCCAGGGTGAGTAGCAACATTTTAGTTTTAAAAATAAGCACCTGTAAGCATACTTTTAGTGAAAAAGAAGCACCCATTTATGGACATATATGCATTACAGGGGTGATTGTGTTCCTGGTGTACCCCGGATTTCTGAGCTTTTCGATTGATCCTTTCGGTTTTATGATATCGTTATACTTAGTAAAAAATTCAAACATTAAAAAATATCGCGAATTTTGAAAAAAATTTGCAAATTTTGTAAAAAATTAAAAGAAAAAAACATGAATTTCTTTAAGGAATCGCGCAGAGAACAAATTTCTTTCTAGAATCGGGAGTAAAAATGCAAATTCGTTTTAAAAAAGGCAAATTTTGTCAAAAAACGTGAAAAAACGATCAATTTTGTCAATAAATCGCAAAAAAAAAAAAAAAAAAAAAAAAAAAATCATGAAAAAAAATATTAGTTTAGTCAAAAAGTCGCAAAAAAAGATCAATTTTGTTATATAAGCGCGAAAAAACGACAAATTTCTAGAAAAAAGGTTACGAAAATACAGCCAATTTCACAAAAAATCACGTAAAAACAATCATTTTCGTCATTTTAGCAGGAAAAAACGTCAAATTTCTTGAAACAATCACGAAAAAACGGCAAATTTCATCAAAAAAATCATGTAAAAACAATCAATTTTGTCAAATAGATGCGCAATAACGACAAATTTCGTGAAAAGATCGCGAAAAAACGAGATTCCTTCAAAAGATCATGAAAAAAACGAGATTTTTTCAAAAGATCGCGATAAAGCCGCAAATTTTGTCAAAAGACTGTGAAAAAAAAGTCATTGCTGGAGTGGAATTTTCCGTACAAAAACTGTTTTTGCTGCTTTAAAAACTGATTTTATAGCAGCCCCAGCAGCAGAATTTTTTTCTACAGTC
Source organism: Maratus speculifer (assembly GCA_964019185.1). Lineage (NCBI taxonomy): Eukaryota > Metazoa > Arthropoda > Arachnida > Araneae > Salticidae > Maratus > Maratus speculifer. The sequence continues at coordinate 13,822,244 of OZ025296.1, read as the reverse complement.
TGCAACACAAGTAAAAACTTAAAAAACAGTCTGCAGACCAATCCCTCACATTACATTATATGCACTCAAACCTCCCAAGTATTTGTGATAGACAAAAGAAAAGTATACTTAAAAAAAAAGAAATTGTCTTTGTACTCAGAATTTTTAACACCTCATGCATTTTCTGAAAGAGGAGGTAGGGTGGGGGGTGTTGACACTGGTTTTTCACGATCTGTTGACGCAATATCATTTTTCGCGACCTTTTGACGCTATTTGCACCTTTTTTCGCATTTTTATGACAAAATTTGACATTTTTTCCCGATTTTTTGACAAAAACTTCTTTTTTCATGATCTTTTGAATAAAATTGTTGTTTTTTCGAGATATTTTGAAGAAATTTGTCGATTTATCATGATCTTTTGACGAAAACTGCCGATTTGTTGAGATCTCTTGAAGAAATTTGCTGTTTTTTTCGCAATCTCTTGAAAAAAATTGCTGTTTTTCGCGATCTTTTGAGGAAATTTGCAGTTCTTTCATGATTTTTTAACGAAAACTGCCGTTTTTACGTGATCCTTTGAAGAAATTTGCCGATTTTTGAAATCTTTTGAAGAAATGTTTCGTTTTTTCATGATTTTTTGATGAAATTTGCCGTTTTTTCGCGATTTTTTGAAGAAGTTCGACGATGTTTCGCGATTTTTTCACGAAAACTGCAGTTTTTTCGCGATCTTTTCACGAAAATTACCGTTTTTTTCGCGATCTTTTCACGAAAAATACCGTTTTTTTCGCGATCTTTTAAATAAATTTCCCAATTTATCATGATCTTTTGACGAAAGCTGCTTTTTTTTTTGCGATCCTTTCACGAAAATTACTATTTTTTCGCGATCTTTTGAATAAATTTGCCGTTTTTTCGCGATTTTATGAAGAAATTTGCAGTTTTTTCGTGATTTTTTAACGAAAACTGCCGCTTTTTCCCGATCTTTTGAAGAAATTTGTCGTTTTTTCGAGATTTTTTGAACAAATGTTCTGTTTTTTCGTGATTTTTTGATGAAATTTACCGTTTTTTCGCGATTTTTTGAAGAAATTCGACGATGTTTCGTGATCTTTTACGAAAACTGCCGTTTTCCGTGATCTCTTCACGAAGACTGCCGGATTTTAGTGATCTTTTGAAGAAATTTGCCGTTTTTTCACGATTTTTTTTTGAAGAAATTTGCCGTTTTGGGGGAATTTTTTGACGAAAACTACCATTTTCGTCATGAACTTTTGCAGAAATTTGCCATTTTTTGTGATTTTTTGAAGAAATTTGCCTTTTTTTTCGTGATTTTTTGACGAAAACTGCTGTTTTTTGTGATCTTTTGAAGAAATTTGCCGTTTTTTGCAATGTTTTGAGAAGAAACTTGCCGTTTTTTCGTGATCTTTTGAAGAAATTTGCTTTTTTAGATTTTTGGACGAATTTTGCCGTTCTTTTCGCGATTTTTCGACGAAATTCACATGTTTTCCGCAAAATTGATTTCTTTTCGAAGACTATTTGTCGAAATTTGCGATACTTTTTATGTCCGAATTTTTGGATTTAGGACCGAATTTTTTTAATTGTTGCCAAACTTTTAACAGTTGAAAAATAATCTGCAGACATTCCCAAGAGTTCTGCGACGTACGTCGCAGCGTTGCGGCGATTCTACTCCCGGGGTAGCAGCATTTCTTCTTCTTCTTTATTTATTTATTTTTTTAATTTCTTGCTTTTTCTAAAGCTGTTTTTTCTGCTCGAAAATTGTTTGTTTCAAATTTTGTTTTTGAGTGAATATGACATTTGAAATTAACATATTTTGCATTTGATAATTTTCAGGGTTTTTTACTTTGTATCAGTTAATTTTCAGGATTTTTTTTTCTTCTCTTCTGGGGTTCATAAAATTTAAGTCTTCTTAAAAATCCTTTGAAAAAATTTAATTTTTTGCAATTTGACAATTTTTTTTTATTTTTTTGCAGAAAATTTTTGGTTTTTGCAATCTTTTGCAGTTTTATCGCGATTTTTTGTAGATATTTCTGTATTTTCGCGATCTTTTGTTTTTTTCGAAGTAATTTGTAGTTATTCAAGATCTTTTTGCGAAATTTGTGATTTTATCACGATCTTTTGACAAAATGAGTGGTTTTTTCGCGAGTTTTCATCAAAAATGAGTTTTGCCGCGATCTTTTTACGAAAATTGCAATTTAATTGCAAATTTTTTAAGAAACTTAGTGTTTTTTAGCGATGCAAATTTCTTCGCCGAAATTTGCATTTTTTTGCGTTCTTTAATAAAAATCTGAGACGGAAATTTTCAATTTTTTCGTGATTATTCGGCGAAATTTGTGGTTTTATCGCAGTTTATTGATAAAATTTGGGGTTTTATTGCTGTTTTTTGATCAACATTTGCGGCTTCATCGCTATTTTCTGAGGAAATTTGTGGTTTTATTCAGAGATTTTTCGGTAAAATTTGTGATTTGATCGCATTCTTTTGACATAATTTGCTTTTTTTTTCATAATCTTTTGATGAATGTTTTTGGTTTTTCGACGAAATTTTTCAAATTTTTCTATGATATTTTTAGGTTTCTTTGCGATTCTTTATAAAAATTTGAGCATTTTCATGATCTTTTGACAGCACTGTGCGAAAAAGGGGGGGGGAGCCGCGCCGGGTACGGAAATTTAGGGGGTACCAAATTTGTACTACCAATGTCATTTTTCGTCTATTACAAGAAAAAATTGGGTAGAGGGGTCGCCAAATTTACAATTTGTTCCGCGCGCAATTTTCTCTTCGCATGCTTTGTCTTTTGATATATATATATTTTTTTTATATTTGCAACTTATTTTGATCGATCGTTTGACGATATATTCAACTTACTTTGGTATAATAAAAAAGTCAAATGGCAATAATGAATAATCACACGCTCACACAATAGTCAAAAAAAAAAAAAAAAAAATTGCAACGCCAGAATTCCAGAAAACCATGCACAACGGAGACGTTCAGAGTTCCGAGAATCAAAGGCTGAAAGATGAGGGGGGAGCTAAAAGTGGACTATAGGGAACATTTCTGGGGTACGAACGACGTATCATCGGCCGTTCTAGATAAGGAAAAGTTGTAGTTGTTTCGCTTTTATCGAAAGAGTTTCGGTTCAGGATCGCGAAAATTAAAACAAGTAGTTGGTTCAAAAATAGGCATTTCAAGGGAGAGAGGAAAAAAATAAGCACTCTGGGGAAAAAAAGAAGCACCTTGTAAGGACCTGACAAATTTGCTTTGAAAATAAGTACCTTGTAAGCACCGCTACGCACCCTGCAAATCTTATAGTTCTAGGTCCTTCAGTAACACAAAAGTTGCATTTTTAGAATGTTTTTTGCTTCTTCACCCTCTTTTGGTTAATGGTATACGCATAAAATATAGCCTATGTTTGAACCGGTGCGAATACCATCATTTTGGTATCATTAATTTTGAAATCGATTCAGTGGTTTAAGAGATTAGCCCCGATACTCGCCAAAACTGTCGCCAACTAGGCACTATTTCTGATATTTCGCGAAATTCCCATACACTCTAAAATGCCAAACTTTATGTTTCCAGTCCAGTCCCTTAATATACAGACATCGCATTTTTAGAATGTTTTTTGCTCTTTTACCCTCTTTGGGTTAGTGTAATCGACATAAGATATATCCTATGTTGGAGCAATGACTGTCATCATCATTTTGATATCATTACTTTTAAGATCGGTTTGTTGTTTACTGAGATTGTTTTAAAATTGGTATTTCGAACTTTTTTAGAACGCTCTTCGCAGATTTTCACCCATTTAAATTTGATATTTTTTAGCAAATGCCATTAGTGATCATTTATATCTTATAAATAATTAACATGCCAAATTTTGTGCTTCTAGGCCCTTCAGTAAAACAAAAATCACATTTTTAGAATGTTTTTTGCTTCTGAACCCTCTTTTGGTTAGTGGCACAGACATAAGATATAGTCTATGTTTGAACCGGGGCAAATACCATCATTTTGGTACTATTACTTTTGAAATCGATTCAGTAGTTTCAGAGATTAGCCCTAATACTCGACAAAAGTGATGCCAACTTGGCACTATTTCTGGTATTCTGTGAAATTCTCATAAACATCCATTGTACTCCAATAACTTATCCTCTAAGCAACCATTAATGTTTAATTAATGGTGATTTCTGATTTTTTCCTATTTATAGATCCAATAACCTACCTCCACACCAAATTTCAACTTCCTAAGTCACCTGGAAGTAGTCAAACATTTCTATGAGTGAGTCAGTGGTAAAATCAGTGGTTTTCAGATGTCAATTTCTCGTGAACGGTAAAAGATTAAAAAAAAAAAAATTAGGATTCGCAAATTAGAAAATAGTCTTACACGACACAAAAAATTGCAAGTGTGTAGGTCAAATAGAATTTAAGTTATTGAGGAGTCAAATGTGGCTCGAAATGTTTCGGGTAATATAACCCACGGCCGGTGTGTCGTCTTTTACTTTGTGAACTTGGCTGACACACTATTGTGTGTCTAGATATGCAATGAAAAATGACATTTAAAGGAAAAAAAAAAAAAAAAAAAAAACCTGATTTAAACAAACAAAATATAAAAACAAGTTTTTTTTCTTACCAACTTTGGCCAAAAGTGAGTAAGTAAAATTTGTATTCAGTTAGGAACTTGTGTTATGGAATTTTATATTGTTAAATCTTGATATAAAAGACTAGAAGTCATTTTTCATCTATGTGAAAATTTTATGATTAGCTATGTATATTGATTTTGGCTTTTTGTTTTTTTTCCTTTTTTCATAATATTAACAAGTTTCTAAAAGACTTCAGCACATTGTTTAATCATATTTGGTAGAACATCCAACAGTTTTAATAGGATAGTGCAACTCTTTAAACATAAAGATTAAAAAACTAATATAAAAGCTGCTGAATATTAAATAATATCATAGATTGTAAAAAACCCAATAAAATCTGCATTAAAGTGGGTTTTTTTAGAGTGGGTTTTACCCAATAAAACCCACCCGGGTTTTTTGGGGGGTAGATAGGTTTATTGCAACCCTAAAATCAATGCATTTATTTTTATTTATTTTGACAGGAGGGGGGAGGGAGGGAGGTTAAAGTTTAACAAAATGTTTGACTATTTCAAAAAATAAAATAAAATTTGGCAACATGAAAAAGGTATAAGTGTTTAAATTTAAAGTTACCTAATATTTTGATGAGAATACTGAACATTCACATTAACCCTTGAGTGTCTAAACAGCATATTTACAAGCAATACAAACATTAACTCACAGATAATTAGAAATTAACTCACAGTTGTCAGGGGAGCCAGAAATAACTTATCATTAAAATCAATCTACATGAGAAATAAAAAACAAAAATTAGTAAGCATTCAACATTTTACATAAAACAAGATCAAAATATGAATAAACTTAAATTGTTCAAAACAATAATAAATTTCTTTCATAAAACTATCAATCAAATTAAATTCAAATTTATAAGATATTATTTTAAAAAATCAGTCATTAAAAAAATTATTGACGGATTTAAAATTGATTAGTTTTATCTTTTCTATCTGATTTTTAGTTTTAAAAAAGGCCAAAAGAGAGGAAGAGAAAAAAAAGGAAAATTTGTATTTCTTTATAAGTAGTTCTGAAGACAAATTGTCAAATGACCAATATAAGCTGAATAATCATCAATAATTTGCTTTCATACATACTATAATAAATATTATGTATGAAAGCAAATCATACTATAAAGATATTATGCATGTAATTATTTTGTAAACACATGTATGCATTAAACATACATACTTTTCATTTCTCTATTAGTACATGTTCATGATTAAAAAGTTTGGTGAAAGTTTTGGTAAAATTGTAATTAACAGCATATAATCATGAGGGCTGCTGTAATAAGAAAGTACTGAAATATCTTTGCACTATGTTTCCTCCAAAATAAAACTGTCTTGCTTAAAAAAATATTTGAACAAACCTTAACTTTTTATGCCCAGATAGTACTTTAAAGTACAATTAAAATAACTTGTTATAAAATTTATTAATACATCAATTAGTAGTAACACATTATAGAATGAGTTATAGATACTTTATCTTATTTTAAAAACCTTATTGGTTGAACAAAACAAGAATATTTTTAAAAGGATATATATACAGTAAACTCTCGCTACAATGATATCTGATACAACAATAACTCCCTCTACTACAATAATATTTTGTGGTCCCGATGAATTTGCATATAAACTAATGTTAATCTCCTCTCAATATTGCGATATTCTCTAGAGCAATAAACCCAATGATTTACAATGTACAATGATTTTTCTTTTTAAATTTCAACGTTATTTTCTCCTTTTAAAATGATATTTTGGTTTTATGGTAAATTCTTTTAATAAAAAAATCTGTAAATATTTCTTTGCTTATTTTCTGAATTTATTTTATTTACTTATTTTTATTTTATTTTTTTTGTATTGTTTAACTACTATTATTAACATTCTGCTAATTAATGTCTTCTAAATATAATTTTTTTAAGTATAATAAACATAAAAAAACATTAAATGCCCAAAATATGTAGGCCCTCAATATAGCAATATACCTCTCTACAACAATATATTTATTTGGTCCCAAAATATTGTTGTAACGAGGTTTTACTGTATACATATATTTCTTTTTCATTTGCGTCTTTTCAGCTTTTTTGATGCTGAAAAATGTGGATGAAAAGTTCCAGTTTGGAATTATTCTTATATTTCTATTGTAAGAGATTATATTTGTACATTTCTAAATTCTATAAAATACTAAAAATATTTTTAAATAAAAGATTTGAGTGTAGTTATACTAAACTATTTCACAAACTCCCATATATACAAGTTTACTTAATTTTAATTTGCAAAATCTTTTTAAAATTTATTAAATAATTGTATAAATCTCCTAATAGAGTTTTAAATAATCAAACTTTCACAAAAAAGGCTTTAGAAGATGAAATTTTCATGACTTTATAATTTGGGACATAAAGGGTTAATAAATTTTCAAAAACAAGTTTAATACCTCAAAATATTTTTTAGTTATCAGGATGTCATTTAAAATGAAACAGGGTTGGCATTTTTGCTGGCAAAAAGGTATTTTTGCCAGGACAGTGGCAAAAACTGGAAAAAACCTATTTGTCTGTAATATGTAATAAAATCTGCAAGCTAATAAGGATAGTAATGTTATAAACATTAAATTTAACAGTGTACTATTTAATATTTTAATTTCATTTGCTAATTAATTAATATTAAATATTTTAAATCTTTGAAAAATAAGTGGGATTCAGTCTTCTTTAGGAATTTAAGAACAAAATAAAAAATTACATACCTAATTATTTTATCTTAAGTCAGGGATATGTTTAGGAAAAATTTAGGTTCTTTAAAGGACCCTTCATAAAATAATTTATCTTAAAACAGGACCCTTCACAAAATTCTTTAATTTCAAACAGGACCCTTCATAAAATTATTTGTCTCTCAAATAGACATTTCACCTTCAAATTGAACTTTTCAAAAATTTAATCATTAAGCACACCATCAAATATGTCCAGCAAGTAGTGCTGCTATTGAAAGATTTTCTTCAAGTTTTTCATTTATGCAAACTAAGATTTGAAATAAACTATCAACAAATACTCTTTCAAAACTTTATTGTTATGCCATGCTAAAGCAGCAAAATTTAAGATGTGAGGAAAATATTGCTGAAATATTTGAAATTTAATAGTTTTCTGCTTTAAATATAATTTTATATTAAATTAAATTTAGGTTACTATAACTGTTTCTTCGAATTTCTATTCTAACATACATAAACTAAACTATAAACATAAATTCTTTACTTAGTCTCAACAGTTCTATTATATGAATTATTAATAATTGTATAAACATGAATAAATGAAGTTTCTATTTATTTATATAAAATTGGTATTTTTTTCACTTATAACCTTGTTATAAAAATTAGTATTCTGTCATAAAATGCATAATTATACTTATTTAACTTAAAAGTTAAAATAAATTTAGAATAATATTGATTTTTTAATTAAATATGCAGTTTTTTTTTCTTTCGTGAAATATTTTATCTCTTTGGAGAAAAAAATTAAATGGACAGCCTATTTTTGCCAGGACGGTTTTTACCAGGTTTTTTCCACCTTCGGCAAAAACTCGCCAACTCTAAAATGAAACATAAAACATTACTAGATGTAGAAATGGTTTGCCTAATGGTGTAACTAATGAAAAGAATAGTTGTTTGGTAAAATACAAAAAAAAAAAAAAACTTTAGTTACAAGGAAAAATAAAACATATTGCTCTATTCAAAAGATGTAAATCAATTGTACAAGTTGTGACTGTTCCCAATAACTAAACAGTATCAAAAAATTGTAATGATGCAATAAATATCGGTACTACTTGGTTATCACGTCGACCATTTTCGTCAAATTATAAAAAACGCCAAACTAATAGCCAAGGTACGCATGTGGACGTAATTTTTATTTTAAATAACGAAAGAACAAATAAATTAGTAAAATATGAATAAAAATACAAATAAAAAGTCTAATTAAAAACCACTTGATGACGTTTTAAATATGTGCATTGTATTTAATGTCATTGAATATGACATTCACAATCATCCATTATTGGCATTTAATCTTATAATTTGGCAATAGTTTTTTGGTTGACAGGATACGCAAGTAATACCTAAATATCAATGATAAGTATATAATAGTAAACACAATATTATAACAACCTTTTTCTTTTCGGGTATAAATACAGCAGGTTCAGTTTCAACACTGACTTGGTTATTGCCTTTTTCAGTTTCAACATTGACTTGGTTATTGCCTTTTTCAATTTCAACTCTGATTTGGTTATTGTCTTTTTCAGTTTCAACTGATATAGTAGCAACATTAGATACATCATCAACAGTAGCATTTTCAACTTTAGAACTATCAATATTCTTTGTTTCATTCCAGTTAATTTTATCATACAACGTATTAAACTTTTTCATAGCATCATTTGATTTTTGAAAATTATACCCTCTCTTCCTTAGTGATATTTGCACATCTCTTTGCAAAGTATTGAAATAAAAGTTTTTATTTTTACATTCTTCCCAGAGTTCATTTATAACTAAATTTTCACCATCTTTTATATGTTGGGAACCAAAACGGCAAGAGAAACTGTAAGGGCATTTGCCAAAAGTTTCATACAAATAACATTTCTCTCCAATATCTGGAGGCTTCTTTGCTAAATACGAAGCAACATCATGACTGAAACAGCAAGAATCACCATTGGGACAAGATCCTTCTGTTCCTATTTTAAAACAAAGTTTTTCACATTTGGGCACTCTTTTCTCACGAGGCCGATGTTTGTTCTGTCCCTTTAATTTTTTCTTTGGAGGTCCTTCTGAGACTTCATCATCGTTTTCCCGACTTAATTTATTTTGATCTTTAACTGCTACAAAATTTAGGTCTAGCTGGCGCACATGATCTTGTAAAAGAAATCTACAGAATAAAGAGAGAAAATTTACATTAATCATCCACTGATTTGAAAGTATTAAAAAATGGAACATAATTAATTGAATGTCAATGGAAAAATATCACTTGAAAAGACAGGACAAATATTGTCTTTCTTAGAAATTCACACTATAGTAGAAGATCAGTAATCCACACAGCTAGATTTCAAGCTTTTGCAGATTACAAGTCATGTGTATTTAATAGTTTGTGCTGTTCCACTCCACTTGGGGCAAGCAGGAACAATAAATATTCTAAAAAAGACTTTAAAAACTTTCTAAATTACATTTCTATGGAATATTAGGAAATATAATACAGATTTCAAAATTAACATTTGCAAATTAATGGTGACCATTTTTTTTTCTAACATAAGTATATTATGGTAATACCACTACCAATCGAGAGATGGTAGAGCTTTAGAAAAGAAACTTCGATTTTAATATGATGATTAATTAAAAAATGTGGTACTTCTAGGTTATCCGTCGATCAGTTTCGCCAAATTATACAAATCAACAAACTAATAGCCAAATTATACATGTTGACATAATTTTTATTTTAAATAATGAAAAAACAAATAATTAATAGAATATTAATAAGAAGTCGAAATAAAAATCGCTTAATGACATTTTAAACACATAAATCGCATTTAATGTCATTGAATGTGACATTCATGATCATCCATTATTGGCATTTAATCTTATAGTTTGGCGATAATTTTTTAGTCAACGGGATAACCTAGAAGTACTAAAAATGTAAATGCATTAGAAAATTGTTTCTAAAAAGGAATAAACACTTCAGATGCAAACTGAAAGGAATGTATGAATTGAGCATAAAAGTTTCAAAATATTAGATTAATTTATAGCACAATTGTTCAATTGGCCCGGTAGCAGAAAGTTTGAGATGGGAGACGGGCGTCGCAGATTTTCTTTCTCTTTTGCAGATTCTTTTACATCAAATCTTTATTTTGCTTCGTATTATGTTTAGCTGTTTATTACGTAATACAAAAAGTTAAGATTATTATTTAATACAAATTTAGAAAGTGCTTAAAAATACTACAGGTAAGTGATTGATTGATTAATGAACAGTTCAGTTTAAAAAATATTTTACCTGCAGATTATTTTTTGTTGCTGAAGTATTCGTCGCAGGCATGTAAAGAATTTTTTGCTTCTGGGTCAATTGGTAAATCAATTATAACAGATGCAAATTTTCTATGTGGGTGAAAAAAGTCAGGGCCAGGATTCGAACCAGGGATGTAATGGTTAAGCTGTCAATGCTCTTCCAACTGAGTCATCCTGAACACGAACGCTGGAGGACTATTTCACTCAAATAACCTCAACAATCATATAATCTGGTCTGATTCTATGGATCAGCTAACAGAATAAATCGAAAGTCAGTATATGGAAATTGCAGAAAACACTGCATACGAAATTATATTAGATTAATTAATAACATGATTTTTCAATCGGTAAATCAATTAGAACCGATGTAAATTTTCCATGTGGGTGAAAAAGTTCGAGCCAGGATTCGAACCAGGGATGTATTGGCTAAAGCCACCAATGCTCTTCCCATATTTTATAGCTTCTGTGACATTTTAGAGATTTTTTAAACCAATGATTTTCATATTCTAGATCATTAATGGTGGTTGCTTAATTGGTTTTTAGTATGAATTCATTTTTATTATGATTTGTATCTTTGTGCATCAAAATCAACTGCTGAATCTTACGTCTCGAAAAGAATAAACCATGAAAAAAAAATCGAAATTTTGAACAATAAAGGTTGCATTTTAAACAGCTAGTGCAAATTCTGATAAAAAAACAAAAATAAATAAAATGAATTAATTTAAAAAAACCAAAAGAAATAAATGGGAGTGTGAGCAAGACTTATCTTACAATGAAAAGACATTTTGCACAAAGGAGCAACACATCCGAATGTATGGGGGAAATTATCTATCAGAATTCAAAATTTAGCTAACAGTTCCCATGATACTAATGAATCACTAAGCTTCAAAATATCTCTTCTTCAAACACCCTTCACTTTGAACACGATTTCCAAAAAAAAAAAAAAAACCTTTAAGTTGAGAAGTTTATTAAAATTCACAATTAAACATAAACCAGATTAAAATATTTATCGCCCAAAAAATCACCAAATTTTCTAGCACAGGATATGGGATTTCAACTGAAGATTGAGCTAACATTGCTTCATCTTGTGTGTGATCGATAAATCTTTAGAATGATACATAAAATGTAAAATCTACGGTCCAATTCCTCCCACTGTTCCACTCTCTATTTTTTACGACTACAACATTGATGAAGAATTATAGAAGATGTAATTCCCAGTCGAATGATATATTCATTCTTTTTATTAGTAACAACTTGGTCATTTTATATGTTAAAGTTCTCAAAAATTAGCAGCATTATCATATACAGCAGTAGAGATATAATGGGAATTCATCAAAAATGCACAATAAAAATTTAAAACGAACTAAAATGGGAAATAATTAAAGAATGCAGAACAAAAATTAAAAACAGATGATAAGTCATCAGTTGTTTTTTTTCCTATCACTGTATAGTAGGAGTCTTAAAAATCGCTCAGAAGTAGCACCTTGTGAAAGGGGTAGATCACCCCGTGCATGAAAATTCAGAGAGCGCCAAATTTATACTATAAACGTCGTTTTTGGGTTGTCACAAGAAAAAGTTAAGGGAAGGGGGGCACCAAATTGAAACTCAGCGCAGGGCGCAATTTTCTCTTCGCATGCCCCTGCTTGGAAATTATTTTTTTGTCGATTGTGAATCACAGATTCTAAATATTTATTACGCTGACGTAACGATGAACTTGTAGTGAGATTTCGGCAATTTATTTAAGCCGAAAATTCTGAAGTATGTTGTTTATTATTGCATTCAAGACATTTTAAAACATTATAATAGAATATTATCGTTGAATTTCTTACTCTAATTTTACAGGGGCAACCCCAGCAGTACTTGATGCAGTATTTTCACTCGACATGATTGAGAATTTATCCCGTATTTATACTGTAGAAACTACCCTTAAAAACCACAACACGTGTAATCAAAACTGTAGTTTGTAAACAATTAAGAATCATTCTCGAATCGTTCAATTTAAAGGATTCGAATCATTTTTCATTTTAAAAAAAATTTATTTTATCATCATATAAAGCATGAACCAAGATACAGGGATCTGTATCTAGGTTCATGATATAAAGTACTTAATCTATACTGAAAATGTTTTTAGAATCAAGTAGATTTTTTACAATTTCTTTGCTTAATAACTTTCGTTTTCGTTCTTACATATAAACAAATATATTAGTTTTATTCACATGGCAATAGTGCCCTTGCTGCTTTTAATATTTAATTGAATGATTTTAAAGTTTTTTTGGTGTTAAATTGCTGTCATGGTTTATAAAAGTTAGTAATTTTTATTAAAAAAATTTATGTAATTAATCGAAATAAATGATCAAATATTAATATTTTTTGTTATACTCAGTACATTAATAATCTGAATGAAATACAAACAATTATTCTATCCTCTGCATATTTTCTGTAAACTTAATTATACTTTTCAATCATTTTCTTTATATAAAACTGTGCTGGAGATGTGTATGCTATTGGCTGTTTTATTCTTTCAATGTATTATTTTCTTTTTTTAAATAAAGATACAAAAATTGTGAGTAAAACTTAAATTCGTTTATTTCATTCCATATATAATTCGTTTATTTATTTATTTTTTATTATTTTTTTAAAATACAACATTAGCTGCATTTATTTATTTTATGAAATAGTTCGATTGAATTATGATTCTTCCTTATTAAATTGAACTTGTGCAGTTTTGAGTTACTTTCCTTATCCCTCTATGGGAGTTTGGTTTGCTAATGATGAAATTGACATGGACTTAGTTTCTTATTGTTTGATATTAAAGAGGGCAAACTTTGACTAGTCGCGATGATTAGAAAAATATGATGCTGATTGTGTTTTCTTAAAAGATTTAAGGTAAAAAATGTGAATGTTAAAAATGTAATTCAAAGCAAATTATTGCACAAATAATAAACACTCAATTTATCCTGAAATGTTAAATATATTATTGAAATAAATACACAGTATTATAGTCGAATTTATTTTGACACTCTGTTCACATATTTTTATTAACATTTACAGTATCCAGAAATTGATATTTTTATCTAAAAAGTGTTTATTTTTGTTATTTCTTCATTACTTTTAGGGTCATTCCATGCCAAATCAACCAGTGACTCAACCTGACCATTTCCGATTTCAATGAAACTGTTAGGGATCATTCTCTATGATGATATAAATTAAAACATATTTTTATTTTTTGTTTATAGCTTTAAATTTTTATACAATTAATTATTTAAATTTTGAAAAATCATCATTTTATGACTTGCATAAATATTTTCAATTTTGAATTTCTCAAGTTCTATCAAACATAGAAAATTTTATGACCACTCATTTCAAAGAGGAGTTTATAAAGTTTAATTTGACATGCAAATCGACTATGTATAATAAAAATAAATAAAATTAAAAAAAAAATTTAATTAAAAATTTGGAAATTTTTAGATAGTCATTTTTAAAAATCTTGAAAAAATTGTGTGTTTGTTGTAATATTATAAGCTTTAAATTCTGAAATTTTTAGAGTGGGATCTCAATGGGATCAGAAGTTATGAAATAAAAGCTGAAAATTACCATACATATCATAAATAAATAACAAAATACAATAGACTCCCTCAAATCAGAAATCCGCAACTTTCTGAAATCCGCACATATTTTATGGATGTAAACAATGAAACTTTAAGTTCGGATATTGGGACAAAATTTGATTTTTTTTTTTAGTTTTATATCAATTCCATATATTTTTTAATTTGTAATTTTCTTAATAATACTCTATTCATGTTATTTTCATGAAGGAAAAACAAATATTTTGGGTAAAAATTCTAGATATTGCTGATATCAATGTTAATCACAACCTTCTTACCAAATATATTTATGCATTAATCAAGATTTTTTGCTCATTCAGCCTGGCTAAACAAAAAAAATGGCTAAAAATAATCCTTATTTTATGATTTTATTGTGAATTAGTAATGTACTTTTATGAGGCAAGTTTTGTTGAATAATTTTGGAAAAATACATTTAATCTTTATATTGAATATTTAATCATACACTATTGATTATTAACTTGACCTTTGCTATTAGTACTTTAATCATTTTAAAAATTATCTAAATTTTTATTATTTTAGTTCATTATTTATTTTAATATTTTATTATATTGTAAGCATTCATTATATTTCCGATTGCATTATTAATCACATTCAAACTACTGGTTAAAAAATGTAAACAAAGCTGTGACCAGAAATCCGCAAAATTCTAAAATCTGCACAACCTCTGGTCCCAAGCTTTGCGGATTTGAAGGAGTCTACTGTAGATAGAATTAAATTGCTATTTTAATGGTAATTTTTGCTTTTATTTAATAACTCCTGATCCCATTGAGATCCCACTCTAAAAATTTCAGAATTTAAAGCTTATAATATTACAACAAACATACAATTTTTTCAAAATTTTTAAAAATGACTATCTAAAAAATTTTCAAATTTTAAATTTTAAAAAATTTAAAATTTTATTTATTTTTATTATACATAGTCGACTTGCATATCAAATTAAATCTTATAAACTCCTCTTTGAAATGAGTGGTCATAAAATTTTCTATGTTGGATAGAACTTGAGAAATTCAAAATTGAAAATATTTGGGTCATTCCATGCCAAATCAACCAGTGACTCAACCTGACCCTTTCCATTTTCAATGAAACTGCTAGGGATCATTCTCTATGATGATATAAATTAGAATATATTTTTATTTTTTGTTTATCGGTTTAATTTTTTATACAATTAATTATTTAAATTTTGAAAAATCATCATTTTTTGACCTGCATAAATATTTTCTATTTTGAATTTCTCAAGTTCTATCAAACATACAAAATTTTATGACCACTCATTTCAAAGAGGAGTTTATAAGGTTTAATTTGATATGCAAGTCGACTATGTATAGTTAAAATAAATCTATACTAATAAAATAACAAATCGCTCTGTCTGCGTGTGTGTGTGTGTGTGTGTGTGTGTGTGTGTCTGCGATGGCTAGCAAAATCTATGGGACGTACGAAGCTCAAAATTTTTATGAGAGTAGCCCAATATCTCTCCTGATGCACCTGAGCTTCAGAATTTCGAAATTCTATTTATTAACTGAGTAATTAATTAAATTCCAAAGATCACTCTCATAAAAAATCGCCTTTTTTCTTCTTTTTTTCTCTTCATTCAGTTATGGTTGGTTGGTTGCATAAAATTTTCGCATAAATAATTAAAAAAGCTGGGAATAGACCTTTAAAATTCATAGACTGGCAAACTGTCAGTTTAAATGATGATTTTTTATCACAGCGGTTGTAAACCATGGAGGAAAAAGATAGGTGGTGGTGAAGTGAACCGAAAAAAGGGTTGCAATATTAAATCATTTATCGCTCAAATTTTAATGTCCCAAACAAAAGCATGTGGAAGTGATTTTGTATTAATAAGACGAATTGAAAGAAATGAATTACAGCCGAAGCGTATTTTATGAAGAAATAGTAATTTTTTAAAATGGTCTTTTTTCTATTATATTATTTATTTTTAAAAAAATGTTTGCTTTTAAAATAATTGAAATTGATAAATTCGAAATAATTAAATGTCAAAATAAAATAAAATAAAATATTGAAAACATTTGATTTGAACTAAAAATTGTATTACTAAAAGGTTTCTTTTTTTTTCAGAACTTTTTAATACTTTATAACGTAGATGAAAATATGGTTTTAATATAACAACATATTAATAACTCTATATCAATATATAAAATATATTTATGAAAACATTCTTTTAAAATCATGCGCGAAAACTTAAATAACAAATATTAGTCTAAAATCTAGATTTCAGAGTGCAGACGATTTTAAGACATTAACGAAAGAATGCTAACTTTTCAAGCAAAATCTTAAATGATGCTTCTATATTGATATTTCAAAGTGACGGCTAGGTTACATTTATGTTATATTTAAGTTACGGTAGGGTAATGTTAAGTCGCAGTTAGGTTACAGACAGATTATGGTTATGGTACAAAAGTTTACGGTTAGGAATTTGTCCACAGAGTCAACATTACGCATGCTTTGATTAAAAATATACACTTTTGTTAAATGGCTCTGAAATTATAATACTATATACCAATCTTTTATCATCGCGTATCGATTCATTCAAGGTATAGTCGGATTTAAGAATGATATAATTAGTTTGAAATTCAAAATATTTCACTTGGGATTTCTATGTGAAAAAAATAATTAGTTACGTGATTTAACAGTGATTTTTACGGGTAAATATCAACACTTTAACACGAAACTAACGCAATCGTTGGATACATGTTCCCTCCCGTGTTTCTCATTGCTCATTTTAAGTATTTTTAGAGCTTAATATTAGTTGTTGTTTTTAAAACCGATTTTTCACAAAGTCAGCTGCAACGTATTTCAGACAATGCATTTCTGCATGCTTCCAGTTATTGATAAAATCATACAAATTTCAAGTTCGTTTAATATTGTTAATACGGACCCGGGCAACGCCGGGCGGGTCAACTAGTAAAATATAAATTTTTTTTAAATTTAAAATTTGAAAATTTTTTAGATAGTAATTTTTAAAAATTATGAAAAAATTGTATGTTTGTTGTAATATTATAAGCTTTAAATTCTGAAATTTTTAGAGTGGGATCTCAATGGGATCAGGAGTTATTAAATGAAAGCAAAAATTATCATTAAAATAGCAATTTAATTCTGTCTATTTTGTTATTTATTTATGATTTGTATGGTAATTTTCAGCTTTTATTTCATAACTCCTGATCCCATTGAGATCCCACTCTAAAAATTTCAGAATTTAAAGCTTATAATATTACAACAAACATACAATTTTTTCAAAATTTTTAAAAATGACTATTTAAAAAATTTTCAAATTTTAAATAAAAAAAAATTTTAAATTCCATTTATTTTAACTATACATAGTCGACTTGCATATCTAATTAAACCTTATAAACTCCTTTTTGAAATGAGTGGTCATAAAATTTTCTATGTTTGATAGAACTTGAGAAATTCAAAATTGAAAATATTTATGCAAGTCAAAAAATGATGATTTTTCAAAATTTAAATAATTAATGTATAAAAGTTTAATGCGATAAACAAAAAATAAAAATGTGTTCTAATTTATATCATCATAGAGAATGATCCCTAGCAGTTTCATTGAAATCGGAAATGGTCAGGTTGAATATTGAATTTTTTTGGTTGATTTGACATAGAATGACCCATTTATGAAAGTCAAAAAATGATGATTTTTCAAAATTTAAATAATTAATTGTATAAAAATTTAAAGCGATAAACAAAAAATAAAAATATGCTCAAATTTATATCATCATAGAGAATGATCCCTAGCAATTTCATTGAAATCGGAAATGGTCAGGTTGAATAATGAATTTTTTTGGTTGATTTGACATGGAATGACCCTTTACTTACCCATTGTACGTAGTATAGGGTAAGTCTTGCAATCGTTTTGAAAATCGAAAATTTTTTTTGACGGATTTACATGTTTTAGATAGTGGAGATTCCGAAAAACATATTTTTAGAAAAAAAACTTTGCCGTCTGTCTGTCAGTCTGTCTGTAAACGCTCTATATCCCGAACAAATTAAGATAGAGACTTCAAATTTTGTATGTAGTTAGTATGTAAGAATGGGACGAAGCCTATTTAATATCAGCAACCTCGATTATCCGGAACTATTTTTTTTTGGACTCTCGAAAAATTCGTTCTGATGAAAGGTATATAAAAATTTTTGATTTTTTTTTTTTTGTTGTTCTAAGGCATGGAAGTAAAAGGCAATAAAATAACACACATTTTGCATATAGAACGAAGTCAATCGGATTATTAGTTGCCGAGATATTTGTAATCCTGTTTTCCAAATTCTTCGATTTTTCATGACCGTGTATTTCATTCAAATTTCAATTCAAAGGTATATTTTAATTGGAAATGAGACGCTTAATCAGACGCAGTTAATTGTTAGTTAATAGAATTATTAGTTTTGGAGTTATAAGGATGTTTCTTTTAGGCAGTTCGGTACTACTTGAGTAGTTTGGCGTTTTATATAATTTGTCAAAATTGGTGATCAGCAGTTCTTTAATATAGCATTCTATGTATATTAACAATATTTAAATTTTGTTTATAAATTGCAATGCATTGTATAAATAGTTTTCACAAATAGTTTTATTTTCATATACATGATGTGTAAGTATTACGGTGGCCCCCAACAACTAGTTCCATTAGTGCAGTGCCAGTCAGAAATGAGTGATATTATGCCTAGAATTTCAGCCTTACATTTTCAACCAAACCAAAAAATATGATTACTTGTCAAATGTTATGTGTGTCTGTGAATATAGTTAGTAGCTTTTAGACACATATGCATCATATGTTTGAGCGGTAAAATTACACAATAAAAAACAATTAGTTCTTGGCTGTGTTTGTAAAAAAATTATGTTAATAAGATAAACTCCACAATTAGAAAATTACCAAATAATGTAGAAGCTAGCATAAAATTTTGATGAATAATCAGGATTATTAATTAGGATTTTTGTAGGAATTAATGATGTACAAATGTGAGCTCTTAAATTTTGTTTAGTAAATAATTTGTTTCTCACTTTCTCACAAATTAGTTTTCAAACAAAATAGAAAAACTTTTGGGATTGATAATAGATATCAAGACAGACAATTTTTGTTCTGTAAACCATAATCATAATACAAACCACTTATTGAATCATAAATACATCGTATCTCATCTCACTCAAGGTCAAACATGGATTTTTTATTTTTTACTTTAACAATAATGAAGATATCATAACTATATTTTCAAATGACTTGCTTTGATTTCATCTGTGAAATATGATATGATGAGAGGTGCTAGAAAATGCCATCATTTATAACTAAAGAACTATGAGCTAGACATTCCTTTATTCAGGATACATTTGGATGTATACTGTGACATTGATCAAAATTCAGTCATTTTCAATGGAATCACATTTAATACAAACAAAATTATAATTAATATCAAACAAATCTCGTTAAAATATCTTCATTACTGATATTGATAAAATTAAAAATTCAGTTTTGGCTTGTTGACCAAATATATTTTATGAATAAGTATTAAATATAATGTATGTGTGTGACATTTAATTTGAAATTTTACAGATCAATGCCCTTTTTTATGTTTAAGTTGTCAAAAAATTGCCAATCCTCCAGATATAATGCTCTTTTTCTCATTTAATCTATATTAATTCATTTTCCTGTTGTAAGTTTTTCTTAATGCAATTACAAAACTATTTTTTAAGCTGTTAAACTACATTCCTTTTTTAAATAATGTAACAGTATATGTACATTGCATGTGTCATTCAGTATTGAAATTAAAATTGAATGTGACTAGTGCATATTTGCCATTAAATCACATCATTTGGCAACATATTTTGTTTACCATAAATCGTAAGAGAAGTAAACAATTATTTATATATTTTTTTTAATTTCATTTTTCAGAAATTATCTTAACTCTGAATATTTTTTATATTTATTTATAGGAGCCAAAACAACAATTATGAATTAATGTGTCTGAAGTTGACTGTATTGGAAAACAGTTTTCATGAATATATTTTGTGTAAGTTTTCTTTAAAATTTGTACTCTAATCAATATTGGTTGACTGTGTTAAACATTTTCTATATTGGCAAACGTGAATGAATCTGAAAAGTATTGATCAGGGGTCAGGGCTGTCTGTACAAATTTTAAAATATGTGGTTGACAGCTAAAATTTTTATTCATCTGTCTATAAAAATAATTCTCTTCTACTTTTGTCAGTTTCCCCTCCCCCCCCCTATTTTTTGTTTATTTAACTGTGGTTTTAAAAAAAGCACAAAAGTTCTTATGAATTGATTGAAAAATAATAAAATAATAATCATAATCATAGTTATTGCATACCTTGAATAATATTTAACTATTTAACTCAATTTAATAAATTAATTTAAAAAATGATATAAATAAACTTTCTCAGCAAAACTTATCAAAATTATATAACTTAAAAGGATGCACTGAATAATCTGTATGTATTTGCTCTGTTTGACCATGCTACTTAATATTTTGTCTGCCCAATATCAAAAGGTCTGCCAAATTTTCAGTTTGTCTGAATTCTAAAATATTTGACCAAACCAAAAAAAAAAAAAAAAAAAAAATATTTAAATATTTTTATAAACTTTATATGACTTCTATTTTTAGCTGTCAATAAAGAAAGGTATTTAGAATAAGTGAGAAATAAATTCACATTTTAATAACAGTAATAATATTTTCAACAGACTGCTTTTTGTGAAATATGATGAGAAGTGTTAGAAATGTCCACTATTCACAATCAAACAGGGTTTGTTGACTAAAATTCCAGTTTAAATCAGTTGATTTTTTTAAAATTATTTAAAAATAAATTTAAGATGTAAACAAACATAATACTAATATGCTTTAATATAATTTATTTTTATGCAATGTAGGTAGTAAAAAAGTTTTTAAAGAGAAAAGTTTAAATCTTTGTCAAAAAGTAAAGTATAAATTGAAGACTAGAATCCAATTTCAATAGCTCTTAATCTTATGTAAAAAAAAACTTGTTTAATTAGTAAAGTAGTTCATTTATGAAAAAATCTCCATGCAGAAATAAACAGCATTCAATGAAATATGTGTAAAAGCTTTCAATGCTCATTACAATCAAACATTCAACCCAATCCCTTTTAGGGATGGGACGAATATTCGGCCACTATTCGGTATTTGGCCTATTCAGCCCTTTTGCAGAATATTCGGTTGCCCGAATATTGAAGGCTTGTTGACCGAATACCTATAACCGAATATTCAGAGATATCTCACCGAATATTGCTGAAATCTCGCCGAATAGTGAAAGATATCTTGCCAAATAAATTTAGGATTTGAACAATTTCATTTTTTGCAATTTTTTTCCCTCTAATCCAAATTGGTTACTTCATTTATGAAGTCATTCTCATTCTTATTTGCAAAACATACAGTTATTCAGATACTAAAAAATATATAGCCTTTCTGTATTTTCTATAAAGGTTGGTGATATTTTACAAAATGCTGCCCAAGTTGGAGATTTAATTGTTAACGTCTTCATTAGAGAATGATATGTTACAATTCAAGATATAAAAACACTTATTGAAAAAAAAAAAAAGAAACACTACCTTATTTTAAAACACTCGAATATTTATTAATGTCTGTAAATTCCATGCGCATGTAAAAAAGGCTCTTATAAAATTTATTTTCTATGAAGTGAGAAATGAAAATATTCATTCATTAGGTGTATTAACGAAGATTTATCTTCAAAATTAAATATCAAATATTACTATTCCAAATACAACAATACATTTGAAAACAGAACTGGTGTCAAACTAGATACACATATGATGACACAACTTGCTTTATGAAGATGGTTGTATAAATATTTAAACATAAATTCTAAATGCTGAACAAAATAATTTTTTTATTCTATAGTTTTCACTTTTAAATTATTATTTGCATAATTACTGGCTTAAATATGTAACATTATTATGTATATAATTTTAATTTACATCTTCCTTCATTCATGTTGTTATCAATTTCTGTTTATCCTTTTAATGCTTGTTGAATAAGTGGAATATTGTATGCACCGATTCAAATGTCAAAGATTTTGTTAATATATGCATTCTACTTTAAGCATAACCTTTTGCTTTAACGTAATTTGTAATTTAAAGATTGACAACTGATTTCCAAACAGTCTCATTCTTACGAATTTGCTTATTATTAGGGACACAAACTCTTAATGATCAAATTTACTTCATTAAAGGTTACTTCAGAAAATATTTCTTTGTGAATTCTGAGAGAGAGAGAGATTAAGAATATTAATATTAATTTTGGATGCAAGAAAAGATAAAAGTATCATTTGATAGTAAAAGTGAAATACATTGTTCATATTTTACTGGAAATATTTTACCTTCCTGACTTACTGAAAATCAATTTGATGTACATTAAGATAAAAGTATATAATGCAATTTCATAATTTTTTTTTGTGTTAAAATAAGTGTTTCAAATTTCAGAATACATTTAAAAGCACATTTAAGAGTAATAATTATTAATGAGTGCCTAATTTTAAAATTATATATAATAAAATTTTTTTTTCTTTATTGGGAAAAAAGTTAGTATTTGGCCGCTGAATATTTGGTATTTGGCCGAATATTCGGTATTCGGCTATTCGGCCAAATCACTATTCGTCCCATCTCTAATCCCTTTTTTATCTTACCTTTTGTATCCATGTTATGCAGGAGAAAAATTAACAAGTTCTGAGAAAATGACAGCAATGTTTGCTTATGTACCCTTTTTTGATGATGCCTTGTTTAGTGTTGACTCTAGAAAAAAAGAGCTGCCCGGCTGAAACTTTTCAAAGAAGGGTAACACTAATCTAAAAAAAGGATACATTTTTTTCAAAAAGGGAATCTTGTTCTAAAAAAAAGGTACATTTTTTTCGAAAAGGGCACACTTGTACCTTATTCATCAAAAATATTTCAAACTGGTTTGTTTAGAGTCCCCTAGAATTTGAGATATATTCCTTGAATCAATTCAATTGCTGCAGGATGCATAGGAAGTGTAAAAAAGGGCCGCTGTACGCTGCACCCTGCTAAAATGGCTTAAAGTTAATACTACTATTGTATTAAAGTTTGAACGATTCAATGAATTTTTCTTTGAATCTAACATCTGAAAGAACTCAATCCTTTAGAATGGTGGAAATGGCATGATTCAAACAGTATTGAAAAAGATAATAGTAAATATTTTAATGGAATTCATGACCAACTAGCTTTTTATTGCTATACCTTCCTCTTCTTTGGTAGAACAATTGTTTTCTGCTTTAGATTTAGTACATTCAAAAATTAAGAATCAATTAGGAATTTATAAAGTTGCTTTGAGTATAACTATGACATTGTTTGATGCTAATATTTTTTTCATATTTCCGTTTTCAGTAATTCTCCATGAGTATAATCTGTGATGAAATTAAAGATGTCAAGAATCACTGTGAGTCACAGATTCCTGGAAGTAAAATAATTGCTTGTGTGCCATCTATGATACGTGTTGATATAAAGTATGATGTTATACTTGCTGATTCTTTTAACTTTATTTCAATAGATATTTTTATTTTTTCTGGTTACAAAATGCATGTTTACCATAATTCCTTTTGTTATCGCAATATTGATTTTTATGTCTTTGATTGTGCATTTTCTTCTTTTACATATACAGTGAAACTTTGATTTTATGTATCCTGTATCTTCTTCTTTTTGGTGGCATTTTTGGTCAGTTCCAACAAAACTCATATGTTAATAATATTAATAATCCTGATTTTGCATTACAATTCCTTGCGTATAGTCAATCCAAATGGGCAATTTAGAAAAAAAGTATACTGGGATAAATATTTAACTGGAATTAAAGTTTAATTTAGTGTCTTTTAACGATAGTTGGGATGAAGCTAAGAAAGACACTACAGATAATGTGCCAACATCGATAAAAGCAATTGCTGGCTTAAAAATTATCTTATTTTATCTTTTTGATACCAATTCTAGCAAACCCTTTTGCATTTTTTTCTTCTGGTAAAATAATTTTTTATCAAACTACTAAATCAATTGTTTTTAAACAATAGCTAAAGTATTTAGGGTATTAAAATTTTTATGCGACAGCACAAAAACAAGTTAATGTTATAAAAATTAATTATACATATACAATATTAACCTTAAGGTAAAATGTTTTATTTTCAAACAGATCATTTTCCCTGCTAAATCAGAAAAATTCTAAGCCAAATTTATGCTGCATCATTATCTTAATGGTTAGTATATTAAAATTTCAAAGTGACTGTATAAAATTAAATGCATTTTGTAAATAAAATGTGCGTAATGCAAATCTTATTTTAAAAAAGTGAGAAAAAAAAAATTGGCAAAAGTGACTTTTGAAAATGGATTCTTTTCAGTTTTCAAAGAGTTAATAATCGTACTTTTTGGAGCCAAAGACATCTGAAAGTTGAACATATTCTCAATAAATGTCGGTAATTTGTTTATTCGTGCTTAGATTTAAAATTCTGGTAGGGATTGTTAAATATTGCCAAAAATTGGAAATTTGCGAGATTAACTTACAGTAATGAATGTTTTTTAAAGAATTAATACTGATGTTAATGTAAAGAAAAGATATAGATATGACTTGGTGTCTTTTATTTGTTTGTGTTTTGATTTCTGAGCCAGTGTCAATTTTTGCATGATTTTAAAAAACAAAATTTGTAAAAATGACTTTCAGATTTTTTTTTTTTCTTTTTCAAAGCATGTTTGTGTTTTTTAAAACAATTTGCAGATTTTGAAATGGAAATGAATGTAGATGACCTAGTATTTTTAGCTTGTCCATAGCTTGATTATAAAAGATTATTTAAATTTTAAAAAATTGCAGAAATCATAAAAATTGTGAAAGTGGCTTATGGAAACAAACATTTTAAAAAGTTTAATATAAATATTTTTCAAATCAAAGACTCCATCATGAACTCTATTAAAAGTAAATTTAATTAAGTAACTTAGTACATGGGTCATTCCATGTCAAATCAACCAAAAAAATTCAATATTCAACCTGACCCTTTCCGATTTCAATGAAACTGCTAGGGATCATTCTCTATGATGATATAAATTAGAGCATATATTTATTTTTTGTTTATCGCATTAAATTTTTATACAATTAGTTATTTAAATTTTGAAAAATCATCATTTTTTGACTTGCATAAATATTTTTAATTTTGAATTTCTCAAGTTCTATCAAACATAGAAAATTTTATGACCACTCATTTAAAAGAGGAGTTTATAAGGTTTAATTTGATATGCAAGTCGACTATGTATAATTAAAAAAAATAAAATTTGAAATTTTTTTAAATTTAAAATTTGAAAATTTTTTAGATAGTCATTTTTAAAAATTCTGAAAAAATTGTATGTTTGTTGTAATATAATAAGCTTTAAATTCTGAAATTTTTAGAGTGGGATCTCAATGGGATCAGGAGTTATGAAATAAAAGCTGGAAATTACCATACAAATCATAAATAAATAACAAAATAGACAGAATTAAATTGCTATTTTATTGGTAATTTTTGTTTTTATTTAATAACTTCTGATCCCATTGAGATCCCACTCTAAAAATTTCAGAATTTAAAGCTTATAATATTATAACAAACATACAATTTTTTCAAAATTTTTAAAAATGACTATATAAAAATTTTCAATTTTAAAATTAAAATTTTTTTTTAATTTTATTAACTATACATAGCAGGGCTCCCAAATGGTCCCCTTTTTTCCCCAAAAGTCCCCTTTTTAGAAAAAGGTTCCCCTTAGTCCCCTTTTTTATATTTTGGTCCCCCAAGTCCCCTTTTCTGTGTTTTTAAAAAAATCGCTGCAAAATAATAAAAAAAAAACTTTGAAAATCACTAAAAGTTGAAAAATCTAAGAAGACAAAATTTATTAAAGTGTGCGTAAAAAAGGCATTATAATGGGTATAAAAAAACGTTGTAACTGAAATTCTTTCATGAATCTAAATGTTAAAAAATCACCTCAGAATACAGGTAAATTTTAAGAATCTCATTAAAATTCTTAAAAATTAAAAAAAATTGCAGAATTGAAATTTACTATATTAAGCTACTGCTTGACCAGTTTTCAATAACGGCCTTTGGCAAGCAGTATGCCCGATGACTTAGCAACAAAAGACATGATTCCAGATGTGTTATTCTTACAATTAAGCATAGTGGAAGATACGTTACATTATGAGGAGCATTTTATGGAAAAGATGCTAATCCATCTGTTAAAATCTGAAGCAAGATGAATGATGCAATATATAAGGATATTTTGCAAGATAATTTGTTGCCTTATTGGATCAAAAATTTTGGTCACAACTATTAGTTTCAGTATAATAAGAAACCAAAGCATACATGAAAGCTTGTCAAGCAATGGCTTTCGCACAAAAATATTTCACTTTTTAAATGGCTAGCCCAAGCACCCAATCTAAATACAATAGAAAATCTTTGGAATGAACTTTTGAAACATGTTTGAAATTAATAAAACTCCAATTCAGCATGGCTGGAATTTTCCCCATAAATTTGAAGATGAGTGGGAAAACATACCACAGATGTTTTAATGTTTGTGTTCATTACCACTCCATAAATTTTCTAAAAAATTAAGAAAA
Source organism: Maratus speculifer (assembly GCA_964019185.1). Taxonomy (NCBI): domain Eukaryota; kingdom Metazoa; phylum Arthropoda; class Arachnida; order Araneae; family Salticidae; genus Maratus; species Maratus speculifer. The sequence goes on along the minus strand of OZ025296.1, from coordinate 13,795,366 downwards.
AAAAAATCTACTCAACATATCCCAACGGTTAGCATCTTTTCATCCCTTTCTGTCACCAGGGGATGCTATTGAAAAAAATTCTCAAAAAATTTAATCTACAATATGTCATGTAATATCTTAAATGAAATAAATCTTTTATGAAAAATGTTATTCTTCACTCTCTCTCTACCTCCATTCTCACTGCTTTGTGTCATCCCCATCTATGTAAGGATTTAATCATTATAAACAATAATCAATTTTTAACAAATTTAATTATTAACAATTTTGGTTTATTAATTAAAGGTTAGAATGTTTTGAAAAAAAATATTAAATAATAGTCTCTGAGTGATCTGTGATCATACTTAACAATTTACTTGTTTTTATTAACTGATCACTATTATTTTTTACCTATAACGAAAATTATCAAGGTGACTGCTGAAATATTGAATGTTTTATTTACTTTTTCAGTGGGATATTTAAATGTGCTTAAATAAAATTGTGTACATTGTTTAATGAAATCATATAAAGATAACCATCAAACACATTTTCTGGGGTAATTTTAAAAATTTACTTTCTTATTTATGAAAATTTGTGCTATATTTTTACACACATATTATCCTTATTTGGTTTCCATTTTTAATAAAATTGGTCCCCCAAAGTCCTCTTTTTAAGCAAAAATGATCCCCCCAAAATCCTCTTTTTATGCAAAAACGGTCCCTCAAAGTCCCCTTTTTAAGCAAAAATGGTCTCCCAAAGTCCCCTTTTTAAATAAAAATGGCCCCCCCAAAAGTCCCCTTTTTAAATAAAAATGGTCCCCTTTCCCCTTTTTGAGGACTAAAATGTGTTGGGAGCCCTGACATAGTCGACTTACCTATCAAATTAAACCTTATAAACTCTTTGAAATGAGTGGTCATAAAATTTTCTATGTTTGATAGATCTTGAGAAATTCCAAATTGAAAATATTTATGCAAGTCAAAAAATGATGATTTTTCAAAATTTAAATAATTAATTGTATAAAAATTTAAACCGATAAACAAAAAATAAAAATATGCTCCAATTTATATCATCATAGAGAATGATCCCTAGCAGTTTCACTGAAATCGGAAAGGGTCAGGTTGAGTCAGTGGTTGATTTGGCATGGAATGACCCATACTTGTATTTTCATTTGTGAAGCAAATACATAATTTCAAAAATTGCAGAATGGAGAAAATCACAAAGGTGAATTTTACAAATGAATTTATTTCAAAGGATTAATCTTCAAAAATTTTTTTAAACTGATTGCACATTTCTAAATGAGAATGAATGTAGATATTGCCTGGTATTTTGAGGGGTTTTTTTATAGCTTCATCAGAACTGCTGATACAGATTTTTTAAAATCTTGGAAATAGTGAAAATCGTGGAACGACATACAGAAAATAAGTTTTTTCAAATGTTTAATACAAATATTTCTCAAAATCCTAGAATGCATTTGAAAGAGTAAAGTGTAATTTTTAATTTAGTATCATTGTTTCTTGCATGTTTGTTTTAGTTCGGCATATATGAAGTTAATAAAATAGGAAAAAAAATAAACAAATATAAACTCAGTGTTTTGTAATTTTTTTTTTTTTTTTTTAAGATTGTCAATAATTTTTCAAATAAATTGCAACTTTTAGAATTTAAATATATAGCATTCATTTTTCTGTATTTTGTACTGATTAGATGTAGGGAAACATGACAAACTTGTTTACCACCCTGGGCCAAATTAAGCATTATATGGGTCATTTTCAAAAAACTTGTACATTTGGGAATTTTTTTACAAATAATTAAAAAAAAAAAAAAAAAATACAACTTATAAAAATATTAGATGATACTAAAACATTTCTTGTATATAAAATTGAAAACAGCAGTTCTCTTTTTGATTTGGAATGTCAAATAAAAAAAAAAAGTATGAACTTGCAACAGTAAAATGTTCCCCTCTGTTACCAACAGTCAAAAAATTTTATTTAAAAAAATAAAACACCTAAAACAGTAAACATCACATTTTTTAAAAAATATATATGATTGTTACTTTCAGAAAATCCTAACTGTTGTTTTGTTATAATTATTTTTATTTTTGTAAAATACAAAGGATTTCCTCTCTGTTACTTTTTTGGAAAAATCATAAGTTTCAATTAAATGTGCATTGACATTTTTTCAGTTAAACTATAAAAAAATATTACATAAATAAAATATTAGTTAAAGTTACACAATTAATTATTCAAAATGATGATTGATAAATTTTTTAGTGAAATAAACCAGCTTAAATTGACGGTAACAGAGTGGAAAAGAAGTAATTAAAGGGAACGCTGATTGATAGTGGAGTGATATTTGATGTGGAATACTTTTTTATAAGTTTATATCATGTATTGTATATGATCTTAATGTTCCAAACATATCCAGCAAGAATTTAGGATTTTTATAAAAATTACAATTGGAAAATAGTGGTATTTGGCGAGGCATTCTCTTTTGTAAATTTATATCATGCGCTATGACAAATGCACTGCTTAGTTTAAAAAAATCTCATCATATATTAGTCGAGATAGTGGTGCTTTAAAGCAAGAATTTAAGATTTTTGCAAAAAGTGCTATTCAAAAATAGTGGGATTAGACCAGACAATTTTTTTTATATAACTTTTTATTATGTGTTATAAGCTATCATGAAGTTTCAATGTTTCAAACAGATCAAGACAGAATTTAAGATATTTGCAAAAAACTACTATTCGAAAATACTGGTATTTCACGTGGCATTGTTTTTATAAATTTTTATCATATGTTATTTGTGTTTCAATTTCAAACAGCTCGCCTTAGATTTTCAAATTTTAACAAATTCACATGCCAATTGGATGACGCTTTAACCCAAGAAATAACGATTTTTACAGAAATTACTATTTGAAAATAGTAGTATTTGATGTGGTGTATCTTTTTTATAAATTCTTTTCTACTTAAATAATGATCTTTTCTTCCTTAATACATTTTTATCATGTGTTATAAGATATCCTAAAATTTGAAGTGTTATGTTGATTATTTTGGGTCTAAAATAATTTAAAATAATAATAGGTTATTTTATTTAAATAATTTAGTTTTGCTTGCTAATAGGATATATCTCTTTTTAGCAAATAATTTACAAATTACTCCATATAATATCTGGTAAATATACTTAATGTTTAATAATATTTTAATATTTTTGAGAGGGTTTTGCTGTGTCGGCAAGGCGCCGGCCGATACATCGATATTTTCTCGAAAGATATTTAAAATATAGGTGAGATTCTAATTTAAAATAATAATTAAAGGAAAAAAAAATGTTTGTTTTGGAAGTTTTTATATTTCATATTTCAATATTTCGAGACGCACGTGGTCCGGACATCGAATAATGTATTCATACACGGCAGATGTCCGATATTTTGAAGGACAACATGGTTTTCCTTTCATGGAAAATTTTTTATAACAAAGAAAAATTGTAAACGGCAATGCCGTTCTTTTGTTTAAAAATAATGAGAAATTTTGTTGAACAACCCAAATATCTAACATACATGTGAGACATCAAGCGGATTATTTTTACTACGCGATGGAAACGAAGTGATGCGGCATGGAGATAAAAAGCGGAACGGAGGAGGATCGTGGCTTTTGGAGGAATTCGACGGCTAGAGACTGGAGGACGGGCAGCTTCGGAAGTCTGAGGTTGCGGTGTGGCAGATGTGAGCGAGCGATCGTCGTTCGGTAGGAGAATCTGCGAGCGGGAGTATCATCGGAAGATATGCCTGATGCGCAGCAAGGAAGGAGCCGGCCAGAACCTGATGTTATGAAGATGTCTCTCCATTAGGATCCTGATCGAAGAGTAATCATATTTGTAGAGTTTGCTGGCAGTTGTCAACTATTTTAATAATGTAAAAAGGTACCTTGTTATATCATTCTTCCCCGGGGACGTATGATAACGTTATTTTTACTATCATGCATTATTTATTGAATTTAATTTTGTACTGTGTTAATGATAATATATATTTCTTATTTAAAATTTAAATAAATGTAAGTTAAAATTTAATACAAGTTTTAAGTCGTTACTTATCTTTGCAGCTTATTTTTCTTTCAGAATGATTTTGAATATGCAAATGATATTTTTAATTTTCACTATACGATCCCATTTTTGATATGATGATTGGAGTTTTATTTAATTTTAGGTTATATTTATGTTGAAGTTCGGTAGAATATATTTTATTCTACCACGTGTTCGTGTCTACCCATCTTAACTAGGGGATCGACACAACACATTTTTGGTGCCTCGTGACCTTTGCCATTTTGGCGTCGCGATTTAATTTTTTTATTTTATTTATTTATTTATTTATTTATTTATTTATTTATTTTTTTTTCATGGTACCGCGGATTTAGCCATTTTCGGCGCCGTCACCTGGTAGATTTTTTTTTTCTTTTTCACTTTCGGCTGCTGTGGTTATTAAAATATGGTGTTTAACTGGAGTAATTAATGGTTTAACTGGAGTAATTTGACTGAAAAAAAAAAAAAATTATGAAATTTTGAATAAGAGAAATTTTAATAAGGTTACGATTTTTATTTTTTCATTATTTTTGTATGTTACATGAATTTTTAAATTGCAATTTATTTGATATTTTATTGTATTTTGTGGGTAAAATTATTATTTTGAGGTTAGAAAATGGCTTTAGATTCTGACAGTTTTGAACATGAGGTGGAAGAGAGTGGGTCCGGGCAGAATGAGACTCATAAAGAGTCTAATATGAGTAGTATAGGGACTAATACGGGAAATGAGTATAGTCAGTCACCATCTCCACCAATGTTGACCCCAATAAAGGAATCAGAGACAATTAGAAGTGTAAATAATCAGGTGTCTCTGGTACCTAACCTCACTTTTAATTTTAACCAATTCATAGGGAATAATCCAAATTTTTCGGGGGAAAACCCTGACATTACTGTGGGGGACTTTATTGACAAAATTTTAGAAATTAAAGACTTCGCAGGATGGCAAGAAGCGCAATGTGTTTTTGCCATCAAGTTAAAATGCATAGGGAAAGCGCAAAAATTTCTAAAATCACAACCCCATTTGAAAAAAACACAAAGTTTCTTAATTTTGAGGGAAGCGTTAACTAACAGGTTTAGTAAAACCGTAGATGAAGCATGCCATTTACACGAATTCACTATGGCTAGACAATTCCCAAGAGAAACCAATAGAGCATTTTTATCCAGAGTTTTGGGGTTGTCGTACAAATGCTTCGCTGACCAAGAAACTATCAGAGAAAAACTCTTAGTTCAAAAATGTCTCCAAGGTTTACAACCAGAAGTTAGAAAATTCATTATGCCTCATTCTCCAACCACATATCAACAAATTTGGGATTTGGCTATGTGCCATGAGAAATGTTTAGAATATGATGACGCACAAATGTCGATAAATGTTGCGCAGGTCACTAGTAATAAACCAAATGAATTACAAGAAATAAAAGGGTTAATTCAAACTGTGGTTAGTGGGAATGATAGGAGAATCGCTGAATTAAGTAACCAAGTACAAGCGTTATTACAAATCGCACAGTCACAGGGACACAATTCTCAAAATACTAACACTGGTTTCACACAAAGTTACACACAAAGACACAATCGACCAAGGAGAACAATCACTTGTTATAGATGTAATCAACAAGGTCATTTAAAAAGAAATTGTACCACAGTGTTGACACAAAATACCAATGAAAATTCTTTAAACCAGTAGAGGGGCAAAACAGAAATGTACCGCTGTCTTTGAATACTACCCCTAAAACGGTACGTATAGATACTATTAATGCAAAGGTGGGACAATTACCAATCATTTCATTAAATGTAAACAAAAAGAAAATAGATTGTCTCGTAGATTCTGGAGCTGCAATAAATTTAATTTCGAATGAATTTTTAGACCAATATTTACCAAATTGGGTTGAAAAGAGTGAGCCTTGTGCAATACAAGTAGTCGGGGTTAATAATGATGTAATGAATTTAGACAAAAAAATTAAACTGTGTTTAAATGATGGAGAAGTTAAATTTGAAGTAAATTTTATTATCAGTTATACCTTAAAGGCTAACTATAATGCAATTCTAGGATCTGAATTTTTAAAATCTTATAATATCATTATGGATTATAGAAATGAAACCTTAAAATATTTAAATCACAATATCAAAAACAATATCAAAAACATAGAAGTTAATTCAATAAATTTACATAAATTCGAAGGTGTGGGAAGTACTGTAACAAAGAATGTCATTGAACCTAGATCTGAGCAATTCGTTAAAATTAAAATTAATGGTCTTCCGCAAACGCATAAGTTAATTTTTGTTCAACCTTCGACTAAATCTCTAAACAATTCTTGGTTAGTAGCGAATGGAATATATAACTATGAGGACAATAAAGATATATGGATTAAAATAGCCAATGTCACTGAAAGGAAAATTCATATCAACAAAAATTGCCAGATAGCCAAAATCGAATTTGTTGAGGAAGTTAATGTTCAGAATACTACGGTAAATAATTTAGAAGTAGAAAATGAGATTACAGAATTTAACCCTTGTGGAGGAAAATTTGATTTAAATCATTTAAATGATTCCCAGAAGCAGGCGGTTATGAAGATAATAAATAAAAATAAAGCCATTTTTGCACAGTCTGTCAAGGATTTAACGGGTTGTAACACAACTAGCCATAGAATTTATCTCACTGATGATATTCCTGTTCGTTCCAAACCGTATAGGACTCCGTATGCCTTAAGAAAAGAATTAAAACAACAAATTGATGACCTAATCGAAGCAGACATTATTACTCCTTCTGATTCTCCTTACGCATCCCCTGTAATTTTAGTAAAAAAGAAAAATGGAACTTACCGTCTAGTATGTGATTATAGGAAATTAAATTTAAAGACTAAGCCCTTACCATTTCCTCTCCCGCATATTTCTGATTTATTAGATAAATTAAATGGTGCTCATTACTATACATCTTTAGATTTATGCTCGGGATACTGGCAAATGAACTTGCATCCCGAGGACAGACACAAGACTGCGTTTTGTACAGAATTCGGTTTATTTGAATGGAAACGTTTACCTCAAGGTCTTGTCAATGCCGCTGCCTCTTTTCAACGGCTAGTTGCTACGATTTTACTAGGTTTAGATACGAATACGTACATTGATGACATAATTATTGGTTCGGCAACTTTTGAAGAGCACATCGATAAATTAGATATGGTTTTTAGGAGACTAAATTCTCATAATTTAAAAATCAATCCTGAAAAATGTCAAATAGCAAAAAATTCTATCACTTACCTGGGATTCCAAATTAAAAACGGGGTTGTCTCTCCAGATGAAAGAAATATAAAAGCTGTAGAAAATTTTCCCATTCCAAAAAATAAAAAGGCAGTTCGTAGTTTTCTAGGAATATGTAATTTTTATAGGAAATTTATTGATCATTTTGCTGATATCGCAAAACCTTTAACAGAGTTAACTAAATTGAAAACTCCTTTCATATGGAGTCAGGAAGCAAATTCTGCATTTAATAAATTAAAACAATGTTTGACTACTTACCCGATTTTATTATTACCAAATGTTGAGCAGCCTTTCTTTTTACATACCGATGCATCTGGCTTCGCGTTAGGTGCAGTTCTTAGCCAAAAAGATGAGTCAGGTGATTTACATCCAGTCGCTTATGCGAGCAGAACCCTAAAAGATGCTGAAACAAGATATAGTACTTTTGAAAGGGAACTCCTTGGAGTAGTATGGGGAATTAGTAATTTTAGACACTACCTTTACGGGAGGGAATTCACATTATATTGTGATCAGCAAGCAATTTCACAGGTGTTGAGAATCCAGGACAGTAGTCGGGTTTCCCGTTGGGCTCTTGCACTGCAAAACTATAACATAAAATACTGCCATACTCCAGGGAAATGCAATATTCCAGCTGATGTACTATCTAGGAATGTAAATGTAATACAGGAAGTAAAGGTTAATCCAAATTTTTCACCAGAATTTGTTAGGTCTTCACAAAATCAAGATGCTAAATGCAAAGACATAATTGACCAGTTGAAAAATCAAAATGAAATACAATTACATGATTTAACTTTCTTTTTAAAGGATAATTTACTATATTGCGTTAACAAACGAGATTCGTATAACGACAATCACACTAAATTAGTTATACCTAAAACTTTAATTTCTCAAGTACTAAATTTAGCACACGATTCAGTCACATCAGCACACCCTGGTTTTAAAAGAACTCTAATTAAGACAAAGAAGAATTATTTTTGGTGGGGACAATATAAACATACACTTAATCATGTCAAATCTTGTGTACAATGTGCCATTAGAAAGGGATATAAATCTAAACAGAAAGCTCCATTACAGAGAGTAGAAATTACTTCACGTCCGTTTGAAAAGATTGCGGTCGATGCAGTGGGTCCACTAAGTACTACTATGGAGGGAAACAAACACATTATTGTCATGACAGCCTATTTTACATGATGGGCTGAGGCGTATCCGGTACCTGACTTAAAATCAGAAACCATAATATCAGTATTAGAAACATTCATTTCTACTCACGGCATTCCGGAACACCTCACGACAGACAAAGGAAAATCTTTTCTATCTGAAGCAATACTAAAAGTATACGAGAAGCTTCGCATAAAAAAGCATACTACGACTAGTTATCATCCTAGCGCTAACGGGGTTGTGGAACGAGCAAATGGTACTATAGTTAATATGCTAAAACATTTAGTAGATTCTTCAAATGAAGATTGGGACAAACTTATACATTTTGCACTATTGGCTTACAGAACAGCTTATCACGCGGCTATAGGTGATACTCCGGCACATTTAGTATATGGTAGGGATCTGCTTTTACCTGTTGATATCATAGCTAAACCCATTCAGAGATCTTATGCAGATACCCGTGAGCTTAGCGAAGATTTACAATTAAGGCAAGGCAAGGTTTTTCGTATGGTTAAACAAAATTTAACAAAAGCCGCAGAAAAGCAGGAGGAGTACAGATTAAAATTTGCCACTGATAAAAATTTACGGGTGGGGGACTTAGTACTTTTATACACACCAGTAGTTAAGCCAGGGGCAAGCAAAAAGCTTTCACAATTCAACAAAGGGCCTTATCGTATCATTCAACAAACTAATACAGTGAACTTTAAAATTGTACACATACAAAACCCCAAAGATGAACAATTAGTACATGTTGATAGATTATCCCGAATCACAGAGAGAATTATATTTCCTGCACTTTTTGAGGAAGAAATTAAGGACGATGATGTACAGGACACAAATCAATACATAGATGACAGGGATGTTAGGGATTTTCAATTTGTTGACATTGATGACCAACTCCCGGTATTTGATGTCATATATAACGGTAATATTTGTGACAATAACAATGATTCTAGGGACAGTAATCACATGTTAAACAACAATCGCATATTAAATATTGATAGTAGCAATGATAATGAACAAAACATTGTTGTTAGGGACAATAATAATCATTTGCTAGATATTGATATTAATGCTAATAATGATCAAATAAATACAGACGTTCCCTCTCAGTCGCATGTGGGGTCTGGGCAAAAGTCGAGGCAGTATAGGAGTACTGAAATTGTTAGTGATTATCAGTTACGTCCCAGAGACACTCATGGTTTTGTTGTGAGACAATAGTTCTCTTACCTGTATTAAATACATATTGTATAGTTGTAATAATGATGTATTGTATAATATCATGTATATATATATTTTTTATATTTGTGTATTTGTGTCATGTTTTTTTTTTGTGTAATATTTGGTTAATCAGGAACAAATTTACCTTATAATCAACTGTATATTTCATATTGTGTACATTGTATCTGAATCCTAGTTGGGTCAATTGTTGGAGATAATGGGTACTATAGACTAGTGTTACTTGAATTTCATTAAATTTAGTTTCTCGGGTTTTTATTTGCAATTATAGTTTCCTTTTGTAATAGACGTGCTTTTGCTTTGGTTCCAAAAAAATTTTCTTTGGGCAATAAAATTTTTTTTGAGGGGACGGAAATGTAATGTGTTATGTTGATTATTTTGGGTCTAAAATAATTTAAAATAATAATAATAGGTTATTTTATTTAAATAATTTAGTTTTGCTTGCTAATAGGATATATCTCTTTTTAGCAAATAATTTACAAATTACTCCATATAATATCTGGTAAATATACTTAATGTTTAATAATATTTTAATATTTTTGAGAGGGTTTTGCTGTGTTGGCAAGGCGCCGGCCGATACATCGATATTTTCTCGAAAGATATTTAAAATATAGGTGAGATTCTAATTTAAAATAATAATTAAAGAAAAAAAAATGTTTGTTTTGGAAGTTTTTATATTTCATATTTCAATATTTCGAGACGCACGTGGTCCGGACATCGAATAATGTATTCATACACGGCAGGTGTCCGATATTTTGAAGGACAACATGGTTTTCCTTTCATGGAAAATTTTTTATAACAAAGAAAAATTGTAAACGGCAATGCCGTTCTTTTGTTTAAAAATAATGAGAAATTTTGTTGAACAACCCAAATATCTAACATACATGTGAGACATCAAGCGGATTATTTTTACTACGCGATGGAAACGAAGTGATGCGGCACGGAGATAAAAAGCGGAACGGAGGAAGATCGTGGCTTTTGGAGGAATTCGACGGCTAGAGACTGGAGGACGGGCAGCTTCGGAAGTCTGAGGTTGCGGTGTGGCAGATGTGAGCGAGCGATCGTCGTTCGGTAGGAGAATCTGCGAGCGGGAGTATCATCGGAAGATATGCCTGATGCGCAGCAAGGAAAGAGCCGGCCAGAACCCGATGTTATGAAGATGTCTCTCCATTAGGATCCTGATCGAAGAGTAATCATATTTGTAGAGTTTGCAGGCAGTTGTCAACTATTTTAATAATGTAAAAAGGTACCTTGTTATATCATTCTTCCCCGGGGATGTATGATAACGTTATTTTTACTATCATGCATTATTTATTGAATTTAATTTTGTACTGTGTTAATGATAATATATATTTCTTATTTAAAATTTAAATAAATGTAAGTTAAAATTTAATACAAGTTTTAAGTCGTTACTTATCTTTTCCCACAGCAGCTTATTTTTCTTTCAGAATGATTTTGAATATGCAAATGATATTTTTAATTTTCACTATACGATCCCATTTTTGATATGATGATTGGAGTTTTATTTAATTTTAGGTTATATTTATGTTGAAGTTCGGTAGAATATATTTTATTCTACCACGTGTTCGTGTCTACCCATCTTAACTAGGGGATCGACACAACAGAAGCAGACCAAGCAAGAATTAAAGGCTTTTACAAAAATTAATGTTCAAAAATAGTGGTATTTCATGCTGCATCATTTTTTCATAAATAAGTAGTATTGATTCATAAATATAAATGACTACAATTAAAAAAGCATTTTGTTTGAGAAAATTAAAGCCTAATGTTTATGGCAACTAGCTCACCACAAAAACTACTATTTTATATTAAAAAAGAAAAATGCATATTTTTAATTCTGTTCTAAGAACATGAAACGAGAATGTGCAGTTTTCAAGAACAATCTTCAAATAAATTTGTTTTTTTAGTAGTTTCTTGCTCTGTTACATTTTGTTCCACACTATTATCATAAGCATAATAACAGAGGGGAAAAAAACTACAAATAATTTTAGCAGCACAAAGTGAATTAAAAACAAGAAAAACTAAGCCTATTTATTTAAGAAGCACTATTTGATCTTATAGTTAAAATTTTATAAAAGTATATAATTTTTTTTTTTTTTTTTTTACATAAATAAGCTGGTAACAGAGGGGAAACTGAATAAAACATCCTTATCTTGTAAATTCTTTACTTCAACACCACAGTGAAAATAACTTAATAATTTTAAAAAATGGTGGCCTCATCTAAAAATAGACTGTTCGAAGAACTGCAGAACCTTGTGTTGAACACCTAGTAGTAATAATTTATTATAGGCATGCACAACCTGTGGCCCGCGAGTTTCTTCAATTTACAATTGGAGAAAATTTCAATTTCTGTGCATTTGTCGCAGGAAAAAATCGTAAATTTTGTCAATTTACTGCGGGAAAATATAAAATTTCGTCATTTAAAAATAGCAATTTTCATTTATTGGCACAGAAAAATCACGAATTTCATTGATCAAGTGCGGAAAAAGCAAATTTTATTGATGAGGTTCGGAAAAATCTTAAGTTTCGCTCATCAGATAGGGAAAATCGCGATTTTTGTTGTCTAGGCACGGAAAAATCGCAGATTTTGTCAGACGGACATGAAAAATTACACATTTCGTTCATCGAGCAAGAAAAAAAATCATCAGTTTTGTTGATTGTAGAAAAAATTGCAAATTAAATTCATCATATGGGAAAAAAATAGCATATTTTCTCGGGTTATCGCGTGAAAAAAACACGAACTTCATTGATAAGGCACAAAAAAAATGCAAATTTTGTCCATCAGAGAAAAAAAAATCGCAAATGTCGTTGATAAGACATGGGGAAATCGCGAACTTAGCGATGATGTGCAGAAATATTGAAAATTTCGTTGTTCAGCTGCAGAAAAAAATCGCATTTTCGTTAGTATATCAAGAGAAAAAAAATAATGAGTTTCATCTTGCTGCGTAAAAAAAAATGCAGATTTCGTCAATGTTAGTACAAAAATCGTGAATTTCGATACTCGGTCATGAAAAAAATGTGTATTTCATCAATTAAGAACGAAAAAAAGCACACATTTTGTCGATCAAAGACAGAACAATTGCTAGTTTTATTGATTGAATTCCGAAAAATAGCAAATTTCGAGAAGGGGATATTGCAAATTTTGTTGACCACACATGGAAAAATTGCTAATTACGTCGACCAGACTCTGATAAACTTGCAAATTTCATCGATCATGCAAAAGAAAATCACGAATTTCGTTGATTGGCTTTATAAAAATCACGATTTTCGTCGATAGGCTTTTTAAAAACGTGAATTTCATTAATTGGCTTGTGTTAAAATCGCAAATTTCGTCAATCTGGATCGGAAAAATCGCGAATTTTATCGATCAGGTGCGGAAAAATACGAATCTCGTCGACCAGGCATGGAAAATTTGCAAATTTCATCGATCAGGTGGGGGAAAATTGCGAATCTCATCAATCCGACACAGAAAAATCGCAAATTTTGTCGATCAGGCGCAGCAAAATCGTGAATCTTGTCGATCTGATGCGGAAAAAATTGCAAATCTTGTCGATCAGGAGCGGCAAAATCTCATATTTCGTCAATCAGGCGCGTAAAATTCGCGAATTTCGTCGATTGGCTTTGGAAAAATCGCGAATTTCCTCTATCAAGTGCAGAAATATCGCAAATTTCATCGATCAACTTTGTAAAAATTGCGAATTTTGTCAATCAGGCACAGAAATATTGAAAATATTGTTTAGGCGCCGAAAAATTGAGATTTTTGTCGATCAGATGCGGAAAAAATCAAATATTTCATCTATCGGCTTTTTGGAAATCACGAATTTTTTTGATCGGCTTCATAAAAATAGCGAATTTTGTTGATCAGACAACAAAAAACCGTGAATTTTGTCGATCAGTTTCATAAGAATTATGAATTTTGCTGATCAGGTGAGTAAAGATTGTAAATTTTCTCGGTCAGCTTCGAAAAAAAATTCGAATTTTGTCAATTGGTATCATTAAAAGTGCAAGTTTGGTCGATCAGGCATGGAAAAATTACAAATATCATTGATCAGGCGCAAAAAAAATCTTGTTGATCAGCTCCTTCTTTTTTCCTCGTTCATAAAGTTCACTTTTTTTGGCACCGCCATTTATGCTTGTCTTTTAGCACTTTTAATAAAACAAAACATACTCCCCAAAATTATCTAAAGGAATATTTTTACATCTAGAAAACAATCTTTGCTATATTTGCTACATTTAAAAACATAAAAACTGCTGATATATCCCTACCAACTGAGTTGGGTATTTTGATTGTAAAAGTGAACTTAAATGGGTCTCTCCCCCCCCCCCCCAATCACACACACACACTTTCCTCTATAACTATATTTTTTTTATCCGATTGTAGGCCACAAATCACCTTCTCTAACTCGAATTTTCTCCGTATTATTGATGTGGCCCTCGACCACCCAGATATATTTGAATTTGGCCCTTCTCTTCAAAAGGTTGTGCACCCCTAATTTATTACAATAAATAATTACAAAAAATATATTATATGGTCTATGCTACAGATAAGACATACAACAATTGTCACAGCTGAAAAAATTGACATTTTTGACAATTGATTTATAATTTTATAGCAGTTGAAAAAGTAAAAATCCCTGTCGGCTTGGCCTATAGGCAGAGGTAGATTTCAAAGAAGGCTCATTTCAACAAAAAAAAAAAAAAAAAAAAAGATTAGAGATAAACCCAATTTAATAACTTCATTTGGCTGTTTATGAAAAAAAATTTAATTTCATTTTTCGACAAAAACTGGTTTTATCAGAATCATCTTAAGAAAAATTCAGCTCAAATGCCCATTTTGACAACATATTTTGAAATATATTCTGAATTTATTGAAAAAATCGACCAAAACAATACATTATATAGTTCCTAAATAACAAAAAACTGTCAGTTGAATGCGTTTGAAAAAAAAATTTAATTTAAAAATGAGCCATAAAATAACCAATTTGTTGTTTAAATACATCCTCGATTCTTTAATCATGATTGCTTCGGAAAATTTTGTGCAAAATGCTCACTTTGACAGCATTTAAAAAAATATATTTTATGTTTATCAAAAAACTGGCCAATGCGTCACAGTATATAGTTCCTAAATAAGAGGATCTGTAAATTGGATGCGTTTGAGAGTGAAAATAGATTTAAAAACGAGTCAGAAAAAACGCAATTTGCTATGTGAAAACTTCCTTAAATTTTCAAATCACAATGACTTCGGGAAATTCTGTTCAAAATACCCTTTTTGGTAGCCTTTTTCGAAATATATTCTGTCTTTATCAAAAAACCGACCAATGCATCACATTATATAGCTCCTAAATAAGAGGATCTGTAAATTGGATACGTTTGAGAGCAAAAATGGATTTAAAAATGAGTCAGAAAAAAAACGCAATTTCTTATTTGAATACAGTAGACTCCCTCAAATCCGCACAGCTTGGGACCAGAGGTTTTGCGGATTTTAGAATTTTGCGTATTTCTGGTCATTGCTTTGTTTGCATTTTTTAAAAAATAATTTGAGTATAATTAATAATGAAATCAAAAGTATAATGAATGTCTACAATATACTAAAATATTAAAATAAGTAATAAACTGAAATAATAAAAATTTAGATGTTTTTTAAAATGACTAAATACTAAAAAAGGAAAGGTCAAGTTAATAATCAATAATGTACAATTAAATATTCATTATAAAAGAGGAAATGTGTTTTTCCTAAATTATTCAATGAAACTTGCCTCATAAAGGTACATTACTAATTCACATCAGGATCATAAAGTAATGAAATTTTATTTCAGGTTTAGCCAGACTTAATAACTAAAAAAGCTTGATTAATACATAAATATATTTGATAAGAAGATTGTGGCTACCAATGATATTAGCAATATCTTTATTTTTTCAGAAATAAATTATTCTTTCTTCATGAAAAAACATGAATTTAGTCCTATTAACAAAAATTATAAATAAAAAAATGTATGGAACTGATATAAAACTGAAAAAAATCAATTTTTGCACCTACATCTGAACTGAATGTTTCATTGTTTACATCCGTAAAATATGTGCGGATTTTAGAGAGTTGCGGATTTTAGGAGTGCGGATTTGAGGGAGTCTACTGTACTTAAATTTTCAGTCACGATGGCTTTGGGAAATTCTGTTCAAAATACCCTTTTTGGTAGTCTTTTTTGTAATATATTCTGTCTTTATCAGGAAATTGACCAATGCGTCACTTTATACAGTTTCTAAATAAGAGGATCTACCATTTGAATGCGTTTTAAAATCAAAAATGAATTTAAAAATGAGTCAGAATATAAGCAGTTGGATTTGAGGTTTTTTCTCCAACTCCTATTTTTGTTTAATTTCTTTTTGCTATATGTATTGGTCCTATGAAAAACTTGTCAATATAAAAGTTGTAGATATTGTTGAGAAGATGTAAAATAAATTTAATCAGATTTGATAACTTAAAAATTGACGGAGTTATGGATTTTTCACTTTTTTTCACCACCCTTTTTCTTTTCATTTTTAATTTTTTTCATCGGTAAAAGTTGGTCCTATTAAAAACTTGTAAGTACAAAAGTTTTAGATAATTTTATAAACATTTACAAAAAATTTAGTTGGACTTGATATCTTGAAAAGTAACGAAGTTATGAATTTTTTTCTCTCAAAACCCCTGTTTTTTTTTTTTTTTCCCCTTGAGCCCACTTTTAAATTTATCAAAATTCTGTCATGCATAAACGTTTGGCCCATTTTTAAGAAGTAATATAAACTTTAAACCGATTCGATACCTATTTTAATTAAAAAGCTATGGCGATTTTTCAGTTTTCATAAAAACTGAAAGGGGGGGAATACCTATTCCGACCCCCTTGGTCCGATTTTGCCCATTAACGAACTTAGCCGAGATTTTATCCCCTTTGATTTTATGTACCAGTTTGGTGAAGAATTATAGAAGTTATCGTGTCCATAAAAAAGTGAGATATAAATAGATAGATATATATATATATATTATATAATCCCTCCGTGTATAACGATTCCGGCGTCAACCCATCCACGAGAAAAAACACTTATTGTGACCAATGTCAAATTCCATTGTGAAAAGTAATCTCTGATTTTAAAGGCTATCAATTCTTTGTCCAATGCAAACGTTCCAGAGTCTTAATGGAGCGTTCTCATTTGTCAGATTTACAGTTTGAGCTGTAAATGACGTCACTACATTTTACTGTGCTTTGAAATCTTTTCCCTTTTTCAAACACAATATTCACATTGTTAAAAATTTGACTCATTTGCTGCAGCATCACTTCACCGCTTTTATAGAAAACTATTACTTTGCTGTGTTATGGAGCATTCTCATTGGTCATAGAAGAGACATTCTATAAAAGCTGTGGGGTGACGCTGCAGTAAATGGGTCAAATTTTTAGCAGTACACTGTTAAAAATTTTGACTCTTTTGCTGCATCATCAATCCCCAGCTTTTATAGAATACAGTGTAAGTAACACACACAAAGTAACCGTTTTCTATAAAAACGTTGGAGTGATGCTGCAGCAACTGTTAAAGATTTGACCCATTTGCTGCAGCATCCCTCCACTGCTTTTATATAAAGTGGTTACTTAACTGTGATATGGAGCTTGGTCATAAAAGAGATATTCTATAAAAGCTGTGGAGGGACGCTGCAACAAATGGGTCAAATTTTTAACAGTGTAATACGGTAAAATAATCATTTTCTATAAAAGCTGTGTAATGACGATGCAGCAAAACTGTCAAATTTTTAACAGTGTTTAGTTAAAACTTTTTATTTAAGAAAAGCAAAGGTGCGTTTTAAATACAATATTGTTAGAATTTTTACATTTGTGTTGCTTTATTTATTTTTTTTTTTTTTTTACAGCCGTGAATGACTTTATTGTCACATAACAAATCACGATTGTTTACTCTTTATTGTTGACATTTGTTTTTGATCTTTATAAAGTATATTCTTGCCGACCCAGTGGCGTGGTCGGTAGCGGCAGCTGCTGCCACACTGTGGGTTCCTTGTTCGAATCCGGGTACGGGCATGGATGGTGTGTTGTCCCTTTGAAAGTGTAATAAAATGTATGTAATGGATATGTGTAATAAAAATTGTTCTGTACTGTCTCTGTTACTGTGAATAATGGATCAGTCGAGGCGACAGCCATAGCAGCTACAGGCCTTTAAAGCACTATCAATTCAAATGTCAAATGTCGTATTTTTTTTTAAGTATTAACTAATGGTATAAAATAGTTAATTCACAAATGTTTTAAAATAGCAATATTAGTGCATGTTTTGCATTATTAATACATGTTAATTTGCATATTTTTTGTGAAATAATTACTGTAATTTTGTGAGTGAAATTCATTAGCTGCATATTCTATGCCATTATTTTACCCATTAAATTAATAATTTGGCTACTCTCTCATATTCATCTGGAAATGGCCAAAATGGGAAATTTTTTTTATACATTTTGGATATTTTTATTATTTTCTCTCAGTATTTTAAAATATTTTTTGGCTGTAGTTTCACAATGTATTCTTTTATAATTGATATTTTACCTTACTTTATTCTTTTAAAATGCATGCATTTATCATTTGTTCATTACAATCCCTCCCCATCCACCAGATAGTTTTGTTATAATTTTAAATGCAGATTTCTATTGATTTTTTTTTTTTTAGATTTTTTCCTCATGTTCAATCTTTGTATTTTTCAAAATTGTTTAAGCCTAATGTGGCTATGATTGACCAAAGTTGTAATGTTTTATCATCCTTTTAAAAATGGAAACATGTCATTTTGACGGGCTATCTTCTAGTATATATATATAAACTGGTGCGAATGCAATAGGTAGTATTTCATACGAAATCTACCTAAAAAGGAAGAGGGGACATAGCATTTTAGCTATAGCTGACACATTGAAACCATAACTGCACTAATATTATTTTTAATTTCTGATAATATATAGCTCACATTTACTCTAAACAGTCAGACAAGTAATGTAAATGCTTAAATTTTATTTTTTAAACTTTATTTTAGTTATTAAAAATTCTTAAAGTTGGGGGACATAGAATGTACACAATTTTTGAAAATGACCCATATACAGGGCTGCTGGCCACATGAAAAAAATAGATGATGTTATTACCAGACTTGTATAAAATCAAAAACTTTCTGTGCACATAATAATGAGTCAAAAACTTTCTGCAAATTAATTTAATGTTAGGTGTAATTCGCGTTTTTTGCGTGATTCATGGTCGTAATTCGCTTTTTTTCGTGATTTATGAATGTAATTTGCGTTTTTTGAGCGATTTATGGACGTAATTCGCTATTTTTATGCGATCCATGGATATAATTCGCATTTTTTATGCGATTTATGAAAGTAATTGGCATTTTTTTACACGATTCATGGACGCAATTCGCTTTTTTATGACCGTAATTCGCAATTTTTACATGATTAATGGTCGTAATTTGCGTTTTTTAAACGATTTGCGGACACAATTTGCTTTTTTGTACGCGATTCATGGACGTAATTCAAGTTTATTGTGCGATTCATGGATGTAATTTGCGATTTTTATGCGATTTATGAATATAATTTGCATTTTTTTGAGCGATTTATGAACGTAATTCGCATTTTTCATGCAGTTCATGAACGTAATTCGCTTTTTTTCATGCGGTTCATGAACGTAATTCGCTTTTTTTTCATGCGGTTCATGAACGTAATTCGCTTTTTTATGCGAATCATGGATGCAATCCGCTATTTTTATGCGATTCATGGACGTAATTTACGTTTTTTGAGCTTTCTGTAGAAGAAATTCGCGTTTTTTGAGCGATTTATGGCCGTAATTCACGTTTTTTATGCGATTTATGAAGGTAATTCGCATTTTTTTACACGATTCATGGACGTAATTCGCATTTTTTTACACGATTCATGGACGTAATTTGCATTTTTTGAGTGATTTATGGACTTAATTCGCGTCTTTTATACGTTTCATGGAAGTAATTCGCGTTTTTTGAGCGATTCATGGACATAATTCACGTTTTTTAAGCGATTCATGGATGTAATTCACGTTTTTTACGCGATTCATGCATGGGGTTCGTGTTTTTTATGAGATCCATGCACAAAATTCGCATTTTTTACTCAGCTTTTGGACGAAATTCACGTTTTTTACGCGATTCTTTGTTGAAATTCGTGATTTTTTTCAAGGCTTTTTGATGACATTCGCGTTAACAGTAAATAATTCTTTCATAAAATTGAGGGAATATTTTTATTTTTTGGTACTAAAAAAAGTTATAAAACTAAAAATTGTTTCTTACTTAAAATTTTCTGCAAATTTCATAAAATTTTCTACGCATGGCGTGCGCGCGTGCGTCTATATTATGCGACTCTGGTTATTACCATTGCAAAAAATAAAATGTTTTTGTGCAAAACACAAACATGTCAAAGAAATATTCAAGGGAGATTCTGAAGTTGTTACTATGCATATTTTACTGTATTTTTCGAAAAAATATACAAAATTACTTTTAATCTACAAAATCTATAAAATTTAATTGAATTTTGTAAATTATATCTATTTTTGAAATTAAATGTGTCTTCTAGTTTAATAATCTTGATCTGGCAAAAGCCATAGCTGTTAAATTCTTAGAAATAATTAAAAAAAAAAATTGAATCAAAGAATTTAATAAAATGTGTCTTGTATTATGTTTTGTTGCTATATATTTGATTTAATTTATTAAATATATTTTGTTGTTCAAATAATATTTATTTGTATTCTACACTTTAAAAAAATTGTCAATTGATGACGAATTATAAAAAAATTTGGAATCCCCCTATCCATATATTTTTGTTTTAATATGAAATCGCAATAATTCTTGATTAACTCAAATTATAAATTCTGAACAATAATTTCAACATCAATCATTAGAGCTTAAGTTCTCATTTCTTAAAATTAAAAAATTATTCTTTTGATTTTTATTAAAAATATATTTTTAAAAATTTCCACTCAGTTGATTTTTTTAATAATGCCTGACAACATCAGAAATTAAACATATTTTCACTTTCAAAAATATTTTGTCAGAGTAATAAATTCTGTTTGAAAATGCTAATACTATCAAATACCGCTATGAAATATACTTTGAAGTTGAAGTTTACTCAGTAGCTTTCTAATTTCAAATGAAAACTTAAAGTACTTTATCTGTTGGTGCTCATTTAATAATTCATAGTCATAATTTGCTGATTTAAAATGAAAATTATAACCTTGTTTAAAATTCAAAGTTAAAAGCTTTGTTAGGGAAAGCATGTGGTAAATCTGTTCACTTTCACTACTCATATTTCCAACATATATGTGGATTTTATAAATTTATCTGGCTATCTATAAATCATTCTTGTAATGTTATTATGTTTTACAGTATTTTCAAACCTCTGCACATTCTTTTCTAGACATTTATTTTATCTTATAGTGAAAGATTTCAACTTGCATGATGTTTAATATAATAAAGACAATGCTTGGTTTTACAAAGCAAATGAACTGTGTTCATAGGCTTGTTCAAAGCACTTTGTTTCTCACTTAAGAAATATCAGTTTCAATTTTGACAGTTTATCTTTCCATTGTTTTGCCATTTTTTTTAGTCTTCTTTATACTCTGTGCATCTCTTAACATTACATTCTGTCCAAACTACAACAATGCATATGCATCAAACATAAAATTTCATTTTTATTATTATTATTATTGTAATTTCACTGTAAGTCACCTTTGAAAAAAATCTGTGATGTTGATCTTCAGTTTATCATATTTATTCATAATGGTTCAGAACTTCAACATAGTTTTTTTAGAAATCCCGATATTGATTATATGGGTGATTCTCAAAATAGGGGACAATTTCAAAAATGAAATCTTAAAAAAATTACTGTTAGCAAAATTTCTGAAAAAAATATGTGTTGTTAATATAGTATTAGGTATACTTTACATGTAGTCAGCAGAGCTAAATATTTAAAAATTAACTTAAAAAAAAAAAAAATAGTATTTTTTGAGCCATACTAATGACAAAACAAATTGCATGGAATAAATATATTAAGAAATTTTTATTTTCTTCCTGTTTAAATATTTTTTTTTTCTACGTTTGTTAGCCTTCCTTTCCAACAAATAGTTTCCATTTTTACATATATACATATAAGGAGAATAAAAACATTACCAAAGAGCAAACTTTGTTTACATGAACAACATTCTGACACTAACAGTGTAAGAAGCTGTCTTAGTGATTTTCTGACAGATTTAATGCATATTATAGGGATAATAAATGTAATATCTAAATTTATATGCAAAATTAAACTTTAAAAAGGATACAATATAAGTACTGGTTACATTTATGCACATAGGAGTCTTTAGCATGGACAGAAAAACCATGCTAATGACACTGATATTTGTCCATGCTAATGACAAATTTTAATTTAAATAAGATTATCAGCCATAATATAATCACAATGCAATAGTCCTTTCTGGGGCTTTTTAAAACACATAAGTTCTATGCAAATAAGTAAAATAAAAATTTTAACTATAAAATAAACATGAAAATTATTATCCATTCTAATGACATACAATTGATGTACTCGCCTAATATTCAACTTCTATTCTTAAAATACAATACATGCTTCTATTTTCAGGCTGGAATAAAATGGCTACTTGTTGCCATGGAGAAACTTTATATTTTCAAAGTATTGTCATATGTGAAAATGAAATTTTGATTAATAAACAGCTGTTATAGTATGACCTTGTTTTGAAAACAGAATATGGAGGACAAACTTTAATTCTCTTTTTATATACTATAATTTTATTTTTAAAAAGAAATTTATTGGATAAATCCTCTCCTTGATTAATTTAAAGAAAGAATAACATTTGTTTTATTTTATAAACATGATATTAACTCTTGAAAAAGCTAGTATATACAAGGCACAGCTGCTGTGGACATCCATGCTAATGACATTTTGAACATTTATTCTGTTATTTTAAGGTGTTTTTAACTAAAAAGTGAGTAATTCTTGAGTGCAAATAATGAATAATATTAAGACAAACATATCTAAGTATAAAAACATGACAGAAAACCTCTCAAATTTTTTTGTATGCTGAAAGACATAAATTGTCCCCTATTTTGAGAATCACCCATATGTATATCACTAAAAAATGAAAGAAGGAGATTAAAGTTACACTAGTTTCTTTCTATGACACATTTACTAACCTAAGTAATGAAGATAATTAAAGAGCTAGAATTCAAAATCCATACATTTGAAACAGTACTTAATTAGTGCCAAATTTTGTTAACTTTATGATTCATTTCTTTGTATTTCATAAATACAGTATATTATTTTATAAAATAGTGTAAAAAGAGAGTAGTGAAATAAAGTTTTAGTGATTATAAAAATAACTTTGTATTTTCATAAAAACATATAACTATCTTAAAAAAGATGACATACTACTTTAAACCAAAGACCATGTTATAAATAAAATGAAAAAAATTTACTAAAAATATGTACTAAAATAAATACACATTACTAAATGGTACACTTATAAAAAGAATATATTTAAAACATACTTAAAAATTATAGCATTTCATTCGTTTCTGCGAACGTCGTCAGGATACAATATAAAGATGTTAAATGTAATTTAAAGTTTCAAAATGTAAACACATACGTCCACAAAAAAATTAATGGAGTAAATAATGATATCGATATCAAAAGAAGATCCCTCCCCCACTAGATATTATACAATATCATGCACCACCCCCCTCCCCCTTAAAATGATAATGTTGTATATGAACAGCCCATAAGACCGCAGTTGGTGCACCAGTGTCCGTGCAGTCTACTTTCACCCTTGCACGTTTTTAACAACAAAATTAAACACAGGTATAATGCCAAAGGCTTCATGGGCCACAGATAAATTGTTGGCGAGCCATGTGTTTGACATGCCTGCTGTAAATAAAAATCGGGAAAAGAAAGGCTGATCTTACACTTTGGATCTTTTCTGCTTGTGGGCCTCGGAAATTCCGAACTAAGCATGCACATGCACAGGCTGCTTGCCAATCTTTACAAAGAATTATGTATTTTTGATTAATTTTTAATTAATATCGCTATTAGTTATCTAAACTTTAAATTCTGAATCTCAGATGCATCAGTTCGTTCATTGGACTACTATTACCTAAATTTTCAATCTTGTATGTGCAGTAGATTTTCCTAGCCAACACAGTCAAATAGTCACGTACAGAGCAAAATTTTTTTTATTAGTTTAAATTACTAAAATAAAATGGATTTTCCATAAAAGAAAAGTTATCAAAATATATTTAATTTGCAGTTCAACCGTAAAAAGTATGCTAATAATTGTTTTCCATAGAGTTTTAACTGTTCTTAATCTTTTCTGTGCAGATTTTTAAAACATGTAATTTGTGACACATATTTTATACCACTTTTCTTTCATTTAGGAAAACTAAGCATAAACAGTTGACAGCATGCTTGCAATTCCCTGAATCATATCCACTTTATCCTTTGCTAGTTGAGCTAAAGAGCAAGACATTAAGTGAAAAATTATTATCTGGCCTCTCTAAAGTTTGTGAAGAAGAATGCAAGAAAATTTTAGGAAAACCTCAGGTACGTAATATTATAGGTGCACAGAATCATTGTTGGTTCAGATTAATTGTAACACAAGATTATTAAATGTTCAAATGGTATTTATTGATAATGAAACTAAACCCTCTTCTAAATATAAGCCATGTCTCATGTGTGCACTTTTTTATAGGTAGATTTTGTAATAAATACTACCTATTACAGTCGTTACCATGGTACAACTTTTGAAAAATTTGATTGCATTGGCCTTGGATAAACTAGAAAATTGGTGCTGAGGTGATCTTTGAGCTCAATAAAATCATGCCAAATTGGAGTGATTTAGGATAAACTTGTTCAGATTGATAAATAGCAGACTAAACTAGTTTATCCTATGAGCATTAAGCTAAAGTAAACCTAGGAAAAACTAGTTTATCCTGTAGACATTGGGATAGACTAATTTGATCTATGAAAAACTAGTTTATCTGATGGCATTAGGATAAACTAGTTTGTCCTTGAAAAACTAGTTATCTAATATGCGTTAGGATAAACTAGTTTGGCCAGTGACACATGTGAAAGAAAAAAAAAATATTTAAAATATGACCCAGTTTTTATAATTAAATTTGTCTAAAGGTAAATAATGATATAGAAACATTAGATACTTACAAGGGGACCACCAGACATGGTGCTCACAGATTTTGATGATTTCAAAGTATGTTGTAGGGGTCATACCACTAATTATTCTGGTGAAAGGGTTCCTTCAAATGGACCTTGGTGTTTGAGAAATTGGGGGTCAAAGTTCAACGTATATTTCAAATACTTATTAGTACCAACGCTGTATGTAAATTCATGGCGTCGTGCCAAAGCACGTGTCTGTGAATCGAAAGGTTGTGAGTTCGAATCCGTCCTCGGCTTCTATTTTCTTTTTGACTTATATTTATATTTTTTACACGTTACAAATTTTAAGTATTTATATTACTAAAGAAATTTCTACAACTTTTATATTTTCTTAATAAATTGCATTTACATTTTTGAATTTTTTCATGAAAATTTATTTTTTTCTGCAATTTTTAAACTAATATTTCTTTTGATAACACAGCAAAACTAATTTAAACCTAGAACTTTTTTTCTTAAATATTATCGATATTTTTTACTTTATGCACAATTCTGAAATAATGATTTTTCTTTTTTTTATCGCTTTTTTATTTTATTTTGTAGTACTTTAAATGCAAATTTACCCTTTTTTGTATAAATAATACAAAATAATTTTCGTGTGAAATTTCTTAAACGTTTATAGAATTAGATAATTCAAGCAATGCATATCTTCGAAAGAGTAATTGTCTGAGCGAAGCGAAGTCTTTATACTCAGAGATACGTAACGATATTAAAATTCAAAAAAATTCTTTCGTCAAGCAAATCTCAAAAAGTACTTGTCGGATTTTGATTCTGTTTGTACCAATAGGTACCTATGAAGGTAATCTGGTGAATGCACCTACTTTTAAAAATTAATTCCAAATAGTTTAAAAGTTATATTAAAAAAAAACTGATAAAAAAGCACAATTTATGTGCATACGTCACAGAAATTCGGTGAGCGTGATTTTCACCGGCTGGACATTTTCGTAGATAACCGAATCAGTACATGGAGTAAATAGTAATCATTTTCGCACTCAGAAATATTGAATGCAATAAAACATTTTAAAATTTAATCATGCAGGAAAATAAAACTGTTATTTTTTTATATTAAAAAATGTCATAAAAACTTTGATTTTGAGATTTTGTGATAATCTCTTAACAGCATTTTTTGATCGCTAAAAGAATGTTTTACATATTTCGCGTGTGAAAATTAGAAACAATTACGTTTTTAAATAAAAAGTTTCTTTTATGACATCATTTTCCTTTCATATTTATTTTCATTGCATGTTTTCTTTTAACTTATATTTTGTTTGTGTATGGAAGTCTATTCTGGTCACTAATTTTTCGGCACGGATACCACAAGCGCATCAGATTTGGCTCAATTTTTTTCAAAGCCCATTTGGCGAAAACTCCTTTTTCAAATAACGCTTACATACACATTTTTAAATTATTTTCTATTTTCAAAAAGAACTTACAGTAAATAAAATAATAATAATAATTAATAACTATAAAAAGAAATATTTTATATAATTAAAAGAAGGAAGTGAAAGTAAATAAACATTTTATGAGTAAATAAACAAATAATAAATAAATAAAGCCGGGTTACCATCTCAGGTAAAATAATGCCGTTTTGACGCCAATTATGTACCCTGGTGCATATGTGACATTTTTTCCCATTTTTCATCCGTTTCCTGTTGGCATACAACTTTGAAATATGGAGTATGTATGCATACCTGGGAGCAATACTGGAATTAGACATTGATTTTTTTTAATTCGATCCAAAAAGGGGCAACGGGGCTATTTTTTAAAGTTTTATACAATTTATTCTGCATAAAGGAGCCACTTGCCTATTTCTATATATCAGAAGAAGTAAGTGGTATGTAAAAACAATTATAGTATACATAAATAAAATACTTGAGATAATATACTAGAGATATAAGCACCGGGTTTGGCGAGATTTTTTATGCCAATTAGGCGAAAACATCGTTTTGATTACCAGATGCATATAGCATGCTATAACAACACGTTATTTATTTATTTCAAAATGAAAAAAAAAAAGGCATAAATGAAACATTTCCTGTTATTAAAAAAGATATAACAATCAATAAATGATAATATTTTTAAAACAAACAATTTATTATAACATTTATATGATAACCAGCATGTTAGGCAACTAAACGCCATTTTGGCACCAATTAGATACCTCGGTGTACGTATATAGGGCATATATGTGCCATATTTATTTGTAAAACTGAGCATGAAAGTTTACCAGGTGTGTTTTCATAGGCGCTTATATCTTTTTCAACATAGCGCACCTTTCGAAGCCAAAACTGCACAAAAGAAAAAATAATCAATATTTGCAGCATTTTTTTTTATGTAATGCACATTTTGTAATCAGTAGGCTTGATAATCACACCTCGTTTTTTTGCTTTAAAAGATTATATTTCATATGACGTCTTTTTGGGATTCGTCGTTTTTCCATATTTGATAGTATGTGTCTACTCGTTTTGTACCCTTTTTTGTAACTTTCTTCTTTATTAACAGCGACATCTGGATTTCCTATTTAAATAAAAATTCTTCTAAATACAAAGAATTTTGTTAAAATAAATAAATAACAGGAAATGCGGACATCTATTGCTCAAAACACAAAGTTTTTCCTATTGAGTTAATAAAAATCAGTAAAAACATAATTTTTATGATAATAAAAAGGTGACTTATGTAATAACAGAGTCATATATTATGTACGTTATGGATTAAGCATGAATATTTCAATGAAAAGTGATATTTCAAAAGTATTATGAAATTAGTTAAAAACCATTTATTTTAAACTAAATGAATAAAAGTTTTATATTTTTAATGAAATAAATGGGATTTGAAAAATTATTGGAAATTTATCACCATAGATGTATCAATATTACAATCAGTACCTTGTATGCAAAATGGAACAATTAGCAATACTTTTTGTACCCGAAAAATGGTCGTTGCTTTTTTTAAGGTTAAAAAGTAGATTACGAAATATTCCTATATAGAGATGCCAAACCCTCGCTTATTGCATAGCAGAATTTTCTTATAGGAAAAGTTATTTTTTAAATCCGCAGAATGTTCCAATTTAATAAAACATTTTCTGTATTAAAATACCGGGACCCAAAATGCCGGAGACTTGGCAGCTCTGCCTATAACATTTTAATTAATCACGGTACTTTTTTTAATCGGATTCAAATTTAGTGAAGACAACGTTTTTTGGCCGAAAGCAGCTTTTTTCCACATGTGTAACTACGATACAATTCCTTGATGTTGACTTATGAATGTTTTGACTTATGCTATTATTGCTTCCTCTCATTTATTTATTTGAATTTTAAATAAGATGACTCAAAATCGTGTTTTTTAAATATACGAAAAAAAATGCATTTCGAGAGAGGGCGAAAAGGACAATATTTGGCGATTTATTACTGCGTTTGGCTAAGTGTCTTACTACCTTGTATTTAATACTCTTCACAATACTTCTCTGTTATATGGACTTAGGCGCTTTTATAAAAAGTTTGACGTAATTCGGGCTTAAGAAAGTGAGTTTTGTACTGAATAATACAAATAAATGAAAAATGAATACTAAGAAATACTAATAAAAGAAAAATGAAGCATTATATTGATCTATGTATATTTAAAAATTCATCTGCTGGCACTAATTAGATAATTTATGTCAATAGGAGATACATAGCTTTTGATTCTGTATTTCTATGCTATAAAGCATTAACGTTTGTGTGTTTTTCGTTAGCATTGTGAGTACCTAGCCGATTTAAAAAATAATGTGGGCAAAAAATTTTGGTAACCATCTTTGCTGCAAAATATACTATATTTTGCGTTGGAACAATAATCGCCATCAATGCACGAGCAAAAAAAGTTCTAAAATTATGAATTCTTTGATGTTGATATGACTAAAAATTTAAAGTCTTTTTTCTTTTGGTGGAAACTTTTAAGATATAATATTCTCGTTATGAACGATTTCTAAAACATTCGACAATTTAATTTCACATATTAAACATTTTTTTTTTTTCTAGAAAAGTTTAAAACCCAATTTATTGAAATTATTGCAATTTCTAGGATACTGTTGGGGTCAGAAACTATAACTTTGGCATCACAGTAACTTACAAGATGCAAGTGCTCGTTTAGGACAAATTTTAAAAAAAGGATTCCTTAACTCTTATCGACAACCTCATTGCATCCGTGCAAAGCAGATATTCAACATTATAAACTATTCGGACGGATTTCACACCATATAAAATACACTCTATTTCTCTTCAAACATAATAGTTTATGTTATTTATCGTTTCTCAAATCGGTGCGAAGCTTCTGTTTATGCTCATGACATCATTTCAAAGAGCTATATTTCTAATATAGGAAAATTTGGTGTTTTATTTTCTGTATTACTTTTAACATTTTGCATATTTCCAATTTTATATCCATGCATGGTTTGCCTTTCTTTTATAAAAATAGTATACGCAACAAGATTTCGTAGTTCTACGATTCGATATGCTTATTTTCATCCTTATATTTTATCGCAATGAATGACCAATTAAAGGTAACATCTCATTTTCTTTGCTTATCGCAAGTTATTAAATGTGTATTCTCAGCAATATCGCTCAGACTAATCCCTCTGAGGGAAGTCCTAGTAAAATATTAATACAGTAATGCTAAAATGCAAGTTGTTACCAACTATCCAAATTTTCAATTTTCCATAAACACATTTATCTCACAAGTTCAATATCAACAAAATTTATCGTTTGCACAAATAAGAAATGACAGATTACATTTAAAACTATTTTTTATTACAAATCAAACCACTCTTTCTGTAATTCAACAGGAATGCAAAAATCGTCTGTTATAATGAAATAAAATTTACGATACATATAAAAATACTATTTTTTTATCGGCTGCTTTTCTTTTATCCGTAATATCAGAATAAATGAAGATTTCTTTTTATTGATTTGCTTTTATACAAAAGATGATTAAACTTTTTTTTTTTTTACTTTTAATATATTTTTAAACATTTTTATCACAAAGTAAGTACTTAAGGAATATGAATTATCTAAGTTTTAAAAAATGAGATTTCAGACATAAATTAAATCAGATTTGCATTTAGATTAAAAATTTCGGTAAAAAATACTGATTTTCCCTAAAAGTTCATAAACGTAAACTTAATTTCTTAAGGGGACAGTTTACCCCAAAATTGATCGAAAAATCGATTTTTGTTTTAAAACATTAAATGAAAGCCTGTTTAATTGTGAATATTTTAAAACCTCTTTTTCATCCATACGACAATCATATCTTGACATGTTGTAAATTTTGTTAATATACCTAACGCAATCCCCACACTAATGATAACTTTAAACTTTTTTTCCCCTCTATGTTTATATTTACTTCGCTTTCATGTTTTAAAAATGTTAAGGCTTTTTTTGTATTTGATACAGATATTTATAATGTCTTGTACAATTTGATTGTTATATATGTGTTGAATATGCGCATGAAATTAGACTTAACGTTATTATTATTATAATTGTTATTAATAAAAGTATATATGAAGATGTGTTAGATTTCACCACTTTGCACAACTTATATCGAATAAAAATATATATTAAATGTAGCAACATTATCTAAAAATCCATGCACAGTATTGTGCAATACACATTTGAAAAAAAAAAAAAAAAAAAAAAAAAGGTGATTGATTAATTTAAAAATATTATTATTTAAAATTGTGGAAATTTTTAAATATTAAAATTTTCTTATACTTTTTCAAAATTTTAATTAAATACGCATTTTTATTTAATTATTTGTTGCAAAATGTACTTTTAGTTGAACCCTGAACTGCAGTCAGTTCACCAATTGAGCCATATTTTTTTGAAATAATAGTAATAAAAAATATTGAAAAAGTAAGCTGTCTTCTTCAGAAAATATCAAAAGATTCAAAGCTCTAGACTTCCCAATTCTGCTTAAAATTTGTAACGTGTAAAAAATATAAGTAAAAGAGAAAATAGAAGCCAAGGACGGATTCGAACTCACAGCCTTTCGATTCACAGACACGTGCTTTGGCACGACGCCACGAATTGACATACAGCGTTGGTACTAATAAGTATTTGAAATACACGCTGAACTTTGACCCCCAATTTCTCAAACACCAAGGTCCATTTGCAGGAACCCTTTCACCAGAATAATTAGTGGTATGACCCCTACAACATACTTTGAAATCATCAAAATCTGTGAGCACCATGTCTGGTGGTCCCTTTGTTAGTATTGTCAGGCTGTTAATCAGTTACACTTTTTGAGATTACCTGTTTCTGAGTATAAGCTTTCACTCTTCTGGTGTTGCATTTTTAACATTTGTAAAGTAAATTATTTTAACAAATCTTTTTTTCTCTATTTGGTTTATAAAACAGAAATATTAGTATTAAAATTAAAAACAAAACAGTATTTGGCCAGATACTGAATATTCCAAGGGTGATTCTGTTCCAAATTTTCTGAAAATTTAAGGTATTTTGTTCTGCAATTAAAAAATTCAGGCTTAAAAAAAATCAAGAATATTAGCAAATGATCATCTTATACCAATTTTTTGCAGAAAAAATTGCAAACTTTGTCAAAGCATTGCAAAAATAGACAAAATTTTTTCCTAAGATTGTAAAAGAATACAAATTCTATTATAAAATTGCCAAAAAAAAAAAAAAAAAAAAAAAAAAAAATTGCGAAATTTATCAAAAGATTTGGGGAGAAAAAAAACACATTCTGTCAATATTGGAAAAAAAAGGAAAAAAAAAAAAAAGCAAAATTTGTCATAAATTTCCGAAGGAAAAAAAATGAAATTTTCATTAAAGAATTGCAGAAAAAAACACATAGTTAGTGCAGGGAAAGTATTCTTCTTCCTCCCTCCCCTCCACTTCCCTGCTCTATTGTAACCTTGCAGAAAATATTTTTCTGCTCAGAATCATACCCTGGAATATTTAATGAAATTTTGTACCTGATATTCAGTATCCAGTATCCAGCAAAAATCCAGATCCCTAGTTTTTATTGTTTACTTTACGATAACCTACATTCATATTAATTTACTTTGTAACTTGAAAAATTTCTAGGTCCTTAAAGTACTGAACTTCTTGAGAACATTTTTGGAGGAAAATCCACTAGTTGTTTGCAGTGATGAGGTTTCCTTAATCAAACGGGAGCTTGGCGATAGCGACCAGATCAAGCTGAAACAAAAATCTTCCTCTTTGAATGTTCAAATAGTTAAAGATAATTATTTTCTTAAGGTTAAAGTACTGGTGCCCGAAGTATATCCAGAGCAACAAGTTGAGTAAGTTATGAATTTATTGATCTTACACAATGAAAATTATTGCTAATGATAGTGAATTAATTTGTAGCATATTTAAAGACAAATCTCCTATATTTGAAATAAATACTAAAAAGTTGTTAAGCTTAATAGAATATTTTTGGTATTTAAAGAAATGTGTTGTTTAATAATATACACATTTATGTAATATATGTAATGTATCATATGACACTGTACAGTCCCTGGCCAAATTATTAGACACACCGTTTTTTTTTAATGAAATACATGTTTTCGACAAAATTTATATGCAATTATGTTGTATTTAAACATTGATTTAATGAATTTTAATTCAGTAGATTTGTTATATACTTCCTAATGGTATTTAATTTTAACATAGGGCAGCACAATGTGAACTAATGGATACAAGGACGTAAAGAAGTGGAAATCGGTTGCAGCAAGTTCAAACCTAGGTTCGCTATTGCGTCAGTTGAGGACATGTTTCTGTAGCGTTATGTGCTTGGTTTATTTGTTTCAAAGTTGTATGCTTCATAGTTAATTGTTTTTTGTGTGTGTAATGTATACATAAGCGCATGGAACATTTTCAGCATGTGTAAAGCAGATGACCTGTCACCTATTAAAAAAATGAAGTGAAGGACCTTGTGAATGCTAAAATTTTTTCAAACCGCGAAATATCAAGAAGATTGAACGTTTTTGGAGTCAGTGTACAATGCATAAAGAAGAAAATTGAGGCAGGGGACCATTTGAGCCCAAAACGAAAGCAAAGATGTGGCAGAAAGCCCATTTTCATTCTGTGGTCAGAGAGATGTTTAAAGAAAATTTGTGTGGAAAACACATTGCCTACCACAAAAATTATAAAATCGCAACTCCTAGATGCTAATGTGAATGCTTCTAAGCGCACTGTTAGCAGAAAATTAACAAAAATAGGTTTTAAGGCCTGCTGCCCTGCCAGGAAGTCCAAGTTAACAGCTACAATGAAAGCAAAGCGTCTTAACTTGGCTTAACAGTGGCATGATAAAGGTAAGGACTTCTGGAGATTGGTAAATTATTATAATTTCATCACTAGTCATACATTCAATATCATTTTCTATGCAAGATCCGCAGACATGTTTGTATTTTTTCCTGTTTTTGACAGGTTTGCTTCAGTGATGAAAGTGCATTTGAAATTTTGCAAAATAAAGCTCAGTTTGTGTATCTTCGTCCTGGCAAAAAGTTCCATCCTGACTTTGTCGTTCAGACTTTTAAACACCCTACAAAAATCATAGTTTGGTCAGTCATCAGCAACAAGGGAACTGGACATCTGTACCTGGTAAAAGGTACAATGAAGCAAGATCTGTACAAAGTCGTCTTACAAAATCAGTTGATTCCGCAGCTCAAAGAATGGCTTCCAAATGCGGAACCATTCATTTTCATGCAAGATTAAGCTCCCTGCCACACAGCAGGGTCTGTTAATGCTTTTTTAGTACAGCAAAGTAACCCTCTGTTGAATTGGTCGAGTTATAGCCCCGATATGAACCCATCTGAAAACACATGGGAACTCATGAAAGTAGAACTGGCTAACATTGTGATTACAAAAAAAAAAAAAAAAAAAAAAAAAAAAAAAACTCAGCTCTTAGAACATATCATTCATGTGTAAAATCATCATCCTCAAATGCAGAAGACTGTACTGTCTTGCATTGATAGCATGCTGAGCAAAATTAAAGCTCTCATAGCGGTAAAGGTAGATCAACAAAATATTAAATTTTCATTAGATTTTCTTAATTTTTGTTCAAGAGTTAATAAATACATATTTTTTCTATAATGATGATGTTTTTTAGTCTTATAGACACTTACGTGATTAATAATGTATTAAATATACATATATATTATATCTCATAAAAAACAGTACAGCTGTACAGTATCACCTGATAATTAACGTTTTCTATAAAATCTTATGGTGCGTCTAATAAATTGGCCAGGGACTGTATATATAAAACTTTATTGGGTCTTAATGGGAAAATTCATTGAAAATAGAAATATAAAGAAAATGTTTATAAAACAAATCCTTGTTTAAGAGGGATCTCAAATGACTTGCTCGACAATAGGAAACTTTGACACAATTTCTGGCTCATTTTTAAATGCAAAGGCAAAAAATGGGCAGCTTTGACTATTGAAGTAATCAAAATGAGTTTTTCCCTTTTTTTTTTTTCTTTCTTTTTTTTTTTTTTTTTTTTTTTTTTTTTCATAAATAAATTATTTATTAATAAGAGGAATTTGTTGTCACACAATTGTTGTCACTTAATGACCAATTTTTCTCCTTTTTCATGTTCTTGCTTCAGAAATTCAGTACTAAATGTCAATTTTATAGTTTGGGAATTTCAGCATCTGCCAGTTTCATGCGTTTAAGAACAAAAATGTATTTAAAATTGTGTAAGAAAGTATCTTTTTTATATTTGAGAACAGCCTCTAAGGGGGATTCCCATTTGAAAATGTATAACATAAAAATATTTCATTTAAAATAAACAATACATATTAACATAACAATGTAGTTACTATATGTGACAGCAATTATAATTTTTAAGCTTTTTGTGTGTATTTGTGTATTTTTAACATTATTTTTTAGGATACTTTGTAATATTACTTTTTAGAAAAGGAAAGTTTTCACATTGTTTCCCAATAATAGCTAATTAAAATTTTCATAGACAATGAATTCTTCCTTTCTATGATTTACTTTAATAGGTGAAAAATATTTCTGATTTCACATTGTGGGCTTTTATAATAAAAGCACTACAAATAGCTTGTGAAAAGAGGCTCTAATTCAGATAATTTTCTGATTGTGGATGGGAGCAGCTGATATCTGATTTAGAAATATGTGATATATTTACTTATGGTGAAATGAGATGTAATAATTTAATTTTTAAACAGTGCAGTTTTGTTACATTATTCTGAATGTGTTGGAAAGTGCTTCATAATCAACACTTGACACATGATTTTTTTAAACTTAAACATAGAACTAATTTAGATGGAGACAATTAATAAAGAACAGCCATTGAAAGATAAATTGCCTTATTTAGGTAATCAATTAGATATAGTTTCATTAGAAAAGAATCTTTTCTGATTTTGGTTTAGTTAAGTCTAAACTGTTCAACACCATATAAAATAAAAAATAAGATAAACTTACATTTATGTTAAAGTTTTTCAATAATAATAATAATAAAATATTTTGTATTTAAAATTTTGCATTATAAAATATAAAACTTTCTGAAAACTTGATAGAAATCCTATAGTTTATGTAAGTGTATAAAAGCAAATTGTATCTGTTTTCAGTTGGTTAGTCTTCAGTTTTGTTCTTGGTGAAAATAGAAGAGAAAAGAAATGCATTTGTAAAACATTGTTTGATTGAGTTTTCATGTTAAGTGCAGTATGTTTTAGCTTCAAATTTATATTATACTTGAAAATATTTATTATCAGCAGTAAGTTGATTATTTTGAAAATATCATGATATTTATGAAACCTTGTCACAGCTATACAGACTAAAATATTATTACAGTTGCTCCACAGTGTCAAGTTAAAAAGTACATTAATAGTATTTCATGTAACATATTTTAATTAAAATACAGTGTGAAATAGTTGCATATGTTTTATGTCTTAAAGTAAAATATTTATTTCAATAATCTTTAGTGTTGACTGTTATTTTTTTAAATTTTCTATTAGAATTGAAATCATTGACTGCAATTTTCCACAAAATTTCCAAAAGTGGTTCATTGGGCAAGCTACTGAGATTGCTCGTCAGTGTACACAAAAGCCGCTGAAACCTAAACCTAGGTAAAATATTTACATATATTTTCTGAATCAAGCTAGTGAAATATTTAAGTTATGTTAAACGCATTTCATCTATAAATTTTCAATACTGTTCAGATTTTAGCTTTTTCCATTACCATAAAATACAGTTAATCCCAAATTCTCCCCAAATGTGATGAAAAATTGTAAAATAATCAAAACCTTACACAGGATTTTTCAATTTTTTCACAAAGTTTGTTTTTTTTTAAAATATATATATTTGATGAAATTTGCAGGGTTTTTTTGCAATGTTTGTTGGAATTTGCAGGTGTTTTTTTTTTTTTTTTTTGACGATATTTGACGAAATTTGTGGGTTTTTTTTTTTCGACGTTTGAGAAAATGTGCTGATTTTTTATTGATATTTGAAAAAAATTGCAATTTTTTGTAATTCTTTAACGAAAACTACATTTTTTTCCAAGATTCTTTGTTGAGAAGTTTTCTTCGTGATTCTTTGATGAAATGTGCATTTTTTTCATGATTCTTTAATAAAATTTGTTTTTTTGCAGTTCTTTAACAAAATTTGTGTTCTTTGCATGATTTTTTGACACAAGTCGCGTTTTTATCAGTGTTTTATTAAAAAAATTCATGTTTTTTGATCCTTTGCTTAATTTATGTTTTTACCATGATTCTTTGAAGCCATTCACATTTTTACTGTGATATTTGGGAAAATTTGCACTGTTTGCAATCCTTTGACTGTGTTTTATTTTAGATCTGACACATTCACATTTTTTCCTTTTTCCTGCAATCTTTTGATGAAATTTGTGATCTTTTAACAAAATATGCATTTATTGCAATCTTATGACGCAATTTTTTTTTTTTTTTTTTTTTTGGACAGAATTTACATTTTTTTTTTTTTTTTTTGTAATTTGTTGATTGCATTTTTTCTAGATCTGCCATTATTCACATTTTTTGATAAATTTTTTTTTCAGCGATTATTTATTTATTTTTCATGATTCTTTGACATATTTCCCGTTTTTTTAGCGATTCTTAGATGAAATTTGTTTTTTGAGCTTTTTTTTTGGGGGGGGGGGGGGAATGTTTGATTGGGAAGAGCGGATTAATGGGATTTTACAGTAATCTGTTTGTAAATATACATTTGATTGCATGTTTTGCTTTGTTTTATTCTACCAACTTATTGAGTTTCATATATTTTAAATTTTAAAACTTCTGTGATCAATTAAGTCTAAGTAGTTATAATGGATGAGAAAATTATAATTAAAAGTTAGCCAATGTTTAACCTAAAATTTATTCAAAAGTTCAGAATATGTATGTAAATTTATTATTCTTTCCTGAATATATTGTATTACAAGGAGAGATCTCAATGTAACATATTCATGAAATAATTTTGCAATAATTGTGTCTGCATACTTAGCAAGTTCACTTTACGAAATGTCAGCACATATTTTTTGTGATTGTCTGTTTTATATTTTTACACAAAAAGCATTCAAAGAATAAAAACACATTTATTTATTTAAAACAGGTGTCACAAATAAAAATTAAAAATGTTGACATGTTTTGGTTCAATAAATAAGAACTATATTCATAACACATAAAATCAGTAGAAACTAAAATGACACATTGAATGTCATTTTAGTTTCTACTGATTTTATGTGTTATGAATACGGTTCTTATTTATTGAACCGAAACATGTCAACATTTTTTATTTGTGACACCTGTTTTAAGTAAATAAATGTGTTTTTATATGTAAATGAAAAAGGTGATGTGAATTTGATTTTTAGTTTTTGAAAAAATGAAAACTAACAACAGTTTTTGGCATTAAAAGAAGCTTTTCTGTTTTATATTTTTACATAATAACATTAAAGGAAGCTCTTGAAGTAACACCAATCTTTTGATAAAATATTATTAAAAGTAGTTTTAAAAGTCAAAATAATCCTTTAAAAATCAAAGACATGCCCTTAAGAATTCCAAAGTATTCATTTCTCATAAATAGTACACTGTTCTTTTTTTCTCTGTTGTACTGTATGGGAAGTTACTTTTTATTCTTGAGAGAAATTTTTGTACCTACTGATAATCAGTAAAGTAATTTTTCTTTTCCAGAAACATTTCTTCTGCACATTTTTTTAATTGCAAGTTTGCACTAAAAGAAGTTCCTGTATAAAGTTTTATGTTAATAAGAACATATCTATATTAATAAAATAACAAAACGCTCTGTCTGTGTGTGTGTGTGTGTGTGTGTGTGTGTGTGTGTCTGCGATGGCTGGCAAAATCTACAGCACGTACGATGCTCAAAATTTTTTTGAGAGTAGCCCCAAACCTCTCCTGATGCACCTGAGTTTCAGAATTTCAAAATTCTAATTATTAACTGAGTAATTAATTAAAATCGAGAAGTCACTCTCATAAAAATCATCTTTTTCCAAATTATTTCCCTTTCGTTTGTTTGCGGTTGGTTGGTTGTATAAAATTTTCGCAGAA
Source organism: Maratus speculifer (assembly GCA_964019185.1). NCBI lineage: Eukaryota > Metazoa > Arthropoda > Arachnida > Araneae > Salticidae > Maratus > Maratus speculifer. The sequence continues at coordinate 13,756,850 of OZ025296.1, read as the reverse complement.
GTAATTAAGAAAGCTGAGACAGAATTAAAGAAACCATGGATGAAGGAGATAGGTGGAGGTGAAGTAAGCCTTAAAAAAGCTTTGCAATATGAAACCATTTATCGCTCAAATTTTAATGTCGCAAACAAAAGAGCATGGAAGGGATTTTGTATTAATAAGACGAATTGAAAGAAACGAATTACAACTAAAGCATATTCTAAGAAGAAATGGTAAATTTTTAAAATGGTCTTTGTTCTATTGTTATTTATTAAAATAAATGTTCGATTTTAAAATAAAAGAAATTGAAAAATTAGCAATAAAAAATGTCAAACTAAAATTAAATAAGATATTGAAAACATTTGATACGAACTAAACATTGTTTTACTAAAAGATTCCTTCTTTAATTTTAAATACTTTATAACGTAGATGAGAAATTTTTATGACTTAATAATTGCATATAAATAAATATTTAAAAGATAATGATGAAAACAGTCTTTTAAAATCATTTATGAAAACTTAAGTAATAAATATTGATCTAAAATCTACATTTCCGATTGCAGACGATTTTAGGACATTAACGAAAAAAGAAAGACAAAAAAAAATGCTATCTCTTCAAAAAAAATCTTAAAATATTTTTTTTATATTGATATTTAAAATACATATGATAAAATAATTAATAAATCTTTACCGGTGAAGCGATAGATTAGTTTTTTTTTGAAAACACAAGAGCAAAAAAATGTAGGTTTAAACTTCTTTGAATTGATAGGCGTGTTAAAACACATAGTGTATACGAGGCTTTTTAGCAGTTTTTTTTTTTTTTTAAATCATTGATTAATTTTGTTTGCATTTTATTTAATTTAGAATTTTATTATGACTTTAATTTGTTTTTAAAACAAAAATGAAATGGCTGTTTGACGTACAATTGTTCGAATCGGCAGATGATTCATACACAATAATAAATTATCGAATAGCAAAGTAAATTATTTATAAAAAATAGTCACTAAAGGAATAGTAGCAAAACATAATGTTTAGCCTTAGTAACACATAACTCGATCCCAACCCGAAAAAAAAAACAGACCATATTCCGATCCAAGCAAGACAAAAATTCCATGAGCATAAACCCGACCCGAACATACAATTCCATTTGAAAAAACTATGGATTTGATACCTGACCCGAACCATATCTGAATCCTACAAAAATACTCAAATGAAGCATAACCCAATCCGAACAAGGAAAAATAATGTTCGTGTATATGCAACCCGACCCGAACCTAAAAAAAATTCTTTGAAAGAACCCGAAAAATGACCAGAACGAAATCTGAAATCAATAAAAATATTCCAAAGAACTATAACCCGATAAGAGCAAGACAAAATAATTTCTGTGAACATAAATCCGACTCGAACCTAAAAAATTACATTTGACAAAAAAAACCTGAAATTTTATGCAAACTACTCTCAATTCAATCGAAATATTCGAAAGAATCATAAATGGATTCGAATAAGAGAAAATAATTTCAGTGGACATGGACCCAATCCGAACCTAAAAATTCCATTTGAAAAAAATACCTGAAATTTGAATCGAACCAAATATGAACCTGACAAAAATTTTCCAAAAAACCATACCCGGGTCCGAAGAAGACAAAAAATTTACATGAACATGAACCCAATCCGAGCCAAAAAAATTCCTCTGAAAAAATCTCGAAATCTGAACTGAACTAAATCTGAACCTAACAAAAATATACCAGAGAAGCATAGCCTTATTCGAACAATGCAGAATAATTTCCGTGAATACGCAACCCAATCTGAACCTAAAAATTCCATTTAAAAAACCCGAAACCTGAACCCGACAAAAATATTCCAAAAATCCAAAACCGGATCCGAGCATGACAAAATAATTTACCTGGACATGAATCCGACCCGAACCTTAAAAATCAATTTGAAAAAATACCTGAAATCTGAATCGAACCAAATCTGAATCCGACGAAAATATTCCAAAGAACTGTAACCAGATTCAACAAGACAATATAATTTCCATGGGCATAAACCCAATCCGAACCAAAAAATTTTTTAAAAAAATCCCGAAATTTGAACCAAATCTAATCTGACTCTGACAAAAATAAAATATTCCAGTGAAGTATAACCTCATTTGAACTAGGTAAAATAATTTTCACAGAAGTAAAACCCGACCCAAAACAAAGAAAAAAAAACTACACGAAATTTGAATTGAACCGAATCTAAACTCAACAAAAATATTCCAAACAACTATAACCTGATTCGAAGAAGACAAAATAATTTTCATGGACATGAATCCAATCCGAACCTAAAATTCGGATGTTCTACAAAACATAATGTGAAAAGTGAAACTAAGTACTTTGTAGCGCGTGATGGTTAAGATATTTTGTTTATAGTTAGTGGGAAGTTAGAGCTTGGTTACGGTTAGGCAATAGTTAGGTTGTAATTACGTTCCGGTGAGTCTTACATTATATTTAATTCCCGGTTAAGTTGCAGTTAGGTCACGGGTAAGTTACAGTTAGGTTAAGGTTAAGTTGCGGTTAGGTTATGGTTAGATTATGGGTAGGTTATGATAAGGTGACGGCCACGTTACATTCATTGTATATTTAAATTACAGTTAGGTTACTATTAAGATACAGCTGGGTTACAGACAAGTTATGATTACGATACAATTAGGTTACGGTTAGGAATTTGTTCACAGAATGAACATTACGCATGTTTGATTAAAAATATACACTTATTTTTTAAAAAGGGCTCTGAAATTATAATACTAGATACTAACCTTTTAGCTAATCATCGAGTATCGATTTCATTCACGGTATAATCGGATTTAAGAGTGGTATAATTTTTTTGAAATTCAAAATATTTCACTTATATCTAAGTGAAAAAAAATATTTAGTTAAGTGACTTAACAGTAATTTTTAAGGATAAATATCAACACGCAATCATTGGACACGTATTCCCTCTCGCGTTTCCCATTGCAGTCATTTTGTGTATTTTTTCAGCTAAATATTAGTTTTTTTTGTTTGTTTTTTTCTAACCGATTCTTAACACAGTCAGGGCCACATATTTAATATAATGTATTCACACATATTTCGATTTAAAGATAAAATCATAGAAATTTTAAGTTCGTTTAACATTATTATTACAGACCCGGGCAACGCCGGGCGGGTCAGCTAGTTATTTTATAATATGTTTAATGACAATTTCCCACAATGTTTAGCAAGAAGGATAACAACTTTTTGTTACATTTTATACCATAGAAGATATTTCTGAAATTACTTTTAATAATTCATTTAAAACAAGTTTTTACTTTGTAACTCTATAGCTTCATCATTAATAACATGGAATTTTATGTCATAGCCAAGGTTCTCGCTGTCGCTCACCATTATATCAAATCATGACAAAATGTTTAATTTGGCTCATAAACGAATGATTACTCGCCAGATTACAAATGCTGAAATTTTGATAATCTTTTTTGTGTGTGTGTATCAGTACAAGGGACATTCTTATTTACATTACTAATATATTAATATCACTATCATGTTCTATCATACAGTGCCATATACATTATTTTATGTAGCTTTCAGTACAAAAAAATAAAAAACTACTTATTGCAGTCGACTAGAGGAAAGCACTTCCAGAAAATTTTGGTATATTTCAATGATTATGACCCCTTTCATTCAAATAATAAATATAATGAATTTCTCTACATAGTAGATGTTTTGTAGGAATGGTCACTTTTTCATGATTACATTAAAAAATATTATCCTATTTTTATAAAAATTTCCTTCACTTGTTCAGAAAAAGCTTTAAACCCATGTGGAATTCGTTTTCCTTCTCTGCTTTCTGGTTTATCTTTTAAAGCTGAATACCTCTGATATATTCTTTGTGTGCACAAAAGACATCCACTTTCCACAAAACCCAACTTTTCAAATCTAACCTTCTTGACAAAGTTTCTATCAGATTGTTTTTACAATCTCCTTTGTCTTTGTTCATCAAAGCTTTAAGAAAGATGAACATGGGTTTTTGGAGAAGAGTGAAATAATTCGTTGTTTCTTTTGTGATTGGTAACTGTCACACTTCATCCCAATAGATGAAGGGATTCCTTGGTCATTTGAAAGTGTCTTTTCTTGGTTTAAACAATGGAGCAGAGATAAAAATTGAGTTTGTAGGGAAATTGAAGAAAGGGTTTGGTTTTTGAACACATTTTCTTCTACCTAAACTAAAACTTGCTACCATTACAATTTAGATTAGATTTTTGTTGTTTGTAGCAACTCTGATATTGTTTAGTGAGAGAAGTTATTTGAATAAATTTTTTTTACTAAACTTCATGTATGATGGGTTAATCTGTTCCTGTATCTGTAAAAAATGATTTTTAGAATAAGATTAACTCTCTCTGATGAAACTGACATGCTTTGTGGCAAGCTGTGTTGTCAGTATAAGCTTTCTAAAGCCTAAATGTGCAAATGTCAGATGGGATTGGAGTAAGTCAATGTAGTGCTGCCATTACACCTACTGCCATCCGACGGAGAGTGCTGCCCAACGTGCATCACAGTTCTTGTATCCAAACATAATTGGAAATCATTGTCACAAAGAAAGCAAAATCCATTACTCAAGAATTAAGCTGCTTAGTTTGGGATAACACCTCCAAGTACCCCATGATCTTCGGGTGTAACAAATGCTCATAGGAATGTCCAGCCTTTGGTTGTAATCCTGGGTTTCCCAGATATACTACTTACAAGGAAGATCTCCATATGGACATACTTTGAAAAATCTGAAAAAATTACAGAATATTCTTCTCATGAGGATTTATACATTTATAAAAAAAATTTCGGCAGAAACTCCATAAAGTGTCTGTAAAAAAATAAAGAAAATTTCGTTATTTGGCAGTTTTTCATTGGTTGACGATGAAATGCAGTTTCAAAAAGTACTTTTTTAAGTCAAATACACTTTAAAGAAAAAAAAATTTCATTTGAACTTGTTTAGATAAATTTAATTTAAATAATTTTATTTCGTCAGTGTTAGTTTGTTTTAAGTGTAATTTTGTTGTATCGATGTTTATATGTATTTATATTCAAATTTAACTATCAAAATTTGAGATTTAAAACAAAATTCATAATTTAAATTAAAATTGTTTCGAGCTTAAAGTCCAATTGAGCATTGTTGTTTTGATTTTAAATATGCTTAAATTTATGAAAATAATTTTTCTCAATGTGAATTTTTTATATAAGAAAATATTTTTTCCAGTGATAAATAACTATGGCAACAAGCAATATACATATGTAATAAAATATATATGTGCATACAATATATTAAAATCTTATTGTTTATGTTTAAATTCATTAAATATTATTTACATGCACTCTAAAAACTAACAATTTTCAGTTGCATTATAATCGTTTGCTTTTGGTGAGGAAAAGTGCTGCTCTCCAAATTGCATGATGCTTTCGTCTTTTCATGCAAATATTCTGTAGTATTTTATTTTTTTACAGACATTGTACTGTGATTCCGTCGCTAATTTTGACTGATCCTATATATCATACATAAGTAGTTTTTTTTTTTTTTTTTTTCAAAAAATTTTGAGTATGCTCAGTATGGAGACCTTCCTTGTTAAGATCAGGAGGTGGCAGTGCAGATAATCACCTCATCGAGTTCATGGCTGAAACTCTAGAATTAGTTAAAACTTGATTTGCATGCTAAAATGCAATCAAGTCTGCCAAGTCATATCTGGCTGGAAAACACTTGAAAACCTGATTTTAGCAGTTGATTCATAGGTTTACCATTGTCTTTCTCCACCTAAAGTTATGAAAACATGCAGGAAAGGGAGCAGGAAAACACAGTGGTAAACTTATGAGTCCATTGATGAAACAGGTTTTCAATGTTTTCCATCAAAGTATGATTTGGCAGACCGATTGTGTTTTAGTATACAAATAGAGTTTTAACTTATTCTGGAATTTCAGCTGTGAACTCGATGAGGTAATTGTCTGTGCTGTTGCCTCCCTGTTTAAGTGCTTTGCTAGGAGAGTCTCCAGCAGCAGAATCGGCACAACGCTGTGACGCACGTTGCAGACTCTTGGGAAGGTCTGCAAACTATTTTTCAACTGTTAAAAATTTAGCAAACATTAAAAAATTTGGTCCTATCGCCTATTTTGACAAATAGTCTTCTAAAAGAAATAAATTTCGCCATAGATTGCAGAAAATACACGAATTTTGTCCAAAAATCACAAAAAAATGGCAATTTTCTTCAAAACATCGCAAAAAACATAAAATTTCTTCAAAAGATCGCGAAAAACAACAGTTTTTCTCAAAAAATCACAAAAAACTACAAATTTCTTCAAAAGATCGTAAAAAATAGCAGTTTTCATGAAAAGATCATGAGAAAACAGCAGCTTTCGTAAAAAAAATCATGAAATGACAGCGAATTTCTTCAAAAAATCGCAATAAAATGATAAATTTCATTTTTTAAAAATCACGGAAAGACTGAACATTTCTTCAAAAGATCGCGAAAACACGGCAAATTTCTTCAGAAAATTGCAAAAAAAGTTGCAGTTTTCGTTAAAAAATCACGAAAAAACGGGAAATTTCTTCATAAGATCGCCAAAAAAATGGCAACTATCTTTAAAAGACCACGAAAAATTAAAAGCTTTCGTCAAATGATCATGATAAATCGGCAAATTTCTTCAAAAGATTGCGAAAAAACAGCAGTTTTCGTCAAAAGAGCAAAAAAAACTTCAAATTTTGACAAAAAAGAGCAGAAAAATGCAAATTTCGTCAAAAGATCATGAAAAATGGCATCACATCAAAAGATCGTGAAAAATCCACAAATTTTGTCAAAGGGGAGCTCCCCCCTCCCCCCTCTTTCGGACAATGTATGAGGTGTTAAAAATTCTGAGAACAAAGGCAACTTCTTTTTAAAAGTATGCTTTACTTTAATGTCTATCACAAATACTTGGGAGGTTTGAGTTCGTATACCTTAATGCAAGGGATTGGTCTGCAGACTGTTTTTTAACTTTTTACTTGTGTTGCAGACTTCAGAAAAAAATTCTGCTGCTGGGGGAGAGTCCAGACATGAAAATCTCAGGATCTTCTACATTAGCTGTAAGCTAACAAGACTGGATGAATCAAACCTCTAGTGTACTTATACCCTGAAGTAGACCTGATGGTTGAAACATACATCAGAAAGTACAATTCGTCAGTCTTCAGAGGCAGAGACCTATTGGCCATAACAAATATAACAACAACAAAATAACAAAAATTTAACAAACTCACAACTTGCCAGCCTCTTGAGTTGGAGACCTAGAAAATGTTTAAACATATAGGCCTTTGGATGAAATTCAAAGTCCACTAGATGCATTGGAGAAGACTTCCAGAGATTTACTGAGTCAGGTGTTAAGAGTTGGAGGTGGGGTGGGAGAGAATTCAAAGTTTCAAAAGGATCTGAAATCCAGAAAATGAAAAAAAAATCTGAAAGTTTTTGGTCCCAAGGATTTCGGTTAGTAATTCTTGTACCGTATATGAAAATGATTCTTGAACATCAATGAAAAAAATGACAATAATATAAACATTTGCTGTTCTTAAGGATTGCAAACCATGTGATGAAATTTTACAACCTAACTTGGTGATACATGTGTCAGCTTTATTTCAGGGTTGTTATCATAAAGAATTTCTGTATTTTCTTTTTAATGTCATGTCATTGATACATTTAACTGAAAATAAACTATTTTTCTTAATTACAGAGATCCACCTTTTCAGCCTAAGAAATCCTTATGGCCTGCACTGAAATTTTTAATTGAAGAAGTGAAGAGGTTTCCTACTGAAGTATGCCAGTTGTGTAAAGAAAGGGGCTTTCCCATAAACCCTGTAAGTTCTTTAACTCTTTCATATCTGATGTTGTAATAATAGTATCTGTCTTTACAATTACCATTATTTTGTCCTTTCAGTTACTTTTATTGTTAGCTATAAGTAGTAATGATAGTATTTGCCTTTACATTTATGTATGTTCATAGTTCATTCCTTCATTGATGTTTTTGCATTTATTAATCTAAAAAAGTATGTTTAAAGCTCTATATACCTTGATCAAATTTTTTACTTCAGATATGTAATTTACTTTTCAAATTTAAAAAATAAAGGCTATTTGTTTAAATCAATTATTTATGATAATAAAAGAAAAGAATATAAATTATGTTTATTTAATCCAGTTGTTCCAATTGTATTCAAAAATCCTTTCAGACATTGTTTTATTAATAATGCTCAAAATAACTATTGACATATTTGTTAGATTTCAGTAAACTTAATTTTTTTCTCATTTAGATGATATTTTAATTTTTTCTTTCAAGAAGTAATTTTCTCTCAAAATTTAAAATAAAAAAGACTTAAAAATGTTAAATGATCCTATAGTAAACTTTTTTTCTGCTCTATCACTACTTTTTAAGTAACAATGTTGCTAATCATTTTCAATATTACTGGAAAACTGTTGTCATTTAAGATTGAAGCTCCCCAATCATAAAAAAAAAAAAAAAAAAAAAAAAAAAAAAAAAAAAAAAAAAAGCATTGTTATGGTGATTGATGTATTGTAGATCATGATTATTGAAGATTCTTCATAAGTCATTATTACATTCATATTTTAATAAAAAAGCTGCTAATTTTATCAGATATTATAAGGATTTTTAAGAGTATTTACAATAAAGGCAATTTAAAGTGAAAGATTGTACTGTTAACACATGACAAATTTAACAATATTGTCATATATATATATTTTTCTTTTTTATGCTTTTTATTCAAAGTTTTCAATGCTCGAATTTACTATAAAGAAATTTTGTATTGTTATTGATGGATTTTCAAGTTTGACCTAATATCTTATGATAACTATTAAATAAAATTTAATAACAAATTTTACAAAAATGATTGATATTATAAAGTATAGTAAGGAATAAATAAAGGAGTAGATTTCAATCAGTATTGCTTTTTTTATTTCATGGTATAACACTTTTAACAGCTGTAGATATACCAATAATATCAGAACGTTTATATGCTTTGAAGATTCCTGAAACCAAATTGTTCTTGTTATTTTAAACAATATAGTTCCGTATTGCTCTCAATCACAGAAAGAAATCTATGTATGGAAAAATAATTCCAGTTATGGCTAAACATCTTTCAGGGTTCGTGACTTTTTTGATAAAAATCAAAACAATCGGATTTTTTATATTTAAATCAGATTTTTTTTATTTTTTTAAAAATTGCCACACATTATTATTATTTTATGACTTTTTGTTTAATTTAAATAATATAAAGTTTACATACATATACATGCATATTATAAGTATTATCTATTACTAATATTACACAATTTACATAAATGATTCATATTATTTCAAGGTAAAATTTTAGGCTATGAAAAAAATCTTGATTACACAAAATGCATGAAAAACTACAAATCAGATGTCAAAATTAATTCAACCTTCAATATTTTAATTAAAATAAAAAACATCTGCAACACATAAAAAATTTAAACAAAATTGGAAGTTTTTAACTAAGTTTTTAACTTTTTTTTTTTAAAGTGTTGACTGAGAAAAATGAGTTCAATTGCTGTCATCAAAATACTTAAGGCCAGAGGACACAAATTGAGATGTCATCACTAATCGACTGACTTCTCAGTAGTGTTGGAATTTACACAAGAAAATTTTGAATAGCAATTTTATTTTACTTGTGGAATATTTATCATCTTATAAAACAATAACTATTTAAACTCACTAATAAGAATTTGGAATCCCTAAATAAAAATTCAGCCAGAGAAGGAATGTTACAGTGTTGCCGCATCTGGATATTTTTTTATTGGGGGATTCCAAATTCTCATGTGTATGTTTAAGTTTAAGAAGTAATTAATCATAAGTTAATCAGTATGTTCAGTGTTTTATACGATGACTGATATTCCACAAATAAAATAAAAGTAAATTGTTATTCAAAATTTTCTAGTGTGAATTCCAACATAATTGAGAAGTAAGTCAATTAGTGAATACCTCACAATTTGTGTCCTCTGGCCTTGAGCATTTCGTTGGCAGCGGTTTAACAGTTTTATCTGTTGATTTCTAATTTCTGAAAGTATCAAACCAAAGGCAAAAAACATTTGTTCATTTGAAGCAGATAAATCTATTGCCGTAAAAAGCTAGTTGATCATTAATTCTCTTTTTAGTATGAGCTTTTTCGATAACTGTAACAAAAATACCTTCCACCATTCTAAAGGGCTGAGATCAATTATATTAAATTAAATAAATAAATCAATTGCTGATTCAGATTTTGCTCAAATCCTTATATAACAGGCTTCACCAAAGTACAGCACATAAAGTCATACAATTTTATTTTACCTCAACTTGCAAAAGTTTTTCTAAATACTTTCTAAATACTAATGAGTAAATATTCAAATATTTAGTATATTTCTGTTTAGATTTCTTTACCGTTGCAAGATTATTTTATAATTTGATTCAAATGAAATTTGAAAGCATTTTTTTTTTCTAAACTCTACATTTATTTTAATTTTTTACTAAGCTTAAGCTTTATCTTTTTGAAAGTTGTTTGATTATATATGGTATATAAAACTAAATTATATTAAAGCACATTAATATGTTTCCTTCATCTGAAATTTATTTAAAAATAACTTAAAAGAAAAACTGATTTAAATCAATGATTTTTTAAAAAAAATCAGTTGATTTAAATCATGATTTAAATCATGATTAAAATCAAGCCGATTTAAATCAACGAACCCTGACATCTTCATATCAATTGTTGAGTTGTAATTTATTATGGAATCTTTGAATTTTGTCAGAATATGCTCCAATGTGGGACAGAGATTGTGTTTCAGAGATATGGTGCATTAAAAAAAATTAGAGGTATGTGAGGTGAACGGTGAATTTGTTACTTAGTTAATGGTTTCACCTCTTCTTTACATGTAAACGATGTCATATGTAAAGCCTAATGTCTAATTAAAATTACTTGCTAAACTTTCATACATTGTCTTTCATAGTCATTTACTAAATTTTATTGAAAACAGCATTCTGGGAGATCATGTAAAACTATGCTATTTTAATTTAATTAAAACTTGAAATCGCTTTATGAAATTTTAACAAAATATTATTGTACATTTAGAAAAATATTGAAACATTATTTTTATTAAATGTTAAATTTCAAGTAAGAAAATGTTATTTAAAATGCAACCTAAAATTACATTTTGAAATAATGCAACCTTTGATTCAAAACATAATTTCTGAAATCTATATTGTTCTTTTTAGATTTCATTTTTTTTTTAATCTTTGAAGCTACTGAGATGAAAACAGCACTAAAATATATATTAATGTTTTCTAATTAAAATGAATACTTTACATAAAAAAATATTACATCATTTTTACTTGATGAAACTTTTTAGTAAAAACGACTTTGTGATATGTTTTAGCTGCCATCTTTTAAAAATAATTAATTAAAATAGTATATTATTTTTTTAATTCAATTTGTATGAATTAGTAACAATAACTGTCCACTTAAATGTACGGAAGCTTGAATTATATCCTTGGTTGTAAATGTCAATATGTTGCAAACAATTTTCGCTTCTGTATAATAAATTCATTCATGAAGCTACTATGTGTAAAAACTTTTTTTTAGCTTTAGGAAATTTACTTTAATCATGTTTTGTACCATCTCTACAAGTTGAAATTATTTTTATTACAGTAAAACCTCCAAAACGGACACTCCCGAATAGCAGACACCTCTATTTAACGGACAGTTTTCCAATCCCCACTCCCCAAACCTAAATTTTTGTATGTTTAACCTCTGAATAACGGACACTATTTTCGGCGATAAAGCATGCAAAATAATTTTTTGTCCAGAATAAAAAAAAAAAAAAAAAAAGAAAAAGAAAAAGGAGTAAAAATGCCTCTAATTTTATCAGACCAATGTGTCACAAATTTTCTGATCACAGATAAATGTAGAGGGTGGGTTAGGGAAAATCTCTTCCCCCATCCCTACATTTAGTGTGAATTCAGGGTTGTCTGGGAGGGACATCTGCTTCCAATGTCCCACCGGAAGATTTTATGCTTTTAATAGACAAAAAGTGCAATCCAACCCCCCACTCGGAATTATATAGAATCCAATAACGTCGCATTGAAAAACAAATTATATGTAATTGCAAGCAAAAATAAACTTTTGTAACTGATTTTTTTCCCAAGAATGTAATAAAGAGTAGATAAAGGTATGCACATTTTCATTTCAGTTTTATTGCCTAAAAAATTACTTTAATTTCTGATTAATCATATAATATAGGTTTTAAGAATATAAACGTTAATTAATGGAACATTAAGCATTTCTTAGCGATTTTTAAATCTCTGAGGTTTTCCCAATAGCGGACACCTCCGAATAGCGGACAATTTCTGTTTTCCCGAGAAGTCTGTTATTTAGAAGTTTTACTGTATTATTTTAACAAGAAAATAGCATGAAAAATATGTATTAATCAATTTTATATCTCTTTTTTTTTTTTTTTTTTTTTTTTTTTTTTCAAACAAAAAACTGAGAATTATAACGTGAACTTTGAATGAAAACTTCCATTTGTATGTAAATTATATTCCAACTTGTTAATAAATATTAGTAAAGAAATATTTTTCTTTTATTTTAAATGTGACGTCATTGTTTATCGGTTTTTATTAGTTACACATATCCATGTCCCTTGTATTATTAATGAATACTTCAAAATTCCTATGTTATTTAAAGTATGACATCATATTTTTCCGAATCAAACATTTTATTAATAATAATAATTCTTTTTCATTCACTTTACTTCTAATTATGTTACCATTTTTCACAGAAAACCTCTTATTAACATAACTGATATTCGTGCTTCTTATATAATAAAAGACTTAATTTTTTTTTTCAAGTATGATATCGTATTTATTTTTCTTTGAATTCTTTTTCTTTGAATTTTTATTAATTTGATTAATTGCCGAAGAGAAATTATTATTCCACATTTTGATTTTCTTGGCAATGGGAAAGAAAAATGGTTATTTTTTATCGGTAAAATGTTAATTGATTCTGTATGAAAAATAATAAAATTTCAAATTCTTAAGAAAAATATTTGAAAAAGAAAAAATAAATAAATAAAACATAGCCTATGTTCATTTCTGTTTTATAATCCATCTATGTGCAAAGGTGCACAAATATTAATTCGTCCATTTAAAAGTTAACGTCATTCCAACTTTCGGACACATATTCACATTTATAATATTACTATAAGGATGAGCAAGTGGATTTCTGGATTACAGCTAAGAATATTTTCACAAAACTTGCCTCCTATACTAAATTAAGCTTGAGAAAATGATTTAGATAGATTTTCAAATTTAAGAAATAATAAGATTTTGAAATTTAAGAAATAATATTCTTTTGATTTTTCTTGAAACATTTTCCCTCCTCTATTTTATATTTTTTCCCTAATCTTTAGTATAGTGTTTGTTTCATTGGTATGTTAGTTATTTTTGTCTATGCCATTTTTTTTTCTGTTATTTATATTTTTTATTCGATAAGAATTTTTTATCTTGGCAAGAATTTGACATTAGCGTATATGAATATATAGCTTTATGCTCAGTGATGTTGCTGGACTTGAAACATTGTCCTTTTTTTACAAAAGCACATTTTCACCAATAAGTCATTTTTCTGCAAATATTTAACTTGTTCATTTGGAAAACAAAAATGAAATGTTTAAAAAATTGTTTTAGTTAGTTTCAAGTATTGGATTTTGTATTTTGTATTTCATTTGTTCATTGATTTATTTCTTTTTTTCTACAATTCTCTTAACAATTTTAGGCTTCCAATATGTTATAAGGTGCTTAATTTGTCTTTTTAAGCATAAAGCTCACAAAATTCGACAAAATAACATATCTTTACTATGAAACAGCATGTATAGTACCTCTGATGAATCTGTATGCTACTTATAGATTTAAGGTTTCCACATTATTGTTCATCTTGTTTTTCTATTTATCCATTTATTATTATCCTCATTTATTTATGTGTATATTTGTGATTTCAGTTTTATTATTTTTATACTTATTTATGTCAAAATGTTACTGTTACTATTATTATTATGAATGAATTTGTAAATTCTTCAGGGAGTTGTATTGGCATATAAATTTCCAGGTCGGAGCATTATAGTTTACAATCTTTAAAGGTAGTCTTAAAAATATGTTTTTGTTGGGCTTAGCAAAAGATTATACCTTATTGATTTTTTTTTTTTTTTTTTTTTTTTCTCGCATTAAAAAAAACTTTTGATTTCTTGATGAATGCAGAAATTTTTTTTATCATAAAGGTGAAAAACTTTAAATTATACATAAGGCTATTTTTTGTGTAAATTTGTTAAATTTATTACTGATGCATTTATTTTTCAGTGTAAAAATACAGATTTAAATTGTGCAAATTCAGCTTACAAGTGTTCCATAAGTCCACCTGTATTTTAAAAAAATCCTAAAAAATTACTGTATATGAAATTGTTCCATATATGTCAGATTTTTTTGCAGCAAAAGATAAAATAACAATAAATAGTTCAAAGAAAGTTTGATAAGTCTATTCTCATCTTAAAAAAATAATAAAAATTTAATAAATTCTCATATTGGCCTACATAATAAACCTTGCCAGGCTTTTATGTAACAAAAAAAAAACTCAAAAAAACAAAACAAGAGTGAATGTAGATTCTACCATTGCAGAATTCAGTTTCGCCTCCGATTAGAAAAAAAAATCGATAGAAGTTTTTTAGAAGGGCGACCCCGTTTAGATTGCAATGAACTAACTTCATTTTTCTTGTGTTTATCAATATAATAGCAAACAGAACGGCGTGAAATACACAATTGATTAGCAATTTCTCTCTGAGACATTGGAATTGCGGAATAATAAAGAGATACAATTTGACATGCTACTTCTTCATTGACTAGATTCATCAAAAACGGATTTTTTCTTTAGTTTAAACGCTTTTTTATAGACTCCAAGTAAAAGGAAATGCAATTTAACAATAAAACGAATGGAATCCCGTCGAATTCGACGAATGAAATGTTTAAAAGACCCGATCGATTTGGTTTTAAAAAAAGCAAAAGTAATTACATTATGGAATCAATATATAATAAATATATTTACAAAGTAAATGTCAAATTTGCCAGTTACAATTTTGCATGCAAATATTCCCACATCTACAGTTAAAATTGTAATGTGAGTGCCGGCGAAATCCTGAAATTTTATTTTATAAGCACTCACAGAAAAAAAAAAAAAAAAAAAAAAGTAATATCGGGTACTACTAGGTTATCTCATCGACCAAACAATTATCGCCAAACTATAAGATTAAATGCTAATAATGGATGATCGTGAATGTCACATTCAATGACATTAAATACGATTCATGTGTTTAAAATGTCATTAAGTGATTTTTATTTAGACCTTTTATTAATATTTTTATTAATATTCTACTAATTATTTATTTTTTCGTTATTTAAAATATAAATTATGTCAATATGTATAATTTGGCTATTAATTTGGCGAAATTGGTCGACGGGATAACAGATTAGTACCTAATATTGTTATGAGTAAAAATACGATGTTTTAAATAGTGACGTCATTTTCTCTTCAAATGTTCTTTAAAAGTTACTGTTTATGAAAAAGGCATCCATAATAATATTGTAATTCCCATTTATCTGGTTGCTGAATGACATAATTTTCCTCATTTGAAATTTCTCTTATTTTGATTTAGACATTAATTTTTATCATAAATTATTTTCTGTCATTTTATTTACATTATTATTATTTCTCAGTAAATATATTTTTTTAAACTCAATTAGTGCATAATTATACGCAATCATTTTAGAAAATAAATTTTTATTATCGAGAGAAAAGCTAAACTGTGTTGCCACCATTTTGAAGAAATGTCATGAAAAAGCTTTTAAAATTAAAAATAAAATATAAAAATGGAAATAAATTATAATGGCACAACTAAAATAGCTTAATTAAAATGGGCACAACTACAAATAAATAGCTTTCATTTAAAAAAATAATTATCAAAATCGGTTGACTAGAAAATTCCGGGCTGATGACACAACATTTTTAGCTTGTCTGAAAGAAATAGCATCGGAGACTAAAAAAACTACAAATATTTTTATCTTTTGCCACAAAAAATTTGCAACTTTGTCTATTTTTTTGGTGCAAACCACACCCCTCATATTTAATTTTCTTTAGTGATTTTTTGAAATATGAAGGAATTTTATCTATGTATAACTGTAATACTTTAGTCATGTTGATAAAAAAATGTTAACTTTTCATTGTTAAATTTAGGCATTATTGATCAATCTTGATACCTTAAACATTACAAAATTAATATTTTAGGAAGATACTCTTGCAGAAACTGATGAAAAATTTGTTGAACGTGTCTACTGTGGCCATATATTTCACAATGGATGCCTGAATACTTATATGAAGACACCTCCATTTCATGGTATGTTTTATAGATAGTTTTTAAACCTTTCTTGGTATTATTGACTTGATTAGTCTAATTGATATGAATTTTGATTACATTTAATTTTAGGATACAGTTTTATTATCAAAAGAATTCATTATTAAAATTAGATTGTATTAAACTCTATGTAATTTCAATTGGTTTCTCAAATACACTTGTACTTTATCTCTTTGTTGTCATGGCATTAGAAGACATGAGTGCCTAATTTCCTTTTCTATCAAATGATAAAGCTTTCTTCCGATCTCAAGTAGGATGGGAGAGTAAAAGAATGGTCAGTCAGATGAATGCAGTTATGCCATAGTTGCTGACCTAAAATAAAGACCTGGAAATTAACCTTGAGGAGTCAATTGAAATTACGTATATTATAAGTGCTAATAAATGGTTTCAGTTTAGCATTTTTATTGTAATTAATGAATCACATTTGCTAAATATTAATGAAGAAAATATGCAAGATGTATGAAAATTATCTTTATAATTGTAACACTCAATGAAAGTTAAGAATTAAAAGAATTTTTTGTAGCTGTAACAAGTTTTATATATATATATATATATATATATATATATATATATATATATATATATAATTTGTTAGTTGTAATTTAATTTCTTAATAACAAAAGAAAAAGGAAGAAATCAAGATTTACAAAACTTGTGCAAGCAGATTCGTGAGGCCTGCAGCGGGTGATGTGCCACTAGTATCAGTTGCGAAATTTTATCACAAATTATTTGAGTTTTTAATTTTTTTTTTTTTTAACCTATCCTTAATTTTAGATCTTGACAGAGGCCGAAATACTTGTTCACTTGTCATTGTGAATCCCCTCATGTTTATTTTTTTTTATACCCTAATTATTACTAATTTAATTGTATATACATTTTTTCAGGACATCCTGTGTATTCGTATTATATTGTAATCAGTTAGAATGGATGTGAATGTGGTTAGTTGATATTTTATTTTTGCAGGAGGAAAGAAATGTCCAAGTTGCAAGTTGAGAATATACCATGACAAGTGGAAAATAACACCTAAACTAGCTGAAGATCGTTGGGCTCACCAAGAAGCAAAGAAACGTGAACTCGGAGAAGTTGTTGAATTTTTTGAGTGATATTGGTGATCTGCATTTAGTGGGAGAATACCACTTATGTATTTGCAGCTCTTTTTGTACATGTTTTTAATTGAAAGAAAAGTTTCATGACATTTTCCTTTCTACATGACAAAATAAAGTTATTTAAATCAATTAATGTTTGCATGAATTTGTGTATTCATTATTTAACCAGTTTAGAAATTACATAATTTATATAATGTGTTAGCATTTTAGTTTAAGAACATTTAATTTTAATCTATTTTTGTAACAATTTTTAATTATCATGGCAATTTGCTGGAAAAAAAAAAAAAAAAAAAAAGTCAGGTAGTAACAAGAATTGGATAAGATATGCCTTTGTCTAGCCAATTGCTATGTCAACTCTTTCTCCCTTTTATTGGAGAATATAAACATAAAATAAACAAAATTAGGAATTTTTGTCAGAACCCCAAGTGCGAGATATTTTTTAAACATATCACTGTGAAAAATATACCGATATGTGACAAATAAGACATTTAAAATCTAATAGGCTTTTACAGCTTCTATTTATTCAAAATGAACTGTTATTATCTATACTATTATCTATACTTATATACTATTTTATTATCTGAACCCTTTTGTTAAGATAATTTCTTAGCACACGAATGTAAAAAGAAAAACAAAACAAAAATTGTCTTCTAGGAGATAGGAGCAGGTACATCCTTCTGATGAAAAACCTTAGTTTATTTTCTCTTAATATTAATTATTTTCAATCATTTGAAAAAAAAAAAAAAAAAAAAAAAAAAAAAAAAAACTTTATTTTATTTATTTTTTTTTTTTTTTCAAAAATCATGAAAGATTAAAAAAAAAGGAAAAAAAATGGATTAAATTTAGAAATCCATTAACCCTCTCACTGACAAGCCTGTGTTAACACTTTCCTAAGCTCCAGGTTTCACTGCAATACAAGCAATATTTAAAATAACATAATTGTATTCATTTTATAGGTTTTTAATATATTGAACAGTAACTAATTAAAGTTTTCAAAAATAAAATTCATACTAGGCTTTTAAGTTTTTTTATATATAATTTTGAAAAAATCTTTTTTTTTTAGCATTTAAAACAAAATGCAGAGAAAACATTACAATTTCGCCTTTTTGCAAGACTGTCAGAGGGTTAAAAGGCAATTGCTTTCCTCTGCTCCCATTGCTGACCTTACATTTATTACATTATTTATATTTATTATATTATTTCTAATGTATAAATGATTTCATAAGTCTTACTGAGATCCCTTTAGTAATTGGATTGTTATGCGCTGACTGCATGCAACCTCTTTAAAACTTTCAACTAGGGGTGATTCTCGTCCAAAATTACCGAAAATTTAAGGCATCCTCTTCCGAAAATTTGAAATTGGGTGATCAGTTCTGCATAGTAGCCGACTTGTATGGTTTTGCACGCGGAAAAAACAATCGTGGAGAAATGCAAATTTCGTGAAAGGATCGCTGAAAAAGCACATATTTCATCAATATTTCGTGGGAAACCGTCGATTTCGTCAATGTTTTTGTCAAAAGATCGCTGAAAAATGCTAATTTTCTGTGAAGATAGCAGAAAAAACAGCAATTTCACCAAATATCGCAGATAAAATGCTGATTTCGTCTGAAGACTGCAGGTAAATGTCAATTTAGTCTAGAGATTGTGGATATAACGCCGATTTCATCAAAAGATCACGGAAAAAATGCTGATTTCATCAAAAGATCATGGGGATAAAACGCCGTTTTCAAGAATAGATCGCTTAAAAACCCAAATTTTATCTAAAGATGGTCGAAAAAAACACCGATTTCATAAAAAAAACACTGGAAAATGCCGATTTCGTCAAAAGATCATGGAAAAACTGTCAATTTCGATAAAAGATCGCAATAAATGGCCGATTTTTCTAAAATATCGCTGATTTCGTCTGAAGATCATGCAAGGGAGTAGGGGGTAACTTGCCGAATATCTCCCCCCTTCCCTCTCCCCGATTTCTGAAAATGTGGTGTGAATTTCCGAAAAAAAATTTTCACCCAGAATCACCCCTGCTTTCAACTTTTTTTCTTTAAAAAGTTAAAAAATAATTTTTAGTCTTATGTGAGACTCTTGTAAGTGTGGTCCCAGATGCACTGTATCTGGCATATCCGTTTTAAGACAGGGCTCTTGTGTGAGTTATGATTATCATAACTTAACTTGAAGACACTGAATTTAATTTAAAACCTGGAAGTAGATTTTTAAATTAAATCATGAAAACAGGAATATGGATTTTTTAATGTTTCATTTTTTGATTTTCCTTAAAATAATATAGTTCTCCTACATTTACACAAATAAAAATTTACTTCATAATCATAATTTAACAGATAATTGAAATGCTCAAGTAATGTAGAAAATTGGCAATATTCTTTTCAGTTTAGGAATATTAACAAAATGTTCGAGAATACAGATTTCTGTATTTTGTTGTTGTTGTTTTTAATTTGCAAGATCAATTTTAAATTTAGCCTCATAAATAAATCAAATGTTAAAAATAATGGATATAAGATAGATACATTTTTAAAAAATGTTAAATTTGCTGAAATTATAATTTAAATATTTGCCATAGGCTATCATTTATTTCTTACCCTCAAACCAATTTAGTCAATGAATTCCATAGAAAATTTTCAATGTTTCTCAATGAACAAATTAAACAAGTTCTTAAACTTTTTGTTGAAATCAAGTAATTTTTAATATATATTTATAATGAGAATTGAAAATATTGTACCATTACTGTAGTTTGATTTTCAAAAGGTCATTGTTTTTGAACAAACTGTCAAATATTTCTGACTAATACATTCATTACTCAATATATTTTACTTTAAAATAATGTGGAAAAATACCTCCTTGCATGAAAGTATTTTTCTACTTAATTTTAAAGTAATCTAACATAAAATAAAATTTTAAAGTAATATAACATCATTTGCTGCAAATGAGTTTTTAACTATAGACTATATATAGACTTATATAGACTAATAAAATTGTGTGTCTGTAAATGAACTATAAGTGATACATACGGACAGGGTAGTGTTGAATTCAGGCACTTTTCTCCAGGAAGGACTTCAGTAGATCTGGGCAAAGACATTCTAAAGTTGGGGGGAGAGTACTTTTTGACCATTGAAGACACAAAAACTCAAATTTTCTGGGGGGGGGGGGAATTGGACATTTAATTGCTCTAAAAAAGAATGCCCTTCCCTTTCCTCAGGCCACCACCTGAATTCAACATTGCATATGGAGTAATGAACTCTTATAAAATAATTGCAAGTTGAATGCACTGTAATCGTCAGGTTTAAAATCTATACATATAATAAAACAGTAGGACCCGGTGTGTCTGTACATTGAAGATAATTGACAAAAATGGAGTCAGGGCGATAAAAGAAAACCAATGAAACACAAAAAAAATTTTTTTGAATTTTTTGTCTGTCTGTCTGTTTGTTCGAGGTTATCTTCGTAACTACTGAATGGATTTTTATGCGGTTTTCACTAATGAAGAATGCACACTCCCGGGCAGTGTATAGGCTTTGTTTCATCAAAATCGGACAACAGACAAAAAAGTAACCAAAAGAAACTATTAGGTGCGCTGCTCACGTTTTTTAGTACATAACGTTTTTTAGTACATATAAAATCCAATAGATGTCACTGTGCGATTTTAAAACGCGCTATCGTTATGTTTTCGCCAGTCTACTTAAGTATGAGAAAGTTTCAAGCTGGCTGTCGTTCCATGTGGTTTAGTCGGTAGAACGTCAGTGCGCCATACTGATGGCCCGGGTTCGATTCCCAGCATGGAATTTTTTTTCACTATGTTGGCATTAACGCCTATAAGCAATTAAAAGAATTTGAAATATTGTATTCAAGGCGAATTTTCTCTCTGGGAAAATTTCCTTGCATTAATATGTCAGTGTAATTTTTTTTCGATTTAATTTTTTTTTTCGAAACTTTGTTTTTCTTAAAAAATTACAGTAAATATTTGATATTTCCCAACGTTTTTTGAATGATCGACTTGCTTTTTTTTTTTTTTAATGTATGTCTGAACCTTATCTAACTACTTCTTTAAGATTTCTTTAGATAAATCGACCAGCGTAGCGGGCGAAGGCCGCTAGTGTCAAAGTATTTTGATGTTCTGATAGGTTTTGCATTACACATATATATTTATACATCAGATCTGGTTACTGTGTGTGGTTACCAAGAACAGTGGTTGCGCTTAGAAAGCAAAAGAGTTTTGATTTTAGAAATCAAGTCATCACTCTGTAATCTTATTTGTACCTATATAACTTATCCAGAAAAAGTTGGCATAAAGGATGCTTTAAAAATAGCAGCTGACCTAGAAGAGCAACTGGAAGAATCAGAGGTAAAACTTAATATTTTTGTACCTACATTAGAATGTTTTAATATTAAAAAAGAAAATCGGAATATCACTACTAATTTTATAATACCAGACTTACCTCTACCTAGTTTTTCTGGAAAATATGAAGAGTTTCAAAATTTTAATATTCAGTTTATTTCAGTTATAGGCAGTAACGAAAATCTAAACTCATCATATATGCTATTTAAAAGTCTGTCTACAGGCTTGAATCAATAGAATGTACTTTTGAATCTCTTAGGTATTCCTTAGAAGAAAGATATGAAAACAAAAGGGCAATTATTGATTGTCATATTAAATTACTAAATTTATCAAGAGTACCAGATTCTCCTAACCATTTAATACAATTAATTGACAATACAAAAATATAAACTGAGTGCATTAAAATTACATGAGTTTCAATCAAACACATAGATGCTTTAATAATGCACATCCTGTTTCAAAAGTTGGATCTAGAAATAAAAAATAGTTTTGAAATGAACTTAATTAAAAATGAAATTCTCAAATCAGCAAACTTTTTAAACCTTTTTGGGCGAGAGAAGCAGAATTCTTTAAAATACAGTTATATCAAACGAACAAAAAAAAAGTTCCCATACAATTGGAAATTTGGCACTAAGCTAAATATTTAACCACTCTTATGTGGAAATCTAAAAACTTTCTTCTATCTCACACATATTAATACAATACTTTGTGAAAAATATAACATATCAATATCGCTAGTTAGATGATTTACACCAAAATCTAGTCAACTTCTAACTGAATCTGAAGTTTCATGAAAATCTGTGTATTAGATTTTGAGATAGAGCTGTTGCAAAAATCAAAAATTCTACATAGCTGCGCCACCTTTTGGGCGATTTATTCCAAAAACTAATAAGGACCAATTTATACCAGGGACTAACTGAATCTGAAGCTTGATGAACTTTCATACTTTAGTTCTTGGGATACAGCTATTTCAGAAACAATGAAAAATGCAACCTTAGCTGTTGGTCAATTTTCACCAAAACTTAAACAGCATTAAATTGTATCAGGGACTAACGGAATCTGCAGTTTTGTAGAAATCCGTACATTAGTTCAAGCTCTGTGCATTGTGGAAATCGTGAAATATGCAGCGCAGCTGCACCATGTGTTGGATGTTTTATATTAAAAAGTAAACAGCACCAGTTTATATCTGGATGTAACCGAATCTTAAGTTTTGTGGAATTCCGGACATTAGTTCTTGAGATAGAGCACGGGCATGTGACGTCACGCTTCAGCTGCTCGCTTGTTTGGGTGGCAAAAACGATTTCTTTTCCACTGTAATTACTACAGACTTCACGTACAAATATCTTTACTATGAGATATTAACAAACTTTATTAGAGTTATTAATGCGCTTTTTTTGTAGTGTGCTGTGGCAAAACACACGAGGGGGCAGAATTATTATTTTTTAGGTGGGGCGGGCAGAAAGAAGATATATATAGTTATTAGATATCAACGAATACGCTTTTCATTAAAATTTTGAATATTATATGGAGGATATGAGAAGAAAGGGAAACAGAAATTTCAGTAATGGGGATTATTTACATTACTAATTATTTCTCTATTGTCGTTATAGAACAACAAACAAAAAAATATTATTATTATTAGCATTAGTATTAATATTAGTATTTTTTTTACATAGAAATAAAAATAACTTAAAGATTTTAACTTTAAAACCTAAGAAATCACAATTTATGCTTCTCACTCTTTCCTACTAACATACAAATATATTTGTATCAATGTGGGGGGGGGGGCTTAAATGATTGTAGGTTAACGATAATTAAGATTATTTTTCATGTATTAATGACACACAGGTCTGGTATTTTTTTAAATAAATATTTTTAAAAATAAATAATTTTTTTAAGCAATATTTTTAAATATTTGACAATCAGCAAACTGGGCGGGGGGGGGGGGGGGGGGAGGGCAAAGAGAAGACTGGATGAGAATTTCAGAAACAGAGTATAAGTTATATGATTAATTATTTTTGCGACTAAGGAACAATAAATTGAAAAGATTTTTTATGTAAAATAAAGATAAAAAAAAAACTCCTTTGTATTCCGGAAGGAGGGGGGGGGGGAGGGCTACATGGAGAAGCGTAAGTTCGGAATGTTAGGATGTGATTTTAATCACAGAGGGAAGAAATTTTTTCGGAATAAAAGAGATGATAAAAAATCGATATATTTGTATTGATATATTTGATTATTTTTTGTCACTGGAGAGAGAAAAAAAATAGTAGAATTTTTTTTTTTATCGAAATTAAAGAAAACTTATTTGCATGATGGGAATGGGGAGGGGGGGGGGGCTAAGAATGGAAGCATACATATTTCGGATAAGTTGGAGATAATCTAAATTATTATTTATTGTGATAAGTCAGAAATAAATGCGAAAAATTTTATTTAAACAAAATAAAGAGTTTTAAAAATATGAAACTGTATATGATCAGAGGAGGGGGGGGGGGGGCAAAGGGCGGAAAGTGTAATTTTTGACGGAAGAAGCCTAATTTGCTTTATTCATTAATGATTTATTATAAGAATTTAACTATAAGATTAAGAAATTGTTAAGAAGAATTTTTAAACTATATAGATCAACAATAAATGTTTTTTTAATATATCGGGGGGGGGGGGGGGCAGAGGGTGAATGAAACATTAGAAAAAGGTTAAGCCTAGCCAGACAGGACTATATTTTTCCAAAAAATAATCATGATTGGACGAAAAAGTTATGATATCGGGAAGATTGCTATGGATTTAAACGACGACAAACAAGGAACGGCGAAGTTTCTGCCACCCAAACAGCGAAAATGACAGTTTACTTGCAACCGTGCCCGTGCTCTATAGAGTGGCGACGAAATATTTGTTGCATACAGACTGCCAGAGAGACATTTTCTAAAAAGCATCAAGTTGTGATCGGGACTTTTTACAGCTTATAGGGAATTGAAATTTTACACGAATCCAATACGTTCTTATCTACCGGGTGTCCCAAAACTGACTGATGGATTTTAAAATTCAATAACTTGCAAACGGTGACAGCTATTTAAAAAATTTTTGCAGGAGGGATATGTATAATGTCAGGAGTTTTTTTACCGTATTTTTTATTTTAGTTCGAATTTCAAACAATAGGTGGCGCTGACGGTGATTGAAGGGCAGATGATCAATGCTGAGTGAAGCGTCGACCTGGCTTTCAATCGCCGTCAACGCCACCTATTGTTCGAAATTCGAACTAAAATAAAAAATTACGGTAAAAAAACTCCTGACATTATACATAACTTTCCTGCAAAAAAAATTTAAATAGCTATCACCGTTTGCAAGTTATTGAATTTTAAAATCCATCAGTCATTTTTGGGACACCCGGTATAAAGATAAAAGTAAGAATCTGTTTCAACAAAATCAAAACAGCAAAAAGTTTGTTTCTTAGGATGATTAGACATACATTTTTTAAATAGATGCATCAAATTTAAATGAGTAAATGTGATGCAAAATTAGAAATTGTGAAAAATAACAAGTTATGCCATTATGTTTAAATATCGAATGTTTGTTTACCGAATCCTTGTGTATCAAAAAATAGCTGTTTTTCATGTAACAATAAAGAACAAAATACTTCAATTACTCTATTACTCTATTACATGTATTTAATGGAAATAATAAAACCAGAATTCAGATTTGAATTACGAGGCAGATAGGAGACAACTGCCCCATGGTTGCAAGTTTTCCCTTCACAGGACGAAATTCCATCTCATTAATATTTCCGAGGACGGATGCAGGACAAAAAAATATCCGAAGGAAAAAAAAAAAAAAAATCCGTTTTCAAATTTCTTAGGATTTACACAAAATATTTAAGAATCGGGCTTAAAATAAGTCTATTTTATGACCAACCCTTAAAAAATTGAGAAAAAAATTCGATCTCTGTCAAAGGATTGCGTAAAAAAACGCGATATCTTGTTAAATTATCACAAAAACGCTATTTTAGTTAAAGGATCGCAATAAAAACATCATTTTCGTCGAATGATCGCAGAAAAAGCGCTATTAATTCTATCAAAGAATCGCGAAAAAGACGCTATTTCTGTCAAAGGATTACGAAAAAAAAAAAAAAAAAATGCTATTCCTGTCAAAAATCGCAAAAAAAAAAAAAAAAAAAAAAAAAAAAAAAAAAGTTGAATGTAGATTCTGTCATTGCAGAATTGAGTTTCGCCTCCGATTAGGGGGGGGGGGGGGAAATCGATAGAGGTTTTTTAGAAGGGCGATCCCGTTTAGATTGCAATGAACTAACTTCGTTTTTCTTGTGTTTATCAATATAATAGCAAACAGAGCGACGTGAAATACCCAATTGAATAGCAATTTCTCTCTGAGACATTGGAATTGCGGAATAATAAAGAAATACAATTTGACGTGCTACTTTATTGACTAGATTCATCAAAAACGGATTTTTTCTTTAGTTTAAACGCTTTTTTATAGACTGAGTAAAGACCCGATCGATTTGGTTTAAAAAAAGCAAAAGTAATAATATTATTCAATCAATATATAATAAATATATTTACAAACTAAAAGTCAAATTTGCCAGTTACAATTTTTCATGCAAATATTCGTACATCTTCTGTTAAAATTGTAATCTGAGTGCGGCGAAATCAAGAAATTTTATTTTATATGCACTCACAGAAAAATAGTTTTATTATATATATATATATATATATATAACTAATTTAATTTTTACTGTGACATTATTTTCGCTAACAGAAGTCATCTGGTACTACTAGGTTATCCCGTCGACCAAAAAATTATCGCCAAACAATAAGATTAAATGCCAATAATGGATGATCGTGAATGTCACATTCAATGACATTAAATACGATTTATGTGTTTAAAATGTCATTAAGTGATTTTTATTTCGACTTTTTATTAATATTTTTATTAATATTTTACTAATTATTTGTTTTTTCGTTATTTAAAATAAAAATTACGCCAATATGTATAATTTGGCTATTAGTTCGGCGATTTGTATAATTTGGCGAAATTGGTCGACGGGATAACAGAGACGGGATAACTTTTAAATAGTGACGTCATTTTCTCTTCAAATATTTTTTAAAAGTTACTGTTATTAGTAATATGAAAAAGGCATCCGTAATAATATTGTAATTCCCGTTTATCTGGTTGCTGAATGACATCATTTTCCTCATTTTTAATTTTTCTTATTTTGCTTTAGACATTAATTTTTATCATAAATTATTTTCTGTTATTTTATTTACATTATTACTATTATTTCTCAGTAAATATTTTTTTACCTCAATTAGTGCATAATTATACGCAATCATTTTGGAAAATAAATTTTTATTATCGAGAGAAAAGCTAAACTGAGTTGCCACCATTTTGAACAAATATCGTAAAAAGCATTTAAAATTAAAAATAAAATATAAAAATGGAAATAAATTAAAAATATAACTAAAATGGGCACAACTACAAATAAATAGCTTTCATTTAAAAAAATAACTATCAAAATCGGTTGAGTAGAAAATTCAGGGCTGATGACACGATATTTTTTAGCTTGTCTGAAAGAAATAGCATCGGAGGCTAAAAAGAAAAAAAAAAATATTTTCGTCAAAGGATCGCGGAAAAAGCGGTATTTATATCAATGGGTCGCAATTATGTTTATATCAGTATTTGTCAAAGGATTGCGAAAAAAAAAAAAAAACGATTTTTGTCGAATGATTGCGGAAAAAGCGCTATTATTCCTGTCAAAGAATCGTCAAAAAGATGCCATTTCCAACAAACGATCGCAAAAAAACACGATTTTCCTTAAAGGATTGCAGAAAAAACGTGATTCTCGTTAAATGATCGCGGAAAAAGCGCCATTATTTCTGCTAAAGGATCGTGAAAAGGATGCAATTTCCGTAAAACGATCGCAAAAAATACGATTTGTGCGAAAGGATCGCAGAAAAGCGCTATTTCTATCAAAGGATCGCGAAAAAGTTTCCACTTTCATCAAAAGGTTGCGATTTTTTGTCGGAGGGTCATGGAAAAAACGCGAATTCTGTCGAAGGACAGCTAAAAAGACGTTATTTCCATCAAGGGATTGCCCAGATGGTGCGGTCTCCATCAAAGAATCGCGAAATAGACGTATTCTCCGTCAAAACATTGTGAAATATACGCGATTTTCGTTGAATGATCGCGGAAAAGAATGTGATTTCGTCAAAAGATACACAAATTTCGTGTAAATGACTCATTAAAATAATCACAAGAAAAACGAGAATTTCGTTAAAATATTACGAAAAAGGCGCAAATTCCGCCAAAAGATCGCAAAAAACGCGAATTTCGTCAAAAGTTCGCGAATTTCGTTGAACGATTGCAGGAAAAAGCACATAATGTCCGGGGGAATATCCTACCCCCATCCCTCTCCTTTAAGGCCCCTGTCCTCGCTCGAGGAAACGCTCGCGAGCTAATGCTATTCCTATGGGGAAGCATTTTTCTAATAACTCTTTCGCATTTTGACATTTTTGAATAATTTTTTTTGCATCGGATAGCTGAGGTGCATGCCGACAGCGCACCTTTTTTACTTTTTCGATTTTGAATGCAGATATTTTTTACAAAGTTAGTTTCACTCTCAAAACCGGTTTCGAAACTGAAAGTGCTTTTTAAAAAAATGTCTGCAACCAAAATCGAAAAAATAAAAAAGGTGCGCTGTCGGCATGCACCTCACCTATCCAATGCAAAAAAAAATTATTCAAAAATGTCAAAATGCGAAAGAGTTATTAGAAAAATGCTTCCCCATAGGAATAGCATTAGCTCGCGAGCGTTTCCTCTAGCGAGGACAGAGGCCTTAACCTTTCAGAAAAAAAAAAAAAAAAAATTCTATTCAGAATCCTCCTTGATTTTATGTATCATAGCATGTCAACTTCATTGTTTTTTACTGTAGCCCATATCCATATGAATTCAACTTTTCAAATACTGTTTACATAAATTTGCATTTTTTTTTTTTCAGTCAGTTTCAACACAATTGAATTTTACTGTATATAATATTTAACGTGTTGAGTTTTATTTAAGTAACTATTAGCATTTATATACACCATATACTATACATATATTTAGTGAAACTTAAAAGCGCATATCATAATTAAAAACGAGATTCATCCATAATGTACAGTAAGTACTTCGGAGAGAATATACTATTTTACGGGCTTTTTAAATTTTAAAACTAAAAAACACAAATTTGAGCTAAAAATAACTTAATTACATATATGCAAATAATGCATCTTATATCAATGTATCTGAATCAAGGGATGAAAATTTCAGGAAAAAATATTTATTTTATAATGATTTTTTAAAATGTCTTCTATGGGCGCGCAACATTAGTAGCTTTTATATTTGTTTGATGTGACCAGAGCAGACGAATCCAGAAGAATCATTTTATCGCTTCGGTAGCGTAACAAATTCTGATTCTGAGCTTTATCTTCTGTCCTTGAATGGAGGAAAATCAGTGAGCAAAATTCTACAACGAATTACTGAGAGAATCTACCAAGGAGTAAGAAGCAGGAGGGGAAAGTAGTGTTAAAATTTTGCCATGCGGATTTTTTGACGATAGGGGACGACACCGCTGCATCTGGGCTGTCGATCGATGCTTCTGCAATGCTTTTCAATGGAAAAAATGGTCATTTTTTAAAAAAAATTTACGAAAAATCTGAATTTTTAGAAAATTGTAGAAATGAAAATCTAGTTAATTGAAGTTTTCTTCACCATATACATATTTTTTTAAAGGTATTCGGCGCTTCATTTTCTTTTTTAAGCCATTTAAAATACGAGATCATTCTGACAAAAACCAAAGGGCAAACCATTTAAAAACATTGAATATCGCGGATTAAAATGACTGTTGTAAGTAAGTTGAATATCGCAAAGAAAGAGACTTATGATTTTTATAAATTAATTATTAATCAAATATTTT
The DNA here is from genome assembly GCA_964019185.1 of Maratus speculifer. NCBI lineage: Eukaryota > Metazoa > Arthropoda > Arachnida > Araneae > Salticidae > Maratus > Maratus speculifer. Next base: position 13,726,929 of record OZ025296.1, on the reverse strand, counting down.
GGAGTAAATTTTAATTTCGCGTAAAGTTTTGAACAATTTAATAATTCATAACTTTGGATATTTATGCAATTAGTACATGTAGAATTAAAGCAAATTTTTATTTTAATTATTTGGAGGGGGAAATTTTTTGTAAATTATAGGATCTTCAGATTACACATTTAAAATAATTTAAACATAGTTTTTTTTTTTTTTTTAACTTTGTTTTTATTTTTTATTTGTGACTGAGCAGTAAAAATAAATCTATTAATCAAAATTATTCTTAGCTCATTTAGGAATTTTTGCTTTTAAATTCCCATCTTCTCCATCCGGACAATTCAGGCCCGTGTGAAATGAGGGGGGTGGGGGGGGCGCGCCCCGTCCGAGAAGATTGAGAGAGCACCAAATTTATTCTACCAACACCAATTTTTTTTTTTATTTCCTTCTATCTTTACAAGAAGAAAGTATTGGATTTGTATAAATTTTCGAATTCCGGTTTTCGACGGATTTTACATATTTTAGGGGTCAGAGATTCAAAAAAAAAAAAAAAATGTTCTTATAAAATATCTGGCTGTGAAATATATTTTGTGGGTGCTCTATCTCAAGAAAAAATACACGGAATTTAATAAAAATTTATATTTAGCTAGTCCTTGATATAAATTATTGCTGATTAGTTTTTGTCGTAAATCACTCAACAGGTGGCGCTGCTATGCTGCATTTTTTACGATTTACGCAACAGCTATACCTTAAGAACTAATGCACGGATTGTAATAAAAATGTAAATAGTATAGTCTCATAGGTAGTCCCTGATATAAACTGATGCTAATCAGTTTTTCGTGTAAATCGCACAACAGGTGGCTCTGCTATGCTGCATTTTTTACGATTTACACAACAGCTATATTTTAAGAACTAATGCACGGATTATAATATAAATGTATATAGTATAGTCTAATTGGTAGTCTCTGATATAAACTGATGCTGATCAGTTTTGGTGTAAATCGCTCAACAGGTGTCGCTGCTATGCCTTATTTTTTACGATTTACGCAACTGCTGTATCTCAAGTGCACGGATTCTAATAAAAATTTAGATTTAGGTAGCCCCTGATATAAACTGATGCTGATCAGTTTTTGGTGTAAATCGCTCAATAGATGGCGCTGTTATGCTGCATTTTTTATGGTTTATGCAACAGCTATAGCTCAAGAACTACGCACGGACTGTAATAAAAAATTTATATTTAGGTAGTCCCTTAGTTAAACTGATGCTGATCACTTTTTGGTGTAAATCGCTCAACAAATGACACTGTTATGCTGCATTTTTTTTACGGTTTACGCAACATGTATATCTCAAGATATGTATTAAAGCTTGTGTAAAATTTCTAGAAAAAAGAATCGTAAACTTCAGTTGGCGAGATGAAATCGAAACAGTTTTATATTTTATGCAGTGTTAAATTAAGGGGGTGGTCCAGGGGGATGTCCCCCCCCCCCGGAAAATTTGAAATTTTGTGTTTTCAATGGTCTAAAAGTACAATTCCCCCCCGGCACTCTATAATGTCCCCCCCCCGGAGCCACTGATGTCCCTCCCGGAGAAAAGTGTCTGAATTCAACACTGATTTTATGAACCAATAAATTTGTATAATATTAATTAATCCATAGACAGTGGATAAAGAAGTAATAAATGCTGCTTACAAATGCTATAAAAATGTATAAAAAAAATCTTTGGCTAATTAATCTTTTGTAAAATGTACATCTCTTTTTTCACATTAATTAAGTTTGTATTTAGACACAAAACAAAGTCTGTGCTTTATTATTCCACATAAATTTTAAAAACATATAAATTAAGATCTATACGCAATAACAAATTCTCAATTTAAATATAATTACAAGTAAATAGCTTAATTATATTAAAGCCTAAAAAACATCACTCACTTGTGGAGCACGGAATAAACTTTTTTTTTTTTCCTTCGTCTTTTTTTTTTTTTTTACTATTATAGCCTGTTTTACATCCAGGAACACAGCACTTATATCCCATCTTAATTTATTTTATGATATATCGATATGAAACATAAACGAATAAAATAAAATCTCTTTTAATTCGAACATATGCATCTTAAGCATACAATCATATTGAAAGACTGCTAAAAAACCAGCATACATTGTATCGCAGCCCCCTCATTATTTGCCAAAATTTCACTTTGTATTTTCGAAGAGTTATGTGCAATAAGTTCCCCCTCCTGTTTCTAATACCCTGTTCACACCATGGATAGTTAAGATATCTCATACCCTGGTCACACTACGAATATTTAAGATATCTCAGGCCTAGAACTCTCTCAGAGAGTTCTACAAACTCTCTCAGAGAGTTTCAACTCTCTCGAGCTAGATACAGGAACAACCACCTACTCTCATTGGCTACAAAGCTTTGCTTTTACTGATTGGCTGTTGTGGCCGTCTTTATTTCAAGCGCATGCGCATATGCTACATTTGTTCAGTTCAGAGATACAGTGACATTCGCTGAGATATCTTAGGTAAATTTTTCAATGTGAACAGGCATCCAATTCCGGGAGGGTCCACTTCAAACACGGCGATCTTAAGATATCTTAAGTTTGTGGTGTGAACAGGGTATCAGGCCTGGAACACTCTCAGAGAGTTTCAATTCTCTCGGGTTAGATACAGAAACAACCACTCACTCTCATTGGTTGTAAAGCTTCGCTTTTACTGATTGGCTGTTGCGCCCATCTTTACTTCAAGCGCATGCGCATACGTTACATTTGTTCAGTTCAGAGATACAGTGACATTCGCTGAGATATCTTAGGTAAGTTTTTCAGTGTGAACAGGCATCCAATTCCGGGAGGGTCCACTTCAAACACGGCGATCTTAAGATATCTTATGTTTGTGGTGTGAACAGGGTTTTACTTCGTGGAATCTACTCTAACTTGTCCATTACCGGGAACAGCGCGAACGCAGTCCCAACCAACCGCTTTTTGCGGAAGTGGCAGTCGTCAGCAGCCCGGTGTGCAATGGACAGCCTCCGACCGAGAGAGCCTCCTTCGTGATCAAGGCATCTCAGGCGCCAAGTAAGTATGAAATAGCAATGGATTAGCAACACAATCTTATTTATTCCACAAAGAAAATCTGGTGTGAGTATTATTTTTTGAATAGATGAGTTCCATTAATTGCTTCAGGCAGAAAGATCTCACGTTACAATAATGTTTATGTTATTTATTGACATCCGGACGTATGAAAAAATTGACTTGAAAATATATGAAAGCTTTCAGATTCAGGCACAAACATTATGAAAGACAAAAATGTATTTCAAAATTCCGGTGAAGTTGTGATTTAGGTATTCAAATTATGTGGCACGAAGTTTAACCCACCATGCTGTAAAAAGATTTATTGTTACGAATCGTAGCATCTGCTATCCAGTCACGTGATTGTTTTTCGGCGCCGTTGGGCCGATCGTCTGTTACGAAATCATGTTCTAAACCCCAGATGTGCTCGAAGGATTTTTCTCGACGAGAGAAATAGTAACTCTCGCTTATTATACATGTAAAATTTATGTTTTTATGTTTAAGTGTCTTGTAGTTGTGTTTAGTGTGTGTTGTCCAAAATAAACAAGTAAAAAGACTCCATTTTCAAGTATTATTTTAATGTACTTTCGAATTCGCGAATCGTAATAATTCTTCATGGTGCCGAAACCCGGGAAGTGATTGTGTTAATGACTGTTTGCAAGACTTTCGAATTTAAGACTTTTATAAGTGTCAGTGACTCTTTTAAGGATATCTCAGTATCAAGAATGTATTTATAAATTTCAAGACTGTGATTTGTGCTGCCGCTCTTGGGGATTTCTCGGTCTGAATTTATCGGAATAATACTTCGAGTCTTCACATCGCGGATAGAAAAGGTATTGTAAAATTATTTTGATTTATTCTTTTGATCTATATTTTCACTATTATGGATCTTGAAAAAATTAAAACTAAAAGAAAGGTATTGAAAACCGCAATAACCAAATTTATAACAAAAATCGAAGCCTATATAGAAAGTATCGATTTTAATGATAAAAGTCATTTTGAGCAGTTAACAGAATATTTAACTAATATTAATGACAAACAAAACGAATTAAAATGTGTTAATAATCAGGTTCAAGAATTAATTTCGGATGGAGCAATTTTCGAGAACGATATTCAGTCATCTATTGAATATGACGATGGAATAAATGAAACAAAATTTAAAATTAAATTAAATTTGAAGAAATTTAAAATTGATTCTGATCAACCTGATACTAGTTCTTTATTTAACGCGAGTACAACTCCTTATTTTAATGCTAGACCAACAACAATAAATTTACCAAAAATAAACATCCCGACGTTTAAAGGGGATCCGAATATGTTTTTGGAATTTATGGATAGTTTTAAAAGCAGCATTGATGCTAATGAAAATTTATCCAAGGTGGATAAACTTATTTATTTAAAATCCTTTTTATCAGGTGAAGCACTTAAATCAATTTCCGGTCTAGCCCTGACCGAGGCGAATTACCAGCAGTCTTTAGACTTGCTGCAGAATCGTTACGGTAAACCAGAAATTTTGATAAGCGGGTTTATAAACAAATTATTAGAACTAGAACCGGTTAGGTCGAGCACGAACATTAAGTCATTACGGGATTTATATGACGAATGTGAAGTAAGCATTCGTAATTTACAAGCTATCGGGGTGGCGTCGGACAATTTCGGATATTTATTGATACCGATAATTTTAAAAAAGATACCCCATAATTTAGTTGTAGAATATCAGAGAAAGAAAAATGCGAAAAAAGCTGGTGACGTAAGTGAATTGATGAATTTTATAAAGTTTGAAATAGAATCGCGAGAAGCAGCAAATGCAGTGTCAGGGATTTCCTTAAAAAATCAGGAAGTAGCACGATATGAAAAAAGGAATTTTAGAACTAAACCAAATGTTCCCTCTTCAATCGCGCTTAATACTGTTGTAAAAAATGTTTGCATATTTTGTAACGCGAATCATTTAAGCTTAAAGTGTAATGAAATTACTGATGAACAGAAAAGGTATAAATTGAAAAAAGATGGAAGATGCTATCGTTGCTTCTTGAAATCACACGTAATATCCTTGTGTAAGGTAAAAATACCTCCTTGTGAATTGTGTAAAAGTTACCAGCATAATTATTTATTTTGCCCGGCAAAAAAATCAACAAAAGCGCCTCACGATGAAAGCTCAGTAAAAGCCGATGATTCTAAAAATGAAGAAAGTCAACCCGTATTTTCATATGTAATTAAAACTAATAATTCTCCCGAAAAGTACGCAACATTGTTGCAAACCGCCTGTGTATACGAGTGCAGGGTACTGATAATAAATTATGCACGAGACTCTTATATGATTCGGCATCCTCTAGAACATTCATTACAAAAAGTTTAGCCTCGGCGTTGAAATTAAAACCCGTTGCTAAGGAAACGCTTTTGGTTTATACATTTGCGAATCGCGATGCCATAGAAAAGGAGTTTACTGTAGTAAATTTAACTATTATTAGTTGTCATCATCCTTATGAAAAAATAACTGTAAAAGCGCTGGTTTATGAAATCATTAGCGGTACTAAGATAATGACTTCTGTTGATTATAAGTTAATAGATAAATTACGATTAGATAAACATGAATTGGCCGATACATTTATTCATTCGAAACCGGTACAGATCTTGCTAGGCGCGGACTATCTCTTCAAAACTATAATAGGTAATGTCGAAAAAATTAATCATAATTTATTTATGCAGCCCACAATATTTGGCATAACCATTGTCGGTCAAGTTAATAGTAATAATTCACAGCCAACTTCCTGTATGAATGTAATTTGTTTCCCTTCAGAAAATGATCTTAGAAAATTATGGCAAATTGAGTCCTTTTTAGTCGATTCAAATGATCAAATGCAAGAGGAGACTTATGAGGTCATTAATCAGTTCCAGAAAGAAATCATTTTTAAAAATGATAGATATATGACCCCCTTGTTATGGCGTAGCGAATTAGATAAACAGAATTTGTCTAATAATTACGAGGTAGCAGAAAGGCGTTTCGCAAGTTTGGCGAAAAGGTTAAAGAATGATAAATCTTTGTTTTTAAAATATAATGAAATTATGAAAGAGCAATTAACTGAGGGAATTATTGAGAAATGTAGTGATAATTGCTCTGTCAATTTTGTGATGCTACACTCGGCTGTTTCTAGGCCAAGTTCTTCTACAACAAAAACAAGGATTGTTTTTAACGCGAGCAGTCGGGAAATGGGGAAGAAAAGTTTAAATCAATGTCTTTTTGCGGGGCAAAATTTGAATCCTAATCTCATAGATGTGATATTAAATTTCAGACAGTTTAAAATTGCTTTCACGGGGGATATTGCTAGGGCCTTTCTACAAATTCAGGTATCAGAAAATGATAGAAATTATCTATGTTTTTTGTATTTCGATGACTGCGACATAGATAAACGTAGTGTTTTGTATCACTTTAATCGTCACTGCTTCGGCGTCACCAGCTCTCCCTATGTTTTAGCCTCTACGATTAAAAAGCATATTGGTAATTATAAGGATACGGAACCCGCCGCCTATGAAATGATTAATAAATATTTGTACGTAGATGATTTGATTTACGGATCATATACAGTCGAGCAGGCTATGCAACTAACAACTACTGCAGTTTCTATATTTAAAGATGCCAATATGCAATTGCGAAAGTTCGTTACTAATTCTCCAAAATTAAAAGAAGCTTGGAATGGTAACCCGGTTATAGAGATTAATGAAAACTGCGAAGAATCAAAAGTATTGGGGTTAAACTGGAATGTTGAAGGGGATTTTTTGGCTATAGATTTGGCATCTTTAGTGTCAATAGGTGACAGCTTGGAATTCACCAAAAGGCATGTTCTCCAGACTGCCGCTAAAATATTTGATCCAATTGGATTTATGTCACCCTTTTTGATAAGGGTAAAAATTTTCCTTCAAGAATTATGGCAGAGTGGGCAAGACTGGGACGATGAATTTAACGAAGAATTTCAAATCAAATACAGAACATGGTATCAGGAAATCGAATTGCTAGACCAATTGAAAATACCCAGATATTATTATCACTCGAGTGAAGTGCACGACAAAGTAGAACTACACATTTTTTCCGATGCTTCCTTGAAGTCCTGTGGAGCGGTAGCCTACTTCCGGTTTAAAACGTCCGAAGAAAATTATAGGACATGTTTTGTTATGTCTAAGGCCAGAGTAGCCCCATTGAGAAAAATAACATTTATACCCCAGGATACAGTAAACACTGTAATATTCAATCCTGTTTATTCATATTTAATATTAAAGAGCTTTTAGAAATTTAAACCAAGTATTGGTAAACTAGCTCAACATATACATTCAATGGTATGTTTGTCTGTATGTTTAAAAACAAAAGTGTACTAAAAGAAACACGACTAGCAGTGATGGAAAATAATATTCATATTGTATCGACTTGTATTTTTAAACTAGTAATACCCACTTTTAAGACTTTAGTTGAGTTCATTTTTTTAATCAGCTCATAAAATAAGCAGTTTATAAATTAAAAAGTGTCATGGGTCAAGATTTTGAGGATGTTAAGGATAAATTCACGTGGCAAGCTTTAATTCTAGCGTCTTTGGCAATTAAATGTTAAAGCTAAGCTAAGCCAGCCACTACTAGAGCTCTAAGCTTGAGTCTATAAAAATTTTCAACAATCTTTTGGTCCTCATGAACAGAATGAAGGGTTGAAACAATAGAAACGGAAGATGACATTTGCATTGTCGAGTTTGAGAGAGGATATGGCTCAATATATACTAATAATCGCTCTGTCTGTGTGTGTGTGTCTGCTATGATTAACGAAAAAATACGTACGAGGTTCAATTTTTTTTGTGAAGATTGTCAAGGTATCTCCTAATGTACCCGATCCACAGAATTTTAAAATTCTAATAATTAGTTGAGGAATTAATTAAAATTCCTAAATTAGAAGAATGGAAAAGTACTCATAATAATAAGAGCATATAAAAGATTTTTATCAAACCACAGAATATTTCTTCGAAAACTGGAATAGAGAGAAAAGGATTAATGTAAATAGACGGTTGCCATGGAGATAAATGTACTCGACTTTTATTTTATTTATTTACTAGCTGACCCACCCGGCGTTGCCCGGGTCCGTATTAACAATATTAAACGAACTTGAAATTTGTATGATTTTATCATTAACTGGAAGCATGCAGAAATACATTGTCTGAAATACGTCGCAGCTGACTTTGTGAAAAATCGGTTTTAAAAAGAACAACTAATATTGAGCTCTAAAAATACTTAAAATGAGCAATGAGAAACACGGGAGGGAACATGTATCCAACGATTGCGTTAGTTTCGTGTTAAAGTGTTGATATTTACCCGTAAAAATCACTGTTAAATCACGTAACTAATTATTTTTTTCGCATAGAAATCCCAAGTGAAATATTTTGAATTTCAAACTAATTATATCACTCTTAATTCCGTCTATACCGTGAATGAAATCGATACGCGATGATAAAAGATTGGTATATAGTATTATAATTTCAGAACCATTTAACAAAAGTGTATATTTTTAATCAAAGCATGCGTAATGTATACACTGTGGACAAATTCCTAACCGTAAACTTTTGTACCATAACCATAATCTGTCTGTAACCTAACTGCGACTTAACATTACCCTACCGTAACTTAAATATAACATATATGTAACCTAGCCGTCACTTTGAAATACCAATATAGAAGCATCATTTAAGATTTTGCTTGAAAAGTTAACATTCTTTCGTTAATGTCTTAAAATCGTCTGCACTCTGAAATCTAGATTTTAGATTAATATTTGTTATTTAAGTTTTCGCGCATGATTTTAAAAGATTGTTTTCATAAATATATTTTATATATTGACATAGAGTTATTAATATGTTGTTAAATTAAAAACATTTTTTCATCTACGTTATAAAGTATTAAAAAGTTCTGAAAAAAAAAAGAAAACTTTTAGTAATACAATTTTTAGTTCAAATCAAATGTTTTCAATATTCTTTTTTATTTTATTTTGATATTTAATTATTTCGAATTTATCAATTCCAATTATTTTAAAAGCAAACATTTTTTTAAAAATAAATAATATAATGGAAAAAAGACCATTTTAAAAAATTACTATTTCTTCGCAAAATACGCTTCAGCTGTAATTCATTTCTTTCAATTCGTCTTATTAATACAAAATCTCTTCTACATGCTTTTGTTTGGGACATTAAAATTTGAGCGATAAATGGTTTAATATTGCAACCCTTTTTTCGGTTTACTTCACCACCACCTATCTTTTTCCTCCATGGTTTACAACCGCTGTGATAAAAAATCATCTTTTAAACTGACAGCTTGCCAGTCTATAAATTTTAAAGGTCGGTTCCAGCTTTTTTAATTATTTATGCCAAAATTTTATGCAACCAACCAACCATAACTAAATGAAGGGAAAAAAAGAAGAAAAAAGGCGATTTTTTATGAGAGTGATCTTTGGAATTTAATTAATTACTCAGTTAATAAATAGAATTTCGAAATTCTGAAGCTCAGGTGCATCAGGAGAGATATTGGGCTACTCTCATAAAAATTTTGAGCTTCGTACGTCCCATAGATTTTGCTAGCCATCGCAGACACACACACACACACACACACACACACACACACACACGCAGACAGAGCGATTTGTTATTTTATTAGTATAGATTTATTTATTTATTTTTTTAATAAGGAATTGTATTTTAAATGCTACTGAGCCTAAAAACTAAAAACTTTGACAGCTAAATGCAGAAAAAAATCACCTTTCAGAAATTCTAAAAAATATTTTCCTACTCCTATAAATAATTCAAAAATTCATTAAAAACCCATTTATAAAATTTCATTTTATTTCCATTCAAAGGAACAGATTTTTGCGAAATCTTTCATAACGAGAGCAAAGGGTTCAACGCAGACAGCTAGGCGCTGGTGGGTACTGGCATTTATAGACGACCTGTATTTTTTTTCAAATATTAAATTTATAAATTTAATCTTTATACATCCAGATGACAAAATTTTCACTGATTTCAAATATGTAAATTTCTTGACAGTCGCTCAATTACAACCTTAGATATTAATTATTAATTCGTCACTTGAATGAGTTGCTCTATTCAAAAGCAAGTTTATCGAAATCGAAACCACAAATGTTTATTTTTTTATTTTAGGATGCTTTGGTACGCTGCTAAATTTTAAAAAATACACCATTTAGAGGTTTTAAAGTTATGCATCGAGCAATATCTTTAAACGTTGTTTAACAATATCTAAATTTATAAAAATCCAAGTTTTCTTTTAAAGAAAAATGTCGATTTTAAAAACGGAAAATAAACGCTGAAACGCGAATTAATGAAAATTCAGAAAAAACCCCACAAAACGATCGTTTTGGAGCTTTTAGATAAATTATAACACATAATAAATATTTTAAAAGTCAGTGGGTATCAAATACTAGGCGGGGGATTTTTTAGGGGAAGCGATCAAATGTTTAAAATTGTACCGTTTTCTACCATTTCAAATGCGAACTTTTCACTAAGTCCTGGGATAAATATTACTTATTTAATATAAAACTTTCAGATAGTTTATAACACTTAATATGTAGATTTTAAAGAGTAGGATAGGGGGAAGGGGACAATAACTATTTTAGGGAGGTATTGATCAAATATTTGAGACCGTAACGTTTTAGATGCGGATTTTTCATAGCCCTGGGATAAATAATACTTATTTAATATAAAATTTTAAAAGTGTACTTACCCTTATTTTCGAATAATAATTTCATGAAATATCTTTCTTAAGTCCAGGAACGGTTTTGTTAAGAAAAGAATTCGCCCCCTGGTGGTTGAATGTGAAACTAAAAGACCCCCCCTTCCCCCATTTTTTTTACCATGTGTGCACAGCATTTCTGCTAAACGCTACCGTAGGCAACGGGGATTAAGTTCGAGATTAGGTCTTTCTATAACATTTTGTAGTACGAATTTCAGTTCTATTTTAGAATATTATTACGGGCCCGGGCAACGCCGGGCGACTCAGCTAGTTTGTAATTTATTTAATATAGTTCCTAATTCCACCTATTCTTCTTTATAAAAAACTAGAAATCTTTATAACTATTAATAAAAAAATAATAATAAAAGAATCTCCTTAAGGGTGTCCATTACTGGCATAGCTATATCAACATTAAAAAAAATTATTCGCACCACTATATTTATATTGAATCCATCAAACAGAAAACTTTGCTCACTTTCTTGTGTGACATTCGTAGGGTCAATTCTTGACCTGAATTGATTCGATGATGAATGGAGCAGATGATGTCGCGTTCATAGGAATCGCAACGCTTGTGAACGTACTTTTCTGAGACCTACTAATGTCCTTTTTCTTTTAGATAGATCAGAACTCTCCCACGTTTGAGCAGCATGGCTTTTTCGAGCATGCAGAGGGTATATGCTCTGCCTCTGTTTCTCAAATAAAGCTATAGCGTATACTCAAGCTGTGATGTTAACGAATTAAATGCTTACTCTCCGGCTGTAGTGTATACTCCTTTTTTTTCTTTTCTTTTGTAACGATTGTTACAACACTGATCATAGATATATGCACAATAAGTCATATTAACCTTCCGTCTACCAGACGGGTCCATTGGACCCGACAGCAATATTTCTGGTGTCAATGGTAAAATGAGAAATTGTCGATTGACACCGGAATTTATAAAGGACTTGTCTAGATATTACGAATTCCTTAATTTAAGCTTTCATTGTAAAAGCAAAATTATATTAAAATATTACTGGTGCCGTTTGCAAGTTTGGAATTAAAATTAGGTGTTGCCGTAGATAAATGGGTGTTTTGTCTGGTAGACGGAAGGTTAAAATAATAAGAAAAAAATGGACATAATTATTTTTCTATTCCTCGATTTTATGTCTAAGTGTTATGAATGACCCAATGTTAGTTTGAAATACTATATCAAGTAATTAGCATAATTAACAAACAAACAAACAGAAAAAAATTCTTTTTTTGGTGCATATATCTTCCAATGTATTATAGTAATGCAAGGGGGGATTTCGAGATGATAGTTTTTTAAATTCATAATTTGGGATATAAAGGGTTAAAAAAAATAATTTCAAATGTGATATGTACAATGTGCTATTATCGTAAACTACTACACATTAAAAATGTATATATTGGGTGTCCATAATTAACCCGCATGTTTTTGTACTTTATGACGGACGGCTCCGTAGCGGAGCCAAAGGAGCGCTAAGGGTTTAACTGGCTCACTTTAACCCTTGGGGACAAGCAACTCTTATACGTTCCGCAAAAAGACTTAAGAATCCTTGTATTCTATAAAAAATGCGAATTACTATTTAATTAATTACATTTTATTATTTTATCTACAATCGAAATTTTAATACCAATAACTCATTTCGATTTGGCAACGCAGACAAAAATGAGTTTGTACGATAATTGATAAATTTCAGGGTTGGTTTAGGGGCGATATCTCATTCACAAGTCGTCGAATCAATACCGAAAGATATACTATGGGTAATATAATGAAATATTTTAAAAAGCAAAATAAAGTAGGGCACGTTGCAGTTAGAATGTTGTGTTGATAAATGCTTTCGATATTTTGACAAACGTCTCTATTTCTGAGTTATAAAGCATAAGCTTAAATATTTCTTTTATTTTTGGAACCACTCAGAACAAGTTCCGCCCTTCCTGCAATACACTATATGTAAAGCAGGTGCGATCATCAATGGCTGCTTGCACGGTAGTGTTGGGTAACTCATACATGAGGTACCTCATTTGTCCCATACACCGTGACAATTTGTCCCAATACCTCAGTTTCCAGATTTGAGGTACTTCAAAAATTTTGTCATGTTTGCGTCTTTTTTGAAGCGGCGAGACGCGAGAGATGTTTCGTTTCAGAGGATGACTGGACTGGAATGTGTGTGTGTGTTTTGTTGTCATTGTCTGTTGATGAAAGGGTCGAAATCCAACAGAGTTGGGCGGGCGCGGGCTACGTTTGAAGTTTGAAAAAGCTTAAGCATGGGAAAGGGTGAAAAGGAAAAAATGTAACAAGATAAAAAGTGAGACGAATTTGGGGAGGATTGGTTCTAGTGGAAAGAAAAGAAGAAATCTATTCTTTTCATTTCTTTCTTTTAATAATATTGATTCATACTTCCCAACTTGTGCTTGTCATTATGTATATTTCATTTAAGATAGGAAAGGATTGACAATAACAGAGTAGAAACAGAATCGATTTCAGCCGCCCTGTAAAAAGTTGTCACATCTTTTTTTTTTTTTTTTCTACATGGGCGGGGAAGAGGCTCATTTTGACGGCCTACCCGGCCCACACAAAAATAAGTCAAAACAGACTCAATTTCGATCTGGCCCGACTCAATTCAAAAATTAAAAAATAACATAATTTTCTCATATTTCTTAACATGTACTTAAGATTTCTTTAAAGAATACCGCATGCATACTTATGGGATAATTTTACAGTTTATTTTAAAATTACGATGTGTATGCTAAGACAAAAAATATACAGTAGCAAAATTAATGATTATGATTTTTAGAAATCCTAATATTCAAAAACTTTTCATTAAAAATTTAATGTAGTTGGAAAAAAAAAAAAAAAAAAGAAAATGACGGTTAAAAATATCACAACTTTTAAAGTTGCGTAATGAAATGTTGATTATTGAAATTACTTTTCTGTATTTATTAAGGTTTTTCTCAAATTCATAGAAGCTACTTTCCAATACATTTCTAAATTCATTTCTTTTCGGAAACGCATAAGATTGGCTGGTGTTCTTATTCTTAAACTATGTAATCAAATGGAGTTATCCTTTTTATTTATTTATTTATGAAGGTGTTACATTTTTGAGAAAAATACCGTCAATGTTAGCGTTTTGAATCGAATTTTCGGTAATGGCATAAAAGCTAAAAAGATAAAAACTAGGAGCCAAATGATAAAAATCTCTTGTACCTCAACAAATAATTTATCTATCAAAATGGGAAAATGCTATTCGATTCTAAATCCCTTCAAAAGTCAGGCTTATCCATTTTATGCTTTTACAGTGAAACCAGTAACGAATCCAAGGGGGAGGTCACGGGGTCACCATCCCCTCCCCTGGACAAAAAAAAAATTTCTAAAGCATATTTAAACAAGTTGGAAATTGCACGTGAAGCGTAGCAAATGAGGTGCGTTCGTACGATAACGAAGTTTTAAAAATATTACTCTCACATATCAATCTCATAAAATTGTAAATAGTGAGTTACAATTAAAACGCTCATCAAACAATGTTCTCCCTATACCATTATGTAATGCAATACTTTTGTGTGGCCTTGTAAATCAATAACAAATGTTCTGTGCACCACAAATTATGCAAAATGTATATTATAATGTGTACTTTATAGTTGCATATAAATTTTATTCAGTTCGAATAAGTGTAACACCATTAAAATGCATTTGAAACATTTTTCCCCATTGACCTTAATGTAATGGAATACTTTTGATTGTCCCTGTAATTGCCCTATGCATCCGATTTTCATAAAATTTGAAATGACTCGACAAAATTATGTAATAATTATGTATTTTAAATTTCAAACGATTAAAATGCATTTGAAACTCTTTTCCTCATTCACCGTAATATAATGGAATACTTTTGATTGCCCCTGTAATTGATCTATGCACACGATTTTCATAAAATTTGAAATGACTCGACAAAATAATGTAATAATTATGCATTTTAAATTTCAAACGATTTGGTTGGGTAGTTTTTGCGTTGTTATATGCGGACAGACAGACGGACGGACGGACTGAACGACCACTATAGGTGCTACGTATTTACATAATTACGAACGCACCTAAAAATGGAATGCAATATGGAAATGGAAGAAATATAAAATGGAATGGAATAAATTTAAATTTTCATCATTTCTAGAGACATTTTTTACATATTTTAAAAAAGCGTATTATTTTAAATATTTGTCATCTAAAAATAACAGAACAAAGAATAATATTTCTTTCGGATTAAAAATTTACTTATACGTGACTATTATAATCAGAAAAAAAAATCTTTCGAATTAAAATAAAATTAATATTACTTATTAAAGGCAGGAAAATATTGAAAGTTACGGCGTAAAAACTACATGTACACCGAATTTTAAAAGAGAAAAAGCTGCAAAATAATAAATCTGTTTATTTGCGTTAAAAATCGTAAATGGAGTAAATTATGTCAGATTTAAAATAGCCAAATCACATTGCTAAACAGTTTTAAAAAAATGTATTTGCACGATATACACGAGATATATACGTACACGAGAGATTTATTTCATATTTTGATATAATCTGTCTCACATTGTTGCTAAATTAATGACAGCGCAAATAATATTTCTTTTCTAACGTTAAAAATTATTTTCTCCTGAATATTATTTTTTTAAAAATTAGGTTTCAAGCGTTACATCTAAAATCACTTATTTAAAATTATTTCTTTATAGCATTGTTAAAAAAAATATCGGGAAGCAATGGGAAAGACTACATTCTACGTGTTGACTTACATTAATATTATATAAGATGATTGTTACATGTTAAAGTAATCTTATTTATTCAAACGCGAAAACACCCATTAACAACAACTGATTTGGTCTTAAACCCTTTTAGTAAAGGGGAAATGAATTAAAACTCGTTTACAAGGCGATCGTCACTGTTTATGTTTAATTATAATTCAATCTTTATTAAGCTTTTCAAAACCGATCAAATTAACTTATTTTTTAGAGTGGGGACGGTGGGCTTGACGATTGTAGCTCGTAGGAAACAAAATCCCTAATTGAAAAAAAAAAAAACTTAATTTTTTTACGTCACAGCACTCTGGGGATCTTAAAATTGCTTTATTCTTAAAATTGCTGATCTTTTTATTATTTATTTACTTATAATTAGTATTTTGAGGGGGGAATTAAATTGCCCTATTTATTATTTTGTCGGAATAATAAATAAACAATCAAACACAACTTCTTGTTAAATCGAATGTTATTGAAAGATATTGTATTGATTTTGGTAAAATGGTGGCCCGGTATAATGGTGGCCCGGGATTGGCATCCCCCACCCCGGGACCACAGAAGTTCCTCCCGGAGAAAAGTGTTTGGATTAAACACTGGAAAGATATCGAAGTTTCCTTTGTCACTAGATATTATAATAATAATAAGCATTTTAATTCTTGTAAATGTGATTTTTCAGATGAATAATATCAAGCAAAAATATGCATTATAATTTGCAGCAATTATATGTAAATTTTCTTTAAAAAAAAAAACAATTAAAATTCTAAAATTCTTCACTAAGGTTACCCATTTCCAAAGTCCTGCTTCTTGCTCAGTATATGCAAAACAATTCGTTACGCATTTACTTTTACATTTTTTTAAATATAATTATTTTCAAAAATAATTTAAATTCTTTACAAGTATATTTATTTATTTCTACATAGTACTATCAGGGATTGTCCATAAATGATGTGAAACCTTTTTTCAATATTTTTTATCTTCCTCCCACCCTTTTTCATAAAGTGTCACAGTTCAACATACCACCTCCCTCCCTCTTGTCAGATGTCAGGCTTTATTGTATAAACATATACTTTCAGTTCAGAAAAAAAGCACTACACACCCCCTAGCATGACATCATTTGGGAATTTCCTTTTACCGAAAAAAACCCTCCTTATAATCAGATAATACGCGCGTTACTGCATTAATTCGCCGTCGAGCCACTAATTCCATTTATATTTTCCGAAAACTATACACGTCTATTTATCAACCTAACAACAACATTAAAGTAAGTAACCACCCCCTAACTTCTCGTTACACTTTACACAGAGAAAAGCGGAAAGCCTTTATTTCCGTCCCAACTCCCAATTGTAGCTCCTGGATTTTAACTCCTCACCACCTCACTCAATTGAAGCATGACATTGTCATGACAAAAGTGTTTTGGTTGTACCTCATACAAACGTCATGAATTTTCCTTGTCCTACCCAACACTATTGCACGGTTAGGTGCAAGATGACCGGCTTCACGCTCGGGGCGAAACCCCACTCCACATCATCGTGGTTGGGTTTTCTGCGAAGTTCGGTGAGCGAACTCGCTAATCATACTAGAGTAATGATCCTATGAAGTATGATTTTGCTCGAGTAGCACACGGCAGAATCATCACCATACTGCATTTTTTGTAAATTCCGGTGTGAAAGATAAATTTTCATGATTGTTTTTAATTACCCCAGTTCAGTACTATGTTTTGCTGTGCTAAGTAAAGTGCTCGGCTTTTTGCCTTTCTGAGGTTTTTCATTTCGGAGTAATTCCGTTTCTCATAAACACGCCCTCCTCCTCCGCTCAATTATATCAATTCTTGTTACAATTCTTATCACAAACTTACAGTAAATCGATAAAAAAATATTTTGACATATCTACCATTTCATTTTTTTAATCTTGCATTTTAAAGTTAATATTTATGTTTAAAAAATTAGCCAATCATTAGGAGGGGGTAATGTAGCATTGAAAGAAAATTAATTAAAAGGAATAAAATTTTTAATTAACTTCTTCAGATCTGATGTATCCTATGTCTTTACGATTTTCATCTTTATAATTTTGCTCTTCTTCTTTTTTTTTTTCACCTGTATTAATAATATATATATATATATATATATATATATATATATATATATATATATATATATATATATATATATATATAAATTAGCGTAAATGGACATTAACAGATAGCAGAATTAAATAAAATAGCAATTTATTTCCTTTTAACGAGCTACGTGTTATATAAAAAAAAACTTGCAGCAGAAATGTACTGAAATGTGCAAAGATGGAAATGTAAATAATTTTACCGTGCGTTAAGATACAACTTGTAGAGTCCATTAGTGATTAAAAAAAAATATATATACAGTCGAACCTCTATATAACGAAACTCCATACATCGAATTTCTCCATATAACGAATTTTTAGTAAGAACGGTCCCCTTTTCGCATGATTACATTAAAAACAGACTCTATATAGCGAAATATCTATCTCCATATAACGAATTTTTTCATAAATTGATCTTAATTTATTCAGTTTTAAAAAAGCTTCGAAATCATATGGAATCAATTTTCCATCACTTATTTTTGATTTATCGTTCAGTGGAGAGGTTTTTTTTTTTTTTTTTTTTTTTTTTTTATAAATATTACTTCTCTCCCTATTCTTTAAATCTAACAAGTTCATCCCACCTCCCACACACCTTTCAACATCCTTCTCAAAACACAGTCAATTGAATTGTTACACATATAAGAGAGGAATCAATGAGAGCACATAAGAGAGACCGTCAAATGGAGGAAAATATCAAATACAATTTTTCATTCCTTGCTAAAATTTGAGAATTTTTTTTGAGAGCGTAACAATTGTAATTTTAAAATCAAAACAACAAAAAATTACAGATTTCTTCCTCTGAAATTTATGTAAGTCTTCCTCATTTGATTTTCACTAAGCTTTCAAATAAATGTCTTTTCTCTTTTTTGAAACTGCTTAAATAAGTAAGAAATAAAATGTTAGGTTAATATATACTTTTAAACATTTCAAATTCTTAATTAAAAAGATCAAAAATAATATTTGTTCAAATTTTACACATTAAATACTATTTTTAACATCATACTCTATACATCGAATTTCTCTATATAACGAATTTTTTACTGGAACGATGGATTTCGTTATATAGAGGCTCGACTGTATATATAACATGTATATTTATTGCATGTTTTTCAGTGTTTCTTTCAATGCAAAAGAATGGAATAAAATTTTAAAAAACCCTAAGAAATTGTCAAAAATATACTTTTTGAGTCTCCATGTATCATCAAATTTTATGTAAAAAAAAATAAAATTTAATTTTTTCAGCTGTTCAATCTTTCTTAATCAGGTTGTTAATATAAATCCGATAACTGAAATTTAAAAGGATACATAAATAAACCCTGGAGTCTGAAGAGGTTATAAGAACAAAATCACTCAAATAATATGTAAACACTTCTAATTAAAATGCTCATTAAAAGAAAGGCAGCTTTTTTATTAATGTATAACTCCGCCTGTTAGAAACCGGAAATAACGGCCAGCGTTTAATAATTTGAAATGTATTTTTCGAATGCTTTTAACTATTTATATTTAATGAGTTTATAAAATAATAATTACTTTGATGTTAAAACATTAATTTTAAACTCTAACGGTTAGCCAATCGTTATTCTATAAAATAGCTAGTTAAATCATAGAATCCAATAATTTTAAACACTTTAACAGACTTACAAGGAAGGTCTCCATACGGGCATACTCAGAAAAATCTGAAAAAATTACAGAATGTTCGTCTCATATAGTTATATATGTTTAAAAAAAATTTCGGCGGAACCTCCTTATAACGTCCGTAAAAAAATAATAAAAATTTCGTTTATTTGGCGATTTATCTCCGGTTGGCGTAAAAACGAAATTTTGAAAAATACGCTTTTATGCTTCGAATACTTTTTAAAGAAAAAACTTTCTATGTTCAATTTATTTAAATGAGTTTAGTTTAAGTAATTTTAGTTTTGCATTTTTACTTTACTTTAAGTGTAATTTTTTCATATACGTTTATATGTACTTATAACAAAATGAAATTAATATATTTTATCATTTAAAAAGCACAATTTAAATTGATTAAAATTGTTCCAAATTGAAAAATACACTGTCAAAAATCTGCTGCATTTTGTTGCAACCCACTCCCTTGCTTGTATAGAAAACGGTTACTTGGCCGTGAAATGGAGCTTTCTCATTGGTTGGAATAGAGATATTATATACAAGCGGTGGAGTGCGTTGCAACAAAATGCAAAATTGCACAAGCTACAACACCACTAAAAATCTGTACCATTTTCTGCAGCGTCACTCCACCGCTTTTATAGAAAACGGTCAATTTACCGTGCTATGGAACATTCTCATTGGTCAGAAGAGAGATATTCTATAAAAGTAGTGGAGTGACGTTGCAGTAAATGCTGCAGATTTTTAACAGTGAAGTCAATTAAAATCAATTTTCAGATTCGTTAAAATCGTCTGCTTTTGGCGAGGAAATGCACTGCTCGCCAAATCCCGCGTCGCTTTCAGTTTTTCACGCCAATTATTCCAAACTATTTTATTTAAAAAACTTTTTCCAAACTTTATTTAAAAAAATGGATTTTTAAATAGTCTAATAGCATTAAATATTAATATAACGACTTACAATAGCAAACTCGAAAATGCTCCAAAAAAGAATTAAATGCATAAAAATATAGAAATATGTATAAAATAAGCAAGTAGAAGGCCAAAGTTATAAATTTAGTGGTTTTTTAAGTGTTTATTTAAGTAAAAATGTTCTTTTAAACTCATATGAAAACTTTAAACGCGTTTTCTGAAAAATTAAATTGTCATCGGAAAAGGTGAACGACTATTGCTCTAACTCAAAATTTTATTATCTTATAACCATGAAATTTTTTGTGTAGCTTTTTGAGAATGTCTAGAGTGTAATGAACTAAAGAATTAGCTCTAAGTGACTTATTTGTCGATATATAGCTATTTTAATGAAAAATTACACGTAAAATTATCGAAATTTTCTATGTAGTTGTATATAATCAGCTGTATCTCTTTTAGATTTCTGTATATTGACTAGTTTTTAGTTCATTACACTCAATAGTGTCTAATATGCATATGATGAAAAAAAAATTGGGTTATATGCATTATTTTTTTTTTTTTTTTTTTAGAGCCGGAGCCGTTTTTATAAAAAAAATGCTAAAAAATGACCAAAAGTCTTCAAAATTTCAAAAAGTTGCATTGATATTATATATATTTTTTAAATAATTTTCTTTATTCTGTGTTACATTACACTGAAAAATACCAAAAAATGTGTCTAAATTAGAGTTTTAAAAAAAAATGTCTCCGAACGTAGTCGGATACCTTAAATCAGTGAAGTATGCAAAGAATAAATGTATAACTATAAAGAGTTATTTTAAGGCGGGGTTAATTTGTGTGCCCTCTCATAATATCCATTATGCAAGCGAATATTCAATTTTAAATTGGTTTAGATATCCATTGTGCTTAAAATTGTGTTTTGAAAAAAAAAAAAAAAAAAAGAGTTAATCAGTGATGTTTAGAAAACTATGATATTACATCGGTTATGGATTAATACAAACCTAAATTACATCTCACACCAGAAATATTTCAATACAAGAATTTAGCTTTATATATAATTGAAAGCATTTTATAAGTGTTGAGTGGTCCGATTGCCTAATATGCTTTTAAACAGAACTCCCATTTACCAATAAATAGTCTATGATTGCTCTTGGCGTATACGGTAGAAGTTGACCGCTCTTTTTTATTTTTTTTTTCTCTTAATTTCTTTAAAAAATGCTTTTTCACTTATGATTTATGTATTACTTGAAATATTTCGTTTACGTCAACTACCATTTATAGATTTATAATAAAAATAATGAGTTACGAGTCCAATATTTTATTACCAGTTTCTTTTCGGTTTTTATCTCTGTAACTGAGGTTTCTTTTATTCTAAAAATTCTGGGAACAGATGTAGTATTTGCCGTTTCAGAAATTATATATTTAAAAAAAGAACAGCAAAAATAAATGAATACATCCAAATACATAAATAAAAAATCGGCAAGAAAATGGCCGCCATCTCCGGGCGAATACTACATGATAGCCAACGTTCTTTCAACTTCAATTTAGATATATGAATCAAATCTTGCTCTCTCCATTTTTAAATACTACAACTAATAATAATAATAGTAACAAGTTTTTTTCCATTTTAGTTGTAGGCACTTCTGTTCATATTTGTTTAAAGCACGGATATTTTTTTTTTTTTTTTTTTTTTTTTTTTTTTGCCGAATTGCGTATATGTCGTCAGTTATTAATAATAGATAAATAAATATTTTTTTAATTACATACTTGGAAAGCTTGAAATAATTATTTTTGTTTTAAGGAAACATTTTTTCAGAAGATTTTTTTTTAAATTTCGAAAAACATTAAAATGTTTTCGGCCTTCTTCTAAAGTTAATAAGTATGTTGCCTAAAAAAATGTGTAGTAATCAACACATGATTTTTTTTAAGACCTAGAGGTTTTTTTTTCACTATACATGACTAGAAAAAATAAAAATGAAAGACTTTTATTTTTTACAACTTCTATATTTTACTACCGGCATGCTATTTTATTCAAGATATTTTAATTGAATGTGTAATTAATTAAATTTGTTAGATAAAAAATATATGCTTTTGAAATAAATATATGAAAATGTCTTCATGTAGTATAATATTTATTGTAAAAAAAATCAATAAATAAGCCTAACGCATTATTTTCTTTTATTATGCTTAGTAATATTAGTTTGGTCTCTATTAAACTTACATTTTTTTTCTTTAATAAAGCAAAATGTTTTTAAAAAATTTTACTACGGCACAAAATTATGTTTTGTACACAAAAACCATCAAATTAAAATGGCAATTCCGAATTTATTTATAAGAATTTTTTATTTAAAAATTAAACATAAGTATGCATTTTCCAATACTGTCCTGCTTTTGCGTAAATACGGGTTAGATTGCCTTAGAAAGACCCCCCACTAGGGTGAAGCGAAAAAAATTAATTTTCAAAAATCAAAAACGGGTAGGTGCCAAAAGCTACCTTTATACTAGTACATCAACTGAATGAAATTTTACCGTTGGAAAAAAATGGCTTGAGTCTGCGCTTTTGCTCCAAAAATCGAAATTTTGGGTAAAATTTGCCATTTTTTGACATTTTTTCAAAAAAATTAAAAAATTCCTACAGAGCTGGTTATTATTTAAAAGTGTTACTTAAACCTTTATACTTATCTGCTTAACATGACATGACATGACATCGCGGTGCTTACGGAGTGCCAACACAATGTGAGTCCATTGCGCGTAACCTCCAACTAAATATAAGGAAATGAACATAAAAAGATGAATTTCGAAGCAAAGCACGGTCAAAAAGTATAATTTAGAGTCTCTGGTGGAAATCCGAAGATTATTCCAGAGCTGGAAGCACGAGGTTAAATATAACCTCCAGAAGAAGGGCGCATGTGGCATCCAAACGAGTTTGGTTGCCCCATACTTCGATGTCATTTCACCAACTGGCGTCGGCAAAAAACAGAGAGTGAAAAGGCAGTATGGTACCAAGAAGCACAGAAAAGGCATAGCATAAGGTATCCCAGCCCACGACTAACTCTAAGAACCAAAAAAAAAGGGGGCCACATAGCTCACTAATTTTGGTGACAATCACCTGAAATTCGTTCACCTTCGAAGTGTCCCATCGGCTAACATAGCGGCACAGGTCCCGCGTTTTACTGGCATATGTTATCGGCCACCTGGACCGCACTACCAAACGAAGTTCCTGTACACACTACGCTCGCGCAGGTCCACAACTCCAGTAAACAAGATTTTCGGTTCATGCCTGGTCTAAAAGGGGGGTAAAATTTAGAAAAAAAAAAAAAAAATTTTTAAACTGAAAACTGAAAAATGCTTAAACTGTGACAAGAAATTTTGCGACCATTGCCAGAGGCGAGTTCCTCACACACCAGCGGTCGAGGGTAGAATGAGCCAAAAGGGGAAGAAAAGGTCTTAAATAGCCGAGGTACAGTGAGCAAGCACCTCATTGGCCAATAGGAATATGAGGAATGCGTGCCTATCCTCAAAGTTGGAAGTGACTTCGTAAACAACTGAAATTTTGAGAAAGATAGAGTACCCAATTACGAATAAAAGAAAGTAAAGGGCATCCGAAATAATAAAACAGGTAACAAAAAAGTTAAAATAACAATTAATTAGGAAAGCTGAAATACGCGATTGTACAATACTACAGAATGCTGCATGACGTCAGGGGTAATCCAATTCTAGTTGAAAATTTCTTTCATACTAGGGAAAATATAATTTTTCCCGGGAATTCTGCTTTAGGTGACGGCAGAAGGATTCCTTCTGGATGTTTTTGAGCATGGGATGAAGTTATCATCCCGTGCAAGTATAGCGAGGGGCCGTTTCCGGTTTTCCCCCACTGTTCCATCATAACGCCTAATGGCATTTAAAGCAGGATTCCGCACGGCAGGGACAGACCTGTAAAACTTCATTGTAAGTTTCTTGATTTCCGCAAAAATCGGTTTAATTTTAAGGTCACGATGAATGACGTCATTGCGGACATAACGGGTTGCTTTGGTAAACCTACGAAGAAGCTTATTCTGGAAAGTTTGAACTTTATCAAGTCTAGTTTTGACTGCACTTCCATACACAACCGAACCATAAGTTATGATCGGTCTGATCATGGATTTATATAGTAACAATTTATTTTTCATAGACAGGGGGCTGTTCCAAGCCAAGAGGGGATTAAGGGAGCCCACGGCGCGGTTCGCACGATCCAGAGTTTCTGTGATGTGCGTACGCCATGTTAATTTAGAATCTAGGTGAATGCCTAGGTACTTATAATCTGACCTCCAGGGAATTGGTTCGTCATTCAGTTTGAAATTTAAATTAGCAATGGGGTTTGAACGTTGGTTGGTGAAAAGAATGGCGGCACTTTTGGCACTATTCACTTTAATTTTCCATTTTTTAAACCAAGCCGAAAGTATATTCAAATAATTTTGCAGTTTAGAGAACACTCTTTGTGCTTGTTTGTGTTTGTATAGCATGGCTGTGTCATCGGCGAAAATCGCTAAGTCGATGTCAGGCTCTTTGGGAATGTCATTAATAAAGACGTTAAATAGAGTGGGACCGCTCAGAGAACCTTGTGGAACAGAGCTAGAAATTGGTTTAGGGTTAGAGTAGGAACTTCCTACTCTAACAGAGAAGGATCTGTTTTTAAAGTAGTCTGCATAGATTTTAATTAGTTGGGCAGGAACTTTTAGTTTGATAAGTTTAAAAAGAAGAGCGATATGCCAGACTTTATCAAAAGCCTTTTGGATATCGAGAAAGATTGCTCCCGTCACACCGCCGGACGTGAAACCGTCATGAATGAGTTCAGAAACTCTCCAAATCTGATGGGTTGTTGAGTGACGTGCTCTAAATCCGAATTGCTCCGGAATCAGCACGTCGTTAGAGTTTAAGAACTCCTTCAGGCGGTTGACGAGAACATATTCATAAACTTTAGATAAACATGAGAGTAAAGAGATAGGTCGAAAGCTGGTTGGGGCGTGGCTGTCCTCCGCCCCACTTTTCAGTAGGGGAACGACAATAGCCTTTTTCCAGCAATCAGGAAAAACATTTAAAGACATCATGCAATTAATTAAAAGAACAATATAAAGAATAAATTTGTTAGGTAGGTTAATAAGCATATTATTAGAAATGCGGTCCTCACCTGGAGACTTATTCTTTTTTAAGCCTGAGATGTACTCCCCTACCTCGGTAGGCGTGGCCGGGGGTAGCGTGTTTGGTGTGTTTTTGTTTAAGAAATTTTGGACTGTGGTCTCCAACACAGTTGCAACCCTGGGGTTGTCCATACCAGAATTAGGTGTAAACTGACTTCTAAGACTTTCAGCAATTGCTTCGGCCTTTTCAGTGTTAGTATAAGCCATGCCATTTGGGCATCTGATGGCCGGAATGTGTGTTTGTGTCCTACGAATGCGGGAAGCAGCCTTCCAAATGGTGTTGTCATCAGTCGAAAGAGATTCGACAAAAGTGTTCCAGCGTTCGTGTCTAAACTTGGAGATAGCAGCCTTAATTTTTCTATTAAGATGATTTAACTGGGTCCTAAAATATTGCGTGCGATAGATCTGCCATGTCCTGCGAGCACGATTTCGCTCGGTTATCAATTGCCTGACCTCCTCCGGTAGTCTGAGAAATGCAGCAGTGGTTTTTCTCGGCTGAGAACACTGCTCAAATGTATCTCTCAAGACGTCACCAAGTTGACTGATGGCAAGTTCCGCCTGCTCTTTCGTTTCCGGCAGAGTGGGCGGAGTTTCACGCTGTTCAAGTAGGAATTTGAAGTCTTCCCATCTAGTATGAATTTGCTTGCCAAGATCGAGGTTGTAAGAGTCAACTTGGTACCGGAGAAGAACCGGCAAGTGGTCCGAACTCAACTCGTTCTGCGTTTGAATGCAGTAAGGATAAGGAAAATTGCGGGTGATCGCTAAGTCCAAGTAAGTCTGCTTAACATATTTAAACTATAAAATAATATCTGTAGCCTGTATAATTGGAGCAAATCTGACGACTTTTGGTAAAAACCAGCGTTACCTCTCTATTGGAGCACACAACGAAATGTTGTTTTGAATGCATTTCTTACCTATCTGCTTTCAAAACTATTCTGTATATAACTCGTAGATGTGGCTGCATTTCATATCCCACCCGTCTCAGCCACCAACAATCTAGGCCCAGTGTTTTATTTATGTATTGAATTGTTATTTTTTTTTTCCTGAAGAAGGGCATAAGTTTTCTATGTATCAAAGTAGGTTACCTCTTCTTTGTTTTCACTGACATTGGATGTTACTGTTGTGACCTGCTGCACGTATATTTTTATACCTTGTATAACAGAAAAGGTAGCTGAGTAATGTATTAGGTATGTTGTTAATTGAACCTATTCAGCAGTCTATTAACGTCATTAAATTTTCATACAATTAATGCATTATGATTGGGAGTTCTGTTACCACCACATTTTTTCAATCAATTACATTATATGTATAATGATATGTCTAAAAATTGATTGTATAAATTCAGTTTCTAGTATGTCATCATTTACTGTACCTATTACATTGAACATATTTTGAGAAGCTAGTAGTTTAATATTAAGACGATCGTCATAGAGGATTGCGAACAAAATTTGCGTGTAAAGCAGCAATATTTCGAAAGAAGTTTTAGTGTTTATTTTATGTCGTTTCCTGTATTGTTTCGTAGTCGAATAATTTCTAATAAGCTTTTAATCTATTCTTTAGGTGTGTATTACATTTGGTATAAAATATCCCGCGGTATATTGTATAAACTTTTATTATATATTTTGTGAGTGAATCTATAGACTCTGATTGCCAATCTGTGCTTATATAAAGCGGGAAATTTTATTCGCTTTATGAGCTGTTTTTTTGTGCGAGATGGTTTCTAAATTCCTATCCCCCTTTTCTTCTGAGAAATAGCTTTCCTTATGAATTAGCTTTGAAATCTCCGACAGAAATTTCTAGTGTGTTCTGAGTATCTTTTACTTAATTTGAGAAAATAATTCTTTAAAATTAATATCTATTTTATAAAAAATGCAATAGGAAGTGAATAGTACGTAGACAAAGATGTTCTTATTCATTCAGTGAATCCATGTAGATTATAACGTTTTGCATCGACTTCTCTAATAATTGACCCAGAGGAAATTCACTGGAGTTGAAGTAGCATATGATTCAATATTATACACAATTCTAAGCTTACCCAATGCAAAATGATTCACAGCGACAAATAGAATTTTCCTAAATTTAAATGAGTACTTATAGTCAATTAGAGTCTGTACATTCTCTCAAAAAGTACTATGCATTATAAGTTTATGCCCAAAACAGCTTATCATTGAATATTCTTCACTCATAAAATGGGAATCTAAAAGTTAATGAGAAATTACCTGGCAACGAAAACACTTAGAAAACGGCATAAAAATGGAAAAAAAAAGTTTTCAATAACAACGGTTGCTGTGTTGCAATTTTCTCTGACGATCACCAGAAATCACATTAAACAGCTCGCTTCTCAACATATAAAAAATGCAAAAGCAGAATAAATGATGGCATACTTATAGTTGAAATACCTGAAATCATCTTTGAATCAGGTCATTAAGTAAAAAAATATAATTGACTGAAAAAAATGTTGTGGTAACAGAACTTTCATCAACTGGATGTAAGTTTGATAAAGACAATTACTCTGCCCTTCATTTTTTTGTATAAGCTGCAAAAATATAAATTAAGATAGTCACAGCAGCATGTGAATACAAAGAGCAGATAAACGGTGGATGCATCGAAAACATGCCAAATTTTGATAAAGAAAATCACAAATCAATATATAAATAAAACACTGTACTAAGATGATCGAATAGTGGGGACGGGTGGTACATGAAATATAGCCACCTCCACGACGTATGTCCAAGGTAGTTTTGAAAAGAAGAGCTGTATTAAAAACAATTCACTGTATGTCCCAATAGAGTGGTAATGCCGTTTTCTTACCAAAATTTGTCTGTTTTGCTCCAGCTATACGGAATAAAGATATTGTTTTATAGTTTAAATATATTAAGCAGATAAATATAAAGGTTTAAGTAACACTTTTAAATAATAACCAGCTCTGTAGGAATTTTTAAATATTTTTGAAAAAATGTCAAAAAATGACAAATTTTACCCAAAATTTCAATTTTTGGAGCAAAAGCGCAGACTCAAGCCATTTTTTTCAGCGGTAAAATTTCACACAGTTGATGTACTAGTATAAAGGTAACTTTTGGCACCTACCCGTTTTTGATTTTTAAAAAATAATTTTTTTCGCTCCACCCTACCCTTCCCACGCAAGGCAAACCACACTCCTCTAGGAGCCTATATCCCTCGTCTTGATAACTGGCAGCCATAAACATCCAGTACTGTTTTTAATTTCGTTATTGAAAAAAAAAAAAAAAAAAAAAAAACAGATAAAGATGGTGTCAAGCTCGCAGCGGCAATTACTAAGTTCTACCAAAGCATTCCTTCGGTTAGGAATTTCGATGTCGCTAGTATGAGTTGTGACTCGGCTCATGATCAACCGAAACAAGCTACTTAGATATTAAATATGATTTCGTAAATTGCTTCGCCATCGAGTCTTTTATTTCAAATACAGGGATAGCGGGAACGCAGTCCCAACTACCAAAAATTATGCACCCCAAGCAACCGCGATTTGCGGATCTGGCGAACCACAGAGTACGGACAGAGCCTCAACTCGGCTTGAAAAGAACGCCCTCAGTGGATCACTTAAAAACTAAACCATCGCGTTGGCGATTTTTATCCTCGTGATTTCTGTTTAACTGTAACCCTATTCTGGCTTGGCACTTCTTGCTGAATGCTGATTTGATTATCTTTGCACACGTGCTTATTCTATTTTATCTTAGATTTCCGCGCTTATATTGATTCGTAATTATTACTGTTATTGTTCTTGAATTTTCAAGCTTACATTATTAGGTCGTCATGTTAAGAAGAGACACATGTATTGTTTGCAAGACGAATACGTCAAAGTTATTTCATATTAAAATAATTCTTTCATAAATTTCAAAACAATAAGCAGCAAGCCGTCGCTGTATTTTTTTTTCTTTTTTCCCTTATCATTTGTCGCCAAGGAAGCGATGTTTCGCTGAATTAGCAACCTCTCTTATGTTATGATCGTAGTTTCAGAGTGATCCGCTCGTATCGCTACTGTCTATGCGTAATCCCATGTTAAACAAGTTGCCATTACAGTGTATGAAAGTTGATTCTCTGTTCCGTACTCTGTGTGGCAAACGTCAACCCCTCCGTGTGCAATGAGAGGTCTCTGCTCGGGGGAGCCTCCTTTTTGACCAAGGCATACCCCAGTGCAGTGTTGGGTATGAACGTGCTCACTGAACGAAAAATCACGAGTTTCGCTCACTATTTGTGAACGTTGAACTGAACTTCGCTCACTATTTTATGAACGAGTTTGAACTGAACGGAAACTCAAAAAATAGACGAGTTTGAACGAAATTTACGTTCAAATTTACGTTCAATTTTTTCAT
Organism: Maratus speculifer; assembly: GCA_964019185.1. Taxonomy (NCBI): domain Eukaryota; kingdom Metazoa; phylum Arthropoda; class Arachnida; order Araneae; family Salticidae; genus Maratus; species Maratus speculifer. Next base: position 13,697,179 of record OZ025296.1, on the reverse strand, counting down.
AATTTATTTAAAATTTTTCCAGACCTTAGTACACTTTTCCCCTCTTTCAAATGCCATTTAGAGGCCTACACGAGCCTCAGGACGGGTAAAGTCTGGATATCACTTCTCTGGGTAGTATCCTAGTCTTACTTCTTCTGCAGACTCGGGTCGCGCCGAACCGGACCTGGGCTGTAGACAATTTCGCCGAAAATAGATATATACAATAAACTCTCTGTAAAAGGTGGACTGTGTAAGGCGGAAATATGTCTAAATCGGAAAGATTTTCAAGTTCCTGCAAATTCACAGACAGAGTAGAATTTGTCTAAGACGGAATATTGTCTTCTACGGAAAATTTTCAAGATACCGATCGATTCCGCTATAGCCGTATTTTTATTCTAATTTTAAATTACCATGATTCAACAAGTAAACTTTTCTTTAAAGAATAGTTCATATACAATGCTAGGGGATGATGAGAGAAACAGTATTATAAAGGTGCTACAAAAATCTGTGTATGACGAAATCCTGCCTTAAACGAAACAATTTCCAGATCGGTGCCAAATGGATAGAATAATCCGTGTAAAAAAAAAAAAAATCATTACCAAAGAAGGCGAATTTCTTAACAAAGAATCTGTCTACAATGAATTTTTCCTAAGTGTTTTTTTTTTAAAGATTCACCAGTATAGATTTGGAATAAATGTGCCTATTTACGCAGCCCGCGACCCCCTTTTTTAAATGAAAATCATAAGCATGAAAGAGAAACTGTAATAAGTATTTTTTAGAGTTCCGTATTTAAAAAATTAAACGGAACCATTATAAGATCTCCCTCTTGTGTCTGTTTTTTGTCTATCGCAATTGCTATAAGGTAAGTTAGCCCCTTCTCTTCTGTAAAATTAATACTAAGTTCCAAACTAGCAAAAAGAGCAATTACTAAAGCACAATACTCAGACAAGCATTTTCTCGAAGGGTATGCACACAGACATCCAGAGAGTGCAATCGCGTGTTTGTGCCATTTTCAATACTGTACTGACCAAAAGTATATGAAGTTATGCATCGAATTGAACCAAATTTTTTGTGTGAGTGTATGACTATGACTAATTGGTCCTCCCTGACTTTAAAAAAAAATCCGCCAAAAGGGGGCACTGCAATAGCGAATTTTATGCCATTTTCAATATTGCACCACCTAAAAGTTTACTTTCTAGTGGTTAGTTCTAGAACTGAACTAAATTTTTGTATATGATTATTTTTTGGTGAGGCAAGTAGGTCCTCCCATAATTTGAAAAAAAAAAAAAAAAACTGGCTATCATTCTATTGTTTATCGGCTCGTGCAGAGACGGAAATTCGTTTTTATTCCGATTAATTGACTGAAGTAGAAATTTAAGATAAAAATCAAAGTTGGTATGATATTGAATTGTTATTGTAAAATTATTAAAGCATTAAAATGAGTAAAATTTTTTTTTTAAATATTAAAATGTATGTATGAGATAAAATAAAGTTTTGGGAATGGCACATCCAACTAGTTTCCATTCAAATGCCGTTTAGAGGTCTACATGGACTCGGGGCGGGTCGAGTCTGATCCTTAGAAAATATATGCCCGTGAAACTAGGGGAAAAAATACTAATCCAGGTTCGGCACGGAAAAAATAATATGACCCGGCAAGGTCCTTCTGGATAAAAGGCCCGAATATGGTTTGGAAAGAATAGTAACTAGGCCCGTCTTTCCCGAATGTTCAGAAAATGAATGGCCCTGTTCCAGCCCGAAAAGAATGAGGCTCCGGCCGTAAGTCTTCCACGGGGTGTTCAGAACGCAAATTTTTCATTCTTCGTTTTCTTGGTGTCTATTTATTTATTTATTTATTTTTTATACTATTTCTTGAAAGATTATATAAAAGTGTAGTAGTGTTATAGATGATAAATAAAAATTCGAATAAAACGTAACATTTAGTTTTCCATACCAGTATTTAAATGTGCGTATGTGTGTGTAGGGGGAAGGGGGGCACAGACTCAAAGTCATGTAAGTGACAAAGAGCAAAAAACATGTCAGATATGAAATGGATTCTGGTCTAGAACTATGGAGTTCTCGATATTTACAAGATTTAAGCGAGAAAAAAAGGAAAAGTTACTGTATTGTACGTTCTGTGATAAGGCAACTGCTCCTCTTTTGTACAGATTGTCCTTGGAACCATAGGCGTAGCGTCGGGGGGGCACGTGCCCCCCCAATCATCTGTACCCGGGCGCCAGAACAGAAAGCGTAGGGGCGCCTAATGAGGGCTTTTTTTTGTTTACATGTAAAAATGTATATATATATACATCGAATTTGAATAAAAAATCTCACAGACGGAAAATTCAAAAGGAAAACTCAATCAAGAGTATCTTTATGCATTCTGTCATTTAAACAAATCAGTCTCTACTTAAAAACCCTCTTCTGTATGAAACTGTATCTCACCGACAATTGCCAAAAACCAAGCGATTTCACTAGGAATTGCAGAGGGGGGGGGGGGGTGTCTCGAACGTCAAAACGAAAGGCGAACGAGTCTCCAAATGAAGATTTTGTTTGTCTTTACATTCAAAAGTGCTTATGTATGGAATTTGCATAAAAATATCTCACAGCCTGATACCAAGTGATTTTCCTAGGGGTTCTAGAGGGGGCACGTGTCTCGGACGCCATAACGAAAAGCGAAGGGGGCGCCAAACGAAGATTTTTTTGTCTTTACATACAAAAATATATATGTATGGAATTTGTATAAATATGTCTCAGAGCCTGAAACCATGTTATTTCTCTAGTGGTTGCAGAGGGGCATGTATCTCGACGTCATAACGAAAAGCGAAAGGGGCGCCAAATGAAGATTTTTTTGTCTTTACATACAAAAGGGTTTATGTATGGAATTTGCATAAAAATATCTCACAGCCTGATACCAAGTGATTTTCCTAGGAGTTCTAGAGGGGGCACGTGTCTCGGACGCCATAACGAAAAGCGAAGGGGGCGCCAAACGAAGATTTTTTTGTCTTTACATACAAAATATATATGTATGGAATTTGTATAAAAATGTCTCAGTGCCTGAAACCAAGCGATTTCTCTAGGGATTGCACAGGGGACACGTGTCTCGGACGTCATAACGAAAAGCGAAAGGGGCGCCAAATGAAGATTTTTTTGTCTTTACATACAAAAGTGTTTATGTACGGAATTTGCATAAAAATATGCCACAGCCTGATACCAAGCGATTTCCCTAGGGGTTGCAGAGGGGCATGTGTCTCTAACGTCATAACGAAAAGCGAAGGGGGCGCCAAACGAAGTTCTTTTTTTTTTTTTTTTTTTTTTTTTTTTGTCTTTACATACAAAAATATATATGTATGGAATTTCCATAAAAATGTCTCAGAGCCTGAAACCAAGCGATTTCTCTTGGGCTTGCAGAGGGGGCGCGTGTCTCGGACGCCATAACGAAAAGCGAAGGGGGCACCAAACGAAGATTTTTTTGTCTTTACATACAAAAATATATATGTATGGAATTTGTATAAATATGTCTCAGAGCCTGAAACCATGTTATTTCTCTAGGAGTTGCAGAGGGGGCACGTGTCTCAGACGCCATAACGAAAAGCGAAGGGGGGCGCGAAATGAAGATTTTTTCTGTCTTTACATACAAAAGTGTTTATGTATGGAATGTACATAAAAATATCTCGCAGCCTGATACCAAGCGATTTCTCTAGGGATTGCAGAGGGGGCATGTATCTCGACGTCATAACGAAAAGCGAAAGGGGCGCCAAATGAAGATTTTTTTTTTTTTTTTGTGTTTACATACAAAAGTGTTATGTATGGAATTTGCATAAAAATATCTCACAGCTTGATACCAAGCGATTTCCCAAGGGGTTGCAGAGGGGGCATGTGTCTCGAACGTCATAACGAAAAGCGAAGGGGGCGCAAACGAATTTTTTTTTGTCTTTACATACAAAAATATATATGTATGGAATTTGTATAAATATGTCTCAGAGCCTGAAACCATGTTATTTCTCTAGGAGTTGCAGAGGGGGCACGTGTCTCAGACGCCATAACGAAAAGCGAAGGGGGCGCCAAATGAAGATTTTTTTGTTTTTACATACAAAAGTGTTTATGTATGGAATTTGCATAAAAATATCTCACAGCCTGATACCAAGCGATTTCTCTAGGGGTTACAGATGGGCATGTATCTCGACGTCATAACGAAAAGCGAAAGGGGCGCCAAATGAAGATTTTTTCTGTCTTTACATACAAAAGTGTTTATGTATGGAATTTGCATAAAAATATCTCACAGCCTGATACCAAGCGATTTCTCTAGGGGTTGCAGAGAGAGGGGCATGTATCTCGACGTCATAACGGAAAGTGAAAGGGGCGCCAAACGAAGTTTTTTTTGTCTTTACATACAAAAATATATATGTATGGAATTTGTATAAAAATGTCTTAGAGCCTGGAACCAAGTTATTTCTCTAGGGGTTGCAGAGGGGGCACGTGTCTCGGACGCCATAACGAAATGCGAAGGGGGCGCCAAATGAAGATTTTGTTTGTCTTTACATACAAAAATATATATGTATGGAATTTGTATAAAAATATCTCACAGCCTGATACCAAGCGATTTCCCTATGGGTTGCAGAGGGGGCATGTGTCTCTGACGCCATAACGAAAAGCGGAAGGGGCGCGAAATGCAGATTTTTTTGTTTTTACATACAAAAGTGTTTATGTATGGAATTTTCATAAAAATGTGTCACAACCAGAAAATTCGAAAGCGAAATTGTACCAAAGCATCTCTATAGCTTCTGCAATGTAAATAGGTTAGTTTCTGTTCCAAAACCCCTCTTCTATGTGAAGCTGTACTTCCATGGGCGCCCATATGGGGGGGGGGGGGCTTGATCCCCCCCTCCTAGATTTTGGTAAAGCCAAACTGCTTTTCAATATGAATCAGTTGTAATGTTTGAAAATTTTAATTTTATTTTGTAAAAAACAAAGCATAGAAAAACTGCTCAGACAAGATCAGAAGGGTCGGAAGAAATTTCCGTTTTAAATTCTATTAAATGAAGAAAATGACATTAAAATTACAGTAGTGTCGATTTTTGGGATGAAAATGTTCTGAAAAGACTTCTCATTTCTCTCCATTTCCCTTCGGTAGCGAAGAAAGGTGATAGATATCAGTCTACATCCTTGACCAGAGGGGGTACGGTCAAGTTTCGGTCCGTGAGAGGGTGGTTACATTGTATTATCTTAAGTAGGTTCAGAATTGCGGATGGTTCCCTTCAAGGTCAACTAAAATTTCACGGAAACGGAGTGTTTTCCCTTTTCCTTTCTTTTCTTTCTTTTTTTAATGGCAAAGTCAAAAGTCACTCTAGAATTCTGAGACACATCACTGACACTGGGGTTGATGGTTGAAAACAGTCTTTTTTTCTCACCGTCAGTAATCTCTTCCGAGTCACCCATGACTCCGATTTTTTTTTTAAATCTCTAAAAACATTAGTAAACATTTTATTTTCGAAATTTAAAGAAGAATTTATAAAGATAAATTTTTATTACCTATCAATAGTTTTCGAAAACATTCCCGAATAACTTTTACAGTGCATTAGTCAGTTCTCTCTACCTAAAAAGCCGGTTTTTCAGATGTTATGACATTTCAAGTAAATATTTTCATGTTCAGCAAACATGTCTAAACTGAAAAACGCATTGAATTAACAACATTAACATTAAAATTTACATTTTTCTGTTACAACTGCATGCATAATTTCAGTTATGCAGTTGAAAATGTCTAATTAAAATCTGATAGTCTCCGAAAAACCGATTTTCTGGGTAAAGAAAACTGACTAATACATTATAAAAGCTATTCTAAAACATTTCCAAATATGAAGAGCTGCTAATAAAAAATTGTTTATAAATTCTTCTTATTATTATTTAAATTTCGAAAACAAATTGCTGCTTTAGATTTTTAAAGATAAAGGAACGCTTTTCAGAATTTTGGATGACTTAGAAGCTGTTATCGAATTTTTTAGTTCGTGATTATTGTATATTTTCGTAGTTTAAGAATCATCTGTCCTTTTTACGGTGTTATAATTGTATTGTCTAGTTGAAACTTCTAGATTAATGAAAACTAAGAGCTATAAATAAAATTTTAATTCATATGAAATGTAGCTTTTAATAGTCTCAAACATTTCTATTAATCTAAAATGTAACTGATTTTTAAATAATCTGTAAAATCTTTTTTCTTCAGTTTAAACACTTAATGAAAAATCATAAAAGTTTCATTTGACATAGACAGATTTTACTGTATTTTAGTACCAAAAATATTTACTAAAATGTATGATAGCTCTGAAGGAAGTTGATATTTTTTAGCCCCCCCCCCCCTACAATTAATCATATGGGCGCCCATGTGTACCTCATAGATAATTGGCAAAATCCAACCAATTCCCTGGGGGTTGCAAAGGGGGCATGTGCCTCCTAAGCCAAATCAAAAGACAAAGGGTGCGCTAAATAAAGATTTTGTTTCTCTTTGCATATAAAAAATGTATATGTGGAATATATATTAAATTTATATCAAAATGTTTCTCTGCTTGAAAATTAAAATGAAAACTGAACCAAATGTATCTCTATGCCGTCTATCATTTAAATAAATCAGTCTCTAACTCAAAAACCCTATTCTGTAGGAAACTGTACCTCACCGACAATAGCCAAAAACCAAGCGATTTCCCTAGGCATTGCAGAGGGGAGGGGGGTGGGTGTCGAACGTCAAAACGAAAGGCGAAAGAGTCTCCAAATGAAGATTTTGTTTCTTTACATACAAAAATTTATAAATATGGAATTTGGTAAAGCGCATGAAGCAAAAATATGAAATGATATAAAATACAACTCAAGATTACCTTATTTTATAAAAAGCCCCCCCCCCCCCCCCCAAAAAAAAACAACTTTTGTTAAGTTGGTAATTTTTTATTATTGATCTTATTTTTTAAAAAAACTATAAACTAAAATTTTTATCATTGCTAAATATTGTAAGAAATTGTTTTTTCAAGGTAACTCTCAGATACAAACTGCATTTTTTCACACTTTTTTTTTTTAATCCGAAGAGGTGCTCTTATTTTCAATTTTATGACTGAATAGTCTTTTCCACTTTACGATAAACTCAGAAATACTTTTAGATGATGTTGTCAATTTGGCATTTTGAACTGAATTTCCGAACAATGATAGTGCAAGTGAGGCAAAAAAAAAAAAAAAAAAAAAAAAAAAAAAAAAAAAAAACGCCATGAGACAGTAACTTCCCTTAAGATTTAATTCTTTTATAGAAAAATAGAAACATAAACATTTGATCATAAATCTCTTCAATAATCACGACTGCAATTGTCATGTTTTTACGTTTAAAACTTAGAAAATAATCAGAAAATATGTCAGAAAGTTTTTTGTTGTTGTGCAAGGAAAAAAAAATATCCTTTCCAGAATCGGCTTAAATATTTATTTAAATTCTTTGTTTTCCGCGTTTAGCATCATATATTTTCTTGATATATTTACAAATTCATTTTCATTAGTATATATGAAGATTTGAAACTAGAAAAGTCCTAAAAATTTTCACCATGATTTTCAATAATATATTCAACTGTCTTCGGGATTTATTATTGTAATTATTCTTCTTATTATTAGGGATTTTTTTTTCAATCCGTATTTTCAATGAATCTTGTAGCAAAGAATATGAAAAATACTATTTTTTCTTTTAAAAGATATGTTTTCAAAAATAAATGTTTTTGTAAATAGCAAAGATGATTTTTTTTCTGTAGAATTCAAAACTTTTTAAAAAATTTAAAAAGAATTACATTTTTTAGAAAATATATCGATCTTCAAACATGATTAACATTTAAAATTTATAAATTAAAATTCATATTTTTAAATCAAAATCGACCTTTTTTTTTTTTTTTTTTTTTTTTTTTTTTACCTATTATACGTAGCATAGGGTAAATCTTGCAATCGTTTTGAAAATCGAAAAAAAAAAAAAAAAAAAGACGAATTTACACGTTTTAGATACTGGAGATTCTAAAAAAGATTTTTATTTCCAGAAAAATAAAATGCCGTCCGTCTGTGTCTGTAAACGCTCGGTCTCCCGAACAAATTGAGATAGAGACTTGAAACTTTGTATGTTCTTAGTATGTAAGAATGGAACGAAGCATATTTAATTTCGGTAACCTTGATTATTCGGAACTATTTTTTTTTTCGGATTCTCGAAAAATTCGTTCTGATGAAAGGTATATAAAGTTTTTCGAATTTTTGTATTTTAATTAGTGGATGTAAAATAAAATAAAATAACACAAATTTTGCATAAAGAATGAAGTCGATCGGATTATTAGTTACCGACATATGTGTAATCTTGTTTTCCACATTCTTCGATTTTTCATGACTCTGTATTTCATTCAAATTTCGATTCAAAGATATATTTTAATTGAAAATGCGACCCTTAATTCGAAGTAGTAAACTGTTAATATGATTATTATTTTTGGAGTTATAAGGATGTTTTTTTTTTTTTTTACACAATTCGGTACTACTTGAGTAGCTTGGTGTTTCATAATTTGTCGAAATTGGCTCATCTGCAGTTCATTAACTCCTTTGCGACGGGAGCCTTTTACGAAATTTTTAATGTTTGTCAACGATTTTTTAAAACAGAAATTTGTGCCGTATTAAATCGAGAAAATGCTCCAATTAAATAAGGTAAATTTTACAGTAAAGTTTTGCTGGTGTGGATAAACAAGAATTCTTAAGTCTTTTTACGGCACGTATACATATCGCTTGTCCCCAAGGGATTAATAAAGCATTACTATATATATTTAAAAATTTAAATGTATGATAATTTTTTTTTGTAATATATTTTATAAATATTTCACACATGTTTAATTTTATATGTTATATTATGCAGATCCATGATGGGTAAGTATTACGGTGGCCCATAGCGACTAGTTTTGTATTCATTTTATTTATTCATTCATTTAACATTTATTCATTCATTAACGGCTCTACTTAAAAATTTACGCGAAGCCGATATGAGACCATTTTCATTGGTTATGACTTTTGCGAGAATAACAATTATAAATATTTTTTACGATACTAGTTTGACAAAATCATTATAGAAATTATAATATGCCCAGATTAGAGATCAGATAATTGGACAATCACATCGTATCTAAGCACAAACTCTATTTCATAAGCAGACCCGTGCTGGACCGAGATCAGGCTTATGTATAATGTTTTTTTCCAGCATAGTCGAATCAGAGCAAAACTGGATCTAGTTGTTTACAGTGGGACAAGCAATATGCTTTCGAGAAATATTAATAGATTAATCAGGCCTCAAAATAAATTTAAAGGACCTGCCCAACAAAAAAATTGAACGAACCTGCCGTTCCGGATCGATAAAAAGAAAAATTAAGCAGGCCTACCGGCCCGATATAAAAATCTCTACTGAGTCGACAGAATGTGACTTTCGCAAGAATATGTATAATTTCCGTCACGACTTTCGAGCCGATGATAGTTTGACAATATCAATAAAGGAATGTACGAAGTGTCCAGCATATAGATCGGCATCGGACAGTTATATGGCATCGGGGGCTGAATCGGGGCTTAATTTTTTTAGCAGATTTGTACTAGGTCAAAATCAGGCTTGAATTTTTTTACACAGTAGAGATTAGACAAAAGTAGACCTAATTTTCTCAGGATGTGGAGGGCAAGGAATATGTTCTGTAATAATAGCGATAATGAACATATATTAACATAATCTTCGTAAGAACAACTTAAGGTTATTCTCAAATTCTCAGCTCAACAATATGAAATTTGACATACTTTCTGATTCATTTTTCTTTATAAAGGCATAAAATTGACAGGCCTGATGATTGAAGTAATTTGGAATCGAATAGCATTTTCCATTTTTTTAAATAAATAAATAACTTTTTGATTTACAAACTATTCTAATCACTTGATGACAAGTTTTTCTTCTCTCCAATACAATTGCGTCTTGAATTTCTATCCAGTTCAATTGGATCCAACTTTCCGGGTAATTATGTTTTGTTTCTTTTTAAAGGCCGTGGAAAACTCATTTTTTCGATGACCCTCGTATTTCAAAATCTTCTTTTATTATAGTTTCAAAAATTAGAATTTTTTCAACCAACTTTTTTTTTTTTTTTTTTTAATTACATCAAGTTTTATGAATCTTTATTTGAATGTTGAAAAGTCTTAAATATCTAAGCAATTATTAATTCTGCTTTTCATTATTTTCTGGCTTGTGAACACATAGTAATTTAAAATATACTGTAAAATTATCCAATTAATACTTACGTTTTTTTACCATTTTTTGTACTAGCAGAACCTGCCGTAAACTATGAAAATATAAACGGGTTGGGACCTCTAGCATTTCCCATTGGAGGGACATGCTAAAAAAACGGTCACCACATGCGCGAAATTTATTCTACGAGCTACGATTTTATTCATTTTTTGACCGACAATCATTTTTAGGGAATTTCTATATCTCTCTTGATCACCCCCCCCCCCCCCGTCTTAAAACATTGCGAACTCTTTGACAAAAAAATGCAAATTTCTATATGTTATTTAGTTTTGAATTTCTAAATTAAAATTAAACCTTTTAAAGTTCCAAAATAAAAGCGAAATAATTATTTAATAGAATTTATTTATGTTTGTTAGTTTTATGATGCCTACCAAAAGAAAAAGATTTTTTGTTACTTTTTTGGAGCTGGGGGGGGGGGGGGCGCCAAATTGAAAATTTGCCAAAGGGCGCAGTTTTTACTTCGCTGGTGCCCCCCCAAAAGTTTTGGTCACGCTACGCCTATGCTTGGAACTAACGAAAGTCTCTCCGTACGATGTTTTCCGAACCCCTACGCTTAAATTCTAGGAAACTACGTATAGAAATCAGGTCCCCTCTCGTCTCAAAGATAATAATCTAACTACACCGTTTTGGAAAGGTTTTGCGCTTTCTCTGTAAATTATTTTTGAATAGAACTGGGAGCTACCATGCTATGTATAAAAGAACAGATAATGTTCAAGAAAAAGAAAGAAAAAGAGCAGTAGCCGTAACGCACGTATTGTTTTGCAGTACGTGTGTGGCGGTCATGGCTCCGGGGTCCCGACGAGGGGGGTGGGGGTGGGGCAGAGGTCACATTTCTTAACGAGTAACTTTTACATTGGAGATTGTTTACATATCCAATGTGGCTACTTTTCAGATATTTTGGGAAAGTTATATACATTCGTAAATACAAAACGATGGCATTACCAAGAAATTTAAAATTTTTATATTTTCTTATAAAGACATAGAATTATTTCAAGAAATGCTCATTTTAAAGCAATTTTTAGGACTTAACAGTTACAAAAATGTTATAAGGGAGAAATTGTCTGTCGAAGTCTGGAAATCAAATTTAAACCCCATATATTAATGAAATTTCCTGAAAAAGGCAATGTCTTTATCGAAAACTGGAAAACGCGAATCAATCATATCTTTTTTATTAATTGCATTTGCAAATGTTTTGCATATGAGATTTTAAAAATAAATAAATTTATGGATAAGTCAGAAATAAGGTACTTTGGATATAAGTAGAGATTTAAAGAATCGGAAAGTATCTCGTTGTTGAGGAAATGGAGACTTTGAAAACAAATAATATATATTTCATTTTTAAAATATCTTTTAAAATTTTTCTTCGTTCTGGAGGGAGGGAGAGGGGGGGTCATGATCCCCATGACCCCCCCCCCCCTTCCGCTTCTTGGAGCTGCTATTCTCAAATAGAGGCTCCTTGTTTGTAACTTTGAACCAGTTAAATGGGAAACATCTTTTGCTGTTTATACTTTACCTTGCTTTCTACATTATACATGCATTAATATTTTACATGATATTTTTATGCCAAATCTTCTCAGCTTTTAAATGTGTTGGTTGATTGTGTATGTTCGGTAGGGGGGGGGGTAAACACACAAAGTATATACATCTGATACATGTATGTATATAAAAGTATATACATCCTACATAGAATTAATGTATATGTCTTTCAAATGCATAAATAAATTAATTTGTATAAATTTTATAGCAACATTAAATTAATTTAGAATTCAGTTACTAAAAGTAAATAAAATACATTTTTTTACTTTTCAAATTGAATTTTTTTTAAAGTATTTTGGAAGAGTTAAATCTTTTCTCTCAACAGTGAGTGACTTATGGAAAATATGAATCTATGCTTAAAAGATAAAAACTAGTTGGATGTTGCAATTCGAAAACTTTCTTCCATTTTATACATGTTAATATTTCAATATTCATTTTCACACTGCCAGATTTAAATGACCATCGATGCCCATCACCATCGATAGGATTCAAAAGGTATGAAATCTTCGGCTATTAACTCGTAAGAAAAAATTGCTTTTAATAAATTTTCAAACATTACTTGAATATAAAGTTTATACTTTTTAAATAAAATTGGTTTTCGGTGTTGTTAGTAAGCTATCTAAAAAATACATATAAATAGTTAACCCTGGTTACCACTTATATTCAGCTCTCCGAGAGGACTGGACTCTATCAACACCTACATGATATTTTTACAAGGTCAAATAGGTGTGGGTTGTATTTGAATCCTCTAATATATTTAAAGTGCCTGTTGAAATTAGGGAGATTCCCCTGGAAGGGGGGCTTTCATAAGGATCTACACGATTCCGTAATTGGCGAAGTGAAGCTGAATTTTCAAATAAGTGGGGTTGCCAAAAAATTTAACGGGCCATCCGGGCATATACATCCAAAAATATATATACATTAGCGGGCCTGCCGATCCGATATCAAAATCTAAATGAAGCCGATAAAATATTAAATACTTTTTATGAATTTGTCTTTTACGAGAATAAGTATAAATGTGCGTCACGAGCCGATGCTTGTTTGACAGCATCAGTACAGAAATATAATACGTCCACCATACAGACAAACATCGCGCATCGGACATGGTGTCTGTTTATTCTTATTTATTTATTTATTTATTTTCTGCAAGCTCGTGCCTGCCCTTTTTTTCCTACATAGTCGAGTCGAGCCAGAAATGTACAGAAATGATTTCAGATGTGTAGGTCTTTATGTGTTTTATAAAAATATTAACAGCGATAATGAACTTTTCTTAAGGCAATCTTTGGAAATATAGGAGTACCTTAAGATGGTTCTCAAATTTTACTGCTTAACAACGCAAAATTTTGACACATTTTTTGACTAACATTTAACTGTAAAAGCTTAAAACTGACAAGCTTGACTACAAAAGGAATTCGCAATTGAATAGCGTTTTCCATTTTCTATAAATACATTATTTGTTTACATATAAGATATGCTATGCGGAAATGCAACTCAAAATTTTATCTTTAAAAGTATTTTTTCAAATATATATTGCTTTTATCAAACAATTTATAACGCCATTCAATAATCTTATACTTTTTGAAAAAAAAAAAAAAAAAAAAAAAAAAAATGAATGCAGAAATGTGTCAGAAAATAGCTCTTTTAGATTTGCGAAAAGCTTTTCGCAAAGCTTTTGACCGAGAAACATTTTTACAAATCTATTTTTAGGTAGATTTCGTAAGAAATACTACCTATTGCAATCGCACCAGTTTATCTATCTATCTATCTATCTATCTATCTATATATATATATATATCTCACTTTTTTATGGACACGATAACTTCTATAATTCTTCACCAATCTAAACCAAACTGGTACATAAAATCAATGGGGATAAAATCTTGGCTGAGTTCGTTAATGGGCAAAATCGGTCCAAGGGGGTCGGAAAAGGGGGCGTTTTTGTGAAAACCAAAAAACGCCATAACTTCTTAATTAAAGTAGTTATCGAATCGGTTTAAAGTTTATATTACTTCTTAAAAATGGGCCAAAAGTATATACATGACCGATTTTTGATAAATTTAGAAGTGGGCTCAAAGGGTGAAAAAAAACAGGGATTTTGAGAGAAATTAATTCATAACTTCGTCAATTTTGAAGATATCAAGTCCAACTAAATTTTTTATAAAGGTCCTTAAAATTATCTAAAACTTTTATATTTACAAGTTTTTGATAGGACCAATTTTTACCGATGAAAAAAATTAAAAACGAAAAGAAAAAGGGCGCTGAAAAAAGAGAAAAATCCATAACTCCAACAATTTTTAAGATATCAAATCTGATTAAATTTATTTTACATCTTCCCAAAAATTTCTACAACTTTTATATTGACAAGTTTTTCATAGGACCAATTCGTATAGCAAAAAGAAATTAAACAAAAATAGGAGTTGGAGAAAAAACCTCAAATCCAAACTGCCCATATTCTGAATCATTTTTAAATTCATTTTTGATTTTAAACGCATCCAAAGGTAGATCCTCTTATTTAGAAATTGTATAAAGTGACGCATTGGTCAATTTTCTGATAAAGACAGAATATATTTCAAAAAAGGCTACCAAAAAGGGCATTTTGAACAGAATTTCCAAAATTCATCGAGACTGAAAATTGAAGGAAGTATTCAAATAAGAAATTGCGTTTTTTCTGACTCGTTTTTAAATCCATTTTTGTTTTCAAACGCATCCAATTTACAGATCCTCTTATTTAGGAACTATATAATGTGATGCATTGGTCAGTTTTTTTTATAAAGACGGAATGTATTTCAAAAAAGGCTACCAAAAAGGGTATTTTGAACAGAATTTTCAGAAATCATCGTGACTGAAAATTTAAGGAAGTGTTCAAATAAGAAATTGCGTTTTTTTCTGACTCGTTTTTAAATCCATTTTTGCTCTCAAATGCATCCAATTTACAGATCCTTTTATTTAGGAACTATATAATGTGATGCATTGATCGGTATTTTGATAAAGACAGAATATATTTTGAAAAAGGCTACCAAAAAGTGTATTTTGAACAGAATTTCCCGAAGTCTTCGAGATTTGAAAATTTAAGGAAGTTTTGACATACCAAATTGCGTTTTTTATGACTCGTTTTAAAATCCATTTTCGCTCTCAAATGCATCCAATTTACAGATCCTCTTATTTAGAAACTATATATTGTGACCAGTTTTTTGATAAAGATGGAATATATTTTTAAAAATGCTGTAAAATTGAGTATTTCGCACAAAATTTTCCGAAGCAATCATGATTAAAGAATTAAGGATCTATTCAAACAACAAATCGGTTATTTTATGACTCATTTTTAAAATCAATTTTTTTCTCAAATGCTTTCAACTGACAGTTTTTTGTTATTTAGGAACTGTATAAAGTACTGTTTTGGTCGATTTTTTAATAAATTTAGAATCTATTTCAAAATATGTTGTCATAATGGGCATTTGAGCTGAATTTCTTTCTTGATTCTGATAAAACCAGTTTTTGCAGAAAAATGAAATTAAAAATTTTTCATAAACGGCCAAATGAAGTTATTAAACTGGGTTTATCTCTAATCATTTTTTTTTTTTTTTTTTTTTTTTTTTTTTTGTTGAAATGAGCACTCTTTGAAATCTACCTCCGCCTATAGGCCCAGCCGACAGGGATTTTTTACTATACAAATTCAAAAATTACGATGTTTTTTATCCTCTTTTTTTTTCTTTTATTCTAAATTACATTAAATTTTTAATCTATTCTTATTTGAATGTTGAAACGTCTAAGAATCTGAATAATCGTAGATGTTGCTATTGTATATTTTCTGTCTTGCGAACACATTGTAATTTTATAAAATATACTGTTAATTTATCACATAAATATGTTTGCAGTATTCTTTAAAGTAATCTTAATTGTATGTTAAAAAAAATCTGATTTTTTTTTTTTTTTCTTTTTTTTTTTTTTTTTTTTTGTAGAAATTAAATCGTATCGGACTGGGCAGTCTTTCACTGGTTTCTGTACGGGTCCGACCTATAACTGTGAAATGAAAATATGAACGAATCGGGCCGGTCATAAGTGTGGAAACACCGGCCCGTGCAGATCTCTAGGCTGCGGTAGTGGTTTTTCTTTTGTAGCATAGGAAATTGCATGGAGTTATGGATAGAACTGAACCAAACTAACTTCTTACTATAGGATTTTGATTATAGATGTTAAATTCCATTTGAAAATAGTGATATTCGCATATCTCTCTATTTTTTTTTTTTTTTTTTTTTTTTTTTTTTTTTTTTTTATTAGAGAAAGGTATTTGACAGTTATTTCACAAAATTTAATATTCATACGTAATGTAATAGTTATTACATAATGAAATTTAATTTAATAAATATTGGAAAAAATATCGGAGAAAAATCTGTTTGAAGGCGGCATTGTAAAAACAAATTTTATTCAATTCTCGGGACGGAGGGAGAGGGGGGGAGTGAAGGGCATGATAGCTGTTGAAGAAAAAAAGAATCACCTAATTCTTCTTTCTAGGTTTAATTTGGATATTTGCAATAAATTAAATATTCTCTTTTTTTGGAGTTATTAAAAATTGATTAGATTTAATTATAA
This sequence comes from Maratus speculifer, assembly GCA_964019185.1. Lineage (NCBI taxonomy): Eukaryota > Metazoa > Arthropoda > Arachnida > Araneae > Salticidae > Maratus > Maratus speculifer. Next base: position 13,680,762 of record OZ025296.1, on the reverse strand, counting down.
TTTTTTTCTCCCTCCCACATTCGAAACACTTATTGACAAAAAACTTGATGTGTAATATGTATGAAATAGAAGAACTCTGAGAAGTTTCTTTGATTGACTGTATGCATGTTTTTTGGAATGTATGAAGAGATAAGTTTTCTGTTGAGTATCATTAGCTTTAACAAAAACATGTACTTTTATTGCTTGCTTGGTTATGTTTACGACTACCAATTATCAACACAAGGGGTATTAGACCCTAATGGGTGGCGGGGAGTGCCTTCCTTGGGAGTCTTTCTAAGAGAACCTAACATGTATTTACTTAATGAAATCGAAGATTCGAAGAAAACCATCTTTCAATGTTTGGAAGTTGTCAAATAGATGGGATCGTGCCCCCCCCCCCCTAGAAAAATTATTTAGTTACGCCCATGATGCTATAATTCTAATACACAATCATATTTTTTTTAAATGAAAAAGTATAAAATATAATATTAATAAAGATAAAATTTTAGTATCATTGAGCGATCAAAAATATAGCTTCTAAGTTCGTTAGATTTAAATTTATTTTCCTTTTGGTTTGCATACAATTTTTTGATAAAAATTTAAATTTGTAAAGAAAAAAAATGCGCAATCTTATGCAGATGCAGTGCATAAAAATATATTGAACTAAAGGTATGCGAGGAAAGAAAATATCAGGACGAGGGCATTTTTTTTTGGGGGGGGGGGGTTGGTAATAAAGTTCAAAATTTAGCTAGAACTGCTCCGACTACAATTCGGACCGTTAAAAAACTGTTGACCAAGCGCGGTGTAAAATTCAAAGCTTCAACCCAACCTGCGAAAACATTAATTGGCTGGACTAGGCACGACCTAGCAAGACCTGGCTGAACATAGATTTTTACGCCTATAAGGTTAAAAGTGTTTTGTACGAGAAGTCCTAGCTAAAAATACTTATTTTACTTTTTCATATCATATGTTTATAATATTTAATTTAAAAAAAGTGTTCTGAGATATGGTATTTATTTTTTAAATGCATCTTATTATGCTATGTGTAAGTGTAAATATCACATTTGCCTCTAATATTGTTAATTCAGATTCACATTTTATGGCTTAGTGATTTAAAAATTAAAAAAAAAATCTATAGAAACAAATCTTCTAAGACGGAATTGCATGGGAAAGAAAAATCCGTCATGATCTAGTTATGATGAGTAAAGTCTATTGTAAATGCATTACATTGTTTTCACAAATACTGTTATCCTCTTTTAAATATATCAACATTTTCTTTTGTTTTGTTAAGCACAAGATTCCGTTACGCGCAGGTTTCTTTTCTCAAGTTTTACCGTATTTTAATTTCATTGCCTATTTTCATTCTTCCTAATCTTCACGGACCAAAATAAGAAGTTCCGGTTGAATCATCCCGTATGAAAATCCTTTTCTCGACGGGGCCAAGTTTGTTCAAAAATCAGTAAAATTTGGCTTGATTTTGCTAAAAAGCATATACTTTTAAGTTGCCATTTTTATACAATTAAAGATTGGATTTTTACTCTTTTTTAAGAATCGTAGATTCCAGGCTTTTTTTAATAGAGGACATATGGAATAAACATATGGAATAAACTGCCTATGACAAAATTTTCTTTTAAACTGAAAACTGAAAATTTCTTTTAAAGTTCTTTTAAACTGTTCATCCATGCAAAATGAATACAATAATATGGTAGAAAAAATATATTAAACATTTACACCTCCTAAAAAAGAAACGTATTTTTTCTTTCCAATGCGGTTTCATCTTAGATTTTACTTTTACCATATATCATTTTTTAGATTTTTATGTCTCCATAACATGGAAGATAGATTAACAATACTAATGATAGCTGAAACATTTACATACACCTAACAAAGCTTCATTAAAAGTATAAACATCGCAGCCTACGGCACTTCTGCATAAATGGAGATTATAAACAGACTAAGGTAAGTTTTTTTGGCCAGAACTTTTCCGTAAGGGTAAATATCAATCTCTAGTAGAAATATACTCGGGGTCGGGGCGGGTTCGGTGCGAAATTTTAACTTTTTTTCCGGGCCGGACCAAGCTCGGGCCTTGTTTTAGCTATTATGTCGGGACGGGTCGGGCCTTGTTTTTAGCTATTATATCGGGCCGCTAAATTTTCTCTACGAGCCGGGCTGGGCTCGGGCTGAAATTTTTATTTTAATATCGGGCCGGACATTTTTTTTTCTATGGATCGGGCCTGGAAATTTCCGTTCGTGCATACCTCTATCTTACATATCGAATAATCAAATGATTAGTTCACAAAATTTTGTAAATTTGGACAATAATATCCAAACATTAAAAAAATAAAGTGAATTTTTTAGTGAACTTCGTTCACTTTTACAAATGAGCGTGATTTGAACGCGTTCGTTTAAAAATTTTTGAGTTTGAACGTGAACTTAAATCACTTTTCAGAAATTGAACGTGAGTTTGAGTTAGTTCGTTTATTTTGTGAACGTGCCCAACACTGCCCCAGTGCCAGGTAAGTATGGGTTGCGTTTAGGAAGATATGTATTTATTTAAAGAATATTTATAGTACAAACTGGTGGGCGTAGAGTTTTAAATTTATACAAAAACGAAACGGGAAATTATCAATTTGAAAACTGTTAAATTATTTTATAAAATAAGTAACAATCCTAATAATATCACTGGAAAAAATGAGAGTTGTTTTTGCATCTGTACTTTTCTATAGAAATGCCAAAATTAACTCAATGCTTGATCATTGACTTTAAAAACATTAAAAATGCGTAAGAAAAAAAAATGTCAAAATAGATGCTATATTTTACGTAGTACACGGAAAGAATTGCAATCTTTTCTATATTTAGTATTTCAAAAATTTCCTTCCTGTAAGAATATTTACTTTATATCACAAGGACTGGATACACAAGGCATGAGACAATAACATGAGACAGAATTCCAAAAAACTTCAAATTGCAAAATTTCTGCATTAATGTTTAATGTTTACATTACAATTGAACACATAGCACATTGAGGATAGGCAGAGTTTAGGCATAAAAAGATGTTATGGGTGGAGAAGTGTAATAAAATGTGAGGATTTTAAAAATACAAACAGCAGGTCATTACTCAGAACAGTGGCGCAGCCATAATCTGGTTCTACGGGGGGGGGGGGGGAGTGATTTTCTGATAAAGGTGATTGCCGGTTAATAGAATCAGTACTAATTAGCATATTCATTGTATAATGATTAAACTCAAAGAGCATCTGTGGTAATAATATCACTGGAAAAAATGAGTGTTGTTTTTGCATCTGTACTTTTCTATAGAAATGCCAAAATTAACTCAATGCTTGATCATTGACTTTGAAAACATTAAAAATGCGTTAGAAAAAAAAAAAAATGTCAAAATAGATGCTATATTTTACGTAGTACACGAAATGAACTGCGATCTTTTCTATATTTTGTCTTTCAAATTTTTTTTCATTTTTTTTTAGCATAATGCGTCTCAGAAAAGTGATTTAGTTCAAATAACCAATTTTTACATAGCTGATTCATATAATATGCACATTCACAATTTTAAGTAGAATTTTCACCATTTAATTGAATCACTTTATTAAATGAAATCTGAGTCAATAAAGCGGCGGATTCCGAAATGCTCCAAAAATGTAAATATTAAGTTGGGTTTTGATTCATATAAGCGGCAATTATAGCAATCTATCTTAGCTCTGGGAGGGGTTTTAACCCCAAAACCACCCCCTTGGCTGCGCCACTGACTCGGAAACTTATTAAAACGCTTTTATGTCTCTACTTCAGCGTTTCCCTACCAAGGAAACGTGGCGGAACTGCTAAGAATATATGAAAATCTATATTTACGAAATTTGATTTACACATAGAAGAATATCAAAAGTAAAATGTGTTTTTCAGCTAATAGCATTGAGACTTCAAGTTTTAAATCAAAATAATCAAATTAAAATGCCATTTTTTCACCCATTTTATGAAAAGATGAATACAGATACGAAATGTGCATTTGTAAATTTTGTTACGGTGAAAATTATGCTGGGTTTAGGTATCTCAAGAAAAAAAAAAAAAAAAAAAAAAAAAAATCAATGATTGAGTCAAAGTTGAATATTTTTTCTTTTTTTCATTTTGGAATACTAGCATAAGAACCTTAATTGATAACTTTATCATAATAACAGAACTTTATTATTTTTCACTGCTGACATATACGATTAAAGTTTAATTTTAACAATTTACGCAACTGAATTTTATAGAAATGGTATTTTCTTAATTTGACGTTAAATATCGTTTGTTTAAGATTTAGACTTACCAATATAAAATGCATTTTTTACTATAACTAATAGGTTTATTATAATTCAATGAAACAGTTCCTTCTTAAACATTTTCTTTCGTCAAAATTTGACGGGTTCTGCCTTGTATTTGTAATGGCGGAAGTCGTAAAGATGGTTAGTAAAGTAACAAAAATGTTAGAAATGACAATTTAAATCGTATCGATTTATTTTATGATTATGATAAGGAGATTACTAATGAAAAAGTATGCTTGCATTATCAAATCAAGGGGAGGGGGAAAGAGGCGTTTTAATGAGAAATTTAAATCCGAATTGAAAAATCTAGGGGTACGTGAAAGAAAAAAGGTTGGGAAACGCTGTTCTATTTCATCCACAACTTCATTTTTTTGCTTAAACTCCGCCTACTCAAAGTGCTATTCGTTCAATTGTAAGAGCATCAATGCAGAGATTTAACAAATTAAACTTTTCCGAGTTCTGTGTCCAGTTTTCGTGTTACATTTAATCGCCAGAAGGTATTTCAAATAATTAATAAATAGTAACAGGGCCCGAAATGTGCCGGGGCAAACCGATGTTCCGGTTCGCGAAAATTTAAAAATATATTATTACAATTTTATGATTAGCTTATTATTATTTATGTTGATGTACCAATAGACTAATGAAAAATTATTGATTTTAGTAAATATAATGATTGAAATTAACTTCTTTTTATTTCAATTAATTGACTGAAGCAGAAATTTAAAATTAAAAATTAAAGTTGATATAATATTGAACTAATAATATTGAAGTAATGACATTGAAGTATTAACATGTGTAACTACTTTTTGAAACATTAAGATGTATAAGACAGAAAAATATTTTGGTATTTGTATATACCACAAGTTTAAATTGTTTTTGTATGGTTATATATATACACACAGAGACATATATATATATATATTAATATATAAATTCAAAAAACTGTTTAGTCACCAACAGTTTTGAAATAGCGTTCTAGTTCATGAATTTTTCCATTTCGAGTGCTAATATTAAAGTATGCTATTATATAAGAATCAAAGTATTCGAGGGACCCTGTATAACAATACTACCTAATTTGCAGTGTTGTAATCGTAAAAAAAAAAAAAAAAAAAAAAAAAAAAAAACAGACGGTATACGTTAATGTCATGAAAGTCGTGCCTAGGGTGTGCACTATAATTACATAGCTATATATAGATATACAGGGTGTCCAGCAAATAACACCCTGATTTCAAAATTAAATTTCTCAAAAACAAAGATCGATAGTAGTATGCGGTAAACGGTTTGCTTATCAGGTAAGCTGTAAAAATCTTATGCAAAAGTTTCGAACGATAAATATTTTGAAAAGACAGTGTTCTGTTTGCAAAGAATGCTTTGATTTGGCATTTTTCTTGCTTTAGATTGCTGCCAGAGAATGTGTTTTTCGCCTTAAAGTGCCATATTTCATAGTTTTTAGGTAGATTTCGTATGAAATACTACCTATTGCAATCGCACCAGTTTATCTATCTATCTATCTATATATATATATATCTCACTTTTTTATGGACACGATAACTTCTATAATTCTTCACCAATCTCCACTAAACTGGTACATAAAATCAAAGGGGATAAAATCTCGGCTAAGTTCGTTAATGGGCAAAATCGGACCAAGGGGGTCGGAATAGAGGGCGTTTTTGTGAAAACCGAAAAAACGCCATAACTTCTTAATTAAAGTAGATATCGAATCGGTTTAAAGTTTATATTACTCCTTAAAAATGGGCCAAAAATTTATGCATGACAGATTTTTGATAAATTTAGAAGTGGGCTCAAGGGGCGAAAAAAAACATTGGTTTCGAGAGAAAAAAATTCATAACTTCGTCAATTTTCAAGATATCAAGTCCAACTAAATTTTTTGTAAATGTTCTTAAAATTTTCTAAAACTTTTGTATTTACAAGTTTTTGATAGGACCAACTTTTACCGATGAAAAAAAAAAAAAAATAAAAAATAAAAACGTAAAGAAAAAGGGCTGTGACAAAAAAGAAAAATCCATAACTCCGTCAATTTTTAAGATATCAAATCTGATTAAATTTATTTTACATCTTCTCAAAAATATCTACAACTTTTATATGGACAAGTTTTTTATAGGACCAATTCGTATAGCAAAAAGAAATTAAACAAAAATAGGAGTTGTGGAGAAAAAAACCTCAAATCCAAACTGCTCATATTCTGACTCGTTTTTAAATTCATTTTTAATTTTAAGCGCATCCAAATGATAAATCCTCTTATTTAGAAATTGTATAAAGTGACGCATTGGTCAATTTTCTGATAAAGACAGAATATATTTATTTCAAAAAAGGCTACCAAAAGGGGTATTTTGAACAGAATTTCCCAAATTCATCGGGACTGAAAATTTAAGGAAGTATCCAAATAAGAAATTGCGTTTTTTTCTGACTCGTTTTTAAATCCATTTTTGTTCTCAAACGCATCCAATTTACAGATCCTCTTATTTAGGAACTATATAATGTGATACATTGGTCAGTTTTTGGATAAAGACGGAATATATTTCAAAAAAGGCTACCAAAAAGGGTATTTTGAACAGAATTTTCCGAAATCATCGTGACTGAAAATTTAAGGAAGTGTTCAAATAAGAAATTGCGTTTTTTTCTGACTCGTTTTTAAATCCATTTTTGCTCTCAAACGCATTCAATTTACAGATCCTCTTATTTAGGAACTATATAATGTGATGCAGTGATCGGTTTTTTGATAAAGACAGAATATATTTCGAAAAAGGCTACCAAAAAGGGTATTTTGAACAGAATTTTCCGAAGTCTTCGTGATTTGAAAATTTAAGGAAGTTTTCACATAGCAAATTGCATTTTTTATGACTCGTTTTAAAATCCATTTTCGCTCTCAAACGCATCCAATTTACAGATCCTCTTATTTAGGAACTATATAATGTGACGCATTGGCCAGTTTTTTGATAAAGATAGAATATATTTTTAAAAATGCTGTCAAAGTGAGTATTTCGCACAAAATTTTCCGAAGCAATCATGATTAAAGAATTAAGGATGTATTCAAACAACAAATCGGTTATTTTATGACTCATTTTTAAATTCAATTTTTTTCTCAAATGCATTCAATTGACAATTTTTTGTTATTTAGGAACTGTATAATGTACTGTGTTGGTCGACTTTTTAATAAATTCAGAATTTATTTCAAAATATGTTGTCAAAATGGGCATTTGAGCTGAATTTTTCTTAAGATGATTCTGATAAAACCAGTTTTTGCAGAAAAATGAAATTAAAAATTTTTCATAAACGGCCAAATGAAGTTATTAAACTGGATTTATCTCTAATCATATATATACATTTTTTTTTTTTGTTGTTGTTGTTGAAATGAGCACTCTTCGAAATCTACCTCCGCCTATAGGCCCAGCCGAAAGGGATTTTTTAAATTAAATTTTTGAAATTTCGAAATTCTAAAAATTTACTTCGAAAAATCTTTACAATATTGCACTGTAAGCTGAAAAATTATTTTTCTGCAGGCAATCTAAAACAAGAAAAATGTCAAATCAAAGCATTCTATGCAATCAGAACGCAATTTTTTCAAAATATTCACTGTTTGAAATTTCTGTATAAGATTTTTACAACTTACCTAATGAAACAAGTTGGAAATTGCACGTGAAGCGTAGCAAATGAGGTGCGTTCGTACTATAAGTTTTAAAATATTCAGATCTTGCTGATATAGTAGAGCGTACTTCGGATACAGTATAGTGGTCGAAATCTTTGTGTTCCTGTAAATATGCAGTAATTTTTATTACACTTCATTAACGTATATCTTATTCATAAAATGTGAAGTAGGTTAATATAATTAAAACACGCCCCAAACAATGTTTCCCCGTATAACATCATTTAGTGGAATACATTTGTGTGGCCCTGTAATTTAATAATAAATATTCTCTGCATCCCAGATTGTACAGAATGTAGATTTTAGTACATACATCATAGATTCTTGTCAATTATATTATGTTAAATGAGTTACCACCATTAAAATGCATTTGAAACATTTTCCCCATTGATCGTAATGTAACGGAATACTTTTGATTGTCCCTGTAACTGATCTATGCATCCGATTTTCATAACATTTGAAATGACTCGACAAAATTGTGTAATAATTAAACGTTTTAAATTTCAAACGATTAAAATGCATTTGAAACTTTTTTCCCCATTGATTGTAATGTAACGGAATACTTTTGATTGTCCCTGTAACTGATCTATGCATCCAATTTTCATAACATTTGAAATGACTCGACAAAATTATGTAATAAATATACGTTTTAAATTTCAAACGATTAAAATGCATTTGAAACTTTTTTCCCCCATTGACGTAATGTAATGGAATCCTTTTGATTGTCCCTGTAATTGATCTATCCATCCGATTTTCATAAAATTTGAAATGATTGAGAAAATTATGTAATAATTATATATTTTAAATTTCAAACGATTCGGTTGGATAGTTTTTGCGTTGTTATATGCGGACGGACAGACAGACATACGGACGGACTGAGCGACAACAATAGGTGCTACGTATTTACATAATTACGAACGCACCTAAAAATTGTAAAAAATAAATAAAATTTCAAAATATAACAGTTACGTTTAAAAAAGGAAACGGCCAGATACAATCATTAGAGGTACTTTTAAATACTAACAAGTTGGAAATTGCACGTGAAGCGTAGAAAATGAGGTGCGTTCGTACGATAATGAAGTTTTAAAAATATCACTCTCATATGTCAATCTCATAAAATTGTGAATAGTTAATTACAATTAAAATGTGCACCAAACAATGTTCTCCCTATAATCATTATGTAATGGAATACTTTTGTGTGGCCTTGTAAATCATTAACAAATGTTCTTTGCCCCACAGATTATGCAAAATACATATTATAATATGTACTTTATGTTGCATATCAATACTGTTATGTTCGAATGAGTGTAATACCCTTAAAATGCATTTGAAACTTTTTTTTTCCAATCACTGTAATGTAACGGAGTACTTTTGATTGTCCCTGTATTTGATCTATGCATCCTATTTTCAAAAAAATTGAAATGATTTCACAAAATTATGTAATAAGTATGTATTTTAAATTTCAAACGATTAAAATGGATCTGAAACATTTTCCCATTGACCGTAATGTAACGGAATAATTTTGATCGTCCCTGTAATTGATCTATCCATCCGATTCTCATAAAATTTGAAATGACTCGACAAAATTATGTAATAATTATATATTTTAAATTTCAAAAGATTCGGTTGGGTAGTTTTTACGTTGTTATATGCGGACGGACAGACAGACGGACAGACAAACGGACGGACAGACGGACGACTGAACGACAACTATAGGTGCTACGTATTTACATAATTACGAACGCACCTAAAAACCGTTTACCGCATATTACTATCGATCTTTGTTTTTAAGAAATTTAATTTTGAAATCAGGATATTATTTGCTGGACACCCTGAAGTTATTATACATAGTTATATAGTTATACACTACAGTTATATAGGGTATGCGCTATATAGTATGTTTTTGCTTTTAGCAAAATTCTATCAACTCGGAAAAAAATTTAATAAAGAATACTGCCCAGTTAAACTGATGGCATTGAGCTCACAGGCTACAAATACTAATTGTACATTAAAGCCTTATATTTTCAAGGGTTAATTCCGTTAAAAATTTAAGAAAGGGAAACAGCTCTCTTCTTTCCTCTTTTTTTTTATACTTAATCATTGAACCTCCTATACTATCAAAGACATGCTTTATCATATAAAAAATCTATATCCAAAATTCAGAGCAAATTAGATAATTCTTAATAAAAACCCATTTAGCATTTATATAATTTAAAAGGAGTTATCCCCCTCTTTTATACTTAACCATTAAACTTCCAAAACTATTCAGAGATTTGAAAGAAATCTGAAAATTCTGCTTGAAAAACCCATTTATATAAATTAAGGGGGGGGGGCATTAGAACCCCTGTTCCCCCTATTTATACTTATACAATGAACACCTAATAACAGTCACTGAATCGCCTCATCTGAATGATCCTAATCTAAATTTTGAACGAAAACTTAATTCTGCATGAAAATCCCATTTATATCAACTAACGGGGGGGGGGATTAGAACCCCTGTTCCCCCTATTTATACTTATTCAATGAACACCTAATAACAATCACGGAATCGTCTCATCAGAATGATCCTAATCTAAATTTTGAACGAAAACTTAATTCTATATGAAAATCCCATTTATATCAACTAACGGGGGGGGGGGATTAGAGCCCCTGTTCCCCCTATTTATACTTATTCAATGAACACCTAATAACAGTCACGGAATCGCCTTATCAGAATGATCCTAATCTAAATTTTGAACGAAAACTTAATTCTGCATGAAAATCCCATTTATATCAACTAACGGGGGGGGGGGGGGATTAGAACCCCTGTTCCCCCTATTTATACTTATTCAATGAACACCTAATAACAGTCACGGAATCGTCTCATCAGAATGATCCTAATCTAAATTTTGAACGAAAACTTAATTCTGCATGAAAATCCCATTTATATCAACTAACGGGGGGGGGGGGATTAGAAACCCTGTTCCCCCTATTTATACTTATTCAATGAACACCTAATAACAGTCACGGAATCGTCTCATCAGAATGATCCTAATCTAAATTTTGAACGAAAACTTAATTCTGCATGAAAATCCCATTTATATCAACTAACGGGGGGGGGGCATTAGAGCCCCTGTTCCCCCTATTTATACTTATTCAATGAACACCTAATAACAGTCACGGAATCGTCTCATCAGAATGATCCTAATCTAAATTTTGAACGAAAACTTAATTCTACATGAAAATCCCATTTATATTAAATAACGGGGGGGGGATTAGAGCCCCTGTTCCCCCTATTTATACTTATTCAATGAACACCTAATAACAGTCACGGAATCGCCTTATCAGAATGATCCTAATCTAAATTTTGAACGAAAACTTAATTCTGCATGAAAATCCCATTTATATCAACTAACGGGGGGGGGGATTAGAACCCCTGTTCCCCCTATTTATACTTATTCAATGAACACCTAATAACAGTCACGGAATCGTCTCATCAGAATGATCCTAATCTAAATTTTGAACGAAAACTTAATTCTGCATGAAAATCCCATTTATATCAACTAACGGGGGGGGGGGGATTAGAAACCCTGTTCCCCCTATTTATACTTATTCAATGAACACCTAATAACAGTCACGGAATCGTCTCATCAGAATGATCCTAATCTAAATTTTGAACGAAAACTTAATTCTGCATGAAAATCCCATTTATATCAACTAACGGGGGGGGGGGGGGCATTAGAGCCCCTGTTCCCCCTATTTATACTTATTCAATGAACACCTAATAACAGTCACGGAATCGTCTCATCAGAATGATCCTAATCTAAATTTTGAACGAAAACTTAATTCTACATGAAAATCCCATTTATATTAAATAACGGGGGGGGGATTAGAGCCCCTGTTCCCCCTATTTATACTTATTCAATGAACACCTAATAACAGTCACGGAATCGCCTTATCAGAATGATCCTAATCTAAATTTTAAACGAAAACTTAATTCTGCATGAAAATCCCATTTATATCAACTAACGGGGGGGGGGCATTAGAACCCCTGTTCCCCCTATTTATACTTATTCAATGAACACCTAATAACAGTTACGGAATCGCCTCATCAGAATGATCCTAATCTAAATTTTGAACGAAAACTTAATTCTGCATGAAAATCCCATTTATATCAACTAACGGGGGGCATGAGCCCCCCGTTCCCCCTCTTATACATATCGAATGAACTCCAAAAACTAATCAGGGAAGCGCCTTGTCAGGATATACCTACATACAAAATTTCAAGTGGATCCGATATTTTTATCATGAGTTATCGCGTTACGCACATACGCACATACGCACATACATACAGAACGGACGGGCACATAAGCTCTCAGGCTATGATAGCCTGTGAGCTAAAAACAATAATTATTAAAAAAATATTTAAATAATTTTAAATAATAATTTTTTAATCAACGTTTTTCAAACTTTATTCGGCCGCTCGAACGTTTTGAAAACGCAGTTACCGACTATCTTTATAAAAATAAAGGATTAACGTTGAATTAGGCAAAAGGTGAATTCCATTTTGTGACACACATGACTGAGAGAACTTTTTTGTTCATCTTTAAGTACTAAATATTAATTGATAGTTAAAAAATTGCATGGGGTGATGTAAATATAGGCCTTATGCTATAAAAAACACTAAAATTTTAATTCAAGGAAAAAAAAAATTAAATTGAGGGTTAAAACATGTCGTGACAAACATGACAAAATTTAGACATAGATTTTGACTAGACACATATTAATATCATTTGCTCTTAATTGGCATGCATACCAAGTCCAGAATTTTTTAGGAAACAAAATAAGACTTAGATATGTGAAGCAGAAAGAAAAATATTGAAAAATTTGTAAATAGAAAAATATTATAAAATATTTATCAGCGCGACAGACATGACAAATTTTTGTGACAGACATGACACGTGTACAATTTTCTATGAATTTAAGTATTTTTTTCTTAAATATTACTTTCTTTTCTTTTATCACAACTTGGAGATTACAATATGATATAACATTGGTATATTATGTTAAAAGAATCTCAAAATAAATTATAAAAAATATTTAAAATTTATAAAATCCCTTGGAAGTGACTAGTGTTGGAGTTGAAACATTTGCTAATATTTGGTTCTTCTCATACCAGACAACATGATCTTCAGGTTCAAATTTAAACATGCTTTTAATTTTAGTTGGTACTAAGCATTTTATTTTGTGTTGTTGCTGTGTTGTGTGATTTGTGTTATTACTCCATGATAAATCTTATTGTCTTATTGCACATTCACCCATTGGCTATAGTGCTTTGTTTTATTTGGTAATTTTCAGTGCATGTACCAGTACTGAAATTGAAAAGAATATTATGCCAGGTACACATGATCGGAAACAATGCAACTTTCTTGTTCCTGGCATTGTTTTGATTACTTGCCTTGTCAGATCAAGTTTTGCTTTCATTCTTTGTATTTTTTTCTTGTGATTCATGAAGAAATAGATTCCAGGACCAATTTTCCTCGCAGCTTCAGCACACTTATATGATGCTCTAGGATTTATACTTCTAGCTTGAGTAGCATCAAGGAATTGATTCTTAATAGTCTCATCAATACATCCTTTTCCATGTGATGTCACTGAAAAATGCCAGACTGTTGGGAATTTGTTTTGTGTTATTGAAAATATCATATATTTTTGTTTGAAGTGTTGAGATGCTCCATCAGATAAGAATTCAACTTCTTTGACTTTGAATTATTTATCATGATTTTTTTCAATGATCAAATTGGTAAACATTATAACAGCATAATTGTCATAATTACCATAATCAGATATCACTATATATGGCTCTGAAGAAACAGTGACTGAGTCACTATAACAATAATATACAATTGTAATATATATATATATAGCAGAGGAAATATTCTGCCAATGAGCAGATATAATCTCGTTCTAATAAATATGCAAATAGTTTTCACTGAAATGAGTTTGTACCAGAAATTTTCTATTTGGCAGATTTTCTTTTAAACAGTAGAAAACTTTAGATTGTGTACGTTTCACATCAAGAAATACCATAGCCATCAATTCCAAGTTAAATAATGATAACTTTCAAATCACAAGATTAAAGCAAAACTGCTTGAAAAAATAATTGTGACAGATAATATATCTGAAACAAAGAAATTGGTATCAACATAATTATCTTATAACTATTACAAGCATTCTAAATTTAAGCATTTTGTTGAGTTGAGTTGTAAATAAATATTATTGGCATCAACACTAAGTTAAAAAATTACAAAAATAACTTTCTAGAAAAGAGATTAAGGTAAAGTTGCTTGAAAAACTAATTGTGACAGACATGACTAGCGTGACAGACACGACAAATGTGACAGACATGACAAAATGTAATGTTTTATATTTTACTCAAATTTTAAATTTATCTTTCAATTTTTTTATGAACTGTTCCTTTTGACACATAAAAAGAGAAAATAAAGTGTTAATAATTTTTATCAAGTAGATTTTCTTGAAAATAAAAAAATCGACATTTTCTGTGACAGACATGACATGAAGACTAATATAAAGTTTGGGGGCAATAGCAAAATAATTAAAATGTTTCAGGTGAAAATTTTGGTGTTTTTAAATATACTGTTAGCCATTTTTTTAAAAGATATATTTGTTTCAAAAATCTATCTAATATTTAAATGCTTCAAGAGACATTAAACTAGAGATAAAAATAGCAGATTTTTGATTTCAAAGTTAGTCTTGATAATAATTAACTATAAAAAATTATTTTTACAATTATCTTATTATATCTTGTTATTATCATAAAATTTGACTTATTTTCTATCAATTGGAACAAAAAAATACTAATTTAGTTCAAATTTAAAAAATGATGTCTATGTCGCAATTTCATGGAATTCATCAAAAGCATAAATATACTATGTAACATAATATTTTATAAAACTTATGGTGTGAGTTTTAATTAAAATATACGTAATTTTAGCGCTGTTATTTCAAAAATGATACAGTTAAAAAAATGGGAGTTTTGAGGTATCTGTCATAAGCATACTTCATACATACAGAGTTATTAAATGATGCTTAAACCATTCTCGGCAGGCGCCCTTTACGAAATTTTTAATGTTTTGTCACCGATTTTTAAAAGCAGAAATTTGTGGTTTATTAAATCGAGAAAATGCTCCGATTAAATAAAACAATTTTTACAGTGAAATTTTACTGGTACTAAACATATGCTAGCAAGACGCGGAACCTATGCCGCTGCGGTAGCCGACCTTTATAAGTTAAATATAAATGATTTAAATTTGCAATATAAATTAATTGTTTATTTTTTATTTGTTTTATTTTATTTTTCTTTTGTTTTATTGAACTCACCCCCCCCCTCCCAGGTTTTATTTTCTCATTGCTGCCAAAGGAAACAAACCGTGTCATTTACATCAACAGTAATGCTACTGGGGATGCGGGACATAAGTCCCGGGTTCCTCGACAGAACATCTTCGTATCGTCGTCGTGGTCATTCACCAATAATAATGTCTTTGCTCTTTCCTCTGCTCTTGAGGGGGGGGGGGGGTGATAGGGTTGACAGAACTTGTTTTTAACTGAAAAGCTGGATAACATTCTTTCTCATTAAACAGTCTCATTTACAAGTAAACACAACGAGTGTTATTTCAAGTGTACTTCGCAGTTGAAATCTCGAACAGAAATCTGATGTATTAGTACACTTATGACAGAAGAATAGGAATGCCAAACCTTGTGGAATACCATATTTTGGAAATAAATAATTTCATAACAATTTAATGACTTTAAAAATAACTTTGTATTTCCATGAAAACAGAAAACAGACTAAAAATATATAACAGACTGTTTTGATGTAAAGAACAATTTACAAATAAAAAAAGAAAATTTTGGTTGAATAAAAAATGATAACGATATTAAAAGACAATCCTCCTCTCAAAAGGGTTGAATTCAGACACTTTTCTCCGGGAGGGACTTCAGTAGCTCCGGAGGGGGATTGTAAATTTTGACCATTGAATAAGCAAAATTTCAAAATTTTCGGGGGGAACATTTCATTGCTCCGAGAGGAAGGGAATGTCCCCCCCGGATCATCTCCTGAATTCAATACTGCACTTAATCTGGACATATCTTTCGATATCATTTGCCATCCTCTCTCCCTATAAACTGGGAACATTACATATGCGCAGCCCCTTATGTATTTGATTGAATAAACCCTTTGCGGCGCAGGACAAATTCATTGCTTATGTGTTGAAATAAATGACTGAAACCGGAATTTGAAGACATCTTTATTTGTAAAAATGAAAACGCAATTATTCACGCATTCAACAAACCGTAATTTTCTTAAACAAAATTCTGGTGCTGATGTGGTGTTTGAGATTTAAAATTAAGTGGTATAGCTATGAAACCACCGCGCCGCAAGGGGTTAACTAGATACTAACGGCCGCTTGAGCGTATCAGCAACCGATTATCTAGTTTTAAATGAGTTCAGAAATAACGCGATAAAATTGTAAATTTTTGTAAATATATATATATATATATATACGACCTCTGACAAAAAGAAAAAAAAACGGTGAATGAATTTAGAAAGACCGATCTGGCAAAACTGGGGAAACAAAAACGCCGCACCTGCAAAAAGGCAAGTGTTGATCATCTTCCCCCACCGTTGTTCAGTTGAGCGTCGATTATGTTCTGTGTAAGATGTGCCTTACTAAGTGCTTGTTCAGTGTGTTGGTTCTTAACTGAGAACAGGAAAATGAACGAACAAAAGATCAGTTTAAAATTTGGTTTTAAACTGTGCAAGACACCGAAAGAAATTCATGACGGGTGGTGCAAATTAAACAACCGCCATACTCGCAAGATCTCAATCCTCTAGACTTTTTCCTATTTTCACCATTCAAACTCTCTTTGAAAGTATTCATATTGCTGACATCCAACGAAACGTGACGAAGCTTTTGAACTCCATCCCAAAAGAAGTCTTCTTGCAAATTTCCCAGGACATATATAACAGATCTCAGCTGTGCATAGTTATGGGAGATGACTATTTCGAAGGATGGTATGGTAACTTTCGTTAATATTTCATCTACATTAATGTTACAGGACTATTCACCGAACTTTATTGTCAGAGGTTGTACATTCACAATTACTAGCGCTAACGCAGCATAATAATTTGAATGCTAATATAAAACCATTAATTGTATTACAATATAAGAACCATTGAATTTAACAGAAAATTACCTCCTTTATACAAGGGAGAAAAAAAATAAATAATAAACAACTATTATTATTCATAAATAGTATATTAAATCCCAATATATATGTATGATTAGACGATATATTGCTACTCTTAATGGAATATCCTAATATATTATATATCTATGTATATTCTTATATCGGGGGCGCAAAAATCTAGGCGCCAGCAAGTAATCTCTCACCAATAAAAATTTAAAAGTTTTATTCGATTAAAATTTAATAATATTTTTGCAAGAATTTTACACGAAATATTAGACCAAATAATAATAACAATAGTAAATAAAAATAACGAAATAAATTTTGTGGAGTAAGACTGCCTGCTGGCGCTTAGATGTTCGCACTCTGCATATAATTTCATCTTAACCTTTTTATTATATCATTTATCTTATTTATCCTTTTATCTATGTTATTTATTATTGTATGGTGCCTTTAAAAAGCCTTTGGTTTTTATTAGGATCCGGCTCTCCCCCCCTCCCCCCGTGCTTTTGACGTTCTGTTCGTCAGACTTTAGCTATATCTTAAATTGCTCGCTCTACGTTTCACTTCTCTACTTGAGGTGTGGAGTTGATCCTTCCAGGTACTCTGACAAGTATTTTTTCGTAAACAGGTGAAGGGTTCAAGAAGCTACCCATTGGCGAAGCAATTCCACACCCTGTATATGAGTAAATATCGAGCACATCGTCATAAAGAAGTAAAAAAAAAAAAAAAAAAAAAAAAAAAAAAACTTCTAAGCAAAATGCGACTGCTTGACAAAAAATATTAGAGTAGTTGATTGAAAAAAAAAAAAAAAAAAAAAAAAGAATGAGAATTAAACAAGTCATTGATTGGGGAACGTTCCCAGGTGTAAGTTGTGGATTTGGACGAGTGTGGTATCAAAAGAAAGATCTCGTCATGTACATTAAAAAGTGCAGCGAAACTACCCGTCCGAATCCATCCGTTTTCAAGATATCAGCACTTGAAGAGTGAATGAATTAATAAATAGACAGGCAGGTATATAAATTTTTTGCAAATTAAACATGCAAATTCTTTACATTTGCATAAAATTGGAAGGCCTGACTTTGATAGCGATTTCGAATCGAACTTAATTTTCAATTTTAGTACAATTAAATTATTTTCGAGTTATAAGCGATTTCGATCATGTGATCACGCTTTTTTCTAATGCTTTTCGACCGGTTTTTCTGCTTTCGTCGGGAAATACAGTTCAAATTGACGGCTTGTTCTGATAAACCTATTGTGTAAAAAAAAAAAAAAAAAAAACACTGAGTGCGATTAAATAGTTTCTGAACAACACCTGCTAGTTTCATGCATTTCCGAACAATAATAAATCAAAACTTCAATCACAAATTCGCCCTTTTTGATTTAAGAACACCTTAACCCATTAACGCCCGAATTATTTTCTTCGCTAAAATTTAAATTTTGTATTTCCCACCACTTTTAAAATAAAATTAACTTTTATCTTAATTTATCAAGGATTATGTCTCGTGAAATGAGGTATACATTTTTCTTTCTCTTTACTGGTGGGAAAACCGCTTTCTTGCTGTTTTTGTAACTGTCCTCAAACGAGGACGCTGGGCGCTAATGGGTTAAGAACTGTTTATAGAACATAGATAAAATGATATACAGAGCCACTCAAAGAATTGGATAGATGGACGTCTACAAATAACTTCTGAGAATGTGATTTCAGTGGATTTATAAGTGTTTTAGTTTAAAATAAATTTTACCTAAATAATGGCATGAAATAACAATTCTCGGTAAAGTACAGGGCCGAACAAAAGTATTCAAGTATGTTTCTATCTGTTAGTATAAATTGCTGAAAGAGAAATTTCTTCTCGCTAAACTAAATTTTCTCACTATGTAGTATATATATCAACCGACAGATCAAATACAGGGCTATTCAAAAGTATTGGAATACCTATTTGGCTATATACTGTAACTTTATTTCCCTACCTAACGAAGTTTTGTTAAAGATTCAAAAACTGTTGGTAAGTGTTTCATAATCTATGCTTAAAGCATGATATTTCTTACTTGTTTGAACGTGCACATGAGTCTCGATGATAGATCGTTTCTATTATGTGTATATTATGTTGTCTTTACATTATTTCTTTGCACAATACAGATGTGATGTTCACAAAACATGAACATGATAGAACAATTTTTAGGTGCGTTCGTAATTATGTAAATACGTAACACCTATAGTTGTCGTTCAGTCGGTCCGTTCGTCCGCGTATAACAACGCAAAATCTGCCCAACCGAATCCTTTGAAATTTAAAATATATAATTGTTAGATAATTTTGTCAAGTCATTTTAAATTTTATGAAAATCGGATGCATATATCAATCACAGGGACAATCAAAAGTATTCCGTTACATTGCGGATCATGGAGAAAAATGTTTCAAATGCATTTTAATGGTGTAACACTCATTCGAACATAATAAAATTGATATGCATCTATAAAGTACATATTATAACATACATTTTGCATAATATGTGATGCAAAGAACATTTGTTATTGATTTACAAGGCCACACAAAAGTATTCCATTACATAATGGTGTATGGAGATCATTGTTGGGTGCGCATTTTAATTGTAATTAACTATTTACAATTTTATGAGACTGATATATGAGAGTGATGTTTTTAAATCTCCGTTATCATACGAACGCCCCTCATTTGCTAAGCTTCATGTGCAATTTCCAACGTGTTAAAGTTGCAACATTTAAAATGCTTTACACAAAACACTCATTGATTTATTTGTTTCAAAAACTGTGCAGACCGTGTTATTATTCTAAAATCCCTTTTAAAACAAATCTTGATGTTAGGTAAAATATTTTCCTCAATAATTTTTCTTTTTAAGATTGTAGATTAATGCTCCAAGTATTAAACATTATAGAAACAATAATCATTCACATTCTAAAGGAGAATTAAATCCTTTTATGAATCATATCGTTAAACTTAAGAGCTTAGATATTTACTATACCCACTATCTTAAAAAAATTGCCCATTCTCCGGCAAATGAAATTTCTTCTTCCTAAATTTGTTAGAGGAATCTGTGAGATTATTGGCTTATAAAAACTATTAGCTGAACAACCATAAAGAGATTGTTCTAAAATGCCCTTTGATATGTTTCTGATGTTTACAATCTAAAATCTTTCTTACAAATTACAGGTTGTAATCTTTGCAAATATTTCTTTCGACTTATGAGCAAACTGATGTGATTCAAGCAAGATAAACTTTTTCATAAAAAAAGAAAAGAAAAAAAAAAGGGGGCATCAAAAGGAGATTTTCAAAAATTAACAACAACAACAACAATAATAATAATAATAATAATAAAACGCAATTGTTATTTAACAAATTACAACAACTATTTGAAAAATGATATTTTCAAAGAATAAGTGAATGGCTGTGCGATCTAGCTTAACACGCGATTGGTTTTAGGTCCCTGAAACAAAAAAAAAAAAAAAAAAAAAAAAAAAAAAAAAAAAAATTCCACATTTAAAACGCAAATTTATTGATGAAGATGCGAATTCTTTCTCTATTCTCTAGTAGTGTTTAGTAGTTTTGTTTTATATTCGGTTAAAAAAAGCATTTTTTACGAATTATATTATTTACTTTATTTAGAAACAGATTAATTAAGCTAGCATTACGAATCGGAAATGGAGGATTTAGGAAAAAAGGTCAACGGAAAAAAAGTCAACGGAAGAAACGTCAACGGAAAAATGGGCAACGGAAAAAACGTCAACGGAAAAAAGGGCAACAGGTTAAAATGGCAACAGTAAATAATGGTAAAAAATGTCAGATCTTCATAAAATCTAAAGTTGAGATGTATTATTTATTAAGGGATATATGTTAAGTTATCGGTTAATAACACAATTTCTCTTTTCCTTTATTGTTTTTGATTATCTCTATGTTCATACTTTATAGTTCATTTCACCTTAATTTGGCAGTGCTTATTATTCTACAAGAGTCGAATTACAGAAAATTGCCGTAGAAACCAGGGTTTGCTCGAAAGAACAGGTTGCTAATAAACAAGGAAAAAGGCGGGAAAAATAAACAAAGCAATAAACAAGGCGGGAAAATATAATGCGTGTTCAAAAATCTATATGTTTTGAGCTTCCTATGAAATTAATTTTATTGCATAATCATATATTAAAATAACGAATATCATCATTATTCTTTTCTTGGTTTTACCATTTTTTAGAAATTTATTTCAGTTTTGTTTCATAATATATTGCTGACCTGCCTGATCCACAAAATGCGAAAAATATCTAAAAATCCCAAAAAATTTTGAAAACTTTGCACAAATTTGGGTAAAACTTTATTGAAAAGATGAAAATTTTTACTGAAATGAGCTAAAAATTTAAAACTAAATTCCTGCATGAATGTCACATTTTTAAAGAATTTTCTGTGCGATTTTTTTTTTTAATTGCAGAGGAGAAAAGACAAAATTTATGCATTTAAGCTCAAAATTTAAAACCTAATACCTCTTATAAATGTTTAAAAGAGCCTCAAAAAGCAAAAAATTCCATAAATCGCATTAAAAATGCAAGAAAATAAAAATAAAAATAGAATTCTAAGAGAATTTTTTTAAAAAGGGGAAAGCATTAATTTTTTTGAGTTAAAAGATTAAAGCCAAATTATCCGAAAATCTATTTAGAACAAAAAGTTTATTATTTATATCCAACCATTGGCAGATTGAAAAAATCCAGGTTCTACGTCATCAAACTGAGCACTTCCCAATAAAATTAAAGACATTTGAGTGTAAAAACGTCATGTGTGTCATTTTGTGATTTTTTCCACTGAATTAAAATACCTGTACCTGTAATTTTTTTTCATTTCATTTTTTTTCCATTCTCACCCCAAGGAATATCCTTGATCAAAGTTTACATAAAGGAATGAAAGGGACTGGCTCTATACATAAGCTATTCATTAATCGAGTTACCTTTTTTCCGTTGACCTTTTTCCGTTGACCTTTTTTCCGTTGACGTTTTTTCCGTTGACGTTTTTTCCGTTGCCCTTTTTTCCGTTGACCTTTTTTCCGTTGACTTTTTTTCCGCGCACCAGAAAAGACACCCACTAAATTAGCAACACTATAATTCCTTTTTTCATCCTTCGACCTAACAATCTTTGTGTATGTTTTCACTGTAATAGTAGTGAGACAGGGCCGGCGCTAGACATTTCTCCGCCTGAGGCGAGCCTTATTTTGCCGCCCCTATAACGCCATTTTTTTAAACCACTACTCAAATTTTTTAATAAATAAATTAATATAATAAATATAATTTATTTGCATAAATATAAAATGCATTATAAAATGTATTTATATTTAAGGAATTTAAAATAATCAAACTGCGTAATTTTATTTTATTTTTTATTTTATTTTATTTTTGCATCTTTTTAAAAATAAGAACAGCTAATTTGAATTAAATTAATAAATCATATTTTACTAGCATTAAAAAGAAAGCCAGAAAGTCTCATATAAAGAATAACAGTAATACATCAGAATTTCTTTTGTCTTGTTTTTCATTTCGAAAAATCACGCACGATATGAATATTAGAAAAAAATTCTATTCTATGCATATTTTATCTTAGTAATATTTATTTTAAAAACATTCTTTACCTGTTGTAAGGTAAAGAATGTTTTTAAAATAAATATTACTGAGATATAATATGCCAAGTATTTAAATTCAGTCACATTGCCTATAAAATTTGTGTATGAATTTCAAACTGAAAAACAATGATATAGTATATAACAAGTTATTTATCTTTTTAAAATAGTATATACAACACAAAATCTCATATTAGTAATATTAATAAGAAAACAGCTACTAAAAATAAGACAAAAGTTCAAGAAGCGAGTAATTAATTTCTCTTGATTTAATTATCTATAACGATTAGCTAGATTTAGCTTTAGCGAAGTCATATTATAATGTCAAAATCAGTATTATATAAGTGTAAAAATAAAAATAAATAAATAAACAAACTTCGCAATATATTACTGGCATTAAATAGAAAATTTATGACATGCAGAGAAAATGACATTATCATTTCAAATTTAATTTGACACATTTAACATGAAGATTTAATTTTACACTAACAATGTTATTTTCAAACACAAAACTATCAACAATGAAATATCTAATTCAACAATAAATTCAACTTTTTTTTGTGAAAATCGTTTTTTATATCATTCTAATCAATATAGAAAACAATTACATTTTCATTTGCTAAAATAATTTAATTTACTAAAACAGCTAACCTGATGGGCGTTGCGTTTCCGAGTCCCATCAAAACATTGCACAAAATGCGAAGTCGCAATAGAAATAGCGAAAAAAAAAAAAAATCTTTCCATAAATTCTTATTAAACATTATAGCAAAAAGAACAAAATGTGCTTTATTGGACTGGAAGATTGTAACTGAATTTCTTTTACTAATGCGGAAAAATCAATACGATTCGCGAAAGAAAAAGAAAAAGGGGGAGGGGGCACTAAAACAAGGGCGGATCCAGCCCAACCTCCAGGGGGGGGTCACAACTTTTGACAGATGATTTAATGAAGCAATTCTAAAATACAGTAAATCTTGTGAAAATGGAATTACGATAAAAAATAGCAAATTTCGCCGATCGAGCATGAAAAAATCGCGAATTTTGTCGATTATGCACGGAAAAATCACGAATTTTGTCGATCGGACGCGAAAAATCTCAGATTTCGTTTATCGGGCAAGGAAAAAAAGTCTAAATTTTTTTTTTATAATACTT
Source organism: Maratus speculifer (assembly GCA_964019185.1). Classification (NCBI taxonomy): domain Eukaryota; kingdom Metazoa; phylum Arthropoda; class Arachnida; order Araneae; family Salticidae; genus Maratus; species Maratus speculifer. Next base: position 13,656,789 of record OZ025296.1, on the reverse strand, counting down.
GAACAAATTGCAAATTTTGTTTATAGGTTGCAGAAAAGTCGCCTGTTTTGTCTGTTTACCGCGCGAAAAAAACGCGAATTTCGTTGACCGAGCGCGAAAAAAATCGAATATCGTCAACTGTACATTGGAAAATCACGAGTTTTGTCTATCGGCATTCGAAAAATCTCGAATTTTGTCTGTATGTCTCAGATAAATCGCTAATTTTGTCGATCTGGAACGAAAAAATCGCAAATTTCTTTAATAAGGCACGAAAAAATCCCAATTTTGTCGATCGGCTTCGTAAAAAGCGCGAATTTATTCGATCGGGAACGGAAAAAATCGCAAATTTTGTTAATTGGGAATAAAAAATCTCGAATTTCGAGTTGATATGGAACGCAAAAGTTGCCGATTTCGTGAATCGGGAAAGAAATTATCGCGAATGTAGTCGATTGTTTCCGTAAAAAGAGCGATACGGGCGATTGGGTACGAAAAACTCGCGAATTTTGTCGAATCGGTACAAAAAAATCGCTAATTTCGTTGATAGGGCAAGGAAAAATCGAAGATTTTGTCGGTGATGCGCGGAAAAATCGAAAATTTTTTTGTGCGGCTGCAGAACAATAGCGAGTTTTATCAGTTTATCGCGAGGAAAAAAATACAGATTTCATCAATTTACGGCGGGGAAAAAATGCAGATTTCATCAGTCAGTTAAGAATCGCGAATTTTATTGTTCGGTGCGGTATTTTAGGGACCAAGAACAGGTAAAGGCGCGAATCTCGTCGATTGGGCACGGAAAAATCCCGAATATGGTCGATGGCTTTCATAAAAAGCCCGAATTTATTCGATCAGGAACAACAAAATCGCTTTTGGTAGGGCACGGAAAAATTGCGAATTTTGTCGATCGGGAACGAAAAAGTCGAAAATATGGTCGATCAGTTTCGTAAAAAGCACAAATACAGTCGATCGGGAATGAAAAAAATCGAGAATTACATTGATATGGCGAACAAAAATTTACAATTCCATCGATCGGGAAAGAAATTATCGCGAATATGGTCGATCGGCTTCGTAAAAAGCACGGATTCGGGCGATCGAGTACAAAAAACTCGCGAACTTTGTCGATTCGGGACGAAAAAATCGCTAATTTTGTCGATGATGCACGGAAAAATTAAAAAAATCTTTGAGCGGTTGAAGAAATTTCATCGAACAAGAACGGAAAAATGTGCTAGTTTCGTGGATTGGGCACGGAAAAATCGTGAATTTTGTCAATCAAGTGAAGAAAAATCGAAAATTTCGCAGACCATTCGTGGAAAAATTTCAAATTTCGTCGATCACACCCAAAAAATCGTCAATTTCGTCGATTAGACATGGAAAAATTGTGAATTTCGTGAATCGGCTTCGCAAAAATCGCGAATTTCACCGATTGAGTGCGAAAAAATCGTGAATTTTGCTAATCAAGTGAAGAAAAATCGCAAATTTCGCAGACCATTCGTGGAAAATTTTCAAATTTCGTCGATCACACCCAAAAAATTTTGCGTTCCTGTTTTAGCACTTTTTTTCTTACACTGTACATCCCTCCTTGAAGAGCTCCAGGGGGGGGGTCATGACCCCCATGAGTAAAGTCAAAAAACCGCCACAAAGCGGAAAAAAACAAATCATGAAAAATTAACAAAATTCGAATTTCGAATAAATTTAACTGAAAAGAGGACAAATTTTAGTACATTAGGGTTAAAAGATTAAAACCGGATTCTTTTTTAATAATGTTGAAAAATTGCTCCGAAACTGAAAAAAAAAAAAAAAAAAAAAAAATAGTAAAGGTCGCAAAAGATTAAAAAACTGCAGAAAGACGAAATTTATTAAAGTGGTTTAAACTATTCTAAAAGGAATTGTTTCACAAATAAATTCACAGTTGAAGTTAATAACAAAATTCCTTTTACGAATATCAAAAATTCATGTTGAAAATTGCATTAAAAGTCGCGAAAAATTCAAAAATCGCGGAGAAATAAATGTAATGTATTGCGCTGAAAATAGTAACAAAGTTTGATGAAATTTGCAACAGTTTGCTAAACCTTATTAACTATAGCACGTAACAGAAATTCGTTTCTGAATGTAAAGAAAAAAAACGTGAAAGCAAAAAAGAACATTAAAAATCGCATTTGAAATAGTGGGTTAGGATAAATGTTCTTGGAGCGGATTTCATTTTATTTACCTCAAACAATTGTAGTGAAAACAAAAGAAAGATAAAAATTGCATTGAAAATCTCATTAAAAATCGAAAAACATCGAAAATCACGTACGATCAATTGTACTTCGATTAGGCTAAAATTTTGAACATGAAATATTTTTACAAATGTATATAAAAAAAAGCAGTACACAAAAACATTCTAAGAATCACGTTAAAAATAACTTTAAAAACCCATAAAAATTAAAAAAAGAAATTCGCTGAACAAAACTCACAACATTAGTGAAAAGTTCGAAATTGAATCTACTAATACGAATGTCAAAAAATCGCTGCGAAAAGAAGAAAAAAATGCCGAGGACAAAATTTACTCTTGTGGGCTAAAACATTTGTAATCCGAACTACCGAAAATTCAAAAAATGAGATTCACAAAATTCGCTGTATTATGCTAAAAACTAAAAAGTTTGAACTGAAATTATTTACGAATCTAAGAAAAAAAAATCGTCGCGAAACAGTGTAAAATCCAAAAATCACTAGAAGAATTTAAAAACAGCTCGTGGATTCTGAGGAAATTTTATTGAAAAAAGGATAAAATTTACTACATTGGGCTGAAATATTAAAATCTGATTTATTTCATTAATGTATGGAAAAATCGCCGAAACACAAAAACCGTCAAATATTGCCGAGGACCAACTTTACTACAGTGGGATAAAATATTCTAACAGGAATTATTTCCTGAATATATATTAAAAAAAAAAAAAAAAAAAAAAGGCACGAAACACAAACAAATGAAAAAGTAAAATAAAATAAGATTTTTTACAAATCGCAGCAGATAAAATGTAAGGTGTCCTGGAATAATAAGGTCAAGTTCTAATATTACGCGTAATTATGAAGGAATCTGGGAGATGGCACCTGCGGACTCTGAGAAGCAGGGCCGTAGCAAGGTGTCTTGAGGCCCCCCCAAAACAAATTTTGGCCCCCCCCCCCTCATTTTAAACTGAGTTTTTTGAGAAATATTTAAAGTTATACATTGAAGTTTCCATGTGAATTTCAAATTACAATAATGCAATGAACAAAATTATTAATTAGCATAAGTATTTTAAATTATTATTAAAATTATTATAATTTTCATAACTTTTCAAAAATACGAAATACAGATGCTTAAAGATCAATTAATAACGTCAAAATAAAATTTGTCTAAAACAATTTTACAAATAAGCACATGACGCTAAGATTTTATTACAAAGTATAGGAATTAAATAGATTATATAAACACATAATTCCAGCAGTTTGCTATTTAAAGGGCTATTTCAGTTACGCGAAAAGACCCATTCGCTAATGCATGGAAGAATGGAATAGAATACTATGTAGGCATGGGATTCTTCCGCGGATTCGCGATTTTCCTGCATTTTTTGTCATTTTCCGCTTTTCTGATTTTTTATATATTTAACCCCTTGGGGACGAGTGACCACTATAGATGCCGGCACCGATTGTACTCAGATCTCGCGAGACTACAATTCATGCCGGCACCGTTTGTACTCACATCCCGCGAGACTAACATTGATGCCGATCAAACGGAACGTTTTGTTTTTCACAGTTTAGCATATAAAAAATTTATCCTAATTCTATTTGAATGTATATTGAGGAAGAAGTCTTTTCCTTCAAACTAGGAAAGCTAATGAAAACTTTTTTTTTTTTAATCCACGCGAATTTAATTTTTTATGGAAATACTACAATGGGAAAAAGATTATTTTTTCATCACGTCTTTGTGTTTCATAAATCTTTTTACGCGTCCAGTAAAACTTTATTTTTCTTTATTAGAAATAATGCTACTGAACTTCAGAAGGAAAAATTTGCGGTTAACGTAAGTAAGTGTATAGTAAGCATATTTAAAGGATTGCAGAAAAAACAGACTTTCGTTAAAAGATCGCAAAAAAGCGTGATCTTCATAAAAAAATCGTGGAATAAAAAACGATTTTCGTCGAAAGGTAGCGAAAAAATGCTATTTTTGTCAAAATACCGGAAAAAAACGCAATTTTTGTCAAAATAACGCTAGAAAAACGCGATTTTCGTGCAAAAATCTTGAAAAAAGCACGATTTTCGGCATAAGATAGTAAGCAAAACAAAATTTTCGTCAAAAGTTCGCAAAAAAATCAAGATTTTCGCCAAAAGATAGCGAAAAAAAAAGAGATTTTCATTAAAAATTCCCGAGAAAAACACAATTTTTGTCAAAAGATCGCGTGAAAAAAAGGCGGTTTTCGCTAAAAGATCAAGAAAAAAAAATGCTATCTTCATAAAAAAATCGCGGAATAAAAAACGATTTTCATCGAAAGATTCCGAAATAAATGCTATTTTCGTCAAAAGGTCGCGAAAAAAATGCTATTTTTATGAGATACAGCGAAAAAAACGCAGTTTTCGTCAAAAAAAAAAAAAAAAACCGCTAGAAAAATGAGAGTATTATAAAAAAAAATCTTAAGAAAAACGCGATTTTCATCATAAGACGGCGAGGAAAGCACTACTTTTGTCAAAAAATCGCAATAAAAATATGATTTTCGTCAAAACATTGGAATGAAAACGAGATTTTCGTCAAAAGTTTGGAAGGAAAAAGATATTTTCGGCAAAAGATCGCGAGAAAACAGCAATTTTCCGCCCAAGATCGTGAGAAAAACCGCGATTTTTGTCAAAAGATAGCAATAAAAACACGATTTTCATTAAAAGATCGCAAAAAACGCAATTTTCCTCAAAAAAGATCGCAAAAAACGCGATCTTCGTCAAAAGGTCGCGAAAAAAATGCGAATTTTCGTCAAAAGGATTGCAATTAAAACGTGATTTTCGTCAAAATAGCGCGGAAAATACAAATTCCGTCAAACGATTGCAGAAAAAATGCAAATCTCGCAGAAAATTTGTCCCAATAGTAATGTTTTCAAAAACTTTTTTTCGCAGCTGAGTGGCAAATTAAAACATCAACTTGCCATGTTTGAATATCTAATGTTTTAAGTGAAAATATGTTAAAATTTAAATTGGGCTGTGTAAAAATTGCATCAGAAGTATGAACTTAAAACAGAAACTTTCATTTCATAACTACTAATAATATTTCCATAAATGGATTCACTTTTGACCACATACCCAACCCCAAATAAAAAATAAATAATATAAAACAGGATTTAAACAAAAATACTGACAATTTTGTTGCGAATAAAGTAACATTCTTAATTGTCTATACGTGCGCTATCTATATTATAAAGGCCAAATGTATCTGTGCGTAACGCATACGTCATTTTGCGAATGGCAACACTTTCCCATGCAATTTTCGCTGCTGCAAATTTTACACTTCTTAACATCACACATTTAAAATTTTTATACCGTAGTATTGAGAAAATAAAGTACTTTTAGATGCAATTTGTTTGAAAGATGTATCTTAATTTATTGTTGAGTTATTAATTTTTTTGTAGTTTTTAGTACCAATTTTCTAATTGTGGCAACAGAACCACTCCATTTGTTTTGCCTCATAAAACGGGGGAAAAAAAAAGGTTATAGAAATTAAAATGCGTATACTGTGTGATACATATCGTCTGTTATAAAGTCCGGTGAATTTTGGTTTTATTTCGTTTTCATTCATCAACTAAATGACTTCAAATTTTGAGTAAAAGTGTCTAAAATGATCAAATGAAAATATCATTTTTTAAATATGGTGATTACTGATAAGAGAAGCGTGTGTGTAAATTTTGAGAAGAAGAAAATTAAAACGGGTTTAGATTTCGTGTAAAATTGTATGATCGTGTCAGTTTGGAATAAATTTCGTTTTTTTCTTTCGCATTTATGCCAAACATAAGAGCCTCGATTGATAACTTCATCATAATAACTAATCTTTATTATATTTTACTGATTTCATATACGATTAAAGTTTAATTTTAATAATTTGGACACCTGAAGTTTATAGTATTTTGTTAATTTTAGTTTAAAATAATATTTATTTGAGAGTTACACTGATCAATATAAGATGCATTTTTTAATGTAACTAATTTTGTAGATTTATTATAAATCAATGAAGCAGTTCCTTCTTAAAAATTTCTTTTCGTCGAATTTCGGCGGGTTCCACCTAGTTTAAAATAATTTCTCATTTTCCGGTTCATGCGCTTTTTTTCTTTTTATAACTTCTTGGACAGATTATATTAGTATTGTGCAGTTAATGTGAAGAATGACTTATGTCCTAAGAACATAATATTCCGATATTTCAAAATAAAACACCCTTTTGTCGCTAGCAACTCTGTACACAAAAACTCATGGCCAAAAAGAGAGATAGGAAAATCGAGTAAGAAAATAAAGATTTCTAGTTTCTGCATTTTTTGAAATCTAAGCAAGTTTTTGATAAAAACAGGGCCCAGTTAAGGCTATGAACGCCCCGGAATAAACATCATTCTGTAGCCCTCTCCTCTCCCCTTCTATCTATCTGTAGATTTTTTTGTGAATAATGTAGAAGTGGCAAGTACCAATAATAATAAAACATATTGTATGCATGCATAAATTTTGGTACTCGATACGGCTCACATCTATATATTAGAGATACTAAAAATTTGGTCACAATTTTAATCAAGAATATTAGTTTGATAATCATAGAAAAAATTATAAATTGGTTTACATAAATATTTCTTTGCAAATTTTTACTTTGCTTACCTACGTACATTACAAGATGTCCAAAAAAGAAGGCTCAAAATTGGTCATAATTAATGATTTTAACTTATCACGTTAGAAGGAAAGATTAATAAAAAATTTCTTTTAAAAGCTATAGGATACAATGTTGTTATAATTAGGGCCTGATTAAGTAAGGCCCATGCAGGGCAACTGCATCAGACGTCGGGTCTCCCGATTGAGGGGGTGGGGGCCCAAAGGCAAATATAATTTTTTTGTTATGGCTAAATAATAAAAAAGGCCAAAAGTCACCAAAATTCTTTATTTATCTATTTTTAAAACTTTATTGGGGCCCTTTTCTCATATCTCCTTTGCTTTCGAACCTCATCCCCCCCCTTCCCTCACTGTAACAGTTACAACACAAGTGTATTTACATTTTAATGGTTCACATTTATTCTTATTTTTTCCTAACCGAAGAAATAATGTATTCAATAGTTTCTTAAAGTTATCTTTTTTGTGCTATTCTGTATACAAATGCGAATAGTACTTTGCACGAAATTTACATATACAGACAATTGGTATAAAGTTTAGTTTTAGACACTTCTTTTAATTCAAGAAAAAAATCTAAAAAGTAGAATGGGGGCCTCCCCGAATTACGTTTACCCCAGGGCCCCTCACAATCTAAGTCGGGCCCTAGGGGTAATAAAATTTTAATCATTTGTTTTCTAATGATATAGTTTGTTTTCTGTGTATGTGGAGGGAATACTGGAAGCAGAGAGGAAAAGGGAAACCACACTCCCTTCCTAAATGTTTGAAAACATATGAATTTTGATCACTTTTGGCACATTTTAAGCATTTGGCGCCCTTTAATGGAAATCTTAATTATTGAGGGCCCCCTTAAAAAGAGGCATGTGGGGGAACTGCCCCGCATGCCCCTGGATAAGAAAATGTGGATTTGAAAAAATAAAAACATTATTTAAAAGAAGTATTTTCTTAAATTTTCACTACAAATAAACTTCGGTAAAAGGTCGATAGAATCGATTAGGGGCCCCCTGGCTTCGTCGCCCCCCCCCCAAATGGGGGGTATGGGGGGCGGTCGCTACGGCCTTGCTGAGAAGTAGAACTATAAGTAATCTGAATTACAAACAACCGCTAAAAGTTATTAGTTCAATTTGTAAACATTATCGCTGAAAGGAGCACGTAAGAGTCAACGCCCAATCTAAAACTTGCGAGTTAAGATCGTTGGTATAAAGATTGCATATTTATTAGCAAATACTTTGTTAAATTTGAAGTGCACTTCATGTACTTTTAAAGTGTTGTGGAAGATTTTGGATGTGTTCGCAAGGTAGTTTGAAGTTTAAAATATACCTTGCAATAAGTATACTCAGCTAATAACAATATCCACTGGCATTATTACTCTGGTTGATTCTTTTCAGTGATACGAAGAGGGTTTATATTTTATTTTGCGCACGAAAGAGCATTATTGTCATTGTTGAAAACCAAAAAACATTAACGAGAAATTTGTACATCCTAAGTATTGGTAATTTTTTCATGTCACATGAATGAAATATAAAATGATTATTACTGCATTAATATCGCAATTAATGTTAAGTAGGAGAAATTTGTCAATTTCTAGAGATGTAAAGTTTGAATCTTTCGAATTGGATAATTTACATGTCATTATTCTATCATATTTTATAGTTCATTTGCATTTGATAACGTCAAATAGCATTGGTTATGGCAATACGTTTTATGAATACATATTTGCTAAAATATTCTTTCTTGTACACATAGTCAATAAGATGCTAATTCAAATCTCATATTTGTTTGGAAAAAAAAATCTTAAATTAAGCTGTGAAAATTAGTAGAACCTTAACGTGGTGTTATTACCCCAATACACTTTAATATAATATTAGGCTAAATTTTTGAAAAATAATACCTGTTATGAACCTCAAAAGATCCGGAACCATAAAAATATATTAGACATTGCATTGAAAACCGCAATCGCTTCAAAAATTACGGACGACAAAATTTCCTATATTTATATTTTTCTATAATTACAATATTATAGACTAAAATTTTGAAAAAGAAGTTTGTGTAACGAATGCCAAAAACTCGAAATATGACGCAAAAGAGAAAAAAATTAATAATAAAAAAAAATAATCTATAACAATCGTATTGAAAATGGCATTTAAAATAACTAAATATACAAAAATCGTAGAGTAGAAATTTTAATACATTTAGCTAAATTTTTTACATAGAATTCCTTCTAGAAAATCAAAAAACCGCCGTAAAACTCAAAAAAAAAAAAAAAAAAAAAAAAAAAAAAAAAAAACGATAAGAATTATTTAAAAATAGTTATAAAAAAATACAGATAAATTGAATATATTTATCTAGAAGATAGTAATTCACTATATTAGGCTAAAAGTTTGAAACCGAACTAATCTTACAAAAAAAAAAAAAAAAAGCTGCAAAATTACAGAACAATTCCAAAAATCGTTCTATGTAATTAAACTTTATTGAAAAGGATTTTTTATATTAATTTTAAATATTAGAATATCTTTCCTTTTACTAATGTCGAAAAATCGAGAAAGGAAATAAAAACTTGGACTTGGACGAGATAATTGTCAGAGTGCCTGGAGAGATCAACTCCTTACCTCTAGTAGAGAAATGATACATGGAACAATTCAAGTCATAGCCAAAGTCTGACAAACATAACGTCAGAAACAAGGAGGGGGAGAGAAGCCGGGTCCCAAAAAAACAAAGGCCCTATAAGGGCACCATACAAAAAAAAAAAAAAAACATAGATAAGAGTATAAGAGAAATAAAAATATTTACAAAAATTTACAAAAGTATTTACAAAATAGGAAATAAAAAACCTTTCAAAAATCGCAATAGGCAAAATTTATTACAATGAGAGCTATAGCATTCTAATAGGAATTCCCTTCCAAACATATTAAAAAAAAAAAAAAAAAAAAAATTGGTGCGAAAAGCGAAATTATGCAAAAATTCGCTTTGAAAACCACGGGAGGCAAAATTTAATATGTTAGTCTGAAATAGAATCTCTTTGTAAATGTCAAATTATCCCTGCAAAACGCAAAGAGGGCTAAAAACTGCAAAAATTTCTAAAATCGTGATGTACAAATTGTACTACATTAGACTAAAAGTTAAAAACATTTTTTTACGAATATAAAAAACTGCAGCAGAATGGGAAAAATCCACTAAAAATGGTATTGAAAATCTCACTAAAAATTGGTAAAAATTAAAAAAAAAAACATAGAGGACAACTTTTGCTGTACCAGTTTAAAAGTTTAAAACCTAATCTATAATTGATTATATGTTCAGTATGTATTACAGGTAAAATAGTTTTTTTTTTTCCTTTAAGCAACTGATGGCCAAATACCAAAATTTGGAAAGAACTTTACTTTGGCACTAGAAATGAAAATGCGAGAATCCCCCCAAAATAATTTTACTATATTTTAAGAAGCAAAAGGAAAAGGAGGGTTTTTTTTTTTTTTTAATATGGGAGGAGGGAATCAACATTTTTTAATTAGGTCAAATGATGTATCTTTTCGTATGGATTTTTTTTCTTCTAAATCGGATGATTCTATCTGCAAGTCGATACGATCAATTTTTTCAAAGTTACGGCAGACGTTTGATGAAAATAATGGCAAAAATTATACTTTATTCAGATAAAGTAGGTTTTTATAGTAACAACCGATGGCTTATCACAAAAATTTAGGGAAGAACATCGTTTTGCTACTAGACATGAAAATCCGACCAGTCCCCAAAATTAAAGCTTTATCTTTTTTTTTTTGGGGGGGGGGGGAATACATTAAGAGATATACTTCAACATTTTAAAATTAGGTGAAGTGGATATCATTTGTTATGTATTTTCAAATTCTTGATAAAATAAGAACATTCGCAAGTCCATACGATCATTCTTTATAAAAGTTATGGTAGGTTTTATAAATATACAATGTTGAAAGTTAAATTTTATTATTGAGCACAACTTTGTCTTATTTTACATCCAAAACTTGTTCTTTAAATCATATCAAATAATATCAGTTATTTTAAACGTCCTCAAAACAGCAATAATCAAAATTAACGTCATCAAATTTCTTTAGGTTAGTAAAGTTGTCAAAATATCCATGTATTCAAAGTTGTTTATTGATAAAACCATTTATGACTTTGCGTTCAGGCCGAGCCAGCGGCTTGGTTGGTAGCGTCAGCTCCTCCCACGCCGCTGGATCCTGGTTCGAGTCCAGCTAGCGGCATGGGTGTCTTGTGTTGTCCCTGTGATAATGTATGTACCGGATATTCTGTAATAAAAAAGTGTTCTATATGGTTTCTTGTGATCATTGGAGGTTATGCCGGCAAATAGCTGTAGCGCCTACCTCAAAGCAAATAAATGTAAATGTAAATGTTGCGTTCATAAAAACTGCCTAGCTTTGTAAGGTGTAATCATATTGAATTGCAGAAGCGTCATTCGACTCCGAATTAAAAAATACATAGCAAATGATTCTACACTTTAGCTGAAGAAAAAAAATGAATTTCCCATCAGTGAAAAAATGCGCCCCCCTTCCTCTCCAAAACATTGTAAAACAGCTTTTTTTCGGTGTGTATGTGTGTGTGGTGGGAGGGGGGACATCGGATTTTCATTTTTATTATCAAAGCAAAACTTTTTCAAATTTTCGTGAATGGTCATCACTTGGTGTATTTACTCATATTTTGATCTATTTTACCTATACAAATATGCAAGACAAATGCCGCCCTTTTACCGTGCGCCCTGAGGCGGCTGCCTTCCTTGCCTTACCCCTAGCGCCGGCCCTGTAGTGAGATATAGGCGATGCTCAGATAATCATAATAATTGTAATGGTTAGAGATGATCGTACTTCATATTAGTGAGGATTTAAATATGCACCCAACTAAAAATAAACGGCAGTTTTTTTTTTTTTTTTTTTTTGTCGAAGTAAAGTGTTTTTGAGGTTTCTCTAAAGTTAACTGTAGACTTTCAGTAGTTCAATCTCAACTATAAATTTACTTCAGTTATTTTTAGTTAATTGGAGGTGATTTTTCAGTAATTTATTTTAAACATTCTGTGAGCCATTAACTTTAAAAACACTGTAGTTTTTATAAAGTCATTTTATAATCAAAAATTAAAAAATGTATGACTTTATAACAGTAGGATCACTGCAGTGAATTTGAAGTTATTATTTAATCATTTATTTAGAAATACATTTTCTGATGTATCTCTAGAATAAGTGTAGTTATTGTTCGATAAAGTCACAAATTTTAATCGGAGAAAAATAATTTCAATTATACTTCAAAATCGAATTAGGGATTTCCCATCCCATCCACACACTTCCCCAGCGAAAAAATTATTAGGTCCTACTTAATTTTGTTATTTGGAAATTACAAGTTTTAATATGTTAAAATCCATTTTTTTTTTTCAATTCAGGCATGGGCGTTAGGGTGGAACAAAAAAAAATATTTTTTAATTTCAATATGTAATAGCGATAGAAAGTTGTCTAATGCCTTTGTTAAGACAGTATTAAAATATTTTAACAAACATAATATATTTAGAGGTTCCGCAAAGGACTTGAATATATGATTTTTAAGCAGATTTTACGAATTTTGATAAATTTGGTTTTGTAAAAAAAAACAAAACAAAACAAAAAAAAAAACAACAACAAAAAAAAAAAACAAAAAAAAAACATTTTAAATATCAAATGCCCTTTTTCAATTTTTAAATAACACACGTAAACTACTTTACAGTAGATATTATAGTTTTATACTGCATGCCTTTATTATTTATGCTACTAAATCTGCACTTTTTAACTTCCATTTCTTTAGATTTTAACAGTATTTCATAATAGAAAAGAGATTTCATAATCATTTCATTCTATTTCATAATAGAAATAGATTAACCTTACTTTTAATTTAAAAACGCAGCAAAACATTTTTTAATTCTGATAATTAATAGTCAACAGGAGAATAGTACGTGGTTTCAAGTAACCTTGATTCAGGCGGTATATTATTGGCTTGTGTAGGGTGGCAAAAGAGTAAGGGATGCATGTAGCTGTAGCAATGGTCTGGTCACAGGTTTCTCTCGTAAATCCGCGCAAGCAAATGAATTGTTTGAGTAACAAATCTTATTATACTGTTCTTTTTTTGATTTTGTTTTGTTTATGAATATGTAAACTTGAATATTAGTGGTAGTATTAAATTTATTAGGTAATATTTTAACTTTAGTATGATGGCAGTGTCAGTTCAGACGAGACAAAAGTTAGAATGCCCAATTTTTGGATCCCCTAAAGAATTAAGCGATTTAAATCTTCCAACTTATTATGACATTATGAAATATCTTTATATTTGACATGAGCTGAAACCAGAAAAAAAACCCATCAAAAGAACTAACTTCGAATGAAATATTTGATATTCTTACTAAGAAAGTTGAATCTATTTGGTCGAAAGCATCTATTACTATAGTATCTCATACCCGCATGTTAAAATGGTAAAAACCTATCACGATAAATAAAGAAGTATTTTAATATCAAAAAGTAGAAAAGGTACATAAAAATGTGATTTAATTGCAGCAAAGTTTTTAAATGAAAACAAACGTCTTTTTGATGTAGCAACCTGTAAGTGCAAAGTATTTTCTGTCTGTAAGTGAGAAAAAAGAAAAAAGTACCTAAACTTGAACAAGATTTTTTAATTGACCAAAGAACTGTTAGAAAAATGAGTAAAAGTGGAGTCATAAAGTTATTTCCAAGATTTTAACACAAAGAGAATAGAAGAAGCAACAGGTCAAACAGAAACAATTAAAGTACAAGTACAATCAGAAATTAGTAGTTAAGGCTGCTAGAAAAGCTGAAAATGAGGCCTTTCAATCAGATCCTGAGAAAACATCTAAAGGAAACTTAACATGCAGTCCCAAAAATTACTTTACCACTTTTTTGGATACTGCAAGCGATTAGTACTTCCTACAGTAGCAAGTATCTGTAACCGATCTGGAGTTTCAGACAGAGTTGCTGCAACTATCGCAAGTGCTGCTCTTAAAGATGTTGGAATGATTACAGAGGAGAACAAAGATAAAGTAATGGATAGGATGAAAATTCGAAGAGAGAGAGCCAAGAATCGGACAAAAAGATAGTAAGAAGCCTTAACCAAGTTGGAGAAAATATAGGTTTGTTTTTCGATGGAAGAAAGGATAAAGCAATTGTGAAAGATAAAAAAGGGAACAAATTTTACAAAAAAGACGGTCATAGAAGAACATATTTTTTTAGTAACAGAGCCCAATTCATCCTTTCTAGGGCATGTAACCCCTGCATTTGGGAACAGGCGAAGCTATAAAAAATAGCATAATAGAGTACTTTAGTTGTAACAATCATTTGAACATATCAACTGTAACTGCTTTTCAGTGCAATGGGACACCCACAAACATTGGAGTTAATAACGTTATGATTGCTTTAATGGCAAAAGATCTGAACAGACGATTGCAGTGGCTGATTTGGTTGTTCCACTTAAATGAATTGCCTTTGCACCACCTGTTTCATGAATTGGACAGAAAAACAAAGGGTCCTGATGAATTTGAAGGGGTTTTTAAAAAGTTTTACATATTATCAAAAAACAGTGTTTGAACAACTATTTGTAAGCAAAAAAAGTAATTACAACTGCTAAATTCAAACTGATATTACATCTTGATTCTTTTTGAAAAAAGCTAATTTATTTGACTTTTGCAAAAACTTAATGCATAAATTTACCTCAATTGAACTTAATATTATTATTGTTATAGTAAAGAAGCATGTATAGATTGCTATTAAAAAGAATATTTGATTTTTAAAATGTAAAATTAAAACAGTGAAAATAAAATTATAATATTATGCTAAATTTGGATTAAAAAAAAAAAAAAAATCCCTATTTTTAAGGCTTTTGCGGCACCTCAAGGTATAAATTTAGAACGAAAAAACTTCAGTTTTATTGTTAACATACAAAGGCAACTTTTAATTGCAATTACAAAATTATTTTCAAAAGAAAATATTTTTCCCTATACTTTCGTTCCACCCTAATGGGCGTACCTTACAATGCTTTTTTCCCTCCTAACTTAAAATTCTTAGTTCCTTTATTATTTTAAGCTAAAAGAAAATAAATAAATAAATAAATAAATTTCACTAAGTTACATTTCAAAATCCAGTGAAGGGTAATAACTACCTATGCCCCCTGTCTACAACGGAAATTTCTTAGCTCCTTTATTTTAAGTTACTCTGAACGAATAAATTTTGCTATGTTTATAAACATCTCAAAAACAATATATTAATTTTCGAAAGTTATGAGGGATAATGGACCTTTCACTCACCAGCCCCTTAATGGGAAATTTCTTCTCATTTTTTATTGTAAATTACTTGAAAATTATACATTTTACTATGATCTTGAAAATAGAAGAAAATAAAAATTTTGTTTATTATTTTCATTATTTTTTTTAATTTAGGGGGGGGGGCAACATCTATAGTGCTAGAAAAAAGTAAAAACACATGCTAATGATTTTGTTCGGAATAAATTTCCGAAAAGAGTTAGATATCTTGAACTGAGACACAAACACATGATATCATATGTAAATTTAATATAACTAGCCGCCCTTGGCGACCAGTTTGATATTCCTTTGAATGTATACTAAGCATTAAATCATATTGCTTTTATTCATAATTTATTTTAATTGCTAAATTTTTTGCCAAGTTAGAAAATTCTGCCAGAGAAATCGACACACATATGTCATATACGCACCACATTGGCGCAATTGCGACAAAATGGCAATTATATGTGCTCACATGGTAACCTGGCTATTGTTACTTATTTATTAATAAAGTGTTTGTTTGCTTTTATTTTCTTTTTTAAAATGATATAAATTGTTTTATTCTATAATTATTAACTAAATTTTTTAAATTATTATTTTCTATTTAAAATAATAGAAATTAGTTAAAAAATTTGTATGCAACTGGTATTTGAAAACGAAGTTTTCGCCAAATTGGCGTCAGAAAAATAACGCGCCAATGTGGAGCATATTTGACATTTGTGCTGATAAATCAAGAATTCAGTATGTTTATGCTAGCCCGGCGCAGATAATAAACCGCCAAATTTTCTACCCGTGATATTTTTTCGTATTTCATTAATTATTTAAAATGTAATAATATAATCCTTTCACTCATTTCATTTATAATACATAACTTTAATTTGAAACTGAAAATTTTTAGATTCGTGACTTTTATTTATTTTTTAAGTAAAAAGAACAAAAAAATTAAAAAAATAAAATAAAAATAAAAATAATGATATTTTGAAGCACCATAATTGCAGCGAAGGAACAAAACATAAATAAATCTAATTTGCCACAGCTTAAATCTTACCAAAGGACTTTTGTACAGTTACCCATAAGATATGTTTCATTTGGATGTTGCCATTAAACAATTAACAAATAATCGTGATTTTTGTACCACACACTTTAGCGTAATATATATATATATATATATATATATATATATATAAAGTCGAGTCTCTATATAACGAAATCCATTGTTCCAGAAAAAAAATCGTTATACAGAGAAATTTGTTGTATAGAGAATGAAGCTAAAATTCATATTTAATGTGTAAATTTTGAACAAATATTATTAATTAAGAATTTGAAAAGTTTAACTATAAATATTAACCTAATATTCAATTTTTACTTTCTTCTATCTTTACAAGAAGAAAGTATTGGATTCATGAAAATTTTCGACTTCCGGTTTTCGACGGATTTATATGTTTTAGAAGGTCCTGAACACGTTTTGACTATTTTTAGAAAATGTCTGTCTGTGAGTGTGTGTGTCTGTCTGTGAGTCTGTCCGTCTGTCTGTGAGTCTGTCTGTCTGTATGTGACAAAAAAATTGTGGGCGCTCTATCTCAAGAACTAATGCTCGAAATTTAATAAAATTTTATATTCAGTTAGACCTTGATATGAATTAGTGCCTATTGGTTTTTGGTGAAAATTGGCCAGCAGGTGGCGCTGCTATACTACGTTTTTCATGATTTTCAAGATTGCTATATCTCAAGAACTAACGCACAAAATTTTACCAAACTTCAGATTCTGTGACCCCTTGATATACATACGCTGATTAAGTTTTGGTGTAAATTGGCCAGCAGGTGGCGCTGCTATGCCACGTTTTTCATGATTTTCAAGATAGCTATATCTCAATAATTAGTGCACAGATTTTCACCAAACTTCAGATTCCGCGATACCTTGAGATACATAGCTGCTGATAAGGTTTTGGTGTGAACTGCCCTATAAATGGCGCTGCTATGCTACTTTTTGCACGATTTTTGCGATAGCTATATCTAAAGAACTAATGCAGAGAACTTCATCAAATTTTAGTTTCTTTTACACTACAATATATAACATAATTAGACGCTGATTACATTTTGGTATTAACCTTGCAACAGGTGGTGTAGCTATGCTGCATTTTGAACGATTTTTCCAATAGCTATATCTCAACAACCAACGCAAAGAGTTTCATCAAACTTCAGATTTTGTTACAAAATGACATATAACATAATTACACGATGATTACGTTTTGTTATAAATCCTTCAACTGATGGTGCTGCTGTGCTATATTTTACATGGTTTTTTTTAAACTAGCTATATCTCAAGAACTAATACACAGAATTTCATCAAACTTCAGATTCTTTTACACCATAACATAATTGGACGCTTTTCTACGTTTTGGCATAAATTATTCAAGATATGGTGTTGCTGTGTTACGTTTTGCAAATTTTTTGTTATAACTATATCTCAAGAACTAATGGACGAAATTCCATCAAATTTCAGATTCTGTTAGGTCTTGACATCAATAGATGCTTAATAGGTTTTAATATAAATTACCCAACATGAGGCACTACTAAGCTCATTTTCTCAGAATATTAATTAAATTTTGCGTTTTAGGTTTTTCGGATACCAGAATCTCATTAGGCTAGGTCAAATGTTCGAGGAAATTCGATAGTAGATAACTCTGGGGTCACCACGTTTTTTTTTTTTTTTTTTTTTTTTTTTTTCTTTTTTTAATATTAAAATGTACTTATGAGATAGAAGAAAGTTTCGGGATTGACACATCCAACTAGTTTAATTATTTAAACTGTTTCAAAAAAGAGAATAAGCATTTAATTGAAAGCTTAATGAAAATCAAATAAGGAAGACTTGCATTAACTTTAGACGAAGAAATCTGTAATTTTTGGTTGTTTTGATTTCAAAATTGTTACATTTCCAAACAAAAATAAATCAAAACTTATGTCACAAATTTGCCCTTTTTGATTTAAGAACACTCTTAAGAAATATTTATAGAACATAGGTAAAATGAGATACGGAGCCACTCAAAGAATTGGATACATGGACGTCTACAAATGATAACGTCTGAGAATGTGATTTCAGTGGATTTATAAGTGTTTTAGTTAAAATAAATTTTACCCAAATAATGGTGTGAATAAAAATACTAGGTAAACTACAAAAGTATTCAAAAATGTTTCCATCTATTAGTATAAATTGATGAAAGAGAAATTTCAACATGCTAGGAATTTTCCCGCTAAACTAAATTTTCTCATTATGTAGTATATATATCAATCGACAGATCAAATACAGGGCTATTCAAAAGTATTGGAATACCTATTTAGCTATATACTGTAACTTCATTTCCCTAAATAACGAAGTTTTTTTTAAAGATTCAAAAAGTGTTGGTAAGTGTTTCATATTCTATGCTTAATGCATGATATTTCTTACTTGTTTGAATGAGCACATAATTCTCGATAATAGATCGTTTCTGCTATGTGTCTATGTTGTCTTGACATTATTTCTGTGCATAGTACAGTTAATGTGATGCACACAAAACGTGACATGATAGAACAATTTTTAAATTTGCAACTTTTAAAATGCTTTACACAAAACACTTATTGATTTATTTGTTTCAAAAGCTGTTCAGACCGTATTATCTATCTATCTATCAATATTATAAAGGTCAAACGTATCTGTGTGTAACGCATACGTCATTTTGCAAATGGCAACACTTTCTCATGCAATTTTCGCTACTGCAAATTTTATACTTCCAAATATTGCACATTTTAAATTTTTATACCGTCGTACAGAAAAGAAAATGTACTTTTAAATGCAATATGTTTGAAAGCTGTATGTTAATTTATTTTTGAGATATTAATTTTTTTTTTATAGTTTTTAGTACCAATTTTGTAATTTTGGCAACAGAATTACTCCATTTTCTCTTAAAATTGAAAAAAAAAAAAAAAAAAAAAAAAAAAAAATTAAAATGCATATATTATATTAAGTATATCGTCTGTAATCGTGTCAGTTTGGAATATTTTCTTTTCATTCACATTTAAACCAAACATAAGAACTTCAATTGATAACTTCATCATAATAACTGATCTTTATTATATTTTACTGATTACATAAGCAATTAAAGTTTAATTTTAATAATTTTGACAACTGAATTTTATAGAAATAGTATTTTGTTAATTTAAGCTTAAAATAATATTTGAAAGTTAGACTGACAAATATAAGATGCATTTTTACTGTAACTGATTTTGTAGATTTATTATGATTCAATGAAACAGTTCCTTCTGAAACATTTTCTTTCGTCTAATTTCGACGGGTTCCACCTCGTTATTCTAAAATCCCTTTTAAAGCAAACCTTGATGCTCGGTAAAATCTTTACTTCGATTATTATTTTTTTTAAAGATTGTAGAGTAGTGCTCCAAGTATTAAACATTATAGAAACAATAATCATTCACATTCTAAAGGAGAATTAAATCCTTTTATGAATCATATCGTTATCGTTAAGAGCTTAGATATTTACTATACCCACTATCATAAAAAAGTAGCCTATTCTCCGGCAAATAAAATTTCTTCTTCCTAAATTTGTTAGAGGAATCTGTGAGATTATTGGCTTATAAAAACTATTAGCTGAACAACCATAAAGAGATTGTTCTAAAATGCCCTTTGATGCGTTTTTGATGTTTACAATCTAAAATCTTTCTTACAAATTACAGGTTGTAATCTTTTGTAAGTATTTCTTTCGACTTACAAACAAACAGATACGATTCAAACAAGATAAACTTTTTCATAAAAAAAAGAAAAAAAAAGCGTGCATTAAAATAAGATTTTTCTAAAAATTAACAATAATAATAACAATAATAACAATAATTTTATAATAATAATAATAATAATAATAATAAACCATGATTCTAATTTAAGAAATTAGAACAACTATTTGGATAATGATATTTTCAAAGATTAAGCTTTTAAAGACTTATAAATAAATTATATTTAAATTAATAATAATAATAAACATAATTTTATTATGATCATAACGAGTCATTGTGTTTGCATACAATCACCTCACACCTTTGATTGTACGGCAAACAGAATGTTAAACCTACGAGTCAACCAATAGTGGTATTCATTTTTGGTTTATGCACCACTTCACTTCCGCCAGACATGGATCATTAGATTCCTCTATTACTTACCCTCTTCGATAAAATAAAGGGTTTTTTTTTCCCTTGTGATCGGTACCTTAGGTTTTTCTGTTGTCGGCTCTGGACTATTAGGCTCCTGATCACTCACTTTCCGATTGCCTTGTCATAATGTTAAGTCTATGGGCGTTTGATACATTCTTATATTTAAAATATCTCCTCAGGACATTAATATTTTTAACTTCTTTCGGTGTTCTCTTCTTCAAGGATGTCACTTTTTTTCCTTAGTTTTCAAAATATTTCTAAAATCTTTGCTTAATTTTATATTTTATGTGTTAAAAACTGACGAACTGGAAGTAAAATTTTAACGCTTCATATCATATTAAGCATAGACTTTACAAATATTTTGAAAACTAAGAGAAAAGTGACATCCTTAAGAAGAGAACATCGAAAGAAGAAGTTAAAATTTTTTTATTTCCCGAGGAGATATTTTAAATATAAGAATGCATCAAACGCCCATTGACTTAACAATACGGAGGGGAATTTGAATGAGTGACCAGCAGTTTTAACCTTCAAGGTAGTCTCCCCTTCCCGGCAGCTTCACGAATTTATTCGGTTGAAATTTATTATTATTATTATTATTATTTTATGAAGAACTACATTTCCTTACTACAAATAAAGTGACACGAATATAATATAAAATGGAATTACGTCATAGAGGAAAAAGATAAAATGAGATGCAGCATGCCGTAAAATCGGCTAATATGATGCGTGTTATCGCTCAGATTTAAATACACCCATTAGGCCTAAACAAAATAGTCAAGTGCAACAGGGATTGAATTCTTTGACATAAGCCGTGTATTTTTTTTTTTTTTCTAAAGAAAAATGATCTGCTTCTATATAAGCATTCTAAAGTAGCATTTCATTGTATTATGAATTAAAAACTTCATTACTAAAAGTTTTATTTATTCATTTCTGTGTTTTTTTTTACGAAAGTACGTGGTTGTATTTGGACCTAATGTATAGGATTTTAGGGTTATATTTCTGGTGCCCCCCCCCCTCCCCAGCCACTATACTTCATCTCTATTCTTTCTTTTTACTTTATGGAATTATGTATATAAAGCTATGGTTTGCCAAGGGTTAAAATAAGGCTCGTATCGTAGCATTTTTTTTATACGGTACAATTGCACTAATGAGAGAAGCTTAAATGGTAAAAAACATGAATTGAAAAATCAGTTTTATTTCTTACAATCTATTTAATAGAATAAATTCTGCTGCTTTAACTCTTTAGGTAATTCTTAGATAATGTTTACCCAATAATTTTCCTAATGCTAATTTTTTTTGTTAAAAAAGGAGGCAAAAAAAATCTTGTGATAAATCATGTATTCTAATTAAAACATTGCAAATAGTTGTTAGACATGGTGGTTTCATTAAAAAAATTGAAAATAAAAATAAAAAAGAACGGTAGGTTAATTCGTTTCCCCATACCGTATTGTCTTTACAATGAAAAAAAGTTCTTTGCTTCAAAAATTCTTTTAGAAGCTATTTTTTTTCAACTCAAATATCTGATTTGGAATTTTTATACTAAGTAGATTTTTAGATTACATTAAACCTCTTTCCTCTTTAAATGAACGTAATTCTTGTTGTTAAAAAAAGGATTTATATCTTAAGAACGGCTAAAAGAAATTAACGATTATTAAATAGAAAAAAAGGAAAAAAAGAGAAAAAAAAAAAGAAAAGAAAGAGCTTACTTGACAATTACTTGACTTAACATTTACACCAGTGAAAGTGATAATCTTATCTTAAAAAAATCTTTGATAATGTTTAACCTATATTCACACATATTATAAAAAATCTTCAGAGACTTTCATTACAAATAAAACAATAAAACGTATTAAAATAATTAAAACTAGTTTTTTTTTTTTTAAAGTTAAAATCTTAGGGGATTTTATTCTAAAGCTATCAAATAAAGTTTTAAACAACAAATGAAAAGATTGCAAACTATATTGACCGACAAATTCCTTAAATTTCTGTCTCATGAAAAGAACGTAGTTTAAGGATTTTGAAAATTGCGTCTCATAGCTTTATTTATTTATTTATTTATTTATTTTTTTTAAGAAATTTATTTATTAAAATTGAATAGATTAAAAACTATAACTTACTTTTACATACCGCATTCATCTTTTACAAATAGCTTTTGCTTTATGGTGAACATGCAATTAAAAATATATTTTACTGCTGAAAATTCAACAAAATCAACAAAATTTATTTAATTCTAAAAAAAGTTTACTTTTAGTTCTCTCGAAGTAAAAGCTAGAAACACTTATTTTTGCAATCCCTCAAAGATATATTTCATAATAAAGTGACTCAAGTACTTTGAGTAAAAGTGATTTTAACCCTTTAACGTTCATTGGTTTCGCCACGAAACCACAAAATTTTAATTCCGATACGCAACACTCACACCGGTATTTTTATCTAAAAATATCCCTTTTATTTTGTAAGTGAAAAAACACGTTTTCTTATTTAGAAATATATTTGTTCTTAATTACCGGTGTCATTCATTTATTTCGACATCTTAGCAATGAAAATGCTATGATCGTTAAAGGGTTAAGACATGTATGTTTGTTACATAATTAAAAAGCTATATATCTTAAAAAATCTGAAATTACTATTTTCCAAACCCATCTATTTTGTTTATGGGTTTTTAAAATTTAATCATATAGGTCGAGGGTGTTTAAACTTGTTTCTTTTCTGATGTAGCCGTTAATTTAAATCATAATACAGGTTACCAACATTTGATGTATGTAACACATGATTATTAACTTTCTGTTTTCAATATGCAATCGACGAGTATGTCCTCTATTATTACATATTTCAAACCACAAAATACATTTGAAATGTGTAGAACATTTATCATTTTAATTTTTACCTTTTGACTGCAAATATATGACAACAGAATTACCGTATTTACTCGTGTATAACGCGCAGTTTTCTCCCAAAATTTAGCGCAAAAACCCTGGGTGCGCGTTATACACGGAATATTTTTGTACTGCTTTATGTCATCACACAATATACAGGGTGAACATAAAGTCCCAGACCATTTTGCAGAAATAATTAATGCATGGATTTTATATTACAGTGGAATGATAATTCGAGGATATACTGACAACAGAAGAACGAATTACGGTTGTAGGGGAACATTTACGTGGTCAGACATTCGAGGAGGTCAGGGAAACGTTTTGTAGAAAATCTGGAAGAGAGGCACCAAGACGAAGAAATATCCGAAAAATGGTGAACAAATGGTGGATTTTTTTGCGTGGGGGTTCATCAAGGAACAGGTCTACAAAACTAAGGTTACAAATGTGACAGTCCTAAAACAACGCATAAGCCAAGCCTGCGATATGATCGCCGTGGGGATGTTGGAAAAAATGTTTAGAGCTACACTGAACCGAAGGGAAACTTGTTTCGAACTTGATGGACATCACGTTGAAAAGTACTAATATGCTGTATAATACTACTGAAATATAAAATTCATGAATAAATGTTTTTCTAGAAAATGGGCTGGGACTTTATGTTCACCCTGTACCTATGAATCAAGAAATGTATTCATAGAAGAAATTAAAATTGGAATATTACTGAATAGAAGTATCCCTGCATCTTTATTTCACTCCTTATACTTTTTTATACAAAAGCGGTAGTATCATTATTTAAACACTACTTAGCAATTTTCATTACAGCTACTGGTTTTTATGTAACGGTAACAGCAAAAATTCTTGTAATAGATACAGATTTGCACTATAAATAAAAAATCTGTAAGGTTAAAAAATTCTTAAGAATTTTTTGGGGAACTGGGAAGCCTAAAACTTTTTATCTAACTGCGATCCAAATAACAGATAAATTTTCTGTAAGATCTCTCTCTTTCTCTCTTTCTCTCTCTCACTCTCTTATTTGTTTTCTTGTACAGTATACAGATGAAATTTTAGCAAGAATACAGATTTCTGCTACTTTACATTTGTAGAATTACAGATTTTTTTTAAAAAAATTATTTACAATGTAGACGTTCTCAAGTATTTCGTTCGCAACTGACGCCACCATATCATGACACCCGACACGAAGTCTAAAAAAAGAAATTAGACTTCTTTTCTACCCTGACGTAACATTTGTTTCGAATTTCTTTACTGAAATTCATTTGATCATTCATTCCCTTGCATGTCAAATTTATGGTGCGCGTTATAAACGAGATACAAAAATCGCCATTTTTCATTCTAAAATGCTGGGTGCGCTTTATACACGCATGCGCGGTATACGATTAATACGGCATTTCAAAAATTGGGCATTATATAAATTTTTATATAAGTGTGTTGTATGCGGAAACCACGATATAAGAAGGCACAAGGTTAAAAGTGGTGTAAATCGAGACTTTTTGTTAAGGGCACATGGAACATCTCGACAAGTAAAATGAAATAGTTTTATGCGAATTTTTTTAAAATCATGCACTTTACCTAAACATAGAGATGAGAAATGATTTTTTTACTATAAATATACGCATACAGAACGTATATAAATCAAAAGAAATTAATTTAATGAATAAATTAGTTTTCAAAAACTAATTCACTTTTTACATATTTTTTGAACAATATGTCTGTTCGCTACTCTTTTCTACACTATTAAACTACACTCTTTTTTTACAGTATTGAATATATCACTTAAAAATTTGTTGTGATCTCGGAAAACATATTATTTGAGAATAATAAGAAGCTATTTTTATTTTGGTTTAAAATAAATAAAACTAAAAATATTTTACTAAAAAACTTTGAAAATTCTAAATATTTTAACAACATATTTTTCATTATACATATTTTACATTCAGACTTATAATGTTAGATATATTTAAAGAAACAAGTTGCACAATTTTGAAAACTTTCAACAGTTTACCTAAAACATAGTTATAGAAAAGCGTACAAAAGCATAAAAGAACACATTTCGAGATAAAGGCAAAAAACTATATACACACGTAGTGCTTAAAATATATTACCGGGTGTCCCAAAAATGACTGATGGATTTTAAAATTCAATAACTTGCAAACGGTGACAGCTATTAAAAATTTTTTTGCAGGAGGGTTATGTATAATGTCAGGAGTTTTTTTTTACCGTATTTTTTTATTTTAGTTCGCATCTCAGACAATAGGTGGCGCTGACGGCGATTGAAGGCCAGGTAGACGCCTCACTCAGCGCGGATCACAAGGCCTTCAATCGCCGTCAGCGCCACCTATTGTTTGAGATGCGAACTAAAATAAAAAATACGGTAAAAAAAACTCCTGACATTAAACATAACCCTCCTGCAAAAATTTTTTAAATAGCTGTCACCGTTTGCAAGTTATTGAATTTTAAAATCCATCAGTCATTTTTGGGACAACCGGTATTTAAAAAACCTTCCAGTATCATATAATCTTTTAGGCCCACAATCATTTAGCACCCTAATTTCTTAGCTCTATTTTTGAGATCGACAACTGGAAACTCAAAAATTTAAACCATTTTATGTTCCATGTGCCCCTAAGGCCCCACACAAGTCACTGTAAAAGACCCGGATGATAATGTTAAGTCTATGGGGGCGTTCTTTTCAAATATCTCGCTTAAATTTTAATCCGGAGGACGCGCGCAGGGCCTAAAAGACCCGGCGTGCGTATGTTTTTTACAATTGTAAGCACTAATTTTTTAAAGTAATCTTCAACTTATTTTATCGCAAAATTTGTAAGAACTGTCTCCGTCTTAATAAGGTGACTGTTATAATTTGATTTTATTGGTGGCAAAGTTAAAATCATTCATACCTTGGATAAGCGCGTGTTCTCCCGGGTTAACATTTTTTACATGATTTTTTTTTTTTGCAAAGGATAGCTGAGGATAGTTTACAAGCGGTTTCTTTTTCTTTTTCGATTTTGGTCATATATCTTTTATATTATGATAGTTTCAATTTCAGAACCGGTTTTGACCGGTTTCGAAAATTAAAGTAATTTTTAAAAACAAAAATCTGAAACCAAAATTGAAAAAGTAAGAACTAGCCCGATTGTAGATCGTCCTCAGCTACCTTATACCAAAAAAAGAAAAAAAAAAGTAAAAATATTAAAATTTGAGTGAGTTACTTGAGAAGAACGCCCCCATAGACTTAACACTATCATCCGGGTCTTTTTGAGTGACTAGTGTGGGGCCTTAAAACACTGTGAAAGTCGCTATCCTCGGAGTAGTTTTTGCTTGGTTCACATTTTGACAATATTTGCAGGAAAAATATACAAAATTTATATTAAAAAAATTAACGGTGCGAAGAGAATATAAAAATAGCCGCTTATGGTGGCCCTTTCATGATATGTGTTTCAGTGCTATCCGTATCCACCATCTAATCTAATGCATGCAAAACGTCATTGTTTGCGAGGAGATTGTATGGAAAGCTTGTAAAACACAATAAAACGCTTTGTTTCTTATTTCTTCTCTGTTCTATTGGGTTATTTTCTTCTTAATCTGTCTAGCGCCCGCTATTACAAGTATAGTATGATTAATATCCCCCCCCCCCCCCGTACTTTTAGTCGATTTTTAATTTTTTAAAGTTCTCTGTCGACTTGATAGTACTATGATTCTCATTAAATGAATTGGTATTTCAAAAGTACATATTTGTATAAATCTGGTACTCTCCAAAATGTACTAACTATAATGATAAGAATGAATGCAGGAAATTGACCTTGAAGAAAATTTTTACTTGTTTCAAAAAGTGCACATTGAGCATAAAGTTCAAATAAATATCCATATGCAAATCTCCACAAAATTCTTTTCTTATTTTAAATACATTTTGAGCTGCATAAGTGCTGCTCGCTATTCATTAGTGCCTCTTAATGGAAAGAATTAATGCGGGTGCCTAAATGAAAGTAAGATTAGAGTGTCGACAGTTGGTAATTGACAAAACCATTAATTATGTTTTTTCATTAGCAGCAATTGTTTAAAAATGAAAGATGGAGAAGAAAGCAAGTCTTTTAATTATTTTTACTTACGAGGAATAAAAGGCATTGTTTAATGACTCGTAAAAGATTTTTGTAAGTTTTAGTATAAAGAAAACAAACGAAAAACCCTCATGATATGATTGTAGAGATTTTATAACAAATTTATATAATTACTTAATTATTATGCAAAAAATACTATAGTTATAAACCTAGTAATGACATAGCGACAGAATTAAAAATCTCTATTAACATCTAGAAATAAAATGTTTTAAAAGTACTTCACTAAAATTCGGTATCATTAAGACTTTTTAACGAATTTATATAATTACTTAATTAGTATGCATAAAATATTTTAGTTATAAAACTAGTAATGACATAGCGACAGAGTTAAAAGTCTCTATTAACATCTAGACAGAAAATATTTTAGAAAAGTACTTGATTAAAATTTTGTATCGTTATCCTTAAGAACTTGCATACTTATATAAAATTACTTATAAGCAGAGCTGCCAACTTTTACGCCTTTTTAAATCATATTGACATCCTTGGAACCACAAAATTTTTAGAGTGAAATGTATGCCAAATACATTTAATGTTATGTATTACATTACATATTGTTAATCATTAAGTAAAATTTCTGATTCCAATATATTTATCTGACTTGAAATAGGCGTAGTAGTTGGCAGCCATGTATAAGTATTTTATTCTGTTTTAATTAAATGTTTCCCTCTAAAATTTGATTCTTCATACCGGAAACTTATCTGAATGGAACTGCGGGAAATCATCAAATTAAAGCCATTGAAAAACGGACAGGGTTGAGCTCGGGATTCTAAAACCATCAGACGACCGTTGCTGTTTCGAGTTCCCTGTTCAGGAATTCTTCTACGCTCTTAGACGTTTATGTCCGTTTTAAACTTGTGTGACACCATTTAATTTTGATTACGGTCTGGAAAACGTTTCAATGCGCAGATTTTTAATGAGTTTATAATATCACTTTTATGTTATATGTAATACATTTATATGTATTTTGAAAATTGCATTTAATTTTAAAACAAAGTCTTGAATACTTTCAGCTGCGTAAATTAATTGAATTTGTACATGGGAGTTTAATACTGTAAGACATTAATAAAATAACTAAATTAAGTTATTTTAAATAAACATCCTGATGTAAAATGTTTTAAAAATACTTGATTTAAATTTCTAGATGCTATCATATCGTTTTCCTTGAAATTTTGCATATACTTACTGTAACCTATAAATCTAAGTAATTTCATTCTCCTTTAACCTCTTAACTGATTAATATTAAAAAAAAAAAAAAAAAAAAAAAAAAGCCTTTCAAATGCTGTTTTTTTTTTGTTTTTTACGGAATTTTTAATATTTTACCACCAATATTTCAAAACAGGAATTTTCGACTAATTAAATCCGAAAAATATTCAAATTAAATAATACGTAATTTACAATAAAATTTTACTGCAGAGAATAATAAATTATGATTGGAGTATGGATACCCGTGCGTGGTACAGAGCAGGTTGATTGCGCGGGATACGATGTAGCAATCATGATTGGCAAATACACATTGCTGTACTACGCGATGTACGGGCAAAACAGCGAGGCGGTTAAGGGAATATTTTTCCTGTAGCAGGCCGGAGTGTTTTTTTTTTTTTATATTGTTTTGTGGAATAAAAATGAAGATTTCACCATCTGGTTTTAGCAGGTTATTTGTTATGATTTGAAAACCATTTCAAAACTCTTTTTAATAAAAAAAGAGAATGTGGCTAGAGTTGTGTCGGTGGATCTCCTAACGTGTGAATAAGCGTTAAAAAAGTGTTTTTTTTTCATGATCGAATAAAAATACATCCCAATAAATATACTGGGGCAGTATGTGAAGGTGTTATTTATTAGGTATTATTTATTTTATGATTTACATTTGGTAAAAGTACCATAAAAATAAAGATAAAAAATTCTTTTGATAAGACCTTTATTTTACGTAAAGCATGAGAATTTGTTTCTTAAATGATATGATAGTTTTATTTAAAGTAAAAAAAAAAAAAAAAGTTTAATTCTATTTTATTATATCTCGCATAAAAAAGTTCTGCGCTTAAAAAAGGTTTTTGAATAGAAAGATTTTTTTTTTTTTTTTACTTAGTTACAATATTTGAACTCGTCGATTTAAATAAAGCAAAAAGAATGTACTATAGAAGATCTGCCGCCTCCCATATGAATCGAAAACTTTCTTTTAAAAGAAGGAGGATTTACATATTAACAAAAACCGAAATTAATACCTATTAAGTTAAAAAAAATCGTACCTCAATTTGCTTTAATTAACATTTACAACGGTTGAAACAATAACGTTAATTATAGAAGACTTGGAATTTTTTTTGTGTATGTGTACAACGATGAACGTTTTCCAACGCCTTTATTAGAGATAAAAACTGAACAAAAAGTATTTAAATTAGGAAAAAAGAGTGTTTTTTCTTAAAGATAGAACCTTTATAAAAAGATTTTATCTGAAAGCTATTGAATTATTTAAAAAAAAAGTTTTAAAGTGTCTTAATGGATGAAATGAATTGAAATGAAAAGATTGTAAATTATGTACACGCCTCTGAGAGAATCTAATTTTTTTTTGAGTTGAGAAAATTCAGCATTAAAATTAAGCATTTACAAGGAACTTCATTAAAAAAAAAAAAAAAAAAAAAAATCAAAATAGGGATTTAGATCAATTTTTTATTAAAATTAACTTATTAAATAATGTATAGATAAGATCGATATTTTCTCAATATTTACATTTGAATATCAATCATTTAACCACCACTATTGTAAATGTTAATTAAATCAATTTTCAAGTTAATCCGTATTTATTTAGAGTTCTTGATAACTCTATTTTAATATCAATGTTTATATTCATAATGAGGGTGTGTTCTTGTATACAATATTTCTACTTTAGTTAAAAGCAGGCCCGTAGCCAGAATTTTCTTTTCCAGAATCAATCTTGGAATTCTTTTTGATCTGATAGCAGTAATTTGCATCGTTTAAAGCGTAATAATAATATATAATAAAAATAAACAAGGCTTAACCTAAAATGTATTCCTGGATTCCTGCAATGAATATTTGATGACTATTTCAAAAATTTTTATTTCATATGTTTTCGAATTCTGTTTCAGTTTTTGGTTTCAAAAACAATTTCCAAACCGTTTGGAAGCCAAAAGTATTTTTTCGAAAAAAAAAAAAAAAAAAAAAAAAAAACTCTAACGAGAAGGAAAAAAAAAAAAAAAAAAAAAAAAAAAAAAAAAAAAAAACGCAAGCTATGTTTGAGATGAGTCTCGTGTATTCTATGGAACAAAAAATAGGTAAAAAATATTGAAATAAGCAAAAATAATTTGAATCAATTTAAAACACAAGATTAATATTAACTACTCAACTGATGAATATTTTCGGAAAAAAAAACCCTCTCAAAAATTTTTTTCATGCCTTTTACCAAATTTTTAATCGTTTATCACTGGTTTCTCAAAACAGAAATTCTTGTATTATTAAATTAAAAAAAAAAAAAAATTCTCGGATTTAATACTGCAAAATTTACAATGAAAAGTTACTGGTGAGAATGATTGGCTAAAATACGTTGCCCATATAACGTACGGGCAAATCAGAAAAGAGGTTAACGTGCGAGTGTCTCACATTACAAGCATCGAGGTCTTAAATTGATTAATCCATAAATGAAATTAACTACACGCATTATTTTCTACAAAGAATAAATTAATTGCAACAGAAATAAGTAATCATAAAATTATATTTTTATTTCACATTTTCAAATTACAATAATTATAAACACATTACTCTTCGTACAAAAGATTTACCAATGCTACAGAAGCAATCTTTGTGACTTCTTCTAGGCATGTCGCTGATTACACTACCCAACATCAAAAATGTTTCTGGCTTAAAAATAGTTATTTCCGAAGTATTTTGTCTCGCTAAACACGAAAATCAACATAAAAAGTTGAGATTAGCTCTTGTTTTCGAGGTAGGAACCAACTTGAGAAATCTCACTATGGCTGTTTTATAGGAAATCGAATGTTCGGAAATTGGTACTCCTAATAGCTGTAATTCCCCTCAACTGAATTCTCTGTATAGAATCCAACCAGAAATTAACATCACAGAATACAGCGTTCGTCACAAGAGTCTTCTTCATTTCTTTGAAAAGAAAGAGCATGTTTGTTGCTTGCACTAATGTAAATGGTTTGATGAATTCAATGAACATAACTCATGATCCACGGAAATAGAGGTTATTTATAGACGCTTTCAAACTTAGTTTGAAAGCAGTCTTACTACACAGCGCCAATATTATTCCTTCCATTCCCATTGGACATTCGTGCGCATGCAGAAAACTTACGTAAATGTGAAATTACTTCTCGAGTCAATCAAATATGAGGATCATAAATGACAGGTTTGTAGTGACTTGAAAATAATTTCTTTACTCTTGGGAATGCAATTAGAGTATACCCAGTACTGCTGTTTTCTGCGTTTGTGGAACAGTCGAGATAGAAACTTTCACTACATAAAAGACAAATGGCCTTCAAGAAATCTAAATCCTGATGAGAGAAATGTCCAAAAAGAGCCTCTAGTTAATCCAAAAAACATTCTGCTTCCACCACTGCACATTAAGCTGAGATTAATGAACTTCGTGAAAGCCATGAACAAGGATGGAGAGTCTTTCCAGTACCTTAGAGCAAAATTTCCAAGAATGAGTGAATCAAGGGTTAAAGAGAGAATCTTTGTGGGCCCTCAAATTTGCACAATAATGAAGGACCCTGCTTTTGATAAAGTTTTGGAAGGGAAATAGAAAGCAGCCTGGGAAACCCTCAAAAATGTGGTATGCATTTTGGCATGGATTTTTAGGCTACAGAAAAGCCTAGAAGTACCTGGTGAAAGAACTCCTGCTAAAATGCCGTGACCTTGGATACGAAATGTCTCTGAAACGTCATTTCCTTCACTCCCATCTTGATTTTCTCCCTAAAAACTGTGGAGTTGTAAGCTATAAGCACGGTAAAAGATTTCACAAAGATATCTTTGTAATAGAACGCTAATATCAGGGTAGTTGGGATGAGCAA
This sequence comes from Maratus speculifer, assembly GCA_964019185.1. NCBI lineage: Eukaryota > Metazoa > Arthropoda > Arachnida > Araneae > Salticidae > Maratus > Maratus speculifer. The sequence continues at coordinate 13,624,425 of OZ025296.1, read as the reverse complement.
TGCTGGCCGACCACTACTGAACTGTTACTGTTACAAGAGATGCTTCGGCGTTGACATACAAGAGGCAATTCAAAAGGAAACGTTTGCAAGAATAGGCTAAAACAACAACTGCTTTCTGAAAAATGAGCATTATTTAGTGAAACATGCCTTTTGTATTGTATTTATTACATAGGAATTTTTTTCTTCTTCAATTTGCTTTCAAATCAATGCATGGGATGTTGTGTATCTTTCTCAAGTGGGCTGTATTGTATCTTGAAAACAAGAGCCAATAAAAATTTTTCATTTACATATTCCTTTTTTTCAACCCAAAATTAGTAGGAATTGACTATCTAGAACCAGGAAACTGACAAAAATATTTTTTTTGTTGCCTAGTGTTACCTTATCAAAGTTTACTGTAAAGTCCAAATGAACGGGAATGATTGAAAAGCTCTCATCGCTTCGAAGCAAACATTCAATTATTTTCCTTGTAAAGAAGATCTTTCAGCACTGGCTGCTATTAACCGGGTTGTATTCAAGATTATCTTGGCAGCTTTGTGTAGCGTAATTAATATTCAGCTTTCACTTGAGATATGAACACTTTATCGTCAAAACATTGAGAGAGATTCTCCAATTTGCTTTATTTTACCGGAGAAACAAACCCTAGAAAAAGTACTTGGAAATCTGTTAGAAGGCCTTCATTATAAAAGAATCTGTCATTCAAATTTTGAATGAGACTTTCTACGCTGATAATAAAAATAAAACCCTATGATACTTTTCAATGGATGTAATTTGAGGGCTTGCATGTATTGTCTGTCTAAATCAAAATCATAGTCTTGGGACCTTTATTTCAGTTTTGAAGACATCTTTCTATAAGTTTTGATGCAGTTTTGATGATGAATTAACTCTTTCAGGGGCAAGGCATTTCAGCTCTAAAAATGTTCAAAATAACTGATACCGCAATTTACAAACAAATTTATTTGAAAATAATCAAAAGTTCTACAGTGAAAATACAGGCTGAAAATATTGAAACTATCTTACACAATATTTCGAAAAAAAATGAGTGTCAAACTCCGTGATGCTTAAAAAATAGGTACCAAATGTATGAAAAATATCAAAATTCAACAGAAACACAAGGTTTAAGTGAAAATTTTTGTATCGCGTCCTGCGAAGAACTCGTTATGCCTGATCGTGATATGAAAATTCCATTTGAAGTTAATTTGCAGCCTGATATGTTTTAAACAAAATCAAAATATTTGAAAACACAACACCACCCAAACCCCCTATTTATGGAAATCAATTCATGCGAATTGATCAAAAAGAATATAGAATTATCAAAAGTAACCCACAATTATGCCTATTTAATACAAATTTACTTTTAAAAAGTGGGGTTATTTGAAAAGATACGAAAATTAAATTTTTATATGGCATCGTAGGGTCAAAATTCCAACTAGGAAAATTTTTCTTTCCAGCTCTCAATTAAACACAAAAAACAATATCTTCATATTGGCAAAATTCACAGAGTTATAGCCATTTAAATAACTAATCAGGTTTTAAGATTTAGCACAAATTGAAATAAAATGCAATTTAAGAAACATTAACATTCCACTAATTGGATTGTAATTATTTCAAAAGTATTCGAATAAATCTAATATCCTTAATGTACTGATGTACTGTAATAATAACAATGAATGGAGGAAATGCATTTTAGCAACACAGGAAATCAAAGCTTCAAGAAAATTTTTACTTGTTTCAGAAAGTGTACATTGAGCATAAAGTTAAAATAAATATCCATATGCAAATCTGCACAAAATTCTTTTTTTATTTTAAATACGTTCTGATCTGCATAAGTGCTGCTCGCTATTCATTAGTGCCCCCTTAATGGAAAGAATTAATGCAGGTGCCTAAAGGAAAGTAAGATTAGGGTGCCGAAAGTTGGTAATTGACAAAGCCATTAATTATGTTTTTTCATTAACAGCATTTGTTTAAAAATGAAAGATAGAGGAGAAAGCAAATCTTTTAATCATTTTTACTTACGAGGAATAAAAGGCATTGTTTAATGCCCTGGCCAGCCAATCGTTGAAAAAGTCGATGAAATTAAAAAAAAATTGAGGTAGACCGACATATTTCTTCCCGCGATATTGCTATAGAACTAAACATCTACCATAGAACAGTTTTGAACCGTTTACAAACGATTGGATACCAGAAGAATCTCGATACATGAGTTCCCCATAAACTTACAGTGAAAAATTTAATGAACAGAGTTTCCATTTGTGAATCGCTATTAAAACGGAATGAAATTGAGCCATTTTTGTAACGAACATTACGGGTGATGAAAAGTGGATCCCGTACGACAACAGTATACGAAAAAGATCGTCGTCGAAGCCCGGAGAAGATTCACAAACGGAGGCAAAGCCGAAATTGACGCAAAGGAAGGTGATGCTGAGTGTTTGGTGCGATTGAAAAAGAATTATTCATCATGAGCTGCTCGAACCTGACCAAACCATTAATTCAACTATCTACTGTGAATAACTAATGCAATTAAAGCAGGTGATTAAAAAACCCGGCCAGAATTGGTCAATAGGAAAGGCGTTGTCTTCCATAACGACAATGCTAAACCACACACATCTTTAGTCTCTCGGCAAAAACAGAGAGCTTGTGTGAGAAGTTTTAATGCATCCACCGTATAGTACGGAAGAGGCTCCGACTGAATACCATTTGTTCCGCTCTCTGCAGAACTCTCTTAATGGTGTTAAGGTGATTTCAAAAGAGGCTTGTGAAAATCACCTTGTTCAGTTTATAGCCCAGAAATCTGAGAAGTTCTACAGTGACGGAATTCTAGTTTTACCAGAAAAATGGCAAAAGGTCATTTAATAAAATGGCACATACATTGTTGAACAGTTTTTTAAATTTATATAAATAAATTCACTTTGAAAAATACAAAAAAAAAAAAAAAAAAAAGCGAAATTACTTTTTCCCCAACCCAATATATTAAACTTAGATTGTTTCATTTGCAGTATTTTTGTGAAAACATGATTCAATTTATTTTCATATTACTTAATTTGTCTTAAATTAAGACGAATATTTATTTCTACTTCAAAATTGTGGTGATTTTCAAGCAATCTGAATTTTTAAAAAGTATTCTGTTGCTAGCACCTTTGTAATAATCTACTATTAAAAAAGAGCTTTTAAGTGCAATCAGTTAACAGTATGCACTTGATACTTCACATTTTAGACTGTGATTATCAATTCATACGGTATCATCGATTACTTGAGCAACTTGTTTTTTCAGATCTTTTCGTGATGTTATCGCATTTCACACAAAAGAAAGTACATATCGTTGCCTTTTCATTACAATGTTTTTATTTTTCTCGAAATTATGACCGTCAAATCAAACAGAGTTAGGATGAAACACCCCGTATTTGTGACTCAAAAAGTAGTTTGCGACCCTATGTTCTTTTGTGATTTTTTATCCTTGTTGTATGCCTGATTTGTCATATCATTTTGCCAACGTTTCTTTGAATCACCCTGTATATGTATATATGCATATTGGGGGGGGGGGGGCGTGGAGGTGTTAATTATTAGGCATTATTTATTTAATGATTTACATTTGGTAACAGTACAAAAAAATTAAAGATAAAAAATTCTTTTGATAAGACCTTTATTTTACTTAAAGCATGGGAAATTGTTTCTTAATTGATATGGTAGTTTTATTTAAAGTGAGAAAAAAGGAAAGCTTAATTCCATTTCATTATATCTCTCATAAAAAAATCCTGCGCTTAAAAAAGTTTTTGAATAGAAATTTTTTCCCTACTTAGTTACAATATTTGAACTTGTCGATTTAAATAAAGCAGAAAGAATGTACTATGGGTCAATCCATTTCAAGTGGTCCAGAAAATATTTTTTTGGTCGCTCGACCATTTTTAAAAAATCTGAAATTTTTTGTACAACAACCCTATTATGATGGAAGTTCAAAATGACCATTCTTTTAATTTTACTATTTTTTGTTTGTGCATGGCGGCCATCTTTGTTTCATCGTGTGCAGCGATTTTCTCAGATACTAGGATACACAAAATTGTAAATATCTCGTCTTCTATTTTCCCAATTGAAATGGGGTTTGCAGCATTTTGTTCAGAATAAAATAGGCTAAATATAAAGTGATAGAAAAATTTTGAAAAATAAATTTTTATAAGTGAAATTTTAGCACAAAATGTACGATTTTTTCCAAAATCTATCCGTTTGCAAGAGGAAAATTTTCATGCAAGGGAAACTGTCAACCTTACACAATTTTTTTTTACAAATAGGTCAAAAGTACTTGTACTCATACACCAAGTCCCAGATCTGGGAGTTATTTTCTCTTTGCGAAAAAAATTCCGAAATTTGTCAAAAATTTCAAAAATCGCACTTTTTAGGCTTTGATATCTCTGGTGGGGCACGAGATAAAAATCTGAAATTTTGGCCCATGATAGTATTGTGTAGTAGCGTTAGGTACAAAAAATTTTAAGAAGGAGATTTGACTACAAGCTGAGATATGACATGGAAAATATGTGAAAACAATACTGTCAAACTATTGTAAACCTACTATGTAATTGTTCAACAAGACTGTCAACCTTGCACAATTTTTTTCTAAAAATAGGTCAGATGTGTGTGCACTCATACACGAAGTCCCAAATATGGGAAATGATTTCTCTTTCTGAAAAAAAATTCCGAAATTCGTCAAAAATTTCAAAAATCGCACTTTTTAGGCTTTGATATCTCTGGTGGAGCACGAGATAAAAATATGAAATTCTGGCCTTTGATAGTATTGTGTAGTAGTGTTATGTACAAAAAATTTCAAGAAGGAGATTTGACTACAAGCTGAGATACGGTGATTTAAAAAAATGTTAAGAAATGCTATTACGAGTACATTAGGAGAAATGAGATTAGTCTCTTTTATTACAATATTTACACAGAAAATATCGTATGTTGAAAACAGTTAAATAATAAACATTTAATTTACAAAATACTATGTATGCTCAACAAAGAGCTTAACAATATTTACGAGAGATGTTATGAGTTCGACCAGTTACTGTTGTCAGTCCATCAGGCTGTTCTTTCTAAAAAATTTATTTGAAGCCCCCCAAGTCTTGTCATCCCTTGTTAACTTGAATGAAATTCTTTAGGTTTAATAATTGAAGCCATGTCAACTCGATCAGTTGCAATCCATTGTCTGTAATTTACTTTTCCTGAAATGTGTTCCGAGTAAAATTGTTTCAATAGCATTTCTAGTAGATTTGTTCATCTGCACAAATAGTGTATTGGCTTAGCATACATTCTGAATTGTTTAAATCACACAGATGCATTTGAAAAAGATATTTGTAATTAACATTTAACTTTGTACCATAAATAATTAACTTAAAATTTTGGAGGTATGAACAATTACATAGTAGATTAGAATAGTTTGGCAGTATTGTTTTCACATATTGTCCATGTCATATCTCAGCTTGTAGTCAAATCTCTTTCTTGAAATTTTTTGTACACAACACTACTACACAATACTATCAAAGGCCAGAATTTCAGATTTTTATCTCGTGCTCCAACAGAGATATCAAAGCCTAAAAAGTGCGATTTTTGAAATTTTCGACAAATTTCGGAATTTTTTTCGCAAAGAGAAATCATTTCCCAGATCTGGGACTTGGTGTATGAGTACACGCACTTTTGACCTATTTGTAGAAAAAATTGTGCAAGGTTGACAGTCTTGTTGAACAATTACATAGTAGGTTTACAATAGTTTGGAAGTATTGTTTTCACATATTTTCCATGTCATATCTCAGCTTGTAGTCAAATCTCCTTCTTGAAATTTTTTGTACATAAAGCTACTACACGATACAATCATAAGCCAAGATTTCAGATTTTTATCTCGTGCCCCACCAGAGATATCAAAGCCTAAAAAGTGCAATTTTTAAAATTTTTGACGAATTTCGGAATTTTTTTCGCAAAGAGAAATTAACTCCCAGATCTGGGACTTGGTGTATGAGTACACGCACTTTTGACTTATTTTTAGAAAAAATTGTGTAAGGTTGACAGTTTCCCTTGCATGAAAATTTTCCTCTTGCAAACGGATAGATTTTGGAAAAAATCGTAAACTTTGTGCTAAAATTTCACCTGTAAAAGTTTATTTTTCAAAAATTTTCTTCCACTGTATATTTAGCCTATTTTATTCTGAACAAAATGCTGCAAACCCCATTTCAATTGGGAAAATAGAAGACGAGATATTTACAATTTTGTGTATCCTAGTATTTGAGAAAATCGCTGCACACGATGAAACAAAGATGGCCGCCATGCACAAACAAAAAATAGTAGAATTAAAATAATGGTCATTTTGAACTTCCATCATGTTAGGGTTCTTGTACAAAAAATTTCAGATTTTTTAAAAATAGTCGAGCGACCAGTGCTGGACCACTTGAAATGGATTGACCCTATAGAAGATCTCCCGCCTCCCATATGAATTGAAAACTTTCTTTAAAAAAAAAGAGGATTTACATATTAACAAAAACCGAAATTAATACCTATTAAGGTAAAAAAAAATCGTACCTCAATTTGCTTTTATTAACATTTACAACGGTTGAAACAATAACGTTAATTATAGAAGACTTGAAATTTTTTTTGTGTATGTGTACAAGGATAAACGTTTCCTAACGCCTTTATTAGAGATAAAAACTGAACAAAAAGTATTTGAATTAGGAAAAAAGAGTGTTTTTTCTTAAAGATAGAACCTTTATAAAAAGATTTTATCTGAAAGCTATTGAATTATTTAAAAAAAAGTTTTAAAGTGTCTTAATGGATGAAATTAATTGAAATGAAACGATTGTAAATTATATATACGACCCTGAGAAAATCTATTTATTTGAGTTGAGAAAATTCAGCATTAAAATTAAGCATTTACAAGGAACTTCATTAAAAAATCAAAATAGGGATTTAGATCAATTTTTTATTAAAATTAAGTTATTAAATACTGAATAGATAAGATCGATATTTTCTCAATATTTACATTTGAATATCAATCCTTGAATATCGCCGCAATTGTAAATGCTAATTAAATCAATTTTTAAGTTAATCCGTATTTATTTAGAGTTCTTGATAACTCTATTTTAATATCAATGTTTATATTCATAATGAAGGCGTGTTCTTTTATACAATATTTCTACTTTAGTTAAAATCAGGTCAGTAGCCAGAAATTTCTTTTCCAGAATCAATCTTGGAATTTTTTTGATCTGATAGCAGTAATTGGCATCGCTTAAAGCGTAAGAATGATATATAATAAAAATAAACAAGGCTTAACCTAAAATGTATTCCTGCAATGAATACTTGATGACTATTTCAAAAATTTTTATTTCATATATTTTCGAATTCTGTTTCAGTTTTTGGTTTCAAAAACAATTTCCAAACCGTTTGGAAGCCAAAAGTATTTTTCGAAAAAAAAAAAAAAAAAAAAAAAAAAAAAAAAAACGCAAGCTATGTTTGAGATGAGTCTCGTGTATTCTATGGAACAAAAAATAGGTACAAAAATATTGAAATAAGCAAAAATCATTTTAATCAATTTAAAACACAGGATTAATATTAACCACTCAACTGATCCATATTTAAAAAAAAAAAAAAAAAAAAAAAAGAAAAAAAAACCTTTCTGTACTATTTGAATGTACGCCAGTTATTTAAAATGCCTTTTCTAACATGCGGTTTAAGAGCTTTTTCATAACTTTATCTCTCACAACTTCAATCTTTTATCGTCTCGACGAGACTGTTAAAAAAAATCCGCCATTCGCACTTTAATTTAGAAAAAAAATTTAAAATTCATTTTTTAGAAAATAGATTTACAGGCAAAATAATTAAAATACAATAAAACCAGTAACCCCCCCCCCCCCCATGCCTATGACGGAATCCAGTGTTAAACGAATAAATAGGTTGATCCATGCAAAATGAATATAATAGTACCTGAGAGAAAATAAACTATATTTAGGCCTACTAAGAAGAGAATTTGTCTATGACGCATTTTTTTCTTTCCCATGCAGTGTTAAAAGGTCTTACTGTATGCCATTTTTCAAAGTCTCCAACACAAATATGTAGAAATTCAAGGCCGAGCTGGGCAAGGATTTAAACTTTTTCCCAAGCCGGACGGGAATGTTATTCCCTATGGGTCCGTTCGGAATCGGACCTAGATATTTTGACTCATGCAGATCTCTAGTGTAGACCACCAGTAATTTTGAAAGCAGGTTTAACATCAAATCTATACGCTGCTATTTTATGTGCAAAGAAGAGGCACTGTCGATTTTTATTGAAGTACAATTTGTGAATGATCCCTATCTTGCATTGAAAATATAACGAAAACTCGTCACTTAGAGGCAGTGTTAAGTGGACTAACAAGGAAGGTCTCCATACGGGCATACTCACAAAAATCTGAAAAAATTACAGAATGTTCTTATCATATAGTTATATATGTTTATAAAAAAAATTTCGGCGGAACCTCCTTATAACGTCCGTAAAAAAATAATAAAAATTTCGTTTATTTGGCAATTTATCTCCGGTTGGCGAAAAAACGAAATTTTGAAAAATACGCTTTTACGCTTCGAATACTTTTTAAAGAAAAAAATTTCTATGTTCAATTTATTTAAATAAATTTAGTTTAAGTAATTTTAGTTTTGCATTTTTACTTTACTTTAAGTGTAATTTTGTCATATACGTTTATATGTACTTATAACAGAATGAAATTAATATATTTTATCATTTAAAACACAATTTAAATTGATTAAAATTGTTCCAAATTGAAAGATACACTGTTAAAAATCTGCTGCATTTTGTTGCAACGTCACTCCACTACTTTTATAGAATATCTCTCTTCTGACCAATGAGAATGCTCCATAGCACGGTGAATTCACCGTCTCTTGCTTGTATAGAAAACGGTTACTTGGTCGTGAAATGGAGCTTTCTCATTGGTTGGAATAGAGACATTATATACAAGCGGTGGAGTGCGTTGCAATAAAATGCAGCAGATTTTTAACAGTGTATGACACGGTCAATTCGCCGTGCTATGGAGCATTCTCATTGGTCAGAAGAGAGATATTCTATAAAAGTAGTGGAGTGATGTTGCAGTAAAAGCTGCAGATTTTTAACAGTGAAGTCAATTAAAATCAATTTTCAGATTCATTAAAATCGTCTGCTTTTGGCGAGGAAATGCACTGCTCGCCAAATCCCGCGTCGCTTTCAGCTTTTCACGCCAATTATTCCAAACTATTTTATTTTTTTACATATCTAATAATGTAATTCCGCCGCTAATTTTCACTGATCCTTTATTACCTACATGAGTAGTTTAATTCGTATTTTTTTCAAAAAATTCTGAGTATGCCCCCAATGGAGACCTTCCTTGTAAGTCACAAATTTTGGAGAATTTCGGATTCTTTGGGATTAATATCTACGTGAAATTTGTAGATATCGAGATGAATTTTGTTACTTTAATTCAGGAGTGGATAAGGAAAATTTTTCCTAAATGAAAATTTTAATCTACAAGGGCCGTATAAAAATTTAATTTTTATATGTTCTCAAATACCCGCCAAACCTTCCCATCCCTATTTTATGAAGCTTTGCAATTGGAAGTATGTGCGTATGGAGAAATAGTTAAGGAAATAGCCTATTGTTATGAATCACCCTCTATATACAGCATTGGGACTTAACGTTTTCTGAATTTAACTCTTATACAATGTTTACATTAAGAAGAGTTTATAGTTAGCAGATGTCGCTTCAATCGACTACTATTTTTTCACCATTGTAGTTTATTTATCGGATACAATTTTTAGCACCATTTTGTGGTCGATTTCCACGCTATATCTTCTAGGCGCTGTATCTTGACTAAATGCAATTATACTTGTGATTCAAATTATGCAGGACTTTTATTGTACCCGATTTTGAATATGAGTATTTCCGAATAGTTATTTTCCCTTACTTAATCGTAGAAATTTTACTTTTAAATGACCTGATTATTATTATTCAGAAATGTTAGTATCCGAAATTTAAAAAAAAAGTACCAAACCTTATGCGTGTATTTTGATATTATTAACTTGACGTAATCATATAATTAATAATTTAACAGGGTGAAAAGCCAACGTAAGTCCTCATTAATTAAATAAGCGTAATATACGCATTTTTTAAATACACTTATAAAAGAAAGTGCTTGCTAAAATGCTATATTATTATGCAATTTGAAATATCCAGTTTTTCACACCAGCTGCGACTTCTTATCTTATACTTTATTAATTTGTCACATCTTGTACCATCTTAATATACTGATATATAAATAAATCTCTCAAATATTGTTACGTTAAGTATAATAAAAAATAACTGTAAAACCATACTCCTTTCATGTGAAGTATATATTGTTGTTAAAATACAATTTACTCCTTTTGTATTGACATATACAAAACTTCTGGAAGTTGTCTCTAATTATATTCTTCTTACAGGGTAAAATTATCGATATTTTTCGCATAATGTACTTCATTTTGGTTTCAATAATAAAATATTCTGGGAAAAAAGAAGAAGAGTACATTACACAATATAGATTTAATTAATGCTTGAATAGTCGTTGTGATATTCTACTAAGAGACTGAGAGATTTTCATATTTTCTGCTAGGGAACACAAACGAAAGAAATTGGTTTCTCTGCTTTTTACTTGTTACATTTTATTTCGCAAAAAATATTAAATATACACTGTAAGGATGTAAATAAAATACTTTCACTATTCTTCTGTATCGGAAATATACAAAACTTCTGAAAAGCATCTGCAATTATCTTTTTTTATTAAGGGATATTATTGGATATTATTGATTTTTCATACAAAAAAATCCTTAAATAATCTTTCACGACATTAATCAACTCAAGTGAAATAAAGATCGGAGTTCATGACACGTTACGGATTTAATTAAGGCATGGATAATCATGTTGCCATATCTTATACTATAATGCGAGCAAATATTGTGTGTGTGTGTGTGTGTGTGTGTGTCTGTGTGGGTAAATTTTATCTCAAAAACGGCTCTAACGATTTTCGCAAAAATTCGGATTTTACCATTTTCGGGAACGAGAAGACCATTGGGCTAGGTCACATGTTCGAGAAAATTCGATTATTGGGTCATTTTGGGTCATAATGGGTCAGGATCAAGTTAATTATATATAGAGAACGGCTGGATCGATTTTAAGGAAATTTTGTATTCAATCGTTTTTTGGCACGAGAAAACAATTGAGCTGGGTCACATGTTCAAAAAATTTTGATTAGTGGGTCATTTTCGGGTCATTGTGGGCCAAGCCATTTTTATTTAAAAAACGGCTCTAACGATTTCGACCAAATTTTATATTTTATCGTTTTGGATTACAAAAAGACTATTGGGTTAGGTAACATGTTCGAGAAAATTCGGTTAGTGGGTCATTTTTGGGGTCATTGTGGGTCATGCTATTTTTATCTAGAGATTTTCTCACGCAATTTTGACTAAAAATTGCATTCTATGGTTTTCGGGCACGAGAAAAACATTGGGCTAGGTTATATGTTCGAAAAAAAATTTTAAGGGGTCATATTGGGTCATTAAGGGTCTGGGTCAAGCTATTTATATTTAAAGAACCGCAGAATCAATTTCATCGAAATTTTGCCTGTAATAGTTTTTTGACACGAGAAAGCTAATGGGCTAAGTCACACGATCGAGAGATTTCGATTATAAGAGTCATTTGTGGGTCATGATGGGTCATAATGGGTCATGGTCAAGCTATAGCTAAAGAACAGGTGGATCGATTTTAACGAAATTTTGTATACAACATTTTTTTGGCACGAGAAAACTATTGGGCTAGGTCTCAGTTCGAGAAATTCCGATTACTGGGTCATTTTGGGTCATAAAAGGTCTGGGTCAAGCTATTTATATATAAAGTACGACAGTATCAAATTTAATGAAATTTTGTATGCAAGTTTTTTGACACGAGAACATTAATGGGCTATCTCACATGTTTGAGAGATTTCGATTATAAGAGTCATTTATGGGTCATGATGGGTCATAACGGGTCATGTCAAGCTATATCTAAAGAACATGTGGATCAGTTTTAACGAAATTTTGTATACAACATTTTTTGGAAGGAGAAAATCATTGGGCTGGGTCACATGATCGAGAAATTTTGATTAATGGGTCATTTTGGGTCATAAAGGGTCTGGGTCAAGTTATTTATATTTAAAGAGCGGCAGGATCGAGTTTAACGAAATTTTGAGTGTAACAATATTTATACGCGAGAAAACTAATGGGCTAAGTCACATGTTCGAGAGATTTCGATTATAAGGATCATTTGTGGGTCATGATGGGTCATGGTCAAGCTATATCTAAAGAACGGGTGAATCGAATTTAACGAAATTTTGTATACAGCATATTTTTGGCACGAGAAAATCATTGGGCTATGTCACATGTTCGAGAAATTTCGATCAGTGGGTCACTTTTGAGTTATTCTAATTTTATCTAGACAATGTCTCGCGCAAATTTGACTAAATTTTATATTCTATCGTTTTCGGACACAAGAAAATCATTGGGTTAGGGTATGTTTGAGAAAACTTGATAAATGAGTCATTTTGGGTCGTAATGGGTCAAGGTCAAACTATTTATATCTAAAAATTGGCTCAATCGATTTTATCTAAATTTTGTATTTAATGTTTTTCGGCACGCAAAAATTAATGAACTAAGTCGCATTTTTGAGAGATTTCAATATAAGGGTCATTTGTGGGTCATGCTAATTTTATCTAGAAAATTATTCTCACTATTTTGAGTATATTTCCTATTATATCGTTTTCGGGCAAAAGAAAACCATTGAGATAGGACACATGCACGTAACAATTCAATTAGTGGGTCGTTTTAGTCAATCCTTCAATTTCTGAGTTCAATCCTCTGAGTTTTTCCTCAATTAGTGGGTTCGGGTCATTCTAACTATATATAACAACGACTCAGTCAATTTTACCTAAATTTTGCAACGGAACGTCTTTAGTCACGAGAAGACTATTGAGCTGAGTTGCATATTAAACAAAATATATTAGTGGGTCATATCGCTTCATTGCTGAATGCTGTCAAGCTAATTTTACTTAAGAAATGGCTTAAACGATTTTGATTCATTTTATACTCTACTGTTTTTTATTACCTGAGGACCATTGAGCTAAGTCACATATTTGATCACATGTGATTAGTGGCTCATTTGGGTAATAAGGGTCAGGATCACGAGACTAAGGCAAAAGCCAATAAGTTGGCGATATTTGACAAAATACTGGCGAAATTTGGCCGAAAAATCGACTATTAAGGTTACGAAACCAAAACACATGTTTGGCGCCAAATGAAAGAATGTGTCCAAATTTGGTTATATCTATCAAAAAATATTGTCAGAATGTGAAGAAATTTCTTATACATTCTTAATAGTCTTCGAGATGCATAGTTAAACTAATCAGAGTTGAGCTAAAAAAGTGATTTGGATTGATGTCCTTTCATTGTAAATTTTAAAATAAAGTAAAATTTATGAACATGTGCATACAAACATAGTTTTCTTCTTAATTGTTTTTGTAAATAATACTATTATTAATAACATGTTTTACAGTAATAATACTATATCGAGTTGAACACAAAGTTAATTTTGACCGAGCTGAGCTCGGTCACCCCTGCTAGTACTTTAATAAACTTTCATAAATTTTCCATTTTTTGGCTCGCATTAAAAATTAAAACAAACAAGCTTTATCTAATCATTATTTTTTACCTTTTTATTTTTATTAAGGAATCAGTGGGCTACTTCTTTTTAATTCAGATATTTTTGATTGCACTATTTTTACTTACCCATCATACGTAGTATAGGGTAAGTCTTGCAATCGTTTTAACCACTTAACTTTTTTACTTACCCATCATGCGTAGTAAAGGGTAAGTCTTGCAATCGTTTTGAAAATGGAAAAATTTTTTTTGACGGATTTACACGTTTTAGATAGTGAAGATTCTGAAAAACATATTTTTAGAAAAAAAAAATTTGCCGTTCGTCTGTCTGTCTGTCTGTAAACGCTCTATCTCCCGAACAAATTGAGATAGAGACTTGAAATTTTATATGTAGTTAGTATGTAAGAATGGGACGAAGCCTATTTAATATCAGCAACCTCGATTATCCGGAACTATTTTTTTCGGACTCTCGAAAAATTCGTTCTGATGAAAGGTATATAAAAATTTTCGAATTTTTTTATTCTAAGGAATGAACGCAAAAAACAATAAAATAACACACATTTTGCATATAGAACGAAGTCGATCGGATTATTAGTTGCCGAGATATTTGTAATCCTGTTTTCCACATTCTTCGATTTTTCATGACCCTGTATTTCATTCAAAATTCAATTCAGAGGTATATTTTAATTGGAAAGGAGACGCTTAATCCGACGCAGTTAATTGTTAGTTAATAGAATTATTATTTTTGGAGTTATAAGGATGTTTCTTTTACGCAGTTTGGTACTACTTGAGTAGTTTGGCGTTTTATATAATTTTTCGAAATTGGTACATCAGCAGTTCTTTAATATAGCATTACTATGTATATTAACAATATTTAAATTTTGTTTATGAATTGCAATGCATTGTATAAATAGTTTCACATGTTTTATTTTCGTATACATAACCATGATGGGTAAGTATTACGGTGGCCCCCAACGACTAGTTTTAGCTCGCATTATAAATTAAAACAAACAAGCTTTATCTAATTATTATTTTTTACCTTTTTATTTTTATTAAAGAATCAGTGGGCCACTACTTTTTAATTCAGATATTTTTGATTGACACTATTTTTACTTACCCATCATACGTAGGATAGGGTAAGTCTTGCAGTTGTTTTAACCACTTAACTTTTTTTTTCACATGCAATGAATTGAAAATATACGATAACACTACATTTTTAAGCTAAAATATTCGTAAAACTTCGTCTAAACATTTCTGCTGTTAAGTAGTATGAAATTGTAATAAAAAAATTAGTGGTATAACAAGGCTATAACCCCTTCGCGACGGGAGAAAATTTAATGTTTTGTCACTTGTTTTTAAAAACAGATATTTATGCCTTAATTCGAGAAAATGCTCTGATTAAATAAGGCAAATTTTACAGCAAAATTTTACTGGTGGGAATGAATAAAGTTTCTTAAGGTTAATTCCATGAAAATTTGTGATGTCTGTCGCCCAACTAAAAATCGATATGCTTGTTCGCCACCATTTTCTTCGCCCTGTTCAATTGATAAAATATCTGCGATAAAATAAGTCAAATTTTTCCGTTCTAAAATACTGGTTGCCAAGACAGACATGACAAGTTTTCATGGAATTAGCTTTAAGCCTTTTTTCGGCATGTATACGTGTCGCTCGTCCCCAAAAGGTTAAGTGACGCATCAAGCAAACTCTTCTTGCCTGTGGGACGTACTGACAAATCAGTTAACTGATTAAAATTCGAAAAAAATCTAGTCGTTGGAGGCCACCGTAATACTTACCCATCATGGACATGCATGACATAATATATGAAAACATAACTAATGTAAACAATTTATAAAATGCATTACAATTCCAAAACAAAATATTAAACTTATATTTAAGTGTTTTTAACACATCATCATGCTCTATTAATGAATTTCTGATGAACCAATTTAGATAAATTGTATGAAACGCCAAACTATTCAAGTAGCACTGAATTGCATAAAAAAAGCGTCCTTATAACTCTACAAATAATTATCATATACACTAACAGTTTCTTGCATCGAATTAAGTGTCTCATTTGCAATTAAAAGATATTTTTGAATTGAAATTTGAATGAAATACAGGGTCATGAAAAATCAAAGAATGTAAAAAACAGGAATAGAAATATCTCGACAACTAATAATACGATCGACTTCGTTTTTTATGCAAAATTTGTGTTAATTTATTGCCTTTTACGTACACTCCTTAAAATAAAAAAATTCGAAAATTTTTATATACCTTTCATCAGAACGAATTTTTCGAAAGTCCGAAAAAAATAGTTCCGGATAATCGAGATTACTGATATTAAATAGGCTTCGTCCCATTCTTACATACTAAGCACGTACAAAATTTCAAGTCTCTATCTCAATTTGTTCGAGAGATAGAGCGGTTACAGACAGACAGACAAACGCACAGACGGACGGACGGCAAATTTTTTTTTCTAAAAATATGTTTTTCGGAATCTCCACTGTCCAAAACGTGTAAATCCGTCAAAAAATTTTTTCGATTTTCAAAACGATTGCAAGACTTATCCTATACTACGTATGATGGGTAAGTAAAAATTGAAGAAATTACACGTTTCAGGCACTAAAGATTTCGAAAAACCCGTTTGTGGAAAAAAAAAAAAAAATTGCCGTCCGTGTGTCTGTATGCCTGTAACCGCTCTATCTCCTGAACAAATTGAGATAGAGGCTTGAAATTTGGTGTGTACTGGGTATATAATAATGGAAAGAAACCTACACTATCAGAAAAAAAGCTCTCACTTTTGACAATTCAGCAATCCTCGAGCTATATTTCGTGGTATTTGACGATCATTTCATATTAAAATCATGTGACTTTTAATAAAACGTAAACTCTGAGATATTTGACGAAAGAGTTTCTTCAATCACGGCCAGACTCAATGAATTTTAAGGAAACAGTTGCAGTAACTATTCGAAAAGGAGCGCGAAAGTGTACCTGCTCAAATCGTGTGATTTTAGCGAGCAGATATTTTCTCATTTATGTTAACAAGGTAGAACCCGTCAAATTTCGACGAAAGAAAATGTTTAAAAAGGAACTGTTTCATTGATTTATAATAAACCTACAAGATAAGTTACAATAAAAAATGCACCACATATTATTGGTAAGTCTATCTATTAAATGAATCATATTTAACCTAAAGTTAACAAAATACTACTTCTAGAAAATTCAATAGTAGAAATTGTTAAAATCAAACTTTAATCGTACATGTAAGCAGTAAAAAATAATGAAGCTCTGTTGTTACGATAAAGTTATCAATTAAGGCTCTTAATTGGTATTCCATAATAAAAAAAAAAGCAAAAATTTATTTCACTTTGACTAAGTCACAGATTTTTTCCCCCTTGAAATCTAAACCCGACATCATTTTCACCACATCAAAATTTACAAATTCACCTTTTTTTTTTTTTTTAATTTGATTGTTTGGAAATCATTTTAATTCAAAACTTGAATTCCCAATGCTATTAATTTAAATAAATACTAAACTGTTTATATTCTTTTAAGTGTAAATAAAATTTTGAAAATGAAACCAAAATTCACCTGGTTTTATAACAGACGATATTATTTGAGACAGCACATATTTTAGTTTTAAAATTTTTCACTTTTTATGAGAAAATGGCAACAAAAAGTTACAGTAATCTCCGGCTTTTTTCCTTTTCCTTTTAATAGAAATGGAGTATTTCTGTTGCCCCGATCACAAAAATGGTTTTAAAAGCTACAAAAAAATTAATATTTCAAAATTAAAATAAGATACAGTTTTCAAACAAATTGCATTTAAAAGCAAATTTTTTATTCTATACAATGGTGTAAAAATTGAAAATGTGAGATACTTAGAAATTTAAAAATATACTGTAGCAAAAATTGTAAAACCAAAATTTCATTTCAAATTTCAAAGTATTGCCATTCGCAAAATGATGTATGCATTACGCACAGATACGCTTGGCCTTTATAATATAGATATATAATACAGGTAGATATTGTTTCTGCATTGGTTATCTTTTAAGCTGTTAAAGTTTTTTGGATTATTATTATTATTATTATTTATTTCTTGTTGTTCGTCACACTTTCATTCGAAATAATAAATTTCTTGGATGAATAGAAAAAAAAAACATTCAAAACACAATAAAAAATTTTCATACTGTCTAGGCCTTTCGAAAGAACTGAGTCTTTCTTCGTCAGGATTTTAAAGGTTACTTAAAAAAATTATCGATAGAGGGCGCTTTAGACTTTAAAGTAACGAACAACTACTTTTTACCGTTATTTTCTGCATGGGGCTGAAATTTTTTCAAAGTTTAGAATTAAACTTATATTTTAAGTCCAAAATCGAAAACATTGGAGTCGGGTAACTAGCGAAAATTGAACTGTAAACAGATGGGGAGATTTTAAGCGCTGATAAACATTGGACAGACTGATCGATTTTGTTGCGGTTTGCGTGAAAGTCATATCCTTGGTAACTATTTTATTCAAAATGACGTACAGCTTTGGTGTCCTCATTTCTTGATAGATGGCGCTTTCGACACATCTCCGACATTTCAATAGCATTACTCCTGGGTGTTTTACTACCAGACCAACTTACTTCCAGGAAGTGTTAGGGACACAAAGAAGACTCGGAATCACATAGGAATGTAACGTTGGAAAAGCCTTTTTTTCGAGTTATGGTTAAAGGAAGAAGAGAAGATAGCAACAGAAACAGCTGAGAATGAGTAACACGTTAAAGTGACAGAAAACAGTTTATTTAAAGGTTTTACTACAAAAGGTGTTCAAAATTACGACCAGAAGTAGTCTGGCAAGTTTGACAGCGACGGTAGATGGCGCTGCGGTTTCCTTGCAGTAGATGGCGCTGCGGTTTCCTTGCAGTAGATGGCGCTGCGGTTTCCTTGCAGTAGATGGCGCTAAACGGTAATGCGTGTGAGCAACGATCAATTTGAAGTGATCATTCGCGAACCGGCTCCAAAGGTAGCAGAATGAAGTATATGAAAGATGAACAGCCCGATGGGGCTCCTCCACATTTTACCAATGCCATTTGCCGACACTTCAAAGTAACATCAGGGAAACGGTGGATATGTCGTGGTGGCCTGCCAGATCGCCGGACCTATCATGTATAGACTTCTTCTACTGGGGTCAAATGAAAAGTTGGGTGTATGAGACTCCCGCACCATCAGTTAAAGACCTCGCATCTGGTATTTCTGTAGCTTGCCAGAAAGCTATCAGAGATGCCAGGAATCTTTCAAAAGCGTGAGGAATTCCATGCGACGCCGCTGTCAAGCATGCCGAACTACTTCTGGTCGTAATTTCGAACACCTACTGTTATAAAACATTTAAATAAATTGCTTTCTGTCACATTAACGTGTTGCTCTTTCTCTGCTGTCTCTATTGCCTTTTTTCTCTGCTTTCTTTAACCGTAACTCGCAAAAACATTTTCAACGTTACATTCCTATGTAATTCCGAATCGTCTTTGCACCCCTAACACCTCCTGGAAGCATGCTGGTCTGGCAGTAAAACACCCAGCAGTAATGCTATTGAAATGTCGGAGATGTGTCGGAAGCGCCCTCTATCAAAAAATCAGGACACCAAAGCTGTACGTCGTTTTGAATAAAATAATTACCAAGAGAATGATCTACACGCAAACCGCAATAAAATCACTTTGTTTGTCCAATATTTAAGAGCATTTAAAATCTCACCTTCTGTTCACAGTTAAATTTTCGCTAGTTACCCGATCCGAATGTTTCCGATTTTAAACTTAAAATTTAAGTTAAATTCTAAACTTTAGAATAATTTCAACCCCATGTCGAAAATAACGGTAAAAAGTAGTTGTTCGTTACTCTAAAGTCTAAAGCGCCCTCTATCGATAATTTTTGAAAACAACCTTTAAAATTTTTTTCTAAAAAAATCGTAATATAAAGAATGATTTTAGTGAAAACCGCAAACGAATCGACCCTTTTTTCTGTTTTCTATCATCGTTTGAAGTTTTGGACCCTAAACTTTAATGGCCCCTAGCTCCTACAGAAGACGTTTGCGGCCCATGGTTTCCCATTTAATAATATTTGCCTTCATGTGTACTATCATCTCTCAAAGTTTGTCGATCTGGTAGCGAAATACCCTGTATATCCCAAAGTCGCGTTATATCAAAAGAAGGGGAGGGGGGGGAGCAATTCTGTCGCCAAACACTGCCAATTTTGTTATGAACTTGGCGATTTATCAACAAATTTTCCGACAAAAAAACTTGATAAAGGTGACTCCAATTTAACGCTATTTCCGATATTTCGTCAAATTCCCATAGACTCCCAATGTGATACGACAGGGTCTCATTTTTTTAAAAATATTTAAATATACGTTTAAATTTTATTTTGGAATTGCAGTGCATTTTAGAAATAGTTTACATGAGTTTTATTTCCATATTTTATATTATGTATATCCATGATGGGTAAATATTACTGTGGGCTCCAACGACTAGTTTGAATTGGTGAAATTCGTCTTATTTAATGGCTTAATGTGAAAACAAAAGACTCTTTTACCATTCCAAAAATAAGGTACCTATCAAGAAATATGAATTCAATAAAAGTATCTCACTTGCAACACTGAAAAGAATAAAGTGAAAAGCGTAAATAGGATTCGAATTCTTTAAGGATTTTGAAACACATTTTACTAGACCTTTCATAAAATAATATTTGTCTTACTTGATGAAAAAGGAAAAAAAATCTATCATCACATATATCGACCAGTACTTTGCGAAATTTCTGGTACGAAGACATGGGCAAATCTTATGAGAGGCGTAACCAAATCTCCATAAAAGATGGTAAATTTAACAAATTCCCTCTGTAAATAAATCTACCAATCACTTTGCATTAACTTCAAAAAAAGGTTTTTGTTGAAATGCTATAAAACAATTCAGTATCGAATAAAGAATTTTTAAGCAATGACTTCAGTTTTCTTTCATACTACTATATTATTAATTTGACACTGATATTTTGTACTATCGTATTGTATTTATGTACAAACAGTTTATACATTCTTACTTATGGAGGTAATAAAGAAATATTTGTTAAAATAATCCTTTTTTTTTGTCAATTAAATCTCCAGCCCGGAAATAAGATAGGAACGAGAATTAACGAACGACATTTCAGCCCGAGTTATTGATGGGAACGAGAATTAAAAAGATTAACACATTGAGGGTGGAGATACTCAATTTTAATTCCCAAAAGCCACATTAGCACCAGAATTTTTATTAAAAAAATTCTCTTTATGAGACGCTTGAAAGATAGCTTTGTTTCTTATTTACAAATAAAGTTGTTTTCAAATTCCGGTGTCATTCTTTAATTCCAACACTTAAGCAATTAAACTGCTATGTGCCGCAAAGGGTTAACAGGGTTTGCACACTCCTTATATTTTGTAAGGACTCTGGCACCACTATTAATGATACGAAAATTTATATTTAATTTTTAAAATACAGAATTCGCAACCACCTCCTCGATTCGCAATTTTCGCAATATTTTTTTGCAGTGACATACATTGAACATGCTGTAAAAATTTAGTGGCCGACCTGTGCGAACCCTGGTTAAGGGTGAAATATTTTCTTGTTTCAACCAAACTGTAGAAACCCACTTACCACCTTAAATGTCAATCGGTTGAAGACGAAATCTTGATCTGTACAACATCATCACAGTGGTATGCGCGCCGGAGACCTGTTCCATATTTACTCGTGTATACCGCGCACCACGTACTTTACAAGAAAAAAAATGGCGATTTTTTAAAATCTCGTATATAATGCGCACCGAAAATTTTGATATGCAAATGAATAAATAATTAAAGGAATTTTAGTAAAGTAAATCGAAACGAACATTATATTAGGCAGAAAACAAGGCGAAAATACATTTTTAGACTTCGAGTAGGGACTTAATGACAGTAGTGAGAATTGCTAAGTAGCATTTAAAAAATGTTACTAGTTCTGTAATAAAAAAATGCAAGGAGTGAAAAAAATTATGCAATATTACTTTAATTATGTAAGATTTTCTGAGTGATTATGCCTTCTTTGAATATATTTCATGATCCATATGTGTGTAGTGTGATTAAATCCAGCAGTAAAAAATCATTTCGTATGTAACGCGCACCTAGAAATTTTGCCCTATTTTTCGGGAAAAAAGTGTGCGTTATACACGAGTAAATACGGTAGGTTAATTTTAACTCAGTGCGAATTTCTGATAAAGTCTATGTTTTTATTCGATCTTATCTTTGGAACATTTGTTTTGTTTATTAAAAATACTTCTTTATTAGTCTTTAATCTACACATCAAGTGATAAAAAGTAAAAATAAAACGACAGAAAAGATGCTTGACTGTTGGATTTTAATTTTATGAAAGAGAAAAAAAGTTATTTCTTTGTTTTGAAACAAAGAAGTTACATGAACATTCTTTTCGAATTTGCGAAGAGTAAATGAGAAGTCTGTCAACGCACAAAGACCGGACAGAAAGAATCACAATTCTCAATATTTCTTTTTATTATTATTCTTTTGAGGCTTTTTTTATCCTTATTGTGTACTAAGGCATTCTATTAGTTAGAAGACTTTTATAAATAACCTTGTTTACTTTCTGAAAATTGTAATAAAATGATGGCAGAAATGTCCAAGTATTTAAAAATTTGTCTTTATCTATAATTATTTGTCTTTATCTTAAAAATTTGTCTATACTGGTTATCAGTTTCTGGTAATCACATTTTAATGTCATTTTTAAACAAAATATATGAAAAAAAGAAAAGAAAAGAAAAATGAAAAAAAGGCATTCCGGGAATGCCGACAGAAATGAAAACTTGAACAATTACGTGTGTAGCTCTGTTGAACAAACTTGTCGTATTTCTCTTTGGTCATTACGAATTAAAGGTTCAACATGTCTATAATCTACGTAAAAGAAAGTATACCAAAGAAATTCAAATGGAGTTAAACCACTCTTTTTAAAATGACTTAAAATCCGATTACGGAACATATAATCTAGAGAACATATTCATAGTTAAGAAAAATGTCATTTGTTGAGATTATTATTCAGGATTCCATTCATCCGACTACAAAATTTATTAACGATCGTTTAAATTTTAGTTAAATAGGTACAGTATAAGTGTCGTTGACTCGCTCTCTGACGCAGTTGTAAATTTTGACAAATTTCTTCATTTTTTTAATGCAATTATCTTGTTAACTATGGACTTTAGAGAAAAATGTATGTAGTAATTTTTGCAGAGAATTTAATTGTCTTTATTTCTTGTAGTCGAAGTTTTTCTGTAGGGCTTTGAGATATTAACAACAACAACTACAAAAAACGTAATAAGGCACCTTATTTTACCTCCCCTCTCCTCTTCGCGCTTTCCCCCTATTCATCAGGACTGTTAGTATGTTCATTAGTAGATCCTTTCAAACCACATTCCAAAGTTTCAAAACTTTCGGAATTATGTGCAGAAAAATACCTAATTTGACTATACAGGGTTCGCACACTCCTTATATTTTGTAAGGACTCTGGCACCACTATTAATGATAAGAAAATTTATATTTAATTTTTAAAATACAGAATTCGCAACCCCCTTCTCGATTCGCAATTTTCGCAATATTTTTCTGCAGTGAAATACATTGAAAATACTGTAAAAATTTAATGGCAGACCTGTGCGAACCCTGATATACCTTGATTTATTTGTCACAGAGTTATACATAATTAAAATTAAATATACTTTATAATAATTCCAAGTTTTATCAGAAATCATTCATTTATATTTTTTCAAAATAACTCGCATTTTAACAATGTTTTATTTTCATTGTTAGGGGGAAATTGCAACAAAAACAATATGATAAAAAACGTGACTTACGTAATAACAGTTATAGATGAAGCGTTCGTAAGAAAATACGGCTAACTCCATTTTTTTTAGAAACTCAGGTAATGAGATGATTGTGTTGAAATTTTCCTGTATATCTATGCAGAGCTTATGAATTACCCTTGATTATAAGATAATTAATGAGTATAATCAAAATAGTTTGAAAAAAAAAATAGTAGTTTATAGGAATACAACTTTAACTGTTTAAAATGTGCATTTTTATTTCATGGAGTTAATCAGATTGATCGCCTCATATTATACGTACAAAATGGATTAAACATTAATATTCCTGGACCCATCATAAACAAATCTTAAATGAAATTTAAGTTTTACAATTTTCGGAACTGCAAATTTTTAAACTTCTAAACATCGCAAATGTTAAATTTTTACACCATTGCGTAGAGAAAAAAATGCATTTTTAAATGAAATTTATTTGAAATCTTTATCATAATTTGTTTTAAAATTATTATTATTTTTAAAGTTTTAATTACCTTTTTTTGTCGTGGCAACAATCAGAGAACGAAAAATAAGATGCGCAATTCAACCTATAAAAATATTCAGATACCGGGTGTCCTAAAAAGGACTGAACGATTTTAAAAATCAATAACTTGCAAACTTTTACAGATATTTAAAAAATTCTTGCACGAGAGTCATCTGAAAGGTCAAAAGTTTTTTCCCTGCGAGTCTGGATTTTAGTTCAAATTACAAACAATAGATGGCGCTGAGAGCGCTAGATGCTGTGTTGAGGTGGATATTGACGTCACTTGGCACTGAAGCAAAATAAGGAGATTTCGCTGTGGAGTGGATCTTGTTCGAATATGGACTTTTGCATTTACCATCCGATTTTGAATGCAATCCATATAATTTTAATTTTGCTGGCTTCAGCGCAATAATAGAGAAAAATATTGTTTTCATTGATACGAAACCTTTGAAAATCGAAATGCGTGAAAAAACAACGTTCAAATTACCGACTTTTTTAGCCTTTGATGCTATTTCTTTCAGACAAGCTAAAAAGTGTCGTGTCAAAAATTGTGGCCCACTTTTACTTACCTATCATATGTAGTATAGGGTAAAACTTGCAATCGTTTTGAAAATCGAAAAAAAAAAATATTTTGACGGATTTACACGTTTCAGATACTGGAGATTCCGAAAAACATATTTTTAGAAAAAAAAATTGCAATCCGTCTGTCTGTCTGTAAACGCTGTATCTCACAAACAAATGGAGATAGAGGCTTAAAATTTTGTATGTACTTAGTAAGTAAGAATAGGACGAAACCTGTTTAATATCAGTAACCTCGATTATCCGGAACTATTTTTTTCGGACTCTCGAAAAAAAAATTGTCGTATTTACACGTTTCAGATACAGGAAATTTAGAAAAACATATTTTTAGAAAAAAAAATTGCGGTCCGTCTGTCTGTCTGTAAACGCTCTATCTCACGAACAAATGGAGATAGAGACTTAAAATTTTGTATGTACTTAGTAAGTAAGAATAGGACGAAGCCTGTTTAATATCAGTAACCTCGATTATCCGGAACTATTTTTTTCGGACTCTCGAAAAAAAATTTCTCGGATTTACACCTTTCAAATACTGGAGATTTAGAAAAACATATTTTTGGAAAAAAAATTGCCGTCCGTCTGTCTGTCTGTCTGTAAACGCTCTATCTCACGAACAAATGGAGATAGAGACTTAAAATTTTGTTTGTACTTAGTAAGTAAGAATAGGACGATGCCTATTTAATATCAGTAACCTCGATTATCCGGAACTATTTTTTTCGGACTCTCGAAAAAAAATTGTCGGATTTACACGTTTCAGATACTAAAGATTTAGAAAAATATATTTTTAGAAAAAAAATTGCCGTCCGTCTGTCTGTCTCTCTGTAAACGCTCTATCTCACGAACAAATGGAGATAGAGACTTAAAATTTTGTATGTACTTAGTAAGTAAGAATAGGACGAAGCCTATTTAATATCACTAACCTCGATTATCCGGAACTATTTTTTTCCGGACTCTCGAAAAAAAATTTGTCGGATTTACACGTTTCAGATACTGGAGATTTAGAAAAACATATTTTTAGAAAAAAAATTGCGGTCCGTCTGTCTGTCTGTCTGTAAACGCTCTATCTCACGAACAAATGGAGATAGATACTTAAAATTTTGTATGTACTTAGTAAGTAAGAATAGGACGAAGCCTATTTAATATCAGTAACCTCGATTGTCCGGAACTATTTTTTCCGGACTCTCGAAAAAAAATTTGTCGGATTTACACGTTTCAGATACTGGAGATTTAGAAAAACATATTTTTAGAAAAAAAATTGCGGTCCGTCTGTCTGTCTGTAAACGCTCTATCTCACGAACAAATGGAGATAGAGACTTAAAATTTTGTATGTACTTAGTAAGTAAGAATAGGACGAAGCCTATTTAATATCAGTAACCTCGATTATCCGAACTATTTTTTTTCGGACTCTCGAAAAATTCATTCTGATGAAATGACGATAAACGATGTTGGATGCGTGATTTTTTTTTTCTTGTTTTTGTATTACTTAGAGCATTTACTTCTATATTAGATCATATACATGTCAGAACAAAAGATTTCGAATCCATTTCCTTGTATTAATAGAAATTGTTGAAGAAAAATTTTCAACTAAGTTATGCGTTCTTTAACTGAACTAATCTTTTGTTAATATTATGTAGAATATATTATAGATGTTTAAAATATATACAGGACTTCGCAAGAGAATTCGTATATTTTTCTAAATACTGAATTCCTGAAATTGGGTTTTCAAATATGATATGCTTCTCCCAAATGCTTTATTGAAACATCACTTTTCACCTTTTTTAAATGGCGAGCGCTTCATAATCAAAAGTGTTCCGGTGCATTATTGCTTATGAGAATAAATCCTTTACAATCTATTTTAATATTGTAACACAATTTCGAATTCATCAAAATTGATATAAAACATTGAAGTACACAACAAGATTTTTTTCTATTGACGATTGTATGTGTAGAAATTATAGTTCACTTACAATATTACACAAAGAAATTTCATTATGCGATTATACATTGAAAAAATTTTGTTTATGGCATATATTATTCATGTCACACTGTGGAAAACATAATAAAGTTGGTTTTCGTTTAAGAAATAACATTCAAAAATATATATAATACTATCACTAAAATATATTTTCTGTATAATTTGGAATGTAATTTATTTATTATTCGTTTACTAAACCTGCAAAAAAAAAAAAAAAAAAAAAAAAAAAAAAAAAAAAAAAAAAAAAAATTGCTTAATGGTCTACGGGAAAAAATTGTCTGCAGTGTATGTTAAATGTGTTGCACTAATTTAAATATAAATAAATGGTTTAAAATTTACTAAAGCTCACTACGGGATACTTATTTTATAATATTACATGCATAAAATTTGTCGCTCATTGAAAAAGACGGGAAAAAATGCTTACAATGCAATATTCAGAGCACTGTCTATGAGCGATAATTGCTGTGGAAGTGAACTTTCAATTATTTTATGTTTTTAAAAAAATATTGTTGCACATTACATAATATTATACATAGTGTACATTCTGCTGTAGTTTACATACAGGGATGCACAAAGAATTCCTATTGAAAAGAGTTTTTTAATCGATTTATGCATTTTAATAATATCATAGTAGGAGAGAAAGGAGAGTTGAGCACCAGCAGGTGGTGGGTGGTGGAGCAACTCCTCCACCACCTTTTGCTCCTCCACCTACTCCACCACCTTTTGCTCCTCCACCTACACCACCACCTTTTGCTCCTCCACCTGTAGGAGGGAGCCTCCTCCTCCTCCACCTGTGGAAAATGTGTGCTATAAGATGAAGGGTCAAAAAGGAATTTTTTTTTTGGCGTACTCTAACAAGAGGTTAATTTTGGAGATTTTTTTAAATTGAACTATAACAGGAAGTTAATTTTGGAGATTTTTTTTATTGAACTATAACAGAAGGTTAATTTTGGAGATTTTTTTTATTATTGAGCTATAACAGGAAGTTAATTTTGAAGATTTTTTTTATTGAACTATAACAGGAGGTTAATTTTCAAGATTAAAATTTTTTAGCGAACTCTGACATAAGATTAATTTTGAAGAGTGAATTTTTTTTCATCGAACTGTAACATGAGATTAATTTTGGAGATAGTCATGTTAAGAAAAGTAAATTTTGGTAGTGACCTCCAGCGGAGAAAAATCAAATTTTAGGTTGAGATGAAATTTTGAAGATTGAATTTTATGTTTATTATCGAACTATAAGTTGAGGTTTAAATGCATATTTTTAGGAAAAATTAAGAACATAAATTTTAGAACTTAATGAGAAAGATTCCTTTTTCTACTACTTCTCTTTCGAACGAGTTTAAATTTAGGAAAACTTTAACAAAGAGGAGGTATTTTACAAAGGATTTAATGTATTTCATTCAATTAAATTTCGAATTTAGCTTTTAGGGAGATTTTCGTAAAGAGAAACAGATTTTTGAAGAGATTGAAACAAATTAAAAAAAAGAAAGAAAGATTTTTCGGGAGAATTGTCCTATTTCGCAGAGTGTGCCCTCATCTTTTATCCGGGCTTGGGTCCGGCTTAAGACATTTCCTAATCATAAGCAGTGAATGGCAGATTTACACACTCACATTCACACACACAAACATTATTTTACAATTTTTTTTTCATTTGTTTAAAAGAATTTGGTATGTTTATTAATTTTTGGAAATACAATTTTATTTTACTTTTTCTTCTGTTTAACTGTAGCATAATAATTAATAAAAATTAATTTTATGATAATCGGTTTTTATTTTATTGAATTACAAAGAATATTTCTCTAATTTTTCAGCGAATCTATAAAATTAGGTGTAATTTTCAACTATGCATGACGAATTAAATTTGAAATATCTAATTTTGGAACGTATGCAAATTTTTAAATGATATATTTTTTTAGGAATTGATATATTTTTGTGCGAATTAGGCCTCCTGCTCTTTTGGGAGGTAGTAAAGGGCTCTTCCGCCTCCTCCACCACCTGCCGTAAATAATGAGTTCCTCTTACTCCTACCCTGACTAAAGAGGCCCCTATACCTGCGGACAGCATTTTTTTATTTTTTTTATAGAAGAAGATATAATAAAAGATATTTTAGGTGTATTGAAATTTTTTCAGTAAACATAAGTTGAAATAGAACTCTGAACCTTCACTTAGATTTATTTACATTTTTATTTTTAATTTCAAGATAAGTGAAATACTATCGATAAGCGAGCAAGATTTTTGAAGTCAGTTTAAGAAAGAGAGAGAATTTTTCAGGGATGTTAGTATTTTTTTTTATGTAACTTTAGTTTGATGTAATAGATTTTATTTTCAAGTAAAGGGAGGTATTGAGAATATTACACCCTACCAAATTTAAATTTTTAATTAAATAATAACATTCATTGTTTTTTAATTAAATTTGAACACACATGATGATTTAAAAATAAATAGGTTCAAAAGAATTTGAAGTCACGTGATCTGACCCCCTCCCCCTCCTCCTTTTTTTCCCCACTTGCATGTTATACAAATGGGATTTCATTTGCAAATCTAGAACTGCAAATAATAATATTTCTAATAACTTTTTGATAAAGTATGGAATTAAATTTGATTGAGAAATTTTCCTTAGGTATACAGAAAATATATTTTCTTTTGACATGTAGCCAAGTTTGATAAATTTCTTATTTAATCTTTTACCCTGTTTAGTTAAACTACTCACCTCCTCCTTTTTTTTTTGTTTTGTTTATTAGCCAATTAGTAAAGTTCGCTTATTAATAACATTTTTTTCTAGCAATTTTTAATGTTGTTGGTGAAATATATTAATTAAATATGTTTTTATGATGATGTCAAAACATATGGATTTAATTACATAAATGTATTATACATTTTTAATTAAGTTGAATATTTTTTCATCTTTTAGCGAAATCTGGAAAGCAAATTTTGAATCTGTTGACGAACTAATGTTCACGAAAGATTCATTTGTCTGATATTCTATCCCGCACCCAATGAATTCGGATAAATTAATGAGGGATTTTATGGAAAGCGTAAAAATATTTTCTTGTAAGGTGTAAAAATAATTTCGCATACAAGATTTCACTAATTAGAATTTAGATAGCAATAATAGATGAGCGAGTTTCTTTCCTAACCAATATTGAGTACAATTCCAATCGCACCTGTCAGACTAATGGTTTAGAGTTTTTTTTTTAGTCTTGAATATCCTTGCGTAAATGCGTTCTTTTAGAAAAACCCTCACGGAGGGCATCTCTCCCCTTTAGGGTCTATATCCCTAGTCGGTCACATGCAAATAACAAACAATTTAAATAAAATTTTCGAATTTATGTTTTAAAATTTCGTGTTTTGTTATTTTTCATTCATTTTCAGATGGTTACTTCTTAAGCGTATGATAAATATTTAGACTCACTGTATATTATTTATTCAGAGAATTTTTAAACTACCTAGATTATTTATTTAGAAAATTTCTAAACTATCCATATTATTTATATCTTTCACCGCCATTTTAGTAAAAAAACTATTATTTATTGAGAAAATGTATGCATATATTATAATTGGATAACGCCTTTAGGACTCATTTTAACACTCATTATTAATTAATTATTGACTAATTATAGAGGCTGATTTTATTTTTGATGAATTTCATGTTATGAGTTTAATTAAAAGAATTTTTCGTTCAACTACTGTATTTTTCAGGTTTCTTCTTAGTTAAAAAATTTAAACACTATAAGTAAATGGTGATTTCACGCAATTGAAAGATTAATGCTTTACAGATTTTTGAATTAAAATTATTTTTAATAAATTAATTTTTATTTTATTTATTTATTTATTTATTTATTTATTTATTTTTATTTATTTATTTATTTATTTATTTTTATTTATTTATTTATTTATTTATTTATTTTTGAGTTTGAAATGAAATATTCTTTATCGTACTGTACAAATTAATTTTGTAAAAAAATATTACTCATGATTCATTTTACCCGTGATGATTTTATGTCGCAAAAATTAATAAATATTACTTTCTGATACTATATTGGAAAATAAATAATCAAAATCGGAATAACCTGCTCTCAGTTAATTATACATTTTGAAGATTATATAAATATTCCCTAACACAATTTAAAACTGAACTACAAAATGACATATATGAAATACAAATTCAACGGAAAAGAATACATACATCCTTTATTTTAGTATATATTTTTTAAATATTGAATCAAAATAAGAAAGGGAATTACAGTACCTGCTAATAATCCATGACAATTTTCGTCCACCTAACAACGTCGAAAACGCACTGCCAATACGGTTGCTTATCGCTCACATGCATTAGGTATGTTATCTAAGATACCGATTTCAATAAAGCGGTAAAATCAAAAGCCCAGCGGTCAGTTTCAATAGATAAGATTACCAGATATTTTTTGAATAAGGATTCTTTGGAGTCTGTCTTAATTACAATATATATGAATTCCATACTTATGCATTTATTTTAAATTTAGGCAAGATTGGAATTTTATTATCTTAATTATATATAGTAAAAGTAGTTTAATAACAGATTGTTTCGACAAATAAACTAATTAAAATAGTTGTCTTATTATTGTTTTAAGTAAAACACAATGTTAGTGTTAAGCCACATTAGGCCTTTTACCCAAACTTTTAGATAAAATTACTATTAGTAGTACATTTTAAAGGATGTACTTTAACGTTACCCCTCCACTTTCTGTATATTTTTTATTCAAAAATTTGTTTTGTCAAACATGTCTACCTAAAATTTATACTAAGTTTAAGTGCCTTGCAATGGGAAAACCTCTGGAATTTCTAATACATAGGCATGCTTTAATATAGGTCGAGATTCACAAAGGAACAACACAAATCCCCATTTTATCATAATTATTTTTAATAACATTTTTGTTTGGATTGATAATATTTAACATACCTGAATCGCATTTCTAATTTGTACTGTTAAAAATAAGCTTTTTCTCTTGAACGATGTATTAACATAACATGCACAAAATAAATCCCAATAAAGTATTTTCACTTTGTTAGTAGATACAATTAAAATTGTTGAAGCTTAGTTCTTTGGATACACTCGGTACTAATATCAAATATATACTTTTAATAATCATATTTCTTTATCAAAAGTACTTTAAATAATCGTAGTTCAAACTTACTTTTTAACAACACACATCTCATATCATTTAGGATTTTTATTTAAGACGTTCAGAATGAAAACAGAGAAGAATTCACCATTTGGAACGAATATGTGTCATAATAATTAGGATTCTTTGGTGTCTATATTACTTAAAGAAGATTTGAGTAAGGGTAGGGATAGTGAAAATACCTATTCTGTACTTTATTATTATTTTTTATACATAAGTTTAACCAATGAATCACAGAAGAAAATTTTGTTAATTGTAATTTACTATTAGCGAAAAGAAACTTTAGCATTTGAAAAGCAATTATTATTTTTATTATTATTAGCGAAGGGAATTTTAAACACATGACTTCTTTTAAAAAGAAGTAACCCCATTTTTTATGCAAGATAAACATTTTTCATACACGTTCTTTAGTTCGAAAAGGTATGAAACGAATGATGAGAATCACTGACCACTGGGCTAAACAGACCCAATAAATTAGTCACATGTGTATGATTTGTTAGAGTTATTTTCTCACACAGACTGTAGTAATTTTAGGAAACTGTTGCTATTTTTAAACTTATTATTATTATCATAAATACACTTCTTTTAGTTTCTGGATTTAAACTTTTATTTTAATTAAAATAGTTTAGTTCCACTATTCAGATTTTATAAGACTGGTTAACTTTAGATAACTTCCAAACATATTTTCAAACATCACATTAAGACCTAATGTTTTTAGAAATAGTAGATATTTATGTTGATTCCAACTGAATTTTTAATCAAAACTGAGTAAATTACTTATTTTGTTAGTCATGATATTTTTTATTATTTTTTTTTTCATATCAAATATTTATTTCACGAAACTGTACAATTTACCTTACAAAACTTTGGTATTTTGGTAACAGAAAATGAACTTGATGTGGAACATTCTAAACACTTATAAAATAACAATAATAAAGTATAAAAATATATATATTAATAAATGAATAACAAAAAGAATTTCAACTATTTAAAACAATAATAATTGTATAAGTTAGTAAAAGGAAATTATTCAGTTTACCCATTTATTTTTGAAAATTATATTGATCCAATATACTAGTTCATCTATAAACATATATTAATGGATATAATTATATACTTATGCGTATGTATACTCAATAACTGTATACCATTGAATCGTTTCGAAAAATAAGCAAAAATTATTTCTAAAATGTTACTTAATAGAAATTAAAAATCACAACTCAAAGGAAAAAGTTTCTTAAACAGTTTATATTAATAATAATTTTTTTTTTTTTTTAAATCACAACATTCTAAAAATGCAGATAAAGAAGAATTAAAAAAATGTATATACTAAATAAAAAAAAAATAATAAATAAATTTTCTGAAATATTTACAACGCAAGAAAAATGTCCCAATTTAACAAAAACAAATAAATTTTGAATAATGCAAGCACCCACATACATGATTTGAAAATAAGTTTTACTATCAAATTTGGTAATATTTTAGTGGAAGCTTGATGAAAAATTTAGATCTTTTACTTTTGAAAATGTATGTTACCATACGCAATTTTATCCATTAAATTCATCATGACCTCAACTGAACTTCACTATTAACCCTACAAATTGACCAACCGTTAAATGATTTATACTTCCTATTTTTCAAAGTTAATTTCCAAACATAGCATTTTTATGTAATACATCACTGTTGAATACATTTGTTTGTGAAAAGTATATAGAAGGGTTTTTTAATAGGTACTAAAATATTTCAAAGTTAAAAAAAATTTGTAAAAAAATAATAATAATAATAAAAAGTTAAAAAAAATTATGAAAATAATAAAATAAAAGGAATGATTAAAAAAGTTTGACAAAATTTCATGGTAACAAAATGTTATTTGTAGCTTAACAAAATTTTATGTGCTTACTCAGATATGTTTGTCTTCATATGTGTGAATATTTGTGCTTATGTATGTATAACTTACAAAATTTAATCAACAAAATAAAAATATGTATCTATGCAAAATACTTTAAAAATTGACAATATATGCATGAGAATACTTATATACGTTTGTTTACACAGTTAATATTTTCTGTTTCACCTAACGCCAGAATACATTAACCAAATAATTGTTTACTATGGCGACCATTCGTTTACTCATCATCTAACCAACCACTCAACTGTTTACCCTAGTAACTGATCGTTTGTCTTGACAGATAAAAAATTTTATGTATGCACATACGCAGAAACTTAAGTGAAGACAATCGAAAAATCAGACTTTATCTAAGTAGGCCATTACTTATGATTTGATAGAATGAGACTTAGAGTTTGGAGGAAAATAGGCAAAGATTCTACACGATGATTCACCAGCATAGAATCGACAAGCACAGGTAAATTTAAAATTAACTAAATTCTCACATTAGTTTGCAATTTAAGTAACTTGTAATATTTCTTTATAACTAGTGGTTTTCGCACTAATTTTTGATTTAGTCAGGTGGATAGCTTACCTGACGAATCTTTTACTATTATCAAGTCATGAAAAATAACTTAAAATTTTATTTTTCTGTTAGTTTAGCATTTCATATTCTTTAGAATTATTTGAAAAATAATTATATAGCCTCGCATAATAATTTTAAGCATTTAAATTTTAACAAATTTACAATCACTTACATTTGCAGGCTTTTTCAAAACACGTCCTTCTAACAGAATGATTTGCAGTGAAATGTCCAATTCTTATCGCGAAACCGGATATCACGTGGTTTTATACTTAATCACGTGACTATTTCCTGACGTCGGATTGGATGATAGAGACTCTTTCTTAATGACGTCACTCGACGATAAGCCTACCTAGACAAGTAACTTTCACGCCATTTTCACCACTATCTTCGAATGAATTGTCTTGTTTGCTGTTACCTCCTCGCTGGTCTAAACAACTTGTCTGAACTTGTTTCAACTTGTCTGAACTTGTTTAAACTTGTCTACAGTTCCTTTGTTATCTTGTCTAAAATGCGAGTTTATTCATAAGAATTGTTGTATATTTTTAATTTCTAAAGTTGATTAAATAATTAAAATCACCAATTGTCTATTGCAATCAGATCATTTTCGTTAATTGATTTTTATAAGATTGAAAATAAGAATTGATTTATCTATTTATTATTCATAGTAACGATTTTCGAAATAACTTAATTTTCATATGAAAGCGAAAAAGAATATTTCATCAAATGCTTAATAGAATGTATAATTATATAATTATATGTATTTAACCTATTATTTATAAATAGTTGCATAATATAATAATTCACCAATCATTTTGTACTATATACGAGCGAATAATACTATACTTATTTAATTTATTTATTTTATAATGTATGGTATGCATACTATGAGGCTGAAATATCTAGATGAATGAATGCCTGTTGTTATCGCATCAAATTTATTTTATATGTATCTATCCGTTTGTGTGCGTGCATGTGAGTGCATCTTATTGACCTGCCCCCTAAAGTCGCTCACATGTATCGGTCTGTGGGCACGTAGATTAGTGCAAATATAGTATTAAAAATAAGTGTAGTAAATAAGCATGTAGATAATTACTTTTAAGAAAATTAAAAAATTTACTTATCTAAAATTTTACACCTAAGGAAAAAAAATGTGTGACAAATTAAAAAATGTTTTAACAAATTAAAAAAAAGTTTTAACAAATTAAAAAAAAGTTTTAGCAAATTAAAAAAAAGTTTTAACAAATTAAAAAAAAGTTTTAGCAAATTAAAAAAAAGTTTTAACAAATTAAAATAAAGTTTTAGCAAATTAAAAAATTTTTAACGATATATTTTTATTTTTTTTAAATAAAAAAAGATTTAACAAATTAAAAAAAGTGTTAGCAAATTAAAAAATTTTTAACGATATATTTTTATTTTTTTAAATAAAAAAATTTAACAAATTAAAAAAAGTGTTACCAAATTAAAAAATTATCAACAATATTTTATTTATTTATTTATTTTTAAAAATGATTTACCAGATTAAAAAAGTTTTATCAAATTAAAACTTTTTTTTTAATTTGTTAAATTTTTTTATTTAAAAAAATAAAAATATATCGTTAAAAATTTTTTAATTTGCTAACACTTTTTTTAATTTGTTAAATCTTTTTTTATTTAAAAAAATAAAAATATATCGTTAAAAATTTTTTAATTTGCTAAAACTTTTTTTAACTTGTTAAAACTTTTTTTTAATTTGCTAAAACTTTTTTTTTATTTTGTTAAAACTTTTTTTTAATTTGTTAAAACATTTTTTAATTTGTCACACATTTTTTTTCCTTAGGTGTAAAATTTTAGATAAGTAAATTTTTTAATTTTCTTAAAAGTAATTATCTACATGCTTATTTACTACACTTATTTTTAATACTATATTTGCACTAATCTACGTGCCCACAGACCGATACATGTGAGCGACTTTAGGGGGCAGGTCAATAAGATGCACTCACATGCACGCACACAAACGGATAGATACATATAAAATAAATTTGATGCGATAACAACAGGCATTCATTCATCTAGATATTTCAGCCTCATAGTATGCATACCATACATTATAAAATAAATAAATTAAATAAGTATAGTATTATTCGCTCGTATATAGTACAAAATGATTGGTGAATTATTATATTATGCAACTATTTATAAATAATAGGTTAAATACATATAATTATATAATTATACATTCTATTAAGCATTTGATGAAATATTCTTTTTCGCTTTCATATGAAAATTAAGTTATTTCGAAAATCGTTACTATGAATAATAAATAGATAAATCAATTCTTATTTTCAATCTTATAAAAATCAATTAACGAAAATGATCTGATTGCAATAGACAATTGGTGATTTTAATTATTTAATCAACTTTAGAAATTAAAAATATACAACAATTCTTATGAATAAACTCGCATTTTAGACAAGATAACAAAGGAACTGTAGACAAGTTTAAACAAGTTCAGACAAGTTGAAACAAGTTCAGACAAGTTGTTTAGACCAGCGAGGAGGTAACAGCAAACAAGACAATTCATTCGAAGATAGTGGTGAAAATGGCGTGAAAGTTACTTGTCTAGGTAGGCTTATCGTCGAGTGACGTCATTAAGAAAGAGTCTCTATCATCCAATCCGACGTCAGGAAATAGTCACGTGATTAAGTATAAAACCACGTGATATCCGGTTTCGCGATAAGAATTGGACATTTCACTGCAAATCATTCTGTTAGAAGGACGTGTTTTGAAAAAGCCTGCAAATGTAAGTGATTGTAAATTTGTTAAAATTTAAATGCTTAAAATTATTATGCGAGGCTATATAATTATTTTTCAAATAATTCTAAAGAATTTGAAATGCTAAACTAACAGAAAAATAAAATTTTAAGTTATTTTTCATGACTTGATAATAGTAAAAGATTCGTCAGGTAAGCTATCCACCTGACTAAATCAAAAATTAGTGCGAAAACCACTAGTTATAAAGAAATATTACAAGTTACTTAAATTGCAAACTAATGTGAGAATTTAGTTAATTTTAAATTTACCTGTGCTTGTCGATTCTATGCTGGTGAATCATCGTGTAGAATCTTTGCCTATTTTCCTCCAAACTCTAAGTCTCATTCTATCAAATCATAAGTAATGGCCTACTTAGATAAAGTCTGATTTTTCGATTGTCTTCACTTAAGTTTCTGCGTATGTGCATACATAAAATTTTTTATCTGTCAAGACAAACGATCAGTTACTAGGGTAAACAGTTGAGTGGTTGGTTAGATGATGAGTAAACGAATGGTCGCCATAGTAAACAATTATTTGGTTAATGTATTCTGGCGTTAGGTGAAACAGAAAATATTAATTGTGTAAACAAACGTATATAAGTATTCTCATGCATATATTGTCAATTTTTAAAGTATTTTGCATAGATACATATTTTTATTTTGTTGATTAAATTTTGTAAGTTATACATACATAAGCACAAATATTCACACATATGAAGACAAACATATCTGAGTAAGCACATAAAATTTTGTTAAGCTACAAATAACATTTTGTTACCATGAAATTTTGTCAAACTTTTTTAATCATTCCTTTTATTTTATTATTTTCATAATTTTTTTTAACTTTTTATTATTATTATTATTATTATTTTTTTACAAATTTTTTTTAACTTTGAAATATTTTAGTACCTATTAAAAAACCCTTCTATATACTTTTCACAAACAAATGTATTCAACAGTGATGTATTACATAAAAATGCTATGTTTGGAAATTAACTTTGAAAAATAGGAA
Organism: Maratus speculifer; assembly: GCA_964019185.1. Lineage (NCBI taxonomy): Eukaryota > Metazoa > Arthropoda > Arachnida > Araneae > Salticidae > Maratus > Maratus speculifer. The sequence goes on along the minus strand of OZ025296.1, from coordinate 13,586,354 downwards.
GTATAAATCATTTAACGGTTGGTCAATTTGTAGGGTTAATAGTGAAGTTCAGTTGAGGTCATGATGAATTTAATGGATAAAATTGCGTATGGTAACATACATTTTCAAAAGTAAAAGATCTAAATTTTTCATCAAGCTTCCACTAAAATATTACCAAATTTGATAGTAAAACTTATTTTCAAATCATGTATGTGGGTGCTTGCTTTATTCAAAATTTATTTGTTTTTGTTAAATTGGGACATTTTTCTTGCGTTGTAAATATTTCAGAAAATTTATTTATTATTTTTTTTTTATTTAGTATATACATTTTTTTAATTCTTCTTTATCTGCATTTTTAGAATGTTGTGATTTAAAAAAAAAAAAAATTATTATTAATATAAACTGTTTAAGAAACTTTTTCCTTTGAGTTGTGATTTTTAATTTCTATTAAGTAACATTTTAGAAATAATTTTTGCTTATTTTTCGAAACGATTCAATGGTATACAGTTATTGAGTATACATACGCATAAGTATATAATTATATCCATTAATATATGTTTATAGATGAACTAGTATATTGGATCAATATAATTTTCAAAAATAAATGGGTAAACTGAATAATTTCCTTTTACTAACTTATACAATTATTATTGTTTTAAATAGTTGAAATTCTTTTTGTTATTCATTTATTAATATATATATTTTTATACTTTATTATTGTTATTTTATAAGTGTTTAGAATGTTCCACATCAAGTTCATTTTCTGTTACCAAAATACCAAAGTTTTGTAAGGTAAATTGTACAGTTTCGTGAAATAAATATTTGATATGAAAAAAAAAATAATAAAAAATATCATGACTAACAAAATAAGTAATTTACTCAGTTTTGATTAAAAATTCAGTTGGAATCAACATAAATATCTACTATTTCTAAAAACATTAGGTCTTAATGTGATGTTTGAAAATATGTTTGGAAGTTATCTAAAGTTAACCAGTCTTATAAAATCTGAATAGTGGAACTAAACTATTTTAATTAAAATAAAAGTTTAAATCCAGAAACTAAAAGAAGTGTATTTATGATAATAATAATAAGTTTAAAAATAGCAACAGTTTCCTAAAATTACTACAGTCTGTGTGTGAAAATAACTCTAACAAATCATACACATGTGACTAATTTATTGGGTCTGTTTAGCCCAGTGGTCAGTGATTCTCATCATTCGTTTCATACCTTTTCGAACTAAAGAACGTGTATGAAAAATGTTTATCTTGCATAAAAAATGGGGTTACTTCTTTTTAAAAGAAGTCATGTGTTTAAAATTCCCTTCGCTAATAATAATAAAAATAATAATTGCTTTTCAAATGCTAAAGTTTCTTTTCGCTAATAGTAAATTACAATTAACAAAATTTTCTTCTGTGATTCATTGGTTAAACTTATGTATAAAAATAATAATAAAGTACAGAATAGGTATTTTCACTATCCCTACCCTTACTCAAATCTTCTTTAAGTAATATAGACACCAAAGAACCCTAATTATTATGACACATATTCGTTCCAAATGGTGAATTCTTCTCTGTTTTCATTCTGAACGTCTTAAATAAAAATCCTAAATGATATGAGATGTGTGTTGTTAAAAAGTAAGTTTGAACTACGATTATTTAAAGTACTTTTGATAAAGAAATATGATTATTAAAAGTATATATTTGATATTAGTACCGAGTGTATCCAAAGAACTAAGCTTCAACAATTTTAATTGTATCTACTAACAAAGTGAAAATACTTTATTGGGATTTATTTTGTGCATGTTATGTTAATACATCGTTCAAGAGAAAAAGCTTATTTTTAACAGTACAAATTAGAAATGCGATTCAGGTATGTTAAATATTATCAATCCAAACAAAAATGTTATTAAAAATAATTATGATAAAATGGGGATTTGTGTTGTTCCTTTGTGAATCTCGACCTATATTAAAGCATGCCTATGTATTAGAAATTCCAGAGGTTTTCCCATTGCAAGGCACTTAAACTTAGTATAAATTTTAGGTAGACATGTTTGACAAAACAAATTTTTGAATAAAAAATATACAGAAAGTGGAGGGGTAACGTTAAAGTACATCCTTTAAAATGTACTACTAATAGTAATTTTATCTAAAAGTTTGGGTAAAAGGCCTAATGTGGCTTAACACTAACATTGTGTTTTACTTAAAACAATAATAAGACAACTATTTTAATTAGTTTATTTGTCGAAACAATCTGTTATTAAACTACTTTTACTATATATAATTAAGATAATAAAATTCCAATCTTGCCTAAATTTAAAATAAATGCATAAGTATGGAATTCATATATATTGTAATTAAGACAGACTCCAAAGAATCCTTATTCAAAAAATATCTGGTAATCTTATCTATTGAAACTGACCGCTGGGCTTTTGATTTTACCGCTTTATTGAAATCGGTATCTTAGATAACATACCTAATGCATGTGAGCGATAAGCAACCGTATTGGCAGTGCGTTTTCGACGTTGTTAGGTGGACGAAAATTGTCATGGATTATTAGCAGGTACTGTAATTCCCTTTCTTATTTTGATTCAATATTTAAAAAATATATACTAAAATAAAGGATGTATGTATTCTTTTCCGTTGAATTTGTATTTCATATATGTCATTTTGTAGTTCAGTTTTAAATTATGTTAGGGAATATTTATATAATCTTCAAAATGTATAATTAACTGAGAGCAGGTTATTCCGATTTTGATTATTTATTTTCCAATATAGTATCAGAAAGTAATATTTATTAATTTTTGCGACATAAAATCATCACGGGTAAAATGAATCATGAGTAATATTTTTTTACAAAATTAATTTGTACAGTACGATAAAGAATATTTCATTTCAAACTCAAAAATAAATAAATAAATAAATAAATAAATAAAAATAAATAAATAAATAAATAAAAATAAATAAATAAATAAATAAATAAATAAATAAAATAAAAATTAATTTATTAAAAATAATTTTAATTCAAAAATCTGTAAAGCATTAATCTTTCAATTGCGTGAAATCACCATTTACTTATAGTGTTTAAATTTTTTAACTAAGAAGAAACCTGAAAAATACAGTAGTTGAACGAAAAATTCTTTTAATTAAACTCATAACATGAAATTCATCAAAAATAAAATCAGCCTCTATAATTAGTCAATAATTAATTAATAATGAGTGTTAAAATGAGTCCTAAAGGCGTTATCCAATTATAATATATGCATACATTTTCTCAATAAATAATAGTTTTTTTACTAAAATGGCGGTGAAAGATATAAATAATATGGATAGTTTAGAAATTTTCTAAATAAATAATCTAGGTAGTTTAAAAATTCTCTGAATAAATAATATACAGTGAGTCTAAATATTTATCATACGCTTAAGAAGTAACCATCTGAAAATGAATGAAAAATAACAAAACACGAAATTTTAAAACATAAATTCGAAAATTTTATTTAAATTGTTTGTTATTTGCATGTGACCGACTAGGGATATAGACCCTAAAGGGGAGAGATGCCCTCCGTGAGGGTTTTTCTAAAAGAACGCATTTACGCAAGGATATTCAAGACTAAAAAAAAAACTCTAAACCATTAGTCTGACAGGTGCGATTGGAATTGTACTCAATATTGGTTAGGAAAGAAACTCGCTCATCTATTATTGCTATCTAAATTCTAATTAGTGAAATCTTGTATGCGAAATTATTTTTACACCTTACAAGAAAATATTTTTACGCTTTCCATAAAATCCCTCATTAATTTATCCGAATTCATTGGGTGCGGGATAGAATATCAGACAAATGAATCTTTCGTGAACATTAGTTCGTCAACAGATTCAAAATTTGCTTTCCAGATTTCGCTAAAAGATGAAAAAATATTCAACTTAATTAAAAATGTATAATACATTTATGTAATTAAATCCATATGTTTTGACATCATCATAAAAACATATTTAATTAATATATTTCACCAACAACATTAAAAATTGCTAGAAAAAAATGTTATTAATAAGCGAACTTTACTAATTGGCTAATAAACAAAACAAAAAAAAAGGAGGAGGTGAGTAGTTTAACTAAACAGGGTAAAAGATTAAATAAGAAATTTATCAAACTTGGCTACATGTCAAAAGAAAATATATTTTCTGTATACCTAAGGAAAATTTCTCAATCAAATTTAATTCCGTTTAATTCCATACTTTATCAAAAAGTTATTAGAAATATTATTATTTGCAGTTCTAGATTTGCAAATGAAATCCCATTTGTATAACATGCAAGTGGGGAAAAAAAGGAGGAGGGGGAGGGGGTCAGATCACGTGACTTCAAATTCTTTTGAACCTATTTATTTTTAAATCATCATGTGTGTTCAAATTTAATTAAAAAACAATGAATGTTATTATTTAATTAAAAATTTAAATTTGGTAGGGTGTAATATTCTCAATACCTCCCTTTACTTGAAAATAAAATCTATTACATCAAACTAAAGTTACATAAAAAAAAATACTAACATCCCTGAAAAATTCTCTCTCTTTCTTAAACTGACTTCAAAAATCTTGCTCGCTTATCGATAGTATTTCACTTATCTTGAAATTAAAAATAAAAATGTAAATAAATCTAAGTGAAGGTTCAGAGTTCTATTTCAACTTATGTTTACTGAAAAAATTTCAATACACCTAAAATATCTTTTATTATATCTTCTTCTAAAAAAAAAAAAAAAAAATGCTGCCCGCAGGTATAGGGGCCTCTTTAGTCATGGTAGGAGTAGGAGGAGCTCATTTCTTACGGCAGGTGATGGAGGAGGCGGAGAGCCCTTTACTCCCTCCCAAAAGAGCAGGAGGCCTAATTCGCACAAATAAGTATCAATTCCTAAAAAAAAAAAAAAAAAAAAAAAAAAAAATCATTTAAAAATTTTTATAAGTTCCAAAATTAGATATTTCAAATTTAATTCGTCATGCATAATTGAAAATTACATCTAATTTTATAGATTCGCTGAAAAATTAGACAAATAATCTTTGTAATTCAATAAAATAAAAATCAATTATCATAAAATTAATTTTTATTAATTATTATGCTACAATTCAAAAAAAAAAAAAAAAAAAAAAAAAAAAGTAAAATGAAATTGTATCTCTAAAAATTAATAAAGATACCAAATTCTTTTAAAAAAATGAAAAAAAAATGTTTGTGTGTGTGAATGTGAGTGTGTAAATCTGCCATTCACTGCTTATGATTAGGAAATGTCTTAAGCATAGAATGCCGGACCCAAGCCCGGATAAAAGATGAGGGCACACTCTGCGAAATAGGACAATTCTCCCAAAAAATCTTTCTTTCTTTTTTTTTTTTTTATTTGTTTCAATCTCTTCAAAAATCTGTTTCTCTTTATGAAAATCACCCTAAAAGATAAATTCGAAATTGAACAAAATACTTTAAATTCTTTGGAAAATACCTCCTCTTTGTTGAAGTTTTCCTAAATTTAAACTCGTTCGAAAGAGAAGTAGTAGAAAAGAGAATCTTTCTCATTAATTTCTAAAATTTATGTTCTTAATTTTTTCTAAAAATATGCATTTAAACCTCAACTTATAGTTCGATAATAAACATAAAATTCAATCTTCAAAATTTCATATCAACCTAAAATTCGATTTTTCTCCGCTGGAGGTCACTACCAAAACTTACTTTTCTTAACATGACTATCTCCAAAATTAATCTCATGTTACAGTTCGATGTAAAAAAAAATTCATTCTTCAAAATTAACCTTATGTCAGAGTTCGCTAAAAAAAATTAATCTTGAAAATAAACCTCCTGTTATAGTTCAATAAAAAAAAATCTCCAAAATTAACTTCCTGTTATAGTTCAATAATAAAAAAAAATCTCCAAAATTAACCTCACGTTAGAGTTCGCTAAAAAAAATTTTAATCTTCAAAATTAACTTCCTGTTATAGTTCAATTTAAAAATATCTCCAAAACTAACATCTTGTTAGAGTACGCCAAAAAAAATTCCTTTTTGACCCTTCATCTTATAGCACACATTTTCCACAGGTGGAGGAGGAGGAGGCTCCCTCCTACAGGAGGAGGAGCAAAAGGTGGTGGAGTAGGTGGAGGAGCAAAAGGTGGTGGAGGAGTTGCTCCACCACCCACCACCTGCTGGTGCTCAACTCTCCTTTCTCTCCTACTTATCATGTACAGGGTCATGCTAAAAAAGTCTGTTTTTTTTTCAACATTTTTAAACATGTTTTTGTATGGATTAAATTGTATGACGTGTTAAAAATTTATAAGTAATGAACAGGTCTGTATAAAATAAATAAATAAATAAATAATAAAATGTAGAGGATACACATTTTTAGTGTTTCTATTGCAGAGCTTCAACTTAAGAAGAGGGAACTTGTTCGGTTATGGATAATAACTCGAATCCAGTTTTCAATTGTATCATGCGTTTTCGAAATGTTTAAGTCGACATATTCTTTCAACTTATTAAATGACGAACTTATTGTGGCATTTTAAATGTACAGTGAAGTCAAATTAGAATGAATTATTTTGAGTTGCGATAATCTTTGTTTGAATTTTTAAGTGTTACATCCTGTTAAGATAATTTTGATTATTTCTTTTTAAAGCACCACTTGTAAAAACTTATTTGTCGCCTCAATTTCAAGAACTTACATACTGTCGTAAGTTAAATTAAAATTTATAATGCGTTTTCATATATTTCTCTCGTTATTTATTTATCATAAATTTAAAAAAATCGAAAATTTCAAGTTTTTTTTTTTTTTTTTTTTTTTTTTTTTTTTTTTTTATAGCTAAAGTAATTTCCGGCGTATAATTTGCGGATCAAATAATTATTTTTCGACCTAAATTTTTTTGAAAAATAAAATGTAACGTATTAGATTGCGGTAAACATTTGACTTCAATTACTAAATAAAATTTCTGGATTCAAACAGAATTGTTAAATCCACAGATTAAACTCTGAAAATTACGGTAATCAGAAATATTATATTACTAAATGAATTAACCAAACAGTTAAGAAAAATTAAAAGAAATAAATACTTCATAAAATTATCTTAGTATATCAACCCTTTAAAATTCAGATTTAAGGGGATCAGGGGCAAAATCTTTACTTTTTTTACATTACTCTATTATTTTTTTCTGTTTAAAATGACGTTTAAATCATGTCTTAAATAGAACAGGAAAGTCTTAATAATTTTAATTACTCCATTTTTTTTCTGTTTAAGATGACGTTTAAATCATGTCTTAAATTGAACAGAAATCTTAATTAGAACAGGAAATATAATTTTTTATATTTGGATTCGATTTCAAAATCTAGCTTTCTAACAATGGTTGTTATGGAAACGACATCTTTAAAAAAGGATTAATTTCTTCATCTGGATTTTTTCCTCATTTCTCCTATGTAAATTGTTATAACTCAAGAACCGCTTAAGATAAATGATTCAAACTTGGAACATGTTTTTTTTTTTTTTTTTTTTTTTTTTTTTTTTTTTAATTGCATTTACTTTCAGTTTGATTCAGTAAATTTGAAACGATATTTACATTTTTTTTTTTTTGAGTTACATCATTATTTTCAAAATTTTACTTTAAATAATTTTAATTTTTATTTAAATTAATATCTTTAAAATTGGTGAAATAAAATTAAAGATTATATATTTCTGTTTATTTATAGGAAAAAATAATATTCTATAAATAATATTTCAAACTATAACGATTTTAATTTACTCCACCTTTTTAAATAAATTTAAATTTCTTTCTTTAAAAAAATATAAGTTTTATTATGTGATTTTGTTTACTAATAATACGATTAAACATCACAAAAAAATAAAAAATTTTAGCTCAATAAATAAAAATTATTTAAAAATCTGTCCCGGATCTCCTTAAAAGAGTGTAAATACTTATATTAAAGTAGAAAAGGGCAAAGACAAGAAATTAGATGCTCAGATTCACATTATGATATTCTCAAAATGTCCCCCATTCGACACAATCAAATGTCTTAAACGAAGCACAAAATTACTACATACATTCTGCAAAGTTAACTCTGAAATACGTTCACATTCAAGGCTGATTATTTGTTGTAGTTCAGATATAGTGGTGGGCTTTTGTTGATGAACAGAATCCTTCAAATGGCCCCATAAAAAATAATCGCACGGATTGAGATCCGGCGAACACGGTGGCCAATCCATACCGTTACTTGTTGCCTTTCGATAATGCAGTGCAATTACGCGGTTTTCAAAATATTCTTCTAGAAAAGTAAAAACATCTGATGTCCGATGAGGTCTCGCACCGTCTTGCATGAACCAATCTGTTTTTAAATCTCCTAAGGTATTCAATACGGCTACAAATTGTTGCAAAATTTCAATATATCGACTTGAATTTACCGTCTCTTCTAAATAAATGGGCCCAATAATGCCACGGCTGGAAAGCGCTGCCCATACAGTAATTTTCTTTGAATAAACTGATCGTGGCACGCATACATGGGGGTTTTCAGTGCCCCATATCCGCCAATTTTGCTTATTGACGAAGCCATCGAGATGGAAATATGCTTCGTCAGAAAACCAAATTCGATTTACATCGATAATATCGCCATCTATTAAATTAAGCATTTCATTTGCAAATATTAGTCTTTCTTGTTTCATAAGAACAGGAAGTGGCTGCTGAGTTTGTATTTTATACGGATACATTTCCAAGCATTTTCTTAATATCTGATGTGTTGCTGTTCTACTCACTGAACACGCAGCTGCAATTTTACGTACAGATTTTTTCGAATCTTGAGTAATAACATTTTTAATAAAACTCACGTTAGCTGCTGTCACGGCCGATTTCTGTCGTCCAACATTTGCTACCAAATCGTCAGTAACACAACCAGTTCTTATAAATTTATCATACAATTGTCTAATTGTATTTGGATGCGGAACAATACTTGTATTGAATTTTGCTTGGAAGCTCCTTCTTGTTGCTGTTACAATTTTATCCAAGCGATGATATTCCAATACTAAAAATATTCTTTGTTCTAAGGAATAAACCATTTCCGCGATTTTATAATAGCATAGATAAAACTCTATTAAAGAACTTCTTTAAAAGAACTAGTATTTCTTAGAATATAACATTTTTTTAGAATGGCAAAATTTATTAATTTTTAACTATAAAAAAAACCTACTAAATCGTTTCACTTTGTTTTAAAATATGACGCACAAAATATTCTTTAAATTAGATAATAAAAAGTAATTTAATCCGAGAAAATACAGCTTTCTTAAATGTGAAATCGTCTGCAAGCTCGAGTGCTGCTCGTTAAATTCATGCAAGATTTCAATATCTGCTATTATATTAAAGGATTTATTATTTCCATGGCAACAACACATTTCACTGAAATCATATCGACTGAGTTCAAAATCGGGGCTTCATGTCGAGTACACAAGTCAGATGCATGTTGTTCAATAAAAACAAATAAACAAAAGTTCAAAATCGGGCCCTAAGAGAAAGATTTCATTGTCAAACGAGATACACTCCACAGCGAAATCTCCTTATTTTGCTTCAGTGCCAAGTGACGTCAATATCCACCTCAACACAGCATCTAGCGCTCTCAGCGCCATCTATTGTTTGTAATTCGAACTAAAATCCAGACTCACAGGGAAAAAACTTTTGACCTTTCAGATGACTCTCGTGCAAGAATTTTTTAAATATCTGTAAAAGTTTGCAAGTTATCGATTTTTGAAATCGTTCAGTCCTTTTCAGGACACCCGGTATATTCAGTTTTTCTTGTTCTCTACCAAGGACAACAACTATTTTCCAAATAGCTAAAAAAAAGGCAGAACAAACGAGATTTGTAGTATAAATTCGTCGCCCCCCCCCCCCCCCCGTCAATTTCCGTACCGGGGGCGACCGTCCCCTTCCCTTCATACTTTGCAAAGCCTTGCTTGCACCTGTTTTCTAAGTTTGCGATTTATATATATCTTGATATTCGCAAATCTTCAATTTTTGAACAACACTATTTCCGGATAGTAATCTTCACCTTATCCAATCACAGAATTTATGTAATCCAAAAATGTGAAGATTAATATTGGTAAACAGTGATACTCAAAAGTAAGAATCGTGCATTTCCTGAGATACAAATGCCCATTATTTCTTGCATAAGCTAATAAGCATAATGATTTTATAGTGATAAAAATAGAATCAACGACGAAGCACTAAAGGTAGCCAGGGAAGTGTAATTATACGCATATGTCATCAGCTGAAGCAGACACTTGTCTGTTTCAGCTGATGACGAGCTATATTGTTTTAGCTTGAAACGCATCCTGCATTGTTTTTTATTTTATGGTGTCCGGGGATAAAATCAAGAATTTACACTCAGAGTGAAAGATCTTTAGAAAGGCACAATACGAAATGACGTCACATCTAGGAAACTATATTTTTTACTATATTTTTCCTTACTTATCCCTTTGTAGTTTAAATATCTGTATTATAGTAGCTGCTTTGACTTCAAAAACATTCAAATGAAGGTAAAAATTTTTTTAACATACATTTAGTTACAGTTTATATATATATTTATTAAAAATGCATTTTTTTTATGTTTTGATAGACGTCAATTTCAAAAATGCAAAAATATATCAATAGAATCAGAATTTTTATTGACCTATAAAAAAAAGAACACGTGTTATCATTTCTTTTTTTAAATATTGTGTTGTTTTTTAGTTTGTGGCAACTCGAAGAAAATGACTGAATTAGCAATTAAAAAGGAGAGATTTCTATAATGTTAAATTATGGAAGGTATAGCGTTATGTAAATTTTAAATGGGTGCCATTTCTTTAATTTTTGATATTTTTTTACCAGGCCTTCGAAAGGCACATCCCTAAATAAAAAGCTTTCGAACAAGCTACTATACGTCGCTGAATGTTTCCTGGTTCGGATTATAATCGAGTTGGTTTTTTTTTCTTGTTTCACGAGCAAAAAGTGATAAAACAGGGGTTCTGGATCTCCGAAACTAATCGGTGGATCTGGATGATTTTTTGTAAACTTTGAGATCTAGAGTAGGACACTTCCCCTTTTCAATTTCATCGCGATCCGATAATTAGTTCCAAAGTTATTAAGAGGCAAACTTTGGACTTTAACATTAGAGATGAATCTGAGCTCTACTATACAGCACTATCCAGAGTTCTCGCTACCGCTCGCCATTTCGCCAAATTGCGACTAAATTCTTCATTTGGCGAGTAAACAAGCGATTAGATTCGCCAAATTGCTAGTGCTCAATTTTTGCTTTTTCTTTATTTTCTTTTTTGTTTTTCATACATACGCATGCATACATATTTTTATTATAATTGTAGCGGATAGTTGAAGTTAGATTAATACAATCTTTGTCGCAGTTATAAAAACTTAGGTTATTTTAGAACATATTGAAAAAAAGGGGTACTTTAAAAAATTAAAGATTTTTTTTTTTTTTTTTTTTTTTTTTTTTTTTTTTTTTTTTTGAGTGTGTTAGATGGCGAATCTCTTTTGCTAATACTTTTTTCATTTGGCGAATGTTTTTTAATTTTAATTAGCCAAATTTCTAACATTGATCAACTGTCAGCGAGAACACTGGCACTATCGTGCTGTATGATATACATAGCGCCCAGTAAATTATTTACATTAACTTCTTCTGAGAACCTCCCATAAAGTGTCCAACCTAGTTTAGTTTCATTCAAAACAAGAGTTGGTGAAATATGTTTATATTTCTCAGTCATAATTGACCAATAGTAGTCGCTACCAATCAACAAATCTATTTTATTCTCCCCATCACTTAATTCAGGTGAAACATCTGATTACTGTATACCCATTTCTTTTATTTTTTCATTTAACTCTGAAATTGGGGCGCGTATTATATCCTAACAAATTTTCTCTGTTTCTAATGCTTCCAGACATATTACATTGTGAGAAAATTTATCCTTTAAGAAAATCTTAACTCTATTATGATTGTCAACAATAGATTTGGTACCAGCAAAGGTATGGATTTTTAACGATTCCTGTCCTGTCACCTCTAAATTTAAATGCTTTGACAAATTCTTTCCGACAAACGAACGTTGCGACGCACTACTAAAATACGAACATTAATATTTTTATCTTTCCCAATCATTGTTCCCTTTAAAGTTTGAAAATAAACATATTCATCTGGCTTACAACAAAGTGAAGAAACAGTTATTTTTTCATACTGCGTATTTTGCTTTCCCCCTATTTTATTCCCTTCAGTTGAAACAAGGTCAATTTTATTTTCCTTTGATGACCTTTCTTTTACTTTTTTGTTACAAATAGAATTTTGATGAGCTTTTGAATTGCAGAGTGCAACGATTATTAGAATTTTTACAAAATTTACTCTTATGAAATCGTTTGTTGCATCGGAAACATTTCGCTTGTTTCGATAAAAATTGTTTTCTTTCTTCCAAATTCAAGTTACACAAATTTGCTTCATGTTTCTGAGAACAAAAAGGGCAAAGATTTTCTGTAATTGTATTTAATGTAAATGCTGAAGGATTTCTATATTTTCCTTGAAGAAAATGTTTAGAAGAATTTTGTTTAAATTTATTTTCATGAGATTTAATCTCAAGATTGACATATGTAACATTAACAACCGCGTTTCGATTTCGCGCCTAAGAAACAATAATAAATCATTTACTCAAACATCTTTTTTCTCGCATTGTTCTCTATGAAATTGTAATATAAGATCATTAGGTATACATATTATAAATAATTGGTAATAATAAACAACCATATTGGCAGTGGCCTAGCTACGGGGGGAGGGGCAAGGGGGGCGCCCGGCCCGGGCGCTGATGCTAAGGGGCGCTAAATTGAGATAGGTTAAGCCGAAATTATCTTACATATTTTAACAATAAACAAAAATTGTTGACTTTTAATTTTTTTATGTGTGTTAATGTATTCTATAGAAAAATATTTTGTTACATCCAATTAATGAAGAAAGGAAAAATTTATTTAAATATTTCTAGGGATGGTTCAACACAATCGGTAACGAAGATAATTATGTTTCTGAATTGAGACGCAAAATGATTAAATAGGACGCCAAATTCAGAGGATCTTTAAACCAAAATTATTTCACATATTCTGAAAATGAATAATAATTGTTGACTTCTTTTGTGTATGTGCATGAATGTTTTGAAGAAATTTGGTGAAGGTTAAAGGAATGGCAAAATTTATAATTGTCAATCGCTGATGGAGACTTTTAACTGTCTAGCCTGAAGTAAATAAATCAAAAAGCCGATTGGAGACTTGAAATCACATTTCTGGTATCAAGAACATTTCTCATTTGTAGCTAGAAGACCCGTCCGCCGATTTTTCCAAATGAACCGCGAATGATTAAAACCTCTGTTCAAATTTAAATTAAAAACTTTCAAAATGAACCTTTGGGATGGGTTTCCAGTGTCTTCGGCAGCATAGGACGGGTATGCTATTCAGCCAAGAACCAACCATTAGAAACATGCATTCAAATTTATTTCTGTCAAAATGAATCTCCGGAATGGATGTGCGCTGCGTCTATCACCGTGTAGAAGGCGTACTGTGCACGTGAAAGAACATCTGGTGATAATCGAAAAATGAATTGAAAAAAAGAAAATTCCCTTGAAATAGGCCCTATGAAATCTCAGATAAAAAAGTTCCTGGTGGTGGAAGATAGAACAAAAACCTGTAAGACAATCGAAAACCAAGTTGAATGAGAAAACCCATTGGAAATTGGATCCATAGAACCCGAGAAAAGAATACGTCATCTTCACATGAAGATGAAGCTAAAAATTTCAAGAAAATCGTAAGCTAATTTTCAAGAATCAATACCTGTTGAAATCTATTTTATAGAATCCGACAAAAAAAATCTTAAAAGCTCGTTAATCATCATACTTAAAAATGTAAATAAAGGGAAAAATCTGTTGTGGACGGAATCTTAACTCCTATCACTTCACTCTGTCCACAGAACACTCTAGTAATTTTCGATTAAATTGATAAAATACTTTTAAATTGATTTTAGCATTCGATAGCGTTTAATAATTAAGTTGATTGTCACCATGTGATATAATCTTTGATCAATCGATTTTCGAAAACTAGTGGAGTGTTCGGACGAAAAAAAAAATATTTTTAGTTCTGTTTTTAGTTTTTAATGGATGTTCGTTTCTGTAAGTTTCTCTCGTATGCAGGGCTGCCACAGGCGATTATTTTTTGTTAATTATAATTGGTACCACTTTCCCAAAACAGAAATCCTTACACACTCTTTAATAACATTTACAATAGAAATAAACGTCAATATTTATATTAAAACTAGTTGGATGTGCCAATCCCAAAACTTTCTTCTATCTCATACGTACATTTTAGTATTTAAAAAAATAGTTACTTATTTTAATGCTTTAATAATTTTAATTTTTATACCATACCAACTTTGATTTTCATCTTAAGTTTTTGCTTCAATCAATTAATCGGAGTAAAAACGAATTTCCGTCTCTGCACGAGCCGATGGACAATAGAATGATAGGCAGATTTTTTTTTCAAATTCAAGGAGAACCTTCTTGCCTTACCAAAAAATAATCATATAAAAAAAATTAGTTCAGTTTTAGAACTAACTTCATACACTTTTATGTGGTGCAATATTGAAAATGGCATAAAATTCGCTATTACAGCGCCCCCTTCCGGCGGACTTTTTTCAGAAACAGGACTATCCAACTAGCCATAGCCATACACTTACACAAAAAATTTCGTTCAATTCGATGCATAACTTCATATACTTTTGATCGGTACAATATTGAAAATGGCACAAAAATCGCGATTGCAGCGCCCCCTTCCGACGGATTGTTTTCAAATTCAGAGAGGACCAACTAGCCATAGTCATACACTTACACAAAAAATTTCTTTCAATTCGATGCATAACTTCATATACTTTTGGTCGCTACAATATTGAAAATGGCACAAAAATCGCGATTGCAGCGCCCCCTTCCGGCGGAATATTTCAAAACTGAAGGAGGACCTGCTTGCCACAGCCAAAAACATTCACAAAAAATTTGGTTCAATTCTATACATAACTTCATACACTTTTTGATGGTAGAATGGCGACATACACACAGACACACACACAGACACACACACACACGGACAGACAGACATTTTGTAAAAACATGTTTTTTGGAATCTCTGACCCCTAAAACGTGTAAATCCGGAAAAAAAACCGGAAGTCAAAAAAATTTCGATTACAATACTTTCTTCTATTGAAGATAGAAGAAAGTAAAAATACTTGTGTGAACAGAATACAAAAATACTCGAATGTGACAGCTTTTGCATATGGGGTCTCTTTCAGTATACTGTCTCCGCGTCAATTAAAAAGAAAAAAAGTTACCGAGTGATTTTCAAAAGAATTTATATATATATATATATATATATATATATATATTATATACATGTGCTTTGAAATTTTCAAATTGAAATCTTAATTATTATTTTTTTCTTTTTTCGCTGATAAGTGAAAAATTTTAATTTCTTTTGACTGGGAAATCAAATTTAGATGAGTGTGCGATTTTTGCCATTTTGCGGGGAAAAATCGCATTTTTGATGAAATTTTAATTGATATTCTCTACTATAATAAAAAAGAAAAGAAACATTTTGAATCGCACATGCATTAGGATTTGCCTTGTACTACCCTCACCCAAAATTTCAGAGTTGCATGAGTAGTTGATATTTTTAGTCCTCTTCGTTATATGCACGGATACACTTAGATTGGTTTTCACGCTGATTTTTGCTGTTCTTAGCATATAAATATTTAAAATGAAAGCTTCTTTAAACCGATGCAAAAAGTATTTAGCTGAAAGAACGACAAGAAAATGTATTATTTTTTCCTTATTGGAAACTCCATTTTACCGTCAAATTGTTATTGAGAAAGCCAAATAAGGAAATGTGAGCGACCTACCCCAAATTTTTCTTACTGAAATCGTATTAAAAAACGAAGTAGAATTGATTTTTCAGTCTTCCTAGTGCGACCACTACAAACGTCTGTTTTCGTCGTTTAAAAAGTTCAATTTATTTTACATGTATTTAAATTCAGCGCATATGCATTAAACAAAACTACATCTATCTATGTAAATTATGGGAATGACTGAGAGATCAATGGACTAAAATAACTTGATTCGGGAACCTCTTTGGACCGAACTCTTTCGTCATTGCATCTTACAACCATCTAGGTGAATTTGATTGGAGGTCTTAACGACTTATTTACGCCGATTTCGGGACCTACATGGTCGTAGGTTATGCAGGCTTATCAGAATTGCCTAATCTAAACTTTTTCGTCCCAGTTCATGTAATTATATTGAGGCTTGTAATATTTTCCAATTGGGGGCGAAGATGTCAATTTGCGAGAAACGTTTAGTTTGATTGGTTAATTAGCTCTTGATTGACATATGGTCAAAATCCGCACAGTTCCTGGAATCTGAAACATACAAAAATTTAGCCACAAACCAAAGAAAAATTGCCTAAACGTCAATATTTTCCATCTTAAGTTACTCTCTGATTTTACAGGTGAACATAATAAATACCATGCTGAAAAACAAAATGCAAGGAGTAAAATGGATTTTGAGGAAAAAAATTTACGGATTTTAATTTAAATTTTTGAAGGATTTTAGTTTTTATTATTTTCATCTATAGCATATCTCTCTATGTATCGATATCTGATCATTGTCATGCGACTGAGAATATGTTGAGTGTTTATTAAGATCTCAAACAAATTCATTGGATATCTTGATTTACCATAAGAATTCGAGACCTCTTATTGTTTTCCCACCCATCTTTAAAAATGGATGCGTACAGCAATTTGGAATTTTAGGATGACTGCAGTTTTCAATCATATCATGAGATTTTATTACCATAATCGGATGTATCATAACTTAGCAGTTTTAGTAACTGTGTTTTTTTGCAAATTTATTCTCTTTGTCGCTATTCCCATTACAGAGCCAGATTATCGCACAGGCCTATAAGATTACGCCTTGGACCCACTATTGCTGGAGGTCAAATTTAGTGAAATAATTTAAAAAAAAGCCTTAAAATTGTAGTTTCCGCATTATTTTCTCAAAAACAAAAATATACTTTGATTAATTTTGAAACCGTATCGTAATATCTAATACTAATCCATTCCTTATCTTCTATAACCTCCCCCCCACCAAAAAAAATGCATAGGAACTGCAAGGTGCCCTGAAACAGGTGCTGGGCCAAGGGCTCCGCACGACCCTACTCGGGCTCTGCATGCCACATGCTTAAAACAGCATAAACATATCCGAGAACGTACCGCTAAGTTTTTTAAATTCCCATTCAAATTCAATATTGATGAAAACTGGAAATCTTCAGTAATCCGGTTCTATGCATTTTAGTTTAGTGTGTTTGAGTAAAATTAGCCGAATCCTTAAAAACAAGAAAAAGTAAAGATGCCTTTTCCTCTTAGTACAAGTCAAAAAGACTATTTTGTTTCTTCTTCCCTCCCAAAAAAAGAAAAAGAAAATCTTTTTTTTGGAGGGTGGGGGTGGGGGTGGGGGGCGCAAAAAATAATCCTGTCCCGGGCGCCAAAAAACATAGCTACGCCACTGCATATTGGTATGATTTCACATCCAATGATTCTAAACTTCTTATTTGTATCGCTATTTCATCATACAGTTTTCTCAATGAATATATATCATTTAATCTTTGCACTGCTTCTAAATTTAATAATTTATTAGTGTGCGCAGGTATTAAAACTTCTCTTTTTCCAAAACGATCCTTTAATATATTTATTGCCGTTGCGTAACTTTCACCAGTTAATGGAAGCCCACTAATAGCAGCAGCTGCTGATCCCGAAATCAAAGATTTCAAATAAGTAAATTTTTCTATCTCTTGAAAGGCTTCATTTTCATGAACAGCGACTTTAAATTGCGGCCAAAATTCTTGAAATTCGCAAATGTCGCCTGTGAATTTGTTTAAAGAAATTCCCGGCAATTTGGTGTTACACTTTAATTGAGTATCTGATATGGGGGGCGTAGTTATTTTTGGTTCACTCGTAATATCAGAAGTTTTCTTTAAATTATGCAAAAATCTATTTGCTCTCGATTTACATGTAATAATCAACTCTTTATATTCTATGCAATTTTCAATTTCAGCTAGAGATGGGACGAATATTCGGCCACTATTCGGTATTCGGCCTATTCGGCCCTTTTGCCGAATATTCGGCTGGCCGAATATTGAAGGCTGGTTGACCGAATGCTTCGGCCGAATACTTGTGGCCGAATATTTAGAGATATCTCACCGAATATTTCTAAAATCTCGCCGAATACTGAAAGAAATCTTGCCAAATAAATTTTGGATTTAAAGAATTTTGTTTCTTGCAATTTTTTTTTCTCTAATCCAAATTGGCTACTCTCTGGCACATTCATGCAGTCATTTTCATTCTTATTTACAAAATATACAATTATTCAGATACTAAAAAAATATACAGATTTTCTGTATTTCTTATAAAAGTAATATTTTAGAAAATTCTGCCCAAGTTAGAGATTCAATTGTACTTGAAATGTCTTCATTAGAAAATGATAAATTACAACTCAAAATATAAAAAGACTTATAAAAAAACACTGCCTTATTCTAAAATATTAGAATGTTTATTAATGCCTGCAAATTCCATGCACGTATGAAAAGGCTTTTATGAAAATCATAATTTATTTTCTATAAAGTAAGAAATGAAAAAATTCATTAACTTGGTGTATTAACAAAGATTCGTTTTCAAGATTTCATATCAAATATCGTTATTCCAAGTACAACGGTACATCTCAAAACAGAACTGGTGTCAAACTAGATGCTCATTAGATGACACAACTTGTTTATGAAGATGGTTTTATAAATATTTAAATATAAATTCTAAATATTGAACAAAATAATTATTTTTTTCTATTGTTTTCACTTTTAAGTAATTATTTGCATAATTACTGACTTTAATATGTAATATTATTATGTATGTATTTTTAATCTACATCTTCCTTCTTTCATGTTGTTATCAATTTCTGTTTATCCTTTTAATTCTTACTGGATAAGTAGAATTTTGTATGCACCAATTCAAATGTCAAAGATTTGTTAGCATATGCATTCTACTTTAAGCATACCTTTTGTCATAATGAAACTTGTAATTTAAAACTTAGCAACTGATTTCAGAACAGTCTTAATTCTTTAAAAAAAATTATCATGAGGGACACAAGCTCTCAATGATAAAATTTACTTCATTAAAGGTTATTTCAGAAAATATCTCTTTGTGAGTTCTGAGAGAGAGAGACAGACTAAGAATATTATTAATTTTGGATGCAAGAAAGGATAAAAGTATCATTTGATAGTAAAAGTAAAGTACATTCTTCATATTTTAATAAAAATATCTTACCATCCTGACTTACTGAAAATCAATTTGATGTACATTGGGATAAAAGAATATAATGCAATTTCATAACTTTTTTTGTGTTAAAATAAGTTTTTCAAATTTAAAAATACATTTAAAAACACATTTAAGAGTAGTAATGATTAATGAGCTCCTATATTTTAAATTATATATAATCAAAAGTTATTTTCTTTATCGGAAATAAAATGTTAGTATTCGGCCGCCGAATATTCGGTATTCGGCCTAAAATTTGGCCGAATATTCGGTATTCGGCTATTCGGCCAAATCACTATTCGTCCCATCCCTAATTTCAGCTTCTAAATTAGCGCCTTTCGATTTCAGATTGAATCAAATCATCTAAATTTTTTAGTGACATTTTGTGCTCAAGCAGTGTTCCTAAACAGTCCTCCACAATTTCCGGTTTCAAATCACTTTCCTTTTGAATTTCGCTATCAATTTTTTTAATCAGTTTTGTTATTGTGGATCTAATTGATCCGCGTTTAGTAATATTTCCTTTCAAAATTTCACCGTATACTAATAGTTCCTGTATAGTAATGTTTCTCTCAATTAATCTATCTTAAATTCAAGAGAAATAATGATAAAAAACTTACCGTTTAATAAAGTGACAATCGTCCTAATTCTTTTTTCATTCTTTTATTCCCGACAAACGATGCACAATTGTTACGTCGGAATTCTGGTACAGTGGCAATATTCTAACACAAATTTAATTTAAGCGATTGACACATATTCAATAATCTCAAAACGGGCATCTTCTTTTCTTGTTTTTAATTGGAAGAAACTATATACATAGTATCAGGCACGTAGCCAGGGAGGGGGCTAAGGGGGCTGAAGCCCCTCCCGAAAGTTTGAAAACACAAAATTATATGTATGATAAAAAATAAGTTTTGTTTGTTTTTATCTTCCATTACATTAAAATCAATTGCATTTTTAGCTATAAAAATATCCATTTATTCAATTACATTTACGCTAATCCTTCATTATATCAGTTATTTAGATAATATTGTTTTTTAATAGGTATGTACCTCTTAAAATATAAATTCTTTTTAAAAAGTAATTTTTACTCTCTTTATGTGCAGTAAAATTCGATTAAGTGTAATTTCTTATCATTAATTTGACTAAGAAAAATTAAGTATAATACGCATACGGCATAAGAAAGGTCACGAAAAATTAGGAAGACTATTTTCTACATGTTTCAGTCATTGGAAAAAGGCTAAATGATTTTCTTTAAACATATACAATTAGATTATCAGAAACCGTATGTTATTTTAACAAACAAACTTTAGATTTATTCAGGAAAATAGAAATAAAATAATTTCATTGTTGAGTTTCCAAAGAGCTCCAAAAAAAGAAGAAATTAGAGCAGCTCTTGGACTAATATTTCAAACAATCTTATTTTGTGCAGAACAAAATAGCCACTGACCACGATGACAATCCTCTAACTTTAGAGAAATTGGTATAAAAAAAGACTGTTAGCTAAGAGTTCTTTTAAGTTTTGAGCAAACTCTGGAGCTAATGAATTGAAACGAGATATTATAAATATCCTTAGAAATGCTATTTACTTCACCCCAAAAACTTTTAGGCATATATTTTTTAAGCCAGAAATATTCAGGAATACAGTTACCGAAGTATTAATTATCAAAATGAGTATTGCGATCTGTTTTAGCTTAATTGCTGATGAAATTATGGACATTTCAAGCGCAGAACAGCTTGCTGTTTATGTTAGATATGTGAACTATTTAAAAATTCACAAAATCCAGTAATTCGGAATTTTTTTTTACGTTTTATTCCAATAAATGCCTTTTCTTCCAAAAATTCAAGAAAGGTAATATTACAATATTGTGATGAACTATGTCTTGGCATGTATAAATAAGCATATGACAAAGTAGCCAATAAGTTTGGTGATGTTAGTGAGGTTGGTTCTACAATTTTTCCGAGTATCTGAAAATTAGATATGTCCTCTGTGAAAGACACTGGTTAAATCTTGCCTTGTCCAACAGCATGCTGATTCCCGTGATTCGAAAATATCATGGACTTGTTAAAGCAGCTGTAAAAGTTTTTAAAAATCACCTGAAGGCAAATTTAGCGCTTCAAGAAGCAATTGCGTCATATATCATAGAAAACAAAAGAAAATGACTTCTCTGCATTTGTGATACAAATTTCGTCGAGAGGCATCAAAGCATATTGACTTTTGTTGAGCTACTTAAATACATTTGTATTAGTCCAGAAAATATTTCAAAAGACAAATGGAAGATTTTTTCAACAGCTGGAGATTTTTTAGCAGTTAGGGAGAAGAATCATTTTCTAATAAGCTTGTCTGTTTGTCAGATGGTCTTTCTGTCTGACAGTCATAGTGAGTTCTTCTAAAAAAAAAAGTCTCGTGATATAATATTGGCTGTAACCCATGCTAAAGATGCCTAATTGTTTTACATAAATATGTTGATAAATGAAGGAGAAATCTTTTGTGAGATTTTATTGTGCTTCAACATTTCGGGAAGACATCTTCCAAACTGAAATAAAGATTCTAAGACTAACATTTAGACAAATGTTATCTTGGGATCAGGTATAAATCCTCAAATTACATCCATTGACAAGTATTACAACATCACGGTCTTATTTCCCCATGTAGAAAGTCTTATTCAAAATTTAAATTATCGATTCCTTTCGAATGAAGACATTCTAAGAAATTCCCATTTACATTTTCAAGATGTGCTTCACTGGAAAACTCAAGCAAATTAGAGAATCCGATGCAATATTTTCAGGATAAAGCGTCAGATTAGCAAGTGAAATCTGAATATGAATTAGGGTGTAAACAAATTGCTAATGTTGACACCAACACAGAGGTTTTAAAAGATTTAGTACTGTAATGTGACGTATTACAATAAAATCAACCATTTGCTGAGAGTTTTGGTTGAAAGCTGAGTAAGAACAGTCAGTGCTGAAAGATATTTTTCGGCAAAGAAAATAATTAAATCTTTGACTCAAAGCGTTATGGTCGAAGATAGACTGAGAAGCTTTTCAGTAATTTCCATTCATTAGAAAATTACAGAAGATCTTGATAAGTCAATCAGCATCATGGCTAAGAAGAAATTATGATGATTGCTTCTGTTGCGCTAGTAAACAATTTTGAATTCAGGGGGTAGCCCAGGGGAGGGGGTATGCCCCCTCCCCCGGAGAAATGTGATGCTCCCCCCTCAGGAAAATTTGTGATTTTGTGTTTTCAACGGTCAAAAAGTACAATTTCCTCCCGGAACACTATAATGTCCCCCCAGAGCACTAAAAATCCCTCCTAAAGAAAAGTGCTTGAATTCAACACTGCTAGTAAATTTATTGCTCCAAGAATATCATTTATAATTATTACAATCAGAGAATTTGAAGTACAAACACAATTTTTATGATTACTGTAACAATTAATTTTTCTTTCAAAAAATAATGTGTGTAATTTATTTCATTTATAGACTAATAGTTTCAAGACCTCGCACTCATAATATCAGATTCTCTCACGTTAACATAAATCCTGTGTTTTAAATCAATACATATTACTTGTTAGCATTTCAATATTTTACAACTTTTTTTAATAGGGTACTTGAGGCTCATCTCAAACATTGTTAGTTTGTGCATTTTAAGTTTCGCATAAAATTTATCCAAAAAACTCTCCGGTTTCTGAACCGGCTTGGAAACTGAAAATGCTCTTAAAAGTTAAAAATTGCAACAGAAATTGAAAAAATTAAATTTGAAATAACGACATTTGACATAGTTAACAAGTATCCTATGTAAAAACGCACATTAGGATAAACTTAGATTATTTTTAAAATTTTTACTGAATATTATTCAAATTACTTTTGTAAGAATAGAAAAAATTCCAAAATTGAGCCCCTCCCGAAAGAAAATCCTGGCTACGGGCCTGCATAGTATACAAATACTATACATTATTTACGTGAAATTTGATATATTTTTTGGAACATTTCTTCTATCAACACTGTCATCACATCCCGTATTTTTTTTCTCTCTGAAACATAAACAAAACAAAAAATATCGTGAGCCCAGGAGGGTTGCCACGCGTACAGCTAAGATCAGACTTTCATCGCCCTTTTGGCGTTAAAACATCATTCTCCACAACATCTTAGTACTTTCAAGTCTTTAATAAGGCTCTTCTTCAGAGAATATACTCTTTATTTATACAAATACATGATTCCGTTTTAAAAATGAACGAGACTAGTGGCCTGAAGATTGAATTAGTTGTATTTTACGTGAACGGTAAATAGTTTAGGTGAACGGTATTTAGTTTAGGTGAACAGTATTTAGTAGTATTTTAGATGACCTGGCAATTTGAGAAAATGACGTATTAAATTTTATGGTACAATAATTAAATATTTCCTTTTTTTTTCGTTACTGTTTACCTAAAATCCTACTAATTCAATCTTCAAACCACGAGTCTAGTTCATTTTCATAACGGAATCATATATTTGTATTTATAAAAGAAAATATTCTCTGAGGAAGAGCCTCATTAATGGTTCGAAAGCACTAAGATGTTCTTTAAATAAAATTAACTATTAACATCTATATTAGATTATTTTAATCGCCTTTTAAGTAAACCTGAACATTTTAAAGTTCATAGTATACATTTTACACAAAGGCATTTTCAAAGATTTTTTATTTTATATTTGTTAATATAACAATTTTCAAAGAAAGGATGAACTATGTCATTTAGTGGAAATTCAAAAGGCTTACTAACATCTTTTTAAATGTCAAAGCAATATTGGTTTCTCAAATAACAAATGTCTCGAATTTTAACAGAAATGAACGTAAAGATTATACATATGCAGTTTTTAATTAAGGAAAGTTAATAAGGCATATTTTTCTGTGATTCGAAATTTTACTTTTACTTTTAATGTCTCTTTCCTGTATTATGATCACGAAAACAATTTTTTCAAGGAAATATCTTAATGATTATATTTTAGTTCTAAAGTTTACTTAAAAAAAGGCTAACAACACGCTTTATTTCATTAAGTATATAATTTACTTTGATTAGTTTCGAATGAAGTTTTATCAATAATTTTTCGTGTCTGATAATTAAAAATGTTTCAGGAACTTTTTATAAAAATAATTTATCAATATCTAATAATTTTGCACGGAAGGGAAAAAACTAACAAGCAATATAAAAGTAAAAAAATCAGGAATAACTTTTGAAATGCCAGAACAATATTAGTTTTCGAAATAAATGCCAAGAACTTTAACAGAAATGGAAATAATTAATTATTTGTTTGTACAGATTAATTCTAAAGGAAGTTAATAAAACATATTTTCTCTGGTTGGAAACAATGTTTTCCAATGTTATTGACATTTAATGATTTTTCGTATTATTATAAAGTCAAAACAACATTTTTGAATAAATATATATATATTTTTTCTAGACGTAGGCAGTCAAATTTGATGTTTTAATTAAAGGAAATTCTGATTGTTTAATTACACATCATAGAAGTAAAGATGAAAGTTTTAAATATTTATTCAAAGTGAATGAAATGTTTGATGTGTATGTGTAAGAAAATAAAATGAAAAGCGTTTGAAATAAACACATTGAAAATATATTACTTGGAAAAAATATGCACTTTTGTCAATTTACAAAAATACGATTTTTAACTTTAACGTTTAAAATTATTCTTAAATCCTTAACTGGTTTGCACGAACATGTTGATTCTCTGCTCACGCACAAAGTGAATATCATTAATCATGGTCCTCTTTTTATATAAAAATCATACTCGACTTAATTTTTTTTCAAAAGTTTTGTTTACAATATGAGCAATACATGCTATGAGGGATAATAGCATGCATGTCCACAGTGACTTCACAGTGACGTCACTGTGAGTCACTTTGGTCACATCACATCTGCGACCAAAATGCCACCACTCAGTGACGTCATATTGCGACTGAGATGTGACTTTCTTAAAAATCTTTAGAAATTTATAAATATCCTTCAAAACATGTTATTTATTTTAAAAAACATGTTTTTGGCAATTTAAATATCATCGCTTTTGTGACAGTTTCGTCACAATGTCAATGTCAAATTAGTCACAAATGACACATTTCTCACAAATTTGTCACATTGTGACCACTTTGTGAAACGTCACAAAAGAGCTCTAAAACGGCCATAACGACTTCACATTTTAGTCACTGTGACTTCACATCGACGTCACGTGACGTCACATCGACAATCGATGGTCACAAAGTCACAATGTGACTTTACAACGACGTTGCAGTGACGTCACCATACTTTACGGGTAGGAATGAAATTTTAAATGTCAATAACTTTAAATGACTTCGTTTTAGAAGATGTCTCTTTCTTCAAAAATTAATTTTATTTTAAAAATCTTTCTAAAAATTAACTTTTACACTGTTTTATTCGAAAAAACAATCTCGAACAAAAAAATATCTGATTGGCGTATTAAACTTGAAGTGGTAGTACCTAAAATGATTTTCGCCACTATAATGTTGATATTACACGATCGTTGGCGGGTTTATCGCAGTTTGTCATAATTTGTTAATTAACAGTTTTTTTGCTTATTATGAAAAGTTTTTTTTTAAAAACTGAATTTTACATAAGAACGTAGATTAAGTAATTACCTTTCCGAAAATGCACGTTATACGTTTTTCTGACCCTTATTTAAGTCTGTACCTTAATTGAAATAAAATAATGTTTGATGAAGAAAAAATCGATCATTTTTAGTGCTTCGACGGTTTAAAAGAAAAAAAAAAAAAAAAAAAAAACGTATCTTTGTTTATAATTATTTTATAAAGGATGAGGTTGATCTCAAATTGAAGCTTTTCTTCATTAAATTCTTCTGGTTTTCCTTTTCTTTTTCTGTGATACTTCATTTTTAAAATATCTGAAATTTTAAAATGCCATGTTTGGTCGATTTAACATGGAGAAGTTTTCGCGAGTATAATAAGCAGTTAAGTGGTCTTGGCGTTTGTTCGTTTGGCGGAAATATTATTTTTTTATAACTTGGTTTAGCAGAGCGACCGCTCTGCTTGATTTATCACCTTGCCAAATTCACTTTCTCCAAGTGTCACGGATTCAATAAAATTCTTGTATCTTTTCTTTTTAATGTTTGCAATATGATATTTTAACGATAGATAACACATCTATAGACATGAATTTAAATTAGTATGTTAAATTCCAAAACTAGAGGTGCGATAGTTTCTTCGTAAAATGTACCACTAGAATACAGAGGTTGTGGAATAAAGTAAGGTTTCGCTTCCCCTAATAATGACAGACCTTTTCTTGTGTAACATTTCATGATTGGATAGAACACAGAGTACTATTAATAAATTGTGGTAGATTGTTTTAAATAATTTTAAATCATGGAATCAATGATAAGAAGTTCAAAATAAATAAAACCAGAACTACTTATCAGTAGTATTTTGCTTTATGCATTAATAAAATATCGATTCTCATATTGGATTTTTAAAAAATAAGGTACGCAGCAAAATATTTATTTTTTGTTAAAAATTAAATATTTAATATAATTTACTACTAAAAAATTGCACAAATTCCTGAAAATTTGCACTTTCACTCTGTATGATTTCGACTACTTTTTTATACTATTCATACATTATCGATGAAGTATCAGAATAAACAATTTTATAACCATTAAAGCTTCGCAAATACTTTTTTCAAATCTAATAATCTCTATGTCTTTAATTTCATAAAAGATGATATTGTTAAGCCTTTCATGGGTGCCATTTGCATTCTGTTAACGGTTAATTGCCCAAATAGCGAAATAGCACCAGTAAGTTTTTAGTACAGTTTCGATCTCATAATATACGTGAAGAAAAACTTTTGTTATTTTCAAATAACTTTGTTCGTAAACTGTGGTGTGGATTAAACATTTGAACAATTTTTGAGCAAAAATATCCTATCCTTGAAAGAGTTAAAATGCTATCCAATTGCATTATTTCAAAGATACAAGTTTTTTTTTTTATGCAACAACTGCAATCACTCTCTTTACAAATGCATTTTTATTTTGACTCCGATTCTATTATACTATTTTGTATAAATACAAATAAGCGCCTTAAACGCATACATGCTTATAACCAACGCCGACTATATACTACCGGCCGAGCCATTTCGCGAAAAACCGCCGAAAAAGTGAAACTGGATTCAGCTTCAAACCCTGAGCCATTTCATTGGACCATGTGTGAGTCCATGTGACGCAAACCCTGCCCGAATTAGCCTTGAATAAGCCTGCTTTCTGTTCTGTGCACATGTTTGCACACGTGCTCATTGTTTTGGTTCAGGGTTTGCACGATTGATCAGATTAACTTGGGCAAAGTATCAGAGTACTCTGGCGGCAGACTTCATACATTAATCTCAAAAAGACAGGCATATAGATCTAGTGGACCATGCTTATAGCCAAAAAAAAAAAAAAAAAAAAAAAAAAAAAACGTGGAAATAAATAAATAAAAAAAAAAATCACTTCTTTTCTTTTCTTGAAAATAGTAAGTAAAATATTTACCGAACGGTTATGTTTTATCATGGATTAAACTTATGAGAAATGTGTCTAATCTTTTTTAAAGACAGAAAACTACGCAATTTTCTTTTATAATTAAGTATTATAAGGTTTTCATATTTAACTTTGTAAAAGAGCATTTTGTTGAAATGCTTCGAAATAGCATGGCATCAAATAATCACCATCTAATCAAACACTTCAACTCTTTTTATCCAAATATATTATTAATTTGACTCTAATATTTTGTTCTATCTTATCGTATTTATATACTAGCAATTCGACATTTTCTAATAAAGGAAAACACAAGAAAATAAATGAAAAGGGAATTAATTTTCTTGTCAAGGAAGTGGCAGCTAAAATATTTGCATTACTGTTGTGTTTTGACACAGACCAAACTTATCAGAGATCGAATCAGTATATTAAATGAGAGATATTATTGATTATCTTTACAACATATAATCCCTATTTATCTCAATAATAAGATACATTATGGAAAATAAAGATTAACCCTTTCATGCGTAAAACATTTTCAATTCTAAAGTGTTAAAATAAATGAATGACAGTAGAATTTACCAACAAATTTATTTGAAAACAAATTGGAAATTTCAAATCAAGGGTAGCAAATGAGATGTGTTCCTAATATAGAGAAGTTTTAAAAATGCAGTCGAGTCTCCCTATAACAAAACTCCATACATCGAATTTCTCTATATAACGAATTTTTAGTAGGACCGGTCCCCTTTTCGCATGATTACATTAAAAACAGTCTCTATATAGCGAAATATCTATCTCCATACAACGAATTTTTTCATAAATTGGTCTTTATTTAGTTTTAAAAAAGATTCGACATTATATGAAATCAATTTTCCATCACTTATTTTTAATTTATCGTTCAGTGCTGAGTTTTTTTTTAAATATTTCTTTTCTCCTTGTTCTTTAAATCCAACGAATTCATCCCACCTCCCACACACCTTTCCCCATCCTTCTCAAAACAGAGTCAATTGGATTGTTACACATATAAGAGAGGAATCAATGAGAGGCACATAAGAGACGCCTTCAAATGGAGGAAAATGTTAACTACAATTTTTCATTCCTTGCTAAAATTTGGGCATCTTTTTTTTTGAGAGCGTAACAATTTTAAAATCAAAACAACAAAAAAATTACAGATTTCTTCGTCTGAAATTAATGCAAGTCTTCCTTATTTGATTTTCTTTAAGGGGTCAGGTAGCCTTTGAGCTAACAAAATATGCGAAAAAGTGACCTTTGTAAGAATTACAATCATCCTATATCTAATTGACTTTTAACTTTGAAATTGGAAACAAGTATTCAGACGGATTTATTTTATTAGTTTAAGTTGTTAAAATAAGTATAAACATATGCAATTATTTTTAAATTATTTTTAAAGATAATACAATTTTTACGAAAGAATAATTCTTGCATGCCTTGCGCGCACGATTTTTCAAATTTGAACGGTTAAAACAAACCAAGGTTTTTTTTTCATACGTAGAGATATAATGTGTTTTCAAAATGACCTACCATAAAAAAAATAAAACTTATAGATCTAGAGAAAAAAAAAATATTTTTTAAAGAAATTCGAAATATCGAGTTTTTTTTTAATACAAAATTGGTCGTGAATTCTAAACTTTTAATTTGAGGAACATAATAATAGGTCATTTTGTGCCTGTATACGTTTGATACATTCAGCGAAAATTTTGGGAGATTTTAGGCAGCCATTTTTCAGAAATCGTGCGTGCAATGTTCAAAATCGCTGTTTTGAGAAAATGGACGTTAAAGTTTAAATCCTCCATTGATCGTATAAGAAAAGAGCAAAGAGTTTTAGACATAATTTTTCTTCTAATGCGAATTTTTGAATGCTGTCTGTTTTTAAATATTCTTAAAGAATCATATTTAATTATAAGCTATTTTTTAAAAAATCAATTTTTGAATTCTTTAAAGGGTACCTGACCCCTTAAGCTTTCAAATAAATGCCTGTTCTCTAACAGCTTAAATAGTTAACCCTTTCCGGCACACTGTGCCCGGTCTGGGATATCTAAATTTAATTACAAAGTTGCAAACGGCATCAGTAATATTTTTCAAAAATTTCTCTTTTATAATAAAAGCTTAAATTAAGGATTTCAAAATATCTACAAAATTCCTTTGTGAATTCCGGTGTCAGTCGATAATTTCTCATTTTATTACAGATTTTGCCCATGCCGGAAAGGGTTAAGAAATAAAATGTTAGGTTCGTATTTACTTTTAAACATTTCAAATTCTTAGTTAAAAAGATCAAAAATAATATTTATTCAAAATTTACACATTAGATGCGATTTTTAACATCATTCTCTATATATCGAAATTCTCCATATAACGAATTTTTTTACTGGAACGATAGATTTCGTTATATAGAGACTTCACTGTATTCAGATCTTGGTGAAATCGCATGCAGTACTTCGGATATAGTAGAGTATGCGAAATTTTTTGTGTATCCTTGTATATACTATTTACTTTCTATTATACAGGAAGTAAACTGTCAGCAACGTATATCAATCTCATAAAATGTGAAATTATTTAATATGATGAAAACACGTCCCAAACATTGTGTTCCCCTACACCAGGCCTGTCCAACCTGTGAGTAACCAAGGGCGCATCTTGGCTCTTGGCAGTCAATGAAGGGCGCCATTATTTATATGACTGAAAACATGTGGCAATATTATCGCATAGTATTAATATAAACGCACGCCTTAACTTTAATGCGAATAAAACGTAAGCGATAAGCAAAAGACCCCTACAGTTTGCAATTACATGTACTAAATTTCAAATTCTACATTTTTTAATATGAGAAATCTATATCAAATATGTTTGTAAGGTTAGGCGCCAGGAACTGTAATCGCGTCTTTAATAACAATAATAATAAATAAATAAATATGAAAATCAGAGATATTGTTAGGTTTCTTTTAAGATGTGAAAATATCGTTTGATTTATTTTGAAGGCGTGGATTAGTTTAGTTTTATGAAAAGTGCGAAAACAGACAAGCATGACAGTGACTAAACCATATAAGTGGTTTCAAAGAGATAGGCTGGAAATGTTTTCATAGATGGACATCCTTTTGAACTGTTTCTTATTTTTTCTATACAAAATCACAGAAAAAAAAAAAAACTTCTAAAATTTTGAAAATGAAGAAAGAAAATTAAGCCCTTTTATCCTTGATATAAAATAGCCAGACAAAAGTTTTAAAAATATCTCTGATAAAATATTAATGATTTTTTTAACTATCTTTATAATGGAATTTTACTTCTAAAATATTTAATAACAGGAAATCTTCAAAAGGGCGCCAAGGAAATCGTCAAAGGGCGCAATGGCGCCCGCGGGCGCCGCGTTGGACAGCCCTGCCCTACACCATTATCTAATGAAATACTTTTGTGTAGCCCTGTAAATTAATTACAAATATTCTTTGTGCCGCAGATTGTACAGAATCCAAATTTATACTCAAATCCAAAGGAGCTACTTTCTGATACATTTCTGAATCCTTTTTTTTTTTTTTCGAAACGCATAAGATTAGCAGGTGTTTTATTAAAAAGCTATGCAATCGAATGGCGTCACCCATTTTTTGATGCAAGCAATTTAAGAAAATACTGTCAATGTTAGCATTTTGAATAGAATTTCCGGAAGCGACAGCATGGAAAGGGAGAAAATCTGACAAGAATCTTGACAAGAATCTTTTATGTCTCAACAAAGTTATACAAGTATCTTATTTACAGAAAACGGAAAACTCTATTTGGTTCCAAATCCCTTCAATAGTCAGACTTCTCAATTTTATACCTTTGCATTAGTAGTCAGAAAGTGGGCCGAATTTCGCGTTGTTGAGAGTAAATTTAAGAATAACCAAGAAGTATACATTCGAAGATTACGTTAACATAAGTACTTTATTGCTATTAACAGTAGAATGCTAGGAAATTTTATGCAAGTTTTATAAAATATATTTAAAACCAGAAAATTAATTTAAAATTATTTAATAATTTTGTTTAACTCATTTCATTGCAACTGATATATAATTTATTTCTTGAAGATTTTTCTGGTTCGAATCGACAGTTAGTCCAGAGATCGGTGTCGTATTGATACCTTCCTGGCGTTCTAGTGTTAATAATTTCACAAATCATGTTGTCTGCTCTACACATCTTAAGACTAGTTCCGGCCTGGCTTGACTATATGTGGAATACAAGCTTGATCTCGGTCCGGCACGAGTCTGCTAAAATAATATTAAGTCCGGGTTACACACAATGTAACTGTCCAATGCCGATCTCTACACTGTACAAGATACATTTCTGTATTGAAGCTGTCAAACTAATATCGGCTCAAGATGCAAATTTATACTTATTCTCATTAAAGCCCATATTCATTGAAAATAGCTCATATTTTACCGTTTATGATGAAACCTTTATAAAAAACCGGTAGGAGCGCAAAATTTTTTTAACGTCCCGATCGACCCGTTTATAAAATTATTCTAAATCTGTCGCCCCGGCCAGGCCAGGGCCCGTGCAGACCTCTAATATAAGTGGTAGTTGTGAGGGAAGACATTGATGAAGAGCAAGGTCCAGGGGTGCTCGGCAATCTTAAACTTCCTAAACTTTCAAATGTTAATTTTCATTACCGATGAACAAGGTTGTACTTCATTTTGTTTTTCTTTTAACCCTTTGCAGTCGAGAGATGATTCTCACTGACCACTAGTGCATCGCTCCCTGAAGACTTGGCCTGAGCGCCGAGACAAAATGGCGGCTGTCGAAGGTCGATTTATTTTTAATGTACGTAAGCTCCTTAAATTTAGACACCAGTATTTTATAAAATATTTATTTCATTTGTATAATCTCAAAAATTAAAGTGGAAAAAACTTTTAAATATTATTGGTACAAATATTCTAGGGGCCGTGCATATGCTGAATAAAATCCACATTCGATATCCGCAATTTTTGTGTGAGCGCGCAGGCCTTGACTTCAGGGGGAGGTGACTAGTGTCTCGCGTTAATGGGTCAAATGCTTATACGTATTTTAAACCAGTTTTCTTCACCTTTCTTTCTTTCTAACCGATGACCAGGCCCCTACCTGCCGAGTTACCTCAGCTTAACGGGTTAGACATATATATTACAAATTAAAAAATTTTTCGCCAAAACTAACTTTTATACTATCTTAATTTTCCGTACTTACTTCAAATTATTAAATTAAAATCTTGTTTCTAAATCTAATCTGTTAATCTTTATGCAGACGATATAAATGTTCGGAATTGAATTGTAGAGCATACTACTTAAATGTGTAGCAAGGTAGCAGAGTAATAAACGCAGTTTGAATAGGAAAAATATATTTAATAAAGGTACGATCTAAATAAACAACCTACATGATAGACATTAAAATATAAACCACTTAAAAAGAGAATTTGTAGAAGTTGCCAAATAATAAAATCATAATAAATATTGAACGGCAGGTTGCACGAGAACTCATAGTTCAACACCCCTCCTCAAGCTGCCGCATTAAAAATAATTTTATCACACATTTTATTAAATTTAATTTTGCTCAATGGCTTTGTAAACATATCTACAGTCATGTTATGAGATTCACAGTACTTTATATCAAACACACCATCTTTATAGAGCTCACGTATAAAACAGTAACGAACATCGATGTGTTTGGATCTTTGACCAATTCGTTCGTTTTTAATCAGGGCTATACATCCTTGGTTGTCTTCATGAATCGTAAATTGCCTTTTCTGAGTATCCTCAATTTCACACAATAATTGTGCTAACCACACACCCTCTTTACATGCTTCAGACACAGCAATAAATTCAGATTCAGTAGAGGACAGTGAAACTGAGTGTTGTTTCCTACTAGACCATATTACAGGTGAATTTCCTAGCATAATTATGAATCCGGTTGTAGACTTCCGATCTGAAATATTTCCACCCCAATCAGCATCAACAAAAACTTCAACCGATGATAGATCTTTCCCAAATTTAAGTTTAAACTCAGATGTTCCTTTAAGATATCTCATAACTTGTTTAACTGCATTCCAGTCATTTTCAGTTGGTTTACTAACTCGTCTTGATAAGATTCCAACTGCTATTGAAATATCTGGTCTTGAGGTATTAGAAATATATAAAAGAGATCCGACTGCTTCTCTATACTTGTTATTTGTTTCTAATTCTTTTGATGAATCTTCATTTTTCAAAAATTCTGGATTCATAGGGATATTTACAGTTTTAGCTTCATTTAATCCATATTTTTTAATAAGTTGATCAATTTTTATTTTCTGGTTTATTACAAAACATCCATCTTCTACTCGTTCAACTTGAACTCCTAAATAATATGACATTCGTCCTAAATCAGATATATCAAATGATTCTTGAAATATTTGCATTATATTAATTTCAGTTTCTTCATCTAATGTACAAATAAGTATGTCATCAACATATAAAAGAATATAACTCCAACCATTTTCTTCTTTTCTGATGTAGAGACACTGATCCACTTTACTGCGTACATAACCATTTAAAGTTAAAATTGAATTTACCTTATCATTCCAAGCTTTTGCCGATTGTTTTAAGCCGTATAAACCTTTCTTTAATCTGTAAACTTTATCTTCTTGACCTTTAATAATGTATCCTTCTGGTTGTCGTATATATAATTCTTCATTTATATCAGCATTTAAAAAGGCTGTTTTTACATCTAAATGTTTTATTTTCATATTCTTGGCACTTGCCACTGTTAAGAGGACTCGAAATGTTACATTGTTTGCAACAGGAGCATATGTTTCTTTAAAATCTTCTCCTGGCTTTTGAGTAAATCCCTTAGCTACAAGTCGAGCCTTATAACGTGAAACATTTCCGGTTTGATCTTGTTTAAGTTTAAAAACCCATTTAGTACCAATTGCATTTCGGTTTTGAGGTAAATCTGTAAGTTCCCAAACATTTCTTTCTTCGATTGATTTAATTTCGTCGTCTGCAGCTTTAATCCATTTATTTTGTTCATCTTCAGATAACTTTTTCATTTCAGCCCATGACATAGGTTCATCAACACTTTTAACAGATGTTTTATATGCTGTAATATATCTTACAGGAGGTACACCTTTGTTGGAACGTTCTGAACGTCTTACTTTTACATTTTCGTTCGCTTCTAAATCTTCCTCTTCCTCTAAAGGTTTTGCTTCGTGCTCATCATTTAAGTTTAAGATAATTTTCTTGTGTTTATTACAGTCGTCTGTTTCATGAGAACTGGTTAATATTTCATTTTCTCCATCATTGAGACAAATTACATTTCTTGAAATAATTACTTTGTTTGTTTCTTTATCAAGAATAATATAACCTTTAGATTCTTCTGCATAACCAAGAAAAATTCCTTCTTTACCTCTGTTGTCTAATTTTCTTCTTAATACAGGTGCAATATAATAAACAACTTTGCAACCAAAAATCTTCAAGTGCTTTACTGTTGGTTTATATCCATGCCATATTTCAAAAGGTGTTTTCTCGCAAGCATTTGTGGGTAAACGATTTTGCAGGTAGGTCGATGTCATTATAGCTGCTCCCCAAAACTTTTTATCCAACTTTGAATCTTCCAGCATGCATTTTCCCATTTCAGTCAAATAACGATTCCTTCTTTCTGCAACTCCGTTCTGTTGAGGAGAATGTGGTACTGATAACTGGTATTTAATTCCTTCTTTAATCATGAAATTTCGGAGTCTTTCATTCACAAATTCCCCTCCTCTGTCACATCTTAAAAACTTTGGCGTACGTTCAAATTTAGTTTTCACATAACGGAAAAATTCTCCAATTTTTGTCGCTGCTTCACTTTTATGTTTCAGTAAATAAACAGTTAGATATCTTGACTTGTCATCTATAAGTGTTAAGAAATATCGCTTTCCTGTGGGAGTCTCATTTGGAAAAGGTCCACAAATATCAGCATGGAATAAATCTGCAACTTTTGATGCTCGATGTTCACTTCTCTTAGGATAAGCATTCTGAACTATCTTAACTTTTGTACAACATAAACATTTCATTTTCTGCTTACAGTCCTTCATTTTTAAACCATGGACTAAATGATTATCTTGTAATTCCTTAATTGCTGGAAGATCACGATGTCCAAATATTCTATGCCACATATGAATGCAATTGATATGCGATTCTTCAAAAACTTTATTAGCAATTTCATTGCAGTTTAACTTGTACAAACCATTTTCTAATTTTCCTTCAATTATGACTTGGTCGTTTTTCATTATTGTACATTTCCTGTTGCCAAAGTGCACAAAACAGTCGTTTTCATCAAGTCGCTTCACTGATAATAAACTGCTATCAAGATCTGGAACATATAGGACATCACAAAATTTTATATTTCTAACTTCATTGCCTGTTCCTCTGTATTTCATTAAACAATCACCAATACCTTTAATATCGAGTAATTGACCACTAGCAACTTGTACTTGGCCTCTTTTTGGCTTTATTTCAGTGCAATAAATATTTTTATCATTTGTCATGTGAGTTGTCGCAGCAGAATCAATATACCAATTAACATTAGAGAATTTATTCGAAGCTTTAAGACAGTGAAAAATTTCATTTTCCGTTTTAATTTCCTCGCTATCTGTAATCATTTTAACTTTGTGACTTCTTGTTTTATGCTGCTCAGCTTTCCATAAATAACAAAATTTCTTAATATGTCCTGGCCGTTTACAGTAATGGCAAAGCTGTTTTGACTTGTTTTCAGAGTTAACCCTAAAATTTCCCTTTTTCTTTGGATCTTTAACTATTTTCATCGCTGTTTCTTCATTCAATTTAAACGTTTCTAAACGACGCTCATACGTTGCAATAAGTTTACTTTTTACGTATTCTAATGATAATTCCTCAGAAGAACGAGCTTCTAAACTTGTAATTAAAGAATCATAACTCTCTGGAACACCGCATAGTAAAATTGCAATGATATCATCATCTGGGATGACTTTACCTAGACCCCTTAGTTGATCAACTACTTCTAATATACTTTGAATATAATCTTTCATGTTTAAGGTTTCATCATATTTCATACTGTATAACTTTCTTTGCAAGAAAAGTTTCGTATTTAAATGCTTTTGTTCATAAACCTTACGTAAAGAATCCCACATACCTTTTGCTGTTTCCTCATGTTTGATATGTATTAGCTGATTATCTTCGACACTTAAAGCAATTTTTGCTTTAGCAGACTTGTTTGCTTTAATCCAAGCATCTCGATCAGCTCCCGCTTTAGTAGGTTGTTCGGATGTAATAACATCCCATAATCCTTTATCGGTTAAAAACATTTCCATCTTGAATTTCCAAACATCATAATTACTGTTATTTAACATTGTAAAGTTAGCTTGCTGTTCAGCCATATTTCATATGTTAAATCGCACTTCTTCACAAAAAATGAAATTGAACTGTTAAATAAATTTTCCTAATTCAAAAGAAAATAGCCTTCTGGGCAACATAACCTGCCTTCTTAATTTGCCTTAAAAAACATTATTCCAGTATGGGTAAACTTAAAAAGATGGCTCTAAATTAAAAATATTCTTAATTAAACTTTATTTCTTAATATTCCAAATAAAACTAATTTCTTCTATGTTTTTATCAACCCTTTTTAAGACAGTCTTATTAAATTTATTCCAAACCCATATCTTTCAAAAAATATCATTATTTTATTTTATCTATTTATTTATTTTTCCTCCGTCAACCTTGATAGTGTGCATATTAATAAATTCATTTCTTTTCTTTTTCTCTTAAAATTAATCATTTATAAAAATCGTCTGCCTGAGAAATTCTGAGTCGAGTATAAATTGGTTAAATAATATTTTTTTAAAAATAAATTTATCGTCTGGGGAAAATAGTCTCGTAGCTGGAGAAGAATTCTGTTTACGTAAAAGAATGATGGTTTGAGGTTACAGAATGTTCCAGAATTTTCTTTTTAGATTTTTAAATCTAAAAAGAAATGGCTTCCCCTTTTAAGGGGAAGCCACGAGTTGAGAAAAAAGATTCTTGGTTCTTTCTTGGATGAGTACGGCTGGTTTAAGTAAATGATGGAATATATTTTTTGGATATTTCGATTAGAGAAAGTTGCAAAAGGAGCTTTTCCCTTACTCATGATTACGGATTAAATAAATGAACTTACAGCAGCAAATGAGTAATTATTATTGGATCATCTACATTTATTTATTTATTTTGTTTTTTCCCTCGCTTGCCATGACTGTGTGTCTTTTTTAACCAGTGAAAATAATTCGAGTTTCTCCTTAAATCGTCACATATATATATTTCTTCACCTTATCTAATGGCCGACTAATCTGTGATAAAAGATGTCGAAATAAACTGTAAAATATGTGTGATGTTCACAGCATTTGGTAGCCAATTTTATGAAGGACACCTCACAACACTAGTGGCCAATGACTCATCTTTCGAGTGCAAAGGGTCAATAGTCCTGTAACGTTAGGTTATTCATTCATTCTCGCCTTGTGCATTGAAGTTCTTAAAAAATGAGTTTCGCTCATGTCTTCAGTAGCTGCGCGCATTGATTGCTGAAATCATACATTTGGTTTTGGATGAATAAAGAAGATAATTTGATATCCAGAAATAGTTGTATTTAGACAAAGTGAAAATTCTGAAAAAGGTAGCTTTTGCAGGTGCCACAATTTTTATACAAAATATATAGTTTTGTTAGATTTTGATCAAGAATTTTTTAATTAATATATTTTTTATGTTTAAAATTATTTTTAGAGGGATAAATTATTAATCAATTCAAGATAAAATCTTTATTAATTTTTACTAATAACAAAAATAAAGTAAAACTTGGCAATTATGTTATCATTAATTTTTATGCTATTATGATCAGTTTCTACTGGCATTTTTCAAAATATTAGTCAACTGAGTACGTTTATAACAGGCGAATGTTTCCATTTTTCAATGCAACTCATTGTTTGTTATTGTTCTAAAATGTTTTCCTGGAGAATAGCCTACATTAAGATTAATTGGAGAAAAGTTGGGCAATATTGAAACAATTTGGATTCAAGTTATGAATTTAAGCATATTAGCTCTACACTGGATTTCAAAATAACATGAACACCCAGTTTTCCAAGCATAAAAAAGAAGAAAATGATACAAAATAAATCGAAGCCTAATCAATACTAGAAATAAAACAAATTGTATTATTTTATAACAAAATATTACTGAAACAGCGGTTTATGCATAAAATATACTGCATTTTTCCATTTTGAGATGTTTCATAGTGATATGAACATTGCCCAAAACATATAGATTAATAGCCAGTGTATGCACCAGATCTTTTAATTAATGTAAAAACACGATCAGGCATGGAGTGAATTAAGCTTTTTAATAAATTTTGATCGTTTTCATTTCAGTGGAAGATGACAATAGCTTTTAATTTGGAAATTTAGGCATATAGTTTTTCATTTGCGTTAAACAGCTGTATCCAGTAGGCTAAATACATTTTCCATTGGATTTAAGTAAGGAGAAACAGATGGCCATGTAATTACACGTACATCGTAATTAAGAAACCATTTTTAAGTGCTGTTTGCAGTGTAAAAGGATGCATTGTCTTGTTGAACATAAAAATGCTACTCATGCTACAAGAGAGAAATGCAACGTTGATCTTACCATAAAATCGGAACTGAGTCCAAACCATTAGTGAACCTCCACTCTGCTGCCGTTTTAAAAACGTTTCTGGTTTCTAGCGTAGACTATGCTAATAATAGAAAAAAAATGCGTGTGGCACTCGGGGATTGCCGCGGTAAAGCTATTGCATAGAATTTTTTATCAACTTATGCAAAAATACCGCGTCAATGTCTGCCGAAGTCTGCCGAACTGAAACGACGTTAGCTGGAGTGTTAGGATTTTTTCTCGTTACGGAATTTCTAGATTCGGTCTGCGCTCAAGGCTATGCAATAGCTTAATAAATTACCAAACAAAATTTGGTCGCGCTACGAAAATTAGATCGCGAGTTATAAGCATTTTAAATTTTTCGACCCTCTCGGTGGGGGGGGGGGGTCTCCTGTCACCAAAAATTAACACTGTCTCATAATAAATTACCAAACAAAATTTGGCCGCGCTACGAAAAGTAGATCGCGAGTTATAAGCATTTTAAATTTTTCGACCCTCACCGTGGGGGGTCTCCTGTCACCAAAAATTAACGCTGTCTCATAATAAATTACCAAACAAAATTTGGCCGCGCTACGAAAATTAGATCGTGAGTTATAAGCATTTTAAATTTTTCGACCCTCACCGTGGGGGGGTCTCCTGTCCCCAAAAATTAACACTGCCTCATAATAAATTACCAAACAATATTTGGCCGCGCTATGAAATTTAGATCGCGAGTTATAAGCATTTTAAATTTTTCGACTCTCACCGTGGGGGGGGGGGTGTCTCTTCTCACCAAAAATTAACACTGGTTCATAATAAATTACCAAACAATATTTGGCCGCGCTACGAAATTTAGATCGCGAGTTATAAGCATTTTAAATTTTTCGACCCTCACCATGGGGGGGGGGTCTCCTGTCCCCAAAAATTAACAATGTCTCATAATAAATTACCAAACAATATTTGGCCGCGCTATGAAATTTAGATCGCGAGTTATAAGCATTTTAAATTTTTCGACCCTCACGGTGGGGGGTGGGCTCCCGTCACCAAAAAGTAACACTGCCTCATTATAAATTAACAAACAAAATTTGGCCGCGCTACGAAAATAAGATCGCGAGTTATAAGCATTTTAATTTTTTCGACCCTCACCATGGGGGGTCTCCTGTCCACAAAAATTAACAATGTCTCATAATAAATTACCAAACAATATTTGGCCGCGCTACGAAATTTAGATTGCGAGTTATAAGCATTTTAAATTTTTCGACCCTCACGGTGGGGGGTCTCCTGTCACCAAAAATTAACACTGTCTCATAATAAATTACCAAACAAATTTGCACGTGCTACGAAAACTAGATCGCGAGTAATAAGCATTTTAATTTTTTCGACCCTCCCGGTGGGAGGCCTCCTGCCACCAAAAATGAACACTGTCTCATAATAAATTACCAAACAAAATTTGGCGGCGTTACGAAAATTAGATCGCGAGTTATAAGCATTTTAAATTTTTCGACCCTCACCGTGGGGGGTCTCATGTCATCAAAAATTAACAATGTCTCACAATAAATTACCAAACAAAATTTGGCCACGCTACGAAAATTAGATCGCGAGTTATAAGCATTTTGAATTTTTTGACCCTCACCGTAGGGAGGGGGGTCTCCTGTCCCCAAAAATTAACACTGCCTCATAAAAAGTTACCAAACAATATTTGGCCGCGTTACAAAAATTAGATCGCGAGTTTTAAGCATTTTAAATTTTTCGATCCTCACCGTGGGGGTCTCCTGTCAATAAAAATTAACACTGTCTGTTTAGGCGTAAGCCTTAAATAAAGAAATAAATTTAATAATAGTAATGTATTTGACCTTGACAGGTTAATTACTGTCAAATAATAATTCTTGATATTAATGGATTTGGCCTTGAGAAATTCAATCACTGTCAAAATAAAAATCTTGATTAATATTTATGACTAAAATAATGATTTAAAAATGCTTAATATTGATTTATTTGTTTATTTCTTGACAAGTTGACAGCTTAATTTAATTTAAATTCATTTAAAGAGATTTATTGGTCTTATAATTATTTTATGTCAAAATT
Source organism: Maratus speculifer (assembly GCA_964019185.1). Lineage (NCBI taxonomy): Eukaryota > Metazoa > Arthropoda > Arachnida > Araneae > Salticidae > Maratus > Maratus speculifer. The sequence continues at coordinate 13,544,724 of OZ025296.1, read as the reverse complement.
AATGTTTTATTTATTGATAAGTTGTCAACTTGAGTACTTTTTAAATCATTATTAGAGATTTATTGAGTTCTTAATTGTTTTATGTCAAGTTAATGATATATTTTTAAATTTATGATCATTTTAATTTTATCTCTATGCTTTCTTGTTATATTTCCCGAAGGGGGGTTTTTTTAGTCTTGAATCTGTAACCAAGCAGATAACATGTACATTTCTTGACTCTGCAATTAGGCAGAGAACATGTGAAATTTTGACTGTTTTCTATCGTGATTTCATGGCTGTTCTCCAAGAAATATATTTGTTGGCTCTGTGTATCAGAGAATAGTGTAACCATGGATCTATTTTAATAATTCAAGTTATATTATATTTAATAAACTATTTAATCATAAAATGCTCTCCCATCAATTGACTGTGATTATTGAAACATTTTGTGACTGATACATTCATTATCTTTTGGTGCGCCTCAACCCGGTAGTATTAAATAGTGACTAAATTGTGTGACTATTGTGATTTTTGTGCACTTGGATTACCTAAGGATTACCTGAAATAGTGCACTTGGATTACCTAAGGATTACCTGAAATAAACAGGTAAGAAGCTTTATTATTCAATTAGAAATTAAGATTTTATTATTGTTATGGAAAATTTAGAAAAACTTAAAGCAAAGCGTTCTGTTGAACGAACAAGTTTTACAAAATTATTAACAAAATTAGACACGTTATTAGCAGATGACATCGATAGTACAAAAACTGATGAATTATTAGAGCTTCATGAAACATTGTCTTTAAAAGAATCTGCATTTCAAAAATTAAATCATGAAATTGAAGCTCAAATATCAGACTTAAAGGAATATGAAAAGGATATTGCTAGCAGTGAAAAGTATAATGATCAGTTGATAAGTGCTAAATTTAAAATTAAAAATAGATTAAGTAAAGGCAATATTTCTACTATGATATCAGGTAGTTCTGTGAATGCATTGAATAGTTCTGTCAGTGGAACAGAAGCAAGTTCTTATTCGGCCATGAAATTACCCAAATTAAATGTTCCAAAATTTTCTGGTGAAATCGAAGAATGGGTAGAGTTTTTTAATTGTTTTGAAACATCGATACACCAGAATAAATCACTGTCAAAGATAGAGAAATTTGCATATTTAAAATCTTTGTTATGTAATCGTGCATACAATGTGGTAGAAGGATTTCCATTGACAGAACAAAATTATGATACCTGTATTGATTTATTAAAGGACCGATTTGGTAAAGTTGATGTAATTATAAATAAACATATGTCTAATTTGTTAAACATGGAACCCGTGAAAAATTGCTCAAATTTAAATGCGTTAAGAAGATTGCATGACGTTTGTGAAATAAACATAAGAAGTTTAAGAAATTTAGGAGTAACATCTAGTTCCTATGGGCATTTATTAAATCCTGTTTTGATTAAGTTATTACCCCATGAACTTGTAATTGAATATCACAGAAGACGTGATACTAGTAAAGACCTTGATGTAACAGATCTAATTGCCTTTCTTAAATCAGAAATTGAATGCAGAGAAAAAGCTTTGCTTATGACTAGTTCTAAAACTGATACAACTTCTTCGTTTGTATATAAAAATAAAACTGAATATCGTGAAAGAAAACAATCAAATAAATATCAACATGCTAATACTCTAAATGCTAATATTAAAGTTTTTTGTGTTTTCTGTAAAAATAATGAACATTTATCGTCTGAGTGTAAAAATTTAGCTGATGAAAAGAAAAGATTAATGTTAAAAAAGGAAGGTAGATGCTATCGGTGTTTCTTCAAATCCCATTTATCTTCGCAGTGCCGCGTAAAATTGCAGCCATGTATAAATTGTAAAAGCACTGAACATAACAAATTATTTTGTTTTAAGAAAAACTTAAAACCAGAAATATCCGAAAATCAAACAATTGTATCTAATTCTCATTGTAATTTGAAAAATTCTAATCATGCTGTTTTATTGCAAACATGTTGTGTAACTGCTCAAGGTAACTCGAAATCAAAATTAGTTCGTTTATTGCTTGATTCTGCAAGCGAGAAAAGCTTCATAACAAAAACATTAGCTCGTGAATTAAATTTGCCTGTTTTACGAAAGGAACATTTAACTGTATTTGCCTTTGGTATTGATCAAGGTCGGGAAGAAGAATATGATGTTTTCAAAATTAAATTAAGAAGTAAACTGAATTATCGCCGTTTCATAAATGTTGAGGTATTAGCTACGGATTTAATAAGCGCAACAACTTTGAAGGTTCCAAATTCTGATCCTTTACTTACGAAATATGTTGAGAGGAAGGGATGGAAATTAGCAGATCCTACCCCCCAGGAATCAGCAGTGCAAGTCCTTCTTGGAGCTGATTATTTTTGGAATGTGCAGAAAGGCATCGTAGAAGAAATTAATGAGCATTTATATGTAGCTAATACACTTTTTGGTTACACAATAGTGGGAAAAATTAACTCTGAAAGCAACAAAATAATTAATGCTCATCATGTTTCGGTGAATGAAAGGGAAAATTTTGATTTGCAAAGATTTTGGGATCTAGAATCATTGGGTATTTCTGATAGTAAAAGTGAACTATTTTCACAAAAGGATTTAGATGCAATGGATTTATTTAAAGATAATTTAAATTTTGTTAATGGAAGATATGAAACGAAACTTTTGTGGAAGGTAAACAAAAATGAATTGGAATCCAATTTTGATGTAGCTAAACAGAGACTTTGGGGATTAAAATCGAAATTATGCAAAAATGAATGGTTATTAAATGAATATAAGAAAATATTAAATGAGCAGTCTGATTTGGGGATAATTGAAGAATGTAAATTTGATAAAAACGAAGTGAACACATATTATATGCCTCACAGACCAGTAATAAGGGAAGACAAACTAACAACGAAAGTAAGAATAGTATATGACGCGTCATCTAAAGATAAAGGAGCAAAATCCTTAAATGATTGCTTATTTTCTGGTCCTAATTTAAATCCCAATATTTTGGATATTATTTTAAGATTCCGTCTTCACAAGATTGCCTTCTCAGCAGACATAGAGAAGGCATTTTTACAAATTCAGATAGAAGATGAAGATAGAAATTTTTTGAGGTTCTTGTGGTTTGATAATATCACTAGTAATAATCCCATCTTGAAGGTCTTCCGCATGACTCGTGTAACTTTTGGTGTAACAACCTCACCATTTCTCCTTTCTGCAACCATCAAACATCACATTGAGGGATATAAAGATCTTTTTGAGAAAATAGTTAATATGTTAAATACTTCATTGTATGTTGATGACTTGTTCCATGGCGCAGATTCAGTAAATGAAGCTTTTGTTTTATCGAAAGGTGCAGAGAAGATATTGAGTGAGGCCAATATGAAATTAAGAAAATTCAAAACCAATTCAATGGAATTAAAAAATTTATGGAAAGAACATGGGATAAATTTTGAGGAAGACACCCTTGAACAAAATTTTTCAAAGATATTAGGAATCAAATGGATGACAGAAAGTGACACATTAAAATTAGATTTACAACCACTTTTGGTAGAATTTGATAGTCAAATTATCACTAAGCGTCTTGTTTTACAAACCATGGCTAAAATTTATGACCCTCTTGGACTCATTTCTCCCTTTGTAATAAGAATGAAGTTTTTGATGCAAGAAATCTGGGAACATGGAATGGACTGGGATTCTATGTTGCCAGATCCTTTAAGTGAAAATTTCAGAAAATGGGTTTATGAGATTAAGGAGTTAGTAAATTTTGAAATGCATAGAAAATATTTTGTAAATAATGTAAGGCTAAATCCTGAAACTGCTCAGCTTTTTATTTTTTCTGATGCTAGTATAAAGGGATATGGGTCAGTAGCCTATATTCGTGATCCCCTTTCTTGTGAAACTTCATTTGCTATTGCAAAATCTAGAGTGGCACCTCTAAAAAAGGTTACGTTACCTCGTCTTGAACTTCTTGGAGCCCTTACAGCTGCTAGATTAGCAAATTATTTAAGGGGGATACTTGAAATTGATAATGAAAATATATTTTGTCTTAGCGACTCACAAATTGTTTTGCACTGGATAAAAGGCAGTGCCAGTAAATGGAAACCCTTTGTCGCAAATCGCGTACGTGAAATTCAAGAACTTGTTGCTCCTGTGCAATGGAAATTTTGTAAGGGAAAAGAAAATCCTGCAGATGTTCTCTCTCGTGGTTGTTCTGCATCTGAATTGATTAATAACTCTGTGTGGTTAAATGGTCCCTGCTGGTTGAAGGAAAATTCTTTACCAATATTTACGCATGAAATTCCGATAAATCTGTCTGACGAAGAGGCCCTGCAGGAAAAACGTAAAATGCTTGTTTGCTCCGTATCCCAAAATATTCCTGAATTCGAACTTTTGTATAAATTTTCATCCTGGACCAAACTGAGACGAATTATGGCTTGGTGTCTCAGATTTATTAATAACAGTAGATGCCCATCTGAAAAAATCAGTGGTTTCTTAACTGTTCAAGAACTTGAAGGGGCAACAAACACTATTGTGAAATTGATTCAACGCCATGAATTCAGAGAAGAACTGAAAATGCTAAATTCAAAAAAGAGCCTAAATTCTAAAAGTAAATTACTTCCTTTACACCCTTTTCTTGATGAAAATGGTATTCTTCGTGTAGGAGGTAGGTTAAAAAATGCAAACCTCTCTGAATACCAAAAACACCAAATAATCATACCTAAAAGACATCATGTTACAGATTTGATCATAAAATACTTTCATGAAAAACATCTTCATAGTGGCACTCAGTTAACAATTTCGGCCATTCGACAAAATTTTTGGATAGTTAATGCTAAAGAAGCTGTAAAAAGAGAAATAAGAAAATGTATTAAATGCTTCCGAAATATGCCACACCTTTCATCTCAAATAATGGGAAATCTTCCATCATCACGCGTAACACAAGCTCGAGTTTTTTCGAAAGTAGGAGTGGATTTAGCTGGCCCTTTTTTGATCAAACCTCGTAAGGGGCGTGGTGTGAAACCCTTTAAGCATTATATTTGCCTTTACATTTGTTTTGCAACAAAGGCTATCCATCTAGAAATTGTCACAGATCTTACCACTGAAACATTTTTAGCCTCGCTGAAAAGGTTTGTAGCTCGACGTGGAAAGCCTCAAGAAATATATTCAGACAGAGGTACAAATTTTGTAGGAGCTGACCGAGAAATGAAGAAAATGATGGCTCGAATTGTTTCTGATGAAAATTTTCACAAATATTTGACTGACGAAATGATAATATGGAAATTTAATCCACCTTCTGCCCCCCACTTTGGAGGCCTTTGGGAAGCGGGAATTAAACAAATGAAAAATCATTTTAAAAGAACAATTGGTGAACAAATTTTGACTTATGAAGAGTTCTTAACATTGATTGCACAAATTGAATCTTGTTTAAATTCGAGACCGCTCGTGGCTGAATCTTCTGACCCCAATGACTTCACTGCTTTGACACCAGGACACTTCATTATAGGAGCAGCAATGACATCCTTGCCTGAACCTGACATCTCCTCTACATATGTTACTCCCTTGGAACGTTGGAAATTGCTGCAAAAGATTTTCCAGAGCTTTTGGAAAAGATGGTCTTCAGACTACCTCTCACAATTGCAACAACGAACAAAGTGGTTGAAGAGTAACCCGAACTTAAAAATCAATGACTTAGTACTAATAAAGGAAGAAAACCAGCCCCCATTAAGGTGGAAATTGGGCCGAATAATTGAACTTTTTCCAGGTGAAGATAGTCATGTTCGGGTTGTTAAACTGAAAACTTTGCACGGGGAACTGAAACGCCCCATACAAAAACTCTCTCCTTTACCAATAGAAAATGATTGTGTTTGATTTATTATTTTCTTTTGTATGTTTAATTTTTGTGATTATAATGTATATTAATTTTTCTTTCTCTATTTTAGTTACACAAATTTGAACTCCTGAGGACAGTTAGAATTTTTAGAATTCATATTGAAGTTGTTTTATTTTATTTAAATACTAAAAAAAAAAAAAAACTTTACAGGTAAAATGTTTTCATTTTATTGTTTTAATATTTGATTAAGAAAACTGGTAAGATTAATTATTTTTAATTTGATGAACTCCGTTCATGGAGGCGGAGGATGTTTAGGCGTAAGCCTTAAATAAAGAAATAAATTTAATAATAGTAATGTATTTGACCTTGACAGGTTAATTACTGTCAAATAATAATTCTTGATATTAATGGATTTGGCCTTGAGAAATTCAATCACTGTCAAAATAAAAATCTTGATTAATATTTATGACTAAAATAATGATTTAAAAATGCTTAATATTGATTTATTTGTTTATTTCTTGACAAGTTGACAGCTTAATTTAATTTAAATTCATTTAAAGAGATTTATTGGTCTTATAATTATTTTATGTCAAAATTAATGTTTTATTTATTGATAAGTTGTCAACTTGAGTACTTTTTAAATCATTATTAGAGATTTATTGAGTTCTTAATTGTTTTATGTCAAGTTAATGATATATTTTTAAATTTATGATCATTTTAATTTTATCTCTATGCTTTCTTGTTATATTTCCCGAAGGGGGGTTTTTTTAGTCTTGAATCTGTAACCAAGCAGATAACATGTACATTTCTTGACTATGCAATTAGGCAGAGAACATGTGAAATTTTGACTGTTTTCTATCGTGATTTCATGGCTGTTCTCCAAGAAATATATTTGTTGGCTCTGTGTATCAGAGAATAGTGTAACCATGGATCTATTTTAATAATTCAAGTTATATTATATTTAATAAACTATTTAATCATAAAATGCTCTCCCATCAATTGACTGTGATTATTGAAACATTTTGTGACTGATACATCCATCACTGTCTCATAATAAATTACCAAACGAAATTTGGCCGCGCTACGAAAATTAGATCGCGAGTTATAAGCATTTTAGATTTTTTTACCCTCACCGTGGGGGGGGGGGGGTCTCCTGTCCTCAAAAATTACCAAACAATATTTGGCCGCGTTACAAAAATTTGATCGCGAGTTATAAGCATTTTAAATTTTTCGACCCTCACCGTGGGGGTCTCATGTCACCAAAAATTAACAATATCTCACAATAAATTACCAAACAAAATTTGGCCACGCTACGAAAATTAGATCGCGAGTTATAAGCATTTTAAAATTTTCGACCCTCTCCGTGGGGTGTCTCCTGTCACCAAAAATTAACAATATCTCATAATAAATTACCAAACAAAATTTGGCCGCGCTACGAAAATTAAATCGCGAGTTATAAGCAGTTTAAATTTTTCGACCCTCACCGTGGGGTGTCTCCTGTCACCAAAAATTAACACTGGTTCATAATAAATTACCAAACAAAATTTGGCCGCGCTACGAAAATTAGATCGCGAGTTATAAGCATTTTAAATTTTTCGACTCTCACCGTGGGGGGGGGGGTGTCTCTTCTCACCAAAAATTAACACTGCCTCATAATAAATTACCAAACAAAATTTGGCCGCGCTACGAAAATTAGATCGCGGGTTATAAGCATTTTAAAATTTTCGATCCTCACCGTGTGGGGTCTCCTGTCACCAAAAATTAACACTGGTTCATAATAAATTACCAAACAAAATTTGGCCGCGCTACGAAAATTAGATCGCGAGTTATAAGCATTTTAAATTTTTCGACTCTCACCGTGGGGGGGGGGGGGGGGTCTCTTCTCACCAAAAATTAACACTGCCTCATAAAAAGTTACCAAATAATATTTGGCCGCGTTACAAAAATTAGATCGCGAGTTATAAGCATTTTAAATTTTTCGATCCTCACCGTGGGGGTCTCCTGTCAATAAAAATTAACACTGTCTCATAATAAATTACCAAACGAAATTTGGCCGCGCTACGAAAATTAGTCTACCGAAGTCTACCGAAGGATACCGTGCCGAAGTCTGCCGAGCTGAATCGACGTTAGCCGAGTGTTAGGTTTTTTCGTTACGGATGTGTTAAGATTTTTCGCGTTACGGAATTTTTGTATTCGGTCGCCGCGCTCAAAGCCCGTGATAAAAGCTATGCAATAGCTTAAAAAAAAAAAAAACTTTGACCATCCAAATTGATTTTTCTTTTAGTCAGAAAATGCTACTCTTTCATATTGTAACTTACAGGACATGTGATCTTTTGCCCAATTCAGGCAATTCTGCAGATACATTTTAGCCATACGTGGTTGGGGCTTCCTTTTCATGTACCTCATCATCCTACAGCTCTTGACAAGGTTCTTTTTGACACTGCTGTCGGTGGATCTCTTCAAAGTTTTCCCATTGTTCATTCTTTTATAATTGCTCTTTTTAGCTCACAGGCTATCAAAGCCTGAGAACGTATGTCGTCGCCCGTTCTGTATGTATATATGTACGTGCGTACGTACGTAAGGCGATAACTCATGATAAAAATATCCAATTTACATGAAATTTTGGATATAGGCTTATTATGATAAGATGCTTCCCTGATTAGTTTTGAGAGTTCATTCGATAAGTATAAGAAGGGGAACGGGTGCTATTGCCCCTCCCCTTAACTTATATAAATGGGTTTTTCATGCAGAATTAGTAGATTTCTTTCAAATCGTAGATGTAGAATCATTCTAAAGAGGTTCCTCTGTGATTAGTATTGGGTATTCATTGGATAAGTTTTAAAAGGGGGAAGGGGGAGGTAATCCCCCCGTCTTAATTTAGGTTTTTCACGTAAAATTTACCGATTTCCTTCAAATTTTGCATTTAGGTTTATTATGAAAAGGCGCGTTCCTGATTTCTTTTTGGAATTCACTGGATAAGTATAAAGGAGGGATAGGGGAAACTACCCCTCATAATTTAGGTAAATGATTTTTCATGCAGAATTAACCGATTTGTTTCAATTTTTGGATGCAGTTCATAGTGGTAAGAAGCTTCGCTCATTTGTTGTGGTGTTTTTTTTTTTTTTTGTTAATTATAAAGTGGGGTACGGGCGATTATCTCCCCCTTAGGTTAGCTAATTATAGTTTTGTGCAGGGTTATCCGATTTGCTTTAAATTTTGGATGTAGGTTCTTTCTGATAAGTTGAATTTCTGAACAGTTTTGGAGGTTTAATGGTTAATTAGAAAGGAGGGAACGGGGGGCAACTTTTTTAAATTACTTAAATGGGTTTTTATGCAGAATTATTCGACTTGCTTCGAATTTAAGATGAAGGTTTATTATATGATAAGGTGTATCCTTGATTAGTTTTGGGGCTTCAATGATTAAGTATAAAGAAAGGAAATGGGGAGGGGTACTTCCTTCCTTATTTCTTTTTTCGAAGGGCATTATTATACAAGGGTGTAATATACAATTAGTCGGCATCGCCTGTGAGCTCTATGCCATCAGTTTAACTGGGCATCATTCTTTTTATTTACCTTTTGGACAGCTTTGGCGGATGTCCCGGAGACTTCTTTGCTCCACAATCCTCTCTTTATCGAAGAAAATTTAATGCTACACAAGGGGATCGTTTTAATTTTTCCGATAGCTCTGGCCGAAAGTTCTTATGATCCTTAAAAGTCAGAATTTTCTCTTTCTCAAAATCACTTAAAGCGCTTTTACGATCCGTACTTCTAGAACTCATTTTGCGATCACATTATGAAATTTCCTAGTTTGTGAAGTATCTTTATATGCTAGCCATGTAAGCTAGTGGCACTTGGTGCATGTTCAAAGCCCTCTAAGTTACCGGTGAATTATAACTGTGGAGGTGCCTAGTCAGGTGAAGATTTCGTCACCTGATCAAGGCCCTAAATTACGAGATCAAAATCGAGTATCGGTTGTCATATAGGCAGCTCGTATGAGATCTGTGGAAGAATCAGCGTTACCACCGCATTTTTCTTTTAATCCCTTCCATTTCCAACAAAGTATGAACGAACCCAAACAGATAATTAAAAGTAACCTAGAACAGGCCAGCATAGTAACAAATATGATAAAAATAATAGCGATACAGCCACAATCAGGTAGATCTCAGCTTGTGGCAATCAAACGGCTTCTGCCCCGCAGCCATAGGTAAAAAACTTGTTAAGCTAGGCATATTGCCCGGCAGGTAGGGGCCTGGTCTGCGGTATAATGATAATAATTTTTATATGCTAAACTAATTTCATATTTCGATTTCTACTTCTCGGAGTGACATTCAATATTCCTATGCAATTATAATTCTCGTTTAGTGATAATTTCAATCAATGTTCATATTATTTTGCACCATTTTTTTTTAGATAATTCATATCTTCAATTTAATTCAAAATTTGATATTTGTTTTACAGTTATGTGTTAGACAAAACTATTCTATTTGTCTCGAAAATGGAGTTTTCAGTTAATTATTTATGAATTTTTGCCAAGATATCACAAAATTACTAGGTGTTCATATCATTATGAACCCAGTGTACATCGTTGACCTATTTGTTTCAGAAGGAAGCATAATTTAAATTTTATTTATTTATTTTGACAATCAGTGATAATTTGTCTTTTTAGCTCACAGGCTATCATAGCCTGAAAGCTTATGTGCCCGCCCGTTCTGTATGTATGTACGTACGTACATTCGTTCGTTCGTGTGTACGTGCGTAACGCGATAACTCATGATAAAAATGTCCGATCCACTTGAAATTTTGTATATAGGTATATCCTGATAAGGCACTTCCCTGATTAGTTTTTGGAGTTTATTCGATATGTATAAGAGGGAGAACGGGGAGCTCATGCCCCTCCCCTTAATTGATATAAATCGGGTTTTCATGCAGAATTATCAGTTTTCGTTCAAAATTTAGGTATGGGATCATTCTGATGAGACGCCTCCTTGATTGGTATTAAAGTTCATTGGATAAGTATAAACAGGGGGACGGGGGCTCTAATGCCCCTCCCCTTAATTTATATAAATGGGTTTTTATGCAGAATTATCAGATTTCGTTCAAATCTCTGAATGGTTTTGGAAGATTAATGGTTAAGTATTAAAGAGGGGATAACTCTTCTTAAATTATATAAATGGTTTTTAATTAAGAATTTTCCGATTTTCTCTGAATTTTGGATATAGATTTTTTATATGATAAAGCATGTCCCTGATTAGTTTAGAGGGTTCAATGATTAAGTGTAAAAAGGGGAAAGGGGGAGCTGTTTCTCCTTGATAAATTTGTTTATCGAACGAAATTAACCCTTGAAAATATAAGGCTGTAATGTACAATTTGTATCCGTAGCCTGTGAGCTCAATGCCATCAGTTTAACTGGGCAATATTCTTTTTATTTGTTTTACAAAACGGAAAATATTTGCAACTAAAACAATTGTGGGTCAATGCATTTCAATTTTCCATATTATAATATTTTAAAACTAATCTATTGACAACTGCTATTTAACCGTTTCCCTGTTGTTTACGAGCAACGTGCTTTGGCTAATCACGATTTCTCCGTACCACGTACCGACATCCGTATTTCAAGCATAATTTATTATTCTCACCACTAAAATTTTCTTGGAAATTTTGCATCCGACTATCGCTACGCAAATACATTTTTCTGTTTCAATTAATCAAAAGTTTCTGTTTAGAAAAACCGGTAATAAAACATTAAAAACTTTATAAAAGACAAGTAAAAAAAAAAATATTATTTGAAATTTTTTTCCAAAAATATATAGATAAGTTAAGTGGTTAAAAACTCTGACAATACGTCACATTTCATTACATAAGCAATGTACATTGATTAATTTCAAATGAAGTTTTGTCAAAAATTTTTCATTTCTAATAATTTCTCAAACAACTTTTACAATTTTTTTTTTCTTTTTTTTTTTTTTTTTTTTTTTACGATATCTTATGAGTTATCCACGAAAGGATGCAGTATGCTATTTAGAAAGAAAAGTAAAAATCACAAGATCGCAATTTAGAAAGAAAAGTAAAAAGACAGTGTTTGTTTCCGAAATACTAAACGTCAAAAAATTGTTGAAATGTATGTGAAAATTTATTTGTGCATTTTAATTAAGTACAGTTAATAAGACATATTTTTCTTCATTTGAATTTCTTTTTTCAAAATATTCACATTATTTTTTTTTAAATAGAATTATTAATGTAATTTTTCTTGGCAAATTATGTTAAATGTTTTTTAATTTTGACAAATTACATTTATAAAAATATCTGATTCAATTTACATTAATTAATTTCGAGTGAAATTTTATCAATATTTTTTCTTCTTAAATAGTAATTCAAAGTGTTTTAGGAGGTTTTCAAAAAAGTAATTTATCAACATCTAACAATTTTACATGAATGGACAAAGTACAGAATTTAATATAAAAGTAACAGACAAATAACATTAAAGTAAATATTCTCTGAATAACTTTAGAAATACGAAAGCAATATAACAATGTTTGTTTCCAAAATAAATGCCACGAACTTTAACACAAATTCGAATAATGAATTATTTCTTAGTACTTATTAATGTTTTGTAAATGAAGTTAATAAAAAGTATTTTCTCTGAAGTGAAAACAATTTTGTCCGGATGATTAACATTTAATATTTTTATCTCTAACTATGCTGCTCAATTTAATTTCATAAAATATATATTATACTTTTTTCCCACTCGCAGGTATCAAAATTTAATGTTTTAATTAAAGGAAATTCTGACAATATAATTGTACTTTATAAAAATAATGATGAAAGTTTTAAAGATTTGTTTAAAATGAATGAAATATTCGACTGGCATGTGTGAGAAAATGAAATGAGTTGCGCTATGAATTAAACACATTAATAATACATTACTTTGGAAAAATACAATTTTGAACTTGAACGCTTAAAATTGTCTTAAAAGTGGCATTGAATGGATTATTCTCAAAAATACGTAATGAAGGCACGTGGAACACCTTAAAACAAGTAAAATGAAACAGATTTTGCGAAATATTTAACATTATGCACAAGGTGGCCATAATTACACTAATAGTACTCAGAGCGTTCTGTAGCGCGATTTACTTGTGAGAATGGTGCTAAATTTTGTAGGAAGATTAAACAATACTGGAAACGAAGGATTCCTCGAAAAAACAATTTAGTTTCAAAAGTCCAAAGGGCAATATGTGATGCTGTGTATTCGAAAAAGAGAGTTTCGAAAAAGTAGAATCAATACGGAAATAAAGATACGAATTTATTTAGCACATCCAATTCAAGTTCGATGTGGCCGCTTTTTTTGTGGACCACACATTGCATTCTGTACATAGCATTTATAACAGAAGAGAATAACGTATCTGCAGGAATCGCTCGTACAGTTCGCGATATGTTATCCATCAACGTAGCCAGGTCCCGGACACTACCGTAATAGACCTTGGACTTTAGGTAACCCCCTAGCCAAAAGTCGCAGGATATAAGACCGAGGTGGCCATGCAGTTGAAAACAGCCGGCTAATGACTCTTTCTGTTGTGAATTTCTGTCGTAGCAGCTGCTGTATCTGCAAAGCAATATGTAGAGGGGCTCCATCTTGCATGAAAATGATTTTCTCCAGGTACTGTCTTTGCTGAAGTGCTGGAGTAACAAAGCTTTTAGCATTTGGCGATATTTGTCTCAGAACAAGTTACAAGTCCTGTCGGAGTAATGTTCTCACAGAAGAATGGACCTATGATCATATCTGCTGCGAAACCACACCAAATAGTTATCTCTGGTAATGCAAAGGAATTTCCTTGAATGTTTTTGGTGACTTGTTATTCCACATTCGGCTGTTCTGGGTACTTATAGTTCCATTCAGATAAAAGTGGGCATCGTATCCCCATAAGATTTACCACGGCCAAGCACCATCCAACTCTATTCTAGAAAGAAAAGTGAGAGCAAAAGTCAATCGCTTATCATGGTCGGTGTGACGTAACTGCTGTATACGGCTGACCTTGTACGGATAGATGTGGATAATATTTCGTAGGATTTTCCATACCGTACAATAAGGCATATCCAGATTCCGAGCTATCCCACGACCCACGAGCGCTGGAAATGGTAACAATATTGTATGATGCTTTGTCGACAATCGCTGTTGCCACTTCTTCGATTGTATCCTGTGAAACGAGTTTTCGTCCTCTGCCTGACTGACTGTTTTCTCAAAGTTCTCAACCACTGCTTTTAAACCATTAACTGACAAAGGACCGTTACCTTAAGGGTGTATTCCGATCCAAATTGCCTTTTTTCAGATTTATTTTTAGATTCACTTTTGCTCTCAAATGCATAAACTTTCAAATTCTCTTATTTAGAAACTATACAAGGTGCCGTGATTATCAATTCCTTGATAAATGTAGAAAATGTTGCAAAAAATGCTGCCAAAAACAGCGTTTTGGACAAAATTTTCCGAAGCGGGAGATCTGCGAACGAAAAAAAGTGTCACGCTGAGAAAATAATTGCTCATAAATCAAATTTTAATTAATTCAGCGAAAAATTACTTCACACGGCATCTTCTATATCACTTCAAAAATCACCCCAGCAAGTTTCATGTTTCTACTTTTAAAAATGAGCCTGAAAATGTATCGGAAAATTTCGAGTTGTTGAAGGTGGAAAATCATTTTTTTGAATTCACCCTTAACGCATATGAATTCTAAAAGCACGAATAGCGGCTGGCGCATTGCAATGGTTGAAGTAAAAGAATCTGACTAGTAAAGCTCTCTTGACTAAAGAAGAAGACATTATGAAAGATAACTTTCAATGAAATTGCTTTTAACAGTAGCACATTACTTTTTAAAGCCGAATAAGTTGGCACTGGACCAAAAGATGTGAAAATTGAATAAAGAAACTTCTTTTTCTGCTGTTGCTTTCTTTCGGGCTCTGTCCGTAAAATTGCAGATAAAGAAACTTTAGCAGAGTTTATGTAAATTTTTAGTTTTTTAACTGTATTTAGAAAATATTTACTGTCCTCGGTAAAAAACTGGGAAATCTAAAGTATGTCTGAATCTTTTTATTATTTGAATTCCACAACTTCCTTTATTTTATTCGTCTCATTATTGGTTCATGTTTAACGTCCAGAAATGGATTACTCCTGTTTTTTATTTTATTCGTTTTCTGATTGGTTCATGTTTGGTGTTCAGAAATGAAATACTTCTGTTGCCACGATGACAAAAAAAGTATTAAAAAAACTACAGAAAAATTAATAACTTAAAAACAAATTGAAATACAGCTTTTAAACAAATTTCATTTAAAAGTACATTTTTTTCTCTAATCGACGGTGTAAAGATTGAAAATGTGTGATATTTAGAAGTTAAAAAATTTGCAGTACCGTAGATTGTCAAATTTCATTAAAAATTTGTATATTATTGGAACAGGAATATTAATTTTTAATCCATGGCCTACGTAATATAGGATTTTTTTTATTGCGTAAACCTCGTTTTGATCATCATAAAAATGATGTTTATTAGCCTCCGATGCTATTTCTTTCAGACAAGCTAAAGAGTGTCGTGTCAAAAATTGTGGCACACTTTTACTTACCTATCATATGAAGTATAGGGTAAATCTTGCAATCATTTTGAAAATCGAAAAATTTTTTTGACGGATTTACACGTCTTAGATACTGGAGATTCCGAAAAACTTATTTTTAGAAAAAAAAATTGCCGTCCGTCTGTGTGTCTGTAAACGCTCTATCTCACGAACAAATAGAGATAGAGACTTAAAATTTTGTATATACTTACAAGGAAGGTCTCCATTGGGGGCATACTCAGAATTTTTTAGATATTCAGAATCAGGACGAAGACTATTTAATATCAGTAACCTCGATTATCAGGAACTATTTTTTTTTCGGACTCTCGAAAAAAAAATTGACGGATTTACACGTTTCAGATACTGGAGATTCCGAAAAACATATTTTTAGAAAAAAAAATTGCCGTCCGTCTGTCCGTCTGTCATTCTGGAAACGCTCTGTCTCATGAACAAATGGAGATAGAGACTTAAAATTTTGTATATACTTACAAGGAAGGTCTCCATTGGGGGCATACTCAGAATTTTTTGAAAAAAATACGAATTAAACTACTCATGTAGGTAATAAAGGATCAGTGAAAATTAGCGGCGGAATTACATTATTAAATATGTAAAAAAATAAAATAGTTTGGAATAATCGGCGTGAAAAGCTGAAAGCGACGCGGGATTTGGCGACCAGTGCATTTCCTCGCCAAAAGCAGACGATTTTAACGAATCGGAAAATTGATTTTAATTGACTTCACTGTTAAAAATCTGCAGCATTTACTGCAACGTCACTCCACTACTTTAAAAAAAAATCTCTTTTCTGACCAATGAGAATGCTCCATAGCACTGTGAATTGACCGTGTCATACACTGTTAAAAATCTGCTGCATTTTGTTGCAACGCACTCCACCGCATGTATATAATATCTCTATTCCAACCAATGAGAAAGCTGCATTTCACGGCCAAGTAACCGTTTTCTATACAAACAAGGGAGTGCGTTGCACCAAAATGCAGCAGATTTTTAACAGTGTATTTTTCAATTTGGAACAATTTTAATCAATTTAAATTGTGTTTTAAATGATAAAATATATTAATTTCATTTTGTTATAAGTACATATAAACGTATATGACAAAATGCAAAACTAAAATTACTTAAACTAAACTTATTTAAATAAATTGAACATAGAAAGTTTTTTCTTTAAAAAGTATTCGAAGCGTAAAAGGGTATTTTTCAAAATTTCGTTTTTTCGCCAACCGGAGATAAATCGCCAAATAAACGAAATTTTTATTATTTTTTTACGGACGTTATAAGGAGGTTCCGCCGAAATTTTTTTTATAAACATATATAACTATATGAGAAGAACATTCTGTAATTTTTTCAGATTTTTCTGAGTATGCCCGTATGGAGACCTTCCTTGTTAGTAAGTAAGAATAGGAAGAAGCCTATGTAATATCAGTAACCTCGATTATCCGGAACTATTTTTTTCGGACTCTCGAAAAATTCGTTCTGATGAAATGTATATAAAAAACCTCTATCGATTTTTTTTTCTAATCGGAGACGAAACTGAATTCTGCAATGGCAGAATCTACATTCAACTTGTATATAATTTTGTTTATTCTCCTTTAGCTAAATAAGACATCAACTCTTATGTATATACTTATGTATGACAATGATGGATCGTCTGGGTATGCTAGTTATATGCATCATTAAAATTATTTAAATTTAGTGAAAGTACTAATTTGACAATATCCTTTCCCATTTTCTATAATATAGAAAAGATTGATCCATCACTGCCATATATAACTGTGTATAATATGATGTCCTATTTAGCAGAAAACAATAACAATAACAAAAATTGTACATTAAGTCTACTGTCGTTACTTGACAGAAATAAATTAGAAACTTGTGTATAAGTCACTTTTTTTCTTTTCATTTAGTGAAAAAAAGCATATGAATATGAATATCAGAAAAAAATGCTTACAGTCATTACTTATTTCTCTATGATTTCTAAACCACATTCCATTTAACTTTTTCTTAAGCCCTTGAGGGGCGGTGATACCATAATAACATCACATAATTTTATTCGTTAATTGCTATATTGGCCCCGGAATTTTATAATGAAAATTTCACTTTTATTAAGTAAGCGAAAATATGTTTTCACTTCTTTACAAATAAATTCTCTTGTAAATACTAGTGTCACTGAATTATATCAACGATACAAGTACCTTCCCCCTCAAAGCTTTAATAGAGATGCATAAAAAAATACATATATGGGACCCCATATGATAACATTGCAACATTTTCAACACCATATATGTGGTTTTCATCACAGCATATTGCTTGATTTACTGAAAATGTGCAGCAGATGATTCGATCGTTAGTTCAAATAAAGGCAGCTTGAGCAGGGGTGCCATTTTCTTAGGAATGGGTAAGGCCTATGGAAAAAGGGTTGTACCTAAAATCGAGACCGACGTGGCCCGCGTCGGGATGCGCCAACTTTAAATCACTTAACTGGGATTGGGTCAGGTCTTGTCACTTTCAGAACCGGGTCGGGTCGGGTCGGGTCGTGTGAACTTTAATTCTTTAGACTGTGACTTGGTCAAGTCCTGTCACTTTCAGAACTGGGTCGGGTCGCGCGAACTGTAATTCATTAGACTGTAACTGGGTCAAGTCTTCACACTTTCAGAAAAGGGTCTCACTGTTCTCTGCAGAAATGTATCGAGCCACACTGTTTTTTTCCTGAACGTGCTTGGCGTGGACTTCGTTTCTTCCTAGAAATATACACGTAACAAAATTTCCAAGCCTTGACTCCGTCCGGTATAAAAAGCTAAATTCTCGGTCTGGGATCGATTCAGTCTGTATGCAAAGGCGGATCAAAGGAGGGGAGGGGGCGAAGGGGCGATTTCCCCTTCCCTTGGGCTAATAAAGGGTTTACAAAGTGACATTATGATTATGCATCCTTACGGGAAATGATCAGGGGCGAAGCTTGAGTCCGGCACGGCTCAAACTGGATCGCGCCAATTTAAATCCGCGAGACTCGGGCTGGGTCAAAGTCTCTCATTTAGAATCGGATCGTGTCCTGATTTTATTGTTTATTTAAGATTCGGGTGGAGCCAGGCTTCTTTTTCTTTCAGATCGAGCCTGGTCTGGATTTCATTCCTCCTAGAGGTCTACGTTGGCCAAAATTTCCAGTTAGGGGCTCGGCCTGGAATAAAAGCTAAACATTCGGTCCCTTTCTGATCTAGATAGTATGATAAACATTATTGGCTCGATCGTGAGCTGTGACTCCTCTAAATTCATTCTGACGATCCCAAGTTGAGCTGGCATCTTTCTTATTCAGAGTTCGCACACTCCTTATATTTTGTAAGGACTCTCGAACCACTATTAATAATAAAAAAATTTATATTTAATTTTTAAGATACAGAAATCGCAACCACCGCCTCGTTTTGCAATTTTCACAGCAAAATATTTTTGCTGTGAAATACATTGAAAATACTGTAAAAAATTAGTGGTAGAGCTGTGCGAACCCTGTTATTTGTTATTCGTAAAAATTATATGTATGTTGTACATTTGTTTACAGAAATCTTTAGAAATTTCATTTGGTTTGATATAAGTTACAGAGATGCATTTTTTAAAATCTATTTTTTTTCTTTGTACAACATTAAAATTATGAATTTTTTTGTTATTTGTTTTTTATTTTCTTCTATCCTTACAAGAAAAAAGTACTGGATTTGTGAAAATTTTTGAATTTCGGTTTTCGACGAATTTATAAGTTTTAGGGGGCAAAGTTCACGAAAAACATGTTATTATTATTATTATTTTTAAATATAGAATTTATTTACAAGTCTAAAATTTTAGTGTTTGAAAATATAATTTTCCAAATAGTCGTTGTAATTTGTTAAATTACAATTTTTTTTTATTTTTTATAAACTGTTACCATTTTGAGCTTGGATTAAATTGCTAAATTCGTTAAATAAACGGTAATTTTATTTCAGTATTTATTTATTTTTTGAAACTCTCTTTTTCGAATACATAGCGCCACATATTCTCCTGACAGTGACTTTTGGAACAAATTTTTTTTTTTTTTTCGCGGAATCCTTCGTCCTTCGTCTTCTTTAATCTTTCTACAAAATTTGGTGCCAATCTCGCAATTAGATCGCACTACAGAACACCCTGAGTACCGTATGTTTAATTACGGCCACCTTGTATTTTACTTAAAAATGTATATAGATTTTTTTAAAAAAATTTACAATGAATAGACTCATTATAGCCCACATAGCAATAAAAAAAAATGTTGCGACATTAGAAAACACGAGGTAGAACCCGTCGAATTTCAACTAAAGAAAATATGTAAGAAGAAACCGTTTCATTGATTTATAATAAGTCAACAAAATAACTTACAAAAAAAAAAAAAAAAAAAAAAAAAAAAAAAAAAAAATGCACCTTAAATTGGTTAGTCTAACTTTTAAACAAATGATATTTATAAACTAAAGTTAACAAATTGCTATTTTCTTGAAACTCAGTTTTAGAAATTATTAAAATTAAACTTTAATCGTAAATGTAAACTCTAATAAAGATCTGTTATTATGTCAAAGCTGTCAATTAAGGCTCTTATGCTTGGTATTCCGAAATAAAAAACAGAAAAATTTATTCCACTTTGACTCAATCATAGAATTTTCCCCTGTGAAATCTAAATCCGATATCATTTTCATCATCAAAAACAATCACCTCCCAAATTCATATTTCCTTTATTGGTTCTTTTCATTCTGCTTAGTACACATTTTATTTTCAATTTTTTTCACTTTTTATAAGACAATAACAACGAAAAAATACAGTAATCTCCCTTTTTCCCCCTTTACCATTGCCGACTATATATTAAAGGCCTACCCATTTCGCTAAAAACCGCCTAAAAAGTAAAGCTGGATTCAGCTTCAAACCCTGAACCATTTCATTGGATCATGTGTGAGTCCACGTGACGCAAACCCTTCCCAAATTAGCATTGAGTAGGCTGTTTTCTATTCGGCGCATATGACTCGGCACATGGTCATTGTTTTGGTCATTGTTTGGTCAGGGTTTGCACGATTGGTTAGAATAATTTGGGCAAGGTATCAGAGTCCTTTGGCGGGAGACTTCATACATTAATCTCAAATAGATGGCCCTATAAATCTAGCGAGCCATGCCTTTACTTTTAACAGAAATGCAGTGTTTTTGTTACCACAATTACAAAAATAGTATTAAAAACTACAAAAAAAAAAAAAAAAAAAAAAAATCTCAAAAATAAATTAAGATACAGTTTTCGAACAAATTGCATTTAAAAGCATATTTTTTCCATATACGATGGCGTAAAAAAAAAAGGTGTGGAATGTTTAGAAGTTTAAAATTTTTCAGTAGCAAAAATTGAAAAACTGAAATTTCATTTCAAAATGTTGCCATTCGCAAAATGACGTATGCGTTACGCACAGATACGTTTGGCCTTTATAATATAGATACTATTCGAGAATAAAGAGATGTGATTTTCATCTTGGTTTAACAGAAAAAAAATATTTTACTAAAAATCTTTAACAACATATTTTCCATTATTTTCCGTCCATATATTTTCCATCCATTCTGTATCTTAATTTATTTTTCACAAGTTAATTTTAAATTGAAATGTTAGATATTTTTAAAGAAATATACATATATACATACACACACACACACACACACACACACACATATATATATATATATATATATATATATATATATACAGGGTGTTCCGTTAAAGGGGTCCAATATTAATAGGGGTAATAGAGGAGATCACACGGAGCATAAATCAGTACATAATGCCTGGCCGGATCTCAATAATTTTCAAGTTACAGCAAATAGAATGAAAAATCGGAAATTTATAAAAAAACCCTCATTGCTAAACTATCAATAATGCTACATAAAAACGAAGCACATATTTAGAAAGAGCAGAAAAAATCCTACGAAATGACATAAGTTGTTTTAGAATATTGAGAATGAATGGCGAGTTACAAACTCTGAAACAGTGAAAAAATACAAAATCAAATATTTAGCAAAATAGTTAGTTGTTAATTCCAAAAATGCAACTCTACCTACATCAAGGAAAATGTTATAAAATTTGGTCCATTCCGAAAGCTTTCGAAGAAGCTTACAATAAACCATATCAGTTTAATTGCATGGGAGAAATCAAGCAGTTCCCTAGTTACAACTCTGTACTGTTGCACGCTCGGAAAGGGCGAAACTCCACCCATGACGATTGTAAACACCCCGTTTTAATATCTTTCAATTATACATTTCTGATCAACCTCTATGATACCCTTTCATTAATCAGTCTGGTCAAGTGAATGACATATTGTGCAGCTCTCGCCTTGTCTTAAAGCAAACTCCGTGACTGCTGCGTTTCCTCCATGAACTTTCAGGATGATGAAGAAGAAGTACTTTTTATGCAAATTTTCTATGTGTATAGGAAAAAAAGTGTAATAAAACAGCAGTCATCAGTGGGCGTTATGTTAAAGGGAGGCTGTTGTAAGTGGAATTGTAGTAAGTTGATGTATAATAATTATGCCGGAATACTCTAACGAAGAATATGCGGACATGCATCTGATGTACGGGCAAGCTCATGGAAATGCATGTCTAGCACAGCGCATGTACCGTGAGCAATTTCTAAGGAGACGTTGCCTAAGTTCGAAACTCTTCATAAAATCGATAGACGATTACGGGAGACTGTATCGTTTAATACAGCAAGCATTGATGCAGGGAAACCTCGACATGTACGAACACCTGCAATGGAAGAAGATGTACTGAATATTTTTAAAGATAACCTCTCCACGAGTACACGAGCTGCTGCGTCTGAAGTCGGTGTTTCTCACCAAAGTGTGTGGCGTGTTCAGCGTGCAGAAAACATGCACCCCTTTCATGTGCAGCGGGTACAACTGTTATCAGTAACAGATTGTGCTCAGCGGACAGATTTCGTACGCTGGTTGCTTAATGTAACAGAAAATAATCCACAATTTCTGGAAAATATTTTATTTACTGATGAAGCAACATTTACGAGAGAGGGCGTGGTAAACACGTACAATATGCACACATGGTCATATACAAATCCGCACACTGTTTTCCCGTCGAACGCACAACAAAAGTTCAGTGTGAACATATGGGCAGATGTCCTCTGCGATTATCTCATAGGACCACATTTACTCCCAGATGTACTCAATGGCAGTACGTACTGGGTTTTCCTACGAGATATCTTACCGCAGTTACTGCAAAATGTGCCAGCAACATTGCGCCACAATATGTGGTTTATGCACGATGGCGCACCGGCACATTTTTTCATAGGTGTTCGCAATCACCTCAATTCAACATATCCTGGGAAATGGATTGGACGCAGTGGACTTGCTTGGCCTGCACGCTCTCCAGACCTCAATCCGTTAGACTTTTTTGTTTGGGGACACCTTAAATCGCTGGTGTATGAAACGCCTGTGGATACACCGGAGGATTTACTAGCGCGAATCGTTGTCACTGCAGGAGACATTCCCAACTCCGTCGGAGTTTTTCGGCGTGTTCGCCAATCTTTACGACGTCGCTGTCGGCTGTGCGATTCTGTTAATGGGCGCAACTTCGAACACCTATTATAATAATGTCCGTTCGTCTGCCTTCCGACATTGAACTGTGCAGCGCAGGCCAGAAGACTATGCTTCACATATGTCATAAAGTACGTGGAATGTACTTCTTTATTTGTCATTTTTCTTTTATTTTCAACACGTTTTGGCACAGTATTTTGTAAGTCACAGACTGTGGTGTACTCAAATTGTAAATTACAAAGTTTGTATGAATTAATTTAAAATTTAGTGTCTTTTTTAAATTTATAATTAATAAAATTATTATGCTATTTGTTATTATTATTTCCTATCATAAATTATGATGCACATACACATACAATAATTGTCCATGTAAAACATGTACTGAAACTTCTTGCATAGTTACAAATCGCAATATTGTTAATTATTTCCGAATTTTCACCACCAGTTTAATTTTAAAGAATTTAACTTAAGCTTTATATCAATAAAAGACCACTTTAAAATGTAGACTATTATTGTAAAGTTATTCTGGTTCATTCAACTCTTGAATAATTAAAAATGTTGCATCTCAGAAGAAGCATGATCGAAAATGTATAGTTGAGAGTAATTAAAAAGGCGGTGTTTCCAATCGTGATGGGCGGAGTTTAACCTTTGCTAGTGTCAAAGAAAGCGGAGTTGTAACTAAGAAACTGATTAATTTCTCTCACACAATTAAACCGATATGGTTCATTGTAAGCTTTTTCGAAAGCTTTCGGAATGGACCAAATTTTACTACATTTTTCTTGTTGTAGCTAGAGTTGTCTTTTTGGAATTAACGATTAACTATTTTGATGTATATTGGATTTCGTACTTTTTTCACTGTTTCAGGGCTTGTAACTCGTCAATAAATATTGCTATTTTAATACAATTGATGTCATTTTGTAGGTTCTTTTCTGCTCTTTCTAAATATGTGCTTCGTTTTTATGTAGCATTATCGATAATTTAGCAATGAGGGTTCTTTTACAATTTTTCGAATTTTCATTCTATTTGCTGTAACTTGAAAACTATTGAGATCCGACCAGGCTTTATATACTGATTTATGCTCCATGTGATCTCCTCTATTACCCCTATTAATATTAGACCCCTTTAACGGAACACCCTGTATATATATATATATTTATTTATATACATCCCCGCTGTGCTTAAAATATATCATTTTAAAACCTTCCGAATCTGTAGCGTTTTAGCTCCAACGTCATTTAGCACCGTAATCTTCAACTCTATTTTTTAGGCCGATAGTTAAAAAATCGAAAATTTGAACTACTTTATGTTCCATGTGTCCTTAGGAAAGCAAACTGAGTGTCGCAAAATTTCACTTATAGATAATGTGCATGTGGTGTCATGCACCCGAAAAAGGATGTACTTCTCAACTTGTGGTTGGCAAAAATAATAATTATTGGAGAGTTAGTAATTTATAACGTATTATTCCCTACGTATAATACAATAAAATGAAATTTATTATATCGATGTGAAAATCCCATTTGGTTTGGAATTTGCTAGTGCAGTTTAATTCGAATTTTTGCAACTGCAAGTTGCGAAAGTTTGAGTTTTGTAATTTGAGTTTTGTAAGAAAGCACCAGTTTGAGCTGTCACGAAAAAAGCCAGTTTGCTTTCAAACATGTGCATTATCTACAGATTTTAAAGCACTGCGGAGCATGTTACAAAAGAAGTTGTCTTTAAGAATTTCACAGCTCATTTGTTTAGTTTAAAAATTCAGGTGTCTGACTACAATTGTAACTCATTCACAATTTTATCAATAAAGGAGATATTTTGAAACCTTTTTCTCGATAAAATGTAAAGGTATAAAATATATAGAAATGGTCGTTATTTAAAAACAATAATTTATAAATATCCTGTATTTTTTCTTAACAAACTATATGAATCATAAAATGATACATTTAAATGAAAAATCTAATAGGGGAGACTGGGATACAATAGACCACGGGGTACAGTGGTCCACCCCCTATTTTTTATATTATTTCTATTTTTGAATGCTTCATATTTCGGTATATACATGACAGCCCTGCAGTAGTGAATATAAATTTAAACCATGTGCATAGCTGCCATTTTAGTCATTTTATTCTTGATAGTTGATTTGAGACAGGTAAAAGTAAATATTTTCAATAAAACATATGCTATTTTTTACTTTAAAGATTTGTAATTTGGAAGACATTGTTTAGCACAATAAAAAGATAAGACATTACTTTACTATATTTATTGTAAGTCAAATAATTGAATATAAAACTTCTTTTTTTTATCAATTTTTTTGTCAAAGTCGCATATGAGGTACAATGGACCACCAGAAACTGGGGTACAATGGACCATGCTCCATTGTACCCTAGTCCTATATTCTGTGTTTTTTTAAATTAAAAATTTACCTAGCTACGGAAACTATAACACTGAATGGCTACAATATATTTCAAAAGAAAAGTATGTCAGAAAGTTTGAATTATTCTGAGAATATTTCTATTTAATAGTGATACAGGATGTAGTGATGATAAAATTTCACAGAATGATGTTAATTTTAATAGTGAAATAAAAGTTGTTAATTGCTTTTTGGTTAAATTTTTGATTAAAAAAAACATAGATTTATTTTGTTGATTTTGTAATAGAAAATATGATGATGATTCTGTTTTTGTGAGATTCATGCGTTGAAAATCAAACAAAAAGGTATTTATGTTTTCCAATATTGTTCATGAGTCTCTTGTTTTAAATGTTTACGATATTGTAACGATTCTTCCAGATTCTAATGTTTCACTAGAAAGTAGCAGGCTTTCAGTGACACAAATATCTTTTGATGCATCATTTGCTAACTTAATAATCGTTAATCTTACATTATATCTATGAAGTTAAGACATGAATAAACAAATTATGATATATTATATGCTTCTTATTATTAAAAAATGTTGTATACTTATATATTTTTTCAGAATTACATGTTGTCCATAGAGCCCCATGCTGTGGACCATTGTACCCCGGCCATGGGGTACAATGGTCCATTTTATCACTTGTTATTTAAAAATATATATTAAAAAAAGTATACCTAATCGTTATTTTTGAATATATGTAATCTGAACTATAATGTATGGATAATATGCATGCATGTGAGTTTTTTTAACTGAATATTTTAAGAGTAAACAGTCAAAATTAACCAAAGTGGTCCATTGTACCCCAGTCTCCCCTGTTCCTTTCATGCACAATTTCTCATGATTTAATATTTCAGGAAAGGAAAAAGAATAAAGTATTCTTTCTTTAAACAAAACAAACAAACAAATAAATAAATAAATAAATAAAATCATTAAAAAAATTAAAACCATTTATTTATCGAACCATTAAAAGAGACATAAAAACAATTTAAAATTTAAATGTGAAGGCAAATATTTAATTTCACTTTTTTCTCTCGCTTAATCAAATCAGAACATTTGCATATCTCGTATTTGTATTTAATTTGTTTTTTAGTAAAAATGTCAGTTTGAAATTTTTGCTTTCTTCTCAAAAAACATGCTCAAAAACGAAAAGACAGATTGTTGTAGTTTCATTTTATTAAATATTACATTTCTTACTCATAATTAAATTTGCTACTTGCTAACGCGTCAAAAGAAAAAGTATTTGCTGCTTTAATTCTTTTACATTTGATAAAAAGAAAAACCTTTCTGAACAAGGATAGACCGAAACATATTTTAAAACTGAAACTGAATTCCGCTAATTTTTCTATTTTCGGCCGGAAAAAATAGTTGTATATAGACATATACACAAATATATACAAATATTTATACTATATATACAAATATATATATTAGATTAATTTTAAACACGATTATTCAGTCGGTAAATTAATTATAACAGATGTAAATTGATATGATAATAATAATTTAATGATTGATATAATAATGATAATTTAATTTACATCTATTATATATAATATATACACAAATATATACATAATTATTAACGTAATTACTAATTAATTGTACTCGTAATCATATGATCTCTGTGCCTCGAAACAAAAACTTTTTATTTCCATGCAAAATATGATATAATTAATTCTTAATGAAACAATATATTTTTTTAATAGGATGAATTCCATCCAATCAAGAAATAATTTAAGATTAATGATTCATTTTTACTTTCTTCCATCTTTACGAGAAAATTTTCGAATTCCGGTTTCGACGGATTTACGCGTTTTAAAAGTCAGAGATTCAAAAAAAAAAAAAAAAAAATTTTACAAAATATCTAGTTATGGATTATTGAGATATGGAGTGTATTAAAAAGGCCTATTTTTCCCTGGCTGATTTTAAGGCACCATTAAAATTCAGCCCATATTTTTAGCTAACAAAAATTTGGGTAATTTCATGAGCTTTACAGATCATCTCATTCCATTTCTTTTCTACGAACTTTTTTAGATTGAAAATATTTCACAATTTTTACTGTAACAATTTTTAGATCGAGCTCTACTTTTCTGTCTGGTTCCACCAGTTTTTTATATGACAAGTAGAGAAAACAATTTAGAAGTCGTAAATACATGGTTTAAACAATGTTTTCTTTTACTTCCTGGTGCCATGTCTTTAATTAAAAAAAATAGCAAAAATTTTATATTTTAAAAATAAATTCTCTAACTTTTTCTGCAAAGCGTAAAAAGGGAGGTAGATATGCCATAATAGAGTTCAGCGCCAACGTGAAATTAATGTATTGTAACGTAAATTCTTTCTTAAAAACCACGAATTAATACTTTGCTTATTTTTGCTTCTAAAAGGTGTAAAACTTTTATATCTAGGTATTGTACTTATTTAAGTAATTTTGATAAAATGAGACGAGATTTTAAAGATAAACAGTGAATGATTATAAAAGACGGCACTTGGAAAAAGTATTTTTACTTTTATACTTATTAAACTCTTTCGGCCCGGTGGCTCTTACACAAATTTTATTTGAATTGCACCAGTTTTTTAACACTAGAGCGTCTGGAAATTTTACTCAAGCTTAATAATAATATTTGGCACCAGAATTTTTATTAAATTATAATTTAATTTTATAATAATAATAATTTAATTGATTTATGCTACTTAAATTTGTGAGGTTAAATTGAAATTATTTCAAGAAAAAAATTCTGGCTCGAATTTAAATTTAATCACATGGTCGGAGTCGAATTGTCTCCTTCCGAGCATTCTAGTGCTAAAAAAATTACCTTTACTTAATCAATCACAATAAAGTTCTAATTAAAATGTAATTTCGTAAAAAAATTACACTGTTAATAATTACTAATCTTACGAATTATTTAATGAGAATCATGCACCATTTTAACAACTTTCTTTTAAAATAAATTTTTGCTTTACATAAATGCATGGTAAATTGTGTTATATAAAGGCACATCCATGCATTACGTCTTTCATGCGTAAAATACTGAATTATATATTAAACGACACCCATATAGTACATCAATTTAAAGAATGACATTGACAGATAAAAGAGATGAGAGTCCATTTAAAGTTCACAGCTGTTTATTTGCAGCAACTAGAATGACAGCGTCCATCAAAAGAACGAAATAGCTATAAAAGGAATAGTTGAAGAATATGGGAAAGGATTGGCAGTAAGAAAATTGCAGCTGTCATTTTTATGAATAAAGGTCGTCGCGTGTCATTTATTTGTAAAAACTGACATTTAAAAGATGCTGCAATGTATACAGACTCAGATGATATAAAATAATTTCTATTGTTTAACTGCTTCGGTCCTTGAGTCTCCATTCGGCGAGCTCTGTTCTTTTCCTTATAAAAACTAAAATGTCAATTTTTTTTTTTAAATTTTCATATCACTTCTTAACTTCTTGTGGACGAGCGACACATATACGTGACGAAAAAGACTTAAAAATCCTTCTTTACTGTGAAATTTAGCTTATTTAATCGGAGCATTTCCCCGATTTAAAAAAAAGCGCAAATTTCGGTTTTTAAAAAACGATGACTAAACATTAAAACTTTCGTAAAAGGCTCCCGTTGCGAAGGGGTTAATAATTGAACTAGCGAGCTTCGCCCGCTAGCGGCCCCTTTCTGAAAAAAATAATCTCTCTAAGGCCCGGTGCACACTTGCGTTTTCTAACCGCTGACCACAAACCATCAATCATCCTGCGGCTGTCATTAAAAGTGGATTACCAAGAATGGTATTAGCCGATTTTAAGGAAATATTGAAATTAAGTAAAAGTTGTTCCTAAAAATATGAAAAAAAAAAAAAAAAAAGAAGTTCGTTCTTTCCCCGTAATTTCGCGGTTTTTATTTATTTAAAAATACTTCTAACTGTTGTATCGTTTCAAAATAGTGATGCAACTTGTACCACGGTATTCTCTAACTGCTTTTATGAAGATTTTAAAGAAATGTCAAATTTTAAAATGTATTTATTTGCAATAATATTCTCTAACGATATTTTAAAAAGATACGGATTACCGAGTGTCGGATTAGTGAGGTCGCAATGTATTACTATTACAGACTTTGAAAAAACCTCGAGTATAATTTTCGTGTAAAAATATGCATATTTTGTACAAAAATTTTAATTTTTAGTTTTCCCTTTTTCACATTTAATAATTTAAATTAAAAAATTCGCCTATTATATTATTTAAATACAGTTACGGCCTCCCGATTTTTTCAAAAATTTTATGCAAGGTGTAAAACCAGTACCCCAAACACATATACAAAGATCATTGAAGAATACAGGATTTAAGGGATACTTTTACCTAAAAATATGGCAGAAAAAAAAATCGCCCGTTTTACGCCGTAATTTCGCGGTTTTTACAGATTTAAAAATACTTCTAACCGTTGTATCTTTTTGAAATTTTGACACAACTCAAAACGATGTATTCACTAAGAGGTGTATAAAGATGGAAAAGAAATATTGAAAATTAGGGATTTTATTCATATAAATATGAGCGGAAAAAGTGTCGAAAAAGCAAACAAAATTGTACGATCGGAGACTCTTTTTCTCGATTTTTTTTCAAAGGGTTAATATTAGAATATTTCAAAAATAAACACACCGTTGGAAATTAGACAGAAGCGTCTTTGAGGGGGTATTTTTTTTTCTTTGTCGTGCCTCCAAAATTAAAAAGGATGGAATCGTTTTAAAATTCAATAGTTTTCGGTCGAAAATTCTGCGGAGAAAAATGGAAAATGAAAGCTTTCGGGAAAACGTTTTTTTCAAAAGGTTAATGTTCGTATTTCTTGAAACCGAATAAATCATCAGAAAGGTCTTTAAATTTCCTTCAAGAATATGTAATTTGTTTTAAAATCCGTGCATCTGCAGCGCGGATGCGACGTTATATAAAACACCTTAATTTTCGTATTTTCGACACCTTCGTGGTTCTTCATCCGCGGAAAGCTAGTTTCGACCGGAAAGCTCCGTCAGAGAACCGTTTCGGAACTTGGATTTTTTGTCACGTTTCCCGGGTAGTTTTTAATTAATATCTCGGGTAATTTCCGGGCGATTTTCTCGAAATTCATTATCACAAAAGGCCGAATCGTCCCGAGTCGATAGACACCCAGAGCGCCACTCCACTCGGCCGTTGAGAAAAGTTTTTAGCGGTACAGACAGACAGACAGACAGACAGACAGACAGACGTTTACTGCGGTTAATAGTATAGATGTTTCCTTGAATTGAAATTAAACGAAAAAAATGGCTGCATCCAAGTGGAATCCTTTATAAAATAAATGCTATTTTCACCAGAGTTTGAAAAATGCCTAAAAATGCCGCCCAAAGTACAGTGTGAAAGTGATTAATTTTCAATATTTATCTTAAATCTTTTTCAATACAAATTTTTGAGGATTTGCCGATTATTTACTTGTTTAAAGCTCTTAAATTTGTGATTGCGTTAATATAGGTTAATGGTTATTAAATTGGTATTTTAAGGGGGTTTTTAGTTTTAAATCCATATTTTTGAACGCTTAAAGGGTCAATTTCAGAAAAGATATTTTTATGTCATTTACAATGTCATTTTGTTTGTAAAAAACTAATGAATGAGTATTTGCATTATTATTTTAGCTTTTGAACTGAAGAGGTTAAAATGTTATGCTCTGAAGTTTAGTGCAGATGCGTTTATAATACGCAGATATATACAGGGAATTGGCGAATTCCATTGACAAATTCAAAGGTGTAATAACATTTATCAAAAAGATTGAAAATTTGCCATTTTTTTAGTCAACCATGGATAGTGTAAACCATTTTTTTAGTCAACCATGGATATTCCAAACCATTTATTTAGTCACCAACGATTTTTATCTTTATTGAACTCAGGTAGGCGGTAATTATTTCAAGAAAAGTAAAATTATTGCAATGTAAAGATGAGTATGATGAAACATCTCTTAATTATTCCGGAGGCTGACCGTTGACAAATATGATTCCAACCGGAAGTTATATTTAATCAAAAATTTTTAAAATATATCTTTTCAAACTAAGTACAAATTTCCTTACATACACTTTCAGGTTTAAAACATTCTTATGTTGGGTAAGATTCCGGGATGATTAACCCTCTTGCTGCGTAATTGTGTTATCAAAAAAAGTTTTAAAAAATTGCGCGTTTAACCCTTTGGGGGGGCAAGCGATTAGGTTTCCATAATGATGAATTATCACAGGAAATTTTGATGAATTTTATTTCAGTGTAAAGAAAAGCAACTTTTCAACGTTTTACCAAAGTTATAAAAACAAAATTAAATTATTATTATTATTTTTCGTGAGAATCTGGATTAAAATGAGATAGGATATAATGTATCCTACCACTTTTCAAAGAGTTAACCCCTTGAGGAGCAAGCAGTAATGTTTCTGTAATATAGAATTCGCATCGGAATAATCGAAAAGTTTTATTTTAAACTAAGGAAAAGTATAGGCTCAGCATTCCCCCCCCCCTCTCCCAAAGTTAAAAATATAAAATTTGGTTAAAAGTTTCTGGTGAGAACCTTGTTTAAATTAGGTGGGATAAAAAATATATCATCGTTTTTCAAGGGGTTAATACCTTTGTGATGAGCGTCTTTTACAGAATTTTTAATTACTTTTTCCCGGTTCTTCAAGGGAGAAATCTTTGTCTCATTTAGTCGGCAAAACGCCCTAATTAAATATTGCAATGTTTACACTAAAAAATAGCTGGTGAGAATAATCAAAAAGGGTAAATTAGACGGAAAAATATATCCCCGTGAAAATCTCAGGTTGCGCAAATTTTGCTGCGTTTGCTTTGCCCGTGAAAAATTCGGGATGCGCAGCGAAAGGTTTAGAAAAGTTGATACCTACGGATATGCATCTCATTTGGTATGAAATGTCATATAATCACGAAAAAAGAATTTGGGAAAACAGGATGCTCATGCAATCGATTGTATCATTAAGAAATCCGGGATTGCAGACCAAAATGCAAAATGTCAAGTGCATATTGCTGGCACGTATGATGTAAAGTTTCATCACTTTTTTATGTTATCACATTTACAAAAAATCGTTACTTGAGAATAATAAGGTTCTATCTGTGTTTTTGAAAATATTGACTTATCGATGTAAAAAGTTTCCATTTGTATCTATGAAGGCATTTTTGAATCAAAATGATGTTATATGACGACCTCAGAAGTCAAGGGGTACAAGTGACAAAATGTCGATTTGGAGTAAATCGAGTTTAAAGATAATTGATGTTAAATTGGAACATCAATAACAATTGACTAAATTGAAATAGGAAACATCTGCTTGTTGCATTCTAATCTTTGAACTCTCATTTCAATAACTGTTAAAAAAAAAAAGTACAATTTTCTTTAAATGTATAATTAATCAATATTGTTTGTTTTTCGAAAAAAGTGGTTTATCTCTATAACGCCCCCAAATAATCAGAAAATGACCTATATATCTTTACCTGAAATGAAAAAAGCATATTTCCAGATACCCTGTGCACTTAACTCAATTTTTTCAATTTTGTCACTTATACCCCTTGGCTTCTGGGGTCCTCATATATAATTTACATATGACATTACAATTATATTATCATATTATTTTGATCCAGAAATGTCTTCATAGAGACAAATAGAATATTTATAAAAAGGCAAATCATATTTTTCAAAATCACAAATAGAACCTTATTATTCTAAGGTGACGAAATGTGGGCATATCTATTAACCGCTTCTCTGTTTTGCCCGTACCTCGTTCGGGCAACGTGTTTTTGCTAATCACGACTCGCTCATACCACGTACGGGCATCCATGCTTTACTCATAATTTATTATTGCTCACAAAAAAATATTCTAAATTTTTATATTATTTAATCCGAGCATTTTTCTGATTCAATTAAGGAAAAATTCCTGTTTATAAAAACCGGTGATAAAAGATTAAAAATTCTATAAAAGACATGGAAAAAATAAAAAATATTTATTTGAAAGTTTTTTTTTTCCAAAACATTGATCACTTAAGTGGTTAAAAGTTTCATTACAGTATACGGAAAATATTTCCTTAAACAAGTAAAAAAAAATCATGCGTTAAACATAGATTATGAAACATTTTCCATCACTTCCTGAAATCTTTAACAAAACTTTGTTATTTAGGGAAATAAGAATGCTACTGTCCATAGCCAAATATGTATTCCAAAACTTTTGAACAGTCCTGTATTTGATCCGTTGGTTCATATATATATATACTATATAATGGGAAAATTTAGTTTAGCGAGAAAATGCCTAACTTGTTGAAATTTCTCTTTCAGCATTTTACTCGAATCGACGGAAAATATTTCAATACTTTTGTCTAACCATGTAATTTACCTAGTACCTTTATTACATGCCAGTATTTTGTTAAAATTTAGTTCAAACAAGCACACTCTTAAAATTGCTTAAATCATATTTCCAGAAATTAACATCGATGGGTGACCATGTAGATAATTCTTTGCGTGACCCTGTATATCATTTTATCTATATTCTACAAACATTTCTTAGTAAACTGAAAGCAGTTCAACATAAAAATTCATAATTTAATTAAAAACCACCTTTAAGGTAATTACTCTCATATTCAGTAACCATTAAGAGCTCTTTTGTGTAACCCTGTATATCAACTATAACATTTATATGCACCATACAATTTGTAGAACATTTAGCAAAACTTATGTAAATAAACTAATCATAATAGAAACTTCATTTTCAATAGGGTTCGTGCTAAGATAAACATCAATAACATATAAAAATTTCACAGCAATCCGAGAATATTTACGGGAGTTAGAGCGCGGACTGATGGTCATCCGGCCAGACTGATATATGGGCAGACGGACAGACAAATGAATGCATAAACACTTTTCAACTTTGTTGGAAAGTGTTAAAAAGAAAAAAAGATTAAAGTGTGTAGTCATGCATTTAGCTACCCAGAAAGCCAGGCTCGAGCCGCCCATGTGAGCACTCTATTATATTTGTGGATTTTTTTTTTCACGATTTACATATCTATTTTCTATAACTTTAAAAATCATAAAATTATTAAATTTATCATAATTTAGGTTTGTAAATATAAT
Organism: Maratus speculifer; assembly: GCA_964019185.1. Taxonomy (NCBI): domain Eukaryota; kingdom Metazoa; phylum Arthropoda; class Arachnida; order Araneae; family Salticidae; genus Maratus; species Maratus speculifer. The sequence continues at coordinate 13,510,220 of OZ025296.1, read as the reverse complement.
CGTATACTTACGGAAATGTGTATTAGCTAAAATAATAAGCAACTTCTTAATGATTTTAGATAAACAAGGCATTCAAATAAAATTATAAATTGTTTTTCAATACTGCTAATAACTCATTGAAATTATTATCTTACGAGGAGTATAACATTTCAAATATATTAAAACTGTTTCATTCAGTCCAGGAGATTATAATTGATCTTTGCCATTGTAGATAGATTGTAATAAATCTCTTCACTTGCTAACGAGGAGAAAAACTTGCCTTTCAGAATGAATGCATCGTTAAAATTCAAATGATGCGAGGAATTGAGAATCATTTTTTTCCCTGGAAAATATCTGTATTAACTGATTGTTAAGTTCGAATAAAAATCTACATAAGATCTTTAGTGGTCTGCAAATTATTTTGTATTTCAAGTACATCTTTGTTGCACGAATGCGTTTTGCTACTCATTAATGTATTTCAAATGTGTTAATAAATAGTGAATTAAAAAATATTAGAGTTTTAATAGAAGTAGCAGTTAGAGTTTAGATAAATAAAGTGTTTGACAATGATTTTCTATCAAAAGCATCTGTTGAAAAAAGGAGGAACATAAAAAATGCATTTTGACTCATTGCCATAAAAAAAAAAACAAAAAAAACAAAAAAAACAAAAAAAAAAAAAAAAAAAAAAAAATTATGTGACTGTTATACAGTCAAACCTCGTTAGCATGAACACGCTTAACATGAATTACTTTTAACGTGAACTGTTTTCACAGTCCCCTATAAAGACGAATACAAAGATTTGATACTGATAACATGAATTTCTGTTAACATGAACAAAATTTTGATTTCCTTTGAGGTTCATGTTAACGAGGTTCGACTGTAGTTTTACTTTTGACACCTACTTTTATAAATATTTTTGTGACCTATACTATATTTTTAGATTCATGTTTGAATAAAGCATAATAATATATTATAAAAATTGTCAAATTCTTAATATAACAATAACTCGAAAAAAATATGTAGAATATTAATAAAAAAATTATATTTCCCCCCTTTTCCTTTTATAGATTCGGAAATAGATTTTTTTATCCTTTATACAGAGTAATTTTTTTTTTACAAATCTAACTATCGGGTGTTTGATACGCTCATTCGACCAGCAGGATAAAGATAATTGATGAATGTATATGGAGATAAATTGAATTTAAACATTGGCATTTAATAATGTGTTGAAGAGGAATAGAAATAGAATTCTAGGAAGCACATCTAGCGATTCGCAAACTTTAATTCATCAGTATTTCATGAACAGTGAAAAGCGAAGTCATCAGAAATCTGATTTTTATACTTTTGAATTTCGTTTTTGTATTTATTTTGTTTAATAATAATGTTTTGTTGCTGAAAAATGCAAGAACAGTTGTGAATTTAAAATTAACTTAAGTTAAAAATACAAATTTTTATAAACATATTTTTTTCCAACTTCGGTTATCGCGACACCCCGCTTATGATGACACTTTTTTTGGTCCTGAGAGTGTCGGGATAACGAGGTTCGACTGTATTTCAAAGCGTAAAAACAAAACTTTGAAGGAATCTTTCGAAACAAAGTTATTCACAATCTTTTCGTTAAGATTGAGGCTTTTAATGAAAAGCAAATTGTTAATCAGTGCTCCCGCTGCCAAGGATTCGGGGTTTTGATGCTTAATATGTAAAATGCGGAGAATTACAAGTGCAGAAGTGCCGTAGGCTGCGATATTTATGCTTTTAAATGAATCTTTGTTTGTTGTATGTAAATGTTTCAGTTATCACTAGTATTATTAATCCATATTCCCTATAATGGAGACAAAAAATCGAAAAAGCGGTACATGGTAAAATTTCCAAAAACGAAATCGCTTTGCAACGAAAAAAAAAATTCATTCCCTTCTTAACAGATGTAAATGTTTAACATATTTTTTTCTCCCGTATTGTTGTATTCATTTTGCATGGATGGACATTTTAAAAGAAACTTTCAGTTTTCAAAAAAAAAAAAAAAAAAAAAAAAAAAAAAAAAAAAAAAAAATCCGCCATAATCATGTTTTTTTTTTTTTTTTTTTTGTGTGTGTGTGTGTGTGTGTGTGTTTAATTCTATTTTAAAACGTCTAGTAATCTACGATTCTTTAAAAGGAATAAATTCTAAATGTTTAATTGTAGAATAATGACGGCTTAAAAGTATATGCTTTTTTTGCAGAAATTTTTGGACAAAGCCAAATATTACTGATTTATAAAAAGTCGAGAAAAGGATTTTCATATAGGAAGATTCAATAGGAACTGATTATTTTGGTCCATGAAAAGTAGGAAGAATGGAATCAGTCTCGGCTTCGTAAGAAAAAAAAAGTTAGGCCCGGCCCGATACTTCAGCAAAAAAATTAAGGCCCGAGCCCTGCCCTGCCCGGCCCGAAAAGATTAATGACTAGGCCCGGCCCAAAAGGATTAGTGACTAGGCCCGGCCCAAGTCTTCAGAAGTAAGGCCCGAGCCCGGCCCGGCCCGAATGCCATTATTGGAAATCGGCCCGAGCCCGGCCCGCGGGCCAGGCCGGGTTCGGGCTTCAGGCCGAGGCCCGGTCCGTGCAGACCTCTATTTCGAATATTTGGCGTTAAAATGCGAAAGAGTCACGCGATTTGGCGAGGAGCCCTTTTCCTCGCCAAAAGCAAACGATTATAATGCAACTCAAAACTGTTAGATATTTAGAATGCGTGTAAATGGCATTTAATGAATTTAAACATAAACAATGAGAGATTTTAATGCATTATATACATATATATATATATATATATATATACATATTGTATTACATATACAGTGTCTCACATAAGTGATGAGACACGTGTGCTTTACAAAAGGAAACTAATCAAATAAATTAAAAATACATGTACACATTTTTTTTTTTTGTGGATGTGTTTCATACTTAAATTTAGTACAGATTATTACATAACATACATTTTGTCAAAATACTAAAATATTAATTTAATAAAAATACAAATGTTTAGAACGAAGCAAAAAATAGCTCACATAAGTGATGGGACACCATTATGTATGCACCAAAAATCGTCTGAAATAAGCAATAAAAATATTTTTGGGGGCTTTATTTTTACTTAAAAGCAATTGGCAATAATTTGTAAAATCGTCTGCAGTATTTCTCTCCAGTTTGTTTTGGAATTTTTGTGTTTTTTAGCTCTGTGTAGCCATGAATGCTAAACGAAAAGAAACTTCTCCTAAAATTCGAAAATTAGTTATTAATTTGCATATTGAACGTGGAAAATCTATTAGAAAAATTGCTGAAACAGTTAACTTGAGTCGTTCAACAGTTTTCAATATCATTAAAGGATATAAAAAGAATCATATGATTCAGGATAAAAGAAGACCTGGCCGACCATCAAAGCTATCCAATGGAATAAATCGAATTATCGTTCGAAATATTAAAAAAAAATCCAAGAAATAGTGCTTCAAAAGTTGCTGCTGATTTACAAGCATTGTATGGAATAATTGTTAATCCTGAGACTATTAGCAGGGTAATTCGATCTGCTGGATATCACGGTAGAGTAGCCAGGAAAAAATTCTTCGTAAGTGAAAAGAATAGAAAACTCAGACTAGCTTTCGCAAAATCCAACATAAATAAGAATTCTGATTACTGGAATAAAGTTATATTTGCTGATGAGAGTAAATTTAATATATTTGGTTCTGACGGTAGAATCTTGGTGTGGAGAAAACCCAGGGAAGAATTTCGCAAACAGAACTTGGTACCAACAGTAAAACATGGTGGAGGAGGAGTTTTGGTTTGGGGGTGTATGTCGTCCCCTGGAGTTGGTAATCTTTTTTTTATTGACAGTATAATGGATCAGTACAAGTATATTGATATTTTAAAGCAAAATTTGAAATCTTCAGCACGAAAATTGACCCTTCATAACGATTTTAAATTCTACCAGGACAATGACTCCAAGCACACTGCTCTGAACGTTAGACTCTGGCTGCTATATAACTGTCCTGAAATAATAAAAACACCACCACAATCTCCAGACTTAAATCCCATAGAGAATATTTGGCAAGAATTGGAATCAAGAATTCGCAAACACACCATTTCTTCAAAACAACAACTAAAATCGGTGCTTCAAGAAGAATGGGGTAAAATCACTCCAGAAATCACAAAAAAATTAGTCGAATCCATCCCAAAAAGATTAAATCATGTTTTAAAAGTAGAAGGAAATCCAACAAAATATTAAAACCTTTTAAAAAGTAAAATTTTTGGATAAATATTTGATGGATAAGTAAGTGTCCCATCACTTATGTGAGCCATTTTTTGCTCCGTTCTGAACAATTGTATTTTTACTAAATTAATATTTTAATATTTTGACAAAATGTATGTTATGTAATAATTGTTACTAACTTTAAATATGAAACACACCCAAAAAATTTTTGCACATGTTTGTTTATTTATTTTATTGCAGTTTCTTTTTATAAAGCACAAGTGTCCCATCACTTTTGGGAGACACTGTATATATTACTTGTTCAAGTAGTTATTTAATTTAATCACTGGAAAAATGTTTTTTGAGATAAAAAAAATATATTGAGAAAAATCATCTTTAAACATTTAAGCGTATTCAAAAATAAAAGCCAATTGTTTCCATAGCAACAAAATCAACAATTCTCAATTGGACTTTGAGCTTGAAACAAATTTAATTAATTTAAATTATGAATTTCGTTTTAAATCTCAAATTTTGATGATTAGATTTGAATATAAATACATATAAAAATCTATATAACAAAATTTAAAATTAACTAAAACTTACAAAACTAAAGTCATTTAAATTAAATTTATCAAAAGAAGTTTAACATGAAACTTTTTTTTTCTTGAAGTGTATTTGACAAAGTATTTTTTGAAATTACATTCCACCGCCAACCAGCGATAAATCGCCAAATAACGAAATTTTCATTATTTTTTTACGGATACTGAATGGAGGTTCCGCTGAAATTTTTTTTATTAACTTATATATCCACACGAGAAGAACATTCTGTAATTTTTTCAGATTTTTCGGGGTAGGCCCGTATGGAGACTTTCCTTGTAAGTACAGATTACCATCATAAGGGTTTTATTTCTCCCAAGTGTGTCAATTGTGGACTAGCTCATCTTGCAACGTATTGAGATTGCTCTAAAAACCCTTACAGACTTGAAAATAATACTAGCTTCAACACTAACAAAAATAGCGATACCCAGGTTACTAAAGACATACAATTCATTGCCAAAATCTTCAAAAATCTGAATTATACAAAAAAGAAAAATATTAAGGATTTTACTAATAATTCCCAAGTGTTAAATCCCGAAGTCTGTACTGATGAAACCACGATGAACTCTTTCCTCATCTACTTCTGGAAATCCCACCAATATATAAAATTCTTCTAAATCTACTAAATAAAAAAAAAAAAATGTTAATCATTTTTAAAGAATTTAATATTCTCGTTAATCAGTTCAACATTAATTAAAATTAATTTCTCTTACACAATAAACTTATTTTTTTTTGTGTGATCTCTCCTATTTATGTTAACCCTTTCCGGCATACTGTGCCCAATCCGGAATACCTAATTTTTATTCCAAACTTGCAAACAGCACCAAAAATATTTTAATAAAATTTTGCGTTTACAGCGAAAGCGTAAGTTAAAGGGTTCTTAATTTGTCAAAAAGTTGTTTCTAAATTCCGGTGTCAGTAGATAATTCCTCATTTTACTAACACATTTTGCCCGTGCCGGAAAGAGTTAAAAAAAGAAAAAAATCTCTTCTGTTATACTTTTTTTTTTTAAATTCTGGATTACACATTTATACTCTCATGTTTACTGTACTTACTTTTTTCTGTTTGATCTATTCTTCTCAGAGTTAAAAAAAAATTCGTGGATTTTTAGGACTATGGATTGCTAAAATAAACATCGCCACTCGAATGAGCATTTTGGGAAGGAAGCACGTGATATCTCTCAATTCGACTGGAAGTGTTTTTTCAAAAAGGAACACATAAAGCTTCAAATACGTCCGAATATTTTTTAGTGCTACCTTGCTCTACTTTTTTGAAACAAAAATCTTGTTATATGATCAATGGAACAATGTCATCAGTTTGATGGACTACCTAGTTGCGTGGCAAATTTACATCCAGTGTAGAGGTAAGTTGTGTTGGTGAGGTGTTAGGGGGCCGTTAAAAGAAAAATTGTTTAAATGCGGCTGGTAGCCACAAATTAAAAAATAACTATTAATAAATAAAAAAGCTTAAGAGAGTAAATAAATAATGTAAACATGTTAAATACATGTAGTTTGACAAATTGAAAAAGAAAAAGAAAAGAAAAAAAGAAAAAAATTCCATTAGATTAATAAGGCCATGGCCAGACGAAAAAACTACCGGGCCGGAGAATGCCCCAAGTTATATGATCATTTGCAACAAAAATATACAACAAAATGTACATATATGTATTAAAGTGGTGCGAATAGAATATAAAAAAAAGTCGCCAGTAATTAAAACTTTACGATAACTGCTTATACTTAAAAAGAAGAGTAAAACACGATCTCCACTAACTTTCCTGTCATTTATTTTGCACTGATTAGATCAGGGAGCATCCCAACATGAAGCGAAAGATCATGAGCAGTACTATCCTATTTCTTTGTCTTAACGTAATCAACAAACCCACAAGTATCACCTGATCCGCGATGCTAAAGAGTCAGTAACATCTGAACGCCTTTCCGTGCCGTATAACTTGCATATAAACTATCCTACAATTTCGTCAAAATGAATTTTAAATGACAAAAGGTTGTGCGTCATTTCTTCTGTTGTCTGTATAACGAACTTATTAATTTCGAAAGTATGCGAGTAATAGAGCTAGTTTAACAAATTAGTTCAATACAGCTTGGAAATCAAATTACTTCTGCAAGAGTGAGTAAACGGGCTTGATACACTCTGGCAATGCCAGTTTTACTGTCGAATGTAAGGTACGTCGGTCGGAAGAAAATGCACCTTGGTCTTTTTTTAAAATGAAGAATCCCATGTAGTTTTTTTTATTAAAATCCAGATGATTTTGTGTATGATAGCTTCCCAACTTTTTTTCTTTCAAATATTTTTATTTTTAGCCTTTTCATTTTGAAGTACCAACATTTGTTATAAACACGTCTCCCTTCCCCCCAACACTGCTCAAATTACGCCCAGAGCCGTCCTTATAGAGGAGGCTTTAAGCAAGTCCTGGTGTAAGGATTTTGCGAGGCCCTTTCCTTTCAGACTTTTGACATAATCTTACTTACTGTACTATGAATAAAAAAGAATGGTTCTCACCCATATACTGCGACCCGGGGAGCCAGGATTAGATCCTTTAGCTATTATGAAGGACTAGCATTTGTTTGTGTGCTTGTAGGGGTAATTTCCGGAAGTACTGAATCAATTTCAAAAATAATAATGGCAAATTGATGAAGTCCCTCTTTCACATAGGCTATATTTTATGTGAAGACCACTATCTTTTCTTAATTAAAATCATAAGTTTATATTAAAGAATTTCTATTATACCATCTTCTTTTTATTAATTGAAAAATATTTTGTGCCTAGGTGCGAGGCCCTGTGCGGCCGCACCAGTCGCACACCCGTGAGGACGGCTCTGATTACGTCCCCTAGATAACTCAAATATTCTTTTTTTTCGTCTGTAATCTTCTTATCACAGCCATTTAATAAATCAGTTTAAATTACATTGTCATTTTCAATCCTTTTATAACTTTACTACGGATTTTTGTGACTTTATTAACTATTTTTGTGACTTTAAGACCATTTTTGAGATTTTCGCCAAGACCGATATTATTTTCACGAACTCCCAGAAGGCCCGCTGGTTTTTGGAAAAAAAACCCGTAAAAGTGTTAATGAATAGTTTTGTTTTATTCATTAAATAAATTGAAATTTTAAAGTTTTGTTTCGTTACATATTTTTTTTTCTTTATGTACTTCATCTTTATTGTTTAAAAGCTTATCATTAAGAAGAGTCTAAAAAATATATTTTAAAAATCCTGTGATAGCTGCTATTAAAGGTGAACTGCAAAGTTTAAGGTGAAATTAGTAAAGATACACGAAATATTTTGCCGAAAATGGGCAATTTGGAATTGATAATTAGAGCTATCTAGTGAATTATTTTACACACAATAATGCTCTATTTTTAACACTTTCCGGTGCAGTGGTCCTATGTCGGGGACACCTAATTTTAATTCCTAACATACAAACTTAAGGAATAATGAATAATATTTTAATACTTTTTTTTCTATGATGCAAAATAACAGCATAACGAGTTTTATTAATTTAATAATAAGAAAATCGTTTGTGAATTCCGGTGTCAGTCGACCACTTTATCATTTTACGAATAAAAAAGAATTCGTGTTTGAAATTGTCAAATAAAAGAACTGGAAAATTATAAAGTATGACATTCAAGAACAACTTATACATTTTTAAAACTTCATTAACATTTTTATTAACATGGTGTTTAATATTTACGTCTAAGTTATACGCTTACCTTTATCTAATACTCCACTTGGTGCATAAATATACGGTTTGTTTTGAGATTGAAGTTTTTGTTTATTTACTGATGTTTATCAAAATCTTTAATATTCAACTTCAGAATTTTTTACTAATAAATTTCATTATTAAAAAATTCTCTTTCTTGTTTATTGTTAAACTTGCTATAACAAACTGAAAAGAGATTGATAGAGATCAAAAGAGATTAAACAACATTTCACTTCGAAGCAAAGTAACTTCGGGAAATATTGCAACTCAAATGCTTTACAGCTTGTTATATAAGATTAAAGTCAAACATAAACTTTTAGAAAATTCTCAGTATATGTAGTTTTAGGAAGTCAAAATTTTAATATCTTTGATGAATTATAAAAGTTTATTTAAAGATAATATTTTACTATGTCTTTAACCGACTAAGCGTCGTGCCCAATAAATGCTGGTTAATTTTTTTTTTCAGTTTGTTTGGTTGCTATCCTATTTGAAGTAGAAATATTTACCTTTTTTAGTGACAGGTAAATAATTAGACCGAAAGGCGTCAGCACATAAAATCGCCTCATCTAGTTCATGGACGAAAAGCTAGAATTAGTTAATCTCGTATTGCATATTAAAATGCAATCGGTCTGCCAATTCATCTTGGTGGAAAACGTCTAAAAACTCAATTTTTGTGTGTTGACTCGTACTTTTACCATTGTGCTTTACTGCAACAAAAGTATGAAAACATGGAGGATTGAAAGTAGGATAACATAATGATATACCTGTGAGTCAGCCGCTAAACTTTCTTTCTTTCTAACCGATGACCAGGCCCCTACCTGCCGAGTTACCTCAGCTTAACGGGTTAGATACCTGGTATCGGGGCGGGTGACCGCCTAAATGCTGCGTAGCGGCAAAAAACATGATTTCTTCGCTTCGCGCGTCATCACATCTGCAGTACTTGCTTCTCAGTCTAGCATACTTTGTTTTGACGGTTGCTTAACGTTATAACCTGTTGTATGTATTGCAAACGGCTACTCAATTTGGTCTCGTAATTTAGAACCTTGATCAGATGACAAGACCTTCACCTGGCAAGGCACTTCCAGAGGTATAATTCACAGGTAACTTGGAGGACTTTGCACCCACGACGGATTTTACATGCACCAGGCGCCATTAGCGTACATGAAGGAATTTTAGCCGGCAGATAGCCTGAGTCCTGTAACCAAATGCTATGAGTAAAATGTTCTGCCAACTTCGACACCGTTGCCCAACCTACTTGGGAGTCTGGAGCCTAATAGTTGATGCGTACTTGTCAAATGAAAATGGTAATTTAGAGGGGAGGGGGGAGAAAAAACAAAAGAGGGGACTCCGCAAATAGACGATTTGCACCGTAATTAATTAGAGCTGAACTGAAAGGCAAACTTAACTTTGCAAGGGGGATGAGACTCCGCCATCCTACCGTACCAAACCGGGTTAAAAAAAATAAAATAAATAAAATTAAATTAAATTTAACTGGCTCCGTGGGCTTTCCCATTGGAGCGGGTCCGGTAGCTCGTACAGAAAGCACATGTATAAAGGGAGGCGGTTGTCAAAGAGAAGATATAAAATAATAGAACCCTAATAAAAATAATTTTTTTTTTAAAAAAAGAGAAATAATAATTAGAAATTAAAAGTCATAATATTAATTAACAATGCTTTGTAAACTGGAAAACTTAGGACAAAAAACTTTTTTTTAAAAATTAGGCGTTGGGGGATTCCTAGGCCTTTTTATATATATTTTAAAAAATTTTTATTTTGTTTTTATTTCACACAGCTGCTAAACTTAGGGCTTAATGTGTTTACCACAAAAATATATGACCGATTGCGTTTTAACATGCGAACCAAGATTTAACTAATCCTACATTTTCATCCGTGAACTCGATGAGGTGATTGCCTGGTCTAGATATGAGAAAGAAGCTAATTACACTGTTTTAGTAAACTGGTGGGAATCAAACAACCGAATAAAAAAAAAGTAGCTTATACTGTTTGTGAAACTCACGGGAACTAGAATAAAGGAGTTAATTGTTTTTGTCAATCCTTGATGGCTCGTTAATTTTTGCGATAAAAATCTTCGAGAAAGCATAATAAGAAAAATGTAGTATTTTTCTTGTTTAAACTAATAAAAAATCATGGTACGAAAAATTTCTTACATTCGACTATACCTATTTTCGAATAGTAATATTTGACTTATTCACAACTTTTGCTTATTTGTAAAATTATAGGCTACTGTGTACGCATGAAATGTTTAAACCATTCAACTAAAGAAAGTTATCAAAAAGATTATTATTTTAAAATAGAGGTAAAAAGGTAAGAGAGAGAGAGAGAGAGAGAGAGAGAGAGAGAGAAAAGAACTCTGCGTTTTAAGAAGATTCTTCCCCTATCTGGATATTGTTATTATTTTTGGTATGACAGTAGATGCATGCAGTGCCGAAACAAGCCTTTTTTGCGCCCGGGGCAAACGTGGATTTTGGCGCCCTCTCAACCCTCACATATATGCATTCTTTATAACAAACAATCTTAATTTGGCTCCCCCTTCACCTTCTGTTTTGTTGGCGCCCGGGGCACGTGCTCCCTCTCCCCCCTCTAGTTTCGGCACTGGATGCATGCCTTTTCTTGTTCACATAAAAAATACTATTAGCTAAATCATTAAGCTTCACAATAACACTGAAAGCCAGCTGACCGATCCACTTTCTGCTGGGATCGCATTGCACTTTCAATCCGCACAAGTAATGAGTCCTCTATTTCTCTTACTGTAACAAACTTTTTTCAAGTTTTTTTATTATTTTTGATTATTTCTACATCTTTCTAATATTACTTACCCATCATACGTAGTATAGGGTAAGTCTTGCAATCGTTTTGAAAATCGAAAATTTTTTTTGACGGATTTACATGTTTTAGATAGTGGAGATTCCGAAAAACATATTTTTAGAAATTTTTTTTTGCCGTCCGTCCATCTGTCTGTCTGTCTGTCTGTCTGTAAACGCTCTATCTCCCGAACAAATTGAGACAGAGACTTGAAATTTTGTATGTAGTTAGTATGTAAGAATGGGACGAACCCTATTTAATATCAGCAACCTCGATTATCTGGAACTATTTTTTTCGGACTCTCGAAAAATTCGTTCTGATGAAAGGTATATAGAAATTTTCGAATTTTTTTGTTCTAAGGAATGGACGTAAAATGCAATAAAATAACACACATTTTGCATATAGAACGAAGTCGATCGGATTATTAGTTGCCGAGATATTTGTAATCTTGTTTTAAACATTCTTCAATTTTTCATGACCCTGTATTTCATTCAAATTTCAATTCAGAAGTATCTTTTAATTGGAAATGAGACGCTTAATCCGACGCAGTTAATTGTTTGTTAATAGAATTCTTATTTTTGGAGTTATAAGGATGTTTCTTTTACGCAGTTCAGTACTACTTGAGTAGTTTGGCGCTGTATATAATTTGTCGAAATTGGTACATCAGCAGTTCTTTAATATAGCATTACTATGTATATTAACAATATTTAAATTTTGTTTATGAATTGCAGTGCATTGTATAAATAGTTTCACATGTTTTATTTTCATATACATATCCATGATGGGTAAGTATTACGGTGGCCCCCAACGACTAGTTTTTATGAGCAATACAGAACAAATGTTCCATTATGTTTTATTGAGTGCAAATAAAATTTTATTTAGAACAAATATCAAATTAAAAAATTTGGCTGAATTTAAATAAAATCAATAGTTTTTTTAAATAAAAGATATGTATCAGTGAAAATCGTATAAACTTCGTCATTATTTTAAAAGAAAATTTAATTTGAAAATATCTACCCCATAATATTATATGGGAAAAAATCAATGTTTTGCCAAAAATTTTCGTCGGAAAATATTTGGCATTGTATTCATGGACGAATCGCTGGATTCAATGTATTACAATAGAAATTTCGCCTTTCGTATTATTGTGCAGCTTAATGAGTTAAATAAACAAAAAATCATGAGTCAAGCATAGATTATAAAAGACTTTCTAACAATTCAGAATAATGTAACAAAACTGCTCTTTTTGAAAGTTCAAATATTATGTCTAATTCAATCACATGGAAGCACATCACACATTTGAAAACCCTATATCAGCTGTTCCCATTTACAATCAAAAAAATTATCTGACTTCTTGGAGCAGCACTGTATATTGTACATTGATTTATATCTACTAACTACATGCATGACAAATTTAGTTCAGTCAAGAAATACATAAATACTTTAGTTGAAAACTCCCCCTTCAGCGATTTCTGTTAATAAGGGGACAGTACACCAATTCTTTTGCGCAACCTAGCATATAACTTATACAATTTATGTACAACAAATAAAATGTATAAAAAAACCCGCTTTGGGATTTAAAAGTGCATGCTGAAATTGGAAACGCACTTTTCGAAACTGTAACACAAAAACAGTACTGAAACCATTTTCTTTTGTGTGTTCCTGTAAATGAATGGCGAAAGCTATGAATACTGTATTCTACCTTAATCATCTTATAATGAAATTCAATTATTTATATCAATTTTAATACATTTGAAATAACGTAATGTCATTAAAATGTTCTTCAACTATTTTCCTCATATACCATAATGTAATGGTATTTTAATCTCACATATTTCATATACAATACCAAACATATGCCTAAGTGAAACTAAATAAGGATAACTAGGACTTCCCTCACAGGGATTAGTCTGAGCGATATTGCTGAGAATACACATTTAATAACTTGTGATAAGTAAAGAAAATGAGATGTTAACTTTAATTGGTCATTCATTGTGGTAAAATATGATGAAAATAAGCATATTGAATCATAGAATTACAAAATCTTATATATAAAATTGCATATACTATTTTTATAAAAGAAAAGCAAACCATGCATGGATATAAAATTGGAAATATGCAAAATGTTAAAAGTAATACAGAAAATAAAACACCAAATTTTCCTATATTGGAAATATAACTCTTTGAAATGATGTCATGAGCATAAACAGAAGCTTCGCACCGATTTGAGAAACTATAAATAACATAAACTATTTTGTTTGAAGAGAATGGAGAGTATTTTATATGGTGTGAAATCCATCCGAATAGTTTATAATGTTGAATATCTGTTTTCCACGGATGCAATGAGGTTGTCGATAAGAGTTAAGGAATCCTTTTTTAAAAATTTGTCCTAAACGAGCACTTACATCTTATAAGTTACTGTGATGCCAAAGTTATAGTTTCTGACCCCAACAGTATCCTAGAAATTGCAACATTCTCAATAAATTGGGTTTAAAACTTTTTCTAGAAAAAAAAAATATTTAATTTGTGAAATTAAATTGTCGAATGTTTTAGAAATCGTTCATAACGAGAATATTATATCTTAAAAGTTGCCACCAAAAAAAAAAAAAAAAAAGATTTTAAATTTTTAGTCATACCAACATCAAAGAATTCTCAATTTTAGAACTTTTTTACTCGTGCATTGATGGTGATTATTGTTCCTACGCAAAATATGGTATATTTTGCAGAAAAGATGGTTACCAACATTTTTTGCCCACATTATTTTTTAAATCGGCCAGGTACTCCCAATGATAACGAAAAGCACACAAACGTTAATGCTTTATAGCATAGAAATACAGAATCAAAAGCTATTTATCTCCTATTATATACACATAAATTATCTAATTAGTGCTAGCATATGCATTTTTAAATATACATAGATCAATATAATGCTTCATTTTTCTTTTATTAGTAATTCTTAGTATTCATTTTTCATTTATTTGTAATATTCAGTAAAAAACTCACTTTCTTAAGCCCGAATTACGTCAAACTTTTTATAAAAGTGCCTAAGTCCATGTAACAGCGAAGTATTGTGAAGAGTATTAAATACAAGGTAGTAAGACACTTAGCCAAACGCAGGTAATAAATCGCCAAATATTGTTCTTTTCGCTCTCTCTCGAAATACATTTTTTCCGTGCATTTAAAAAACACGATTTTGAGTCATCTTATTTAAAATCGAAATAAATAAATAAGACGAAGCAATAATAGCATAAGTCAAAACATTTTATTTCAGCGTCAAGGAATTGTATCGTAGTTACACATGTGGAAAAAAGCTGCTTTTGTCCAAAAAACGTTGTCTTCACTAAATTCGAATCCGATTAAAAAAAGTACCGTGATTAATTAAAATGTTATAGGCAGAGCTTCCAAGTCTCCGGCATTTTGGATACCGGTATTTTAATACAGAAAATGTTTTATTAAATTGGAACATTCTGCGGATTTAAAAAATAACTTTTCCTATAAGAAAATTCTGCTGTGCATTAAGCGGGGGCTTGGCTTCTCCAGGGGTGATTCTGGATGAAATTTTTTTTTCCCTCCAGCGATCTTCGGACAAAGTCGGCGTTTTCCCGCTATCTTCAGACGAAATCAGCAATATTTTAGCAAAATCGGCTATCTTTTGCCGAAAACGGCGGTTTTTGCGCGATCTTTTGACAAAATCGGCGTTTTCCCATGTTTTTTTAAAGTGAAATCGGCGTTTTTTCGACGATCTTTAGACAAAAGTTACATTTTTACGCGATTTTTTTTCTCGAAACGGCATTTTATTCCCGCGATCTTTTGACGAAATCGTCGTTTTTTCCGTGATCTTTTGATGAAATCGGAGTATTTTTTCAAATATTTTTTTGACAAAATATTTTTAAGCGATCTTTTATCGAAAACGGCGTTTTTTACCGCGATCTTTTAACGAAATCGGCGTTATATCCGCAATCTTCAGAAGAAATCAACTTTTTATCTGCGATGTTTGGAGAAATTGCCGTTTTTTCCTTGATCCGCACAGGAAATTCGCGTTTTTCATCGATCTTTTGACAAAGTTCGTTTACAAAAACATTGACGAAATCGTCGTTTTTCCACGAAATATTGACGAAATGTATGCTATTTCGGCGATCCTTTCACGAATTTTGCATTTCTACGCAATTGTTTTTTCCGCGCGCAAAACCGTACAAGTTGGCAACTATGCGGAACTGATAACCCAATTTCAAATTTTCGTAAGAGAATGCCTTAAGTTTTCGACAATTTAGGAATTTTCGGACGAGAATCACCCCTGGGCATCTCTGTATAGGAATATTTCATAATCTTCTTTTTAACCTTAAAAAAAGCAACGACCATTTTTCGGGTACAAAAAGTATTGCTAATTGTTCCATTTTGCATATAAAGTACTGATTGTAATATTGATACATCTATGGTGATAAATTTCCAATAATTTTTCAAATCCCATTTATTTCATTAAAATATAAATCTTTTATTCATTTAGTTTGAAATAAATGGCTTTTAACTAATTTCATAATACTTTTGAAATATCACCTTTCATTGGCCATTTTTTTAAAGCATTTAGAAAATGGTTGTTGTTTTCAGTCAAATATAGACTTTGGTCTGTCCGCATTTTATTTTATTATTATTAATATTTATAAATGGTGGAAAAATATTCATACTTAATCCATAACGTACATAATATATGACTCTGTTATTACATAAGTCACCTTTTTATTATCATAAAAATTATGTTTTTACTGATTTTTATTAACTCAATATGATAAATTTTGTGCTTTGAGCAATAAATGTCCGCATTTCATTTATTTAGTATTTATTTTAACAAAATTCTTTGTATTTATAAGAATTTTTATTTAAATAAGAAATCCAAATGTCGCTGTTAATAAAGAAGAAAGTTACAAAAAAAAGTTACAAAACGAGTAGACCCATATTATCAAATATGGAAAAACGACAAATCCAAAAAAGACGTCGTATGAAATATCATCTTTTAAAGCAAAAAAACGAGGTCTGATTATCGAGCCTACTGATTACAAAATGTGCATTACATAAAAAAAAAAAAAAAAAAAAAAAAAAAAAAAAAAAAAAAAAAACTGCAAATATTGATTTTTTTTTCCGTTTGTGCAGTTGCGACTTCAAAAGGTGCGCTATGTTGCAAAAATATATAAGCGACTATGAAAACACACTTGTTAAACGTTCATGCTCAGTTTTACAAATAAATATGGCACATATATGCCCTATACACACCGAGGTACCTAATTGGTGCCAAAATGGCGTTCAGTTGCCTAACATGCTGGTTATCATATAAATGTTATAATAAATTGTTTGTTCTAAAAATATTATCATTTATTGATTGTTATTTCTTTTTTTTAATTACAGAAAATGTTTGTTTATTCCTTATTTTTTCATTTTGAAATAAATATATAACGTGTTATTATAACATGCTATATGTATCTGGTAATCAAAACTATGTTTTCGCCTAATTGGCATAAAAAATCTCGCCAAACCCGGTGCTTATATCTCTAGTATATTATCTCAAGTATTTTATTTATGTATACTATCATTGTTTTTACATACCGCTTACTTCTTGTATATAAAAATAGGTAAGTGGCTCCTTTATGCAGTATAAATTGTATAAATCTTTAAAAAATAGCCCCCGTTGCCCCTTTTTGGATCGAATTAAAAAAAAAAAATCAATGTATAATTCCAGTATTGCTCCCAGGTATGCATACATATTCCAAATTTCAAAGTTGTATGCCAACAGGAAATGGATGGAAAATGGGAAAAGATGTCACATATGCACCAGAGTACATAATTGGCGTCAAAATGGCATTATTTTAACCTGAGATGGTAACACAGCTTTATTTATTTATTATTTGTTTATTTACTCATAAAATGATTATTTACTTTCATTTCCTTTTTTAAATTATATAAAATATTTCTTTTTATAGTTATTAATTATTATTATTATTTTATCTACTGGAAATTTTTTTGAAAATAGAAAATAATTTAAAAATGTGTATGTAAGCGTTATTTGAAAACGGAGTTTACGTCAAATGGGCTTTGAAAAAAATTGCGCCAAACCTGATGCGCTTGATGTATCCGTGCCGAAAAATTAGTAAACAGAATTGACTTCCACACACACAAACAAAATATAAGTTAAAGAAAACATGCAATAAAAATAAATATAAAGGGAAAATGATGTCATAAAAGAAACTTTTAGGTAGATTTCGTATGAAATATTAGGTAGATTTCGTATGAAATACTACCTATTGCATTGTCTCCCATGTTGGAATTTCTGAAAAATTTTTGCGGATCTACACGAATCATGACTCCTAGACCCCAAAACTACCATCAGTAAAAAAGTTTATCTATCTATCTATCTATCTATCTATCTATCTATCTATCTATCTATCTATCGGTGTATATCACTTTCTTCTAGACACGATAACTTCCATAATTATGCTCAGATCTTCATCAAACTTTTACATAAAATCAAAGGGCTAAAAATCTCGGTTAAGTTCGTTAATGGGCAAAATCGGACCAAGGAGGTGAAAGTTAGGAGGGTTTTTGTGAAAACAGAAAAAACGCGATAACTTTTTAATTAAAATAGATATCGAATCAGTTTAAAGTTTATATTACTTCTAAAAAATGAGGAAAAAGTTTATGCGTGACAGATTTTTGATAAAGTTAAAAGTGGGCTCAAGGGGCGAAAAAAACATGGTTTTTGGGAGAAAAAAAATCATAACTTCGTCAATTCTCAAGATATCAAATCCAACTAAATTTTATATAAATGTACTCAATATTATCTAAAACTTTTGTATTTACAAGTTTTTGATAGGACCAATTTTTACCGATGAAAAAAATTAAAAACGAAAAGAAAAAGGGGGGAGGAAAAAGAAAAAAAACCATAACTTACTCAATTCTTAAGCAATTAAATCTAATTAAATTTATTTTACATCTTCACAATAATATCTACAATTTTTATATTGACAAGTTTTTCATAGAACCAATTCTTATAGCAAAAATAAATTAAACAAAAATAGGAGTTGGAGAAAAAACCTCAAATCCAAACTGCTTATATTCTGACTCATTTTAAAATTCATTTTTGATTTTAAACGCATCCAAATGACAGATCCTATTATTTAGCAACTATATAATGCGACGTATTGGCCAATTTTTTGATAAAGGCAGAATATATTTTTAAAAAGGCTGCCAAAAAAGGTATTTTGAACAGATTTCCCGAAGTTTTCATCATTAAAAAATTCATTAAGTATAACAAATTGCGTTTTTTATGCGTCATTTTTAAATTCATTTTTGTTCTCAAACCCATCCAATTTACAGGTCCTATTATTTAGGAACTATATAACTTGACGTATTGGGCGGTTTTTTGATAAAGGCAGAATATATATTTTAAAAGGCTGCCAAAAAGGGTATTTTGAACAGAATTTTACGAAGTTATCGTGATTAAAATTTGCGGAAATTTAAGAAATTGCGTTTTTACCGAGTCATTTTTAAATCTTTTTTTGTTCTCAAACGCATCCAATTTACAGGTTCTCTTATTTAGGAACTATATAATGTGACGGAGTGGCCAGTTTTTTGATAAAGGCAGAATATATTTAAAAAAAGGCTGCCAAAATGGGCACTTCGCACAAAATTTCCCAAAGCGACATGATTAATGAACTGTGGGTATTCAAATAACAAATTGGTTATTTTATGACTCATTTTTAAATCCAATTTTGCTCTGACACACATTCAATTGACAGTTTTTTGTTACTTAGGAACTATATAATGTGCGTATTCGTCGATTTTTTGATAAAGGGTGAATATATATATTTTAAAAGCTGTCAAAGTAAGCACTTCGCAAAAAAATTTCCCAAAGCGATCATGATAAAAGAATTGAGGTTGTATTCAAATAACAAATTGTTTATTTTATGACTCATTTTTAAATTCAATTTTGCTCTCAAACGCATTCAATTGACAGTTATTTGTTATTTAGGAACTGTGTAATGTGCCGTATTGGTCAGAGTTTTGATAAAGGCTAAATATATATTTAAAAAAAATCTGTCAAAGTTGGCACTTCGCACAAAATTTCTCAAAGCGATCTTGATTAAAGAATTGTGGATGTATTAAAATAATAAATTGGTTATTTTATGACTCATTTTTAAATTCAATTTTGCTGTCAAACGAATTTAATTAACAGTTTTTTGTTATTTAGGAACTATATAATGAGCATATTGTTCAATTTTTTAAATAAAGTAAGAATATAATTCAAAATATATTGCCAAAATGGGCATTTGAGTAAAAATAGGCTTTTTTTTTTTTTTTTTTTTTTTTTTTTTTTTTTTTTGAGATGAAAACTTTTCGAAATCTACCTCCGCCTATAGGCCATGCCGAAAGGGATTTTTTATTTTAAAATGTAATTGTTTCTAATTTTCACACGCGAAACATATAAAATATTCTTTTAGCGATCAAAAAATGCTATTAAGAGATTATCACAAAATCTCAAAATCAAAGTTTTTATGACATTTTTTTTAATATAAAAAAATAACAGTTTTATTTTCCTGCATGATTAAATTTTGAAATTTTTTAATATAAAAAAATAACAGTTTTATTTTCCTGCATGATTAAATTTTGAAATTTTTTATTGCATTCAATATTTTTGAGTGCGTAAATGATTACTATTTATTCCATGTACTGATTCGGTTATCTACGAAAATATCCAGCCGGTGAAAATCACGCGCACCAAATTTCTATGATGTATGCAAATAAATTGTGCTTTTTTATCAGTTTTTTTAATATAACTTTTAAACTATTTGGAATTAATTTTTAAAAGTAGGTGCATTCACCAGATTACCTTCATAGGTACCTTCTGGTACAAACAGAATCGAAATCCTACAAGTACTTTTTGAGATTTGCTTGACGAAAGAATTTTTTTGACTTTTAATATCGTTACGTACTCTGAGTATAAGACTTCGCTACGCTCAGACAATAATTCAAATAAAAAACTTTCAAAATATTGAAATATAACTATTAGCTCATTAAACATGAATATTTCTTCAAATCTTAATTGAAAGTGCCACAAATGCTTTTTAATGGATGCATTTCTGGTTTTTACAAAATTTTGGGTATATCAAAATGCTTCAATTTATTTCTTTCATGTTACAATAAATAAATTTGAAAGAAGTTTCGTTTTTATATAACCGCAGAACCATATGATAACGATTTGAAGTTGCTCTTTTTATGATTTGAAGCGGCATTGAAACTGCGCTTTGATTCTTTTTTTATAGATGTCTGGCGTGGAACATTTTTAATTTTTTTTTTCTGGTATGTTTCATATCTTTTACGTAATTTTATAAATTGAACAATATTTCAAACATGTTAGTAAAGTATTCCGTTATCAAATGATATATTGCCATCCTTTTGAGAAATTTTCTTGTTTCGCTGTTTGAAAAATAAAGTTATAAATAATTTTTCAAAAGAGTTTCAAGATAAAATTTAATTATTACTAAAAATATAAACGAAATGAATTGCGGAAGTCTCTTTTAAAAATCATGTTTTCAAGGATCTGGCTGACAACGTTAAAATTTTAAATGCACTTCCAAACATTTAAAGTTCTCATTTAAGAAAAGCATTTTTCTTTTCATTTTTTACAAAGGGCTCTATTTAAAAGTAAAATGTTGAAATGCTATGGATACTTTAACCAATGTATAAAAAAGAATAATAAAAAATGACAATTTTAATCCACTATAGGTATATGTTGTATTAAAATTGTAACTTTTTTATAAACATTTTTATATAGAACGCAGTTTTTATTTCTCTTAGGGCCTATCCATAAATGATGTCACCCTTTTTTCAATATTTTTTAACCCCTACTCCTGTTTTTCACGTATGTCACATTTCCTAGTCCCCCTTTCACATGTCACACTACATTACATAAACATACACTTGCAGTTCATAAACAAGAAACTATGTTATAGATCATATTTTAAATTTCATTTTTAAATTTCATCTACGCATCTTAATGACATTAGTGAGCATAATAATAAAAATGATTCGTGTACTTAATTTGTGAAGTATAAGATTAAGGTTTACAATAAAACAGTGCATTTAATGTACAAAAATAACAAAATTTTAATATGACAGAGCAATTGAAAACAGTAGTATTGTGGTATTTAGAATAGAATTTAATATATTTGGCTTTAAATCTTTATGAGCACAAAATACTATAATTCAAAATAACTTCAAAATTTAATTTGCTGATATTTAATGCTTTTGTTTAAACCAAAATGTTTAATGTCACATTTCTTCTTACTTTCTCTTACCCACTTTGACACAAATTGCCACAATTTCATGACCCTCCCCCCTCTCCTCCTCCAAGCGTGACATCGTTTGTGGACGGTCCGTAAATGTTTTCGTTCATTCTCTGTGATTTAGAATAAATAATTTTTTGGGGATTTTTGTTTTGATTTTAAGGCATATCTTCTGCTCAAGATTCTGAGCAGGAGAACGCATTGTCTCCCTTTTTATTTATACCCTTTTTTACTATACAGTCTGTCTCTCAACGGTGGCCCAATGGCTAATTTCTAAACCGTTAGTCCTAGGAATATAGTTACAGCTGCAAAATTACATTAAATTAAACTTTTTTACCAAAAATAGAACCGACTACAAAAACTACTGCAAAGTAAAAAATAATTTTTTATAGAATAATTAATAAGAAATTAAACAAAGAGCATTGTATTTACCATGCGTTTGTTAGATTTATGTACATTAAATGGATTTTTTGGAGTCGGTGCCAGCCGAGCCAAGTTCAAAATTAAAGCTAAGTTTCTAATATTGAATAATTGCATTTAACTTGGCTCTGCTGGCACCGACATCCCGAGTGCATTCAGTTCGGCGAACTTATTCAAGATCAATGTTACTTTTAATTTGCGAGACATCATTAATTTTATTAGTTTTTGTCTAATTACTAAAAAGTACTTAACCAACTTCGATGAAATGGAAACGATACCAATTCCAGAGTAACCTCTTTCATTTAACACAAATACTAGTTTAATCGGTTGGATAGTTTCGGTGTAATCGGTGAACACACATAAGAAAAAATACATACACGTCGAATTGATGATAATATCCTCTCCTTTTTTTTTAAGTCGGTTAAAAAAAATTAATACGGAAAAAAATACGGTATATTATTTACTTATTTTAAGAACCCTACTTTCCCACTACCGCGACCGGATATTTCCGATCACTAGGCTGCAGCTTTCACTGCAGTTGAAGATTTATTTAAATTAATATAATTCTAAAAATATAATCCAATTTTAAGAAATTAAGTTATGATTGATAATTTCAAGGCTTATAAACATATACATGTAGGTCAGCAGTGGGGTTCGAACTCATGATCTTTTTCGAGAATCAAAGCTTAAATCAAACGCCTTAGACCACTCGACTATCCTGACTGCAATCTGTCCGGCGAATTTTTTCAACGTCATGTTACTTTTCGCAAGTCTATTATTTTAGTACTTCTCACTGATAAAAAGATCTCTGATACTCTGTGCTAACGGTTAAATACAAAATATTCTTAATAGCATAATTAGTATTTAATTTGTAAAATATATATATACAAATTATAATATGGAAAAGGTTACGGTATACATGTAGGTCAGGAGTGGGGTTCGAACCCACGATTCCTTTCGAGAACCAGAGCTTAGGGCTGGCGCCTTAAGCCGCTATCAGATTCACCAACATTTAGTAAGACTTTTGAGCCAACACTCTATTTCCTCCAACTTTTCGGGAAATATCCTCCCAACTTCCAGTGTAATAGCAAACTGCAATGTCTCCCAGACTTTTTTCCACTCGTTCAAAAAAATCTGGCCTAGCTTAGATCTTTCATCCAACATCGAACGTTTCAACGAATCAGAGGTAAGCGATTGATACGAGTAGGCGATAAATGTTAACTCCTGGCATGAGTAGAAACTGGTTTTACGGCTTTTCCTCCGAATTTTTCAAAGACAGTTGCAAACCTTTGTCTCCCTTTGAACGGGAAAATGTTGGAGTTAAAATCCGCTGAAAAGTTTGTCTCGCCTAAAGTCCGTGTGTCTAATAGGAGCTTTAGACCGCTCGGCCATGTTGTCTGCGATTCGTGTAGCGAACTTATTCAACACTTTTGATTTTCGAGAAATCACTAATTTTATTAGTTTTTGCCTAATTACTAAAAAAGTACTGAACCAATTTCGATGAAACTGAAGTGGTACCAATCCGAGAGCATCTTCTTTCATTTAACACCAAAATCAAGTTAATCGGTTGCATGGTTTCGGAGTAATCGGTGAACATACATAAAAAAAAAATACATACGCGTCGAATTGATAACCTCCTCTCCTTTTTGGAAGGCGGTTAAAAAGGCGAAGAATTGTTTTTTAAGTAATTTAGGTAAAAAAAAATAATATATTAACCACTTAATCGTCATGCCCGAGACATTCACGGGCTGCAAGCTTCACGGCTCTTAGTCTGAATTGTTTGATACTAACCAGTTTTATAAAATAGAGTAATTGGTTTTATCCTGGTATCATGGCGTATTAACCAGTGTATTTCTGATGTTTTAAAATTGCCAGCTTTTCTCCCATTTTTCGAAAGAACTCAAATTTTATTTCTTTTAAATATTCTATTTCAAAAACCCGAATGATTTTTATTTTTTTTATATTTAGGAAATCAGTAATTATTATTTGTCCTCAGATCACAATAACATTTTTCCATAGCTTAAAACACAATTTCAATACAGAAGATATTTTTTCAACTCTTAATATAAAGGAAATCCCATGTTTTTATAAATCCATTTCAGATATTTTGAAGGCGTCAAGCATATTAACATATTTAAATTTATTTCCGTTATTTCAGAATACGTAACTCTTAAAGAAGTTTTGTTTCGATATCAACGAAGAAACAGATGATAAAATAACTGGAAGTGCATCTTTTCATTCGCAAACTCTACCTTTGGAAAACTTGTTTGTATTCTCTCTCATAGCTTTATCACATGAAACATTTTCAATTTCGGGGTATGTTTTATCTGTTTGCATATTTTTCTCGGGTAGATGTTGAACCAAAACGCTTCGAATATATTTTAAAAAATAGTTTGAAGATGAAAATGTGTTAATATTTAATCTTCAAAACATAATAACATTTTTCCATCGATTGAAATATAACCTTAACACAGAAGATTAATTTTAGAAATCTTAATATAAAGCAAATGCCATAAATATTCATATGTGTTTCTGGATCCATTTGAGATATTTTGAAGATGCCAGACATATTAAAATATTTAAATTTATTTCCTTTATTTTAGAATGCGTAAATCTTAAAGAAGTTTTGTTTCTTTATCGCATAGGAACAGGTGAAAGAATAACTGGAAGTGCATTTTTTTTATTGGCAAGCTTTACCTTTAAAAACGTGTTTCTATTCTCTGTTATAGTTATCTCTCGTGTGAAACATTTTCAATTTTGGGGTATTTTAAGCTATTGCATAGCTTTTATCGCGGGCTTTGAGTTGAGCGCGGCGACCGAATGTAGAAATTCCCTAACGCGAAAAAAACCTAACACTCCTAACAGCCTGACACTCGGCTAACGTCGTTTCAGTTCGGCAGACTTCGGCACGGTATCCTTCGGTAGACTTCGGCACGATATCCTTCGGTAGACTTCGGCACGATATCCTTCGGTAGACTTCGGCAGACATTGACGCGGTATTTTTCAGATATTTAGAGGATATCAAGCCTCAAACTTATGTTTCTTATTTCAATTACCATAAATCTATAGTTTCAATGATAAAAATTCCTGATTAGCCTACATGTATTGTAAGATAATAAAAATGTTTTAAACCATATTAATTTCTCATTTATTCAATAAAGAAAAAAATTTGTTTTCTTATTGCTTATCACGCTCAAAAAGTGCAACTTGAATTAATATCAAAGAAAATGAAAAAAACTTGAATTAATATCAAAGACAAAAGAAAAAAAAAACTGCATAAATAAAAAATATATAAATAATTATAATTTTTTTTCCAAATTTGTAGAATGTGTATAGAAAAGAATGGTCTTAAGATAAAACAAGGGTGGATAATGTAGCTTTTGGTGATTGGAGACCCGCCCCATGGTGAGGATCGAAAATTTTAAAATGCTTATAACTCGCGATCTAATTTTTGTAGCGCGGCTAAATTTTGTTTGGTAATTTATTATGAGACAGTGTTAATTTTTGGTGACAGGAGACTTCCCCCCCCCCCCCACAGTGAGGGTCAAAAAATTTAAAATGCTTATAACTCGCGATCTAGTTTTTGTAGCGCGGCCAAATTTTCTTTGGTAATTTATTATGAGACAGTGTTAATTTTTGGTGACAGGAGATCCCCCATGGTGAGGGTCAAAAAATTTAAAATGCTTATAACTCGCGATCTAATTTTCGTAGCGCGGCCAAATTTTGTTTGGTAATTTATTATGAGACAGTGTTAATTTTTGGTGACAGGAGACCCTCCATGGTGAGGGTCGAAAAATTAAAAATGCTTATAACTCGCTATCTAATTTTCGTAGCGCGGCCAAATTTTGTGTGGTAATTTATTAAGCTATTGCATAGCTTTTATCGCAGGTTTTGAGCGCGGCGAAAGAATCTAGATATTCCGTAACGAGAAAAAACCCAACTCTCCGGCTAACGTCGTTTCAGTTTGGCAGACTTCGGCACGGTACCCTTCGGTAGACTTCGGCAGACATTGATGCGGTATTTTTCAGATATTTAGAGGGTATCAAGTCTCAAATTTATGTTTCTTATTTCAGCTACCATAAACATATAGTTTCAATGATAAAAATTCCTGATTAACCTACATGTATTGTAAGAGAATAAAAATATTTTAAACGATATTAACTTCTCATTTATTCAATAAAAGAAAAAAAATTGTTTTGCTATTGGTCATCACTCTCAAAAAGTGTAACTTGAATTAATATCAAAGAAAAAGAAAAAACTTGAATAAATATCAAGGACAAAAAAAAAACTGCATAAATAAAAAATAAATAAATAATTATAATTGCATGAGTTGATAAAAAATGCTATGCAATAGCTTTACCGCGGCAGTCCCCGAGTGCCACACGTATTTTTATCTGTTTGTATAGTTTTGAAGATTGAAAAATATTTCAAAGATTTTACTAAAATGCTCGAGTATCAAACATAGTAGATTGCTGTCTTTTTGAGAATTTTTCTCGTGTAGATGTTTGAAACAAAACGCTTCGAATGTATTTAAAAAATATTTTCAAGATGAAAATTTGTTAATATTCAATCTTCAAAACACAATAATATATACAGGGTGATTAAAAAAAGATGGGAAAATTTTTAAGGGGTAATAGATACTTCAAGACAAACAATATTAATTAGGAAACCAAGGGTCCCAAGCGTTTTCCAAAGGAGATAGCCGCCATTAAAGTTTAGGGTCCAAAATTTCAAATAAACATAAAAAACGGAAAAATTGGTCAATTGATTTGCGGTTTTAACTAAAACTATTCTTTATGTTGGTATTTTCTTGAAAATAAATTATAAAGATAAATTCCGAAAAATGACGATAGAGGGTGTTTTAGACTTTGGAGTAACGAACAACTGTTTTTTGCCGTTATTTTTTGCATCTCATTAAATGGTTTCGCAAGCTTAGACATAAACTTAAATTTTGAGCTCAAAATCTGAATAGTTGGGACTAGTTAAGTAGTTCAAACTGAACTGTGTTCAGAGGGTTCAAATTTTAAATGATTATAAAAAACGGAAAAATTGGTCGATTGATTTGCGGTTTTCACTAAATCTATTCTTTATGTCGGTATTTTATTGAAAATAATTTATAAAGCTAAATTCTAAAAAATGGCGATAGAAGGCGCTTTAGACTTTGGAGTTATGAAAAACTATTTTTTACCGTTATTATTTGCGGCTCGTTAAATTTTTTAGAAGCTTAGACGTAAACTTAAATCTTGCGCAGAAAATCTGAATCACTAGTAGTGGTTCAGTAGCGCAAGCTGAACTGTGTTCAATGGGGGTGGGAATTTCAAATTTCAAATGATTATAAAAAACGAAATAATTCGTCGATTTGTTTCCGGTTTTCGCTAAATCTATTCTTTATGTCACTATTTCCTTGAAAATAAATTTTAAAGATAAATTTTTAAAAATTTCGTTTGAGTGTGCCCTTAACTTTAGAGTAACCAACAACTATTTTTAAACGTTCTTTTTTCTAACTAATTAAGTGCTTGGAAAAGCTTAGACTTAAATTTTGAGCTCAAATTCTGAATAGTTAGGAGGGGATAAGAAGGGCAAACTGAACTGTGTGCAAGAGTTGAAATGTTACTCTCCCCACTCCTCGAACACAGTTCAGTTTTGCGCTACATAATTACTCACAACGATTCAGATTTTGAGCTCAAAATTTAACTATAAGCTTTTACAAGCATTTATTAGAGACAAAAAATGCCAGTTAAAAATAGTTGTTGGTTACTCTACAGTTTAAGGCGCCCTCTAACGGAATTTTTTGAAATTTATCTTTAAAATTTATTTTCAAGGAAATACTGGCATAAAGAATAGTTTTGTTTTGGCGAAAACCGTAAACGAATCTACCATTTTTTTCCGTTTTTTATGATAACTTGAAATTTGAACTTCCCCACCCCCATTGTACACAGCTCAGTTTGCTCTACTTAACCACTCCCAACGATTCAGATTTTTTACGCAAAATTTAAGTTTATGTCTAAGCTTCTAAAAAAATTTAACGATATGCAAATAATAACGGTAAAAAATAGTTTTCCCTTACTCCAAAGTCTAAAGCGACCTCTATCGTCATTTTTTGAAATTTAGCTTTATAGTTTATTTTTAATAAAATACCGACATAAAGAATAGATTTAGTGAAAACCGCAAATCAATCGACCAATTTTTACGTTTTTTATAATCATTTGAAATTTGAACCTCTGAACACAGTTCAGTTTGTGCTACTTAACCACTCCCAATTATTCAGATTTTGAGCTCAAAATTTAAGTCTAAGCCTGTGAAGTCATTGAATGAAATGCAAAAAATAACTGCAAAAAACAGTTGTTCGCTACTCCAATGTCTAAAGCGCTCTCTGTCGACATTTTTCGAAATGTATCTTTATAATTTATTTTCAAGAAAGTACCAACATAAAGAATAGTTTTAGTGAAAACCGCAAATCAATGGACCAAATTTTCCGTTTTTTATGTTTATTTGAAATTTTGGACCCTAAACTTTAATGGCGGCTATCTCCTTTGGAAAACGCTTGGGACCCTTGGTTTCCTATTTAATATCGTTTGTCTTGATGTATACTATTACCCCTTAAAAATTTTCCCATCTTTTTTGAATCACCCTGTATTTCCATCGATTGAAATATAACCTTAACACTATAACTGCTGGGTATTTTACTCAAGTTTCATAAAAAGAGTTTCTCACCAGAATTTTGATTTTAAACTATTTAACTTACTTAATTAGTCTATTTTTCTGCTGCACACATTTAACATATCTTATGAAGAAAATTCTGGTTCGAATCGATTATTATCAATCTGGCAGGGGTCATTTTGACCCCCAATGGCAGTTTTAGTGTTAATACAGAAGATTATTTTTAGAAATCTTAATATAAAGGAAATGCCACAAATATAGATATGTTTTACTCGATCCATTTGAGATATTTTGGAGATGTCAGGCACACTAAAATAGTTAAATTTATTTCCTTTATTTCAGAATGCGTAAATCTTAAAGAAGTTTTATTTCTATATCAGCATAGAACCAGATAATAGAATTGTAAGTGCATCTTTTTATTCGCAAGCTTTACCTTTGGAAAAATTTGTTTGTATTCTCTTTTATAACTCTCTCGCGTGAAGCATTTTCATTTTGGGTATATTTCATCTGTTTGCATATTTTTAAAAATTTAAGAATATTTTAAAGATGTTACTGAAATGCTCGGTTATCAAATAGCAGATTCCTGTTCTTTTGAGAATTTTTCTCGGTTAGATGTTTGAAACAAAACGCTCCGAATATATTTTAAAAAATAGTTTCTAATAACGTGTATGACACAGCTTCAACTTGTGCTGTGTTATAACTTGCTTTATAAACGAAATGTGTTAGGGAAGTCTGATCTTTCAATTCTATTTTCAACAAACTAACTGATAACATGAGGCTATTTCCATGAGTACTTGTAGTGTAAGTCACAGGCTACGATTTTTGGCTACCAGTATTATAGAACAAAAAAAAATGTGATTAATTTTATTGGCACATTCTTATTAATTGAATAAGACCAAGCAGACTTTTCGAAAATAACGGTGGTTAACAAGCATAGCAATTAATAAGTTATCTGACTTACACTACAGAACCCATGGAATTAGCCATGAAAGCTTCAAATCTATTTCAGAATATGTTTCAAGTACACGTTTAGAAATTTTTTTAAAGGTTTTATTTTAAAGAAAATATAAAAATACATTGCTGGCGTATTAACCAGTGTATTTTCTGATGTTTTAAAATTGTCAGCTTTTCATTCATTTTTCAAAAGAACTCAAGTTTCATTTATTTAAACATTCAATTTTAAAAACCCGAATTATTATTATTTTTTTTATATTTAGGAAAATAAAAAGTAATTAGTATTAGTCTTCACATCACAATAACATTTTTCCACAGCTTAAAATACAATCTCAATACAGAAGATTTTTTTTTTTCAAATCTTAATATAAAAGAAATGCCACAAATATAGATACGTTTTTATGGATCCATTTGAGGTATTTTGAAGATGCCAGGCATATTAAAATGTTTAAATTTATTTCCGTTATTTTAGAATACGTAAATCTTAAAGAACTTTTGTTTCTATATCAGCACAGAACCAGATGATAGAATAACTGGAAATACATCTTTTTAGTCACAAGCTCTACCTCTGGAAAACTTGTTTGTATTCTCTTTAATAGCTCTCTCCCGTCAAATATTTTCAATTTTTAGGCATGTTTTATCTGTTTGCATAATTTTGCTGATTGAAGAATATTTTAAAGGATTTGAAGTATTTTTGAATTATTATTAATAATTTAAATGATTTATTTTGAAATACTTTTGAATTTTTTAAAGAATTTTGAAATTTGAAATATTTTAATATTTAGGCATGTTTTATCTGTTTGCATAATTTTGCTGATTGAAGAATATTTTAAAGGATTTGAAGTATTTTTGAATTATTATTAATAATTTAAATGATTTATTTTGAAATACTTTTGAATTTTTTAAAGAATTTTGAAATTTGAAATATTTTAATATTTATTTATGAAATATCGAGCACTAAAGTGCTCTGTTAGAAGATAGTAGATTCCTGTCTTTTTTTAGAATTTTTCTCGGGTAGATGTTTGAAACAAAACGCTTTGAATATATTTTTTAAAATAGTTTCAAGATGAAGTTGTGTTAGTATTTAATCTTCAAAACACTATAACATTTTTCCATCGATTGAAATATAACCTTAATACAGAAGATTAATTTTAGAAATCTTAATATAAAGCAAATGCCATAAATATTTATATGTGTTTCTGGATCCATTTGAGATATTTTGTAAATGCACGGCATATTAAAATATTTAAATTTATATCCTTTATTTCAGAATGCGTAAATCTTAAAGAAGTTTTGTTTCTATATCGCATAGAACCAGATGATAGAATTGTAAGTGCATCTTTTTATTCGCAAGCTTTACCTTTGGAAAACTTGTTTGTATTCTCTTTTACAGCTCTCTCGCGTGAAATATTTTCAATTTTGGGTATATTTCATCTGTTTGTATATTTTTAAAGATTTAAGAATATTTCAGAGATTTACTGTAGTGCTCGGTTATCGAATAGTATATTCCTGTTGTTTTGAGTATTTTTCTCGGGTAGTTGTTTGAATCAAAACGCTCTGAATATATTAAAAAAAAATAGCTTCAAGATGAAGCCGTGTTATAACTTGCAATATAAACGAAATGTGTTAGGAAAGTCTGATTTTTCAATTCTATTTTTAATAAACTGAAAACATGAAAGTTTTAAATCTATTTCAGAATACGTTTTAAGTATACATTTAGAAATTTATTTTTTTCTTTTTTAAAAAGATTTTATTTTAAAGAAAATATAAAAACACTTTAATGGCGTATTAACCAGTATATTTCTGATGTTTTGAAATTGTCCCATTTTTTCCTTATTTTTTGGAAAAACTCAAATTTTAAAAGTATAAAATATATGACGGGATGAAATTTTCGCCTTCTTTTCACACAAAATATATAATATGAACTTTAAAATGCTTTACTTAAAAGGCGATTAAAATAATCAAATATATATGTTAATAGTTAATTTTATTTAAAAACATCTTAGTACTTTCAACCCTTTCGTCAGGCTCTTCCTCAGGGTATTTTTTCTCTATTTATACAAATACATGATTCCGTTTTGAACGGAATCATGATTCCATCTATTCCGCAATTGTCTAAAAAATACATGATTCCGTTTTGAACGGAATCATGTATTTGTAAATGTATTTTTGTATGTATTTTTTCTAAAATTATAATAGTATTAAATATAAAAACATTCGCGAGTCCTGGCCCAGAGAAATTGTTAACCAAAAGTATCCGAATTTTCCATGTCTACTATTGAAGAAATATAACATTCAATGTAAAATAATCCGTATTTTATATACCACAAAAGTTATGTTGAAATGCTAATTAAATTATTTTACCTCCGTTTATTTCTATTGGAGAATCATAAGGTAAGTGTACCAATAGTGGGCCACCAGTTTTCAAAGTTGAAAAAATTTTTCTAGTCACCCCTGTCAGATAACACACTAATTGCTGATTGGCTGGAACCTTTATCTGTCTATCCTTATCAGACAAAGGGGCAACTTCAGTATTTTGATAGTCTTTGAGCTAGAAGCAATGTTGCCAGTTGGGCTAGTTATTTTAAATTCAGATTCTTGACTGGCACCACTTTTTTTGAAATAGTAAAATGCGCCTTATTTAATGACATATTAATAAAGGCGAAAACAAACGGAATTTTGCCGTTTCAAAAAAGTGGTGCTAATCAAGAAATTTGAATTTTTAAAAAGTAGCCCACTGGCAACACTGGCTAGAAGGGTGTTTTTTCTTCCTGTCTTAAAATACAAGGATTTTGTGGCGCATTCTTACTGCTTTCCTTAAGAGGTAAGTTTTCATTCAACATTATTTTCTTTAAAAGTATATTGTATTTTATATTAAAATGTCACATTTCTTATACACTGTATAAATGAATACTTTATTCCTTATGCTTAAAAGGTATAAAACTAACATATTATTAAGTTGGGGGGTGGCCCACTTCTGGGTCATTAAATTCCAAGTTGTTCCAGTAGTGCACCAGGTGACCCACTACTATATCCAAGAAGAATCTGAAGTAAAAGCGAGACAATTTATACTTGTCTCAATAATCGGAGGAAAAAGAAATACAGAAAAATATGTGTATTTGTGTGTAGTTCAAGAAATTCAAGAAACAATAATATTTGTTCAAGGATTGAAGTCAACTGGAAATAAAAAAGACTTTGTCATTAAGGAAAATGATGTCTTTGGCATAAATTCTTCCGATGTGGTTGGAGTGGTACCGCAAACAGAACTCACAAAAACAGATCGCCAACTTTTGTATTAAAAAAAAAAAAAATAATAATGGCTGTAAAAGAGAAAAAAAATGCAGTTAAATTTAAATCCCACTTACATTGTTTTTTTATTTTTATTTTTTTTCTTTCTTTCTCTTTATTTTTTTTATAAATATAATAGATTTGCTCAAGAGCATGAAATGGAAGTTCCTCTCGAAGTTCCAGAATGCATTCAAACCGGTAAGATTGCGCCTTAATATCGGTACACGTACACTTAATGCACCGATAAAGATTATTTTGCACCGTACGTTCTAGCCCACATCCGGAAACATATCACTATTGTCCCAAAACGACCCAACTTTCATTTCAAAATATTTATTTTGCTAAAATGTTTATTTATTTATTTATTTTATTGAACAGCACACATCTCACTTGTGTGTATTAAAATATTTAAATGAATGAGAATTTAACCCCTTGAGGGACCAGCAATAATACCTTTGCAATATTGAATTCTCACCGGAAAAATTAAAAAATTCTCCTAAAAAATTTTTTTCAAGCTAAAATTTATTTCACCACCCCACAAGGAGTTAAGAACAAATCTATTTGAAAATAAACAAACTATTTTCTTCAGGTAATGCCAGTATTTTGATAATTTTCCGATCTCTCACATATTTAAAATCGGAAAATTTATTTTAAACAATGCAACCTAACAATTGCTCTAATTTTACTATAAATGAAACACAGGCGGATCAAAATTGCAAAGCCTCCCTATGGAGATTTACTGCGCATGCACATTTAGTGCTGTAGTGGTAACCAGGATTGTCAGTACAGCGTTAAAAAGAATCGCCAAGTACACGGGCGGATCGAAACTGCAAAGCCTCCCTATGGAGATTTACTGAGAATGCTCATTTACTGTCGATTTATGCAATATTTTTAGCTCCGTATTTTTCGATTTATACAACCTTTTTAGCTTCGAACTTTCCGATTTATTCAAAAATTTTAGCTCCGGATTTTTCGATTTATTCAACATTTTTAATTCCGAGTTTTTCGATTTATGCAAATTTTTTTAGCTCCCGGTTTTTCGATTTATGAAGAACTTTTTAGCTACCGAAACTCATTTCTAAAATTTTCAAAAAAAAAAAAAAAAAAAAAAACAATCATTAAGAAATTATTTTACGCATATACAGATATTTTTATTTAATTTTTTCGGGACTATTTTTTACCCACTTGGAAATTTTCAACTGTTATTTACTCTATTATATCACATTATACAATGCGTGGTTGAACAGGCTTTGATTTTAGAAAACTTAAAGTTTTATCTTAAAAAAAAAAAAAAAAAATACACAAACAAGTTT
The DNA here is from genome assembly GCA_964019185.1 of Maratus speculifer. Lineage (NCBI taxonomy): Eukaryota > Metazoa > Arthropoda > Arachnida > Araneae > Salticidae > Maratus > Maratus speculifer. The sequence goes on along the minus strand of OZ025296.1, from coordinate 13,475,924 downwards.
AAACTTGAAAAGCTTATTCTAGTATTCAAATTAGTTGTGATGTCAAAACATTTTACTTCTACCCACATAGCATGCATGGTCACAGTGACTTCACTGTGAGTCACTGTGGTCACGCAACATCTGTGACCAAAATGCCACCCCTCAGTAACGTCACATTGTGACTGAAATGTGACGTCACATCTGTGACCAAAATGTCACCCCTCAGTGACGTCACATTGTGACTGAAATGTGACCTTCTTAGAAAATTAAAAAATATATACAAAAATTCTTCAAAAGATGTTATTTAATGGAAAAAATATTTTTCTGTCAATTGAAAAAGTTTTTGTGACGTCACTGTACCAAAAGGCCACTACTCAGTGAATTCACATTGTGACTGAAATGTGACCTTCTTAGATAATTAAAAAAAAAATACAAAAATTCTTCAAAAGATGTTATTTAATGGAAAAAATATTTTTCTGTCAATTGAAAAGTTTTTGTGACGTCACTGTAATGCCACTGCAAATAACGCCCTCATAGCATGTATGGTCACAGTGGTCACGTCACACCTGTGATCAAAATGCAACCACTTAGTGACGTCACATTGTGACTGAGTGGTGACTTTCTTAGAAAACTTCCAAAATCTGTTATTTATTGTAAAATTACACTTTTTTGACAATTAAAAAATATATTGTGACATCATTGCTATGTCACTGCATGTAATGCACGTCATGTCACATTTGTGTCAAAAAAAAAAAAAAAAAAAAACACCATATTGTAAAGCTGCAGTGTAACAAAAATATGAATTAAAAAATCTCAATAATCTTAAAAAAATTCAATATATAAAGAGAGAAATAATTTGAACTGTAATTTAAATAGGGCGTGTAAATGTATTTTGAGCTTGAATGAGATTGATAATCTTACAATTTTTTTTATTTAATATTTAGTAATTTATTTTTCGACATTTTAGAAAATGATTAAATTTTTTCCTGTAATAACAAAACTACAAAGAATCACTTGTGCAAGAGCAATTATCCATTTTCCGTACCAAATATGCAAAACTTGTTTTTCTTGTCACAAATCTTGTAAAAATCGGGCTATGAAATGTCATTAAAATATGCAGTTACATATTAAATAACGTTTTTATCATTTCAAAACATTTAAATAATTTTAAACATTAATGTATGGATATGTATCTAACATTTCAAATCAAATGAGTAATTTGTTATCCCTGACAGTGAAAATGTGTGCGTAAATATAGAAAAATATTTGTATTAAAAAATGGATGTATTACACATAATTATTAATTAGGATAGACTGAAAAAAGATTTTTAGACCGAAATCGAATCGAAAGACACAAATAAAAAGCTTTTATCCTCTATAACCCCCCCTTTTTTGTATCAAGAAGATACTATGTATGTTCACATGTGATACAAACTTTATTTTAAAACAAGTTTTTTTTTATTATTAGCGTAAATCTATTATTTTAAATCTTTAAAAACTTAAACACAATTTTATCTAATAAACTTTAATTTTGATTATTATTAACTATTATTTACAAAAAAAGAAAAAAAAAATGATTTTACAATTCATTTTAACTTGAATTGTTTTGAAACTAATAAAAATAAAAAATAAAAATACATTAAAAAAATTTTCAAATAAAAAAAAATTGATCAGAATCACTCTCATAAAATTATTGCGTATTCAAACTCCAAAATATTGCATAAGAAAAGAAAAAACAAAACGGTCATACGCATGGAAAGTGAAAATCGTCTGCAAGACAAGACTCTAGCGGGAGTCCGTGCAGGCTACTCTCGTAACCAGAGATTAAACAGCTCCGGTTAAGAAAAATAAAACCATATGAGAAATGACGTAACAGGAATGTCACATGCGAGAAATATTTTTTTATTTATTTTTATTTTTCGTTTGTTTATTTATTTGTTTATTTTGTTAAACATTTTTTTAACATGTAATTTTGATACTTTATTATTTTTTAACACTTTTTAAGAAATTTTACCGAAATAAACAACCTACACTTCTGTTTACTATCACAACAACAGCTGACTAGCGCAAGGCACACTGGGAAAATAAAATATCGCTAATGTTGACAAACCCTGGTAACGAGAGTGCCTTGCACGATAGTTAGGACTCTCGCTAGATTTTATAAGTCTGCAAGCGAAAGAATAAATGAACGTAAACAAAAGTATTTTAAATTGATGATAGAAGACGCGAAAAGTTAGTTGACTGGAATTTATGGCAGATGTGACTTGTGAGCAGATGCGTATTGACACGGATTTACAATTTAAACAAGAATGTCCACTACAAAGCGAAGCGGAATGTCCATTCTTCGAAGCGGCAAAACGTAAGTCCGAGAAAATTAAGGGGGCTTTGACTGTTAAAATGATTTGGTCTTTGCCACTTTAATTATTATCGGATTTAGTTTGTGCGACAAAAAGAACGAATGAATTAGATGGAAAAAAGGTATGGAAAAATATTATTTTTCATGGTTGCATTTATTATTATTATTATTCTGAGAAGGATTTTACATGCTATGGAAAACATGCTAATGCTTTATTAACTTAATAAAGTCTAATACATCCATTATTTATTTTGTTGATATAAAAAACTTGATTATTAATAATTTGGATTAGGTTGTCAAAGGTAGTGATTTTAATTGCATTTTAATCTGCGTTGTTTCCTTTTTTAAAATAATTGGTTAAAATGTTTCCATAAACATAAAATCATATGAAAATATACTATAATAAATTGTTAATATAATTATTAAACATTTAAAGATAATTATATTTTGTAATAAAGAAGATTTTTTATAGAATAAAATTATTAACAAACATCCTTTTTTAATTTTTGTATTAAGTAATCTTCGGAAACATTGCATAATGTTATTTAAAAAAATGCATCCGCTCAGAAGAGGAATTTTATAAGAGAACGAGAACTATTAAAAAAAAACGTAGATGTTTGATATTTAAAAAAAAAAAAAACCAATAACGTTAATGATTGTTTAAGGGTGTATTCGAAAAAACGCTTTTCCACCTTCAGCAGCTCGAAATTTTCCGATACAATTTCAGACACATTTTTAAAGTAGAATCATGAAACTTGCTGAGGGGATTCTTGAAGGGACGTATGAGGTGCCGAGTAAAGTCTTTTTACGCTCAATTCATAAGAATTTGATTTATAAGCAATTAACTTCTCTGGAAGACCCTTTTTTTCGTTCCCTTATCTCCCACTTCGGAAAAATCGGTTCAAATTGCCGTTTTTGATTGCTTTTTTTGCAATATTTTGTACACTTATCAAAGAATTGACCTTTACGGCACCTTGTGCACTTTCTAAATAAGAGAATCTGCGAGTTTCATGTGTTTGAGAGCAAAAGTGAATTTAAAAATAAATCGGAAAACAAGCAGTTTGAATCGAAATACACCCTTAATGTATTTTTTAACCTGTGAAATGTTATGAAATTTTTGAATAGAAAGTCATTGTGGGTAAAAACGTTTCAGTTGTAAATATTCTTATTGGAATGTTTTCAGAGAGAATTTGGAAGTTAAGGCAATCAATAAGAATTTAAACATGATTGTATTTAAAACAAATAACGCAAATACTTGAACGGTATGAAGCTAAAAAGTAATAACTGTATTTTATTATTAATTTTTCATTCCAGACACTTTTATTATTTCCTTTAATGAATCATTTTACAGAGGTAAATTTCAAAATATCCATTATATGTAGAATTAGTATACATCGTGATTAAAGTGGGTATTATAAATACTCTCTAATATTATAAATAAAATATTAATAATTATAATTAACGTATTTGTTGTTCTATTTTATGTTTATCGTCGGAATTTTTATTAGGTAGATGTGTCTATGATGGACAGCCTTCCAGTTATGGATATCCCCTTAATGTTTTTTTTATTAATATACTAATAAATATTTAGCTATAATTTTTTTTATAATTCCTCTTTGCATGTTTTAATAATATTTTGAATATTCATAGAAGACAGTATGTGAAGACAGTTTGCGAATATTTTTTGATTTGTGACAAATATGTCACTAACTTTGTGACGGTGGCAGCATTGTCAATATTGTAAAGTCCAATTGAGACACAATTATACAGTTATGAATATTGTTATGTAGTGTAAAATCACTTACATCTATAATTTTATTATACTTTGGCGATACATCTCAATTAAAACTTAGGAGCTGCTATATAAAGAAAGTACCAAAAGAAAGTTATTGAATCAAAATGTAATGCTATGCAGACTTTAATCTTCGTTACATATTTTTTTCTGTCGCAATAAATGAGAATATTTAGGACAATTGAGTATTCGATTTATTACAATTATTTCAAATTTAGCAATTTGTTTTTCTAATAAGCATTAAAATTAAAAAGAAAAAACTCTTCCTTTAAGTTGCAACACTAGCCACAGAAAAAGACGCGGATAATAATGTAAAGTCTGTGGGAACGTTCTTTTCAAATATCTCGCTCAAATTTTAATATTTTTACATGATTTTCTTTTCATAGGATAGCTGAAGGCGATCCACAACCAGCCTAGTTTTTACTTTTTCAATTTTGGTTTCAGATTAAAAAAAAATATATATTTTAAATTTCAAAACCGGTTTAAACCGGTTCTGATATTGAACCTATCATAATATAAAAAATATACAAGCAAAATTTAAAAAGTAAAAAATAGGCCGGTTGTAGATCGTCCTCAGTTATCCTATGCAAAAAATCATGCAAAAATATTAAAATTTGAGCGAGATATTTGAAAAGAACCCTTCCACAGACTTGACATTATCATCCGGGTCTTTTTCTGTGACTAGTGACCTTGAAGGAAGTGTTTTTATGATAATTTTAATGCTTATTAGAAAAAGAAATTGCTAAATTTCAAATAATTGTGATAGATCGAATATTCAATTGTCTTAAATATTCTCATTTATTGCAAAAAAAAAAAAAAAAAAAAAAAATGTATTAAAGATTAAAGTTTGCATGGCTTTACATTTTGATTCAGTGACTTTGTTTTGGTACATTCTTTTTATAGCAGCTCCCAAGTTTTAATTGAGATGTATCGCCATAAGTATAATAAAATTAGAGATGTAAGGGATTTTACTCTGTATAACATTGTTCATAACTGTATAATTGTGTCCCAGTTTAATTTCACAACATTGACAATGCTGCCACCGTTACAAAGTTAGTGACAAATTTGTCACAAATCAAAAAATAATCGCAAACTGTCTTCACAATCTTGTCACTATCGTCACAGAATAGTCACAGTTTTAATGACAATTTTGTCACAAAAGACACATTTTTCACATTTTGGTCACATCGTGACGTCACAAAGTGGTCACAATGTGACGTCACAAACGAGCTCTAAAACGGCCATAACGACTTCACATTTTAGTCACAGTGACTTCACAACGACGTCACCATGTCTTACGGGTAGCGATCAAATTTTCTTAAGTACCATATAAAAAAAGTTTTAATATAATAACAGCAGGACAAAAAATCCTTAGCCTATAATCCAATTTATTTTTTTAACTTTTCGTATATTTTTCAGACGTGCATTTTTATTTTTAATTATACGATTACTTTTCTTCTTCAAAATTTTTCGAAAGTTTAATCCGTAACAAAAACAGAAAATCCTCTCAGAACGCTTTATTTATTCTTTTGTTTACACTTAATTGTAGAAAGACGAAAGAGAAAGTTTAAACATTCTTTTTTCTGTTTGAGGATAGTTTCTTATACAAATAAAAACAGGTGTTTATTTGGAGATGATATTTTTATATTAACACCTTTGAAGTGCTTATTTCAACAAATATCTCTGCTATGAATTGTTATCGTCTTATACCTGCCTTTTATTTGATACAGGCCGATTTTAAAATATTATTGTCTGCCAATGTTGGAAATTTAACGCATTTTGTTTATTCAAAATATCTATCATAATTTTCAAAATGTAATTTTCCATTTATGAGAGACATTAGTAAGTATTTAAAAAAAGAAATAAAAATCATATATCAAGCGTAGATTATAAAATACATTCCAACTTTTACGATATACTTTATCGAAACTTTGCTGTATAATAAGATAAAGAAGAAACTTATGTAAACAATCATAAAAAAGTTATTAAATCTTTTAGATTTTTTAATCACAAGATTTTAAGAAATTCACCTTTTACATATAGACATTTGAATCAACAATTTTATTTTACTTGGGAGAGGTGTAACGAAAAATGAAAAACAAATATTATTGACATGTTTCGATTCCAATCTAATAAGAACCATAATCATAATAAAACAAAAATAGAAATACAAATCGTTTCACGGTCAATGCAAGCAGCACGTGACAATGAGATGTAAATTTAAAACCACGCGCTCTACTGTAAAAACAATAAATTAAAAATAGACCATGATCAAAATTAATTTTCAACTAGGTTCATCCTATTCAAGTTTCACGAAGAATTTATTTATAAACTCTAACCATAACTTAGGAATAATAAAAGAAAACATTATCAGGGTTCGCACAGTTCTACCACTAAATTTTAAGAACATTTTCGAAGTGTTTCACAGCACAAAAATATCGTAAAATCTATGAATGAAGGTGGGGATTACGAATGTTGTGGTTTAACAATTAAATGTAAATTTTCTTATTTTTAAAAGTGGTGCCAGAGTCCTTGGAAATTCCAAGGAGTGTGCGAACCTTGATTATTATTGCAAACATAATTTTTATGTTTATAAATTTCAATAGACTCCCTTGTAATGAATTTACGACAACAATTTGATATGAAACACAATTTGCTTTCATTAAACAGAATTTTTATCTCCTCATTTAAATATAATCTAGATAAAACAGTGTTAGTACGACCAAATTTAATATCAGATTCATGTTCACCTTTTCTAATTCCCAGCTTTCTCCCAGTGTTGCCTAAGTAATATTTTAAGACATCTTTTTCTGTAATATAAGGAATTTTATAAACCCCTGAAGATCCTCATGTCCTATAGGGTGAAATTGTTTATTAAGTAAACTCTTTAATTTTGGTGGCGGTGTCACAATCAATTCAATATTAAACTTTTCTAATTTAAATTTTAACTTCTCAAAACTGCCTTTTAAATATGAAAAAGAAACTTTGTTAAATTTTTGATTCCTTTATGGAAACTTTCAATTAATTATGTTATAGTTATGTAAATATTTTAGAAAGCATTTGAAAACGATACTTCAACAATTATTACCTATAGCCGGAAAGGTGAAGGAAGTTGAACCCCATCAATGACCTCAGAGCTGATTTAGATATTTCCAAATATTCTGCTCATATATTCAGTTAGAAGTAAATTTAAAAAAAATTTCTTAAAAAAAAAAAAAAAAAAAAAAAAAAAATCAGTTACGACACACCAGTGTGTTGTGGGAATTGCAGGTGTAAATCTATTTCTTCCGTGAATGCAAAAAATTAATTCCAAAATCAGAATTTCGCAATAAAAATTTTTAAAATAAAAAAAATTGAAGACGGCATGGTGACGTCACTGCGATGTCAGTGAAGTCACATTGTGACTTTGCCCACATAGCATGCATGTTCACAGTGACGTCACAGTGACGTCACTGTGAGTCACTGTGGTCACGTCACATCTGTGACCAAAATGCCACCCCTCAGTGACGTCACATTGTGACTGAAATGTGACGTCATACTTGTGACCGAAATGCCACCCCTCAGTGACGTCACATTGTGACTGAAATGTGACGTCACATCTGTGACCAAAATGCCACCCCTCAGCGACGTCACATTGTAACTGAAATGTGACTTTCTTAAAAATCTTTAGAAATTTATAAATATCCTTCAAAACATCCCTCATAGCATGCATGGTCACAGTGAGTCACTGTGGTCACATCACATCTGTGACCAAATTACCACCACTCAGTGACGTCACATTGTGACTCAGATGTGACTTTCTTAGAAAACTTTAGAAAATTACAAAAATTCTTCAAACCATGTTATTTACTGGTAAAAAACGTGGCAATTCAGAAGAATACTGTGCAGTCGCTGTTATGTCACACGTTACATGCACTGCATGTAACGTGTACGTCATATCACATATGTGAGATAAACCTCCCATCATATGAAACTAAGCACCCAGCAATGAACCTATCAGTGAAACTTCTATTTAAGGAAATTCCATCGTTACACTTAAATGCTTCGTTATGAAAAAAAATATCGTTGAATAGAAATTCACGAAAATTCATGAAATTTGTATAGTAAGCTACAAATAAAAATGGAAATATTTTAAAACTGTATTTTAATTTGGATAGTAATTTTTGTTATGCAATATAGCCACATAAGAAAAAATTCATTAGTATAATATCTAAAAAAACACATAATAAAGGAAGGGAAACAAAAACTGAATCGCAGGGTTCTATTTCTCGTTTTCTCTTGTATTTCAAATCGAAAAATTAAAAAAAAAAAAAATCGGAATATTACTTTGTGGCGATCTCTTATGAAAAATACACTGCTCATAAAAACTTCCGCATCTTTTTTAAGTATTCAGAGAATGGACCTATAATATTTTCGTGGAACTGGAATCCCTTTCTTAGAATATCGAAAATTTTTCGCATTTTTTCCTTTTTATTTAAAAGATAAAATAAATACATAATTTCATTTCATACAATCCGCTGAAATATATTCACCAATCAATCTCAACAGCAATCTATCCTTTTGAATATTGTAATATGAATATTAATTTAAATGTTAATGGCGTTCTAAATGAAGGTTTAACAGAAAATTAAAAAAGTAGATAATTTCATTAAATATCGGCTTCGTTAAATTGAAGTTTCACTGTATTTCAAAACTAATTGAAAGTAAAAAAGAAATACGCAAAAAAGAAAAAAAAATTAAACTCAAAATTTTAATTAGGGATACTCTTATAAAACTAATGCGCATGCGCATTAAACTTACAAATCTTCGAAGCTCAAACAAACAATAATAACAAAAAATCAACTGCTTAAAAAATATCGTTTGGCAACGACCAGAATTGTTGACACTAGTGTATTTATTCTTTAGAATATTTGCAGCTGCTCTAGTAGCTTTGTTATGATGTTATGTGCATATTTAGTACGTAAGTTGAAAAATTTTAAAAAGTTATGCAGAAATACGATCAGGTTATATTTTATATAAAATGTCGGTCCGAAAAAATACAATTTCAGTGGCGTTTAGTTAATATGAGCGCGCCAATGTCATTGTACCTTATTCGGACATTCCGACTTAGAAATTATCTTCCCTATTTGGATTATCAAACTGAAATTAGAAGATAATGTCGATAAGAAAGAGGTAAGAAAAAGTTATTTTTCTTGCTTTTTTATAATGATTTCTGTTAATTTCGTAAAAAATATGGTATAAAAGGAGTAAATATATTAATTTAACTTTTTTGAATTCACTTACCTTCAATATCAATCAATTCAATAAATTTAACGTTTATTTTGTTGAAACACGGAACAACATGTCAACGATTTGAAAAAAAAAAAAAAAAAACTAATAACATTATTATTAAAATGCACTTTAATCATATTTTCTTTAATTACATGTTTAAAATCACATTTTCATAAATTAGAAAATATATACATAATCAAAAGTTAACGTTATAATTAATATATACATAGGAGTTTCGAGTTGTTTTTACTGTTGAAAATAGTGATAAATATATTAATTTATACACTAATATTGCAAAAACAAATTTTTTTTAAACTTTTTTGTTACCTTTCTAAATTTATCATAAACCCAATAATTTGATAACTGTAATTCCATGATATTTATTATTTTAAACCATGTATCTAAAATAACTAAGATATTGATTTTGTGATAATAACAATTTTTGATTTTAAAAAATGAGTAATTATCGCATATATTTTATTAATTTTTGATATCTTAATTGTTAAATTATGTTGAAAATAACAATTTTGTTTCATTAGTATGTGTTCATTAAATCCTAGTTCTAAATAGTCATAAAAACAATTACATGTACTTTATTTATGGGATGTACATTGCTGATATTTTTAGTGTTTGATGTATTTCTATTATTTTCAATAAAATTTTGTTTAATAATGGGAAATGAGAGTGAGAATACTTAAATATTATAGATAGATTCATCTAATACGAAAAAATGAAATCTAATAATTATAATTATTAATAAGGAAACTTTTTTTAAAGAAATTCCTTAAGTATGTCCTTTACGTCCATCTACATTATATGACACATGCAATATATATATATATATATATATATATATATATGAGTTTAACTACGAATAGCCTTGGTGTAGTCTACGAATAGAACCTTGGTGTAATCATACATGTTCACAGTCCACTATAGTAAGGAAATTACTAAGCGTAATACTAGAACTAATTGCCTCATCTTCATTTGTACTCTATTTTCAAATGAAATCTGTATATTACGAATATTGCGCATAAACTTCACGTAGTTTTATCGAAAGATAATTCTGTATTATATTTAACTGAATGATTTTAATTGGCAAATGCTCTTCCAACAGAGCAACTTAGCACGCACAATTCACCCGGAGAAATAACATTATATACTCATACGAATAGTATGCATTTTTCATACGGGTAGTTTGAAAAAAAATTAAAGTATTATTACATTGGGTATATATAATAATAACTAGTAAATCTGCAGATCAGGAGCCTCAACGTCAGCTTTGCACATCATTTTTTTTAAACACACTTTGGGTAATATTCAACTTCCTGCAAACTCTAATTTAAAATTTTCAAATCAAGTAATTATTTATAAGAATAAAATAAGAATAAGAAGTTTTCAGCCATCAAAAGCGTTAAATTAAAGATTTAGTTATGTTAGGATATTCTGAGATTTTCATGATCTATTATTTTTGTTTTTTTATTATAACATTGTAGATTTCTTCAGGGGAGCTCCGCCCCCCTGAACCCCCCGTAATCTCATTAAACTTAAATTTGTAACTTTCTATCAATTTGCTAATGGTTATCGTATATCTTGTATTTCTTTATACATTTTTATTTATAAGGATAAGTAACAGTTTTAATAAGCATTTTTCATTATACTCATACTTCTACATACCTGCCCACCACAAACACTTAATCTGATGTATCAGGAACTTTTGAAAGTGTAAACTCAGTAATCTAGGGTTTTACAATTTTGTTTCCGAAAAAAATATGTTTTGATTGCATTTTGTGGCAGTTATCGCGGTCAGACAGACTGACAGGCGGAAAACAATAAATTTTGTGTCGCCAAAATAAACCTTCACTGAAGTTTTGGCAATGACGTCATTATTCATGAGTTATTGATATCCATGTTTCTAATATTTTTTACGACTACTATAAAATACCTGTTTTATTTCAATTATGACGTCAAATTTTATCAGGTGAAATAATTGTTAAAAATATAATTATTATTATTTTTTTTTACTTCTAATAATGCCCCCATTTTTGTCAGAAAAATTCTTATTAACGAAACAAATTTCCGTGTTTAATATTTAACAAAATTCTACATTTATTTTTATTTTTATTCTGACGTCATATTTATTTTTTCTTAGTTCAATTTTTCGAATGGAAATTGCTCAATTGAAACTTATTGCCGTTAAAAAATTAATTCATATTTTGATTTTTTTTTTTTTTGGCAACGATAAAGGAAATTGGTTAAATTTTATCTAAAAAATCGCTATTGATTCTGCATGAAAAATATCTATATTATAAAGGCCAAACGTATCTGTGCGTAACGCATACGTCATTTAGCAAATGGCAACGCTTTCAAATTTTAAATGAAATTTCGGTATTGCAATTTTTACTACTACAAATTTTTAAACATGTAAATATCTCACATTTTCAATTCATACACCATCGTGTAGGAAAAAATGTATTTTTAAATGAAATTTGTTTGAAATTTGTATCGTAATTTTTTTGTAGTTTTTAATACCGCTTTTCTAATTGTGGCAATAAGAGTACTCCATTTTTATTAAAAGTAAGGGGAAAAAAGGGAAGAAATTGATTATTGTATCTTTATGTTGCCATTTTTTCATTAAAAAGCAAAAAATTGAAATTTAAACATCTTCTGTTATAAAACCCGGTGAATTTTGATTTCATTTACAAAATTTGATTTACACGTAAAAGAATATCGACAGTTTAATATCTGTTTCAGCTAATACCGTTGAGCATAAGAACCTAAATTCATAACTTTATCATAATAACAGATCTTTATTATTTTTTACTGCTTACATGTACGATTAAAGTTTAATTTTAACAATTTCTACAACTGAGTTTTATAGAAATAGTATTTTGTTAATTTGACGTTAAATATCTTTTGTTTAAGGGTTAGACTTACCAATATAAAATGCATTTTTTACTATAACTATTTTTGTAGGTTTATTATAAATCAGTGCAACAGTTCCTTTTGAAACATTTTCTTTCGTCGAAATTCGACGGGTTCTACCTTGTGTTAATAAAATTAATAAAACATAGCCTATCTTCTTTTCTGGTCTATGTTATACACAAAGATACAAACACATTAATTCATCAGTTTTGACGTTGACTTCATTCAAATTTATAACATTATAAAATTAAGGATTATGATGAATGGTTGCTTAGCAACCATTAAGAGAAAATAAAGAAAATGAAATAAATACATTTGAAATAAGTAAATCTCTAAAACAAATTAGTTTATATTATTGGAACACATATATAAAAAATTTCCAAAATTTACAGTAATAATTCAAAAAATCTGACAAATTTGTAGACAAAATTTCAAAACAATACGAATAAATTAACCGACAAATTTCAGTATCCATTTATCATTGAATTCCATTAATGAAATGTGACATTTTCTCTCAAGAAAAAAGAAATTAAAAATCATTGGATTTGCGATAGAAAAGCATTATTGCGCAAAATAAAATATTCTATATTTTTCGAACGAATGAATCAAATCTTACAAAAAACTATACAGCTTAATCCCAGTGCCTCACTAACATACCCACTTAATTTCAAGCCAATCGGGTGTTTTTTGCGTTAGTTATCGCGGAACAGACAGACTGACAAACTGACAGACATCCAGACACACAGACAGAATCCAAAAAATTTCGTGTCTCCAAAGTAAGCCTTCACTGACGTTTCGGCAATAAGTATGCATTCGTATTCACTGTGTGAATTGTGTTTGCCAGATTCTTCCAGGATAGCTCAATCGACAAAGTATTGGCAATTTGCGCGAAAAACTCCTTAGTTCGAATCCTGACCTGAACACTTTTGCAATCAGTTGGAAAATTACAAAAAGATATGTATATTTATAGACATCAGGATTATTGGTCAGAAATATTAGCAAGCTGTACAGTTTTACATGTGTGCTGATACCTGTAGATATTAAAGCGAGTAAAAGTTTTTTTTTTTTTTAAAGCTTCAAAAAAGATTAAACAGTTTGAACAGCATACTACAAAATGTGTGTCAGTTATAAATAAAATTCAAGCTATGCAATTTCCAGCATGTGGAGGGAGGGGAAATATATAAATGTTTTTGAAAGGTAATATTTTTAAATTTTGAAAACAACACCAGAGTTGTAAGACATGTGAGGTAAATCGAATTTTTAACTTTAATTTAGAAGAAAGTCTCCTTACTGCAGGTAACTATTTTTATATATTATATAGTATTTGTTCCTAAATTGTCAATATATGATTTTAGGACTCAAACCCTATTTTAACAGGAACATGGCGTGGAGTTATAGTTTCAGCTGATCCTGTTTCTTTTAAATTGTTAGAGAATCGTTAAGAAAAGTTAAATCGTCACAGAATCATCACAATTTTAACAAAATTTTTGTCACAAATGATCTACAGCGTGAGTCTAAAATAATAGAACAAACTTTGAGGGAGGTGGTAGAGCTCACTATAACAAATAATTATGACATAGAAATTTATGACTGGAAATGACGCGTTAAAACGCCACATTAGTCACCACAAAAGACCCGGATTATAATGTTAAGTGTATGGGAGCTTTATTTTCAAATATCTCTCTAAAATTTTAATATTTTTGCATATTTTTTTTTCTTATAGGATAGTTGAGGACGATCTGCAACCAGGCTGGTTTTTACTTTTTTGATTTTGGTTACAGATTAAAAGAAAAATACTTTAACTTTCAGAACCAGTTTAAACCGGTTCTAAAACTGAAACTATATTAATATAAAAAAAAATATAACCAAAATCAAAAAAGTAAAAATTAGCCCGGTTGTGGATCGTCCTCAGCTATCCTATGGAAAAAATGTCATGTAAAATATTGAAATTTGAACAAGGTATTTGAAAATAACGCCCCCCCATAGACTTAACATTATCATCCGGGTCTTTTTTAGTGACTAGTGTAGCGTCTTGACGGGTCACTTCCGGTCATATATTTCTGTGCCATCATTATTTGTTATAGTGAGCCCTACCACCCCCTCAAAGTTTGTTCCATGATTTTGGACTCACCCTGTATTTCACAAATTGGTCAAAATGTGACTTGAAAGCATTGTCACTTTCGTCACAGTTTCGTCACAATGCTAATGACAAAATTGTCACAAATGACACACTTTTCACAAATTGGTCACATTGTGACGTCACAAAGTGGTCACAATGTGACGTCACAAACAAGCTCTAAAGCGGCCATAACGACTTCACATTTTAGTCACTGTGACTTCACATCGACGTCACGTGACGTCACATCGACGGTCATAAAGTCACAGCGTGACTTCACAACGACGTCACCGTGATGTCACCATGTCTTACGGGTGTGACCATCGATTGTCGATGTGACGTCACGTGACGTCGATGTGAAGTCACAGTGACTAAAATGTGAAGTCGTTATGGCCGTTTTAGAGCTCGTTTGTGACGTTTCACAAAGTGGTCACAATGTGACAAATTTGTGAAAAATGTGTCATTTGTGACCAATTTGACATTAGCATTGTGACGAAACTGTGACAAAAGCAACGATATTTAAATTGCCAGAAATATGTTTTTAAAAGTAAATAGCATGTTTTGAAGAATATTTATAATTTTCTAAACATTTTTAATAAAGTCACATCTCAGTCACAATGTGACGTCACTGAGTAGTGGTATTTTGGTTACAGATGTTATGTGACCAAAGTGACTCACAGTGACGTCACTGTGACCATGGATGCTATGAGGGTAGCTGCCAACTTTTAACTAATCTTCAGTAATAACCTGAATTAGTTTGATCAAGGTTAACCTCATTTCGAACCAAAAAATTATTTCATGAATCTTTATTTTTTAAAATTTCAGGTTTCTAGATAGAACGTATTCAATTTCATTTCTCTGAAAAAAATTCTCAAAATTTCTGGATTCCAAACCACCCGAGATATTTTAAGATATTTGAATTTATATGCCTTAATTCCCACCAGAAAATTAAACAGCAATATTTGCTTTAACTAATAACAAAATATTCCGTATTTGAATAAAACGAAATTAATTATTGTTTTTTTTTTTTTTTTTTTTTTTTTGCTATAAAATCAGATTTTCTGACCTACATAATTTCTAGAACGTGTTCCATCATGGGATTTAAAGGGTTAAACTTGGGCCAAATTAACGTATATGTTACGGAAGATTAATGTCAGGTTGGTACCTATGTTAATGTAAAAATAATTGCAGCGGAACTCGGAAAATCGCATTACATACATCGAAAATTGAAAAATCGCAAAGGACAAAATGTATTACATTAGGATAAAATTTCGGAAACCAAATTCTTTTTCCGAATCTTCGTCGCTTTCGTTATGTAAAAAATGTTCAAGTGACCGGAAGAAACCTGTCAATTATGCGGGAACGTATGTTAACCGTTAGTATTCAGACAAATTTCGTACGCTTCCTAGAATTTTTCAGACGAGAAACTTTTCCGGCATCAGTATTTTCTCTTCTTAAAAGAAGGTTTAATCTTTTAACCGTTTAACTTAGATCTGTGTTTCTATGAAAGAAAAAAAAATACTGGTAACTTTTCTGGGAAAATGGCTGATCCATACCTGTTTAAACCAGACCTGACTGCGCTTTAATCAGTATTGCTGAATAATAATAATAATGATAGTAATAATAATAATAATAATAATGATTATGATGATGATGATAGTAATAATAATAATAAACCAGAAAGTATCCGCTAAAGACAGAGGGTTTACGCTAAAGTCATGAACGTCATGCGTATAGCATACGCTATAGCTTTATTTGAGGAAGAGAGAGTCTACAAAGATTTTCCAGAAAATCCAGAAGGTACACGGCCGTATACTTCTGTATACCTTCCACTAAACTGCTAACTTTAATATAACATTATATGTTATTTTAATAGAATTGCTTGGTAGTTTATGTCATTAAATTTCACATGATATTTTACAATTTGTATTGTGCTATGTTTTAAAGTGTTGTGTAAATAGATTTGAACAGTTTAGATAACAGAAAGTAGTATTTGTACATGATCAATTTAATTCAAAAATTCTTTTTTTATAGCCCATGTGTAATCTATCATCAGGGCTCCCAATCAGCCCGTCTTTTGAGCACCACAATTTATGAAGGGAAAATCTTCTTAATAAAATTCATAGAAACTCATCTGAAACAGCATTTTTCTACAAATTGTTGCAGAAATCTACCATGAATTATTTTCTGAAAAAATATTGGCTTTCACAAAGGGAACCAGTGGAAGTCCCGTATAAAAGGAAAATAGCTTCATCTTTAAACTCTAATTTTGAAGAAACAAATATAAGGCCATTGAAAAAAAACTTCACTTTTAATACACACCAGAAAAGTTATACAGAAATGTATAATATAATTTTGTTTCTTTATA
This sequence comes from Maratus speculifer, assembly GCA_964019185.1. Lineage (NCBI taxonomy): Eukaryota > Metazoa > Arthropoda > Arachnida > Araneae > Salticidae > Maratus > Maratus speculifer. The sequence continues at coordinate 13,459,117 of OZ025296.1, read as the reverse complement.
ATTAGCACTGATGGTACTCTAAAACTGGAAGTTCTAGTAAGCAGTCGTTTACGATGACGATTGCATAAAAAGCGGTAATGTTTAAATTTGTAGACGAAATAGACGTTTCACTGGATATTTCTGGAAAGTTTTCTAGACTACCAGTAACGTCCTATAAAATTTAAGGAATATTGCTGTTGACAATGAAAACGTTACATTGAAATGTCAGTGAAATATAATTTGTGCAGAAACATTCGTTATGATTCACATTAAACTTATTGATATTTCAGGGGGACTTATTCGGTAAACTTTTAATTATTAGAAAAAGCATGCCTTGAAAATGATGGCCAAGCGAATTGTGCATTATTTGAAGGAACGCTCCTGAAATTGTTTTGTAGTACTAATAATCCTATCACATTCATCATTATTTACAGCCTTTGTTGAAACTGTTTACATGGCTTTCATTGGCAATGAACAGAACTGGAATGAAAACGCAAAGCTGCCACAGTGCCACAAGGCGCCTTTTTAAAAATCTATTTTGCACCACTTTTTTAAAATGAGCATCTTTTACACACGTTTTGACAAAATTTGCCAGAGAACTAAAAAGTTTATTTTTTAGGAAAGATAAGGCACCATTGACATCATTGATGGTTCAACTTTATTCATAGCTGTAAATTTCTACGCATATTTGCTACCAATAAAATTGTACAGAGATTTTCCATTCGTTTAATCATGAGATTTCGACGATTAGGTAAGACAATATTTACTATAAAACTTTTGTGGTAGGAAAAATGCTTAAAAGTTGGCAGCTATGACTTTATCGCATCATAAGTTGTCGGACACTTCTTCAACTTAAACTACTTTTGATCAAGAAAATGTTTCTGATACTAAAGTATTAAATACAATTAGTTGATACATAGTGATTACTCCTGAATTTGGGAGAACCATTTTAAATAGCAACAAATTTCATAAAGTTACAAATAGAGGAAAAGTAAAATTCAATGCTCTTTAGAAAAAACAGATAAAAAAAAAATGGTACTAATAGAAACAAAAGAGAAAAAAGATCAGTAAGCAACGAAAAAGGAATTAGATTTTGCAAAGAACAACAAAAAAAATCCCTCCTTTTTTTCCTTAAGAAAAAAAAAAAAAAAATCTGAAACAGAAAAACATCTAACCACGAAACCACCCGAAGCTGTAATAATAGGAAAAATTAAACGAGTAACAATTGAAAGGGCATATTGAAACGTGTTTTTAGATGCATAGATTATTTGCTCTCGTTTCATCATTATCGAGATATAAGGTTTTAAATTTTGCAAAATAAAACATCTAGCATTAAAAAGGGGAAAGGTTTCCTGCAAATCAATGAGCGAAACTGGCTATCTCAAGTCAGTAATACTTAACCGTTTCGCGTCCAAATTTTTTTCCATTTTGAGAACAAAATTACTTTTATTTCAATAACATTAATCGTAGCTATCAAATACACTTTCTGAAGTTTAAAAATCATCTCATTATCTGGAATCTAACAAATGTACTTATTTTGTGTATCATTAAATGCATTATAATATGAAAATAGGGTAAGAAAGAATTTTTGGTAACGTTTCAAAAACAACGCATTACAACAGGGTTTGAGAGGATATTATTATTTTCCAATGTTTTTTGCTTTTTTATCACACATGATTCGTTCAGAAAAGTAACTTATATTTTTAATTTAAAGACTGAAATTTATGTATAAAATAAGGGAATCGCCAAAGGTGCAAAGAGAATTAAGAAAATATTTATTATTATTATTATTATTACTAAATGTTAAAAGCGAAATGAAGTCATAACAAGTTGGAAATTGCACCGGAACGTAGCAAATGAGGTGCGTTCGTACGATAACGAAGTTTTAAAAATATTCAGATCTTGCTAATATAGTAGAGCGTACTCCGGATACAGTATAGTATTCGAAATCTTTACGTTTCTGTAAATATGCAGGAAGTAATTTTTATTACACCTCAGCAACGTATATCTTATTCATAAAATGTGAAATAGTTGAATATAATTAAAACACGTACCAAACCATGTTTCCCCGTATAGCATTATATAGTGGAACACTTTTGTGTGGCCCTGTAATTTAATAATAAAAATTCTTTGCTTCACAGATTGTACAGAATGCATATTTTAGTATATATTTCATAGATTCATGCCAATTCTATTATGTTCGAATGAGTGTAACATCATTAAAATGCATTTGAAACATTTTCCCCATTGACCGTAATGTAACGGAATCCTTTTGATTGTCCCTGTAATTGATCTATGCATTCGATTTTCATAACATTTGAAATGACTCGACAAAATTACGCAATAATTACATGTTTTAAATTTCAAACGATTAAAATGCATTTAAAACTTTTTTACCTATGACCGTTATGTAACGGAATCCTTTTGAATGTCCCTGTAATTGATCTATCCATCCGATTTTCATAAAATTTGAAATGACCCGACAAAATTATGTTATAATTATGCATTTTAAATTTCAAACGATTCGGTTGGGTAGTTTTTGCGTTGTTATATGCGGACAGACGGACGGACAGACAGACGGACAGATGAACGGACTGAGCGACAACAATAGGTGCTACGTATTTACATAATTACGAACGCACCTAATAAGAAAGGCATAGTCATATATTATCAATTCTATATGATGAAAGTAACTAAGTAATTGTTAAGACAAAATAATGCTTGATGAAAAGATATGTACTATTAATAGTACACCAGACTCGAAAGGATTATAAAAAGCGTTAAATATTGTATCCCTTATATGTGCAATAGTGCTGATAAAATCTAAAGATTTGCAGGATATTTACGGGATTTGCAGGATATTTTCTAAAACTTCTAGACTGTTGCTAGTCTAGCAGTAATATAAAAATGTAGCACCAAAATTTCGTCAATGTCGGGAGGGATCGAAACTTTAGATTTCAGCAGCACCGTTGCACATTTAAAGGATAAAAGTATTACCACTGTTTGAGTAGCAGATTTCCACACTGTATACTCTAGACGCTGTAACGTCACTTAATTCATCTTCGAACCCAGATTTTGAATATAGAAGTAGAACTCAGTAAGACATTTTATTCTCGTTTCTGGTTCTGTATGAAGTGCGCGTTATATTGAAAAGATGTCTCGTATTAATCCTTGCAGGAATCCCTTCCCCTTTTAAGGCTAGATGTTTTATTTTGTAAATTTTAAAACTTTATATCTGGGTATTTTCATGAACACATGTCGTGTAAGTCACATACTACAATTTTGGATACTATATAGTATTTTAGAATGGAAAAATGTGACTTATTTTATCAGAGATGTTTCATTAATTAAGAATCCTTGTTTATACCCACCAGTAAAATTTTATTGAAAATTTTGCCTTATTTAATCGGAGCATTTTGTCGATTTCATAAGGCGCAGATTTCTGTTTTCAAAAACCGGTGATAAAACATTAAAAATTTCGTAAAATGCGCCCGTCGCGGAAGGGGCTAAGAAAAGAGATAACATTTCTCAGAAAATTTTGCTCAGAGAATCTCTTGAAGCTGGTACGGAAACAGCACACACTTTTAAAAGAATATTCCTAATTTGTTGGAGAATTACAAGAAATAAGACATACTCAATGCTGATTAATGTGGTGTGTTTTCTCAAGCAATGAAAAAAAAAAAAAAAAAAAAAAAGTTGGAAATTGCTTGTGAAGCGTAGCAAATGAGGTTCGTACGATAACGAAGTTTTAAAAACATCACTCTCATATATCAATCTCATAAAATGTGAAACAGTTTAATATAATTAAAACGCGCACCAAACAATGTTCTCCCTATACCATTATGTAATGGAATACTTTTGTGTGGCCTTGTAAATCAATAACAAACGTTCTTTGCACCACAGATTACGCAAAATGGATATTATAATATGTACTTGATAGATGCATATCAATTTTATTATGTTCGAATGAATGTGATACCATTAAAATGCATTTAAAACATTTTCCCCCACTGACCGCAATGTAACGGAATATTTTTGATTGTCCTTGTAATTGAACTATGCATCCAATTTTGATAAAATTTGAAATAACTCGATACAATTATGTAACAATTATGTATTTTAAATGTCAAACGATTAAAATGCATTTGAAACTTTTTTCCCCATTCACTGTAATGTAATGGAATACTTTTGATTGTCCCTGTAATTTATCTATGCATCCGATTTTCATAAAATTTGAAATGACTCGACAAAATTATGTAATAATTATATATTTTAAATTTCAAACGATTCGGTTGGATAGATTCTGCATTGTTATATGCGAACGGACGGACAGACAGACTGAACGACAACTATAAGTGCTACGTATTTACATAATTACGAACGCACATAAAATCATTAGCAATGTTGAAGGTAAATGTAGAGATTTCTAAAGGGAGAATTACCACTTTGCTTGCTTGCAGTTCAACAGGAACGATAGGAAAAGCCAAAAATCCACGCTGTTGCAAAAATATTAACACCAAGAATTTACGTTTCTTGGTATGAAAATAAAAAACCTGGATGACATGCTCCATTTTTTCTGAATGGTTTACGCAATTAAACAAGCAGATGAAACAAAGCAAGAGAAAGTCTCTCTTGCTTATAGATTCGATCAGTCGCTATCCTTATTGTTATCAAGTGATTAAATTATTTTATTTTACGTTTTTCTTCAAAGAATAGATTTCCCAATCTGTTACATTTTTACCATATCCTCATCTATACAAAGATTTTACATCGTAATTGTTTTTATTAAAATATATTAAAAATTTGCGCGTTAAACCCCTTGAGAGGCATGTCTCTCTAAAATTGCATTCTCACCGGAATAACCAAAAAATTTTATTTTAAAATAAGAAAAGGCAATTTGTCAACGTTTTGCTACCTCCCTCCCCCCAAAGTTGAAAGTATGAATTTTCTAAGTTTCTTGTGCGAATCTTGTTTAAATTAGCTGGGATAAAATCATTGTTGCCAGATTGTCTAAAGTCAATTTCCCCAAAATTTCTAAAAATTTCCCCAAATCAGCGTTTTTTTTCTAATAAAAATCTCCAAAGCAGTTTCTACTCAAAAAGTTATTTTTCAATTTTTAATTTCCCACTACCAAAATTTTGAAGCTAACCGAAACTCATTCCCCCCCCCCCCCCCCCCCAAAAAAAAAAAAATGAAGCATTTTTTGGAAAAATTCCCCATTTATAAAAAATAAACGTTTAATCTTGGCAGACTGTTCGGTTATAAATGTATCAATGTGGTTGAGTATGCAATGGCATGTCTTGCAAATTTATTTCTATTTTATTATTCAATATACTAATAAAATGTGTATATATGTATTTGTGCGTCTATCAGTGATAACTAGGAATATCTATCTGCCGTGCTTAGTGATCTGGAAATTCTAGTGGGGATAATCCTATGCACTTTGTGATGCCCCTATACCTGTAAACCGTAATTTTACAAACAATAAGCTCCACCACGAGTATTAAGATTGATGTCGCCGATTTCTGTTTTCGTATTTTTATTTTCCAAATTAAAACATAGTTCGAGACCGATGCATTGTTGTCGGATGACTGAAAGTAAATTTAACGTGAAATAGAGAAACTAAGTCCCCAAGTTTTCCCCAAAAAATGTTGATGGTCCCCAAAATTATCCCGACGAACTACTTGTCCCCTGAAGGTTCGAAATTCCCCAAAAAGAGGACAAAATCCCCAATCTGCCAACACTGGATAAAATATATCCACCGCTCCTTCGCGACGAATGTCTTTTACAAAACTTTTTAATCTTTTTTCAGAGGTTCTTCAAAACGGAAATTTTTGTCTAATTTAATGGGGAAAACGCCCTGATTAAATATTGCAATATTTACAATACCTGAAAGGAATACTCAAGTAGGGTTAATTAGACGGAAGAATTCATCCCCGTGAAAATCTCGAGTTGAGCAGATTTTGCTAAAATTACTTTGCCCGTAGAAACTTTGGGATGAGCAGCGAAAGGGTTAACTCTTTCTGGCACAGAAAAATTCTACTCGTAAAATGAAGACATGACTGACTGACACCAGAATTTACAATTACTTTTTTTTTTATAATTTAAAAACTTGTTATTTTAAACTTTTATTGTAAACACATATTCACAGTATCCGCAAAGAATCTCCTCTGGAGAGTTGAATTCTGATCAGGATTGGCCGACGTGTATTCACTTAACTTGGCGATAATTATACTTGGCGTAGCGATAGACGCTTCCGCCGAGTTTGATTTCCTTCGGAGCCGAGTACAAAGTAAAAATTTGTGTTTAAAAACTTTTAAAGAGTACAGCTTTCAGTAAGACACGTTCCATCCAATGCAATGCTGCAAGAGAAAAGTTACTTTGTACTCGGTTCGGAAGGAAATCAAACTCCTCAACGGAAGCATCTATCGCTCGCCAAGTTACGTGAAAACGCGTCGGCCAATCCCTATCAGAATTCAACCCACTCGAAGAGTTTCTTTGCGGATACTGTGAATATGCATTGTAAACGCAGAATTTTATTGAAATATTCTTGATGCCTGCCGTTTGAAAGTTTGGCGTTAAAATTATGTGGGTCCGATGTTGTTGGTTTTGTGGCATCACATGCGTCTGAAAGGGCATGTAACCCTTTCAGGGGAAGGCACTTCTGTTCCAAAAATATTCACATAATTTATTCACACCGCAATTTGAGAACAAATTTATTTGAAAATAATCAAAAGCTATTTTTCATGTATATTTAAAGATCGAAATTATACTAAAAAATTACCGGTGCAACTAGACCTTTTGAACAGCAAAAGTTAACCATTTGCAGCCTGGAAACGGCGCTCCTGAAAGTGTTAATGTACTGAGACTATTTATTTATCTTTTCACAAGCAAAAAACTGTTATTAATTACACGAGGTGGAACCCGTTGAAATTCGACGAAAGAAAATCTTAAAGGAAGAACTTTTTCATTGATTTATAATAAGTCTACAAAATTAATTATAGTAAAAAATGCATCTTATATTGTCAGTCTAACTTTCAAACAAATATTTTAAACTAAAATTAACAAAATACTATAAAATCCAATTATCCAAATTATTAAACAAAATAAAACCAAAATTCACAACATTTTACAACAGACGATATTTTTGAAATAGTATACCCATTTTAATTTCTTTCTTTTTCATGATTTCGCAATAAATGTATCTCAAGAACAAATGTATAAATTTTCATCAAATTTCCGATTTAGTTAGCGCCTGATACCTGATAAAAACTGATCTTAATTAGTTTTTGGTGCACATCACCCAACATGTGGGCTTTATTTTAAGATTTTGCAATATCTCTATCCAGTAGCGGCTCTTCAGAGAGTGCTGCATCCGATTTTTCATACCACTAAAATTTAACAGAGTCTTTCATATTATTTATTCGACAAATTTTGTTGATTAAATAAAACTGAAATAACCATACAATTTTAGTGGTGTGAATAAATTGATGCAGCACCCCCCCCCCCTCCCTAACCAGCCGCTACTGTCTCTATCTCAAAAACTAATGCACGGATTTTCATCAGACTTCAGATTTAGTAATAAGTTGACGTAAGTTGTTGCTGACTAGATTTTGGTTTAAACCACCTAACCGGTTACACTGCTATTCTGCAGTTTGCAGAAAGTATTAACATGCATAAGATAGAAGAAGGTTTTAGGATTGCCATATCTGACTTGTTATTTTATTTAATTAGCGTTTAAGTTATATTTTACAGAAATGAAAACTTCAAATTAACAGTTTGCCGAAATTTAACACAAGATTAAATTCCATTAAACGATAATAAAAAAATTACGAATACTTCAAAATCCTATCAATTAATTTATTCCGTTTCCGAAAGTTTTAATGTAGAGTTCCTGAGGAAAAAAATTCAAGCCTAGTTTGTTTAATTTCAAAAGAGGAAGCTCGTTACTGATAATTAAGCTCATTGAGTTAGATTGGAATTTGTTTGATTGAATTCATTTTGAATATTTAAAGACTCTTCAAAAAAATTTTAATATCTGCTCCACGATTAAATTAAATTGTTTCTTATTAAGAATATTTTACGGAAATTAAAATACGATTTTGTATGCAAATATTTTTAATGTAAACATTTAAGTTGTTTATTTAATATTTCTTATTAAATTACCTCGAGATTTCCTAATTAACGTTTTGTTTAGATTAATTCATTAAATTATACAGTCGAAAGCATTTAAAGAATGTTTACTTACTTATGTTTGACGCGAAATAAATTTGTTTCATGCTTGAATAACAATTAAATAATTTACGGTTTTAATCAAAAAGTCTGCCTTTGAAAATTACAGAATCAATACAGTTCGTTAAAGTAATGTTTCCGAATCTATCCTCCCTCGAACCTATCCTGAAAGAGGAAAAATAAGGTGTTTTATGATTTAAGCACTTTTATCAGAGACGGTGAGAATATGGGAGCAGTTGAAGGTTGGTGAAATTTATGTATTTTTATAGAATTCAAATATTTTTATACAATATATTCGATTATTTTTACACAAAAGGTACAATGTTTCTACACAAATTTTTATAGGTTTTTTTTTTTTTTATAAATATATTCCAATATTTTTTTATACAAACTCTATATTATTCTTTCGATATTTTTACAGAAATTTGATAAACATTTCAACTGAAGCTAAACAGTATTTCTGTGTTTCTGTACTTTTTAGTTAAAGTAACTTATAGAAAAATGGACAATGATTCTATCTGCTTTATCTATACTTTTTATTTCATAAAATTTAATTAGATATTTATCTAAAGTGTGGTAAAATGTGAGATCTAACAATCAGATCTATTAGATACATAGATTGATAGATTAGGCATTTTTTGGTTAGGCACGTAATTAACCCGAATATAATGCACCGAATTTTATGGAAATTAAGCTGAATGTTGGCAAGTATGCAACTATGTTTATATTTTATTACAACCACGATTTTTCTCTTCCATTAAATTCTTTCTTGAAATCATCCCAGAAGTACCTGACAAAAAATAATTTAAATAAATGTCGTCCGTGGCACTTTTTAAAGAATTACTACTTTTATCTTTAAAAATCTTTTTTTTTCTAGCTTATTCTATAATTATTTAAATTGTACTTTTTCATATATATTGTTTAACACACTATGTTTTTCTTGTTTTAAAATCGAAATTCTCAGACAGTTGAGTATGTATACATTTATTGATAACATTTCATAATTTCATTCCTTTATTTCAACGGGCGGATCTGGAGAGTCCTCCAGGGGGAGGGGGCGATTTTAGAAATTTGGAGACTCGACTTTAATGCGTGGGTCGGGGCTATTTTTTTCTATGCGGGTCATGTTGCTTTTATTTTTTGCTGCGGTTCGGGTCTGGGTCCGGTTGACTTCTAGTTTTAGCTGTAGGTCGGGTTCGGGTCTGTTTGACTACCATTTTTTTGCTGCTGGTCGGGTTAACTAATGTTTATGTCGTGGATCGCATTAGCAGGATTAGCAGATGTTTTTATTCAGAAACTATGGCGTTATCCATTTTTTGATAAGCAGTTTAAGAAAACACTGTGAAAATTATCGTTTTGAATAGAATTTCTAGAAGCGACAGCATGAGAAGGTAAAAAAATCTGCAATCATTTGGCGTGCGAAGAGAAAACTGCGCCCGGGGCAAAATAAAATGTTACGCTCCCCCCCGACCCAAATTTTTCTTGTAACAGGCCAAAAATTACGCTGGTAGCCCCTAAATTTCCGCGCCAAGGCCGACCGCATCCTTCCCTCCCCCCCCCCTTTTGCACGGCGCTGCATATTGTCTGTCCTACACATCTTGAAAACAATTAAGTCTAGTTCCAGCCAGGCTCGTCTATATGTAGAAAAACAATGCAAGTCTGATCTCGGGCCGGTACGAGCCTGCTAAAAAAATAGTAAACCCGGGTTACACACAATATAATTCTCCGATGCTGATCTCTAGACTGTAAAAGTTACATTTCTGTATTGATGTTTCCAAACTAGTATCGGCTGGTGACGCACATTTATACTTATTCTCATTTAACCCATATAATTGAAAACAGCTTATATTTTAACGTTCCTGCTGTGATATACGCTCTTCCTATTTCTTCATAATTTACCACGGAACACCTGTGTATGTTGAAATAATCCAAAAGAATCCAGCTTGACGTAAACAAAAGTTTATTTAACACATGGAACACAAAAAAGAGACTAAAACAGCAAGACTTGAAAAACACAAACAATTAGATATAAAGTTCCGGATTACGCATTCTCACAACTTCTACACAACTCTGCTTTCAATAAAAAATAAACACCGTGCCCGTAGCACACCCATATTCCAATGGGAGAATATTTTTAAAATCTTTTCACATGCATCAAAACATTCGCAGGTCTACCGCTTACCTCTGGCACACACACCTCTCTCTGTGTTCGTACCCCTTCCTCTCCCCACACTCTCGTCCGCTCGTCACGTGACTCAAGAGCGGCGCCGATAAATGAAACAAACAACAACAAAAAAAAAACACATCATCAGTCATTACACCCCCCCATGCAAGATTGAAAATATGGTACACACTTATTTTAAATCTGAAATTCGACTGATGATGTTACACTAGTTAACAATGATTTCCCAAATTATAATATGTATATATAAAAAATAACACAACAAATACAACCGTATCCGGAGACGGCACATCTTCCGGGGTTCTTCCTATCTGCTAATATAAAATAGAATTAAATTAATACTTCATATACACAATATAACATACAATTAACACAAAGCAATACACAAACACTTAGTAAACATTAAACAGGACACTAATAGTTGCTGAAAAAAAATATGTATATAGTTCATAATGTTCAAGGAATGTTCAAACACTGGGTGCTTCAAAAGTTTTTGAATGTTCTAAATAGTGTCCAAGCGTGATAATGCATCAGCATTAATTAGTTTGGCACCCGGGCGGTGCGAGATCGTAATATCATACTTCTGTAAGGCTAATGCCCATCGCTGCAGCTTTGAAGATTGAGGGGCATTTTTGGTGATAAAAGTTAATGGATTATGGTCCGTAATAAGTTCCACAGGTGAACCGAAAATCCAAGTTTCAAATTTTTTCAAACTCCAGATCACTACGTAGGCCTCCCTTTCAATTGTTGGCCATGCCTGTTGAGTTTTGGTGAGTTTTTGACTGGCGTAACTTACCGGATACACTACTCCATCTCTTCTTTGCGATAAACAGGCTCCGATGCCGATTGCAGATGCATCACACTCTATGATGAAAGGTAACCCGATAATAGGAGTATGCAGACTGGGCGCTTCGATGAGATCTCTTTTTAACGCGTTGAACGCCTGGTCATTCTCTACTGACCAGCACAAATTCTCTGGACTGTCCTTTTTTTCCAGTTCAGTGAGGGGATATGCTGTTTCAGCATATTTTGGTATGTAGTCTCTGTAATAATTGCACAATCCTAAGACACTTTTTAGTTGCTTCTTGGTTTGAGGCACAGCTAACTTACGAATGGCCTCCACTTTTTCCGGATCGGTCCGATGGCTTCCGGACCCAATGATATGACCTAAATATTTTATTTGGGGTTTTGCAAATTCACATTTTTTCAAATTAACGGAGAATTGTAACTGTGATAGTTTGGAAAATACCTTCTCTAAATGCACCAGGTGTTCCGCGAACGTTTCGGAAAAAACTGCTATATCGTCGATATATGCTCTAGCAACATCCTGGTATTCAGAAAGCGCTCTGTTGACTTCTCGTTGAAACGTCGCAGCAGCATTCCTGAGCCCAAAAGCCATGACCTTGAAGCGATATTGAGCTCTGTGCGTCTTAAAACAGGCTAATTTTTGACTCTCTTCTTCTAATGGTATGGCCCAATAGCCTTTGAGTAAGTCCAAAGTGGAAATAACATTAGCCCTGCCAATATTAAATAATAGGTCAGTAGAATTTTCCATGGGAAAGTCATCGACCTTGGTGATCGCGTTCAATGCCCGAAAATCTACGCACAGCCGTAAAGTTCCATCTTTCTTCATCACGCACACTACCGGATGCGGTGCTTCTTCATCACTTTCCTCAATCAAACCTAATTCTAGTAATTCCTGAATTTGTTTGTCTACTTGAGGTTTTAGGGCCTCTGGAATTCGATAAACATAAGGTTTCTTCTTCTCATTATCATTTAACCTTATTTTGTGTGCACCAACTTTTGCTATTTGTATTTTCTTTGAAAATAATTCTTTATATCTACACAATAAATCTAACATCTCTTCTCTTTCTACGTTTTCCAAATGATTTAAATTTACTTCTTCGATTTTGAAATAGTTCGAGTTATCCTTTGTACTAGGGGTGGGATGGACTTCCCCTAATTCTTCTTCATTCTCAAAAATTACCCCCACTGCTTGTACCCTAGAAGTAAATTTCCTTATCTTATTCACGTGAACATTTTTAATGTTTCCGTTCGTTAACCTGACTTTGTAAGAGTCGGGATTACACCGTGCCACTATTTCGGCTGGCCCTGTCCATCTAGCGTAAAGTTTATTGCTAGAGTCTGGGATTAATAAATATACTTGCTCCCCCGGTCTAAATTCCTTATAAATTGCCCTTCGATTCGCATACTTCGCATACGCGCCCTGTTTAACCTCCGCTACTAGTGAAGCTTGTTCCGCCGCCTTTTCTAAGTTAATTTTTAAATCCTGAAGGTATTCGGTGGCACTTTTCCCGAGATTTATAGGTAGTGGAATTTCGCCCGACCATGTAGATTTTAATACCGCCAATGGCCCCCTGGCCTCCCTTCCATACATCAACTTAAATGGCGACACCCCCGTCGTACAATTAGGAATCTCCCTATACGCAAATAATAAATAAGGGATGTGTTTATCCCAATTTTTAGGATCGCTCCGAATGATATGGTGCAACATGCGTTTCAATACCTGATTATACCGTTCAACCAATCCCGAACTTTGTGGATGTCCCGGTGTTGCAAATCTAGGAGCCGCCCCTAGCCTAGCATGAAATTTATGCATAAAACCTGATACAAAATTTCCCCCTTGATCACTTGCTATTACGCGGGGTATCCCTGTCCGCATAAATATTTCTAACAGCGCGTCACAAGTAGCCTTAGCCGAAATTGTTCTTAACGGAACCGCTTCGGGCAACCTACTGTGTTGGTCAACCAAAGTAAGTACATATTGATGTCTACGCGCCGAAGGTGGTTCAATTTTCCCAATTATATCAATATTTACAACGTCAAATGGGAGCTCCGGTCTTTCAATCGGAAGAATCGGTATCTGATCATTGGCCCTCTCCCGGCTTCGCAACTGGCAGTCCTTGCACGATTTACAATACTCCTCTACATCCCGTGACACGCCTGGCCAGAAAAATGAATACCGAATTCTTTCTTTCGTTTTCCTTATACCGAGATGGTTCGCAAAAATTGATTCGTGTGCAACCCTTAAAATTTCCTCCCTCCTAATTTTAGGCACTACTAATTGCATGACTTGATCTCCAGAAACCTTTTCCCTATGATAAAGTAAATTATCCACCATAACAAACCCATTTTTCCTTTGTTTAGCATCTTTAAATGTCCCCTGTAAAGATTCGCAATTCTTTTGTTGCTCCCTCTAAATGGTCGTTTCCGAATACTGATTCGAATTTAAATCCTCACAATCATTTTTCGTTCCAATACAATTAATAATCAAATTCTCTCCAAAAGCTTCATTTTCAACCCGCAAACATAAATCTTTCTCACTCGTATTTTGTTCTTTTTTCTTTTCCCCCGATATATTTTCATCCCCCCTTTCCGATTTCGTCTCATTTGTTGGTGCCACACTGTCGGCTAATCTTTTCCTTTCTCCAATTTGCACCGATTGTAATAATTCATAAACCTTCGGAGTAATAATACATGAACCACATAATTTATCTGTCACTGCAAATAATACATCCACACTATTAAACAAACAATTTGATTCACTCATGTTTACAGAAACCGGTAATGTTAAAAGATCAGCAGTAATTTGTTCGCCAAAAGCTGAAATAAACTGAATTGATGAATTTTCATTATTTTTAAATGATTCTGGTACTTCATTCGAATTTATAACGGGAATCTCAGCGGCGCTGTCAATTAATGTTTTTATTTTTTGTTTCCCCACCCAAATTTCATCGTATTGCAACGGTTGAGTACTTATTGCGTCATTTTCAAAACACAAAGCTGTCACTTTCGCAATCAGTCTTTCGTCTTTATTCTTTCCGGCAGAATCCTTTTTCATCTGATAATGAGAATTTCCCGATCTGTCTTTTTCTTTATTATTATTAGGACAAAAACGTAAATGAACGATTTGACGGCACAATTTACACATAGACTTTTTCCTATCATTACGCAAATTAAAATTATTTCTTAGATGCGATGGAATATATTTGCCAGATCCGAAATCATCAGAACCGCGACAATTTGTCGATTTATCATATAACTCAGAAAAGGTTCTACCTTTTGATGTAAACCAGTTATCGCATAATTCCGCAATCTCCCGCGCTTTCAACCAATTATCTAATTGTTTTATTTTGACATAGCTTCGCGCCTCGGAGTCTAACGCGTCCATTAATCTATCACTAACTATTAATTCATTAAGCGTTTCAAAATCATTTACCTTTCTAAGCTCGCAATAAAAATCCCAATTCGCCCTTAACCTAGATGCGAATTGCATATGATTTTTATTTTTCGCTCTCTTTGCCGAAAGAAAATTTTGGAGACAAGCTTCAGGAGTGGGTTGAAATTCTTTTAAAATTAAAGCTTTAACCTTTTGATAATCCTTCATTTCATCTGAATTTCCATATACTAATAAATGCGCAGCTTTTTCCCCTACTAAATTAAACAGTATTTCAACTTTCAAATCTTCCGCGACATTCTTTAATTCAAACGCCCTTTCGAGCGAAGAAAAAAATAAATTCCACGATTCAGGTTTGGTAGGAATCGCAATAGTTAAAGTTTTAACGCTTTTAATTAGAACTTCTAACGAATTAGTTTTGGGATTTTGTCCATCCCCCCCACCATCAGAATTTTTGTTCTCAGACTGCAGTTTAGCCATTTCTAATTGGTGTTTGATAACTTCTAATTTCGTTTTTTCTAATTCTAACGCTGTTTTCTGTTCAGAATTAATATATTCTTTCTCGTTTTTGAGGGCCTCTGCCTCTTGTTTTTCTTTTTGAATACGGTCTGATACCGTTGTAACAAGGAATTCTTTTACGAAATCGTAATCCTTGTCATATTGTTCACTCCCTTCGATTAATGCCTTTAAATCCACTATTCTATGATCTGGCTCTACTTTTAAGCCTAATTCTGTGGCCACAATGACCAGGTCCTCTTTCTTTAACCCTTTAACGGTAAACATATTCTTTTTCTTAACTATTACTATCTTTATCAATAATTATAATCACTAAATACTATAATCATTCACTATACTCATACACTAGAATACACTACAATACTTGTTTTTAATTCTAATACGATTATCTCTTTAAAATCATTGTAACATATTCATTAATCTAATATTCATGATTCTTCAGTTAATACACAAAAGTTATATCTTTCAACTTTATTTCCAGAACTATAAAAAGTAGTTTCACTTACTTCTGGTTCTCGCGAAGAGAGCGTGTGATATACGCTCTTCCTATTTCTTCATAATTTACCACGGAACACCTGTGTATGTTGAAATAATCCAAAAGAATCCAGCTTGACGTAAACAAAAGTTTATTTAACACATGGAACACAAAAAAGGGACTAAAACAGCAAGACTTGAAAAACACAAACAATTAGATATAAAGTTCCGAATTACGCATTCTCACAACTTCTACACAACTCTACTTTCAATAAAAAATAAACACCGTGCCCGTAGCACACCCATATTCCAATGGGAGAATATTTTTAAAATCTTTTCACCTGCATCAAAACATTCGCAGGTCTACCGCTTACCTCTGGCACACACACCTCTCTCTGTGTTCGTACCCCTTCCTCTCCCCACACTCTCGTCCGCTCGTCACGTGACTCAAGAGCGGCGCCGATAAATGAAACAAACAATAAAACACATCATCAGTCATTACACCTGCTTAAATCTTTATAAAAGCCAGTGTGTTCGCTAATTTTTTTATGGGCTCGGCCCATATGGCCCTTCAATTTTTTTGCCGGCTCAGCCCGTTTATTTTGTTTATTGGCCCTGCCTGTTGGAAAATTTATTCTAATTTCGCTGGCCTGTTAGAAAATTCGGAACCATTTCGCCGACTCGGCCAGGCACGGGCACGTGCATACGTCTAGGCTGGTTCTGACACGGACCGAAATTTAACTTTCATTCCGAGCCGAACCCCGACCAGAAAAATTTTGATGAGTCCGGACTAGAGATAAATTCGGGCTCTTGTTCTACAGCCCGGTACCGCCTGAGCCAGCAACATTTTGCAACTTCGAGAGCAAAATCCCGATAGTAAAATTATACAGTAGAAAAAAAATTCCATAATACTTATAAAAAAATGTTCCAAAAGTAATTATCATTTTAAAGCTATTTATTATATAAAAAAGTGCTATTAAACGAAAAATTAAATTTGATATTATCAAAAGAACAGTTTGGTATAAAATAAAAATGTACTTTACGCTTAAAAGGAGTCTCATATTTTATCTCTGTTTCAGTAAGAAAATATTATGGACAATGGACATGTTAATAAAATGTGTTTCATGAATAAAGGCATGGAACCTGTAGAAAATACTGTCTATTATCTGTCAAATCGAATAACATTTTAAAATTTTCTGTAAAAAATGCACATTTTTAACTATAACCATTTCATTCTTCATGACAAGCCTTCGTTATAGGCATGACCCAGAAAACAATCTAATTAAAATTTTTAAAGTTCAATACTTTTTTAGGAACAGAGGAAACACTACTCTATCGCAAGAATATGGTAAATACATTTACTTACCGCTACGGCATTAGCAGAGATCCCAAAAGAAATGATAATTACTACAGTTACTTCCATATGAAAAGCGATTACGACCTGTATACGTTACATACACTAGAAATTTAAATTATTCGGTAACCACAAAATAAAATCAAAAGAAAATATTCTTTTTGCGTTAGATGTCTAAATAATGATAATAATAAACGATCCAATTGCAAAATAATCTCTGCCACTAACAAAAATAGAACTAAAGACAAATTCATTATTCTCGCCTTTTTTCGTAGGCGCCGGATCGTCGGTCGTCTGCAATGCTGCAGATATGACTAATTTTTTTTTAATATAATAGCATTCAAATAGTAAAATAGAAAAAAAAACATGTGCTTCACTTTCATTTTTATCAAAATAGCAAGACATTGATTTGAAAAGGAATAAGTACTAATTTTTAAGGGGAAAAAAGTTTTTTACATTTTTCTATTCATCGAAAAACAAAATTTTCAGATTTCAGAAAAAATGATTCCGAATCAGTAGACCAGCATAAAAACAGAGCATGATCTCGTATCGGATTCGAGCTAAGTCTGAACCTGTGTCATCTCTAATACAGACATCTAAGAAGAATGACTGCAGGCCAGACTCGATCTGGAAGAAAAATAAGTCAGGTCCAATCCAAATCTGCAGAAAAATAATGATCATCATAGTATCAAATAAATGACGGCCGAGTTCTGAATGCGGTAAGACCACACACAGCCCGAGCCTCGCGAACTTAAAAAGGCGCGGCCGGGGGGGAGGGAGGAGCGCCGGATTCTAGCTAGGATCTAACTCATTTCTTGCAAGGATGCATGTATTTTTGGGAAACTTTTATTAGCCCAAGAAGTGAAGACGATCGCCCCCTCAGACCCGCCATTGGGTCCGACCCAATTCTGCAAAAAAATAATGATCACAATTCGCCCCGATTCTGAAAGCAAGAAGACCTGACCCAGCCCAAGCCTCGCAAAATTAAAAAGGCGCGGGCCGCGCCGGACTCGAGTTCTTCGCTCTCAATTCATTTCCTGCGAGAAAGCATGTATTTTTAGGAAACTTTTATTAGCCCGAGGGGGGGTCGCCCTTCCCTTCCCCCTCCTTAGATCCGCCATTTCTTCTCCCCCCTTATGGTCTGGTTCGATCCCACACCGAGCGTTTACCTCAAGGAAGAACGAAATCCACGCCAGAATCGCCTTAGAAAAAGTGTGGCTCGATCCCGCTCTACAGGAAAAAGTAAAACTCGACCCGCCGCGGTTCTGAAAGTGTAAAAACCTGACCCAGTCCCGTGACTTAAAAATGGCGCGGCCCGACCCGGGCCGCGTCGGTTTCGAGTTTAAGTCCAATCCTTTTTCCATGCGGGCATATAATATCGTTTTTCATACCCTTTATTGGGCTTAAGGGGTGGGCGATGGCCCCATCGCCCCCCCCCCCCCTTAAATTTGCCACTGCTTTATTTTCGAAATGTTT
The DNA here is from genome assembly GCA_964019185.1 of Maratus speculifer. Classification (NCBI taxonomy): domain Eukaryota; kingdom Metazoa; phylum Arthropoda; class Arachnida; order Araneae; family Salticidae; genus Maratus; species Maratus speculifer. The sequence goes on along the minus strand of OZ025296.1, from coordinate 13,440,706 downwards.
TGAATAAAAGAGATATTTCTGCAGGCTATAAGGGATTTATGCGTCTACAAACCTTCAACCAATTACTCAGTTATGTGTTTTAATTCTCATTTAGCCAAATCACAAACTTTTAGCATAATCGAATAAAAATATTGTTTTATTCATAAGTTTAATCATTGAAATTTACTGTCGCATTATTTTCTAACTGAATTACAAATTAAATTTTGTCATTATTATATACATGATAAATCAATGTCAATTATTATTAGAAAAACATTCTTTCATGATTTCAAAGTGTCCGTAAGTAAATCTCATGGATTCCGAATTAACCTGAAGACATAGTTGAAATTAAGACTAAATAAAAGATGATAAAGACTTAAGTCTTTAATAGACTTATAAAAGACTTAAGTCTATAATGTAGACATATAAAGACTTAAGTCTTTCATGTCGAAAGTATGGTTATTGATACGAAACGCAATGTTTTGGAAAAGTTTCTGGAAGACATTAAGACTTTTCAAACAATGGAATCACTGATCTGCAAATGAAAAAAAGAAGATTAAAGGAGGTGGACTAATAAGAGCCATTTTTCGCCCATCAGCACCTAGACGTGTCATACACTTTTTTCATTAGTATACCTCATAAAAAGCAAGATAATAATAATATCTTGAATGAAAGTTTAATAATTGATGGAAAATGAAATATAGATTTAAGTAAATACTATGTGTATTAATGAACATAAACACTATTGTCATTAGTTTTAATCCATATATTCAATAGTAAATACAACAATAAGTGTAAATTTAAGATGAATGGAGCTTATTAAGATTATTATTTCAATATATGAAACATCGGAAATAATCAATAACAAAATAATAATAATAATAGTCATACAGTTTCAGACCTTTTGGATAATGTGTTTTAGACTATTTCCCTTATTGATTGCTTCACCAGAATTACTAATGGACCATCCAGCGGTCGCGTCTTGTATAGTATATGAACATATTCAATATTTGTTTTTTTTTTAACTTTGATTGAGCTATGGCACATTACAGAAGTATTGTAAGCCAGAAACCATAATATAAAAACAACATGCACCAAGCACTCTACGACACTTTCGCGTACTTTACACTGACAGTACCATTATGTTATGATATTTCTCTGAGTTTTTATCCAAATATTATAGGTTTTAGAAATTGTGCGCTGAAAAATCAAATTTTGGTTATGGGAGGTGTCCCTTAGCATCCTCTGTGGAAAACTGCTGCTACATATTTAAGAATCTTGGCATTTTATGTTCAATATCCATTTCGTGGAGAAGTTCCAAACAATTCCGGTAAAATATATCAATACTCTCAACATCGTTTGGCTTCAGCCACTCTCTGATATTCTATGAATATTTTTTTTAATGTGTTTGTAAGTATGTTAGCGTACTTGTTCTTTGTTTCCGCGAAGTAAAGAACGAAGACGTCCAAAATGTAATTTGAAGTAATGACGAATACCATACGCTTAACGAAATGCCTTCATTTATATATCTATAAGGAATGTCTCTGAAAGGAATAGTTCACACTCTTCTAGATGTAAATGTACGTGCTATCGAAAGCAGTCATCATAGTATCATTGTCGTCATCCGAAATAAACAATCTTCCTGCTGAAAGCCTCATATTTTTTTCAATAACTTGTGTTCTGGTGATGTGTTCCATTCTACGGTGTTTTGGATCAACGTTCTTAATCACAGCCTAGTCTTCATATTTTACAGAAGATATTATTTTTCTTATATTGAATAATGTAGACAGAACACCATGATAGAGACCAGTTCTAAGTTTCACAAGTAACACTGCAAAGCAAGTACGAGATGACCTCTTTTTTGAGGAATGTATTTTGGACTTTACAAGTTTAAAGATATAGTTAAAATCAGACATAAATATACCCATGAGAATATAATAATAGATTTCGGAAAAGTGTCAGCGTGTATCAAAATTGAGGACTTCTTTGCTACATTTCTGATATTGTTTTAAATATTTTCATGCATCGTATTATACACATCAATGTATTCTCACTTACAGGACATTAATCTTGCAGAGTCAATTTACCGATCAAGTAATATGTCTTTTACAGCATCGTTTTCGCGACGAAATATAGATTCTAGTTTCTATAAAGGCTTGAGTTTCAATAGCTTTTGCTACAATAACGAAGCAGTTCTTACCTTTACATATTATACAACAAGTGTTAGAGTTGTGAAAATGAGATATTGATAAATGTATATTAGATTTGTTATTTGAGGTCTCATCGACAGTAATCGTTGACGCCTAATCTCTTATCGTTATATCAGAAGAAAAAACAGATGTATTTAGAGCCTGAAGACCACGAAATACATATTATTTGTATTTAGAACACTACTTAAAATCATTCTGTAAATCTCAGTTTTTCGAATATCTAAGTATCTATACAACTTTTCTGTTAGACCACATACGAAAAGATTTCTGCGAGACTTTCCAACGATGACATTGGCATCAAAGCATTATTTATTAGTAATTTCTTCAACAAATATTTATGAAAACAATTTTAGAAAACAACATTGATGTTTGAACAACGTTAATACTTTTTAAGTACGGCAAAAGAAGTCTGAACGTGCTCCGATAGTAGTGCATTTGATTCTCTCACATAATACATTTTTTTCTTTAATAGGTAGAAGCGTACACTGAACCCAAATAAAATAATGCTGATATAAAAGCTTATAAAGATTAGAATCATTGCATATAAAGATTAATTGGATTCATCGAGCGCTTCTTAATGAAAAATTAAGTCAAAGTCACAAAAAACGTCGAAAATGCAAAAAAAAAAAAAAAAAAAAAGCGAAAACACTCTACTTTCGGGCTATAATTTCCATGACTTACTATTTTATCTATCACGTAAAACTTATATTAAACAAAAATACATATCTTTAACTTTACAAAGCCACAGAACAACCATCTGAATTCGAAACTTGTTTTTCCGGGTATATGATGGGAGAAAAATAGCCCTTATTGACCCACCTCCTTTGCAAAAGGAAATGGATGAAAGAGTACTTTATCTTTCTAATAAAATATACTTATTACTTCATTTTTAATGTCAACTTCAAAAAAATATCAAGTGAAAACTGTTTTTATTGTTTTAACCACTTAAATGATCAATATTTTTGAAAAAACTTCGAAATAATGCTTATTTTTACATGTCTTTTACAGAATTTTTCATTTTTTACCACCGTTTTTTCAAAGTAGAAACTTTTGCCTAGTTGAATCAGAAAAATGCTCGGATTAAATAAAGCAAATTTTACAATAAAAATTTACTGGTCAAAATAATAGATCATGATTGAAATATGGATGCCCGTACGTGGTAAGGGCAAATCATGATCGGCAAAACACGTTGCCCTTATGAGGTACGGGTAAATCAGGAAACGGGTAAATCAGGAAACTCCCTGGGGGGTCAAACGACCGGTATACGCTCCACGCAAGCTAATCAGAATCGTTGATTATTCCCACCAGTAAACTTTGTTGTAAATTTTGCCTTATTTAATCCGAGATTTTTTTCAGATTCAATTAACCAAAAATTTCTGTTTACAAAAACCGGTGACAAAAGATTAACAAGTAAGAAAAATCATGCGTTAAGCATAGATTATGAAACACCTTCCAACGCTTCCTGAAATCTTTAACAAAACTTTGTTATTTAGGGAAAAAAGATGCTACTGTCCATAGCCAATTATGTATTGAAATACTTTTGAACAGCCCTGTATTTGATCGGTCGGTTGATATATATACATACAATATAATGGAAAAATTTAGTTTAGCAAGAAAATGCCTAACTGGTTGAAATTTCTCTTACAGCACTTTATTCTAATAGATGGAAAATACTTCAATAATTTTGTTCAGCCCTGTAATTCATCCAGTATCTTTACTACATCCCAGTATTTTGTTAAAATTTAGTTCAAACAAACACGTTCTTAAAGCTACTTAAATCACATTTCCAGAAATTATCACATATGGGTGACTATGTAGCTAATTCTTTGCGTGACCCTGTATATCATTTTATCTATATTCTACAAACATTTCTTAACTGAAAGCAGTTCAATGTAAAAATGCATAACTTCCACCTTTAAGTTAATTACTCTCATATTCAGTAACCTTTATGAGCTCTTTTGTGTAACCCTGTATATCAACTATAACATTTATATACACCATATAATTTGCAGACATTTTGTAAAACTAATAGCGCATATCATAATTGAAAATGCTTTTCAAACATCCATCAGCTATCATCGACAATACACAGTATTTCGGATAAAAATATAAGATTTGAAATAATTTGTGTGTCTCTTTAAATGCTATGCACTTCATATTATGCGTTAAATATTAAGTCTCAGCGGCGTATCTCAATTTTATGATACTTGAAACCGTTTAACATTATTAAAATATGTCGCAAACAATTCCCTCCTTTATTATTGTGTAATGGAATTCTTTTGATTGGCCCTGTAAATGAATAATAACTATTATTTTGACAGCATATTTTACAGAATGCGTATTTTAGTGCACTTTACGAATCCATGTAAATTTGAATAAGTTTAACAGGGTGTAACACCTTTAAAACTAATTTAAAACGATTTTTTTTGCATTGGCCGTAATGTATCGGAAAACTTTTGACTGTCTCTGTAAATAAACTGATTATAGTAGAAACTTCATTTTCAATAGGGTTCGTGCTAGGGTAAACATCAATAACATATAAAAATTTCCGAGCAATCCGAGTACATTTACGGATGTTAGAGCGCGGACAGACGGCCAGATAAACCTAATGCATAAACACTTTTCAACTTTGTTCTAAAGTGTTAAAAAGCGTATCCCAAAAGAGTAAATTCTTCGCGACGAGAACCTTTTGCGTAATTTTTAATTTTATGATTCTGAGCAACTCAAGCGGTGAGTATACCAGTCGCTCGTCCTCAAGGGGTTATAAAAGTGTTAATTAAAAGACATAAATTAAGATAGATAAACAGTAGACGGAGACAGTGGCGCAGCCAGAATTTGGTTCTAGTGGAGGTTTTGAGTTTCTGATAAAGATGTTTGACGGTTAATAGAATCGGTACTAATTAGAATATTCACTGTATAATACTTAAGCTGAAAGAGCATTTGTGTGACAGGAAATCAGAATTCTTTTAGCATAATACGTCTCAGAAAAGTAATTTGGTTTAAATAATCCATTTTTACTTAACTAATCCATGTAATATGCACTTTCAGTTTTAAGTAAAAATTTTGCCATTTAATCTAATCACTTTATTTAATGGAATCTTATTCAATAAAGTGGCGGAATCCGAAATACGCCAAAACGTTTAAACTTTAAATTTTGTTTTGATTCATATAAGTGGCAATTATAGCGATCTTTCTTAGATTTGGGAGGGTTTTAAACCCCAAAACCACCCCCTTGGCTGCACTACTGGACGGAGATGTTTTTAATATATGAATATGTTAGATATTAAGACAATAAAAATGGCAATAATTAGATTAATACATGGTGGTAAAATAAAGTATAAGAGCATAAAATCTAAAGTATAAAGTGAAATGATCCACTATACTAAAGAGATAAAGTATAAACATTCTTGAAATATTTTTATGTTTCCTAGTTTCATAATTCATCTTATAATGAGTCTTAAACAAAAAGCGAAAGGAAGAAAAAATAGATGTTTAGTTCATAATGTATGTTTCAAAGATATTATACAAAAATAATATTAAACTTAGAGAGGTTTTATTCAGACACCAATTTTTTTTAATGAGATATATTTTAAAGATAATGTATTTATAAAAGCTAAACTGTGAAATATAAAATACTTTCTGTAATGAACATGGGATTTTTCCAAAGAAGCGATTGCAATGTTGCTTTATAGCATATAATGAATACCTGTTATGCAATTTTTGTGAGCATTAATCATATCTTAGCGATACATTTAACGTATTTTCCGGCATTTAATCCGCGGATCGTACAATCATTTTTCGACCTAAGAAGTTTTGCCAATAGAATTTCTGTTATTAGATCTCGGTAAATATTTCACTTCAAGTACTAAAGAAAATTTCTGCACTGTTAAAAGTGAAGGTGACAAACCGGTGCCATTTAGGACCCGGAGGTGAAAAGGCCCTAGGGTCTATTGGAACCCGGGACATTTGGAACCCTAGGGTGTCATAGGGGCTTGGATATATGGTTGCAGTGCCGACAGGTCTCTTACTGGGTGATTGGAGCTAACTAAGGTGCCATACACTTCGTATTGGCAGCAATGTGGCCCCTCATCGGGTGACTGGAACCATGCGCATGCGCTGTGACGTGTGTCTTTCTGTTTTCTGTGACGGCAAGTAAAATCTGTGGCTATGAGTGAATGAAGGTGGGCTCGATGGCCGAGCGGTTAGAACGCTGAGCTTGTAATCAGGCGCTGTGAGTTCGAATCCTTCGACGGCCAAAAGTCGGTTTGTATATTTTTTAATTTTTTAGTATTAGACACTTTGGATTAAGGGTGCCATCTTTTCACCCTAATTAAAGGTGTCATTCTGGCTCCTTTAGGGATGTCACCAGTTAGACAAGCCTTTCACCCCTAAAAGGTGCAATGTGTCACCATTAGTTTTAACAGTGTGGGTCCAAACAGAATCGTTTGATCCGCGGATTATACATCGAAAATATTACTGTACTTGATTTCTTTTTTAAATAACCTGCATGACATTTGAAAAGGTAAGTACTTGAAGTGAAGAAAAATATAAAAGTTTCATTTGATATAGCATTATCGACATTTTCGAAATGCATTTTTTCAACATTTTAGTTTACGTAAAATATATTTTATCGAAAATCAAAGTAATAATCTAAAAGAAAATGTCTAAGACTTTATCAAAGCTATTCCATTGTCCTATAGCAGTGCTTTCTATTATGGAACACAAAAAGTACTAAAAGACAATTCAATAAACATTTTTCGTTTTTAAATTGAATAGAAAAACCATAAATGTTTTCTCTATTCAAAATAAGCATTTTTGTAGTAGTCAAAAACGCTTTGAGGTACGATATAGATATCGATTTAAGCATTTCGATATATATTTGAAATGTTTCGCTTTACAAGTTATTTGTAAATGTAAACTAAAGAGAAACATGGCCTGTCAAACAAAATTTATGTATATTTGTGATTGATCGAGATATTTTTGAGGGAAGAAAATCGGAAAATGTAAACATCCTAAATTAGAATATGAATACACATTAACATCTTTCGAATATAACTATTTACATTGTCATGGTGAATATTAACAGCATAAAACATATTGCTCACCCGCAAGAAAAGTGATACATCTCATCAAAAGTAATTTTCAGTGGAGAGGCAAAAAAAATTTGAATGATTTTACTCTAACATGAAATTGTAGCCCTTGCAAGGAAGGTCTCCATACGGGCATACTCCGAAAAATCTGAAAAAAATATAGAATGCTCTTCTTATGAGGATATATACGTTTATAAAAAAATTTCGGCGGAACCTCCGTACCCTGTCCGTAAAAAAATAATGAAATTTTCGTTATTTGGCGATTTATCATCGGTTGGCGATGAAAAGCAATTTCAAAAAATGTTTTTTTTTATGCCAAAGGCATTTTAAAGGAAAAACAAATACAGTAAAACCTCTAAATAACGGACACCTCGGGAGCGCGGCAACTGTCCGCTATTCAGAGGTGTCCGCTATTGGGAAAAGCCCAAATATTCAAAAGAAAAGCAAAATTGCAAAAAAAAGCACAATGTTTCATTAATTGACTTTTATGTATCCTAAAACTTATACTACATGATTAATCAAAAATTAAAATTATCTTTTAAGCAATAAAATTGAAATAAAATTGTGCATACCTTTATTCCTCGTTTATCACATTCTTATGAAAAAAATCTGTTACTAAAGTTTGCTTTTGCTTGCGATTACAAGTAATTTGTTTTTCAATGTGAAGTTTTAACTCAGTCAGTAGTTATAATCCTTCTGAATCATATTTTTTTACAAAAAAAAAATTGTGTAACTGCTCACTATATTTTGCCGCTTGTTGGAAGTTCTCGATATTGCAAGAAACATCTCCAGTTCCCGTATCTGTTTCTTCATCACTAATAGAGTCAGCTTTTGTCGAAAATTCTGAAGGAATATAATCACATATATCAGCTGAGTCTTCTTCAGTAGGCAATTCATCATCAATATTAATGAAATTTTCGGCAGTTTCTTCAATTCTGATACATTCCATTAATTCACTTATTTCGCTTAAATTTTCATTTGTGTCGGAAATGTGTGTTTCATTTTCGTTTAAAATAAAGCCTGCTTTTCTGAAACCCTGTCTTACGCTTTCCGGTTTTATGCTTTTAACAGCTGACGAAATTCAAATTACAACATCGAGAGCATTAACTATTTTTACACAGTTCTCAACTGTATCCATAGTATCTAACTTTAAAATAATATGACGTAATAAAAGCTTGCTGTATAAGGCTTTAAAATTGCGTATTGCACCTTGATCAAGTGGTTGGCATACTGAAGTTGTGTTTGGGGGAAAAAGCACAATTTTAACATTGTCCAACTTCAAATGTTTTGGTGAGAACTTGCATTGTCCAAAAACAATAGAACTTTGTAGTTTTTTCATCCTATTATCAAAGGAAGTTAACCATTCGATCATTAAAAGACTGGCCATCCATGCCTTCTTATTTGCTCTCCACACAATACCAAATTTATTAAATTGAATATTCTTTGGAAAACACCTAGGTTTCAGAGATTTTCCATTAATAAGAGGGGTTTCAAATTGTCCTAACATATTGGAACATAATAAAATAGTGAGTCGCTCTTTTGACATTTTTCTGCCGATACAATCATCCTTTTTAAAACAGTCTTATTCGGAAAAATTCTAAAAAAGAGTCCGGTTTCATCGGCATTAAAAATGTTTCTCTCCTCGTAACCTTCACAAATTGATTGAAGTCGTTCTTGCCAATCCTTCACTTCTTTAAGATCTACAGATTTTACTTCTCCACATATTGCTTTGAAAGAGATGTTGTGCCGAGATCGAAACTTTTCCAGTCATACACTGGAAGCCTTAAAATCGTGTAATCCGAGTTCTTTAGCGACTTCCAAAACTTTTTCCTGAATCAAAGGTCCATTGATAGGAGAGTTTTTAGAACGAACAGAAGTAAACCAATTCAGAATTATAGAATCAATTTCAATGGAATTAGTTTTCCTCAATTTCACATTTTTGGTGTTCTCGTTTGAGTTAGTAATCCATAAATTTCTTACTTCTTCTTTATTTCGTAAAATTTCGCCCACCTGTGTTTTACCTATTTTAAAACGATCAGCAAGTATCCGTAAACTCAATTTCTCTCTCTCAGATACACTTACAATTTCAAATTTTTCTTCTAAAGTTAATCGTTTTCTTTTCGAGGCCATTGTTAAAGTAATGCTCACAAGAATCGAAAAGAGCAATAAACATTGAGAAGTAGTTTTTTTACCCCCTATTCTCATCGCAAATTTGGCGCCTTTAATCCTCGCTGCCAAAATTATCAGTATGCAATTTCCCAATAAAAATAAATAAAATAGAGTAACCCTTTTCTTTGTTTTATAAAAGAGTAAAAACACATAAATAAAATGTGCTTTAGGTTTTTAGTGATTATTTTTCTTTTGCTCCAATCATATAGACACCGTGTGACGTCTCTGATTTATCTCTTCTATGTTATATTATGCAATATGCAATCTAGTTAATTACTCATTGAATTTTATGAATGAGCCATACTAAAAATTTTTTTTGTTTTTTCTTTGTTTCTTGATACTTGACACATGAATCTGATAAATTTAGAAGTTTTTTACTTTTTTTTTTCTCATTGAAAAATATTATTTCATCTTTTATCATCAAAATTACTGTCCGCTATTCGGAATGTCCGTTATTCAGAGGTTAAATATACAAAAATTTAGGTTTTGGGAGTGGAGATTGGAAAAGTGTCCGTTAAATAGAGGTGTCCGCTATTCGGGAGTGTCCGTTATGGAGGTTTTACTGTATCATGTTTAACGTGTTTAGATAAATTAAACATCTTTGGTTTTGTCAGCTTTAGTTTGTTTTAGGCATAATTTCGTTGTATTGATATTCATATGCATTTATATTGAAATTTAACCATCAAAATTTGAGATTTAAAACGAAATTCAAATTTAAATTAATTAAAATTGTTTCAAGTTCAAAGTCAAGTTGAACATTGTCAATTTGTTTCCATCGATTTTGCTGCTATGGAAAGATCTGACTTTTTTAAAATACGCTTAAATGTATGAAAAAAATTTTACTGAATAAGAATTTTTTATACAGGGTGTCCCTAAACTCATGGTACATACGCTAGGGAGTGATAGAACACATCGAGACAAGTAATAGTCAATAGGAAACCAAGGGTCCTAAACGTTTTCCAAAGGAGATATCTGCCATTAAAGTTTGGGGCCCAAAATTTCAAATAAACATAAAAAACGGAAAATTTGGTCGATTGATTTGCGGTTTTCACTAAAACTATTCTTTATGACGGTATTTTCTTGAAAATAAATTATAAAGATAAATTTCGAAAAATGCCGATAGAGGGCGCTTTAAATTTTGGATTGACGAACAACTATTTTTTGCCGTTATTTTCTGCATCTCATTAAATGCTTTCGTAAGCTTAGACTTAAACTTAAGTCTTGAGCTCAAAATCTGAATAGTTGGGAGTGGTTAAGTAGCACAAACTGAACTGTGTTCAGAGGGTTCAAATTTCAAATGATTATAAAAAATGGAAAAATTGGTCGATTGATTTGCGGTTTTCACTAAAACTATTCTTTATGTCGGTATTTTATTGAAAATAAATTATAAAGATAAATTTCAAAAAAGGCCGATAGAGGACGCTTTAGACTTTGGATTAACGAACAACTATTTTTTGCCGTTATTTTTTTTGCATCTTATTAAATGGTTTCGTAGGCTTACATTTAAACTTAAGTTTTGAGCTCAAAATCTGAATAGTTGGGAGTGGTTAAGTAGCAGAAACTGAACTGTGTTCAGAGGGTTTAAATTTCAAACGATTTTAAAAAACGGAAAAATTAGTGTTTTCCGTTAGTTAAATTAGTGTGCTTTAAATCAGTGTTTTCTTGAAAATAAATTTTAAAGATAAATTTCACAAACTGCCGATAGAGGGCGCCTTAGACATTGGAATAGCGTACAACTATTTTTAACCGTTAATTTTTTTTATTTCATTAAATGCTTTCAAATACTTAGATTTAAATTTTCAGATCAAATTCTGAATCGTTGCGAGTGTTTAAGTAGCGCAAAAGTGAACTGTGTTCGAGGGGGGGGGGGGTTAAATTTCAACTCCTGAACACACTTCAGTTTGCGCTTCTTAACCCCTCTCAACGATTCAGAATTTGAGTTCAAAATTTAAGTTTAAATCTAAGATTTCGAAAACATTTAATAAGTTTTGGAAAGCATTTATTTAGATACAAAAAATAACGGTTAAAATTACTTGTTGGTGACTCTGAAGTTTAAGGCGCCCTCTATCAACATTTTTGAAATTTATCATTACAATTCATTTTCAATAAAATACCGACATAAAGAATAGTTTTAGTGAAAACCGCAAATCAATCGACCAATTTTTCCGTTTTTTTATAATTATTTGAAATTTAAACCCTCTGAGTACAGTTAAGTTTGTGCTACTTAACCACTCACAACTATTCATATTTTGAGCTCAAAATTTAAGTTTAAGTCTAAGCTTACGAAACCATTTAATGAGATGTAAAAAATCACGGCAAAAAAAAAAAGTTTTTCATTACTTCAAAGTCTAAAGCGCCCTCTATCGGCATTTTTCGAAATTTATCTTTATAATTTATTTTCAAGAAAATACCAACATAGTTTTAGTGAAAACCGGAAATCAGTCGACCAATTTTTCCGTTTTTTATGTGTATTTGAAATTTTGGACCCCAAAATGGCGGCTATCTCTGGAAAACGTTTGGAAACCTTGGTTTTCTATTTACTATTACTCGTCTTGTTGTGTTCTATCACCCCCTAGCGTATATACCATGAGTTTAGATACACCCTGTATATGAAAATATTTTTTCCAGAGGTAAATTAAATAATTATACAGCAACAAATAATATATATATGTGCAATTTAATATATATATATATATATATATATATATATATATATGTATATAATACATTAAACTCTCTCATTGTTTATGTTTAAATTCATTGAATACCATTTACACGGATTCTAAAAATCCATGTTTTCAGTTGCATTAAAATCGTTTGCTTTTGGTGGGGAAAAGCGCTGCTCGCCAAATCGTGTGACGCTTTCGTCTTTTCATGCCAAATATTCGAAAGTATTTTATTTTTTTAGATGTTTTCTACTGCAATAATTCCGCCGCTAATTTTCACTAATCCTTTATTACATGCATAAGTAATTTAATTAGTATTTTTTTCAAAAAAGTCTGAGTATGCCCAGTATGGAGACCTTCCTTGTTGCACTGTATGTAGGAATAAAAATTCATAAAAACATAAAACCCTTAAAAATAAAGACCTACGACGAGGCTTGAGGATTGCATAAATTTATCTCCCCACACAATCCACCCCTCTTCTGTGGCCACGAATGAACAAATATCGTAATAAAGTAGTTTTTCGTTTACCTACACTTATGAAACTTTTGGTGTAGCCAGACGCACCTATGGCAGACCTATTCCTAGAATAAAATTCAAAATGAATTTTTGCGAGATGTGCCACTTTTCTTGTGGGTGAGCGATATGATCTATGCTATAGATATGGATAATTAGAGCCTGTAAACTTTTAAGCTTTAAGAACATGTGTTAGGTATCTCAGACTAGAAAAATGCGCCACTATGATACAAGTTAAAATGTTATTAACAAAAAAATAAATAAATAAATAAAATAAAAAATAAAATAAATTAAAAAAAATAAATAAAATAAATAAATAAATAAAAACAACATCAAAATCGCATTAAAAAAATGACCAATTTGCTATTAAGATTTGCTATTTTAGAAATAATTTATCATGCAATGGATTATTAAAAAGTATAATCCCAAACTTGATGTCCCGTTTACTTGTTAGAATTTTGCATGTAGTACACAAATTTTTCCCCGCTTTTTTATTCCTTTTTTATTTACTATGACATTATTTTTACCCGAAAAGCTCGCTAATGTGATCGCATCAATCACAAATCACAGTATCAGCGGAATATAAACATAAAGACGATACAGAAGCCTAGCAGCTTCAAGAGTAAAATGTGCGTTAGTTTAACTCGTGAAGTAAATTCTATACTAAAGTTTTAAGTAAAAAGCTACAAATAAATGAAAATGATTAAAAAGAAAAAGAAAACAATTATTATTAAGATTTTATTATTAGGAACATGTATGTGATTCGAAAATACATTAAATTGTTAATTCTAAAAAACGGTCACCATCACAGGCAATTACGGCACCCATGTGGAAAATGTGTAATCAAAGTAAAAGTTTTAGTTTCTCCGATCTGTATTGTAATCAGAGATTAGTGTACTGACTCTGTGTCATATGCAAATTTCCTCCTTGAGCCCCAATCGAGTATTTTCTATGGGGTGGAGGATTCCCAGAATGGATTTTTGTGCGTGCATAACATGTCCGTTTCTTGCGATACACGTACGGTTCCAACGCTCTTTAGGGTTTTCGCATGCGCTGAGCATTTTGCGATTAAAAAAAAATGGGTGTTGCTATTGGAAATTTTCGAGTTTTTGTAACTATAACCGTAACCGTGAGCGCCATTTTGTTGTCGCTCACAGAATCTCGAGCTCATACCTCTGAATAGCTATATCTGAAATTTCATTTCGATCGGTTGAGTGGACTGGCCGCTAGAGCTCCGTATATCGGCAAAGTTTTTTTATGACCACCCTGTACTTTTAAAATTAACAGGGGATGATTCATGTCCAGCTGCACAATTGTGCGAAATCGCATATAATCCACCTTTCGATATTTACATTTCCGTACATGAAATAAAATTACGTATATTCAAGAGTAGCAAATAGCTGCAGATGAAATTGATTTTTTTAATATTTTTATGCATACATAATTACAAGATTGTAATACAATTCACCTAATTTTTGGCAACTTCTTAAAATGTATTATATACTATTAAATTTTCTAATAATTTTAATTTTGACTTAGAAAATTATTTTTTGAATATAATACTTCTTTTTACGATTGTAACAATAAAATACAAAGTATCTACATTTAAAAGAAGATTGCATGCTGTTATGAAAAATATTTACAAAATAGCTATATTTTTAGCCAAAAATATCGATGGCAATTACAACTACAGCAAACGCCATTTTAAAAAGGTTAGAAAAAATTTGGTTTTTAATCCATTTTTTGACAGTGTTGCTGTGGAGTTACTCTGATATCGGTTTATCTTTTTTTCTCCTCAAAAGTGTTAGATGTTATTTGAAATGTCTAAACATTAACGCAAGAACTACCGGAAATTTGAGCCAAGTTTCATAAAAATATTTCACATCAGAATTTTGATTCAAAACAGTTGAACTTTATTCTTTAGCTGTTTTTTTTCTTTATATCCCCCCTTTTAAACTTATTTTGTAATCAAATTTCTGGTTTCAACCGAAACATATTCATACGGTAGCCGTCAAAATGATGTTTCACGGTAATTCTAGTGTTGAATTATATCAAGTCGATTTTTGGGCTTTTTTTACCGCTACATAAGCAAAAACGTGCACTCTGTGCCAAGTTAAAATGAAACGACCTTGATGACGAAAGAAGATTGGGCATTGATGTAAGTTAGGTATTTTTATTTTGAACTTTATCACCAATTAAGATGTTTTTTAAATTACCTCAAAAAATACTACGTGAATCAGCATTCGTACGGGTCTTATTATTTTCCCGGTGAAATATCGATAAATTTTTATACATAAAAAAAAAAAAAAAAAAAAAAAAAATACAGTTTAAACGCGCAAAAATTTTCCTTATTTAACGAAAGATTTTCTATAACTAAATATTGTTACTGAAAAATTTTCTGGTTTGGAAACTCCAGGACTCGAGCGAACCTTGTAATTATCAGAAAATTTGCTCTTAAATTTTCTAATTAATGTAATGAGATAGACTCTCGTTTCAATGCCATATATGCTAAATAGTAAAAACTAATATAATTCATTTTTGATCCCAAAATGACATTAAGGAAGATATATTTGATGACATTTTGATTTTGAAACAAACTTGATAAATGTAAGTTTGAAGTAATTTTCAAGGCTATATCTACGAAAACTTCTACGTTTTCGTGATTTACTCCAAATGCATACAATTTTCGTATTTGCTATTTTAATTTTGTTTCATTATCAGTTGAAAAAACAGCTGCGACTTTCTATTCCACACTAACCTTAAAGAGTAATCACAATAATAATTAATATGTATTGAATATCACGAACAGGAAGGTATTCTGTTACAACAGGAATTTTTAAGGAAAGTACAGTGGACTCTCTCTATTCCGAACACTCATGGGACCGACCAAAAATGTTCAGATTATGGAGGTGTTCAGTATAGAGGGAGAATCGGAAATGCATTACTACTACTACTGCTTATTGAATTCACAATCGGTATAAAATATTTAGCATGGTTAGTCATACCATTGTGCAATGCTAAACTAAATTTAGTCAGTTTTGTACTGTACCATCATATTTTTTTATAATTTTTTTTTTTTACAAAACATACATTTACATTACAATACACCTCTTGTAAACATAATCAGTATATTACTTAAACGAATAATTTCAGTCTGTTTTTGCACTGTATGTGCTCATGCAGTATACATGTTATATGGCTGTTTAACAAGTGGAAAATCTTTGAAGTGATGTTCAGATACATAGTTCAACAGGTATTGAATGAGTCTTCTTAGTCATATTGCTTGAATGTAATCATCGTTCGTCTCATTTCGTCACTCTCTTTTGGTTCTGCTTCAGGTACATGCTTCAGGCACTCTTCTGGTGCAGAGCATAATGACAAATCTTTCTTTTGCCATTTTCCCAATTATGCGATTTTCGCTTCTTTTTACTTAAATTTTGTTTGGAAGGGCTGTGAAAAACAGGTCGGTTTCGTTAGCATTGAAAATGTTTGCTGTATGGAAATCCTTCCATATAGCATCCACATACCATTATGTTCAGAAATTTTATTTTCTATTCTTCCACGGTGTCAACATTTACATCTGCAGCTTTACCATTGACTATTTTGAATTTGATATTATGCTAAATTTTGAAATGAGTCAATAATCCTTCCGATGCCTTTAATTCTTCAATTTTCTGTAAAATCTGAAGTAGGAGTTCAGTGACAGGATGATTCTTTGTTCGCATTTGACATAAAATCTTCCGAACATTAATGTTTATATTCTTGTTTCCCGTTTTATTCCAAAATTCTATACTTATTTGAGTTCATTAAACCTTTTTATTCTTCGGCAACAAGTTTCACTGAATTTCCATGATGAGGAAATTTCCTGAATTTCGATTCCAAACATATGTTCAGTTTACAGAGAGGTGAAGTAAAAATGGGGATCGAAAGTAGCGTTCATAATAGCGGGGTGTTCAGATTAGAGGGTGTTCAGAATACAGAGAGTTTATCTTATGTTAAGTCTATGGAGGTTCGCCAGGACCATCGAAATGCGTTCATAATACCGGGGTGTTCAGATTAGAGAGTGTTCAGATAGAGAGAGTCCACTGTATATGCAACATTCTAATTATCCAAGATTTTGCAAGCATTTCACATATCCTTGGGAATCTTTTGGTGAATAACTAGCAACAAGCTTCATAAAATAACAAGTTTTTGATATTTACAATTTTTTAAAATGTACATTTAATACCAGTAAATTTTAGAAACTTGTTAATTTTCGAATTATTTCTTCATTTGGAACTCTCTCGAAATAAATGATATCATTATAGAACCTTACGTACCTTCAGGTAATTTATAGGTAAACACTGATTACCTGTAAGTGTTTCTTCTATAAAAGAAAATGTGTCCACAGTTTTTTACGTTTTACAGTGAATAATGTTATTACTATGTTATACTAGAGATAATTTGGGTTGGCAGTTGGCATACATATTATCTATGCATAAAACCCATTTACATGTACAAAACATTTTCGAATCCAATGACGACTTTTGCGTTAGCAACTCTATCTAAGTGAAAAATATTTAATTATTAATATCACATTCAAATATGTTTTCAGTTAACATTATTTTGCTATAAAGTTTTTTATTTATAAATATTTCTATATTTATAATATTTATAATATATTTATAATTTATAATATAATATATAATATTTCTATATTTATAATATATAATATTTCTTATTAATATCACATTCAAATATGTTTTCAATTAACACTATTTTGCTATAAAGTTTTTTATTTATAAATATTTCTGTTAAAAGAATTTGATATGCATCCTTTTTCTGAGAATTTCTGTCATAAAATATATTAGGTAGAAAATATTGAAATACTGAAACTTTCTTTAAAACATTTAAATAAATTACTGTATGCATAGTCTATCTCAGGAACAACTTATGTATAACAAAATAAATCGAAGTTACATTCATGTTTGTTGTTTATCTGTTATTTTATAAATAAAAACTTCTGATGGCAATTAGGCATGACGTATTATCTTTCACCTTCAAAGTTGTAAAGGAACTGATGGTGGAAATTTAAACACTTAATTCTCGCAGTGATTGCCCACTTCAAGAAAATGTTTTCTGTAAATCATCTGAATGAATTTGCATTTAACTTTTCGAAAGAATACTAAATATTCAGAACAAGATTAAAAGTTTCAATGGATTTTCGAATACTTAAAACGAAATTAGTGAATGGTATTCTATTCCCATTTTGCTTAAAGTTTAACCATAAAACTTACAAAACCTAAAAATTATAAAACTTTCAAATTTTGTGAAGTAGTTATATAAAGTAATATGTAAATGAATTAAAATACGTATAAAATTTTAGTTTGAAATGTCAAACAAACAGGCAACTGTAATGGACTACCTTGTGAAGTTTCTTAAAATTAACTTCGAAAGTTGAAATATTCGCCATTTAAATTATGTTAGTCTTGAAAAGTTATTAAAAACTCTGCTCTAAGTAACATTTTCGACACCTTTGATTTTGAAAGATGAATAGAATCTCAAGAAAGAAAGAAAAAAAAAAAAAAAAAAAAAAAAAAAAAACCAGTTAAACAAAACATATGCTACTAAAAATTACAAAAGTTATCATAATTTAATAAACAATTTTATACTAACTTACAAAATATGTACAATTACATTGAAAGAAAGACATATTTTTCTTTATTTATGAAAGTATAATATATAATAAAGAACGAAAATATACAATAACTTCTAACAAGGAAGGTCTCCATACGGGCATACCCCGAAAAATCTGAAAAAATTACAGAATGTTCTTCTCATGTGGATATATACGTTTATAAAAAAAAAATTTCGGCGGAACCTCCATTCAGTATCCGTAAAAAAATAATGAAAATTTCGTTATTTGGCGATTTATCGCCGGTTGGCGAAGGAATGTAATTTCAAAAAATACTTCGTGTCAAATATACTTCAAGGAAAAAAAAGTTTCATGTTGAACTTGTTTTGATAAATTTAATTTCAATAACTTTAATTTTATAAGTTTTAATTTGTTTTAAGTATAATTTTGTTATATCGACATTTATATGTATTTATATTCAAATTTAATCATCAAAATTTGAGATTTAAAACGAAATTCAAAATTTAAATTAATTAAATTTGTTTCCTGCTCGAAGTCCAATTCAGAATTGTCGATTGGATTTTGTTGCTATGGAAGCATGTGGCTTTTATTTTTGAATACGCTTAAATTCATGAAAATTATTTTTCTCAATATGATTTTCTTTTTTTTTTTTTATATCTATTAAAACATTCTTTCCAGTGATTAACTAAATAGCTACTTCAACAAATAATATATATGTGCAATATAATATGTATATATATGTATATAATGTATTAAAGTTCCTCATTGTTTATGTTTAAATTCATTACATACGATTTACACGCATTCTAAATATCTAATAGTTTTGAGCTGCATAATAATCGTTTGCTTTTGGTGAGGAAAAGAGCTGCCCGCCAAATCGAGTGACTTTTTCGTCGTTTCACGCCAAATATTCGAAATTATTATTATTATTATTATTTTTTTTTTTTTTTTTTACACAATTTCTAATGTGATTCCGCCTCTAATTTTGACTGATCCTTTATTACATACATAAGTACTTTAATTAGTGTTTTTTTCATAAAATTCTGAGTATGCCCAGTATGGAGACCTTCCTTGTAAGACACCCATCATTTCGATAAGCATTTTTTATTTTTGAAATCTTAGAAACAAATGTATTTCAGAGATTTTAAAAAACACTTATAAAAAAAGTTTCTGCTTCTGCCAGTAATTTTCAGGAACGTTTCAAAGCATTTTTTGTTTCATGGTATATTTATCAGTTTTCTTAAAACAGGGATATCGGTTTTTAAAATGCTATTTATTCTCAACAAAACATTTTTAGCTGCGTAATTATTTTAAACTACGAGCACTAAAAAATAAAATTAATGTTAATATTAAAGTGTTATTACTATGGTTGTCTGTAAAACCTTCTTCTCGAACATGAAAATGTTTATTTCATAATTGATGGCATTTAGAAAACCTGTATTTCAGGTTGAAAGAACTGATTAATCTCCACATATAAAAGGAATGTCCCACTCACTGAATCACCATCGTCAGTTCAAACTAAAGAACTTAGAAGCATAAAAATTGATGGGAATATGCCTTTTATGACATTAGAGAGCACTAAGGAAGAATTTTTGAAAATTCCCTCTATAAGAGGGTTAAATATGGGGAACTAAAATTTTGGAGTATGTGATCAAATATCAACAGCAGTTATAGGCAGGAAAATGAAATTTCAGGAAATAAACCAACTAAAAATATAATTAAACACGTGTTTCAGTGATTTTAGAAATTTTTCCCCTAAGAGTGTAAAAAGGGAGAAGGAAGGTCGAAAATTTTAGAATACTTGACATACTTCAACAGCCGCTTTTGATAGTAGCCTGAAATTCCAGAAAATAAATAAAGACATGTTTCAGTAATTTAAAAAAAAATTCCTAATTAAGGGCGGTTAGTGGGGTGTGTGTGAAAATTTTAGAACATTCGACCATATCCCTGCAGCCGTTTTAGGTAAGAGCCTGAAATTCAAGAAAATATATCCACTAATAAATAAATTAATTAATAAACATGTGTTTCAGCGAATTTACAAATTCCTTCCCATAAGGGGATTAAAAAAGAAATGCAGTAGAACTTTTTAGAACGTTTGGAATATCTCAGTATCCGTTTTAGGTAAAAGCGTGAAATTCTAAAAAATAAATGTGCTAAAAAAAATTAAACACGTGCCTCAGCGATTTTAGAAATTCGCCTAGCCTTTGGATGGTGATTGAAAGTGGATTAAAAAGGAGAATATTGAAACTTTTGAGTCATATATCACTAGCTGTTTCAGATAGGGGTAAGAATTTCAATATAACTGATCCAATAAAACATACTTAAACATGTATTTTATCCATTTTAGAAAGTCCCACTTGAGGGTGGTCACAAGTTTTATATCATTTGGCCATATCTCATCAGCAGTTTTAAGTAAAGGCGAGAAGTTTAATATAGCAATCTCATTAAAAATAATTGAATGCACATTTCAACGATTTTAGAAATTGCCCCCCCCCCCCCTAAAGTCTTAAAGGAGTGGTCAAAGATTGCAGCACATTTCTCCATATCTCAGCTGCAGTTTTAAGTAGAAGCGGGAAATTAAAGATAACCATTCCACTAAAAGAATATATCAATAAAGTACTTCAGTGATTTTAGAGCTATTATACCGCCAACATCTTCTCAGAACTGGATAACGTAAGATTATATGAATAAGATATCAATTATGGATTTTTATGAGATGTTAAGAAAGTATTTTTTTCCTAATTTCATCATGTAGGCTACATTTCATTTTATTCAAGATTCTTTGAGAGAAACCGACCAACAAAGCCAGCGAGGGCTGCTAGTACACTACATAAACTAACCAGGAACAATCTGAAAATTATTGGTAGTAAAAGAACTTTTATTGTTATGAATACATTTTTTATAAATGGCTAGTTCCATGGGTTTTGTAGTGTAAGTCACATTACCTTATAATTGCTATGCTTGTTTGCTACCGTTATTTTTGAAAAGTCTGCTTGGCCTTATTCAATTAATGAGAATGTGCCGATAAAATAAATCCCTTTTTTTCGTACTAAAATACTGGTAGCCAAAAATCGTAGCCTGTGACTTACACTACAAGTACTCATGGAAATAGCCAAATGCTTCCTTAAATCTGGGAAATATATATGTTTCTGAGTTTTCTAACAATGACACAAACAAATGAAAATCCATGAAAAAAGTTATTCCCAACAAATCAAAATCAAACCCAAAAGCAAAAAGCTCTAGCATCGAGCTTTGCCATTCTTAACAACTGAAGCATACATGAAAAAACAGAACAAAGAAGTGAAAAAAGCAAAGGAAAAGAAAAAAAACGAAAAAGAAAGAACAATCTTAATGAAGCAAAACGGCCTTTCAAAAACAAACCTTTCAAAACAAAACTCGAAGTTGCTAAACCAATCTGGAAACATAGGTGCAGCAGAAATTACGAAGTAGCCTGCACCTGAAACTTATTTAGATTCATAGCCTTCAAAATTAGAAAAAAAAAGCAAAACTGAATTAAAAGACACTATTTAGTAAAACTTGTATCAGTCATCCATTATTCACTTTTTCGTTTTCTCCATGGTCAAAGTTAAATGTGTGTAAAGTATGTATTATTCATGTGTTATTCAATTATAAAATTTAAGATTATGTATCTCAAAGTTATTTATAATAATTAAGTTATTACCAACTAAAGTTATTAGGATATGAAGTACCTGAGCAATAAGTTATTAAAATTTCAATTTTATGTATTTCAACTCTTTATTAAGTAATTCCAAAATTTATAGAAATTAAATAAAGATTTTAAGGGGTAAAGATAAGTATAAAACGTATTGTCACATTTAGGATCTTAGACATCTCATTAAGGTTTTAAATATCGTAAGTATCGCAAAAATACCCTAAATGCGACAATTATACATTGTTGGCTTATAATTCAAATAATGATTTAAGTCCTACAAAACAAGTTAGTTTCGATTAAAAAAAAAAACAGTCAAACTTCGTTAACATGAACACGCTTAACGTGAATTACTTTTAACTTGAACATGTTTTCATAGTCCCCTATAAAGACGAATATAAAGATTTGATACTGATAACATGAATTACTGTTAACATAACAAAATTTTGATTCCCCTTGAGGTTCACGTTAGCGAGATTCGACTGTATATACAAAAGTGTAACATACATTGTTTTTCAAAAAGAATATATAATAAAATAAACTTTTTAAAAACTCTACAATTTTTTATATTTAAAACCTTTGCGACGTAAGCACTTTGCTTAATTTTTAATCTTCTACCAGTTTTTGAAAACAGAAAATTTTCTGTACTTGATTCGCGAAAGTTCTCCGACTATATTATATGAGGAGCCCAGAAGCCAAGGGATACAAGTGACAAAATGTCTATTTGGAGTAAACTGAGTTTAAAGATAATTGATGTTAAATTGGAGCATCAATAACAATTGACAAATTGAAATAAGAAACATCTGCTTGTTGCATACTAATCTTTGAACTCACATTTCAATAACTGTTAAAAAAATAGAGTACAATTTTCTTTGAATGTATAATTAATCAATACTGTTTGTTTTTCGAAAAAAGTGGTTTATCTCTATAGCTCCCCAAATAATAAGAAAATGACCTATATTTCTTTACCTGAAATGAAAAAAGCATATTTCCAGATACCCTGTGCACTTAACTCAATTTTTTCAATTTTGTCACTTATACCCCTTGGCTTCTGGGGTCCTCATATATATTGTAAATTACCTTATGTATATCTCTATAAGGTAAACTTAACAATAAAAAATAACTGGTGTGAATAATGTTGGATTCTGAGCACGTATACCGGTCACTCGTCCCCAATGAATTAAAGTTTTTTTTTTTTAAATATAAAGTCCATAAATAAATCCTGGGGTCTGAAGAGGATATACCTCCCATTAATGCTGCGAAAAATTTTGGAAAATAGAGCAACAGTAAATTTTAAAAGTTTTTCTTTTATGTGAGTCATCAAAAATGTAATGTTTATGAAAAAAAAAATTAAAATTAGTGTAAAAAATTTACAGACGTGTAAACGACATTTGTTACGATTAAATATACTACTTGATTAATATACTTGATTAAATATACAGTAAAACACCGATAATTCGGATTAATTGGGACCAAACCCAATCCGGATTATTAAAAATCCGGATTATCCGAAGAATTTGAAAAAATGAAATAAAACAAAACATACTTACAGAAAATCACCTTTATGTTAAACTTATTGAATAATTACTGACAGTAAAAATGCCCACTTTGCTTAATTTTAATTATAATTAAAGATTTCAGAAAAAGTTTTTAAATTCAGAATACGACAATGAAACAAGTTAATGTTATCGAAATTAGTCAATCGCTTCTCAAACTTGAAAAAAAATGACCAAACCGATCCGAATTATCTGGAGATCCGGATTAACGGGGTCGGAATTAGCGGGGTTCTACTGTACTTACTTATAGACTGTTATTAACAATTAAAAAAATGTTTTTCCTTGAGTTACTAAAATAAAACTATGTATAAAAAGCATACATAATAGATATTTTTCGATATAGATGACATAAAATGTTGTATTTCAAATATTTTTAATAGCTTTCTAATGCGCCATGCATTTGAATAATAAAACCCTGCTACCCCTATGAAACAACACAATATCTAATCATCCTATGATGGCTATTACGAAGAAATATCGACAAACATAGTAAAATAGTATCGAAAGAGATATTTCCGCTGTATCATGTACGAAAATAATAGATGCCAGACAATACGATCCTAATATTATCAGAATCATCAGTTGTTTTTAGGGTTTTCTTATTCTGTGTTAATAACATTCTCATGAGAAAAAATAAAGTCTCGTATATATATATATCTATATTATAAAGGCCAAACGTAACTGTGCGTAACGCATGCGTCATTTTGCGAATGGCAACGCTTTCAAATTTTAAATGAAATTTCAGTATTGCAATTTTGCTACTACAATTTTTTAAACTTCTGTATATCCCACATTTTCAATTCTTACACCATCGTGTAGGGAAAGAAATATACTTTTAAATGAAATTTGTTTGAAATCTGTATATTGATTTGTTTTTAAAATATTAATTTTTTTGTAGTTTTTTATAAAGCTTTTCCAATTGTGGCAACAGGAGTACTTTATTTCTATTAAAAGCTAAGGAAAAAAGGAAAGAAATTGATTACTGTATCTTTATGTTGCCATTTACTCATTAAATAAGAAAAAATTGAAATTGAAATATCTTCTGTTATAAAACCCGGTGAATTTTGATTTCACCTACAAAATTTGATTTACAGTAAAAGAATATCAACAGTTTAATATCTGTTTAAGCTAATAGCATTGAAACTTCAAGTTTTGAATCAAAATGATCAAATTAAAATTCAATTTTTTTTCTGAAAAGGTGAATAAAGATACGAAATGTGCATTTGTAAATTTTGATATGATGAAAATGATGCAGGGTTTAGATTTCACGGGGGGAAAATGGCACAGATGTCATATACGTACCACATTTGCACGTGCTTTTCCTCCCGCCAATTTGGCATTATACAGCTGTGCCAAGGAGATTACCCGTTTAATAAGTTAATAACAATTGTTAGTATAGTTATAGAGGAAATGGGGAAAATTAAAGATTTCAGTGAAATGTGCTGATTAAATGATACAACTGCATGCATTCAATATGGCAATATATATTAAGTTTATTATTTATAACTGTTTATTTATTGTTTCCTTTTTGATTAAATTCATATTTATTTACTGTTATTTTCTATTTTAGTTCTTTAAATTGTTTTTATGATATATTATATCAATAATTTTTATATCAAACTATCATTTATTTATATTTTTTTAATATTTGAATATTTTTCATTTTTTGACGTTATTTTTTTAATATTGGAATAAAAAATAACGTGTTGTTATTGCATGCAATTTGTAACTTACATTCAAAAACAAAATTTTCGCCACATTGGCGAGAGAAAAAAGCACGTGCAAATGTGCTGCGTATTTGACATCTGTGCCAAAAAAAGTCTATGATTTCGTCAAAGTTGAATAAATTTTTTTTTTTTTTTTTTTTTTTTTGAAATGCTAGCATAAGAACTTAAATTGATAACAGCAGATTTTATCATCTTTTACTGCTTACAATTAAAGTTTAATTTTAACAATTTCTACAACTGAGTTATATAAACAGTATTTTGTTAATTTGTCATTAAATATCGTTTGTTAAGAGTTAGACTTACCAATATAAAATGCATTTTTTACTATAACTAATTTTGTAGGTTTATTAAAAATCAATGAAACAGTTCCGTTTTAAACATTTTCTTTCGTCGAAATTCGACGGGTTCTGCCTAGTATATATAATAACAGTAATCTTGATTAAAATGATTACTCTCTATACATTTTCTTACCAAATTTATAAAAATGAATTGAAAATTATAACGAGCAATCAGAAATCAATTAATCCTTTGTGGTGCAAAGCAATTCAATTGCCAAAGTGTTGAAATTAGTGAATGGCACCGGATTTCGAAAACAATTTGTTTCTAAATATGAAAAAGCTATATAACAATCATACAATAAGGCGAAAAAAATTTTAAGCAAAATTCTGGTGCGAATGTGGCCTTCGGGAATTAAAATTAAGTGGTTTCGTAAACATACCAGCGGCCCCCAAGAGGTTAATCTACATGATATGAAACAGCATTCAGGAATTGAAAGTTATTTTAAAATTTTCTAGAAAATTCTGAGCTATTATTTATACAAGGTAGAGCCCGTCGAATTTCGACGAAACAAAATGTTTCATAAGGAACTGTTTCATCGATTTATGATATACCTACAAAATTAGCTACAATAAAAAATGCACCTTATTATTGATTAGTCTAACTCTTAAACAAATGATATTTACCTAAAGTTAACAAAATACTATGTTTATAAAACTCAGTTGTAGAAATCGATAAAATTAAACTTTATTATTTTTTACTGCTTAAATGTACGATTAAAGATCTGTTATTATGATAAAGGTATCAATTAAGACTCTTATGCTAGTATTCCAAAATGAAAAAAAGCGAAATTTATTCCGCTTGATTCAATCAGATTTTTTCCCCGTGAAATCTAAACACGACATCATTTTCACCGTATCAAAATTTACATATGCATCTTTCATATTAGTATTCGCCCTTTTTTTTAATGACATTTTAATTTAATCATTTTGAAATAATTTTAATTCAAAACTTGAACTCTCGAAGCTATTAGCTGAAACAGATATTAAACTATTTGTTCTTGTGTAGATGAAAGTTTATAAACGAAACCAAAATTCAACGGGTTTTATAACGGACGATAATTTTGACACAGAACGTATTTTAATTTTATTTTAATTTCACTTTTAATGAGAAAATGGCAACATAAAGATACGGTAACCTGTTTTTTTCTTTTTATTTCGGATTTTTCCCCTTTGCTTTTAATAAAAATGGAAAAAGCTGTTGCCACGATTAGAAAAACGGTATTAAAACTACAAAAAAATTAATATTTCAAAAACAAATTATGATACAGTTTTCAAATAAATTGCATTTAAAAGTGCATTTTCCCCCATATAAGACGGTATAAAAACTGAAAATGTGGGATGTTTAAAAGTTTAAAAATTTGCAGAAGTAAAAATTACAAATCCAAATTTCATTTCATTTTTCAAAGTGTTGCCATTCGCAAAATGACGTATGCGTTATGCAGAGATACGTTTGGCCTTTATAATATAGGTTATACTAGTAAATCTGCAGTTCAAAAGCCTCAACGTCAGCTCTGCAATTTCTTTTATTTTAATCCCATTTTATAATATTCGATCTGCACTTTTTAAACACATACATATTTATAAGCATATAAAATTCTTAGACGCTTATCAATAGAAATAAGTAATAGAAGAAAACATACAAATAGCAATATTTATTTAAGCTCAAATTTTTATAAATTAAATTATATCTAATTCATAATAGTGCTTTTATAAACTTTATATCGGAAAATCAATTTTTATGTTCATAAATTCATAACTCAACTGAAAATGCACTGTTGGCAATTATTATTCATAGGTCCAATTATTATTCATTTTCTTCTGTACTGTAGGCAAATTCTTTTGTGTGTCCCTGTAAATAAATGCTATGTTCCTTGCGTAGTATATTCAATATAAAGAACCTTGTAGAAAACTTTGTGATGTACTTGAATTCAGTATGTAAAATATTATGAAAATACATAGCAGATGATTTTCCCTCGTATATCTTAATGCAAGAAAATCTTTTGAGTAGCCCTATAAATTAACCGATAATGCTTCACACTTCATTTTCAATACCATTTATATCACAATAATATGTATCAATTTCATAGTAAATGGATTATATTTACGCGAGATAGAGCAACAAGAATAGATAGACTTACGAACAGGAAAACAGAATTTATAACCACTTTTCAACTATGTTGGAAAGTTACTTTTTGGTTTCTTTAATGAACATAAGAGATAATAGATAATGAACAAGAGAGTAAGATAATGATAAGCGCCATGTTTCCGGGGCGCATAAATATATCAGAAACCTTCATTTTTATTACCTTAGGTTAAAATAGAGAGAATTGACCATAGAAGTGGCTTGACATACCCTTTAGTTTTCACATTTAAAAGAATTTCAGAGTTTTGTCAATAAGTGGCAACCGAACCATTTGAAGTGCCCAAATCAGGATTGTTTGCAGTCTTGGTTGTTGAAAAGCATCCAGCTATAGTCCTCGAGGACCAATCTTTTCAAAAAAGGATCTTTTTTATGTAGAAAATGGGATCCACAAAGTTGCTCCCCAACAGCTGTTGTGCAAGTCGGGACTAGCAACTATTTCTATATTATATTCGCACCAATATTTTTAACAAGTTGGAAATTGCACGTGAAGCGTAGCAAATGAGGTGCGTTCGTACGATAATGAAGTTTTTAAAATATCACTCTCATATTTCAATCTCATAAAATTGTAAATAGTTAATTACAATTAAAATGCGCAACAAACAATGTTCTCTCTATACTCATTATGTAATGGAATACTTTTGTGTTGCCTTGTAAATCAATAACAAATGTTCTTTGCACAACTGATTATGCAAAATCTATATTATAATATGTACTTTATGATGCATATGACAATATTATTATGTTCGAATAAGTGTAATATTATTAAAATGCATTTGAAACTTTTTTTTTTATTGACTGTAACGTAACGGAGTACTTTTGATTGTCCCTCTATTTGATCTATGCATCCTATTTAAAAAAAAAAATGAAATGACTAGACAAAATTATGTAATAAGTATGTAATTTAAATTTCAAACGATTAAAATGCAATTGCAACATTTTTCCCCATTGACCGTAATGTAACGGAATACTTTTGATCGTCCCTGTAATTGATCTATCCATCCGATTCTCATAAAAATTGAAATGGCTCGACAAAATTATGTAATAATTATGTATTTTAAATTTCAAAACATTCGGTTGGGTAGTTTTTGCGTTGTTATATGCGGACAGACAGACGGACGGACTGAACGACAACTATAGGTGCTACGTATTTACATAATGACGAACGCACCTAAAAGCACGTTAGCACGTTTTATAGTATTTTCCTTTGCAAATGCCCTCAAGGTGTCAGTAAAAGATTTTTGTTTGAATTAAAATATATTGTACATGAATTTCGAAAAAAGCTTTTGGGACAATTTTTGACTCGGAAAAACGAATTCATTGCGTTCGATTGAGATGTTTAATAGTTTTTGTTATATGCATATGATTGAAACGGGTAAGGAAAAAGAAATTATGAATTAGTGCAATTTTTGAAAACATTTTGTTAGATTTTTCGAAATAAAATACAGCATATAAACTTAACCCCTTGAAGTGCGGTGGTATAAAATTTGTCACACAAATGGTGGTAAAGAATTTGTTAGACATTACTAATTTTCGATCGCAACTTTGAATTTATTTCACAACTATTCAAAGAAACAAACATTTGTCATTTTAACAATTTTTCTATTTATCTATGCCTTCGAGTCTATGTTTTCACAATAATATCAAATCTCAAATTAAAAAGACATGTCAGATAAATTCAGTTCAGTTTTCGTTAAAATTAACTATATATTAAGATGCAACAACAAAAATAAAATTATATCGCTTTTTTTTAGTTAATTTTTAAAATGTATCTGTTTTCATAGTTGATAGATATACCTACATGTGCGGTCTTCTTACTTTTTAAAACATAATAAAAAATAAATAATAATTTCAATTCATTATTCTTACATTTATTTATTTATTTTACGTAAGATATTTTTTTGATGAAATTTGGCATGTGGTAACTAAGAGGTTCGCCAACCCTGCTCTAGGCATAAGATTATACTACAAATTAAGCTGAAGATAACAGTGTGCTAGTCTTTAAAAAGTGGTTTGCAAAAGTGGTACTACTGAATATATATATACAGTAAAGCATCGTTTATACGACGATCACTTATACGACGTTTACATTTATACGACGTTTTAATATGGTCCCGATTCATTCCTATTCATTTTAATGTAAAAATATATCTTTTATACGACACCCAAAATCGTTTATACGTCGATTTTTCAATTTTGTATGGACTTACTTTTGTTTATTTTTCTTGTATATTTTACGAACGAGCGGAAGTTGGCAGCTATGAATGACACCAAAGAGCGTGTTTAAATGCACACCACATTATAAAAATGTGTCCTGGTGTTCGATTAGTCCGAAAAATCAGCTTACGTGTAACAGATTACACTGGGAGGGGTCATTCTTTTTTCGGGGATGATCAGCTTTCCCGACTTGATTTAAGTTGCAAATAGACTATCCTTCTAATGTTACCAGTATTGGCGACTTTTAGTTGGCCACGCGGGGTTTTTGATCTTTGACTTTAAATGGAAAGGAAATGATGCACTGCAAATGAGGAACCTTTCGGTGAAACATAAATAAAGCTACGCATATTTAAATTGCTTACTAATTCCTCCCCCCCCCCCCCGTCGTTTTTTGGCTATTTGTTTATTTTGGATTGTTTAATTTACAAATTCATGCAAATCATCACGTTAAACATTAAAATCTAGTGAAACAAAATTAATTCTAGTTTTGGAAGTGAAAATCGATTATACGTCGTTATCGTTTATACGACGTTTTTCGGTAGTCCCTTCGGCGTCGTATAAACGATGCTCCACTGTATATATATAACATAGATCATAATCATTGATGATGGTCTCCATACAAAACATTTTGTATGTAGAAAAACTTCACTAATGAGCACAATGAGATGAAGAAAAACTATACGATCAGATCGAGTGTCACAAAAAGTGGGTGCCTAACGCGGAATTTTTCTCCTGTTCTTAGGATTCCATCTAAGCAGGTTTGCTAAGAATGTTTCCATCTGAAATAACATTTTCTTAAATAATTTCTAATAATAATTAAACTATTTTCTATAAAGCTATTTTGCCTTTTGTAAAATTGATTTGATTTTCCTTAACAAATATTTCAATAGAAAATTAAGTGGCTCAAGCTTCCCGTATCTAAAGAGCCTTAAGCTATTATTTTCACATGATTAAAATCAATGATTTTTCGTGTTTCTTAAATATTATGCTTTTATCGCAATTTTATTTTGTGAACTGATTCTATAACAAATAAAATGATATATGAAGCATCATTCTAGATTCAATATTTGAAAAATAAAAAATCATTTTGTGAAAAATTAGTCAGCCGTCCCAAGTTTCCCTTATTTGTAGCTGAAAATATTGCCATTTTGAGAATCGATTAGTTTAAAATTTCTATTTAAAAACAACTGACAAATGATGAATAATTTTCAACAGGATAATCGCGAAGGAAATAATGACAAACATTCGGTGATGAAAAATAAAAAGAACTATTTTGATAATTTGATACATTTTATCAATAAGGGTGATTCACAAATCCATGTACAAACTTAAAGGGATGGCACAGGACACTGTAATAATCATTTATTAAGTAGGAATATATGGCGCAAGTGATGCGTTCAGATATAAACATCAAGGGTCAATTCGGCTCTTTATTTATTTCAAAATTTTTCATTCACACAAGAAAATTTTTATACCATTTTTTGTTAATTTGAAACAGGCATTTTACGATTACTTAATTAAATCTAATTATTTAAAAAAATCTTAATTTTTTATCTTAAGTTTAATTCTTAAATTTACTTATTTTTTCTCTTTATTAATTTATTTACTTTATATCATTATTTTTCCTCTCCCTTAAGTAGTATTTACTACATTACTCTCTTTAAAAGACTCATTATAAAACATTAAAATATAATTTTTCGAGCCCGGGTGTAAAGTTGCTAGCAACTTGGCCACCCCTTGATGCTGCTCTACTGTTCAGCTCTCTTCATGATTACTTAAAGAAAATAATTTCCCTTAAAACTTTCCGGTATGTTATAAAAATTTTTTAATTAAAAAAACCCGCAAAACGGGTAGATCTCTCAAACGCAGGAAATATGCATCAAAAGAAACAAAAATGGAGTTTTTTAATTCAAAAATTTCGATTTCATACTGGAAATTTTAAAAGAAATTTTTTTTCTTTAAGTAATCATGAAATGCATGCCTTAAATAAGGAAAGTAATACTATCGGAATTTTCAAATATGAATGAGAAATCTTGACATAAAAAAGGGCCAAACTGGCGTCCAAGTTTTTGTGCCTCAACGCGTCATTTACACCTATATATTTCTGTACAATAAATGATTGTTACAGTGTTCTTTACCAACCTTAAAATTTGTACCATGAATTTAAAGCCCCCTGGCAGTGTATAAAACAAAACACTTTAACCAACAAATTTAACTTAGGACATTTTATAGCTTTAAGGGTGTTCTTAAATCAAAAAGGGCAACTTTGTGACACATGCTTTGATTTATTTTTGTTCGGAAATGCATGAAAATTGCAGGTGTTATTATTCAGAAACTGTCTAATTGCACTCAATTTTCTGTTTTTTTTAAAAACGCAATAGATTTTTTATAACAAGCCTTCAAAGTTGACACTTTTGAGCACATTTCCCGACGAAAGCAGAAAAACCGGTCGAAAAGCAGGCGAAAAACGGGTGATCTTTTGATCGAAATAGCTTAGAACTCGATAGGTAATTCAATTATCATAAAATGGAAAAATAAGTTAGACTCGAAATCGCTTCCATAGTCAGGCATTCCAATTTTATAGCTTTCTGTTAAAAAATGAATTTGTAAATGTGTCAAAAAGTTTTGCGCTTGTTGAGCGGATCAGTTAAGAACACCCTTAAGTTGAGAGCACTAATCAACACATTTCGGACTTATATATATATATATATATATATATGCAGTGGCGGTCAAAAGTTTCCGGCCAGTTAGTTTCTTTGATTTATTTGCCAGAAGGTTTCAGCGAAGAAGAAGTACAATTGCTTCATACGTTAAGACTACGTGAATGACCTCTGGCCACGGGATCATTTCGATTGGATATTGAAGACACTTCATGCAAAGGGGCAGAATTCAAAATTCGCTTGTGCAAAAGTTTCCGGCCACTTATTATTCCTTAGTTATTTTTCTATAGGAAATTTATTTTTTGGTCGTGTTTGTGAATGAATAAAGTGAATAGCATATTTTAAATTAAAAAAAGAAAAGTTCAGCAATTATTACTCGTTCGTGAGTGATTAGTTTGTTATTAAAAGGCCAATCTTCTCGAGATATTTCGGCAAAGCTATCGATCTTTAAAAACCGACTGTGAACAATATTTAAAAATTATATAAAGATGGCCGTGGCTTTTAAAAATTTCTGAGGTCCGGGAGACCCCGGAAAATAACTATTCTTGAGGAGTTAATTATCAAGCGAAAAACATTTGATGACCCGCATAAAAATGCCGTTGCAATATACCGCGATTTACGGAATGAAAATATTGATGAAATAAGTTAATCGACCATGTCAAGATGCTGACGTGATGCAGAACTTTATGGAAGAGTCGGTGTTAAATTTTTTATAGGTAATAAGAAATTAGCGTATTCGACTGGCGTTTTCTAAGGAACACAAAGTCTGGTCAAGTGAAAACCGGACTAAAATCCCATTTTTCCATCAATCGAATTTCAAACTTTTTTGGGAGTGATGGCAGACACTACATCCGATGATCTAACAACAAAAGATATGATTCGAAATATGTTTTCCTTCAATGAAGCATGGTGAAGGACACGTTATAATGTGGGGAGTATTTTCTTCAAAAAGTGTTGGTCCGTTACTTAATCCACGGCAAGATAAATGATGCAGTGTGTAAGGATATCTTGTATGACTTGTATTTGCTGCCTTATTAGAAAAAAAATTGCGGTCACATCTATTTGTTGTAACATGATAACGACTTAATAAATGTATGCAAACTCGACAAGTAATGGCTTTCGCACAATCAAATTTCGCTTTTGGAATGGCCAGCCCAAACCCCCGACATGAATCCATTAGAAAATCTTTGGAAATAAGTTGCAAACATGTGCGGAACTATAAACATTCCAGCTCAGTCGAAGTTTATAAAAAATTACCAGAATTATGAAAAAACGTACCATAGACGATCTTTAACCATTGATTGTATCAATGTCACATTACTGCGCCGCAGTATTTATTAATAAAGATATGATGATAAAATACTGATTGTAAATGTTGTTGATCTTTGTTATTTTCTATTACAATACAATTTTTTTCCAAACTTGGGAGGGTGGCCGGAAACTTTTGAGAACATGCGTTTTCTTTTGTGCTTAATTTTATCAATTAAATTTATTGATATTTTTATGTTAATCCATAAATAAGTTTCTAACTATTTTATCAATAAAATGTATAAGTATCACTTTCATATTCCTCTTCATATGGGTATACTTACAAATTAATCAAAATATTTTTTGCAGACCGGAAACTTTTGACTTCCACTGTATAAATATTATATTTATACTTGGTTAGCTATTGATTTTTGATCTATAGCATACTAATTGAAATTAATTACCTCCCCTTCAGGCATTAAGTTAAGGGAAATTAATTTACAACACATTACCCGAATAATGATAGCAATTCATGGCCTCTGAAGGATTCTGATTCTTAACTTAATGGCTTGCATCTAAATAAACCTATTAATAACTTATATATTATAATACCTAAATGGAATAATTTTCTGTTTCCCATTATCTAAATTACATATAAAATCCCTAAAATATATTTTAAACAACATTAGGAAAAAATTCTGTAAAAGTTACAAAACTTTTTTCTTTTAAAAAATGTGGTATTATAAAATGGACGATAATTAGTTTGTTTATGATTGTGATTGCTAGACAAGAAATATGGCTGTGAGAATGTTGTTTTCTCTTCATTATAAAAACATTTTAATGGAGATTCTCGAAATGTTGAAAATATATATATGCATATTTTTTAAGAAGAGAGATTTTTGAAAAACAAAGTACCTTTGAACAATAATTGTTTTTTTAGCATATACAGGTCTGAGTGTGAGGGAGTGTCCTTTGTGATAAAGGCTCTCTACCATTTTTGTGAGATCTTGACGTCAATGTCTTAACATGTGTGGCGTGAAAGCGACCTCTATCCTTTATTTTACTTTAACTTTCTAGAGCATGTGTGTCGCCTCGGTTCTACAGTTATGTCGCGGTTAGAAGTAATATGCAAATTTATAGTATCGACTTCAGTTTGCAACGTATAAAAGTAGTGTGTGGTGGTGAGGAGAAGATGAGAAGGTGGCGGAAGTCATCCAAATGTATTGGATTGCACTATAGTGAGTTAGATTATTAGCCTCCAGTGAATGAGATGATGTTTTAAGAGTGAACCAGCCAGCAGCGTTTGCCGAGTGAGTTTATTCAGAGCGAAGCTATCCAGGGAGACTGCCGGTGGTAAGAGATGAGTTGAGTATTTTATACAATAAAGAGTGTTTACAGCCACGGACTGTCTTATAAAGCTTTAATCCAGTGTTTAGCTGAAGTCTGAACGAGAAGTTGACTGGAAGTGCCCCGACTGAGTCTAGTGCCGAGGTTTTGAGTATAGTTGTGAGTTTAATCTTTTGTTATTGTGACTAGTTATTGAAATTATCGAACTGACGCTCCACCTTCCCTGAGTCCTAGTAGTTTAAATAAACTGTTGATTTTATATAATACTTAGAAATATGTCTTCATTTCTTCTATATAACCACCGTACCGGTACAAATGACACCCAGTCTGTATACCCACACGTCACATGAGAAATGAAAGCATACACACGGACTGCAAAACAGACATAAACGATTCAAAATTGACTAAAACCAGCTATAATTGGTTCAAACGGATTTCACATCCCTTCTTTAATACTTGAACTATTAGGTAATCGGCTTTCTATAAAATAGCTAGTTAAGACGTTGAATCTAGTAATTTTACACAGTTTTACGGACTTGGTTAGTTATTTCATGAAATAACTAGGTATTTTATGAAATAACGGATTTTACACTTTAACGATTTATTATTATTTTACTAATATTATATATATATATATATATATGTATATATATAATCGCCAATTTTATTTGTAATTGTTCCAATATTGCTAAATCCATTTGATTGTCCTGTCATGTTTAAGTTTGTTTTATTGAGTTACTTATTTAAGGATATATTTTCTGTAAGAAAATACTGGTATCAAGAATTCCCTGCTCTGAAAATTCCCGGATTCGCATGAAACCTGCTGCTATACTTGTGTGTTATACGAAAAACAGTTTATACAAGATTATAAGATGCTAGCAAACACCGTGGCTTTGCTCGTGAAACAGTTAAAATATACCAAGTGCTATTTGTAAGTCTAATTTTCATATGACGTAATTAAAAATTTAACAGTTAACCCATTAATTTTCGCTCCCGTGATATTCACGGACTGCAAGCTTCATAACATTTATTCAGAATTTTTTGATTCCCACCAGTTTTATAAAATAGTGAATTTTACTTAATTCTGGTATCACTTTGCTTGTCATTAAATAAGGTGACTATTTCTTTTACTCAAAATTGGTAGCAATAATCAATCGGAATTTTTTAACCGTAATTTATTGCGCAGCTGAAGGGGTTAAGCTACAGTTTGAATAAATTTCATAGTTACACTGCATTAGGCAGAAATGAGGCTTAAATTAATAAGAACTAGAACTAATTCTAAATAAATGGTTATTTTAAAGTATTTTGAAACTTTTATGCCCATTTCAGTGTTCATTTGAGATATTGAATGTTTTAAAACCATCTTCTCAAAACGCATTTACATCTCCAAATTAACCACCATGTCGGATTCCAAGCTTCTTGTCTAAAGGTTTACTATCTCTCTAGTGGTAGTGGTACTAATATAAAATACGTACGTTTAAACAATAACTATCAACAACCTACATTAATTTTGAAATCCATTTAATATTTACTAATATTCCTTAGAAAACGGAACTTAATGAGTTTTTAAAGGTTTTTTTGGAACGTTTGTTGTTGCTGTCCACCCGAGGTAGAAGTGCTATCATTATAAAATATAGATTATGAAAGATTAGAAACTGTCACCATCGATTTGCAACCATTATTTTTTACAATCGGCATCGGCTCATTATTTATAAGATTGCATAGAAATCGTAATTTACGACTTTTTAGAGTGCTTTTCATGGCCTTCAATTTGCTTCACCCTTATTAAATTTTGAATTTGTTGTTGATTGTTTTTAGAACGGATTTACATTTTATAACAGGGTTCGCACACTCCTTATATTTTGTAAGGACTCCGACACCACTATTAATGATGAGAATATATTTAACTTTTAAGAAACAGAATTCGCAACCACCTCCTTGATTTGCAATTTACGCACTATTTTTCTGCAGTGAAATGCATTGAAAATACTGTAAAAGTTTAGTGGAAGAGATGTGCGAGCCCTGTATAAGTAAATGTATTTACTTATAAAATTTTAAATATGGCTAAATATACTTAGCCATATTTTAAATTTTTAGCCTCTTCAATATCACATAAATCTCAGGGTAGAACTTTTTTTTTACTCCTGTAACTCTCTAAAGGTAGTGGCACCGAGAAACATATAGCTTATGTTTGAACAGGTTCGATCATCAGCAATTTGTAGCCATTACTTTTTGAATCAATTTAGTATTTTATTAGATTGCACAAAAATCATAATTTAGAACTTTATAGCACACTTTTAGCTCATCTCATCCTTTTAAATTAAAAAATTTCTTTCGACAATTCTTAAAAAGTATTGGTATCTTTAAAGTAATTAGCACACCAAATTTCAAAATGTTAGACCCTTCCGAATCACAAAAAAGCAATTTAAGTCACTTTTTTCTCTTGTAACCCCCATGTAGTAGAGTCAACAACAGGGTCGTGCGAAGAGAAAACTACACACGGGGCAGGTTTCAATTTGGCGTCCTCGACCAAAGTTTTTCTTACAACAGGCCAAAAAATTACGTTGTATTTTTGGCGCCCCCTAAATTTCTGCGCTCGGGACTACCCCTCACCCCCTTTCGTACCGCGCTGGTGAACAATGTAAAATAAGCCAATGTTGGAGCAGGGACTGTCAGCATTGCACTTGCAATCATTACTTTGGAAGTCGGTTTGACATATCCTGATATTAACGAGAAATCACAATTTACAACGTTTTTAGAACGCTTTTCGCGCATTTTTACACTTTTCAGATTCAGAATTTTTTAAAAACTGCTTATAGAAAATATTTTCATATAATAAGTAAATAGCGCGTCTAATTTCCAATTGCTAGCCAATGCAGTATTAAAAAAATCCAATTTAGAAAGTTTCTTGCTCCTGCAACACCCAGGTTATATGCGACTGCGATAAAGATCCGCGTCCCCTGTGTTAGAGCAAGGGCTGTAACTATAATTTTGAGCCTATTGTTTTTTAAATAGGTTCGGGACTTTCTAAGATTGTGTACAAATCGCAATCTAGAACGTCTTTGAAACTTTTTCGCGCATTTTCATAATTTTTAAATCTCGAAATTTTTAGGAAAATTTTTTAGAAATCATAAATCTCATAAGTTTACTACCACGCCGATTTTCCTATTTTTAGGTCCCTCAGTCTCAGAAAAAAGTTTTTTAAAATGCTTTCCACTCCTCTACCAAGTTTTAGTTACTGGCATCGATAAAAGATACAGCATGAGTTGGATTAGTGACTAACACTATCATTTTGATACCATTACTTTTGAAATCGGTTCGGTAGTTCCAGAGAATATCTCCTATAAATAAACAAACCAACAAATTTTACTTCTTTATAATATTAGTAGAGAAAAATTAGTCAATTTGTTATGATTGAAATCATTTTTGTGTTATGTCCTGCTGCAAAGACAGTTTAATAAGAATAGTTTGACATAGTTGTATTCATTTATTTAATTTTAAAATTCTAGAAATTTTTATATAATTTTTAAGAACATACAAAGAGTTACGTTTTATGTAAATTTTAAGAGCATATAATGATTTTTGTTTTATGATGCTTTAAAAAATTGTTTATTTTTTCTAGGTAAGCAGAGAATTTATATTTAATATTACTAATGTACAAATACTTACAAAAAGTTCTGTACAACTTGACTGCGGCCGCAAACAGTCGATTTGTTACGAGTCCTACTCAATTAATGGATTTCTATTTGCCGTCATAGGACAGCAGATTTTCTCGATGGATAAATACACTGATGGACAAAATTAAGAGATGGGAAGTATTTTTACACATTTCTCAGAAAATATCTCATAAAACCTGGACAGTTGATTGTCATATAATGGCACTATGGTGTTGGTGTCGCTAAGATGAGGTTACGTATTTTTGTGGGCGTTACTAAGCCAGCAGGAGGTATAAAAGTCTGCAGCTAGCTGTTGAGCTCACTCTACTCTACTACACAATAGTGATTTGTATAGTGTTTCTTGAATAATCTTGTTGTTTTTGTTGATTTTTAGGTAAAGTGAGTGAACATCATCGTTTAGGCGATGGTTTGAGGTGGAGAATTGTGTGTAGAATTGAGGCAGGGCAGTCCCAAGCTCAAGTTGCTAGGGAATTGTGTATAACTCAAAGCGCTGTTTCGACTTTGTGGAGTCAATTTCAAAACAGTGGGACAGTGTCAAGAAGACCAGGACAAGGTCGTCCGAGAGCAACAACGCCCAGGGAAAACCAGTATTTGCTACTTACTGCCAAGCGCCAGAGGAGGTCTACATCGACACAACTGTCTAGGGACCTTGCTGCTGCCACAGGAACATTAGTTTCAAGGAAAACTGTTGCCAGGAGGCTTGGTGAGAGGGTTGTATGCCAGGAAGCCCGCCATTTGCATCCCACTCACTCCCTTCTACAAAAGAGAGCGTGCACAATGGGGCAGACCGCACCAATACTGGACACAGCTCCAATCGGCTAATGTTCTGTTCACAGATGACTCCAAATTCAGTCTTCAACCTGATTCTCGGCAAATATTCATATGGAAGGAACATGGGACCCGATACCATCCCAGTAACATCATGGAAAAGAAACATTTTGCTGGTGGAGGACTGATGGTTTGGGCAGGAATCATGCAAGATACCCGCACACCACTCCATGTGTTTGACACTAGTTCCGTGAATGCCCAGAGGTACAGGCAGGAGATCTACAATCCTACGTGCGTCTTTTCAGGGGTACTGTTAGCCCTGAATTCGTGATTATGGACGACAATGCCCGACCACATAGGTCTCACCTGGTTGAGGAGTATTTGGAAAGCGAGGATATTCATCGAATAGATTGGACAGCCAAATCTCCTGACCTTAACCTTATTTTACGTGTTTGGGATGCTATTTGAAGGGCTATTGTGAGGCGCCAACCCCCACCCACAACCATTTCGGAGTTAAAAATAGCTTTGGATGAAAAGTGGGAGAGTCTTCCACAAGCAATCCTTAACTCTCTTATTAACAGCATGCATACTCGTTGTGCATGCTGTCTATCTGTCAGAGGCGACCATACACCATACAAGCCTCACTTTCATTGCCATGTTTCATCATGATTTTCAGTCCACATTGGACTGTTGGCAATAACTCTTGCCAATGAATGGCACTTTAATTTTTGCTTTGCACATATTATTGTCATACTATAAGTTATATCGATACCAATTTTCATTTACTTTATACAGTATTTCTCGAGATATTTGGGAAAATGCCTTCCATTTCTCGATTTTGTCCACCAGTGTAGTTTTAAAATGCCAAAGTATAGTCAAGAACTATTTTCTAAAAGAATTTAAATATAGTTATTTAATTTTCCGGTGCGAATCTGTTTATTTAAACGTGATTAACCTCTTCTGTCCCTGAGTACCCAAATGGGTACATCAGTTTTGTCCTATTTTATTAATGATACTCAAATATAAATGAAATTTCGATATAAGAATAATATGTTTCGAATTCTAAGACTCGAGCTAATGAAACTAAAACAAAAAACTCGCTTTGAAGTCAAACGAGAGAAGAAATAATTCAGTAATAATTAAAAATACTGTAATAATCGCCAGTAGCGAAGAGGTTAATGATCGCTAATTTTTTTTCTGAACAACGGATATGATACAATCAATTTGAAGCATTTTACATACAGTTTTCTATTATTATTACTATTTTTTGCATTAAAATGCTTAAGGTAAATAATACTCATACACACCGTTTTGATTACCGTGTCCTTAACTTAATAATTAAATAAATTTGACTATGATTACTACTAATTTTA
Source organism: Maratus speculifer (assembly GCA_964019185.1). Taxonomy (NCBI): domain Eukaryota; kingdom Metazoa; phylum Arthropoda; class Arachnida; order Araneae; family Salticidae; genus Maratus; species Maratus speculifer. The sequence goes on along the minus strand of OZ025296.1, from coordinate 13,399,723 downwards.
TGACTTCGATAAATATAAAATAATAAATATTGAGTAGACCCAAACAGCCATTTAGTCATCTTTTGTCAATAAAGAATCAATTATCTTCTATCCCAATAAATGAAAATGTTGGAAGAAACTACCAAATGCCAAACTGCAAACCATTTTTTCCCCACACTTCTTAAATAAACTAAAACTAAGGATTCTTTTGCGATTTTTTTCCCATTAACACGAGCCTGCTAATATTTTGAGACAACACAACAACATCTAAGGACGTCCATTTAAACTACGAATTGATTATTTCCAGCTGAGCGAAAAATTGCCCAGGCCGGGAATCGAATCCGGATACTTGGCTTACAAGGCCAATGCTTTACCTGTTAAGCTATCTGGGCGATAGCCGGCTGGGATTTTTCGCTCAGATAACCATATTGGTCGTAACATCTGGTCTGTCATTTGAAACAGCTCGCAGAATAAACCGCATACCAGATGTTACGACCAATATGGTTATCTGAGCGAAAAATCCCAGCCGGCTATCGCCCAAATAGCTTAACAGGTAAAGCATTGGCCTTGTAAGCCAAGTATCCGGGTTCGATTCCCGGCCTAGGCAATTTTTCGCTCAGCTGGAAATAAACAATTCGTATGATAACTTTACCAATCAGTTTGATTGTGTTAAAAATAATAGTATGTCCATTTAAACTGTCTCTTAATGTAATTGTTTGGAAGAATTTTAAAGTATTTGATAAGCGTATCATTTATTTTATTTTCATTTTGTATTAGATAATGGATTGTTGAATTATTTAGATAGGAAGTTCTTTATGAAACACCCTGCATTTGAAATCTTTGTGACGAGACGTGTTGATGTAGTGGACTGAGTCTGGCTTTCTTTTTAAAGTTTTATTTTCACATGAACAAAACAACACACACAACGCACAGACACTAATGATAAATTAATTTGAAATAATTATATTTGTAATAAATTTCCATAGCTTAATATATGTATGGATGATTGATACTCGTGCTGATTCTAGGACGACCAACAGCTTAATGAATACCTTTTTTTTTAACAAGTGCTCGCCAGAGGAGCCAAACTGACTTCCGGAAGGAAACATGCCACCTAGGGATGAAATATGAAATATTTCAGCAATCAATAAACGTAATACAATTAATAATTAATTAACAATGAAAATGACAATAAATACAAAATACTTAATACATAAAACAATCAGTATAATTACCTTAAAAATAATTTAATAATAATACAATGATGCATAAAAATTAATCATTAACGGGCAACAGGCATATTTTAGAAATGTCTCGTGATAAAATGCCAGTGGCAGCTCTTACCTTAACTGCGTGAACCTTGTGGTCCTTGCCCGGAATTATTGCAATAATTCGGGCAAGAGCCCACTTATATGGTGGCAGATTTTCCTCCTTTGATAATACTAGGGAGCCTGGCTTAATATTTTCTTTTAGGTAGCTTTCATTACAAAAAATATTAGGTAGCTTTCATTACAAAAAATAAAAAGCTACCTATTGCAGCCGTCCGGAGGAAAGCACTTCCTGAAAATGTTGGTATATTTTCACGGATCATGACCCCCAGATCCCAAAACCACCCTCCGTTAAAATGTTGACATATATATTTATATACATACATATATATACATCCATATATATATATATATATATATATATATATATATATATATATAATAAAACAGTAGGACCCGGTGTGTCTGTACATTGAAGATAATTGACAAAAATGGAGTCAGGGCGATAAAAGAAAACCAATGAAACACAAAAAATTTTTTTTTGAATTTTTTGTCTGTCTGTCTGTCTGTCTGTCTGTCTGTTTGTTCGAGGTTATCTTCGTAACTACTGAATGGATTTTTATGCGGTTTTCACTAATGAAGAATGCACACTCCCGGGCAGTGTATAGGCTTTGTTTCATCAAAATCGGACAACAGACAAAAAAGTAACAAAAAGAAACAAAAGAAACTATTAGGTGCGCTGCTCACGTTTTTTAGTACATAACGTTTTTTAGTACATATAAAATCCAATAGATGTCACTGTGCGATTTTAAAACGCGCTATCGTTATGTTTTCGCCAGTCTACTTAAGTATGAGAAAGTTTCAAGCTGGCTGTCGTTCCATGTGGTTTAGTCGGTAGAACGTCAGTGCGCCATACTGCTGGCCCGGGTTCGATTCCCAGCATGGAATTTTTTTTCACTATGTTGGCATTAACGCCTATAAGCAATTAAAAGAATTTGAAATATTGTATTCAAGGCGAATTTTCTCTCTGGGAAAATTTCCTTGCATTAATATGTCAGTGTAATTTTTTTTTCGATTTAATTTTTTTTTTTCGAAACTTTGTTTTTCTTAAAAAATTACAGTAAATATTTGATATTTCCCAACGTTTTTTGAATGATCGACTTGCTTTTTTTTTTTTTTAATGTATGTCTGAACCTTATCTAACTACTTCTTCAAGATTTCTTTAGATAAACCGACCAGCGTAGCGGGCGAAGGCCGCTAGTATATATATATATCGAAAAAAATACACCATAATATACAATTTTACAGAACTGATAAAAATATAAAAATAATGATATATATATATCCGATTTTTGTCATGCTCTAACTATCGTATTTATAAACCGATTTAAATGAAACTTAGTATATACATAGTACATACAAATGTCTCGACCGAGTTCGTTGGCCAGCATCATCCGCCATCTTGTTTCACAATGACTACAATTTATATTTTTTAAATTTTATAATTTAAAATTAAATGCGAAAAAATTTAAAGTTCAAAAATATTTTTCTTTTATGTGTTAGAACTTAAAACAATGATTCCAGAACACTTTTCATTTCGTCTATATCTAAAAAAATGACAGAGTTATAACACTTTGAATTTCTAGTATGTCTGACATTTTGCCACCTGATAGCACGTTTATTTATGAATCGATTTGAATGTAACTTGGTGTATACATAGTACATAATGAGGCTTAGACCGAGTTCGTTAGTCAGTTCCATCCACCGTCTTGTTTCAAAATGGCACCCATTTAATTTTTTCTTAATTTAAAATTTAAGATTAGGTACCAAAAAGTGAGGAACTGAAAAAGATTTTTCTTTTATGCATTTGACCTTGATAGAAAGATTCCAGAACATTTTTTGTTTCGTCTGTATCTTAAAAATGGCTGGGTTATAGCACTTTTAATTTCTAGTGTTGCTCACATTTTGAAATGATCTGATTTTCCTCACGTGATAACACGCGTATTTATTAACCGATTTGTATGTAACTTGGTGCGTACATAGTACATACGGATGTCTGGACCGAGTTCGTTTGCCAGTTTCATCCACCATCTTGTTTCAAAATGGCGGAAAATTAAATTTAAAAAAAAATTAAATTAGGTGCAAAAATATAAGAAATCGAAAAAGATTTTTCCTTTGTATGTTTGACCTTGATACAAAGATTCCAGAGCATTTTTTGTTTCATCTATATCTTGAAAAATGGCTGAGTTATAGCACTTTTAATTTCCAGTATGATTGACATTTTGAAACGGTCTAAAATTTGTCACGCGATAATACGCATATTTATAAACTGGTTTGGATATAAATCAATGTGTACATAGTACATACCAATGTCTTGACCGAGTTCACAGGCGAACTTCACCCGCCATCTTGTTTTAAAAATGGCGGTTTTTTAAGGCTGTCAAAAATCTTTTAAATTTATAATGATATACAAATAAAAAATTAGAAAATGAAAAAAACGTTCTTTCTAAAGTGTTTGATCTTTATAATGAATTTTGGAGTATTTTTTGCTTTGTCTTTACCTTAAAAAACTCATGAGATATAGCAGTTTAAATTTCTAATGTGGGTGACAATTTTTTTAGCCTCCGATGCTATTTCTTTCAGACAAGCTAAAAAGTGTCGTGTCAAAAATTGTGGCCCACTTTTTCATAATCTGGCCGTTAAAACGAGACATTCATAAAAACTATATATTTAAAAGACCTGGCTGTTTTTTTAGTTATCAGCCCTGAATTTTCTATTCAACTGATTTTGATAATTATTTTTTTAAATGAAAGCTATTTATTTGTAGTTGTGCCCATTTTAGATATTTTTAAATTTATTTCCATTTTTATATTTTATTTTTAATTTTAAATGCTTTTTACGATATTTCTTCCAAAATGGTGGCAACTCAGTTTAGCTTTTCTCTCGATAATAAAAATTTATTTTTCATTATCACTTTCCACCAGTCAGAAGCTTTATTTCATCAGTGAACATATCCTCGCATTTAAAGAAAAAAGTTAATTGTTTTCGTAAAATTTAACCACAATAAAATGATTGAATAATTATGCACTAATTGAAGGAAAAAAATATATTTACTGAGAAATAATATTAATAATGTAAATAAAATAACAGAAAATAATTTATAATAAAAATTAATGTCTAAAAAGCAAAAAAAAAAAAAAAAAAAAAAAAAAAAAAAAAAATTCAAATGAGGAAAATGATGTCATTCAGCAACCAGATAAATGTAAATTACAATATTATTTCGGATGCCTTTTTCATATTAATAATAACAGTAACTTTAAAAAACATTTGAAAAGAAAATGACGTCACTATTTAAAACATCGCATTTTTACTCATAACGATATTACATTTCAATATTTCTTTTCATTATAAACACTGAGATTGAGATTTTACTTTCAGATGACTTCAGTTAGTGAAAATAATGTCACAATAAAAATGAAATTAGTTTTTTTTTTTTTTAATAAAACTATTTTTCTGTGAGTGCATATAAAATAAAATTTCTGGATTTCACCGGCACTCAGATTACAATTTTAATTGAAAATGTGCGAATATTTGCATTCAAAATTATAACTGGCAAACTTGGCATTAAGTTTGGAAATATATTTATTATATATTGATTCAATAATGTAATTACTTTTGCTTTTTTAACACTTGAACCGCGGGATATTCAATTCAAGTTTTATAATAATACATCTCACCGGAATTTTCATTTATTTAATTTTCATCATCTCACTGTCTGCAATTTTATTAACAATATATTACAAAGTACACTATTAAAAGTATGATAAATGATGTTTTCGGTGAAAAATAAAGTAAAAAATGCAGCCAATCATTTGTTAGTGCTTCACTTTTTATCAGGAAATCTCCAATACATATTTCAAGAAAATGAAATTTAAAATGAAATATTACAGATAAATTTTCTTTCCTACATTATTGTCAGTTTTCACAGAGGAAAACAATATTTTTGGGAAACAGTATATTGAAAATAACTGTATTAATGCTTTAGGAAAAATAACAGTTTTTACATTATTTTTCTTTTATTAAAAGTTATCTCGTACTTATTTGTTGATAAATCCCCAGTAGCCAAACAATATTGGACCAATATTGGCTACATCTTGGAGCAATATTGGCTTATTGGCATAATATTGGCAAGAAATATTGCTCCAATATTGGAGTGTTTACATTTTGCTCTTATTTAGCCAATATTTGCAGCCAATATTATGCCAATATTGGGGTTTCATTAGAAATATTGCCAATAAAACGCCAATATTGGTTAAATATTTTAATTTCATTGGAAATATTTCCAATGTAACGCCAACATTTGTACAATATTGGTGTTTTATTGGCAATATTTCCAATGAAATCCCAATATTGGCTGCAAATATTGGCTAAATATGGACAAAATGTAAACATCCCAATACTGGAGCAATATTGACGTTTTATTGGCAATATTTCCAATTAATGAAATATTGGCGCAACGTTGGACCAATATTGGTTTGCTACCAAGGTGTATTAAACTTTTAAAAATACAGTCGAACCCCGTTATAAAGAACTTCAAGGGAGCGAAAGTTCTGTTCGATATATCCGTACCGTTAAAAAATGTTATCACTCTCAAAGTGTGCACCTTATTAGCTGCTACCAATATATCCAATAATGATGTATTAACCCATTAACGCCCGAATTATTTTCTTCGCTAAAATTTAAATTTTGTATTTCCCACCACTTTTAAAAGCAAATTAACTTTTATCTTAATTTATCAAGGATTCTGTCTCGTGAAATAAGGTATACATTTTTCTTCCTCTTTACTGGTGGGAAAACCGCTTTCTTTCTGTTTTTGTAACCGTCCTCAAACGAGGACGCTGGGCGTTAATGGGTTAAGAGAAAAACGTAAAATCTATTAAATATGATCATTAATGAATTAAATTGACTAAAATCTAGTTTGCATTATGTTTCACTAGCCGGCATGTATTTTCGCATTTTCTTGCAAATTTAGAGTATAGAAATCCTATTTTCACAACTAAAAGTAAAAAAATAAAATAATCATGAGTCGACTAGAAAAAAATGTTCTCTATAACCGATTCTTAAGATTTCGGAGGTTCGCTATAAAAAGATAAAGCAGCATTAATTACAATAGGAAAATGGCAGGGCCAAAATTTTCGTTCGTTATATTCGTGAGTTCGTTATATACCGGGTTCGCTATAACGGGATTCGACTGTACTATGAAAATGAATAAAAAATGAAAAAGACTAATATAGTAATTACACTTAATAAAATTTTACTGAAAGAATTTCAGTAGAAAATTGACTGTTCTTTTAGACGATATTTCATATGACGGACAGATGGTATATGGAAATAATGAACTATTCCGAATCATTCGTGCATGCACGAAAACGTAAGCGACAAATATTGAATTATTTTTAATCAGTTGCACGAAATTTTTTTATAAAGAAAGTAATTGATGATTTTTTTTACAACCGTTCACTGTATATTATACAGTCAAAATGTTTTGAAAGATTTCTGTTTTAAAATAACTTTAACAATATTTTTTAGAAAAACAGGGCTGCCATAGATAGAATAAATTGAATAAATAAGTGTAGTACGACTAAATATTAAGATAAAATATTTAATTATATAATACAAATGTTGATGGTCTTAATATGTTCGATTTTAACTATGCTTTTTAATATAATGAAAAATGACGATAAAAATTAGTAAGTAGTTAATATGTAAAGATAGAATTTTGTTGTCTCACTTTTTACTAAATTCTTGATCTGCTAAAATGAATGTACAAAAAATGTATACGGTTGGATTTTGGTGAGAAGACACCGTTTATCAATTTATAAAATATTCATAGAATTCAATAATAATGAAAATATTCAATTTTAGGTCCTTTTTCCCGTTTATCGAGCACAGAGGATAAGTATCGACTATTTTCATCGTCGTATTGCACTCAATGTTATTTAACTTACAAATATTTAGTGCTTTTAATTTAAAAGTCATTTTAATATTTTACATTCGGATCACGTTAATTTAAAATGCATGCATTAAAAGTTGCACAAAAAAATCATTTATTTGTTTAAATATTTTGCGATTCGAGACAGTAATTATCCTACCATCGTCAGATTAGATTTTATTTATTTGTTAATTATTTATTTTTGAAATAGACAAAGCCATTTAGGGAATTTCTGTTAAAAATTCAATTACAAATTTCATGTTATTCTCTCATAGAAGATGAATCTTGGTTGCCAGATTTATTTAAAAATATTTTTGTTACAGTTTCTTTTGATAAAAATATGTGTATTTAAAAAATGTTGCATTTTCATTTTAGTTTCAGGGCTATTTGCATACCAGTATTTTAATACTGAAAATGTTGCTTTATTTAATTGGAACATTTGGGCGATTTAAAAGAAAAAGATTTTTACTAAAATAATAGTGGTGTGCAAAAAAACGGTGACTTGGCAAGGCTGAAGTCATATTTTCATACCATTAGTGCTTTTTCTCCCGAAATTAATGATGACTATATGATATATTAACACGACTATTTTTATTATTATTATTATTTTTAAATATATATAATTTTATCAAAATGAATTATAGCAAAAGCATTTTGCAATAAATTCGGTGAACAAGATTCATCTTCCATGTGTGAGTATAAATCCAGAAAATATGCCAAAGACATGCGCATATATGATGCCATAATAAAACCCCACATATATTTGCAATATTACCCCTTCCACCAGATGGCGCAGTTTTGTCATTTCACGCCAGATTTTAGCATTAACACTGTAAGCTTACTATGTATGCAGTTTCAATCTTTTAAGATCTGTTTTCGACTTACAAGAATATGTAATTTAGGAAGAGCAATTTCTTGCTTATATTTGTTATGAAATTAGCGTTTAGATAATATTTACTGGAAAACTTCAAATAAACAATTTACAAACATTTTATTAAATGAATTCAAGAATTCATTTTATTAAATAATAATAAAACACTTACTACAAAATCCCATCTATTAATCTATTCCGTTTCAGAAAGTTCAAATACAGAGTTTCTAGAAAAAAAAATGTAACTTAGTTTGTTTAATTTCAATAGAGGAAGATTGTAATTTTTAATTAAGTACCATTCAGTTAGAATGGAATTTGTTTGAGTGAATTCATTTTAATTACTCTAATACTCTTCAAAATTTCTTTAATATATTCTCCATGATTGAATTAAGTTGTTTCTTAATAACGATATTTTACGGAAATCAAAGTATGGTTATTTATGCAAATAGCTTTGATGCAAACATTTAGATTTTTTTGTTTAATATTCCTAATTAAACTACCTCAAGATTTCCTGATTGTTATTTAGTTTAGATTAATTCATTAAATTATACAGATCAAAGCATTTAAAGAATGTTTACTTACTTATGTTTGATGCGGAATGAATTTGTTTCATGATAGAATAACAATTTAATAATTTACGATTTTAATCAAGAAATCTTTGTGTACATGTCTTTGATAATTACAGAGTCAATAAGTTCTTTGAAGCAGTGTTTTCCAAGCTATGCACTCGAACCGTGTATTCTGAGTGAGATAGAATAAGAGTTTTCAATATTTAATCACATTTTTCAACGAAATGAAATCTAAAATCCGAAAAAAATGTTGCTCTTTGTTTAAACAGGGGTGTTCTAAACTAATACAATCGTATTGCCTATATTAACCCTTTAATGGTCGCATTAAATTACGGTTTAAAAGTTCAAATGCACTATTGCCACCACTTTTTTGAAAAAGAAAATATTCATCTTATTTAATGCCAAGTAAAATGATACCAGAATGAAACCAATTACACTATTTTATAAAACTGGTGGGAATCAAACAATTTTGAAAAAAAGCCGTGAAGCTTGCAGCCCGTGAATGTCTCGGGCCGGGCGATTAAGTGGTTAAAATAACAAAAATACATCTTGAATTCATAAGCGATGCAAATAAAAAGTGTAGCAACATAGCATATTTCAATTACTTTTTTGTACAAATTTAACAAAACTTTCATCCAAAATCCGTTTTCCATTGAATATTTTTTTTTATCGTAAATGACGAGTGTGTAGAAGATCGCCTCCCTGCTACTATATGGTGGAATTCTTGGGAACCTTTTTAAAATTGTGATTAATATAAATTTTATTTGTTGAAATGAATCGCTGAATGAAACCATCAGCACATCTCTTTGTATCGAGCAATAAAGACACCTGTTTTAACAACTTAATCGTCGCGCCCGAGACATTACGGACTGCAAGCCTCAAGGTTTTTATTCACAATTGTTTGATTCCCACCAGTTTTATAAAATAGTGTTATTGGCTTTATTCTGGTATCCCTTTACTTGTCATTAAAAAAGATGATTTTTTTTCAAAAAAGTGGTGGGAATAATGAATTTGAATTTTTAAACCGTAATTTAATGCAACCATTAATGGGTTAACCCTTAAATGCATAGGATAGAACATGTTCCAAAAGATGCGCAATTCAAAGAATCAGAATTCATACCAGAAAAATCTAAATAGTAAATTTTTCTTTATTTAATTACGAATGGTCTGTCATTAAGTAAAGTGAAAATTGCTCTTTTAATTTTCTGGTGAAAATACGGAATATGTGAATAAAACCCCCAAAAAATCGGGAACACTTATGATATCGAAAATGATACAATATGCATTTAAGGGTTAAACTTTCCAATTGCATCTCATAAATACCATAAAAAGCACAAACATATGAGTTTAAAATTAGCTATTTAGAAAAAAAAGTTATCAATTTAACTAGTGAAAGTAGTCTTAATCCAAGAATATATCCAGATAATAACTCATGTAATAAAATTTCAGTGATTATAACACCAATATTTATCATTTTTACAACAATGTTATTATCACTTCATTTGTCACTTATTACGAAAATATGCATAATCTATATAATTTATATTGGAAAAGAATTCGCACACACATTTTATGTGTTTATTGCTCTGAGAAAGAGTAATTATTTTTAACTTTTACATGTAACAAAAAAATTTAGTGTATAATAAATGCTTAAATAATGACTACATCAAATTTCTAAGAATTGTGTAATTAGGGAACGTTTATAAATTATGTCACGCATTTTCCCCATATTTTTGATCCCCCTCCCCCCCCCTATTTGTCTCAAAGTGTCACACTGCTCTTTACCTCCCTCCCCCTCTTGTCACATATCACACCATATTATGTAAACATATACTTGCAGATCAGAAACAAAACACTAGGTTTTAGATTATATTTCAAATTTTATTTTTAAACTTTAAGTATGTGTTTTATTGACATTTGTGACATCAACAGTAAAAATAATTCGTGTGCTTATTTTATATGAAATAAGATTTACAAAAAAATAAAATTAATATAGAATAGTAATAAAATATTAATATGAAAGAGCAATTGAAAACAGTAGAGTTTTGGACTTTGAAATAGAATTTAACATATCTGGCTTTAAATCTTATCTTTATGAACACAAAATATTTTAATTTTAACCTCTTCAGACCTGATGTATCTTATAGGATACATATCTTTACAATTTTTTTTCACGTATATAAATAATGTAAAAAGAAGAGAAATTGGTGTAAATGGAAGCCTAAGAGATAGAAGAATTAAACAAAATAGTAATTTGTTTGTTATAGCTCTTTTTGAGTAAGCTACGTGTTATATCAAATTGGCTTGCAACAAAAATCTACGAAATGAGCAAAAATGAAAACTCAAATAATTTTATTGTGCGTTAAGATATCATTTGTAGAGTCCATTAGTAATGAAAAATTACCAAATATATATTTATTTTATGTTTTTCAGTGTTTTTACAATACAAATAAGTATAATAAAATTAAAAAATCCAAAGAAATTGTCAAAAAATGTCTTTTTTGAATCCTGATGTATCATCAATTTTTATCAACAAAAAATAAATTCTAATTTTTTTTGCTGATCAATCTTTTTTAGATATCGATTTGGTAATATAAACCCATAACTGAAATTAAGAAAAGTACATAAATAAACCCTGGGATCTGAAGAGGTTAAAATAACTTCATACTGCATAAATTAATCTGGAGAATTTTAATATTTTTATTTTAACCAAAATGTGTGTGTGATGTTACATTTCTTCTTACCCCCTACCACCCCCTTTTCACAAACTGTCACAATTTCATGAACACCCCTCCCCCCTTCAAGCATGACATCATTTATGGACGGCCCTTTAGATTATATTTAACAGAAAACTTCGAATAAACAGTTTACAAACATGTAACGTAAGAATTTATTTCATTAAATAATAATACAGCTCATATTCAAAATATTAGAATAATTGAGAAAAAGTAATAAGAAAAAATTATTTGTCATTTATTTATTTTTTATACTAAGTAAATGCAATTAAATTTCTTATAAATTAAATCTGGAATGTTTAGATAAGATTTTAACATTTATAAAATATAAAATACAGCACAATAAATTAGGTATACAGCTTCCTTAAACACACCAGAATATTAGAATAAAATTTAGATTGGTTCAAAATATTAGAATATTTTATTTTATGCAACGAAGTGAAGAATATGAAGTAAATGGTAGTTAATATTTTGTAGCATCCCCTTTAGCTTTCATAACAGCGTACAATCGATCTTGCATACTATATACAAGGTGTTTACAAACATTTCTATCAATATTAGCCCAAATAGACTTTATACTAGTGCTCGCGATAGGATACGTATAGCAGGTATACGATTAAACGATATACGTATATCCGTATAATACGTTTTTCTGCTATACGGATACTTTCGAATATACGTTTAAACGTATCCGGACACGTATAAGGCGTATCAACTAAACGTATATTTAAGAATACGTATATTTAATGTATACGTATATTCGCCGTACCGTATCTAATTTAAATAGCGGACTTCACCAGTCTTATGTCGCTGAATGGAGAATAATTTGGAAATCGGTAGCGTTACGACAGAAATCCGCATAGTATGCAGGCCCGTAGCTAAGGGGGCGCTATAAGCGGCTCAGCCCCCCTAGAATATTTTGAGCCCCCCCCCCCCCTGGAAAAGATTCCAAGGTCACTCAATGAATTTCTGTTCCAAAAATTCAAATGAAATTCTGTTCAAAAATCTAATTTAGTTTTGAGACCCTTTCACAGTTTTGCAGAGTTACTTAATTGTATCTAAAATAAGTGTTTCAACACTCCCTCATTTTATATGTACATATAAAGTTAACATGATGTTTCATTTTGCACCAGTTATACAATCAAAATTTTCATCATCCTATACTTTTCTTAGCATAAAATGAAGTTAGTACAACAGTTTAATTAGAAACATAATACCTACAATGTGAATAGTTATTAATTTATCTTTCTGCGTCAGAAAGAGAAAAAAAAATTATGAGCCCCCCCCCCCCTATGGTTTACTTCTAACTACGGCCCTGGTAGTATGCCTTATACATACGAGATCAAGCAATGAAAAGCGTATACTTTTTAAAACAGTTTGCAAAAAGTTCACAAAAGATCAGACTCCTGATTGGCTAATCTCGCTTCACTAACAGTGAAATATCTACTGTCTGGATTCCAACCAAGATCTTGGTATTTCCCTTTATAAATATTTTAATCAACGTACATGTTCAGTGCAATTTACCGAAGTGACCCATGTTACCTATCGATTGTACGGCAGTACGAAACCGAAATGTGGCACCAATGAAAACTATCCTGTTGAACTGTAGCTGACGTCACAATTCGCCTTGGTTTTCATTTCATACTACCCTACAATCGGTTGGTAACATTGGTCACTTCGGTAAGTGACCGGTAAGTTACTCTAAACATACTCAATGTTTAATTATGTTTCTTCTAATTTTCATTAAATCAGTCATAAAATATTCTGGGAGGACAAAATAATTAAATTATTTAAAAAAGAAACTAATAAAAATTACCAAATATGTAAATTATTTTAAAATTCCTCCGCGGTAAGACAATTTACATATGGTGAAAAATAAAACCATTGTGTCACGTGACGCAGACACTTAGTATAAGTATCTCGTAGTGTAGAAGAACGAGCATTTATAGACGCAGTTCTGCTTCGATTACAATTAGAAATGAATAGAAAAAGCTGGGTGTGGCGGTACGCTGAGAAAAAGAATGACAGAGCCTACTGCCTGCTATGTGATGATGATATTGCTGAAAACTGGTGGAACAAAATTCATTCCACATATAGACAAAGTCATAGACAGATATTTTGTAAAAACATATTTTTCGGACTATCTTACCCTTAAAAAGTGTAAACCAGTCGAAAGATTTCTCGAATCCATTACTTTCTTCTTGTTAAGATACAAGAAAATATAAAAAAAAAACTAAGTACTGAGCCACAGCTCTTCCAAAGATTAGTTTGATTCTATCCACAAATAATGTAAGACAATTTATAATAAATAACTTAGTTTTTTGGGAAAGAAACCAAAATTTAAACTGAGAAACGTATTCAGATTTTTTAGGTGCACTCCATAACAAGTAGTAGTTAAGTAAACGCATCGTAGTTTTTTAAACAGAGAATCGCGATGGGGATACTCTACCGGATATTTCTCAATGTCTGTAATCCGCAGAAAAGCATTGAAACATCAAATTTCATATCTTGAATGAAAAACGTTTAAACGTTTATACGTTTAACCGCTTGGATAAGATCCGTATATACGATGTACCGTATATGTTGTTTTGCGCAATACGTATAACCGCCGATGCCGTATTATACGTATAGTTGATCCGTATTTCGTATAATACGTATTATACGTATACGCGTATAAACGTATAATCGAGAGCACTACTTTATACGTGCCACTAACTCAGTTTTACTTGAAGGAGGATTTTCTTGAAGTTTTTTCTTCATTATACACCATAAGTTTTCGATGGGATTAAGATCTGGTGAATTTGGTGGCCAAGGAAGTACCTTAATGTTGCGTTGGCGGAACCAATTCTTAGTTGACACCGAGGTATGCGGGGACGCTAAATCTTGTTGAAAGATGAAATCATCTTCAAATAAATCTTCTGATGATGGAATCATGTAATATTCTAAAATTTCTTGATATATCAGAGAGTTAACCTTTTCGTAGACGATGCATAACTTTCCAGGTCCTTCTACACTCATACAACCCCAAACCATGACACTAGCAGCAAATTTTACGGAACGTTTAAGGCATTCTTTATCAAATGCTTCTTGCTTCATTCTCCAAACTCGAATACCTTGATTACCATATGAAACACAAAACATACTTTCATCACTAAATAATATATTTTTCCAATCTTCATTGCTCCATAAACGTCTTGATTTACACCAATTCAATCTTATACGCTTTTGTCTTGCAGTCATGAGAGGTTTTGTTTTCGGTACACGAGATTCAAATTTAAATTTATGGAGACGTATTAATGTTGTCGATGTAGAAACTTCAACTCCTTCTTCTTTCCATTTTCGGTGCAAGAATCGCACACTTTTAAAACGGTTTTTCTTAACTATACGCTTCAGTTTCCTGTCATCTCTTAGCAGATGTTTTTGGTTTTCGGCCACCATTTCGGCGATTATTTTGAAATTTTCCAATTTTTGAATATTGTTTTAGTATTTTACTAACGCTCGATTGCGAACAATGTAAATAATTCGCTATAAAACATTGATTTTTACCGTGCCGATACAAATCAACCATACGAAGTTTAGTAGATTCAGGAATATTACTCACACAGCCCATTTTAAGACGAAAAAGAAACAAACTGCAAAAAAGAATACTGATTTTAAATAAAATAGTCTGAATTTAATCAATGATGCCACCAGTTAAGAATTGGTAATAATTAAAGGAGAATTAATGTGAAATATTCTAATATTTTGAACCACTTGAATAAATATTCTAATATTTTGACTTTTCAAAATAATTTTTTTTGCAATTAATCTTTTCAAAAATGATATTAAATTTAAGATAACAAGTAAGTTTAATCAACAATAAGTTCTTAATAAAAATATCGTTTGCATATTTTCATTAAAATACATTAAATTACCAAACGATATTTTCAATTTCTAAAAAAAAGGTAATTATTCTAATATTTTGAATATGAGCTGTAAAACACTTACCAATGTTTCAAAATCCCATCTATTAATCTATTCCGTTTCAGAAAATTCAAATATAGAGTTTCTAGGAAAAATGAAACTTAGTTTGTTTAATTTCAAGAGAGGAAGATTGTCCCATTTAATTAAGTACCAGTTAGAATGAAACTTTTTTGAGTGAATTCATCTTAATTACTCTAAGATTCTTCAAAATTTCTTTAATATATTCTCCGTGATTGAATCAAATTGTTTCTTATTAACGATATTTTACGGAAATCAAAATATGGTTATGTATGCAAATGGCTTTAATGCAAACATGTAGATTTTTTGTTTAATATTCCTAATTAAACTACCCCAAGATTTCCTAATTAATCTTTAATTTAGATTGATTCATTAATTTATACAGCTCAAAGCATTTAAAGAGTGTTTACTTACCTATGTTTGAAGCGAAATGAGCTTGTTTCATGATGGAATAACAATTAAATAATTTACGATTTTAATCAAGAAATCTTTGTGTATATGTCTCTGATAATTACAGAGTCAATCAGTTCTTTGAAGCATTTTTTTTCAGCTATTCACTCGAACCGTATATTCTGAATGAGATAGAATAAGAGTTTTAAACATTTAAGCACATTTATCAACAAAATGAAATCGTGCACCCCCTTGTCACAAACTGCCACAATTTCATGAACCTCCCAAGCGTAACATCATTTATGGACGGCCCCAAAGGTATTTTATATTTTCATAGAAATGTCACCCGTTAGAGAACTCATATTCCTTATTATCTAAATTCCTTTAACTCTTGGCACTCCGTTGTGTCCTCTGCGGAGACATCATCTTTCCTTCCAAAATTTGTTTTTGTTTAGGAAAGTAACATTTTCCTTATTTAATGGCGAAATTTTTTTTTCCAACCACCTTCGTCGTTCCAAGGCCAAGCTCGCACTTTGATTGGTTGTTGCTCTCGGCACTGTTTTCACGTAACTTGGCGATAATCATACTTGGCGTTGCGATAGACGCTTCCGTCGAGTTTGATTTCCTTCCGAACCGAGTACAAAGTAAAAAGTTGTGTGTAAAAACTTTTAAAGAGTACAGCTTTCAGTAAGACACGTTCCATCCAATCCAATGCTGCAAGAGAAAAGTTACTTTGTACTCGGTTCGGAAGGAAATCGAACTCCTCGACGGAAGCATCTATCGCTACGCCAAGTATGATTATCGCCAAGTTACATCAAAACAGTGCCGAGAACAACAACCAATCAGAGTGCGAGCTTGGGCGTGGAACGACGAAGGTGGTTGAAAAAAAAAATTACGTTATTTAATCAGACAATTTTTGAAATTGTCTACTTCAAGGAAAATTCTTGTAAAAAAGTGGTGCTAATCGAATAAAATTTGTGTAAGAGACACCGGAGTCCGAAGGGTTAAACCATTTGGGACGAGAGTCTCTTACAGATTTTTAATCTCTTATCACCGATGTTTTAAAACATAGATTTTTACATATGGTGAATTCCATTTTGTGACAGACATGACTGAGAGAACTTTTTTGTTCATCTTTAAGTACTAAATATTAATTGATAGTTAAAAAAAATTGCATGGGGTGATGTAAATATAGGCCTTATGCTATAAAAAACACTAAAATTTTAATTCAAGGAAAAAAATAAATGAAATTGAGGGTTAAAACCTGCCGTGACAGACATGACAAAATTTAGACATAGATTTTGACTAACACATATTAATACTCCCTCTGTCCCAAATTAGTTGCGACATTTGGAAACTTTTGTACTGATTATTGATAATAATGATTTTATGGTTTTGATTGAACATTTTTCAGATACTTCAGGATGATATGCTATCAACCAATAACATTTACTTACCAAACATTCCCTCTATCTTTTCTTAAATAAGTATCTAAATTAATACAAGGTTTGCGCTCTCTTAAGCCACGCCCAGTTTTTAAGGATTCTCCCATCAGTAATCACACAGAACTATTCTCTATCTAATGGATCGGGATTTCATTAGGAAGAAAATAACTTTTGGCTGATATAATGGCTGCGGAACCTTTGGAAATGGCACATGGGTTAAAAGAGTGCAAACCCTGCAAATTTTCTTCGAAAATTTTGTCGAAAAAAATGTTCTTTTTGCAGAAATTAAAAAATTAGAATAAAAATACCAAGTTGTAATAATTTTAATCACAAATAAAACAAAATTTAAATCATATTTAAAGAATTTTTTGCACATAATATAGTTTCGGGATTACATACCAGGTTTCGCGGAAGTAGATTTTGACGACGAAGATTTTCCTTGTTGAGATGGGCTATTTTGTACGAGTTGCCTCCACCTGACATCATAACGTTTTCCATACACGTTTGTAGGGTTAAAAAAACATTATCAAACTTTTCTACTTCTATATTTTCAGAAGGCACTTTAACAGCATCAATTAAATTGTCAATGTTGTTTACGGGCATCTGATGTTGCAATGATTGTATTGCGTTAAAAAAACCCAGATCAAGCACATTTAAATCTGGACTATTTGGAGGTTGACACTGTAATTGTAAATTCCATCCATCTTTTAAGCATTTTTTTATACTAGGATCATTTTCTGACAAATGGGGCTTGGCATTGTCCTCTTGAATGTATATGGGACTCGATTTTTCGCTAATTGGAAACTTTTCACGTATTGCCTTCAAAAATTTTTCTATAATCATTTTTCGGGTTTCTTCCTCATTAACACAATCGACAACTTTCGTCACAATAGTTCCTTTTGCACGATTTTTAGAATTTCTTTTGGCATTTTCAGAGTAAACAAAAGGCCATATTCCAATATTTCCATCAAACATTTCGTTCCTATTTAGATCCCATCTTGGCCTTGCTACCGCTGTCATAAACATTACTTTGGTAAGAAATCTTTTGCTTTTGCAATGCCTCAAAGGTTCGGTTTCATCCAGAGGGATGTAAAGCGAATTACTAGTTTTCGTAATGTAAAACCATTTTTCATCGATATGTATACGATCCAACATTTCCGAAAAGTGTCCATTATTTTGAACATGTTGTAAACAAAATCGTATTCTGTCTAGCTTATTTTTTTCTGTTAGATTAGGCTTGATTGTTGATGAAATACGCTTCAAAACGTCTCCATCTTTGAAAATTCTGTGTAAGGATGATTTAGGAATATGAACAACACACCATAAACTTCGCAATGTTTGTCTTCTTCTAAGTAAGTTTCGTCTTCTTATCTTTGATTTTGTTCAGTTGTTGAGAAAAAATTTTTTTTTTTTCGTCCGCATTTACCAGTTTTTTGCGATTTTCATTATCATTTATTTTTGATGTCTTTGCCAGCTTCCACAAACTGGGGATAGTACTATGATGAACATTAAATTTGATCGCTGTAGAATTTATAGCACCATGACTTAATCGATCATTCTTCAAACATTGGAGTAAAAATTGCAAAACAGAGTTGCGTTCTTTATCATTTAGTTCCTTCTTTACGGCAATTTTTAAATTATTATTCATATTTACTGTCATCATCACATCATTTTTTATTGCAAACACTTCATATTCCACTTAACATCGCATTAGACAACCAACGTGCCTCGTTATACTCATTGTAATAAAATTTTACTGGTGTATATGTATTAAACTGCATCGAAAGTTATTTATGACTCCGCCTACTTGAAATGTCGCAACTAATTTGGGACAAGATTTTCGACCCAAATGTCGCAACTAATTTGGGACAGAGGGAGTATCATTTTCTCTTAATTGGCATGCATACCAAGTCCAGAATTTTTTAGGAAACAAAATAAGACTTGGATATGTGAAGCAGAAAGAAAAATATTGAAAAATTTGTAAATAGAAAAATATTATAAAATATTTATCGGCGTGATAGACATGACAAAGTTTTGTGACAGACATGACACGTGTACAATTTTCTATGAATTTAAGTATTTTTTCTTAAATATTACTTTCTTTACTTTTATCACAACTTGGAAATTACAAGATGATATAACATTGGTATATTATGTTAAAAGAATCTCAAAATAAATTATAAAAATATTTAAAATTTATAAATTCCCTTGGAAGTGACTAATGTTGGAGTTGAAACATTTGCTAATATTTGGTTCTTCTCTTACCGAACAACATGATCTTCAGGTTCAAATTTAAACATGCTTTTAATTTTAGTTGGTACTAAGCATAAGCATTTTATTTTATGTTGTTGCTGTGTCTGTGTGATCTATATTATTATTCCATGATAAACCTTATTGTCTTATTGCACATTCACCTATTGGCTATATTGCTTTGTTGCATTTTCCAAGAGGTAATTTTCAGTGCATTCACCAGTATTGAAATTGAAAAGAAGATTATGCCAGGTGCACATGATCGGAAACAATGCAACTTTCTTGTTCCTGGCATTGTTTTGATTACTTGCCATGTCAGATCAAGTTTTGCTTTCATTCTTTGTATTTTTTTCTTGTGGTTCATGAAGAAATAGATTCCAGGACCAATTTTTCTCGCAGCTTCAGCACACTTACATGATGCTCTAAGATTTATACTTCTAGCTTGAGTAGCATCAAGGAACTCATTCTTAATAGTCTCATCAATACATCCTTTTCCATGTGATGTCACTGAAAAATGCCAGACTGTTGGGAATTTGTTTTGTGTTATTGAAAATATCATATATTTTTGTTTGAAGTGTTGAGATGCTCCATCAGATAAGAATTCAACTTCTTTGACTTTGAATTATTTATCATGATTTTTTTCAATGATCAAATTGGTAAACATTATAACAGCATAATTGTCATAATTACCATAATCAGATATCACTATATATGGCTCTGAAGAAACAGTGACTGAGTCACTATAACAATAATATACAATTGTAATATATATATATATAGCAGAGGAAATATTCTGCCAATGAGCAGATATAATCTCGTTCTAATAAATATGCAAATAGTTTTCACTGAAATGAGTTTGTACCAGAAATTTTCTATTTGGCAGATTTTCTTTTAAACAGTAGAAAACTTTAGATTGTGTACGTTTCACATCAAGAAATACCATAGCCATCAATTCCAAGTTAAATAATAATAACTTTCAAATCACAAGATTAAAGCAAAACTGCTTGAAAAAATAATTGTGACAGATAATATATCTGAAACAAAGAAATTGGTATCAACATAACTATCTGGTAACTATTACATGCATTCTAAATTTATGCATTTTGTTGAGTTGAGTTGTAAATAAATATTACTGGCATCAACACTAAGTTAAAAAATTACAAAAATAACTTTCTAGAAAAGAGATTAAGGTAAAGTTGCTTGAAAAACTAATTGTGACAGACATGACTAGCGTGACAGACATGACAAATGTGACAGACATGACAAAATGTAATGTTTTATATTTTACTCAAATTTTAAATTTATCTTTCAATTTTTTTATGAACTGTTCCTTTTGACACATAAAAAGAGAAAATAAAGTGTTAATAATTTTTATCAAATAGATTTTCTTGAAAATAAAAAAATCGACATTTTCTGTGACAGACATGACATGAAGACTAATATAAAGTTTGGGGGCAATAGCAAAATAATTAAAATGTTTCAGGTGAAAATTTTGGTGTTTTTAAACATACTGTTAGCCATTTTTTTAAAAGATATATTTGTTTCAAAAATCTATGTAATATTTAAATGCTTCAAGAGACATTAAACTAGAGATAAAAATAGCAGATTTTTGATTTCAAAGTTAGTCTTGATAATAATTAACTATAAAAAATTATTTTTACAATTATCTTGTTATTATCATAAAATTTGACTTATTTTCTATCAATTGGAACAAAAAAATACTAATTTAGTTCAAATTTAAAAAATGATGTCCATGTCGCATTTTCATGGAACTCACCAAAAGCATAAATATACTATGTGATATAATATTTTATAAAAGTTATGGTGTGAGTTTTAATTAAAATATACGTAATTTTAGCGCTGTTATTTCAAAAATGGTACAGTTAAAAAAATGGGAGTTTTGAGGTATCTGTCATAAGCATACTTCATACATACAGAGTTATTAAATGATGCTTAAACCATTCTCGGCAGGCGCCCTTTACGAAATTTTTAATGTTTTGTCACCGATTTTTAAAAACAGAAATTTGTGGTTTATTAAATCGAGAAAATGCTCCGATTAAATAAAACAATTTTTACAGTGAAATTTTACTGGTACTAAACATATGCTAGCAAGACGCGGAACCTATGCCGCTGCGGTAGCCGACCTTTATAAGTTAAATATAAATGATTTAAATTTGCAATATAAATTAATTGTTTATTTTTTATTTGTTTTATTTTATTTTTCTTTTGTTTTATTGAACTCACCCCCCCCCTCCCAGGTTTTATTTTCTCATTGCTGCCAAAGGAAACAAACCGTGTCATTTACATCAACAGTAATGCTACTGGGGATGCGGGACATAAGTCCCGGGTTCCTCGACAGAACATCTTCGTATCGTCGTCGTGGTCATTCAACAATAATAATGTCTTTGCTCTTTCCTCTGCTCTTGAAGGGGGGGGGGGGGGTGATAGGGTTGACAGAACTTGTTTTTAACTGAAAAGCTGGATAACATTCTTTCTCATTAAACAGTCTCATTTACAAGTAAACACAACGAGTGTTATTTCAAGTGTACTTCGCAGTTGAAATCTCGAACAGAAATCTGATGTATTAGTACACTTATGACAGAAGAATAGGAATGCCAAACCTTGTGGAATACCATATTTTGGAAATAAATAATTTCTTAACAATTTAATGACTTTAAAAATAACTTTGTATTTCCATGAAAACAGAAAACAGACTAAAAATATATAACAGACTGTTTTGATGTAAAGAACAATTTACAAATAAAAAAAGAAAATTTTGGTTGAATAAAAAATGATAACGATATTAAAAGACAATCCTCCTCTCAAAAGGGTTGAATTCAGACACTTTTCTCCGGGAGGGACTTCAGTAGCTCCGGAGGGGGATTGTAAATTTTGACCATTGAATAAGCAAAATTTCAAAATTTTCGGGGGGAACATTTCATTGCTCCGAGAGGAAGGGAATGTCCCCCCCCGGATCATCTCCTGGATTCAATACTGCACTTAATCTGGACATATCTTTCGATATCATTTGCCATCCTCTCTCCTTATGAAATGGGAACATTACATATGCGCAGCCCCTTATGTATTTGATTGAATTAACCCTTTGCGGCGCAGGACAAATTCATTGCTTATGTGTTGAAATAAATGACTGAAACCGGAATTTGAAAACATCTTTATTTGTAAAAATGAAAACGCAATTATTCACGGATTCAACAAACCGTAATTTTCTTAAACAAAATTCTTGTGCTGATGTGGTGTTTGAGATTTAAAATTAAGTGGTATAGCTATGAAACCACCGCGCCGCAAGGGGTTAACTAGATACTAACGGCCGCTTGAGCGTATCAGCAACCGTTTACCTAGTTTTAAATGAGTTCAGAAATAACGCGATAAAATTGTAAATTTTTGTAAATATATATATATATATACGACCTCTGACAAAAAGAAAAAAAAAACGGTGAATGAATTTAGAAAGACCGATCTGGCAAAACTGGGGAAACAAAAACGCTGCACCTGCAAAAAGGCTTGTGTTGACTATCTTCCCCCACCGTTGTTCAGTTGAGCGTCGATTACGTTCTGTGTAAGATGTGCCTTACTAAGTGCTTGTTCAGTGTGTTGGTTCTTAACTGAGAACAGGAAAATGAACGAACAAAAGATCAGTTTAAAATTTGGTTTTAAACTGTGCAAGACACCGAAAGAAATTCATGACGGGTGGTGCAAATTAAACAACCGCCATACTCGCAAGATCTCAATCCTCTAGACTTTTTCCTATTTTCACCATTCAAACTCTCTTTGAAAGTATTCATATTGCTGACATCCAACGAAACGTGACGAAGCTTTTGAACTCCATCCCAAAAGAAGTCTTCTTGCAAATTTCCCAGGACATATATAACAGATCTCAGCTGTGCATAGTTATGGGAGATGACTATTTCGAAGGATGGTATGGTTCGTTAATATTTCATCTACATTAATGTTACAGGACTATTCACCGAACTTTATTGTCAGAGGTTGTACATTCACAATTACTAGCGCTAACGCAGCATAATAATTTGAATGCTAATATAAAACCATTAATTGTATTACAATATAAGAACCATTGAATTTAACAGAAAATTACCTCCTTTATACAAGGGAGAAAAAAAATAAATAATAAACAACTATTATTATTCATAAATAGTATATTAAATCCCAATATATATGTATGATTAGACGATATATTGCTACTCTTAATGGAATATCCTAATATATTATATATCTATGTATATTCTTATATCGGAGGCGCAAAAATCTAGGCGCCAGCAAGTAATCTCTCACCAATAAAAATTTAAAAGTTTTATTCAATTAAAATTTAATAATATTTTTGCAAGAATTTTACACGAAATATTAGACCAAATAATAATAACAATAGTAAATAAAAATAACGAAATAAATTTTGTGGAGTAAGACTGCCTGCTGGCGCTTAGATGTTCGCACTCTGCATATAATTTCATCTTAACCTTTTTATTATATCATTTATCTTATTTATCCTTTTATCTATGTTATTTATTATTGTATGGTGCCTTTAAAAAGCCTTTGGTTTTTATTAGGATCCGGCTCTCCCCCCCTTCCCCCGTGCTTTTGACGTTCTGTTCGTCAGACTTTAGCTATATCTTAAATTGCTCGCTCTACGTTTCACTTCTCTACTTGAGGTGTGGAGTTGATCCTTCCAGGTACTCTGACAAGTATTTTTTCGTAAACAGGTGAAGGGTTCAAGAAGCTACCCATTGGCGAAGCAATTCCACACCCTGTATATGAGTAAATATCGAGCACATCATCATAAAGAAGTAAAAAAAAAAAACTTGTAGTTGTAAGCAAAATGCGACTGCTTGACAAAAAATATTAGAGTAGTTGATTGAAAAAAAAAAAAAAAAAAAAAAAAAAAAAAAAAAAAAAAGAATGAGAATTAAACAAGTCATTGATTGGGGAACGTTCCCAGGTGTAAGTTGTGGATTTGGACGAGTGTGGTATCAAAAGAAAGATCTCGTCATGTACATTAAAAAGTGCAATGAATCTACCCGTCCGAATCCATCCGTTTTCAAGATATCAGCACTTGAAGAGTGAATGAATTAATAAATAGACAGGCAGGTATATAAATTTTTTGCAAATTAAACATGCAAATTCTTTACATTTGCATAAAATTGGAAGGCCTGACTTTGATAGCGATTTCGAATCGAACTTAATTTTCAATTTTAGTACAATTAAATTATTTATCGAGTTATAAGCGATTTCGATCATGTGATCACGCTTTTTTCTAATGCTTTTCGACCGGTTTTTCTGCTTTCGTCGGGAAATACAGTTCAAATTGACGGCTTGTTCTGATAAACCTATTGTGTAAAAAAAAAAAAAAAAAAAAAAAAAAAAAAAAAAAAAAAACACTGAGTGCGATTAAATAGTTTCTGAACAACAACACCTGCTAGTTTCATGCATTTCCGAACAATAATAAATCAAAACTTCAATCACAAATTCGCCCTTTTTGATTTAAGAACACCCTTAAGAAATGTTTATAGAACATAGATAAAATGATATACAGAGCCACTCAAAGAATTGGATAGATGGACGTCTACAAATAACTTCTGAGAATGTGATTTCAGTGGATTTATAAGTGTTTTAGTTTAAAATAAATTTTACCTAAATAATGGCATGAAATAACAATTCTCGGTAAAGTACAGGGCTGAACAAAAGTATTCAAGTATGTTTCTATCTATTAGCATAAATTGCTGAAAGAGAAATTTCTTCTCGCTAAACTAAATTTTCTCACTATGTAGTATATATATCAACCGACAGATCAAATACAGGGCTATTCAAAAGTATTGGAATACCTATTTGACTATATACTGTAACTTTATTTCCCTACCTAACGAAGTTTTGTTAAAGATTCAAAAACTGTTGGTAAGTGTTTCATAATCTATGCTTAAAGCATGATATATCTTACTTGTTTGAACGTGCACATGAGTCTCGATGATAGATCGTTTCTATTATGTGTATATTATGTTGTCTTTACATTATTTCTTTGCACAATACAGATGTGATGTTCACAAAACATGAACATGATAGAACAATTTTTAGGTGCGTTGGTAATTATGTAAATACGTAGCACCTATAGTTGTCGTTCAGTCGGTCCGTTCGTCCGCGTATAACAACGCAAAATCTGCCCAACCGAATCCTTTGAAATTTAAAATATATAATTGTTCGATAATTTTGTCAAGTCATTTTAAATTTTATGAAAATCGGATGCATATATCAATCACAGGGACAATCAAAAGTATTCCGTTACATTGCGGTTAATGGAGAAAAATGTTTCAAATGCATTTTAATGGTGTAACACTCATTCGAACATAATAAAATTGATATGCATCTATAAAGTACATATTATAACATACATTTTGCATAATATGTGATGCAAAGAACATTTGTTATTGATTTACAAGGCCACACAAAAGTATTCCATTACATAATGGTGTATGGAGATCATTGTTGGGTGCGCATTTTAATTGTAATTAACTATTTACAATTTTATGAGACTGATATATGAGAGTGATGTTTTTAAATCTCCGTTATCATACGAACGCCCCTCATTTGCTAAGCTTCATGTGCAATTTCCAACGTGTTAAAGTTGCAACATTTAAAATGCTTTACACAAAACACTCATTGATTTATTTGTTTCAAAAACTGTGCAGACCGTGTTATTATTCTAAAATCCCTTTTAAAACAAATCTTGATGTTAGGTAAAATATTTTCCTCAATAATTTTTCTTTTTAAGATTGTAGAGTAGTGCTCCAAGTATTAAACATTATAGAAACAATAATCATTCACATTCTAAAGGAGAATTAAATCCTTTTATGAATCATATCGTTAAACTTAAGAGCTTAGATATTTACTATACCCACTATCTTAAAAAAATTGCCCATTCTCCGGCAAATAAAATTTCTTCTTCCTAAATTTGTTAGAGGAATCTGTGAGATTATTGGCTTATAAAAACTATTAGCTGAACAACCATAAAGAGATTGTTCTAAAATGCCCTTTGATATGTTTCTGATGTTTACAATCTAAAATCTTTCTTACAAATTACAGGTTGTAATCTTTGCAAATATTTCTTTCGACTTATGAGCAAACTGATGTGATTCAAGCAAGATCAACTTTTTCATAAAAAAAGAAAAGAAAAAAAAAGGGGGGCATCAAAATGAGATTTTCAAAAATTAACAACAACAATAATAATAATAATAATAATAATAATAATAAAACGTAATTGTTATTTAACAAATTACAACAACTATTTGAAAAATGATATTTTCAAAGAATAAGTGAATGGCTGTGCGAAACAATCTAGCTTAACACGCGATTGGTTTTAGGTCCCTGAAACAAAAAAAAAAAAAAAAAAAAAAAAAAAATTCCACGTTTAAAACGCAAATTTATTGATGAAGATGCGAATTCCTTCTCTATTCTCTAGTAGTTTTTAGTAGTTTTGTTTCAATTCGGTTAAAAAAAAGCATTTTTTACGCATTATATTATTTACTTTATTTAGAAACAGATTAATTAAGCTAGCATTACAAATCGGAAATGATGGTTAGAAAAGACACCCACTAAATTAGCAACACTATAATTCTTTTTTCATCCTTCGACCTAACAATCTTTGTGTATGTTTTTACTGTAATAGTAGTGAGACAGGGTCGGCGCTAGACATTTCTCCGCCTGAGGCGAGCCTTATTTTGCCGCCCCTATAACGCCATTTTTTAAAACCACTACTCAAATTTTTTAATAAATAAATTAATATAATAAATATAATTTATTTGCATAAATATAAAATGCATTATTAAATGTATTTATATTTAAGGAATTTAAAATAATCAAACTGCGTAATTTATTTTTATTTTATTTTATTTTATTTTTGCATCTTTTTAAAAATAAGAACAGCTAATTTGAATTAAATTAATAAATCATATTTTACTAGCATTAAAAAGAAAGCCAGAAAGTCTCATATAAAGAATAACAGTAATACATCAGAATTTCTTTTGTCTTGTTTTTCATTTCGAAAAATCACGCACGATATGAATATTAGAAAAAAATTCTATTCTATGCATATTTTATCTTAGTAATATTTATTTTAAAAACATTCTTTACCTGTTGTAAGGTAAAGAATGTTTTTAAAATAAATATTACTGAGATATAATATGCCAAGTATTTAAATTCAGTCACATTGCCTATAAAATTTGTGTATGAATTTCAAACTGAAAAACAATGATATAGTATATAACAAGTTATTTATCTTTTTAAAATAGTATATACAACACAAAATCTCATATTAGTAATATTAATAAGAAAACAGCTACTAAAAATAAGACAAAAGTTCAAGAAGCGAGTAATTAATTTCTCTTGATTTAATTATCTATAACGATTAGCTAGATTTAGCTTTAGCGAAGTCATATTATAATGTCAAAATCAGTATTATATAAGTGTAAAAATAAAAATAAATAAATAAACAAACTTCGCAATATATTATTGGCATTAAATAGAAAAATTATGACATGCAGAGAAAATGACATTATCATTTCAAATTTAATTTGACACATTTAACATGAAGATTTAATTTTACACTAACAATGTTATTTTCAAACACAAAACTATCAACAATGAAATATCTAATTCAACAATAAATTCAACTTTTTTTTGTGAAAATCGTTTTTTATATCATTCTAATCAATATAGAAAACAATTACATTTTCATTTGCTAAAATAATTTAATTTACTAAAACAGCTAACCTGATGGGCGTTGCGTTTCCGAGTCCCATCAAAACATTGCACAAAATGCGAAGTCGCAATAGAAATAGCGAAAAAAAAAAAAAAAATCTTTCCATAAATTCTTATTAAACATTATAGCAAAAAGAACAAAATGTGCTTTATTGGACTGGAAGATTGAAACTGAATTTCTTTTACTAATGCGGAAAAATCAATACGATTCGCGAAAGAAAAAGGGGGAGGATGGCACTAAAAATGGTATATAAAGAATAGTTAAATTTTCAAAAATTGCAGACAGTAAAATTTATTTAAGATTAAAAAAGAATTTCTTTTGTAAAGTCAAAAAACCGCCACAAAGCGGAAAAAAACAAATCATAAAAAATTAACAAAATTCGAATTTCGAATAAATTTAACTGAAAAGAGGACAAATTTTAGTACATTAGGGTTAAAAGATTAAAACCGGATTCTTTTTTAATAATGTTGAAAAATTGCTCCGAAACTGAAAAAAAAAAAAAAAAAAAAAAAAAAAAGTAAAGGTTGCAAAAGATTAAAAAACTGCAGAAAGACGAAATTTATTAAAGTGGTTTAAACTATTCTAAAAGGAATTGTTTCACAAATAAATTCACAGTTGAAGTTAATAACAAAATTCCTTTTACGAATATCAAAAATTCATGTTGAAAATTGCATTAAAAGTCGCGAAAAATTCAAAAATCGCGGAGAAATAAATGTAATGTATTGCGCTGAAAATAGTAACAAAGTTTGATGAAATTTGCAACAGTTTGCTAAACCTTATTAACTATAGCACGTAACAGAAATTCGTTTCTGAATGTAAAGAAAAAAAAACGTGAAAGCAAAAAAGAACATTAAAAATCGCATTTGAAATAGTGGGTTAGGATAAATGTTCTTGGAGCGGATTTCATTTTATTTACCTCAAACAATTGTAGTGAAAACAAAAGAAAGATAAAAATTGCATTGAAAATCTCATTAAAAATCGAAAAACATCGAAAATCACGTACGATCAATTGTACTTCGATTAGGCTAAAATTTTGAACATGAAATATTTTTACAAATGTATATAAAAATAAAGAATACTGCCCAGTTAAACTGAAGGCATTGAGCTCACAGGCTACAAATACTAATTGCACATTAAAGCTTTATATTTTCAAGGGTTAATTCCGTTCGAAAAAAAAAAAATTAAGAAGGGGAAACAGCTCTCCCCTTTTCTCTTTTTTTATACTTAATCATTGAACCTCCTATACTATCAAAGACATGCTTTATCATATAAAAAATCTATATCCAAAATTCAGAGCAAATTAGATAATTCTTAATAAAAACCCATTTAGCATTTATATAATTTAAAAAGAGTTATCCCCCTCTTTTATACTTAACCATTAAACTTCCAAAACTATTCAGAGATTTGAACGAAATCTGAAAATTCTGCTTGAAAAACCCATTTATATAAATTAAGGGGGGGGGGACATTAGAACTCCTGTTCCCCTTATTTATACTTATTCAATGAACACCTAATAAGAGTCATGGAATCGCCTCATCAGAATGATCCTAATCTAAATTTTGAACGAAAATTAATTCTGCATGAAAATCCCATTTATATCAACTAACGGGGGGGGGCATTAGAGCCCCTGTTCCCCCTATTTATACTTATTCAATGAACACCTAATAACAGTCACGGAATCGCCTCATCAGAATGATCCTAATCTAAATTTTGAACGAAAACTGAATTCTGCATGAAAATCCCATTTATATCAACTAACGGGGGGGGGGGCATTGGAACCCCTGTTCCCCCTATTTATACTTATTCAATGAACACCTAATAACAGTCACGGAATCGCCTCATCAGAATGATCCTAATCTAAATTTTGAACGAAAACTTAATTCTGCATTAAAATCCCATTTATATCAACTAACGGGGGGGGGGCATTAGAACCCCTGTTCCCCCTATTTATACTTATTCAATGAACAACTAATAACAGTCACTGAATCGCCTCATCAGAATGATCCTAATCTAAATTTTGAACGAAAACTTGATTCTGCATGAAAATCCCATTTATATCAACTAACGGGGGGGGGGGGCATTAGAACCCCTGTTCCCCCTATTTATACTTATTCAATGAACACCTAATAACAGTCACGGAATCGCCTCATCAGAATGATCCTAATCTAAATTTTGAAAACTTAATTCTGCATGAAAATCCCATTTATATCAACTAACGGGGGGGGGGGGGCATTAGAACCCCTGTTCCCCCTATTTATACTTAATCAATGAACACCTAATAACAGTCACGGAATCGCCTCATCAGAATGATCCTATTCTAAATTTTGAAAACTTAATTCTGCATGAAAATCCCATCTATATCAACTAACGGGGGGCATGAGCCCCCCGTTCCCCCTCATATACATATCGAATGAACTCCAAAAACTAATCAGGGAAGCGCCTTGTCAGGATATACCTACATACAAAATTTCAAGTGGATCGGATATTTTTATCATGAGTTATCGCGTTACGTACATACATACAGAACGGACGGGCACATAAGCTCACAGGCTATCTATGATAGCCTGTGAGCTAAAAAGCAGTACACAAAAACATTCTAAGAATCACGTTAAAAATAACTTTAAAAACCCATAAAAATTAAAAAAAGAAATTCGCTGAACAAAACTCACAACATTAGTGAAAAGTTCGAAATTGAATCTACTAATACGAATGTCAAAAAATCGCTGCGAAAAGAAGAAAAAAATGCCGAGGACAAAATTTACTCTTGTGGGCTAAAACATTTGTAATCCGAACTACCGAAAATTCAAAAAATGAGATTCACAAAATTCGCTGTATTATGCTAAAAAGTTTGAACTGGAATTATTTACGAATCTAAGAAAAAAAAAAAATCGTCGCGAAACAGTGTAAAATCCAAAAATCACTAGAAGAATTTAAAAACAGCTCGTGGATTCTGAGGAAATTTTATTGAAAAAAGGATAAAATTTACTACATTGGGCTGAAATATTAAAATCTGATTTATTTCATTAATGTATGGAAAAATCGCCGAAACACAAAAACCGTCAAATATTGCCGAGGACCAACTTTACTACAGTGGGATAAAATATTCTAACAGGAATTATTTCCTGAATATATATTTAAAAAAAAAAAAAAAAAATGGCACGAAACACAAACAAATGAAAAAATAAAATAAAATAAGATTTTTTACAAATCGCAGCAGATAAAATGTAAGGTGTCCTGGAATAATAAGGTCAAGTTCTAATATTACGCGTAATTATGAAGGAATCTGGGAGATGGCACCTGCGGACTCTGAGAAGCAGGGCCGTAGCAAGGTGTCTTGAGGCCCCCCCCCAAAACAAATTTTGCCCCCCCCCCTCATTTTAAACTGAGTTTTTTGAGAAATATTTAAAGTTATACATTGAAGTTTCCATGTGAATTTCAAATTACAATAATGCAATGAACAAAATTATTAATTAGCATAAGTATTTTAAATTATTATTAAAATTATTATAATTTTCATAACTTTGCAAAAATACGAAATACAGATGCTTAAAGATCAATTAATAACGTTAAAATAAAATTTGTCTAAAACAATTTTACAACTAAGCACATGACGCTAAGATTTTATTACAAAGTATAGGAATTAAATAGATTATATAAACACATAATTCCAGCAGTTTGCTATTTAAAGGGCTATTTCAGTTACGCGAAAAGACCCATTCGCTAATGCATGGAAGAATGGAATAGAATACTATGTAGGCATGGGATTCTTCCGCGGATTCGCGATTTTCCTGCATTTTTTGTCATTTTCCGCTTTTCTGATTTTTTTATATATTTAAAGGATTGCAGAAAAAACAGACTTTCGTTAAAAGATCGCAAAAAAGCGTGATCTTCATAAAAAAATCGCGGAATAAAAAACGATTTTCGTCGAAAGGTAGCGAAAAAATGCTATTTTTGTCAAAATACCGCGAAAAAAAAAAACGCAATTTTTGTCAAAATAACGCTAGAAAAACGCGATTTTCGTGCAAAAATCTTGAAAAAAGCACGATTTTCGGCATAAGATCGTAAGCAAAACAAAATTTTCGTCAAAAGTTCGCAAAAAAATCAAGATTTTCGCCAAAAGTTAGCGAAAAAAAAGAGATTTTCATTAAAAATTCCCGAGAAAAACACAATTTTTGTCAAAAGATCGCGAGAAAAAAAGGCGGTTTTCGCTAAAAGATCAAGAAAAAAAATGCTATCTTCATAAAAAAATCGCGGAATAAAAAACGATTTTCATCGAAAGATTCCGAAATAAATGCTATTTTCGTCAAAAGGTCGCGAAAAAAATGCTATTTTTATGAGATACAGCGAGAGAAACGCAATTTTCGTCAAAAAAAAAAAAAAAAAAAAAAAAAAAAAAAAAAAAAAAAAAAACCGCTAGAAAAATGAGAGTATTATAAAAAAAAATCTTAAGAAAAACGCGATTTTCATCATAAGACGGCGAGGAAAACACTACTTTTGTCAAAAAATCGCAATAAAAATACGATTTTCGTCAAAACATTGGAATGAAAACGAGATTTTCGTCAAAAGTTTGGAAGGAAAAAGAGATTTTCGGCAAAAGATCGCGAGAAAACAGCGATTTTCCGCCCAAGATCGTGAGAAAAACCGCGATTTTTGTCAAAAGATAGCAATAAAAACACGATTTTCATTAAAAGATCGCAAAAAACGCAATTTTCCTCAAAAAAGATCGCAAAAAACGCGATCTTCGTCAAAAGGTCACGAAAAAATGCGAATTTTCGTCAAAAGGATTGCAATTAAAACGTGATTTTCGTCAAAATAGCGCGGAAAATGCAAATTCCGTCAAACGATTGCAGAAAAAATGCAAATCTCGCAGAAAATTTGTCCCAATAGTAATGTTTTCAAAAACTTTTTTTCGCAGCTGAGTGGCAAATTAAAACATCAACTTGCCATGTTTGAATATCTAATGTTTTAAGTGAAAATATGTTAAAATTTAAATTGGGCTGTGTAAAAATTGCATCAGAAGTATGAACTTAAAACAGAAACTTTCATTTCATAACTACTAATAATATTTCCATAAATGGATTCACTTTTGACCACATACCCAACCCCAAATAAAAAATAAATAATATAAAACAGGATTTAAACAAAAATACTGACAATTTTGTTGCGAATAAAGTAACATTCTTAATTGTCTATACGTGCGCTATCTATATTATAAAGGCCAAATGTATCTGTGCGTAACGCATACGTCATTTTGCGAATGGCAACACTCTCCCATGCAATTTTCGCTGCTGCAAATTTTACACTTCTTAACATCGCACATTTAAAATTTTTATTCCGTAGTATTGAGAAAAGAAAGTACTTTTAGATGCAATTTGTTTGAAAGATGTATCTTAATTTATTGTTGAGTTATTAATTTTTTTGTAGTTTTTAGTACCAATTTTCTAATTGTGGCAACAGAACCACTCCATTTGTTTTGCCTCATAAAACGGGGGAAAAAAAAAAGGTTATAGAAATTAAAATGCGTATACTGTGTGATACATATCGTCTGTTATAAAGTCCGGTGAATTTTGGTTTTATTTCGTTTTCATTCATCAACTAAATGACTTCAAATTTTGAGTAAAAG
This sequence comes from Maratus speculifer, assembly GCA_964019185.1. NCBI lineage: Eukaryota > Metazoa > Arthropoda > Arachnida > Araneae > Salticidae > Maratus > Maratus speculifer. The sequence goes on along the minus strand of OZ025296.1, from coordinate 13,365,838 downwards.
TGTCTAAAATGATCAAATGAAAATATCATTTTCTAAATATGGTGATTACTGATAAGAGAAGCGTGTGTGTAAATTTTGAGAAGAAGAAAATTAAAACGGGTTTAGATTTCGTGTAAAATTGTATGATCGTGTCAATTTGGAATAAATTTCGTTTTTTTCTTTCGCATTTATGCCAAACATAAGAGCCTCGATTGATAACTTCATCATAATAACTAATCTTTATTATATTTTACTGATTTCATATACGATTAAAGTTTAATTTTAATAATTTGGACACCTGAAGTTTATAGTATTTTGTTAATTTTAGTTTAAAATAATATTTATTTGAGAGTTACACTGATCAATATAAGATGCATTTTTTAATGTAACTAATTTTGTAGATTTATTATAAATCAATGAAGCAGTTCCTTCTTAAAAATTTCTTTTCGTCGAATTTCGGCGGGTTCCACCTAGTTTAAAATAATTTCTCATTTTCCGGTTCATGCGCTTTTTTTCTTTTTATAACTTTTTGGACAGATTATATTAGTATTGTGCAGTTAATGTGAAGAATGACCTATGTCCTAAGAACATAATATTCCGATATTTCAAAATAAAACACCCTTTTGTCGCTAGCAACGCTGTACACAAAAACTCATGGCCAAAAAGAGAGATAGGAAAATCGAGTAAGAAAATAAAGATTTCTAGTTTCTGCATTTTTTGAAATCTAAACAAGTTTTTGATAAAAACAGGGCCCAGTTAAGGCTATGAACGCCCCGGAGTAAACATCATTCTGTAGCCCTCCCCTCTCCCCTTCTATCTATCTGAAGATTTTTTTGTGAATAATGTAGAAGTGGCAAGTACCAATAATAATAAAACATATTGTATGCATGCATAAATTTTGGTGCTCGATACGGCTCACATCTATATATTAGAGATACTAAAAATTTGGTCACAATTTTAATTAAGAATATTAGTTTGATAATCATAGAAAAAATTATAAATTGGTTTACATAAATATTTCTTTGCAAATTTTTACTTTGCTTACCTACGTACATTACAAGATGTCCAAAAAAGAAGGCTCAAAATTGGTCATAATTAATGATTTTAACTTATCACGTTAGAAGGAAAGATTAATAAAAAATTTCTTTTAAAAGCTATAGGATACAATGTTGAATATAATTAGGGCCTGATTAAGTAAGGCCCATGCAGGGCAACTGCATCAGACGTCGGGTCTCCCGATTGAGGGGGTGGGGGCCCAAAGGCAAATATAATTTTTTTGTTATGGCTAAATAATAAAAAAGGCCAAAAGTCACCAAAATTCTTTATTTATCTATTTTTAAAACTTTATTGGGGCCCTTTTCTCATATCTCCTCTGCTTTCGAACCTCATCCCCCCCCTTCCCTCACTGTAACAGTTACAACACAAGTGTATTTACATTTTAATGGTTCACATTTATTGTTATTTTTTCCTAACCGAAGAAATAATGTATTCAATAGTTTCTTAAAGTTATCTTTTTTGTGCTATTCTGTATACAAATGCGAATAGTACTTTGCACGAAATTTACATATACAGACAATTGGTATAAAGTTTAGTTTTAGACACTTCTTTTAATTCAAGAAAAAAATCTAAAAGGTAGAATGGGGGCCTCCCCGAATTATGTTTACCCCAGGGCCCCTCACAATCTAAGTCGGGCCCTAGGGGTAATAAAATTTTAATCATTTGTTTTCTAATGATATAGTTTGTTTTCTGTGTATGTGGAGGGAATACTGGAAGCAGAGAGGAAAAGGGAAACCACACTCCCTTCCTAAATGTTTGAAAACATATGAATTTTGATCACTTTTGGCACATTTTAAGCATTTGGGGCCCTTTAATGGAAATCTTAATTATTGAGGGCCCCCTTAAAAAGAGGCATGTGGGGGAACTGCCCCGCATGCTCCTGGACAAGAAAATGTGGATTTGAAAAAATAAAAACATTATTTAAAAGAAGTATTTTCTTAAATTTTCACTACAAATAAACTTCGGTAAAAAGATCGATAGAATCGATTAGGGGCCCCCTGGCTTCATCGGCCCCCCCCAAATGGGAGGTATGGGGGGCGGTCGCTACGGCCCTGCTGAGAAGTAGAACTATAAGTAATCTGAATTACAAACAACCGCTAAAAGTTATTAGTTCAATTTGTAAACATTATCGCTGAAAGGATCACGTAAGAGTCAACGCCCAATCTAAAATTTGCGAGTTAAGATCGTTGGTATAAAGATTGCATATTTATTAGCAAATACTTTGTTAAATTTGAAGTGCACTTCATGTACTTTTAAAGTGTTGTGGAAGATTTTGGATGTGTTCGCAAGGTAGTTTGAAGTTTAAAATATACCTTGCAATAAGTATACTCAGCTAATAACAATATCCACTGGCATTATTACTCTGGTTGATTCTTTTCATTGATACGAAGAGGGTTTATATTTTATTTTGCGCACGAAAGAGCATTATTGTCATTGTTGAAAACCAAAAAACATTAAAGAGAAATTTGTACATCCTAAGTATTGGTAATTTTTTCATGTCACATGAATGAAATATAAAATGATTATTACTGCATTAATATCGCAATTAATGTTAAGTAAGAGAAATTTGTCAATTTCTAGAGATGTAAAGTTTGAATCTTTCGAATTGGATAATTTACATGTCATTATTCTATCATATTTTATTGTTCATTTGCATTTGATAACGTCAAATAGCATTGGTTATGGCAATACGTTTTATGAATACATATTTGCTAAAATATTCTTTCTTGTACACATAGTCAATAAGATGCTAATTCAAATCTCATATTTGTTTGGAAAAAAAAAATCTTAAATTAAGCTGTGAAAATTAGTAGAACCTTAACGTGGTGTTATTACCCCAATACACTTTAATATAATATTAGGCTAAATTTTTGAAAAATAATACCTGTTATGAACCTCAAAAGATCCGGAACCATAAAAATATATTAGACATTGCATTGAAAACCGCAATCGCTTCAAAAATTAAGGACGACAAAATTTCCTATATTTAGACTAAAATTTTGAAAAAGAAGTTTGTGTAACGAATGCCAAAAACTCGAAATATGACGCAAAAGAGAAAAAAATTAATAAAAAAAAATAATCTATAACAATCGTATTGAAAATGGCATTTAAAATAACTAAATATACAAAAATCGTAGAGTAGAAATTTTAATACATTTAGCTAAATTTTTTACATAGAATTCCTTCTAGAAAATAAAAAAACCGCCGTAAAACTCAAAAAAAAAAAAAAAAAAAAAAACGATAAAAATTATTTAAAAATATTTATAAAAAAATACAGATAAATTGAATATATTTATCTGGAAGATAGTAATTCACTATATTAGGCTAAAAGTTTGAAACCGAACTAATCTTACAAAAAAAAAAAAAAAAAAAAAAAAAAAAAAAAAAAAAAAAAAAGCTGGAAAATTACAGAACAATTCCAAAAATCGCTCTATGTAATTAAACTTTATTGAAAAGGATTTTTTATATTAATTTTAAATATTAGAATATCTTTCCTTTTACTAATGTCGAAAAATCGAGAAAGGAAATAAAAAACCTTTCAAAAATCGCAATAGGCAAAATTTATTACAATGAGAGCTATAGCATTCTAATAGGAATTCCCTTCCAAACATATTAAAAAAAAAAAAAAAATTGGTGCGAAAAGCGAAATAATGCAAAAATTCGCTTTGAAAACCACGGGAGGCAAAATTTAATATGTTAGTCTGAAATAGAATCTCTTTGTGAATGTCAAATTATCCCTGCAAAACGCAAAGAGGGCTAAAAACTGCAAAAATTTCTAAAATCGTGATGTACAAATTGTACTACATTAGACTAAAAGTTAAAAACATTTTTTTACGAATATAAAAAACTGCAGCAGAATGGGAAAAATCCACTAAAAATGGTATTGAAAATCTCACTAAAAATTGGTAAAAATTAAAAAAAAACATAGAGGACAACTTTTGCTGTACCAGTTTAAAAGTTTAAAACCTAATCTATAATTGATTATATGTTCAGTATGTATTACAGGTAAAATAGTTTTTTTTTTTCCTTTAAGCAACTGATGGCCAATTACCAAAATTTGGAAAGAACTTTACTTTGGCACTAGAAATGAAAATGCGAGAATCCCCCCAAAATAATTTTACTATATTTTAAGAAGCAAAAGGAAAAGGAGGGTTTTTTTTTAATATGGGAGGAGGGAATCAACATTTTTTAATTAGGTCAAATGATGTATCGTTTCGTGTGGATTTTTTTTCTTCTAAATCGAATGATTCTATCTGCAAGTCGATACGATCAATTTTTTCAAAGTTACGGCAGACGTTTGATGAATAAAATGGCAAAATTTATACTTTATTCAGATAAAGTAGGTTTTTATAGTAACAACCGATGGCTTATCACAAAAATTTAGGGAAGAACATCGTTTTGCTACTAGACATGAAAATCCGACCAGTCCCCAAAATTAAAGCTTTATTTTATTTATTTATTTTTTTTTGGGGGGGGGGAATACATTAAGAGATATACTTCAACATTTTAAAATTAGGTGAAGTGGATATCATTTGTTATGTATTTTCAAATTCTTGATAAAATAAGAACATTCGCAAGTCCATACGATCATTCTTTATAAAAGTTATGGTAAGTTTTATAAATATACAATGTTGAAAGTTAAATTTTATTATTGAGCACAACTTTGTCTTATTTTACATCCAAAACTTGCTCTTTAAATCATATCAAATAATATCAATTATTTTAAACGTCCTCAAAACAGCAATAATCAAAATCAACGTCATCAAATTTCTTTAGGTTAGTAAAGTTGTCAAAATATCCATGTATTCAAAGTTTTTTATTGATAAAACCATTTATGACTTTGCGTTCATAAAAACTGCCTAGCTTTGTAAGGTGTAATCATATTGAATTGCAGAAGCGTCATTCGACTCCGAATTAAAAAATACATAGCAAATGATTCTACACTTTAGCTGAAGAAAAAAAATGAATTTCCCATCAGTGTAAAAATGCGCCCCCCTTCCTCCCCAAAACATTGTAAAACAGCTTTTTTCGGTGTGTATGTGTGTGTGGTGGGGGGGGGGGACATCGGATTTTCATTTTTATTATCAAAGCAAAACTTTTTCAAATTTTCGTGAATGGTCATCACTTGGTGTATTTACTCATATTTTGATCTATTTTACCTATACAAATATGCAAGACAAATGCCGCCCTTTTACCGTGCGCCCTGAGGCGGCTGCCTCCCTTGCCTTATCCCTGGTGCCGGCCCTGTAGTGAGATATAGGCGATGCTCAGATAATCATAATAATTGTAATGGTTAGAGATGATCGTACTTCATATTAGTGAGGATTTAAATATGCACCCAGCTAAAAATAAACGGCAGTTTTTTTTTTTTTTTTGGTCGAAGTAAAGTGTTTTTGAGGTTTCTCTAAAGTTAACTGTAGACTTTCAGTAGTTCAATCTCAACTATAAATTTACTTCAGTTATTTTTAGTTAATTGGAGGTGATTTTTCAGCAATTTATTTTAAACATTCTGTGAGCCATTAACTTTAAAAACACTGTAGTTTTTATAAAGTCATTTTATAATCAAAAATTAAAAAATGTATGACTTTATAACAGTAGGATCACTGCAGTGAATTTGAAGTTATTATTTAATCATTTATTTAGAAATACATTTTCTGATGTATCTCTAGAATAAGTGTAGTTATTGTTCGATAAAGTCACAAATTTTAATCGGAGAAAAATAATTTCAATTATACTTCAAAATCGAATTAGGGATTTCCCATCCCATCCACACACTTCCCCAGCGAAAAAATTATTAGGTCCTACTTAATTTTGTTATTTGGAAATTACAAGTTTTAATATGTTAAAATCCATTTTTTTTTCAATTCAGGCATGGGCGTTAGGGTGGAACGAAAAAAAATATTTTTTAATTTCAATATGTAATAGCGATAGAAAGTTGTCTAATGCCCTTGTTAAGACAGTATTAAAATATTTTAACAAACATAATATATTTAGAGGTGCCACAAAGGACTTGAATATATGATTTTTAAGCAGATTTTACGAATTTTGATAAATTTGGTTTTGTAAAAAAAAAACAAAAAAAAAAACAAAAAAAACAAAAAAAAAACATTTTAAATATCAAATGCCCTTTTTCAATTTTTAAATAACACACATAAACTACTTTACAGTAGATATTATAGTTTCATACTGCATGCCTTTATTATTTATGCTACTAAATCTGCACTTTTTAACTTCCATTTCTTTAGATTTTAACAGTATTTCATAATAGAAAAGATTAACCTTACTTTTAACTTAAAAACGCAGCAAAACATTTTTTAATTCTGAAAATTAATAGTCAACAGGAGAATAGTACGTGGTTTGAAGTAACTTTGATTCAGGCGGTATATTATTGGCTTGTGTAGGGTGGCAAAAGAGTAAGGGATGCATGTAGCTGTAGCAATGGTCTGGTCACAGGTTTCTCTCGTAAATTCGTGCAAGCAAATGAATTGTTTGAGTAACAAATCTTATTATACTGTTCTTTTTTTGATTTTGTTTTGTTTATGAATATGTAAACTTGAATATTAGTGGAGTATTAAATTTATTAGTTAATATTTTAACTTTAGTATGATGGCAGTGTCAGTTCAGACGAGACAAAAGTTAGAATGCCCAATTTTTGGATCCCCTAAAGAATTAAGCGATTTAAATCTTCCAACTTATTATGACATTATGAAATATCTTTATATTTGACATGAGCTGAAACCAGAAAAAAACCCATCAAAAGAACTAACTTCGAATGAAATATTTGATATTCTTACTAAGAAAGTTGAATCTATTTGGTCGAAAGCATCTACTACTATAGTATCTCATACCCGCATGTTAAAATGGTAAAAACCTATCACGATAAATAAAGAAGTATTTTAATATCAAAAAGTAGAAAAGGTACATAAAAATGTGATTTAATTGCAGCAAAGTTTTTAAATGAAAACAAACGTCTTTTTGATGTAGCAACCTGTAAGTGCAAAGTATTTTCTGTCTGTAAGTGAGAAAAAAGAAAAAAGTACCTAAACTTGAACAAGATTTTTTAATTGACCAAAGAACTGTTAGAAAAATGAGTAAAAGTGGAGTCATAAAGTTATTTCCAAGATTTTAACACAAAGAGAATAGAAGAAGCAACAGGTCAAACAGAAACAATTAAAGTACAAGTAAAATCAGAAATTAGTAGTTAAGGCTGCTAGAAAAGCTGAAAATGATGCCCTTCAATCAGATCCTGAGAAAACATCTAAAGGAAACTTAACATGCAGTCCCAAAAATTACTTTACCACTTTTTTGGATACTGCAAGCGATTAGTACTTCCTACAGTAGCAAGTATCTGTAACCGATCTGGAGTTTCAGACAGAGTTGCTGCAACTATCGCAAGTGCTGCTCTTAAAGATGTTGGAATGATTACAGAGGATAACAAAGGTAAAGTAATGGATAGGATGAAAATTCGAAGAGAGAGAGCCAAGAATCGGACAAAAAGATAGTAAGAAGCCTTAACCAAGTTGGAGAAAATATAGGTTTGTTTTTCGATGGAAGAAAGGATAAAGCAATTGTGAAAGATAAAAAAGGGAACAAATTTTACAAAAAAGACAGTCATAGAAGAACATATTTCTTTAGTAACAGAGCCCAATTCATCCTTTCTAGGGCATGTAACCCCTGCATTTGGGAACAGGCGAAGCTATAAAAAATAGCATAATAGAGTACTTTAGTTGTAACAATCATTTGAACATATCAACTGCAACTGCTTTTCAGTGCAATGGGACACCCACAAACATTGGAGTTAATAACGTTATGATTGCTTTAATGGCAAAAGATCTGAACAGACGATTGCAGTGGCTGATTTGGTTGTTCCACTTAAATGAATTGCCTTTGCACCACCTGTTTCGTGAATTGGACAGAAAAACAAAGGGTCCTGATGAATTTGAAGGGGTTTTTAAAAAGTTTTACATATTATCAAAAAACAGTGTTTGAACAACTATTTGTAAGCAAAAAAAGTAATTACAACTGCTAAATTCAAACTGATATTACATCTTGATTCTTTTTGAAAAAAGCTAATTTATTTGACTTTTGCAAAAACTTAATGCATAAATTTACCTCAATTGAACTTAATATTATTATTGTTATAGTAAAGAAGCATGTATAGATTGCTATTAAAAAGAATATTTGATTTTTGAAATGTAAAATTAAAACAGTGAAAATAAAATTATAATATTATGCTAAATTTGGATTTAAAAAAAAAAAAATCCCTGTTTTTAAGGCTTTTGCGGCACCTCAAGATATAAATTTAGAACGAAAAAACTTCAGTTTTATTGTTAACATACAAAGGCAACTTTTAATTGCAATTACAAAATTATTTTCAAAAGAAAATATTTTCCCCTATACTTTCGTTCCACCCTAATGGGCGTACCTTACAATGCTTTTTTTCCCTCCTAACTTAAAATTCTTAGTTCCTTTATTATTTTAAGCTAAAAGAAAATAAATAAATAAATAAATAAATTTCACTAAGTTACATTTCAAAATCCAGTGAAGGGTAATAACTACCTATGCCCCCTGTCTACAACGGAAATTTCTTAGCTCCTTTATTTTAAGTTACTCTGAACGAATAAATTTTGCTATGTTTATAAACATTTCAGAAACAATATATTAATTTTCGAAAGTTATGAGGGATAATGGACCTTTCACTCACCAGCCCCTTAATGGGAAATTTCTTCTCATTTTTTATTGTAAATTACTTGAAAATTATACATTTTACTATGATCTTGAAAATAGAAGAAAATAAAAATTTTGTTTATTATTATCATTATTTTTTTTAATTTAGGGGGGGGGGCAACATCTCTAGTGCTAGAAAAAAGTTAAAAACACATGCTAATGATTTTGTTCGGAATAAAATTCCGAAAAGAGTTAGATATCTTGAACTGAGACACAAACACATGATACCATATGTAAATTTAATATAACTAGCCGCCCTTGGCGACCAGTTTGATATTCCTTTGAATGTATACTAAGCATTAAATCATATTGCTTTTATTCCTAATTTATTTTAATTGCTCAATTTTTTGCCAAATTAGAAAATTCTGCCAGAGAAATTGACACACATGTCATATACGCACCACATTGGCGCGATTGCAACAAAATGGCAATTATATGTTCCTCAAATGGTAACTTGGCTATTGTTACTTATTTATTAATAAACTGTTTGTTTGCTTTTATTTTCTTTTTTAAAATGATATAAATTGTTTTATTCTATAATTATTAATTAATTTGTTTTAATTATTATTTTCTATTTAAAATAATAGAAATTAGTTAAAAAATTTGTATGCAACTGGTATTTGAAAACGAAGTTTTTGCCAAATTGGCGTCAGAAAAATAACGCGCCAATGTGGTGCATATTTGACATTTGTGCTGATAAATCAAGAACTCAGTATATTTATGCTAGCCCGGCGCAGATAATAAACCGCCAAATATTGTATCCGTGATATTTTTTCGTATTTCATTAATTATTTAAAATGTAATAATACAATCCTTTCACTCATTTCATTTATAATACATAACTTTAATTTGAAACTGAAAATTTTTAGATTCGTGACTTTTATTTATTTTTTAAGTGAAAAGAACAAAAAAATTAAAAAATAAACAAACAAAAAAAATAAAATAAAAATAAAAATAAAAATAATGATATTTTGAAGCGCCATAATTGCAGCGAAGGAATAAAACATAAATAAACCCAATTTACCACAGCTTAAATCTTACCAAAGGACTTTTGCACAGATACCCATAAGATATGTTTCATTTGGATGTTGCCATTAAACAATTAACAAATAATCGTGATTTTGTGCCACATACTTTAGCGTAATATATATATATATACACATATATGTATATATATATATATATATATATATATATATATATATATATATATATATACATACAGTCGAGTCTCTATATAACGAAATCCATTGTTCCAGAAAAAAATTCGTTATACAGAGAAATTTGTTGTATAGAGAATGGAGTTAAAATTCATATTTAATATGTAAATTTTGAACAAATATTATTAATTAAGAATTTGAAAAGTTTAACTATAAATATTAACCTAAAATTCAATTTTTTAATTATTTAAACTGTTTCAAAAAAGAGAATAAGCATTTAATTGAAAGCTTAATGAAAATCAAATAAGGAAGACTTGCATTAACTTTAGACGAAGAAATCTGTAATTTTTGGTTGTTTTGATTTCAAAATTGTTACATTTCTAAACAAAAATAAATCAAAACTTATGTCACAAATTTGCTCTTTTTGATTTAAGAACACTCTTAAGAAATGTTTATAGAACATAGGTAAAATGAGATACGGAGCCACTAAAAGAATTGGATACATGGACGTCTACAAATGATAACTTCTGAGAATGTGATTTCAGTGGATTTATAACTGTTTTAGTTAAAATAAATTTTAACCAAATAATGGGTGAATAAAAATACTAGGTAAACTACAAAAGTATTCTAGAATCTTTCCATCTGTTAGTATAAATTGATGAAAGAGAAATTTCAACCTGCTGGGAATTTTCTCGCTAAACTAAATTTTCTCATTATGTAGTACATATATCAACCGACAGATCAAATACAGGGCTATTCAAAAGTATTGGAATACCTATTTAGCTATATACTGTAACTTCATTTCCCTAAATAACGAAGTTTTTTTAAAGATTCAAAAAGTGTTGGTAAGTGTTCCATATTCTATGCTTAATGCATGATATTTCTTACTTGTTTGAACGTGCACATGATTCTCGATAATAGATCGTTTCTACTATGTGTCTATGTTGTCTTGACATTATTTCTTTGCATAGTATAGTTATTGTGATGCACACAAAACTTAACATGATAGAACAATTTTTAAATTTGCAACTTTTAAAATGCTTTACACAAAACACTTATTGATTTATTTGTTTCAAAAACTGTGCAGACCGTATTATCTATCTATCTATCAATATTATAAAGGCCAAACGTATCTGTGCTTAACGCATACGTCATTTTGCAAATGACATACTTCCAAATATTGCCCATTTAAAATTTTTATACCGTCGTACAGAGAAGAAAATGTACTTTTAAATGGAATATGTTTGAAAGCTTTATGTCAATTTATTTTTTAGATATTACTTTATTTTTATAGTTTTTAGTACCAATTTTGTAATTTTGGAAACAAAATCACACCGTTTTCTCTTACAATTGAAAAAAAAAAATTAAAATGCATATATTATATTAAGTATATCGCCTGTAATCGTGTCAGTTTGGAATATTTTCTTTTCATTCACATTTAAACCAAACATAAGAACTTCAATTGATAACTTCATCACAATAACTGATCTTTATTATATTTTGCTGATTACATAAGCAATTAAAGTTTAATTTTAATAATTTTGACAACTGAATTTTATAGAAATAGTATTTTACTAGCGAGCTTCGCCTGCTAGCGGCCCCTTTCTGAAAAAAATAATCTCTGTAAGGCCCGGTGCACACTTGCGTTTTCTATACGTCAAAGTGCATTAAGAAAAATACTTTCTTATTAATTTTCATAATTGTTTTTTCATTACTTAAATTGTTCTTTTATGTGGATATAAAAAAACCCATTGATTTTTTCATATCGGCGTAGCTTGGCTAAGTGCACGCATGCGCAATGCGAAAAACATTGTTTCTGTTTATACAAAAGATGAAGATTTAATATTTATAAAAATATGTTTGTTGTTCTGCAAATGATTACACCTATTGTTTTATTTAAAAGATAGTTCTGATAGCCATATTTTTCCAAAAATTTCATACTTCATTAAAAGTGGATTACCAAGAATGGTATTAGCCGATTTTAAGGAAATATTGAAATTAAGTAAAAGTTGTTCCTAAAAATATGAAAAAAAAAAAAAAAAAAAAAAAAAAAAAAAGAAGAAGAAGTTCGTTCTTTCCCCGTAATTTCGCGGTTTTTATTTATTTAAAAATACTTCTAACTGTTGTATCGTTTCAAAATAGTGATGCAACTTGTACCACGGTATTCTCTAACTGCTTTTATGAAGATTTTAAAGAAATGTCAAATTTTAAAATGTATTTATTTGCAATAATGTTCTCTAACGATATTTTAAAAATATACGGATTACCGAGTGTCGGATTAGTGAGGTCGCAATGTATTACTATTACACACTTTGAAAAAAACCTCGAGTATAATTTTCGTGTAAAAATATGCATATTTTGTACAAAAATTTTAATTTTTAGTTTTTCCTTTTTCACATTTAATAATTTAAATTAAAAAATTCGCCTATTATATTATTTAAAATACAGTTACGGCCTCCCGATTTTTTCAAAAATTTTATGCAAGGTGTAAAACCAGTACCCCAAACACACATATAAAGATCATTGAAGAATACAGGATTTAAGGGCTACTTTTACCTAAAAATATGGCAGAAAAAAAAATCGCCCGTTTTACGCCGTAATTTCGCGGTTTTTACAGATTTAAAAATACTTCTAACCGTTGTATCTTTTTGAAATTTTGACACAACTCAAAACGATGTATTCACTAAGAGGTGTATAATGATGGAAAAGAAATATGGAAAATTAGGGATTTTATTCATATAAATATGAGCGGAAAAAGTGTCGAAAAAGCAAACAAAATTGTACGATCGGAGACTCTTATTCTCGATTTTTTTTAAAAGGGTTAATATTAGAATATTTCAAAAATAAACACACCGTTGAAAATTAGACAGAAGCGTCTTTGAGAGGGTATTTTTTTTCTTTGTCATGCCTCCAAAATTAAAAAGGATGGAATCGTTTTAAAATTCGATAGTTTTTGGTCGAAAATTCTGCGGAGAAAAATGGAAAATGAAAGCTTTCGGGAAAACGTTTTTTTTCAAAAGGTTAATGTTCGTATTTTTTAAACCGAATAGATCGTCAGAAAGGTCTTTAAATTTCCTTCAAGAATATGTAATTTGTTTTAAAATCCGTGAATCTGCAGCGCGGATGCGACGTTATATATAATTCCTTAATTTTCGTATTTTCGACACCTTCGTGGTTCTTCATCCGCGGAAAGCTAGTTTCGATCGGAGAGCTCCGTCAGAGAACCGTCTCGGAACTTGGATTTTTTGTCAATAATTGTTTTTTCATTACTTAAAATTGTTCTTTTATGTGGATATAAAAAAAAACCATTGATTTTTTCATATCGGCGTAGCTTGGGTAAGTGCACGCATGCGCAATGCGAAAAACATTGTTTTTGTTTATACAAAAGATGAATATTTAATATTCATAAAAATATGTTTGTTGTTCTGCAAATGGTTACACCTATTATTTTATTTAAAAGATAGTTCTGATAGCCATATTTTTCCAAAAATTTCATACCTCATTGAAAGTGGATTACCAAGAATGGTATTAGCCGATTTTAAGGAAATATTGAAATTAAGTAAAAGTTGTTCCTAAAAATATGAAACAAAAAAAAAAGAAGTTCGTTCTTTCCCCGTAATTTCGCGGTTTTTATTTATTTAAAAATACTTCTAACTGTTGTATCGTTTTAAAATAGTGATGCAACTTGTACCACGGTATTCTCTAAGTGCTTTTATGAAGATTTTAAAGAAATGTCAAATTTTAAAATGTATTTATTTGCAATAATGTTCTCTAACGATATTTCAAAAATATACGGATTACCGCGTGTCGGATTAGTGAGGTCGCAATATATTACTATTACACACTTTGAAAAAAACCTCGAGTATAATTTTCGTGTAAAAATATGCATATTTTGTACAAAAATTTTAATTTTTAGTTTTTTTCCTTTTGCACATTTAATAATTTAAATTAAAAAATTCGCCTATTATATTATTTAAAATACAGTTACGGCCTCCCGATTTTTTCAAAAATTTTATGCAAGGTGTAAAACCAGTTCCCCAAACACACATATAAAGATCATTGAAGAATACAGGATTTAAGGACTACTTTTACCTAAAAATATGGCAGAAAAAAAAAAATCGCCCGTTTTACGCCGTAATTTCGTGGTTTTTACAGATTTAAAAATACTTCTAACCATTGTATCTTTTTGAAATTTTGACACAACTCAAAACGATGTATTCACTAAGAGGTGTATAAAGATGGAAGAGAAATATGGAAAATTAGGGATTTTATTCATATAAATATGAGAGGAAAAAGTGTCGAAAAAGCAAACAAAATTGTACGATCGGAGACTCTTTTTCTCGATTTTTTTTCAAAGGGTTAATATTAGAATATTTCAAAAATAAACACACCGTTGGAAATTAGACAGAAGCGTCTTTGAGGGGGTATTTTTTTTCTTTGTCGTGCCTCCAAAATTAAAAAGGATGGAATCGTTTTAAAATTCGATAGTTTTCGGTCGAAAATTCTGCGGAGAAAAATGGAAAATGAAAACTTTCGGGTAAACGTTTTTTTCAAAAGGTTAATGTTCGTATTTCTTGAAACCGAATAGACCGTCAGAAAGGTCTTTAAATTTCCTTCAAGAATATGTAATTTGTTTCAAAATCCGTGAATCTGCAACGCGGATGCGACGTTATATAAAACTCCTTAATTTTCGTATTTTCGACACCTTCGTGCTTCTTCATCCGTGGAAAGCTAGTTTCGACCGGAGAGCTCCGTCAGAGAACCGTCTCGGAACTTGGATTTTTTGTCACGTTTCTCGGGTAGTTTTTAATTAATATCTCGGGTAATTACCGGGCGATTTTCTCGAAATTCATTATCACAAAAAGCCGAATCGTCCCGAATCGATTGACACCCAGAGCGCCACTCCACTCGGCTGTTGAGAAAAGTTTTTAGCGGTACAGACAGACAGACGTTTACTGCGGTTAATAGTATAGATAATAATAGTAAAACATGATTGTAATTTAAGAAATTACAACAACTATCTGGATAATGATATTTTCAAAGATTAAGCTTTTAAAGACTTATAAATAAATTATATTTAAATTAATAATAATAATAAACATAATTTTATTATGATCATACGAGTCATTGTGTTTGCATACAATCATCTCACACCTTTGATCGTACGGCAAACACAATGTTAAACCTACGAGTTAACCACTAGTGGTATTCATTTTTGGCTTCTGCACCACTTCACTTCCGCCAGACATGGATCATTAGATTCCCCTATTACTTACTCTCTTCGATAAAATAAAAGGTTTTTTTCCCTTGTGCTCGGTACCTTAGGGTTTTCTGTTGTTGGCTCTTGGACTATTAGGCTGCAATCACTCACTTTCCGATTGCCTTGTCATAATGTTAAGCCTATGGGCATTTGATGCATTCTTATATTTAAAATATCTCCTCAGGACATTAATACTTTTAACTTCTTCTTTCGGTGTTCTCTTCTTCAAGGATGTCACTTTTTTCCTTAGTTTCCAAAATATTTCTAAAATCTATGCTTAATTTAACATTTTATGTGTTAAAAACCGACGAACTGGAAGTAAAATTTTAACACTTCATATCATATTAAGCATAGACTTTACAAATATTTTGAAAACTAAGGAAAAAAGTGACATCCTTGAAGAAGAGAATACCGAAAGAAGAAGTTCAAAATACTAATGTCCTGAGGAGATATTTTAAATATAAGAATGCATCAAACGCCCATAGACTTAACAATACGGAGGCGAATTTGGAAAATGAGTGACCAGCAGCTTTAACCTTCAAGGTACTCTCCCCTTCCCGGCAGCTTCACGAATTTATTCGGTTGAAATTTATTATTATTATTATTATTATTATTATTATTATTATTATTATTATTATTATTATTATTATTATTATTATTATTATTATTATTATTATTATTATTATTATGAAGAACTACATTTCCTTACTACAAATAAAGTGACGCGAATATAATATAAAATGGAATTACGTCATAGAGGAAAATGATAGATGGAGATGCAGCATGCCGTAAAATCGGCTAATATGATGCGCGTTATCGCTCACATTTAAATACACCCATTAGGCCCAAACAAAATATTCAGGTGCAACAGGGATTGAATTCTTTGACATAAGCCGTGTATTTTTTTTCTAAAGGAAAATGATCTGCTTCTATATAAGCATTCTAAAGTAGCATTTCATTGTATTATGAATTAAAAACTTCATTACTAAAAGTTTTATTTATTTATTTATTTATTTAATTTTTTTTACGAAAGTACGTGGTTGTATTTGGACCTAATGTGTAGGATTTTAGAGTTATATTTCTGGTGCCCCCCCCCCTCCCAAGCCACTATACTTCATCTATATTATTTCTTTTTTACTTTATGGAATTATGCATATAAAGTTATCGTTTGCCAAGGGTTAAAATAAGGCTCGTATCGTAGCATTTTTTTTATACGGTACAATTGCACTAATGAGAGAAGTTTAAATGGTAAATAAAAAGAATATTGCCCAGTTAAACTGATGGCATTGAGCTCACAGGCTACGCATACTATTGGAAATTACAGCCTTGTATTTTCGTTAATTCCGTTCGAAAAAAAATTAAGAAGGGGAAACAGTTCTCCCCTTTCTCCTTTTTCATACTTAATCATTGAACCTCCTAAACTATCAAGTACATGCTTTATCATATTAAGAAATCTATATCTAAAATTCAGAGCAAATCGGATAATTCTTAATAAAAACCCATTTAGCAATTATATAATTTAAGAGGAGTTATTCCCCTCTTTTATACTTACCGTTAAACTTCCAAAACTATTCAGAGATTTGAACGAAATCTGACAATTCTGATTGAAAAATCCATTTATACAAGTTAAGGGGAGGGGCATTAGGACCCCCGTTCCCCCTGTTTATACTTATTCAATGAACATCTAATAACAGCCACGGACTCGCCTCAGCAGAATGATCCTATATCTAAATGTTGAACGAAAACTGTTAATTCTGCATGAAAATCCCGTTTATATCAATTAAGGAGGGGGGCATGAGCCCCCTGTTCCCCCCTGTTTATACTTATTCAATGAACACCTAATAACAGTCACGGAATCGCCTCATCAGAATGATCCTATATCTAAATTTTGAACGAAAACTGTTAATTCTGCATGAAAATCTCGTTTATATCAACTAAAGGGAGGGGCATGAGCCCCCCGTTCCCCATCTTATAGTTATCGAATGAACTCCAAAAACTAATCAGGGAAGCGCCTTATCAGGATATACCTATATACAAAATTTCAAGTGGATCCGATATTTTTTATCATGAGTTATCGCGTTACGCACGAACGCACGTACGAACGTACATACAGAACGGACGGGCACATAAGCTCTCAGGCTATGATAGACTGTAAGCTAAAAACATTAATTGAAAAATCAGTTTTATTTCTCACAATCTATTTAAGAGAATAAATTCTGCTGCTTTAACTCTTTAGGTAATTCTTAGATATTGTTTACCCAATAATTTTCCAAATGCTAATTTTTTTTGTTAAAAAAGGAGGCAAAAAAATCTTGTGATAAATCATGTATTCTAATTAAAACATTGCAAATAGTTTTTGGACATGGTGGTTTCATTAAAAAATTGAAAATAAAAATAAAAAAGAACGGTGGGTTAATTCGTTTCCCCATACCGTTTTGTCTTTACAATGGAAAAAAATCCTTTGCTTCAAAAATTCTTTTAGAAGCTATTTTTTTTTCAACTCAAATATCTGATTTGGAATTTTTATACTAAGTAGATTTTTAGATTACATTAAACCTCTTTTCCCTTTAAATGAACGTAATTCTTGTTGTTAAAAAAATGATGTATATCTTAAGAACGGCTAAAACAAATTAATGATTATTAAATGAAAAAAAAAGAAAAAAAAAGATCTTACTTGACAATTACTTGACTTACATTTACACCAGTGAAAGTGATAATCTTATCTTAAAAAATCTTTGATAATGTTTAACCTATATTCACACATATTATAAAAAATCTTCAGAGACTTTCATTACAAATAAAACAATAAAACGTATTAAAATAATTAAAACTAGTTTTTTTTTTTTTTGGAAAGTTAAAATCTTAGGGGATTTTATTCTAAAGTTATCAAATAAAGTTTTAAACAACAAATGAAAAGATTGCAAACTATATTGACCGACAAATTCCTTAAATTTCTGTATCATGAAACGAACGTAATTTAAGGATTTTAAAAATTGCGTCTCATAGCTTTTTTTTTTTTTTTTTTTTTTTTTTTTTTTTTTTTTTTAAAGAAATTTATTTATTAAAATTGAATAGATTAAAAACTATAACTTACTTTTACATACCGCATTCATCTTTTACAAATAGCTTTTGCTTTCTAATGAACACGTAATTAAAAATATATTTTACTGCTAAAAATTCAACAAAATCAACGAAATTTATTTAATTCTAAAAAAAGTTTACTTTTAGTTCTCTCGAAGTAAAAGCTAGAAACACTTATTTTTGCAATCCCTCAAAGATATATTTCATAATATAGTGACTCAAGTACTTTGAGTAAAAGTGATTTTAAGACATGTACCCAATATTTGTTACATAATTAAAAGGCTATACATCTTAAAAAAATCTGAAAATTACTATTTTTCAAACTCATCCATTTTGTTTATGGGTTTTTTAAAATTTAATCGTATAGGTCGGGGTTTTTTAAATTTTTCTCTTTTCTGATGTAACCGTTAATTTAAATCATAATGCAGGTTACCAACATTTGACGTACCTGACACATGATTATTAACTTTTGTTTTCAATGTGTAATCGACGAGTATGTCCTCTATTATTACATATTTCAAACCACAAAATACATTTGAAATGTGTAGAACATTTATCATTTTAATTTTTACCTTTTGACTGCAAATATATGACAACAGAATTACCGTATTTACTCGTGTATAACGCGCACTTTTCTCCCAAAATTTAGCGCAAAAACCCTGGGTGTGCGTTATACACGGAATATTTTTGTACTGCTTTCTGTCATCACACAATATACAGGGTGAACATAAAGTCCCAGACCATTTTGCAGAAATAATTAATGCATGGATTTTATATTACAGGGGAATGATAATTCGAGGATATACTGACAACAGAAGAACGAATTGCGGTTGTAGGGGAACATTTACGTGGTCAGACATTCGAGGAGGTCAGGGAAACGTTTTGTAGAAAATCTGGAAGAGAGGCACCAAGACGAAGAAATATCCGAAAAATGGTGAACAAATGGTGGATTTTTTTGCGTGGGGGTTCATCAAGGAACAGGTCTACAAAACTAAGGTTACAAATGTGACAGTCCTAAAACAACGCATAAGCCAAGCCTGCGATATGATCGCCGTGGGGATGTTGGAAAAAATTTTTAGAGCTACACTGAACCGATGGGAAACTTGTTTCGAACTTGATGGACATCACGTTGAAAAGTACTAATATGCTGTATAATACTACTGAAATATAAAATTCATGAATAAATTTTTTCTAGAAAATGGGCTGGGATTTTATGTTCACCCTGTACCTATGAATCAAGAAATGTATTCATAGAAGAAATTAAAATTGGGATATTGCTGAACAGAAGTATTCCTGCATCTTTATTTCACTCCTTATACTTTTTTATACAAAAGCGGTAGTATCATTATTTAAACACTACTTAGCAATTTTCATTACAGCTACTGGTTTTTATGTAACGGTAACAGCAAAAATGTTTGTAATAGATACAGATTTGCAATATAAATAAAAAATCTGTAAGGTTAAAAAATTCTTAAGAATTTTTTGGGGAACTGGGAAGCCTAAAACTTTTTATCTAACTGCGATTCAAATAACAGATAAATTTTCTGTAAGATCTCTCTCTTTCTCTCTCTCACTCTCTTATTTGTTTTCTTGTACAGTATACAGATGAAATTTTAGCAAGAATACAGATTTCTGCTACTTTACATTTGTAGAATTACAGATTTTTTTAAAAAAAAATTATTTACAATGTAGACGTTCTCAAGTATTTCGTTCGCAACTGACGCCACCATATCATGACGCCCACTCCCTACACGAGGTCTAAAAAGAAGAATTTCGACTTCTTTTCTAGCCTGACGTAACATTTGTTTCGAATTTCTTCACTGAAATTCATCTGATCATTCATTCCCTTGCATGTCAAATTTATGGTGCGCGTTATAAACGAGATACAAAAATCGCCATTTTTCATTCTAAAATGCTGGGTGCGCTTTATACACGCATGCGCGGTATACGATTAATACGGCATTTCAAAAATTGCGGATTATATAAATTTATATATAAGTGTGTTGTATGCGGAAACCACGATATAAGAAGGCACAAGGTTAAAAGTGGTGTAAATCGAGACTTTTTGTTAAGGGCACATGGAACAACATCTCGACAAGTAAAATGAAATAGTTTTATGCGAATTTTTTAAAATCATGCACTTTACCTAAACATAGAGATGAGAAATGATTTTTTTACTATAAATATACGCATACAGAACGTATATAAATCAAAAGAAATTAATTTAATGAATAAATTAGTTTTCAAAAACTAATTCACTTTTTACATATTTTTTGAACAATATGTCTGTTCGCTACTCTTTTCTACACTATTAAACTACACTCTTTTTTTACAGTATTGAATATATCACTTAAAAATTTGTTGTGATCTCGGAAAACATATTATTTGAGAATAATAAGAAGCTATTTTTATTTTGACTTAAAATAAATAAAACTAAAAATATTTTACTAAAAAACTTTGAAAATTCTAAATATTTTAACAGCATATTTTTCATTATACATATTTTACATTCAGACCTATAATGTTAGATATATTTAAAGAAACAAGTTGCACAATTTTGAAAACTTTCAACAGTTTACCTAAAACATAGTTATAGAAAAGCGTACAAAAGCATAAAAGAACACATTTCGAGATAAAGGCAAAAAACTATATACACACGTAGTGCTTAAAATATATTACCGGGTGTCTCAAAAATGACTGATGGATTTTAAAATTCAATAACTTGCAAACGGTGACAGCTATTTTAAAAAAATTTTGCAGCAGGGTTATGTACAATGTCAGGAGTTTTTTTACCGTCATTTTTTATTTTAATTCGCATATCAAACAAAAGGTGGCGCTGACGGCGATTGAAAGCCAGGAGGATGCTTCACTCAGCACTGATCACCTGGCCTTCAATCGCCGTCAGCGCCACCTATTGTTTGAGATGCGAACTAAAATAAAAAATTACGGTAAAAAAAAAAAAAAAAACTCCTGACATTATACATAACCCTGCTGCAAATTTTTTTTTAGATAGCTGTCACCGTTTGCAAGTTATTGAATTTTAAAATCCATCAGTCATTTTTGGGACACCCGGTATTTAAGAGCCTTCCAGTATCATATAATCTTTTAGGTCCACAATCATTTAGCACCCTAATCTCTTAGCTTCTATTTTTGAGATCGACAACTGGAAACTCAAAAATTTAAACCACTTTATGTTCCATGTGCCCCTAAGGCCCCACACTAGTCACTGAAAAAGACCCGGATGATAATGTTAAGTCTATGGGGGCGTTCTTTTCAAATATCTCGCTTAAGTTTTAACCCGGAGGACGCGCGCAGGGTCTAAAAGACCCGGAGTGCGTATGTTTTTTACAATTGTAACCACTAATTTTTTAAAGTAATCTTCAACTTATTTTATCGCAAAATTTGTAAGAACTGTCTCCGTCTTAATAAGGTGACTGTTATAATTTGATTTTGTTGGTGGCAAAGTTAAAATCATTCATACCTTGGATAAGCGCATGTTCTCCCGGATTAACATTTTTTACATGATTTTTTTTGCAAAGGATAGCTGAGGATAGTTTACAAGCGGTTTCTTTTTCTTTTTCGATTTTGGTCATATATCTTTTATATTATGATAGTTTCAATTTCAGAACCGGTTTCGAAAATTAAAGTAATTTTTAAAAACAAAAATCTGAAACCAAAATTGAAAAAGTAAGAACTAGCCCGATTGTAGATCGTCCTCAGCTACCTTATACCAAAAAAAGAAAAAAAAAAGTAAAAATATTAAAATTTGAGTGAGATACTTGAGAAGAACGCCCCCATAGACTTAGCACTATCATCCGGGTCTTTTTGAGTGACTAGTGTGGGGCCTTAAAACACTGTGAAAGTCGCTATCCTCGGAGTAGTTTTTGCTTGGTTCACATTTTGACAATATTTGCAGGAAAAATATACAAAATTTATATTAAAAAAATTAACGGTGCGAAGAGAATATAAAAATAGCCGCTTATGGTGGCCCTTTCATGATATGTGTTTCAGTGCTATCCGTATCCACCATCTAATCTAATGCATGCAAAACGTCATTGTTTGCGAGGAGATTGTATGGAAAGCTTGTAAAACACAATAAAACGGTTTGTTTCTTATTTCTTCTCTGTTCTATTGGGTTATTTTCTTCTTAATCTGTCTAGCGCCCGCTATTACAAGTATAGTAAGATTAATATCCCCCCCCCCCCGTACTTTTAGTCGATTTTTAATTTTTTAAAGTTCTCTGTCGACTTGATAGTACTATGATTCTCATTAAATGAATTGGTATTTCAAAAGTACATATTTGTATAAATCTGGTACTCTCCAAAATGTACTAACTATAATGATAAGAATGAATGCAGGAAATTGACCTTGAAGAAAATTTTTACTTGTTTCAAAAAGTGCACATTGAGCATAAAGTTCAAATAAATATCCATATGCAAATCTCCACAAAATTCTTTTCTTATTTTAAATACATTTTGAGCTGCATAAGTGCTGCTCGCTATTCATTAGTGCCCCTTAATGGAAAGAATTAATGCGGGTGCCTAAAGGAAAGTAAGATTAGAGTGCCGACAGTTGGTAATTGACAAAGCCATTAATTATGTTTTTTCATTAGCAGCAATTGTTTAAAAATGAAAGATGGAGAAGAAAGCAAGTCTTTTAATTATTTTTACTTACGAGGAATAAAAGGCATTGTTTAATGACTCGTAAAAGATTTTTGTAAGTTTTAGTATAAAGAAAACAAACGAAAAACCCTCATGATATGATTGTAGAGATTTTATAACAAATTTTTATAATTACTTAATTATTATGCAAAAAATACTGTAGTTATAAACCTAGTAATGACATAGCAACAGAATTAAAAGTCTCTATTAACATCTAGAAATAAAATGTTTTTAAAGTACTTCACTAAAATTCGGTATCATTAAGACTTTTTAACGAATTTATATAAATACTTAATTAGTATGCATAAAATATTTTAGTTATAAAACTAGTAATGACATAGCGACAGAGTTAAAAGTCTCTATTAACATCTAGACAGAAAATATTTTAGAAAAGTACTTGATTAAAATTTTGTATCGTTATCCTTAAGAACTTGCATACTTATATAAAATTACTTATAAGCAGAGCTGCCAACTTTTACGCCTTTTTAAATCATATTGACATCCTTGGAACCACAAAATTTTTAGAGTGAAATGTATGCCAAATACATTTAATGTTATGTATTACATTACATATTGTTAATCATTAAGTAAAATTTCTGATTCCAATATATTTATCTGACTTGAAATAGGCGTAGTAGTTGGCAGCCATGTATAAGTATTTTATTCTGTTTTAATTAAATGTTTCCCTCTAAAATTTGATTCTTCATACCGGAAACTTATCTGAATGGAACTGCGGGAAATCATCAAATTAAAGCCAATGAAAAACGGACAGGGTTGAACTCGGGATTCTAAAAACATCAGGCGACCGTTGCGGTTTCGAGTTCTCTGTTCAGGAATTCTTCTACGCTCTTAGACGTTTATGTCCGATTTAAACTTTTAAACTTATGTGACACCATTTAATTTTGATTACGGTCTGGAAAACGATTCAAAGTGCAGATTTTTAATGAGTTTATAATATCACTTTTATGTTATATGTAATACATTTATATGTATTTTGAAAATTGTATTTAATTTTAAAACAAAATCTTGAATACTTTCAGCTGCGTAAATTAATTGAATTTGTACATGGAAGTTTAATACTGTAAGACATTAATAAAATAACTAAATTAAGTTATTTTAAATAAACATCCTGATGTAAAATGTTTTAAAAATACTTGATTTAAACTTCTAGATGCTATCATATCGTTTTCCTTGAAATTTTGCATATACTTACTGTAACCATTAAATCTAAGTAATTTCATTCTCCTTTAACCTCTTAACTGATCAATATTTTTGAAAAAAAAAAAAACCCTTTCAAATACTGTCTTTTTTTTTTTTTTTTTTTTTTTTTTTTTTTTTTTTTTTTTTTTTTGACTTTTACAGAATTTTTAATCTTTTACCACCAATTTTTCAAAACAGGAATTTTTGACTAATTAAATCAGGAAAATATTGGAATTAAATAATACGCAATTTACAATAAAATTTTACTGCTGAGAATAATAAATTATGATTGGAATATGGATGCCCGTGCGTGGTACAGAGCAGGTTGATTGCAGGTCCTTATTACCGCATGGGCAAATCGGGACTTTGCCCATGGGCCCCGGACTTTAAAGAGCCCCAAAATCCATATATTAAATTATAAAATATTTACTTTCTTTTTCCAACTCCACCTCTTCTATATGATGAAGTTAATAAATTCATCTTAAAGCAAAATAACAAATTGTACTAAGTTATATAAAGAGCTTTTTTATAAATATTTTGTTCTATATTAAGAACTTTTATTAATTAAGGTATTTTATTTAGAATTGACGGAACTAAGAATTTTCTTCTATTTATATCCAAGATGAGAAAATATGTTTATGCATTGCACATACACATATGAATGACCATCAGTTCTATTTGAATTACGTTGCATTGATTCGGAAGCCCCCCCCCCAATTTATCTTTGCCCAGGGCCCCAATTAGTCATAATCGGGCCTTGGTTGATTGCACGGATAACGATGAAGCAATCATGATTGGCAAATACACATTGCTGTACGACGCGAAGTGCGGGCAAAACAGGGAAGCGGTTAAGGGAATCTTTTTTTTTTTTCCTGTAGAAGGCCGGAGTGTTTTTTTTAGTGTTGTTTTGTGGAATAAAAATAAAGATTTCACCACCTGGTTTTAGCAGGTTATTTGTTATGATTTGAAGACCATTTCAAAACTCTTTTTAATAAAAAAAGAGAATGTGGCTGGAGTTGTGTCGGTGGTTCTCCTAATGTGTGAATAAGCGTTAAAAAAGTGTTTTTTTTATGATCGAATAAAAATACATCCCAATAAATATACTGGGGGACTATGTGGAGGTGTTATTTATTAAGTATTATTTATTTAATGATTTACATTTGGTAAAAGTACCAAAAAAATAAAGATAAAAAATTCTTTTGATAAGACCTTTATTTTACGTAAAGCATGGGAAATTGTTTCTTAATTGATATGATAGTTTTATTTAAAGTAAAAAAAAAAAAAAAAAAAAAAAAAAAAAAAAAAAAAAAGAAAGTTTAATTCTATTTCATTATATCTCTCATAAAAAAGTTCTGCGCTTAAAAAAAGTTTTTGAATAGAAAGATTTTTTTTTTACTTAGTTACAATATTTGAACTCGTCGATTTAAATAAAGCAAAAAGAATGTACTATAGAAGATCTGCCGGCTCCCATATGAATTGAAAACTTTCTTTTAAAAGAAGGAGGATTTACATATTAACAAAAACCGAAATTAATACCTATTAAGTTAAAAAAAATCGTACCTCAATTTGCTTTAATTAACATTTACAACGGTTGAAACAATAACGTTAATTATAGAAGACTTGGAATTTTTTTTTGTGTATGTGTACAACGATAAACGTTTCCTAACGCCTTTATTAGAGATAAAAACGGAACAAAAAGTATTTAAATTAGGAAAAAAGAGTGTTTTTTCTTAAAGATAGAACCTTTATAAAAAGATTTTATCTGAAAGCTATTGAATTATTTTAAAAAAAGTTTTAAAGTGTCTTAATGGATGAAATTAATTGAAATGAAAAGATTGTAAATTATGTACACGCCTCTGAGAGAATCTAATTTTTTTTTTTTTTTTTTGAGTTGAGAAAATTCAGCATTAAAATTAAGCATTTACAAGGAACTTCATAAAAAAAAAAAAAAAAAAAAAAAAAAAAAAAAAAAAAAATCAAAATAGAGATTTAGATCAATTTTTTTATTAAAATTAACTTATTAAATACTGTATAGATAAGATCGATATTTTCTCAATATTTACACTTGAATATCAATAATTTAACCACCACTATTGTAAATGTTAATTAAATCAATTTTCAAGTTAATCCGTATTTATTTAGAGTTCTTGATAACTCTATTTTAATATCAATGTTTATATTCATAATGAAGGCATGTTCTTTTATATAATATTTCTACTTTAGTTAAAATCAGGTCAGTAGCCAGAATTTTCTTTTCCAGAATCAATCTTGGAATTTTTTTTGATCTGATAGCAGTAATTTGCATCGCTTAAAGCGTAAGAATAATATATAATAAAAATAAACAAGGCTTAACCTAAAATGTATCCCTGCATTGATTTTTTGATGACTATTTCAAAAGATGTTATTTCATATATTTTCGAATTCTGTTATAGTTTTTGGTTTTCAAAAACAATTTCCAAACCGGTTAGAAACAAAAAGTTTTTTTTCGGAAAAAAAATAAAAATAAAATAAAAATAAAAATAAAAATAAAAATTGCAACGAGAACAAAAAGCACAATTTATGTTTGAGATGAATTTCAGGTACTCTATAAGAAAAATGGTAAAAAAATATTGTAATAAGCAAAAATCATTTTAATCAATTTAAAACACAGGATTAATATTAACCACTCAACTGATCCATATTTAAAAAAAAAGAAAAAAAAAACCTTTCTGTACTATTTGAATGTACGCCAGTTATTTAAAATAATGCCTTTTCTAACATGCGGTTTAAGAGCTTTTTCATAACTTTATCTCTCACAACTTCAATCTTTTTATCGTCTCGACGAGGCTGTTAAAAAAAAAATCCGCCATTCGCACTTTAGTTTAAAAAAAAATTTAAATTTCTTTTTTTAGAAAATAGATTTACAGGCAAAATAATTAAAATACAATAAAACCAGTAACATCCCCCCCCCATGCCTATGACTGAATCCAGTGTTAAACGAATAAATAGGTTGATCCATGCAAAATGAATATAATAGTACCTGAGAGAAAATAAACTACATTTAGGCCTACTAAGAAGGGAATCTGTCTATGACGCAATTTTTTCTTTTCCATGCAGTGTTAAAAGATCTTACTGTATACCATTTTTCAAAGTCTCCAATACAAATATGTAGAAATTCAAGGCCGAGCTGGGCTATGATTTAAACTTTTTCCCAAGCCGGACGGAAATTTTATTCTCTATGGGTCGGTTCGGAATCGGACCTAGATATTTTAACTCATGCAGATCTCTAGTGTAGACCACCAGCATACTTTGAAAGCAGGTTTAACATCAAATCTATACGCTGCTATTTTATGTCCAAAGAAGAGGCACTGTCGATTTTTATTAAAGTACAATTTGTGAATGATCCCTATCTTGCATTGAAACTATAACGAAAACTTGTCACTTAGAGGCAGCGTTAAGTGGACTAAGTCACAAATTTTGGAGAATTTCGGATTCTTTGGGATTAATATCTCTGTGAAATTTGTAGATATCGAGATGAATTTTGTTACTTTAATTCAGGAGTGGATAAGGAAAATTTTTCCTTAATGGAAATTTTAATCTACAAGGGCCGTATAAAAATTTAATTTTTATGTATTCTCAAATACCCGCCAAACCTTCCCATCCCTATTTTATGAAGCTTTGCAATTGGAAGTATGTGCATATGGAGAAATAGTTAAGGAAATAGCCTATTGTTATGAATCACCCTGTATATACAGCATTGGGACTTAACGTTTTCTGAATTTAACTCTTATACAATGTTTACATTAAGAAGAGTTTATAGTTAGCAGATGTCGCTTCAATCGACTACTATTTTTTCACCATTGTAGTTTATTTATCGGATACAATTTTTAGCACCGTTTTGTGGTCGATTTTCACGCTATATCTTCTAGGCGCTGTATCTTGAATAAATGCAATTATACTTGTGATTCAAACTATGCAGGACTTTTATTGTACCCGATTTTGAATATGAGTATTTCCGAATAGTTATTTTCCCTTACTTAATCGTAGAAATTTTACTTTTAAATGACCTGATTATTATTATTCAGAAATATTAGTATCCGAAATTAAAAAAAAAGTACCAAACCTTATGCGTGTATTTTGATATTATTAACTTGACGTAATCATATAATTAATAATTTAACAGGGTGAAAAGCTAGCGTAAGTCCTCATTAATTAAATAAGCGTAATATACGCATTTTTTAAATACACTTATAAAAGAGTGTTTGCTAAAATGCTATATTATTATGCAATTTGAAATATCCAGTTTTTCACACCAGCTGCAACTTTTTATCTTATACATTATTAATTTGTCACATCTTGTACCATCTTAATATACTGATATATAAATAAATCTATCAAATATTGTTACATTAAGTATAATAAAAAATAACTGTAAAACCATACTCCTTTCATGTGAAGTAGATATTGTTGTTAAAATACAATTTACTCCTTTTGTATTGACATATACAAAACTTCTGGAAGTTGTCTCTAATTATATTCTTCTTACAGGGTAAAATTATCGATATTTTTCGCATAATGTACTTCATTTTGGTTTCAATAATAAAATATTCTGGGAAAAAAGAAGAAGAGTACATTACACAATATAGATTTAATTAATGCTTGAATAGTCGTTGTGATATTCTACTAAGAGACTGAGAGATTTTCATATTTTCTGCTAGGGAACACAAACGAAAGAAATTGGTTTCTCTGCTTTTTACTTGCTACATTTTATTTCGCAAAAAATATTAAATATACACTGTAAGGATGTAAATAAAATATTTTCACTATTCTTCTGTATCGGAAATATACAAAACTTCTGAAAAGCATCTGCAATTATCTTTTTTTATTAAGGGATATTATTGGATATTATTGATTTTTCATACAAAAAAATCCTTAAATAATCTTTCACGACATTAATCAACTCAAGTGAAATAAAGATCGGAGTTCATGACACGTTACGGATTTAATTAAAGCATGGATAATCATGCTGCCATATACTTTAATAAACTTTCATAAATTTTCCATTTTTTGGCTCGCATTAGAAATTAAAACAAACAAGCTTTATCTAATTATTATTTTTTACCTTTTTATTTTTATTAAAGAATCAGTGGGCTACTTCTTTTTAATTCAGATTTTTTTGATTGACACTATTTTTACGTACCCATCATACGTAGTATAGGGTAAGTCTTGTAATCGTTTTAACCACTTAACTTTTTTTCCGTATGCAATGGATTGAAAATATGGGATAACACTACATTTTTAAGCTAAAATATTCGTAAAACTTCGTCTAAACATTTCTGCTGTTAAGTAGTATGAAATTGTAATAAAACTAGTTGGATGTGTCAATCCCAAAACTTTCTTCTATCTCATAAGTACATTTTAATATTAAAAAAAAAAAAAAAAAAAAAAAAAAAAAAAAACGTGGTGACACCAAAGTTACCCACTATCGAATTTCCTCGAACATTTCACCTAGCCTAATGAGATTCTGGTATCCGAAAAGCCTAAAACGCAAAATTTAATTATTACTCTGAGAAAATAAGTTTAGTACTGCTTCATGTTGGGTAATTTATACTAAAACCTAATAAGCATCTATTTATGTCAAGACCTAACAGAATCTGAAATTTGATGGAATTTCGTCCATTAGCTCTTGAGATATAGTTATAACAAAAAATTTGCAAAACGTAGCACTGCAACACCATATCTTGGACAATTTATGCCAAAACGTAATAAAGCGTCTAATTATGTTATGGTGTAAAAGAATCTGAAGTTTGATGAAATTCTGTGCATTAGTTCTTGAGATATAGCTAGTTAAAAAAAAAACAAAAAAAAAACGTGTAAAATATAGCACAGCAGCACCATCAGTTGAAGGATTTATAACAAATCGTAATCATCGTGTAATTATGTTATATGTCATTTTGTAACAAAATCTGAAGTTTGATGAAATTCTGTACGTTGGTTGTTGAGATATAGCTATCGGAAAAATCGTGCAAAAGGCAGCATAGCTGCACCACCTGTTGCAAGGTTAATACCAAAATGTAATCAGCATCTAATTATGTTATATATTCTAGTGTAACAGAAGCTAAAATTTGATGAAGTTCTCTGCATTAGTTCTTGAGATATAGCTATCGCAAAAATCGTGTAAAATGTAGCATAGCAGCGCCACCAAAAGGGCAGTTCACACCAAAACCTTATCAGCGGCTATGTATCTCAAGGTATCGCGGAAACTGAAGTTTGGTGAAATTCCTTGCATTAGTTCTTGAGATATTACTATCATGAAAATCATGAAAAACGTGGCATAGCAGCGCCACCTGTTGGCCAATTTACACCAAAACTTAATCAGCATCTATGTATATCAAGGGGTCACAGAGTCTGAAGTTTGGTGAAATTCTGTGCATTAGTTCTTGAGATATAGCAATCTTGAAAATCATGAAAAATATAGTATAGCATTGTTACCTGCAGGCCATTTTTCACCAAAAACCAATAGGCACTAATTCATATCAAGGTCTAACTGAATATAAAATTTTATTAAATTTTGAGCATCAGTTCTTGAGATAGAGCGCCCACAAATTTTTTGTCACATATAGACAGACAGACAGACTCACAGACATACATTTTCTAAAAATAGTCAAAACGTGTTCAGGACCTTCTAAAACGTATAAATCCGTCGAAAACCGGAAGCCGAAAATTTTCTTAAATCCAATACTTTCTTCTTGTAAAGATAGAAGAAAGTAAAAAAAATTAGTGGTATCCCCTTCGCGACGGGAACTCTTTACGAAAATTTAAAGTTTTGTCACCGGTTTTTAAAAACAGAAATTTATGCCTTAATTCGAGAAAATGCTCTGATTAAATAAGGCAGATTTTACAGCAAAATTTTACTGGTGGGGATGAATAAAGTTTCTTAAGGATAATTCCATGAAAATTTGTCATGTCTGCCGCCCAACTAAAAATCGATATGCTTGGTCGCCACCGTTTCCTTCGCCCTGTTCAATTGATAAAATATCTGCAATAAAATAAGTCACATTCTTCCGCTCTAAAATACTGGTTGCCAAAAATCATTGTATGTGACAGACATGACAAGTTCTCATGGAATTAGCCTTAAGCCTTTTTGCGGCATGTATACGTGTCGCTCGTCCCCAAAAGGTTAAGTGACGCATCAAGCAAACTCTTCTTGCTTGTGGGACGTACTGACAAATCAGTTAACTGATTAAAATTCGAAAAAAAAAAAAAATGAAAAACACGTTTCAGGTACTAAAGATTCCCAAAAACCCATTTGCGGAAAAAAAAATGCCGTCCGTGTGTCTGTATGCCTGTAACCGCTCTATCTCTTGAACAAATTGAGACAGGGACTTGAAATTTGATGTGTACCGAGTATATAATAATAGAAAGAAACTCACACTCTCAGAAATAAAGCTCTCACTTTTGACAATTCAGCAATACTCGAGCTATATTTCGTGGTATTTGACGATCATTTCATATTAAAAACATGTGACTTTTAATAAAACGTAAACTCTGAGATATTTGACGAAAGAGTTTCTTCAATCACGGCCAGACTCAATGCATTTTAACCTCTTCAGTCCCTGAGTATCCAAATGGGTACATCAGTTTTGTCCCATTTTATTAATGATATTCAAATATAAATGAAATTTCGATATAAGAATAATATGTTTCGAATTTTAAGATTCGAGATAATGAAAATAAAACAAAAATCTCGCTCTGAAGTCAAACGAGAGAAGAAATAATTCAGTAATAATTAAAAATACTGTGATAATCGCCAGTAGCGAATATTCGAAAAGGAACGCGAAAGTGTACCTGCTCAAATCATATGATTTTAGCGAGCAGATATTTTTTCATTTATATTAACAAGGTCGAACCCGTCAAATTTCGACGAAAGGAACTGTTTCATTGATTTATAATAAACCTACACGATAAGTTACAATAAAAAATGCACCAGATTTTAAAACCTTCACTTTTTATATAAACATTTTAATAAAAATTTTAATTTTACTTAAGAAAGGTGTTATTAATAAAAATAAAATACATTGACATGTTTCGGAACCGTCAAATAAGTTCCATAGTCATAATATAAATAAAACAAAATTTCAAAATATTTCTCGGTCAATACAAATGACACGCGACAATAAGATATAAATAACAAAACAAAAAAAAAGCGCGTGTTTTTTGTTTTTTTGTTATTTTCATCTCATTGTCGCGTGTCATTTGTATTGACCGAGAAATATTTTGAAATTTTGTTTTATTTATATTATGACTATGGAACTTATTTGACGGTTCCGAAACATGTCAATGTATTTTATTTTTATTATAAAACCTTTCTTAAGTAAAATTAAAATTTTTATTAAAAAGTGCACCATATATTATTGATAAATCTATCTATTAAATGAATCATATTTAACCTAAAGTTAACAAAATACTAGGGTAACAACCCCAGTAATTGGCATGCACCAGTGATTGGCACATTTTACAAACATGTCCTCAAAAATTTTATATCCAGTCTTTTAAAAATTCAAAACCATATATCAGTTATATGCTCATTTATGTTAAAGATTATAACTTTGATTTGTTTTACAAGATGACAATAGAGCCTAGGAAAGAGAAACAAATCTGGCTTGTATCAAATTAGCCATTTTGTTGCAAATTCTTGTTCTTTGGCTTAAGGAAGGCATGCTTTTCAATTCATTATTATCTGATTTATAATATATTTTAAATTTTAATTGATAACAGTTTTGTTTAGTTAAAAAGGGTTACTTTAATTGTGTAAAAGTATTTTCGACACAAATATTTGGATTTCTGAATTAATGGTAGTTGCCAATTAATGGTGCTTCAATTTTTCTAGTTCCGAGTAATTGGCACCTATTCCAATTACAAGGAATTCGCAAGGAATTTGAGATTAAACCATTTATTTTGGAAGCACTTTTAAAATTATAGACTAATTTTGTTTATCATTTGTTTTTATTTGAAAATATAAATTTTATCAGAAATTGGAATCCATTAAAGCTTCATATGTCAATTACTGGGGACAGCATGACAATTACTGGGTATTAATCTAAGTATATTGTATTGTTTTAAAGTGTTCACATTTCAGATTAATATTCTGATTTCTTACTCTCAAAAACCTGAAATATGGCATCTTCATCTACAGTAAATTAATTTAAAGCGATTAAACCCAATGCAAAATGTAAAGTTTTTTTTTTAATATAAACATATGCCAATTACTGGTTCACAAGGTGTCATACATTGGTGCTCTAGGTGCCAATTACTGGTGATTTCAGCAACTTTTTATAAATATATTTTTATAAAAATACTTTTTCAATTTTTTTTGCTTTTAGTGGGCAAAATAGATGCACAGATATGCATTCTTTGATTTAAAAATATTTCCAAGTAAATAGCTTATTTCTTTGTAATGAAAATTTAAGTAAGTTTAACGACAAATTCTTAATGTGCCAATTACTGGGGATGTTACCCTACTTCTAGAAAACTCAATAGTAGAAATTGTTAAATTAAACTTTAATTGTACATGTAAGCAGTAAAAAATAATGAAGCTCTGTTGTTACGATAAAGTTATCAATTAAGGCTCTTATGCTAATATTCCATAGTAAAAAAAAAGCAAAAATTTATTTCACTTTGAAGTCACTTGAAGTCACAGATTTCTTCCCCCGTGAAATCTAAACCCGACATCATTTTCACCACATCAAAATTTACAAATTCACCTTTTTTTTTCTTTTTTAATTTGATCGTTTGGAAATCATTTTAATTCAAAACTTGAATTCCCGATGCTATTAATTGAAATAAATACTAAACTGCTTATATTCTTTTAAGTGTAAATAAAATTTTGAAAATGAAACCAAAATTCACCTGGTTTTATAACAGACGATATTATTTGAGACAGCACATATTTTAGTTTTATAATTTTTCACTTTTTATGAGAAAATGGCAACAAAAAGTTACAGTAATCTCCGGCTTTTTTCCTTTTCCTTTTAATAGAAATGGAGTATTTCTGTTGCTCCAATCACAAAAATGATATTAAAAACTACAAAAAAAAAATTAATATTTCAAAATTAAAATAAGATACAGTTTTCAAACAAATTACATTTAAAAGCAAATTTTTTATTCTATACAATTGCGTAAAAAATTGAAAATGTGGGATACTTAAAAATTTAAAAATATACTGTAGCAAAAATTGTAAAACCAAAATTTCATTTCAAATTTCAAAGTATTGCCATTCGCAAAATGATGTATGCGTTACGTACAGATACGTTTGGCCTTTATAATATAGATATATAATACAGGTAGATATTGTTTCTACATTGGTTATTTTTTAAGCTGTTAAAGTTTTTTGGATTATTATTATTATTATTATTATTTATTTATCTATTTATTTCTTGTTGTTCGTCACACTTTCATTCGAAATAATAAATTTCTTGGATGAACAGAAAAAAAACATTCAAAACACAATAAAATTTTTTTAAATTCTCTAGGCCTTTCGAAAGAACTGAGTCTTTCTTCGTCAGGCGCAGAGAAGACGTGCGTCTTCTATAAAAGCAGCTGCACTACTGAAATGAAAAGGCGGGAAAGGAAACTAGCTGAAAGAACAGAAAATAGGAAAGTATAAGGCAACAGCCAATCACCGAAGAGTATAATCAAAATTAACAAATGGAAACACAGAATGAAAATCGAAAATCTACGTAGATACCGCGAAACCGCAGGAGGGGTTACCATTGGAGGTATATATATCCCAAAGTCGCGTTATATCAAAATAAGGGGAGGGGGGTGGTTCTGTCGCCAAACACTGCCAATTTTGTTATGAACTTGGTGATATATCAACAAATCTCGCGACAAAATTACTTGCTAAAAGTGACTCCAATTTAGCGCTATTTTCGATATTTCGTCAGATGTCTGCTCCCAATGTGATTCGACAGGGTCTCATTTTGTTAAAAGTATTTAAATATACGTGTACATTTTATTTTGGAATTGCAGTGCATTTTAGAAATAGTTTACACGTGTTTTATTTCCATATTTTATATTATGTATATCCATGATGGGTAAATATTACTGTGGACTCCAACGATTAGTTTGAATTGGTGAAATTCGTCTTATTTAATGACATATTAATGTGAAAACAAAAGACTCTTTTACCATTCCAAAAATATGGTACCTATCAAGAAATATGAATTCAATAAAGTATCCCACTCGCAATACTGAAAAGAATAAAGTGAAAAGCGTAAATAGGATTCGAATTCTTTAAGGATTTTGAAACACATTTTACCAGACCTTTCATAAAATAATATTTGTCTTACTTGAAGAAAAAAAAAAAAAATCTACCCTCACATATATCGACCAGTACTTTGCAAAATTTCTGGTACGAAGACATGGGCAAATCTTATGAGAGGCGTAACCAAATCTCCATAAAAGATGGTACATTTAACAAATTCCCTCTGTAAATAAATCTACCAACCACTTTGCATTAAACTTCATAAAAAGGTTTTTGTTGAAATGCTATAAAATAATTCAGTATCGAATAAAGAATTTTTAAGTAATCACTTCAGCTTTGTTTCCTACTACTATATTATTAATTTGAAGCTGATATTTTGTACTATCGTATTGTATTTATGTACAAACGGTTTATACATTTTTATTTATGGAGGTAATAAAGAAATATTTGTTAAAATAATCCCTTTTTTTGTCACTTAAATCTCCAGCCCGGAAATAAGATGGGAACGAGAATTAACGAACACTTCAACCCGAGTTATTGATGGGAACGAGAATTAAAAAGATTAACACATTGAGGGGTGGTGATACTCAATTTTAATTTCCAAAAGCCACATTAGCACCAGAATTTTTATTAAAAAAATTCGCTTTATTAGACGCTTGAAAAATAGCTTTGTTTCTTATTTACAAATAAAGTTGTTTTCAAATTCCGGTGTCATTCTTTTCAACACTTAAGCAATTAAACTGCTCTGTGCCGCAAAGGGTTAACAGGGTTCGCACACTCCTTATATTTTGTAAGGACTCTGGCACCACTATTAATGATACGAAAATTTATATTTAATTTTTAAAATACAGAATTCGCAACCACCTCCTCGATTCACAATATTTTTTCTGCAGTGACATACATTGAAAATACTGTAAAAATTTAGTGGCAGGCCTGTGCGAACCCTGGTTAAGGGTGAAATCAGGCCCGGACTGGCTCCTTTGGGGGCCCTCGGCTAGAGACTGAAAAGGGGCCCCTTACTTGAAATTTAGGGAAAACAGAATAGTTTATTTTATTTTTAAATTTAGGCTTACATGGCAAAAACCCCATTTAGACTGTTTTGTCATTTGGAAAATTGTTGAGTAAAATGTAAGATTTTTCTAATGTTGTTAATTTACTTTCACAATAAATATTTAAATTATTTTTATACGCCATACCTAAACTAATTTCACTCTAGAAAGAAAATAAGAGTTATTAATTTTTAGTGGTTTATTACTTAAAAATGAGCAGGAGTTATATTTTAAGTTTTAGGCAGCCAAATGATTGTGTTGAAGTCAAAATAATCTAAATCCTACTGTGATACCTAAGTAAATATTAAAAGTAACATAAGAAGTAATAAAAACAAGTAGATAAGTACGATCACAGATGGCTCAGAGAGTTTTGTTTAATATATTTTTCAAAACAACTTATCTTTTAATTAATAAATCCAAATTGTTAATTTATAATTAGCAAATTTTTACATTGATGGTAGCATCAGTATATTTAATTTTAAAGTAAAAGGAAGTTATTTATTTTAATTAAATTAAAAATGTTCAAATTAAATAATTTAAATAAACTTCAAAGTTCCAAATTTTTCGAAAATTCGAAATAAAAAATAATAGCGAAGATATAAAATTTTAAATTTCTAAAAACGAAAAAAAAAATGTTTAAACGAAATTTATAATGCTGAATCATTAATAATCATTGCTATAAAATAATCTAGTAAACCAATATACATACGTAGGTTTTCAAATCTGGACCGTTGACTGATCAAATTTTTTGTCATGAATTTAGATTTGCAGTTGATACTTTACCATTTGATATAGTAATAAAATTGAATAGTTTTCGTTGTTTTCATTTTCTTTGTAATCATTTTCTTTGTAGAGAGAAGTTTGCTAGCTCCATCACCTTGTGGCTCCTATTTTATCCTGTAAAGTCTTTCATGTGCTATATATTATATTTTTATTTTGCTTCCCTTTTACGCACTTTCTTTTATAAGACGAGCTTAGAAAAACAACAGATTTTTCCACCTATTCATATAAGTTATCTACTTTGAGAAACGTAACTGTTTAATCAACTATAACAAAATTCCGTAATTTTTCCATGCAGCAAGTGTAAATAACATACCTTTTTTAAATGAGCTTGTAGACTGTTATAATAGGCTTTCATATTGGTAGCTCTATCAAATGAACAAACAATAACATTTGATGCAATCTACAATTGGCTAATTCTGATTTTACAAGCTCGTATACAGAGCCAACTAACAAGAATCATAGATTGATGTTATTCCTATAAAAGTCTTTCACATACCTTTTCCTTTAAGGACATAGCAGACGCAAATTTCCAACTTGTAACAGCTACATCTTGAGTACTACCTACCATCATGCTGAATATTTTGCTATAATATGGGTCTTTTTTTTTTAATAATATTACGGAACACTGAACCTATTATTTTTTGGAGAGGTTTGCACGGACCCGGGTGGCCCTTGACCCGTATCTAGACCAGTCTGCAGGCCGGACAGGCAAAGAAGTTTAGCGGGTCTGCTGGGTCGATAATAATAATAATAATAGTAATAATAATAATAATAAATAGCGAGCCTGCCAATTCGATATAAATACTTAAACGAAGACGATAAAATATGATCCATTTTTAGTGAATATGACTTTCGCGAGAATGAGTATAAATGAGCATCACGAGCCGATGCTATTTTGACAGCATCCATACAAAAATGCAACATGTGCATCGTAGAGATTGTCATCGAACAGTTATATGGTATCATAGGCAGAATTTAATTTTTTCGGCAGACTCATGCCAAAGGCCGAGATCTGGTGTGCACTTTTTTTTCTACGTAGTAGAATTGGTCCAGAACTAGACTTAAATATTCTCAGAATGTGTAGGGCAGTTACTATGATTTTTTTAAAAATATTAATAGTGATAATAAACTTCTTTTAACGGAATCTTTGGAAATATAACTTAAGGGTGTTCACAACTGTTCCGCTCTACAAGCGCAAAACGATTTGACACATTTACAAATTCATTTTTTTAACTAAAAGATATAAAATTGGAATGCTTGACTATGGAAGCGATTTCGAATCGAACTTAATTTTCCATTTTATGATAGTTAAATTACCTGTCCAGTTCTAAGCTATTTCGGTCATGTGATCACTCGTTTTTCTCCTGCTTTTCGACCGGTTTTTCTGCTTTCGTCGGGAAATGTGCTCAAAAACGTCAAATTTGAAGGCTTGTTATGAAAAATCTATTGTGTTCTTAAAAAATCAGAAAATTGTGTGCAATTAGACAGTTTCTGAATAACAACACCTGCTATTTTCATGCATTTTCGAACAAAAATATATTAATGCATGCGTCACAAAATAGCCCTTTTTGATTTAAGAACACCCTTAAAGTGGTTTTCAATTCACTTCTCAATAAAAGGAAATTTTCTGATTAATTTATAACTGCAAGTGCATAACATGCGTGACTATTGAAGGAATTGGGAATGGAGTAATTTTTCCATTTTTGGTAAATAAATTAATTATCAAAATATAAGAGATTTTTGTGTCGTGACTGAAGTTTTTTCCCTTTTCAATGATATCGCTTCCAAAAATTCAATTCAAAACACTAAATTAGACAGTATTTCTAAAAGATATAATGTCTTTATCCAAAAATGGAAGACACCATTCGATTACAAAGATTCTTAATAACAAAAAGAAGGACAAAACTTATGCATTACCGAAGAAAATGAATTTTGAAATGTGTCAGGAAAAATGTTTTCACAAATATATTTTTTATAATATATCTTCAAAAGTTAATCATGTTTTTACCGTCCCTTTTTTTTCTTCAAATCTAAACTATATTAATTTCATACTGAATATTTATTTGAATGTTCAAACATCTAGGATTCTAAAAAATCATTAATGTTATTACTGTGTATTTTCTGTGTTGCGAAAGCATCGTAATTTTAAAGTATAGTTTTAAAGAGGCGCCTGATTAATGTCCCACTGATTAAGGTCCCGGTACGTCATTTTGACGTCACAAGAAACCGGGATATAAATCCAGTACTTGAGCATTTCACTTTTCACGAAATCCTGATTAACGTCCCACTGATATACATCCCGCTATCAGATCGGGACCTAAATCCAGTCACAGAGAATTTTACTTTCGTCGAGACCCTGATTAAGGTCCCACTGATTAAGATCCCGCTATACGTCATTTTGACGTCACAAGAAACCGGGATATAAATCCAGTGCTTGAGCATTTCACTTTTCACGAAACCCTGATTAACGTCCCACTGATATACATCCCGCTATCAGACCGGGACCTAAATCCAGTCACAGAGAATTTTACTTTCGTCGAGACCCTGATTAAGGTCCCACTGATTAAGATCCCGCTATACGTCATTTTGCTGACGTCAGAGTAGATGGGACTTAAATCAGGGGGACTTAAATCCAGTGCTAAAGCATTTTACTTGCGACGAAATCCTGATTAACATCCCTATGATATATATCCCGGTACGCCATTTTGATGACGTCACAGTAGATTGAAACTTAAATCAGTGCTAGGAACACATTTGTTTTTTCGCAAGAATTCCTAATTTACGACCTCATGATATATGCTCCCACATGCCATTTTTATTCAAAACAAATGGGATTCATGTAGGAAAGGTCACTAAATGTCTGTATTATAACATATTATTATTACTATTAATATTATTAAGCATTACTATTATTATTGTTTACTATTACTATTATTATTATTTTATTTTCTCTACCTCGTGCTTTTAATCTGGAATATATTTCTCATGTCATCATTGATGATTTATTAGGATAATAATGAAAAAACTTTCTTTCTATTAATTACATACTTTAAAATCAGATTGGAAAATGTATAATTTTTAAAATACACCAGCTTCTCACGCTTTTATAACGATGTTATAGAATACAGACAATATTTATCATTTTTTTATTTATCATTCATATTTATCATTTTATTTCATTAGTTAAAAAAAATTTCCGTCTGTTTACCAGAAACATTCAGAATTACGATACTGAAAACACTGTACTTTAAAATTTTACGCTTAAAGGCCGGGCACATATAGCACTAACTTCTTTCGGTCAGGCGTCGCTATTTTTGATCTTTCTTATCGGCGGGCGCTTTGATGTAGGGGAGACTGGGGTACAATGGACCACGGGGTACAATGGTCCACCCCCTATTTTTGATATTAATTCTGTTTTTGAAAGCTTCATATTGTAGTATATAGATGACAGTCATGAAGTAGTAAAAAGAAGTTTGAAACCATGTGCATAGCTGACATTTTAGCCATTTTATGCTTGATAATTGATTTGACGCAGGAGGAGTAAGGCAAAAGTAAATATTTTCAGTGAAACATATCTTCATTTATTTATTACAGATTTGTAATTTGAAAGATATTGTGTGACAAAATAAAAAGGTAAGACAATGCATTATTATATTTATTTTAGCTAAAATAATAGAATCCTAAATTTCTTTTTTTATCATCAAGTTTTTGTCAAACTTCCATATGGGGTACAATGGACCATCAGAAACTGGGGTACAATGGACCATGATCCATTGTACCCTAGTTTTGTATCTTATGTTTTTAAAAGTTAAATATTGTATGTGAAATTCAGAATTAATAAATTATTTTACTTCTGTGTGTAGATTAATTAATGATTCATGTTGTGTAGTGCATTTTTGAAATATTTATCTGTGTAATATATGCTTTCAAACATAAAAATTAGCTCAAATTAAGAATTAATAAATTATTTTATTTCTGTGTGTGAATTAATTAATGATTCATGTTGTGAAATGCATTTTTGAAATATTTATCTATATAATAAAAGCTTTCAAATTTAAAAATTAACCCAAATTGAACACCAAAATTAGTAAACAAAACATTTTGTGCATTTGAGGGTTTTTTTTTTTTTTTTAATTTCACATGATTTGTTAATTTAATATTCCTGCACTTATGTATACATGCATCCATAATGAGCAGTGTTCTCGCTGTCATTTGACCAACGTTAGTAATTTGGCTAATTAAAAATAAAAAACATTCGCCAAATGAGAAAAGTATTAGCAAAATAGATTCACCGTGTAGCACAAATAAATAAATAAATAAATAAATAAATAAATAAATAAAAGAAAAAAAACTTTAATTTTTTAATGCATTTTCTTTTTTTTTTTCAATGTGTTCTAAAATAACCCAAAATTTTTATTATTTCGACAGCGATTGTTATTAATCTAATTTCAACTATGCGCTACAAATATAAAAAATGTGTATACATTAAATATATATGCAAATGTATGAAGAACGATAAAGAAAAAAAAAAAGAAGAAGCAAAAATTGAGCACTAGCAATTTGGCGAATCTAATCGCT
The DNA here is from genome assembly GCA_964019185.1 of Maratus speculifer. Taxonomy (NCBI): domain Eukaryota; kingdom Metazoa; phylum Arthropoda; class Arachnida; order Araneae; family Salticidae; genus Maratus; species Maratus speculifer. The sequence goes on along the minus strand of OZ025296.1, from coordinate 13,324,058 downwards.
TGTTTACTCGCCAAATGAAGCATTTAGTCGCAATTTGGCGCATTGGCGAGCGACAGCGAGAACACTGATAATGAGTTATATTTAAATAAAATAATAAAATGAGAAAAACAAAAATATATCTACCTATTAGTTTGTGTCTGGATGTAATAATTAAATAAGGTAAAATTCATTAAAAAAATACAGATGATGTAAAGTAGACAGGAAAAATTTATTATATTTTTTCCTTAGTCATATATTTAGATCTGACTTTCCTTAGTCATATATTTAGATATTTCTTATTATAAAGGTTTATATTGAAATTTAAGTGGCATCATTGGACAAAAAGATTATATATAATTTTTCATATTTCTTTTAGCAGTGCCAAGAAACAAGCCTAGGAAAACCAATAGAGGTTCTGTGCCACATAAAGTTGTGGAACAGGCTTTAAAATGTATTGTAGAAGATAATAAACCTAATTGTTCAATCTGCGACCGGTATAATGACTTAATGATAAAAAAAAATGAAGAAAAAAAAATGTTACTTTAGTTAGAGCTAAAAGAGTGAATAAACAAATAAAAATTAATAATAAAATGTGAATAAACAAATAAAAATGAATAATAAAATGTGAATAAACAAATTTGTTATATTTTATCTTTCTTATTGTTAAAAAATGAACTACACTGATATATTTTTATTCAAATTAGAAGTGGTCCATAGAGCCCCATGCTGTGGACCATTGTACCCCGGCATTGGGGTACAATGATCCACTTTGTTACTTGCTATTTAAAAAAATATATTAAAAAAAGTATGCATAATTATTATTTTTGAGTGGATGCAGTATAAACTTTAATGTATAGGTAACATGCATGTACTTTATCAAAAGAAAAAAATCAATACTTTAAGAATAAACAGTCAAAATTTACAAAAGTGGACCATTGTACCCCAGTCTCCCCTATAAATTGCTATTTCAGTGCACTGAATCTGAACTTCAAGACAGAAATCGAACTCGAAATCAGTTGACAGCTTTACGGCGGAAGATGGGGGAGATAAACTTTCCCTTCCTTTGTCAATTCGGTAGAGTCAGTCCCTCAAAAATAATTTAAAGATGTTTCAAAACTGCCAAGCTTTTGTTCCGTTCGGAAACAAAGAAAGATTTATTGCTCTTTTAGTGTAATAAAAAATAATGCTGTTTGCCCGCAGCCTTATATTTTATGTTATGATTAATTTTTAGATATTTTCAAGAAAATATATAACTTTTGCATAAAATACAGTCGACTCTCGTTAATTCGAAATCAGATAATTCGAACTAAACATGAAGTCCGAAATTTTCAATGGCAAAATAACGTTAAACATTTTCATTAATTCTAATTCATTTTATCTTGACTTCGTTTAATTCGAACTAACGAGAATTCCGATTTTTCATTCTTCCTTTCTTTCTCACGAATTTCAGACCATTTGAATAACTTTCTTTCCCATACATTTGACATCCACTTTCTTAGTGCCTCGTCTGTCCATCAGTGACGCTTAAAAATTTTCTTCCATTGTGCTTGTTTCTAATCACTTAATTGGTTTACGTATTTATACATTCTAATTTAATATTAAGTCATATTCTGATGATAACAGACGAAATAAGTTAAAAAAAAAAAACACTATAACATTAATTTCTTTGTAAGAGGACCATATTAAGCATGTTTTCATTTCATACTTTCCATAATTCGAACTCCCGATAATTCGAACATTTCTTGTGGTCACGACGAGTTCGAATTAATGAGAGCCGACTGTATGTTTTTTTTTTCTGAATTATCGTGCATATTTTCATGTTATTATTATTTTTAATTTTTAAATTGTTTCTTTGGTACTTTTTTAGTGTAGAGGTCTTGACGAAATAAAAAAAAAATAGACTTGTCAAAAAAAAAAAAAAAAAAAAAAAAAAAAAAAAAAAAAAAAAGAAAGAAAGAAAAAACGAAATTTGGCATCATATTTTTCTTGAATCTTGTTCTCTTTTATTAGAAATTTGTTTTATTTTTAAAAAAATCACATCCTTATATCCTTATATCTATATTATAAAGGCCAAACGTATCTGTGCGTAACGCATACGTCATTTTGCGCATAGCAACACTTTCAAATTTTAAATGAATTTCGGTATTGAAATTTTTGCTACTAAAAATTTTTTAATTTCTTAATGTTGCATATTTTCAATTTTTACACCATCGTGTAGAAAAAAAGATGTACTTTTAAATGAAATTTGTTTGAAAGCTGTATCTTAATTTGTTTTTGAAATATCAATTTTTTTGTATCTTTTAATAACTCCTTTCTAATTGTGGCAACAGGAGTACTCGATTTCTATTTGAAGCAAAGGAAAAAAGGGAAAAAATTGAGTGCTGTATCTTTATGTTCCCATTTTCTCATTAAAAGGGAAAAAATAGAAATTTAAATATCTTCTGTTATAAATCCCGGTGAATTTTGACTTCTTTACACAATTTGATTTACACGTAAAATAATATCAACAGTTTAATATCTATTTCAGCTAATAACACCGAGACTTCAAGTCTTGAATCAAAATTATCAAATTAAAATGCCAATTTTTTTTAAAAAACGTGAATACAGATGAGAAATGTACATTTGTAAATTTTGATATGGTGAAAATGATGCCGGGCTTAGATTTCACAAAAAAAAAAAAAAAAAAAAAAAAAAAAAAATTCTGTGATTGAGTCAAAGTTGAATAAATTTTTCTTTTTATCATTTTGGAATACTAGCATTAGAACTTTAATTAATAACTTTATCATAATAACATATCTTTATTATTTTTTACTGCTTACATATGCGATTAAAGTTTAATTTCAACAATTTCTACAACTGCGTTTTATATAAATAGTATTTTGTTAGTTTGGCGATAAATATCGCTTGTTTAAGACTTAGACGTACCAATATAAAATGCATTTTTTACTATAATTCATTTTGTAGGTTTATTATAATTTAATGAAACAGTTCCTTCTTAAACATTTTCTTTCGTCAAAATTTGACGGGTTCTGCCTTGTCTATATTAATATTATAAAGAGGAAAGATTTATTTGATTGTTTGTTTGTTTGAATTGAATAGGCTCCAAAACTATTTGACGGATTTGAAAAATTCTTTCACCGTCTGAAAGCTACACTATTTCCGGTGAACATAAGCTATATTATATTTAAAAAAAAAAAAAAAAAAAAAAAAAAAAAAAAAGATTCTTACTAAAATACCAATAATGCAACCCAAGGTGTAGAAAAATTACCTTAAAATTAACTTACATCGCGTCCGCTGCGAATACTATTGATTATCTATACTAATATCATAAAGAGTAAAGATTTGATTGTTTGTTTGTTTGACTTGAATAGGCTCCGAAACTACTTGACGGATTTGAAAAATTCTTTCACCGTCTGAAAGCTACACTATTTCCGGTGAACATAGGCTATATTATATTAAAAAAAAGGGGGGGATTTTTACTAAAATGCCAATAATGTAACCCAAAGTGTATAAAAATGACCTTAAAAAATCCTTACACCGCGTGCTCTGCGAATACTATTGAATATAATGTATATACATAAAACAAAGTCGGGTTCCTTACACCATTTATAATTCAAGAACGGATATATCGATTTTTATGATATTTTGTATGAAGGTATCTGAGACCTTAGATCAACATATAGGCTACTTTTTACCCGACTACCTAAAAGAAGGGTAATGTTTTAGTAGTTGAATTTAATGGGATGAAGTGTCAGTAACAATTTCCGGTGTCAGTAGTGGCACGGGACTGGGCGACTTGCTCTACCAGTAGCAAAGCGAGGGCGGGCTGCTAGTATATTATAAATGTGATAGTATGTCCGAAAGTTGGAATGAAATTGGCTTCAAAACGGATGGATTAATGACTTTGAAGCTTTGCTTATAGATAAATTATAGCCCGGAAATGAACATAGGCTATGTTTTATTCATTTTATTCAAATATTTTCCTTAATAATTCAAAATTTCATTATTTTTCATACAGAATCAATAGGCATTTTTTAGGTAAAATTTAACCATTTTCCTTTCTTGTTGTCAACCAAATAAAAATTTGGAATGATAATTTCTCAGCGTCAGTAAATTTTCAACTAAGCAATTTCCGTGCAAAAAAATGAAAATAAAAAAAATTAAAAGAAAATAAGTATGACGTCATATTTTAAAAAGAAATAAAGAGAGTATTTTTTGTTATATATTAAACATGTATATTTGTTTCATTAACAAGAATTTTTCTGTCAAAAATGGCGGCATAATTAGGAAAAAAATATTGAATGAAAAGGAATAATATTATTAATGAAATATTTCACATGGAAAAATGTGACGTCATTGTTGAAATAAAAGAGGTACCTTATAGTAGTCGTTAAAAATACAAGAGGCATTACTATCAGTAGCTAATGGAGCTAGATAAATAATGACGCCAGATTTAAAATGAATGAGCAAATTTTTTACTTATACTAATTAATAAGTTATAAGTTACATACAAATGAAAATTTTTATTCAAAACTCATAATTATTATTATTATTATTATTATTATTTTTTTTTTTTTTTTTGGAAAAAGGCGGAAAATATAAATACTAATCAATATATTTTTCACTCTATTTTTTAACACTTTCCAAGAAAGTTGAAAAGTTATTATGCCTTCGGTTTGTCTGTCCATCTTGCCGCTTTCTAACTTTAGTAAATTTCATAGCAATCCGAGTAGCCATGAAATTTTTGTACTTTAATAACATTTACCTTAACACGGATACCTACTGAAAATGATGTTTCTACCATGATTAGTTTGTTTTTAGAGATTGTCAAAAATTTCTTTACATTACGGCATTATGTGAAAAAATCGTTTCAATTGAATTTTAACGTTATTACACCCTGTTGAAATTTATATGCATCAACAAAGTGCACTAAAATATTCATTCACCTGTCAACGATATTACACCCTATTCAAATTTATATGCATCAACAAAGTGCACTAAAATATTCATTTTGTAAAGTATGCAGTGAAAAGGACAATAGGAAATGATATTTTCAATGAAATATTTCACTTGGAAAAATATGACGTCATTGTTGAAATAAAACAGGTACTTTATAATTCTAGTGGCTCTACTTTATAGTAGTCGTTAAAAATACAAGGGACATGGATATCAGGAACTATTGGAGCTCGATAAATAATGACGTCACATTTAAAATGAATGAGAAATATTTTGTACTTATGCTAGTTAATAAGTTATAAATTATATACTAATGAAGATTTTCTTTCAAAATTCATAATTATTAGTGGAACACATTTTTTGTGTGGAAAAGGGGAATAAAACTGATTAATGTACTTACCCATCATACGTAGTATAGGGTAAGTTTTGCAATCGTTTTGAAAATCGAAGTAATTTTTTTAGCGGATTTACACGTTTCAGACACTAGAGATTCCTAAAAACATATTTTTACAAAAAAATTTGCCGTCCGTCCGTCTGCCTGTGTGTCAGTAAACGCTCTATCTCCCGAACAAATTGAGATAGAGACTTGAAATTGTATATGTACTTAGTATGTAAGAATGGGACGAAGCCTATTGAATATCAGTAACCTCGATTATCCGGATCTATTTTTTTCGGACTCTCGAAAAATTCGTTCTGATGGAAGGTATATAAAAATTTTCGATTTTTTTTTTATTTTAAGGAATGGATGTAAAAGAAACTGTTAGTCAATATGGCTTTTATTTTTGGAATTATAAGGATGTTTCTTTTATGCAGTTCGGTACTACTTGAGTAGTTTGGCGTTTCATTTAATTTATCGAAATGGGTTCATCAGCAATTCATGACGACAGCATTACTATGGGTATTAAAATATGTAAAGATACTCTTAAACTTTGTTTTGCAATTGCAACGCATTTTGCAAATAGTTTAAACATATTTTATTTTCATATAATTCTTTCATATCCATGATGGGTAATTATTATGGTGGACCCTAACGACTAGTTTTCTTTAAAATTAAAAAGAATATAATTTCAATTCGTATAGATCAGCGCTGTACCAGATTTTTGGCACCCTTTTGAATGTTTCCTATTGCTAATATTTTTTTAAAAATAAAATTCCATTTAAAAATGCTTTATTTTAAATCCTTGATATTTGCTTGAGATATATTTTTGAAAACTATGAAAGTAAATTACAATAATCAAAAATGAAAAAGTGTTTTATTAATTTAATCATGTGTTATTGCGTATCTTCACTAATTTACAATTATTCTTTATGCAAAATGCTATGGAAAGTATGGCAAAGGAAATTGGTAAAAGTTGAAATAAATTAATATGGCCAAGATGTGAAAAGTAGAAAAAAAGCGCATCCCTTTCCCCTCCTTCATGCAGGAATGTTAAACTTTTTTTTTTTTTTTTTTTTTTTCTTTTTTTTTTTTTTTTTTTTTTTTGTTATTACACTATATACTGTCATTTTATCACTCAGACTTTTATTAAAATTTTAGGCATTTTTCTGAAATTGTTTTAAAAAATCAATAAAATTGTACAAAATGACTTCCATCAATAAAAGTTCTTTCAAGACATTTCTTTGAAACCATCCATGGATTGGTCACTGACATCCTTTCTGTTTTTGTGCTTTTTATAATATCATATTTTCACCTCCAAAATAAATTAAGGAGTATCTACTCATCACAAAAAACAACTTTTAACAATGTCTCTGATTACCATTTTATTTCAATTAAAAATTAGATTAAAGTCATTAACTCCTTCCACTTCAGAAATCTTTGAGATAACATCTCAGTGAAAAATGTATTTCGAACTTACTTTGACTTATAGTTATTTGATTTTTCTCTTTTTTACACGAAACTCTAGAGACCTTATTTCCTTTGCAACGGTATTGCATTTGTATGTGTGCCTATTTTTTTCTGAGAGACAGCTGGGTTGTGTATTGTCCTTACAGTTTATATAGAAGAACTCTTAGAGCGCTATTTCACGGGTTCCGGGCACGATTTTACGGATTGCACACTTTTCACTCTGTTGGTCTACACTTTGTTAGCAATGTGATGATTCACATAATAAATATTCAATAATTTCAAGAGCCATTTCATTGTTGAAAATTAATTACAAATATATATGTGGTTACCGATGCTTGGTTTGTTTGTGTCTCCGGTCACGCCTCAGAATTGTGCGCTCCTGAAGACTATTCAATCTTGTATTATAGTTGCAGCCTTACCAACATATGCGAGTGAGAGATGGCTAGACCGTGTATCATCCTCGTAGCTTAAATGGTAGAGCCACGGCCAGACTTCATGCGCTGACTATTAAATCAGTCCGGCCATGGTAGAGCGCTTGGAGCGCTATATCAAGAGTTCCAGGTTCGATTCCCGTCTTACATATTTTTCCCTCTCATGGTGTACGCTTTGTTAGCAATGTGATAATTCACGCTATTCAATAATTTCAAACGTAATTTCACTGTTGAAAATTAATTAATTATATTTATTCTTTCGGCGTTCAATTTTTCCCTTTAACCCTTTAACGTTCATTGGTTTCGCCACGAAACCACAAAATTTTAATTCCGATATGCAACACTAACACCGGTATTTTGATCTAAAAATACCCCTTTTATTATGCATGTGTAAAATCACGTTTTCTTATTTAGAAATATACTTGTTCTTAATTACCGGTGTCATTCATTTATTTCGACATCTTAGCAATGAAAATGCTTTGATCGTTAAAGGGTTAAGGGGGCTCAGGGGTTGAAAACTTTTCAAAAAATCGTTTTTTTTTATGATACAATTTGATTATTCATTTAATTCTTAACTCAATGCAAGAAACCGCATTAAAATATTTGCATTTTTAACGGAGTTATAAGCATTTATGTATCAACAATTTCATTGCCGCATCCATATAATTTCAACTTTAAGTCGCGTTTTCTCAAAACTTGATTTTTGATGACTAACATCAAGATTTAAAAAAAAAAACTATTTAATAAAATGGCTTTTTTTTTTTTTTTTTGCATGCGTATTACATTATTATCTAGATTATGAATTAATATATTTTAGATAGTTTAATATTTTGAGTATTTTAATGGAAAAAAGTTGTACTTTTTAGGGTATTTTTTAAATTTTCAACTTTGACAGATTTTTTAATACTGTTTTTATTAAGTGATAGTTATATCCTTAATTCATAATCTAGATTATGATGTTACATGTATGCAAAAAAAAAAAAAAAAAAAAAAAAAAAAAAAAAAAAAAAAAAAGCCATTCCATCAAATAGTTTTTTTTTTTTTTTTTTTTTTTTTTTTTTTAAATCTTGGTGTTAGTCGTCGAAAATCAAGTTTTGAGAAAACACGACTTAAAGTTGAAATTATATGGATGCGGCTATGTAAATATTGATACATAAATTTTTATAACTCCGTTAAAAATGCTAATATTTTTATGCGGTTTTTTGCATTGAGTTAAGAATTAATTGAATAATCAAACTAGATCATTAAAAAAAAGGATTTTTTTGAAAAGTTTTCAACCCCTGTGCCCCCTTAAGTGTTTTTTTCTCTCTAAATAATTAAAATATTTTCAAAGTTTTTTAGTTTTTCATAATTCACGTCTAAATAAAAAATTTTAAGCAATTTTTTATATTCAATATTTTCTACATGTGATCATTTAGTTATTAATTTCATTTCAGTTTTTAATAGCCTCGTGTTAATGGATTTTTATTTGAGAACAAAGTGTAATTATTTGCGCTGTTTCTTTGAACACCTGGCGGCGCGGCGGTATAACTATGAAACCACTCAATTTCAATTCCCGAACGCCACATTGTCACCATGTCTAGTAAAAGAAAATTCGGTTTATTGAATTCCAGCAAAATATCTTTTTCTTAATTTCAAATAAAGTTGTTTTCAAATTCCGTCGTCAGTCATAAATTCCAACACTTAAGCAATGAATTTGCTCTGCACCACAAAGTGTTAATCAGTATAAAACATTTGCCTTTTTTAATTAACCCATTAGTGCCTAGCGTCTCTTTTTAGGGACGCTTATAAAAAAGGCAATAAAGCATATTTCACACCAGTAAATACAGAGATAAATAAGCATTATTTTTCACGAGACAAATTCCTCAATAAATTAAGATAAAATTTATTTGTCTTTTAAAAGTGGTGGGAAACCCAAAATTTCATTTTTAATGAAAAAAATAATTTGGGCATTAATGGGTTAATAATATTTAGCCTTGAAATTGTGGATATTGATGTATGTTTTCGTATATGGAATGTAAAAGAAATTGTATAAAAATTCGAGTGACTTTTAACATGTTTGTTTTAAGATTCAATTTAAATTATTTTTTAAAAACACACTCAAACTATACCTATAATTTTCCAATACACTGTGAGGTATATCACTTTCACTGAACATATATTTGGCTTTAAAATATATAAATTAAGATTAAGATAAAAAGATTTAACGGGCCTACCGGCCCGTTATAAGGACTTAAACAGAACGATAAAATATCAGCTATTTTCATTGAATATGGCTTTAACGAGAATAAATATAAATGTACGTCATGAGCCGATATTAGTTTGACAACATCAATACAGAAATATAACTTGTACATTGTAGAGATCGACATAAGTCAGTTACTTTGTCTGACTCGAGCTGAATATTTTTTAAGATTACTCGTGCTGGGCAATGCTATTGATTATTTTTTCATTTCCGTTATTTAAAATAAATTAAAATGTCACTCAATATAATTTTGGTCGACGGGATGACTGCCAAAATATCTGGCAGCCTTTAAATGTCTGCGCCTCGGGGCGATTGCCCCCCCCCCCTCATGCCCCGCGCTGTACGGCATTGTAACACTATAATAAATTTATATCACATTAATTGGCACTATAATTAGCGATTTAATATAATCAGTCACATTTATTCCGGAAGGGACGAATTGTTTAAACGAAGCATCCTTATAACTCCAAAATTAACAATCCTATGAAATAACAATTTGCGGCGTCGGATTAAGCGTCTCATTTCGCATTCAAATATATCTTTGAATCGAAAATTGAATGATATACAGAGCCAAGAAAAATCTCCGTAATACTGACGTAACCTGTTTTTCGATTGCAAATATCTCGACAACTAATAATCCGATGGACTCGGTTTTTGTTGTCAAATTTTTGCCATTTTATGGCCTTTAACGTCCATTCCTTGAAATTAAAAAAATCAAAAAAAATTTATGCATTTTTTATGAGAACGGGTTTTTCGAGGGTACGAAAAAAATAATTCCGGATAATCGAGGTCACTGAATATTATCCGGATAATTGGGGCTTGTTTGTACTCGCACATAGTAAGTCCATACAAAATTTCAAGTCTCTATCTCAATTTGTTCGGGAGATACAGTAGGTTATCCCGTCGACCCAAAAACTATCGCCAAATTATAAGATTGAATGCCGTCTGTCCGTCAGTGACGCTTTATATTTTTCTTCTATCAAACTTGTGTCTAATCTTTTATTCGGTTTATGTATTTATACATTCTTAAGCGATTAGAATTATAAGAGACATTATGAGCGATTTCGATCACGTCATCACCCGTTTTTCTCCTGCTTTTCGACCGGTTTTTCTGCTTTCGTCGAGAAATGTGCTCAAAAACATCCACTTTGTAGGCTTGGTATGAAAGATCTATTGTGTTAAAAAAAAAAAAAATTGAAATTATTTTAAAAAGAAAATAAAGAACACGCACCACATTTGCCACGTTTTTTCTTAAAAAGTAACAATCCTATCAACTAACAATTTGCTGCGTCGGCTTAAGGGTCTCATTTCACATTCAAATATATCTTTGAATCGAAATTTGAATGAAATACAGGGACGTAAAAATTCGACGTAATATCTGCGTGATTCATTTTTCGATTCTAAATATCTCGACAAATAATGATCCGATCGATAACGTTCTTGGTGCAAAAGTTTTGCTATTTTATCACCTTTTACGGCCATATCTTGAAATTAAAAAAATCGGAAATTTTTATATAATTTCCATCAGAGCGATTTTTTCGAGAGTACGAAAAAAATAGTTCCGGATAACCGAGGTTATTGATATTAAATAGGCTTCTTTGTCTTGTTGCATACTAAGTACATACAAAATTTCAAGTCTCTAGATCAATTCGTTCGGGAGATAAAGCGGTACTACTAGGTTATCCCGTCAACCCAAAAACTATCGCCACATTATAAGATTAAATGACAATAATGGATGATATCTCGCTTGCATTGCAATATTTTTATACGATTTTTTTTTTGCACTGGATAGCTGAGATCGATGTGTATTTTTACTTTTACGATTTCGATTGCAGATATTGGGTTTCGATTTTTGAAGAGAATTTAAAATACAGTTATTTAAATTATGGCAGGAAAAGTTATTTTCACACACACACACAAAATGTCTAAAATTGCAAGTGGCCAGTCACCTTTGGCCATATAGTGTATTACTGTTGATTCTCTCCCCCCCCCCCACCCGCCCATTTCTCCTAAAAATAAAGCAGCATTTCAACAAAAGTATAATTTTTTTTTTTTAACCATTTGAAAAATGGTTGTTGTTTTCGGGAGAATGGACCCGATGATGTTACCACTTTTGAATGATGTTACCACTTTTGAATGATGTTACCACTTTTGAATGATGTTACCACTTTTGAATTTAAATTAAATTCTTTATTTTTAGAAGAATTTTTATTTGAATTTAAATTAAATTCTTTACTTTTAGAAGAATTTTTATTTGAATAGTAAATTAAAATGGTTAAAATCATTGTAATAAAGGAGAAAACTAACAAATTTAAAAATGGGTAGACGGAAATTAACAGATACGGAAAAAGCCGAAGCCAAAGAAATGAATGAACGTGAATATCGCATTCAATGATATTAAACACAATACGCGTACTTAAACAATCATAAAGTGATTTTTATTTCTTCTTTTGCTATTTAAAATAAAAATTTAGTCAACATGTATAAGTTGCTTATTAGTTTGGCGATTCGTATCATTTGGCGAAATTGGTCGACGGGATAACTGAGTAATACTGTATTTGGTTTGGCGCAAAAACGTCTTTCAATGCAGAAAATGATAAAATCAAAAGATTATTGAGCCGCTGAAAACCAATTACGTGTTGAAAGGCGATCCCGAAAAAGGAAGCAATTTAATGCCGAACCGATTAATTGTAAAACATCATGTCGCCAGGGCGACCAATCCACTAGCCATGGCGTTTTACTATCGGTCGGTTCTAACCAGGAAAATTTGAGTGCCAATAGTGATTCTAACAAGCCGGAAAATGTTATAGCTATTACTCTTGATTTTCCACCACCTAAAAAGAAAACTAAAAAGCAATCGGCTTGGGAAAAACTGGGAAAAAACTTTTTTGATTCGATGTCTGATGGACCCATTCACAGATGCATGTGCTGCGATCGATTTTGGTTTAAAACCCCCATCACCAAAATTCTGCTCTGTAAAATCAAACAATATATGCCAAAGTCTTACAAGTATAACAGTATATGCCAAAGCTGTATTTTAATAATGATTACTTTTGCACCAACAATGTTAAATAGTTTGAAATGTTTCTTTCGTCGCCAACTTTTATGCTTGGCGACAATAGAGTGATATAACTTAAACGAACCGTACCTTCAAATTGCAGCATGTATAAAGTCATTTATAGCAGTGGCACGGATAATACACAATAAAACAACTGGTATTTAGCTTAAAATGATAGATGAATGTATCGAGTGAAACATTTTTCAAATGATTGGGGTAATTTCTTAAATTACAATTTTTTTTTTTTTTTTTTTTTTTTTTTTTGGAAAAAAATAATCTTATCTAAAAGGCAGGCATTAAAATACTATTTTAAATTATTTCTCATTTTCCCATTTCACGCTCTTTTCTTCATTTTTATGCAATTTTATGCCTGCTTTGCATCTTGAAATAGCAAGAAATATATTTAAAAATGCAATTTGTCTGAAAATCGTATATCATAAATGCTTTTTGCTGTTAGTTGGAAGTATAGTAAAATATATTAAATGTAACACATATATTAGATTTTCAATAAAAAATGCAATGCATTTACATTCTGTACACCGAGAAATCTGAATTAGATCACTTGTTTTTAATTTATGTAAATTAATTATTTAATAAACTACCTCATATCTTTCTTTCATTCAGCTTTGAATGTAATAGTATAGTCAAAAACAACTCTTGGTACAAATATATATATATATCTATATATCTATATATATATATATATATTTAATCAGATATTTTTTTCCCAATTTAATTATTAGAATTATAAATCTTGATTTATTTTCAGTTCTTTGTGGAATCACTTCGAAAATACAGGAGAAAGAACGACAAACAACGTTGAAGGCTGGCACAGCAAAATAAACAAGAGAGCTCACAGCCATCATTTAAACATTTATAACTTTGTTCTGCTCCTTAAACAGGAGCAGAGAGAAAATGAAGCTGTAATGCGAATGATGGATGCCGGGCATCAATTTCCAGCTGGGAAACCAAAGTACAGATTACTTGATGCCCATTTAGCGAGTTTAAAAGAGAAAATAACATGTTGAATGTAGATTCTGCCATTGCAGAATTAAGTTTCGCCTCCGATTAGAAAAAAAAAAAAAAATCGATAGAGGTTTTTTAGAAGGGCGACCCCGTTTAGATTGCAATGAACTAACTTCATTTTCTTGTGTTTATCAATATAATAGCAAACAGAACGGCGTGAAATACCCAATTGAATAGCAATTTCTCTCTGAGACATTGGAATTGCGGAATAATAAAGAGATACAATTTGACGTGCTACTTCTTCATTGACTAGATTCATCAAAAACGGATTTTTTCTTTAGTTTAATCGCTTTTTTTATAGACTCTGAGTAAAAGGAAATGCAATTTAACAATAAAACGCGTGGAATCCCGTCGAATTCGACGAGTGAAATGTTTAAAAGACCCGATCAATTTGGTTTTAAAAAAAGCAAAAGTAATTACATTATTGAATCAATATACTATAATAAATATATTTACAAACTAAATGTCAAATTTGCCAGTTACAATTTTGCATGCAAATATTCGCACATCTTCAGTTAAAATTGTAATCTGATTTCCGGCGAAATCAAGAAATTTTATTTTATATGCACTCACAGAAAAATAGTTTTATAAAAAAAAAAAAAAAAAAAAAAAAAAAAAAAAAAAAAAAAAATCATATTTACTATAACATTATTTTCACTAACTGAAGTCATCTGAAAGTAAAATCTCAATCTCAGTGTCCATAATGAAAAAGAAATATTGAAATGTAATATCGGGTACTACTAGGTTATCCCGTCGACCAAAAAATTATCGCCAAACTATAAGATTAAATGCCAATAATGGATGATCGTGAATGTCACATTCAATGACATTAAATACGATTCATGTGTTAAAAATGTCATTAAGTGATTTTTATTTCGACTTTTTATTATATTTTAATTAATATTCTACTAATATTTGTTTTTTCGTTATTTAAAATAAAAATTATGTCAATATGTATAATTTGGCTATTAGTTTGGCGATTTGTATAATTTGGCGAAATTGGTCGACGGGATAACAGAGTAGTACCTAATATCGTTATGAGTAAAAATGCGATGTTTTAAATAGTGACGTCATTTTTTCTTCAAATGTTTTTTAAAAGTTACTGTTATTAGTAATATGAAAAAGGCACCCGTAATAATATTGTAATTCCCATTTATCTGGTTGATGAATGAATCATTTTCCTCATTTGAAATTTTTCTTATTTTGCTTTAGACATTAATTTTTATCATAAATTATTTTCTGTTATTTTAATTACATTATTAATATTATTTCTCAGTAAATATATATTTTTTTACCTCAATTAGTTCATAACTATACGCAATCATTTTGGAAAATAAATTTTTATTATCGAGAGAAAAGCTAAACTGAGATGCCACCATTTTGAACAAATAATGTAAAAAACATTTAAAATTAAAAATAAAATATAAAAATGGAAATAAATTAAAAAATAACTAAAATAGGCACAACTACAAATAAATAGCTTTCATTTAAAAAAATAATTATCAAAATCCGTTCAGTAGAAAATTCAGGGCTGATGACACGACATTTTTTAGCTTGTCTGAAAGAAATAGCGTCGGAGGCTAAAAACTGAAGAAACTTCCTTATTAAATTATATGGACGCGGTCAGCAAACTAATACATTTATAATAAATTTGTTTGAAATTTTAAATTAGTGTGGAATTATTTATTTATAAGCTCAAACAAACATATTATATTTGCCATTGCAATGAAAAAAAAAACATTCTATTGGTACGATTGTAATAAATTAAATCTAATTTACTAAATGTAGAACTAAAATTTTGCTCAAGATTTCAATTATTTAAATATTATCTAATTTAGTTACCGTGATGTTACTTCAGTAATGCTGTACTTATTTTTGCTCTAAATCATCTTTTTTTACACTGTAATTATTGATACCTAAGAATATTTGCATATGTTTTCTTAAATTCACTTTATTTCTCAATAGCTGAAGATTAATCTCAAAAGTAAGGAGGCTCTTATGTAAATAAATATGCTATTTTATGACTTGCATCGAAATATATTTTAAAAATGTATTATTTCTTAAAACTTCAATTGCATATAAATAACAAATAGTTTTGTGTTTTAAATTTTATTAACATACTTACCTATTATCTGTTATACATTTTCATTCGTATTTGTTAATTTATTACATTTATAACTATCAAAATTACACAAGTTAGATTTCCAAGATTCAATTCTGAATGTATATAAAATTATTTAGGACTTGGCAAGCTAGAAATTAGAAACTAAGCTTATTTTAAATGAAGTAGCAAACTGCTTCTACTAACTAGGGAACTGCAAGAAGTGTAAGCCACCGATTTTGACGAAAGAGGTATCGTTGGAAAGATCTGATCGTGAACAGTAAAAAACTTAATAGAACCACCCGTCGAAAATGAGTCGTTTTCGAGATATCCGACAATTTATGTCACGTAGCTCTAGTGCCTACTTAAAGGGGCTCAGGAGTTGAAAAATTTTCAAAAAATCGATTATTTTTTTATGATATAGTTTGATTATTCAATTAATTCTTAATTCAATGCAAAAAACCGCATAAAAATATTAGCATTTTTAACGGAGTTATAAGCATTTATGTATCAATACTTATACATAGCCGCATCCATATAATTTCAACTTTAAGTCGTGTTTTCTCAAAACTTAATTTTTGACAAATAACACCAAAATTAAAAAAAAAAAAAAAAAAAAAAAAAAAAAAAACTATTTGATAAAATGGCCTTTTTTTTTTTTTGCATGCATATAACATCATAATCTAGATTATAAATTAAGGATATAACTATCACTTAATAAAAACAGTATTAAAAAATCTCTCAAAGTTGAAAATTTAAAAAAACCCTAAAAAATACAACTTTTTTTCCATTAAAAATACTCAAAATATTAAACTATCTAAAATATATTGATTCAAAATCTAGATAATAATGTTATATGCATGAAAAAAAATAAAAATAAGCCATTCTATCAAATAGTTTTTTTTAAATCTTGGCGTTAGTCATCAAAAATCAAGTTTTGAGAAAAAGCGACTTAAAGTTGAAATTATGTGGATGCGGCTATGAAAGTTTTGATACATAAATGCCTATAACTCCGTTAAAAATGCAAATATTTTCATGCGGTTTTTTGCATTGAGTTAAGAATTAAATGAATAATCAAATTAGATCATTAAAAAAATCGATTTTTTGAAAAGCTTTCAACCCCTGAGCCCCCTTAAAGGGGAACCGCAAAAAATTTAGTCTCGATTTTAACGACAGTGGTATCGCTGAAAAGATATAATTGTGAGGATTAAAAAACTCAATATAATCACCCATTGGAAATGAGACGTTTTCGAGATATCCGACAATTTGTGCCACATAACTAATGCTGGAAACTGTATAAATAGTCGGATATCTTGTACTATGACATAAATTGTTGGATATACGGTCATTCTGATAAGGCACCTCCGTAAATTTCGGGGTTCATTGGTTGAGTATAAAGGGTAAGAACAAAGGGGTTCGCTCCTAATTTAGGCAAATGCATTTTCCATGCAGAAATAACCGATTAGCTTGAAATTTTGGATATGAGTTACGGCTGTACGTTGATAATTTTGGAGGTTCTTTGGTTAAGTATAAAGGTGAACAGACGATTCATATTCGTCCTTAAATTACATAAATGTGTTTTTATGCAGATTTATCCGATTTTTTTTTCAAATTTTGGATACGGGTTCTTTCTGATAAGGCAAATCCCTGAATAGTTTTGGAAGTTTAACGATTAAGCATTAAGGAAGAAATCAGGGATTGCCCCTTCAAATTACATAAATGAGTTTTTATGCAGAATTATCGGATTTGCTTCGAATTTCAGATAATTTTTGCTTTTGATAAGGCGTATCTCTGATTAGTTTTGGGGGTTCAATGATAAAGTATAAAGGTGGGAAATGGGGAAGTTAATCCCTTCACATTGTTTATCGAGGGGAATTATTCTTTCAAAAAATTAAGGCTATATTAAACAATCAGAGGCCTGCACTGGCTGGAATTTCCAGGACCGGGCCCAGACCAGCTCATTATAAAACTCAAAAGCTCGGTCTGACCCGCACACAAATCAGTGAAAACCGGCCCGGAAAGTTCTGGCCCCTTCACAATTTCTACTATTTCTAAAACATTCAGTTTTTTATCGTATAATTAAGATTTTTTAAAAGAACCTTAAATCCTCTTCTCTTTCTTTACATAATTTTTAAAATTTTAACATTCAAATAAAAAATTAATTAGGTTTAGAATAAAAGAAAATTAAAAGCATCGTAACTTTTGAAGCTGTATAATAAAAGTAGATTTAAAAAAATATTTCTATATCATTTTATTAAAGATTTCAAATCCAAATTCATTCTCAAATTTAAAGGATCTAGTTTCCGAATACATTTCTGAATTCATTTCTTTTTCTTTCTTTTCTTTTCTTTTCTTTTTTTTTTTTTTTTTTAGAAAATGCATCAGATATTTTTATTTATAAACTATGTAATCAAATGGCGACAACAACATCCATTTTTTGATACAATCAATTTATGAAAATACTGTGAAAGTTAGCGTTTTGAATAGATTTCCGCAAGTGACCGCAAGGAAAAAATATCTGCAACCATTTGACAAGAATCTCTTATATCTCAAAAAGGTTATATTTTATTTACCAAAAATGAAAAACACTATTCGATTTCAAATTCCCGAAAGAAATTTATTTCGACTCGACCCGGTGTCAAAATTAAAAGTTCAGCCCGAGCCTGGCTCGGTCTCTTCATAGTTTCTCAGTTCACGGCCTGTACAAATATCAAGGAAAACAGTGCGGGTGAGGCCCAATGTGGACCGACTCAATTTCGACAAAAAATTCAGGCTTTAATTAAAATACAGTTGAGATTCCTTTAAAGAATATTATTGTGTGTATACATAATAGACATCATTCAAGATTATATGATGTGGATTAGTTTTCTTGGCTTTTAATTATTTTTTCTCTGTCATTGATTTTTACGAAGCAAACCTTCTAAAAGATAAATTATGCCATCAAAAAGCAATGTATTTTATAGTTATAACTTCAAATAGATGTATATACCTATATATATATATATATATATATATATACCATTAATATTATTACAATATATGAACATGAACCATTGAATTTAATAAATTATAGTACATTAAACATGGAAGTAAAATATGAATATGAATACAAATGGGATTTGTATTCATAAGTATTTATCAGCATCAAATTAGTATAAGTTAGAAATAATAATAATAATAATAATAATAATAATAATAATAATAATAATAATAATAATAATAATAATAGTAATAAAAGAGCACAATCTTAGAACATGTATTTTAGACTAAAATACAATAGTTATGTTTCGGGAAATAAAGAAAAAAAATATTTTGAATATATGATTTTTTTAAAATAAGTTACTTCCTTTTAAAATTTATATTTTAAAAATTAATATTAAAAAAGTCCTGTAAACTATATTTTTCATTAAATAAATGAAACAGTTTTGAAATTCGAAAAATATTGTTTAGAGTTCAATTTTAAACTACCCCACTTAAAATAATAATAATAATAATAATAATCATTTAAATTTTTATAAAAATTTTATGAGAAACTTTGGGATGTGATTTTGATTGCAAATTATATTTTTAACCACCACAGACGAGGGAAAGAAATAAAATTCTAACTCAATAAATATATTTTTTAAAGATTTCCTGGAACTGTTTAAAGTAACATTATATCTTGAATAACTCACTTTTCAATTTGTGTCTAAAAATTTTTCTTTCCTGTAGTAAATTTAGAAGGGAAATATGATTCAGGACGGAGCTATTTGTTTTACTGTCACAAGGACAAGTCCATTACAATGAAGAAAAGAAATATATTAACGATATTTTAATTAAAGCAATATATTAATAATTATTATATAATAATATAATTATTATATTTATTACATATTATAAAACTTAATAATTTAATTAAACATATTTGATAAATTTCTCATCTTAAAAGAGACTTAGAAAAATTTCGCGTATAGTAATTTCCGTAAAAACTCTGAAAAAGTGTTTGATTGTAGCCAAAAAAAAAAAAAAAAAAAAAAAAAAAAAAAGTTAAAAATATTTAAAAAATAATAATAACAAAATAAAATAAAAAATAAAAAAACATTATATACGCATTTTTTTTTTTTTTTTGATTGGATTTTCTTTTTCTTCAAGAACTTTTTAAACAAACACTATAAATTATTGATTTCAAGGAAATTTTTCAAAAGAAGAAAAAATTAACCTTTTTGGCCTGTTGGATTGGATACAGTGATAGTGAAAAAGGATTATTACCCACCGGGTAGGTATTTATTTTTGGAATATATAGCTGAGTATTTGCAAAAGACTAAATTAAATAAATATCCAAGAATTGGCTATTTTCATATTTTATCGTAAAAAATTCTTAAAATCGAAAAAATTCTTGACAGCTTAAGTTGCAATGCTTCCAATACTATAATATCTTTCACTTTGATTACAGAAAAATGCCCCTTTTTTCTCCTACTGAATGAATGTCACTATCTTTTAGAATCAACATCATGCGTAAACCCTTACGAAAATAATAGTGAAAAATGAACTCATGGTGAAAAACTATTATCTCAAAAATCTATGAGATGTTACAGGAATAAGATATAATAAGTTTCTATGGAAAATTGTGGCAATTACTGAAAAAGCTTAGCTGCCTTATAAGTTAATTTTTTTTTTTTAAATAGTGTGTTTTAACTTTTTGACTGTCCCTGTAAATAAAGTAATCATGCTAGAAACTTCATTTTCAAAAGGAATCGTTCTAGGTTATACATAAGTAATTTCCTAAAATTTCATGGCAATCCGAGTATATTTACTGGAGTTAGAGTGCGGACTTTCGGCCAGACAAACCGAAAGCATAAACACGTTAAACTTTGCAGGAAAGTTTTAAAAACCTACTTTTTCTTCTTCCGGGCATCAAAATGGCTGTTGAAATAGGTCCTCTCTAGGCAAACCTACTATTTAAAAGAACGATTAATCTTTCTTCCTCCAATCCTCTTCCTGCTTGGTGGGGGAAAATCTGATGAATGGTTTTCTTATTGTTTAAGAACAAAACCCGTGCCCAGCGTTGCAGAATCTGTCCGGTAGAGGGGTAGTTTCTGGGAAATATGTTGATAATTATGTACTGTATGTTGGATATGTTGTAAAATAAAAATGTTAGTTGAATGCAACTGAACGCAAATAATAAATAAAAACAAATTTTCTTTATTTTTTAATTTAATGATTGAAACCAATTATGTCAGAAAACATTATGACACATCTTACGTTTTTCTTATAATTATTAATTACAATTCATTTTGATTGGATTCATTTAAAACTGTTTTATTTATTTATTTTTATTTATTTGTGAAAAAAGTAATATGCTTAATCATTTGCTGTAATTGTCACTTTAATTTAGGCCAAATGTTTATCATTTAAAACAGGATTTTTATTCATTCATCTCCACAATATTACATTTCAAAAAATATAGTACAAAACATTTAAAAAATATATGTTAGAAAATTTTAATGTACTAACTATGTTGCGTGTCTTCATTAATTTGTAATAATAATGATATTTTTTTATTACTAGCTTATATTAGTAATTAAAAAATTAATCGTTTAAAAACCTGCAGTTCTTGATAGATTTTCAGTGTTTAAACGCATTTAAATAAATAAATAAATAAATAAAAATAAAAACAGATTTAAATAATAAAAAAAAGATTTTTTATAAAAACAATATATTTTTTTATTTGTTAGGATACTTATAAAATACTGAAAAATGCTATGCAGAAACATAAACCAAAATTTTAAAAGCAAACAGATATTGAGGATAATTTTAAAAATATAAAGATTAATAAATTAATTTTGTAAATAATTATTTTTGATATGCAAGAGCGTAATTTATTTATTTTTAGGCAGTAACAATTTAAATTTATCCACAATATAAAATAATTTTCCATGGAACTTTTATTGTACTTTTTGTTTTTACTTAAAATTTACATTGAAAGTCAAATTTTAAGAGGAGGGGATACAACTAAAGTCTTGCATTGGTCAAAATGTATACGACTCGAGCCCGAAAATTCTATTTATATCCCCCTGACCAGAATCGGATAATATCTGTATACATATATATAGATAGGTAGATAGATATAGATAGATAGAAAGATGGAACCACAACTTGATCCTAACTCGAGAAAATGATTTGAACCATAACCTGAAATAACAAAAAATCTTCAATTATGAAAAGCGATCTTCAGTTACATCTCCTATACCAATTTTAATGTTTTATATAAAAATAAGAACATATCTTTATTCTTTAATATTCAAATATAGTATAAATTTTAAATAACGAATTCGGCTCGGATTATATATAGATATGTTTTTCTTTTTGTGCATGCAAAGTAGAAACATATGGGGGGGGGGGGGGGTTTCTGGTCAATGAAAGGCGAAGGGCAAAATGATGACATTTTTTTCGTTTAATACAAAAGTACACATGTAAATGAAATACCTAAAAATAAAAATAGCAAACTAATGTTAAACTTAGAAAAGTTTTTTCTTTTCTTTTTTCTTTTTTTTTTTTTAATTTTTGTTTTCATTTTAATATGTTTTACTTTTTTTCTGAGCAAAGCTGAGCTCGATTTTTTTCGTTGCAATGTATTTTCTTTTGAAACCAGTACTAAAAGTGAAATTAAATTTATATAAATATCAGCAATCCAAATCGAAAATTTAAGCTGAAATACCCAGTTAGAATTCAACTTCAATTATTCTAAGCAAAGAAATGAGAAAAAAAAAGCTATTAAAAAAAAAGTTAGTATTTAAGAAGGATGTTCTAATAAGTTTAATATTAACATTTCAATTTTTTCGTGGGCAAGTTATTTATATATTTATATCTCGCATTTTATGTATTTATACTCGCATTCGAACAACAGTAGCCACGTCTGATCCACTGTCAGAAAGCTATTCCTATAAGCTCCAAACCAGCCTTTCACCCCCCCCCCCCTTCTTTTTACCGCTCAATCCAAAACTATGTGAATATAGCAGCTACGGTTCTGAAATCTAGCATATAGACATTTAAAAAAATGGGTTTGAATATTTCACATCAACCATCGAAATAAAACACTTCATATTATACTAAAGACAATACTTATTGAACCACCCTCGTACATTGTTAATCTTAGAAAATAAATTCTAGATTGAGCTGATTTTTTGAAAATTGAACCTCCTTTGCTCTCTCGTGACTGAGATTGAGTGTGTGTGTGTGGGGGGGGGGGAGTTTTAAAAATTATTTCAAAATGTGTCATTGCCTCAATGAAAAAAAATTTAGAAGATATGGAGAATTAAAATATAAACACTAGGTATTTAAATGTATTTTTTTTAATTCAGTTTTCCTTCTTCTTCTTCTTCTGGAGGATGGAGGGAGTGTCAACAAACTCCGAATCTATCTCTTATAGTGTTTATTTTTTTTAGATTATATATAATTTGATTAGTAATAATTTTAACTACATAGAATAATTTATACATTATATAATAAAAATTATTATTATTATAAAATTACATATTAAAGTTTTATTATATTTTGTATTATATTTATATATTTTTATTTATATAATACACTAGCTTTAACCCATGCCTTCGCTCATATTGTATATGAGTTTTTCCAGTACTATTTAATTATTCTGTCGACCAATTTCACCAAATTATACAGATTGCTAAAATATTCGCTAAGTTTTGCAAGGTTACGATTAAATAATATTTCTTAAAAAAAAAAGAAAAAAAAATAGATTAGCTTTGAATAAATAGAGAATCATTGACGTAATTACAAGAGAGAGAGAAAAAAGTACTTTGTACATTCAGGATTGTAATGAATAGAACGTTAGCATGCATTTTGGCAGAATGCTGGTATAACCAGAAAATGCCGTAAGATAATCGAAAAAACTTTGTTCAAATTTACCCCATTTGCTGTAGACTCGAGTATGGAATGGGACTTCTTTAAAGAGATAAAACCAATATAAAAAACCTTTTAAAGTTAAGTATTTGTTAAACCACGCTTGGTAACATAAACTTATTATACAATGCATATTATAAAAAAAAAAAAAAACACCTACTTTCCAATCATGATCAGTGGTTACAGCTAGCAGTAAATACATCTCTCATTATCACAATATTTTAGTTTAAATATATACTAAATATTATCATGATATTTTAAATTTCTGTCATTATTTTCAGTCCTGGGAACGGTCTTTCTCTGGAGAGGGGACACCAATGTATTTTATAAACTATTTTAGTGATAGTCTGCTGTAACAATTGCAAGGTAAAGCAGTATTTTTATGTTATTCGTGCGCATGTGATGAATCGATAAATATTGTTCTGATAGACATGATTCTTATCACATTCATTTTATTTAAAACGTAAACATTTCACTCATTTCATTTAAAATACACCCGTCTAAAAAACAAATATTGAAAAAAATCTAAAATAAATAGCTTTAACACGTCATTTCATTTGTAAGAGAAATGGACACGACAGAGAACGGCTGTTTTCGTGGAGGATTAAATAAGATCAATTAAATATTTAAAATTCAGCTCGCCTAAAATGGATATATAAACAATGTTGCGGCTTCTCGGAATTTCATAAAGACAACAGAAAAAAAATTGTTTAAAACAATGCGTTTTAAACTATCATTTTAAATTTGATTAAATTTCTCTATACTATAAGTCTTATAGCACACAATAATTCAACTATAGCTTTATAGCTTTTTTTTATTTTAATATTCACTCGTAATTTTTTTTTTTTTTTTTTTTTTTTTTTTTTTTTATATATATATATATATATATATATAATTGAAGAGCAACACTATCATTTGTGCTATTATTCTTAAACAAAAAATAAGTAACTTGTCAAGTGGTATTGGAATTGTAAAATTTAATGGTTTATTCGAAACAATCATGCAAAAACTGTTAACTTTTAAAACTAAAAATGAAATATATATGAATGTATATTCTTTTACTAAAAAATAAAACCGACTGCAAAAACTATTGCAATATTTATATTATATATTATCAACTCTGACATAGAATCTCATATTTTAAAATCTATGTGTTTTTTTTTTTTTTTTTTTTTTTTTTTTTTTTTTTTTTCTATAATGGCCAATGTAAACACACTATTTGATATCAACCATAGCTATAGTTGCTAATCTTACTTGAAAATAAACATTTATAACATGAGAAAAAATGCTACAAAAATGGTAAAATTAAATTTTTTAACCTAAATATTAAATCGTAAAAAATCTCATAGATAATTGGATGGGTATATGTTGGATACTTATATTGAACTTAGCTTCACTTGCATAGACACCAAAAAGTCAAATTAACGTACATAAATATAATACGCATGGTAAATAGGCATGCTCTTAATTTCTTATTAATTATTATGTAAAAATATTTTTTTAATTTGCAATAGTTTTTGAAAAAGTTTTTATTTTTAATAAAAAATAATATATATACATATTAGGGTGGACCTTATTTTTCAAGTTTCAAAATGTAATCTTCTCACCCTCTAAATTTGTTCCTTTTTATGAAAAAATAATTCTGGTAAAATATTAGCTCAATTGAACAATATTTAGAGGTAGCTCAATGATGTAGAAGTTTCCAATGTATGAGCAATGATAAACATATGCGTACTCGCATGCTATGTCATAGAAAATAAATTTTATCTTCTAAAATATTTTAAAATGCATTTAGCTTTACATTACTATAGTTACTTCAGATCTTGCAGCAGCACTAGATCGCACTAAGGTGTCAGACCGAAAGGCTGTATTTGTGTTATCAGAAACTGCCAAAAGTTTAGGACTAAGCATTAATGAATATGCAATAAACAGAAATTCGATTCGCCGACAAAGAATCTGTAAGAGAACTAAGAAATATGAAAAAATAAAAAGCAAGTTCCAAAGCAACACTGTTTTTGCCATTCAATGGGATGGACAATTAATGCATGATTTAACTGGAAATGAAAAAGTGGATCGATTGCCAATATTAGTTTCTGAGAAAGGAGTTTCTCAACTACTGACTGTTGCTAAGATTTCATCTGCAACGGGAGAACCTCAGGCGACAGAAGTCTTTGAAGCCATTGAAGACTGGGGAATAGCAGATAATATACGTGCAATGTGCTTTGACACTACCAGCTCAAACACTGGTTATAATTCTGGTGCATGTGTTCTTTTAGAACATAAATTGAAAAAAGAGCTATCATTTGCTTGCAGACATCCCATTATGGAGCTGATAATTAGTACTGTATTTGAAGTATGCATGGGAATCAAATCTTCACCTGAAGTTGCATTATTTAAACGCTTTCAGGAATATTGGAGCTTAATTGATAAAGACAAGTACGAAACGGGAATTTCATTTGATGATGTTGCAATTCTAGTAGAAATTATTAAGCAAGAGACTATCAACTATGCAAATAAGTACCTAGAAGAGCAAAGAGAAACAAAGCTGAGAGGTGATTATAAGGAATTTTTAGAACTTATAATTATATTTCTGGGTGCTAACCCAGAAATGGGAATCAGATTTATGTCACCAGGTGCAATGCACCATGCCCATTGGATGTCCAAAGTAATATATTGTCTCAAGATCTGGATGTTCAAGGCTCAGTTTAAATTGACTGTAAAAGAGGAAAAGGGTATACGTGATGTGTGTGTTTTTACAGTCCGTGTATACTTGAAAGCTTGGATCACTGCACCTCAAGCTTCATGTGCCCCATATAATGACCTGTCGTTGCTCAAATCACTACTTGACTACTCATCAATACATTCAACTGTTTCCAAGTCATCATCACGTAAATTTGCTAATCACTTTTGGTATTTGTCAGAAGGACTTGTTGGTTTAACTTTACTTGATAGCCGTGTGAGTTTAGTAACTAAAAGACGCATGGATATTGCATTACAGAATGAAGCTAATTCTAAAAAACAAACTCAAACTTATTCCAAACGAGTCAGTGTTGCTCTACATTCATTCAATAATAAAAGGTTAAAAGATTTTGTCACAGCTAAGTCAATGCTGTTGTTTCAATTGTTGGAACTTCCGGATGGATTTCTTGCAGTAGATCCTGAATTGTGGAAGTTAAGAGAAGACTAGGCAAAAGAGGTAATAAAATCTCTACAAGTAGTAAATGACCATGCCGAACGTGCAGTTGCACTTATTCAAGAATACAATGGATTGATAACTCATGATGAAATGCAACTACAATTTTTACTACAAGTTGTTAAAGATCATCGTAAAATGTACCCAGATAGCAGAAAAATGTGTCTCTCTCAACCTGCACAAATGCAATAAAATTTTAATGTAACATGAAAACCTGATAATTGTGCTGTAAATTAAATAAATTGTCACAATTAAATCATTAAAACATTTAAAATGCTTACTTATTTGTGTAGCTAATATTCTGAATTTTTTCCAAATTTTATAAATTTCAGGTCAATTGAGCTACCTCTAAATATTTGAATTTATTGCTCAAACTTTTTACATCATGTTTTTGTATCAAAAGGAACAAAATAGGGGGGTGAGACTTGTAAAAAAATTAATTTAAAAAAATCATGGCATTTAAGGTCCACCCTAATACATATATATATATATACATTTATTTCCCGATGATCATGAAGTATTTTGTATCTAATTGTTTCCTTGTAGAAAAGTTCCGTTATACAGAGGTTTCACTTTAGACAGGTTCCGCTATAGACAGTTCCATTTTATCAATTTTTGCTATATTTAGTTTTCTTAAGATATGGATTGTTAAAATATGTTAGCCCCCAGAAAAATTTCAGAGCCCCCCCCCCCCCCCCCCTGGCTTGACTCGCGGGTTACGGCTCTGGTGGCACTTGCTAGGCCACATTGAGAAAAATGAATGTTAACAGAAAATAATCATTAAAAACTGTAGGTATGTTAAATGTTAAAGCGATAAATTGTTGAAATCTTTTGTTCGAAATCTTTTTTATGCCAGGAGTAAACATGGATCAAGGCTCCCCCCTCCCCCCGCTCCTCACACACAATAAATTTTACCGACCGCAAGTATTTTATACAAAAAAGGGAAAAAATATCTATGAAAAATAATAATTAAAATCCTAGTAAGAAATACGTTAACAACAATCCATATGATTAACATTAGCTTGAGCAGTCACCTGAAGAAATTGGAACGCTAATGTTAAATGTATGGGAACGGGTTTTACTTTTTTTTTTTTTCTCACATGCATATTAATAGTTTTAAAAGACTTTTTTAATCTTGCTTAGAATAGCTGAGATTGAATTATAACCGGGATAGAGTTTAATTTTTCAATTTTAATTGCAGATTTTTTTTTCTTTTTGCATAGAAGATTTGTGAAGATGCATAACCTGTTAATATATTTTATCATAATAGTAAATTTAGAAATATAGAACTATTATACAGAACATTCAGTTACCACTCCATTTTGTTTATGGTTGAAAGAGTTATAGATGTAAATGCGAATTTGCGAAACAGGGAAAATCCAAAAGTAAATGTATACTATAGAAATCTTCACAAACACATGCAGATGCAAATAACAATAATAATATTTCGCTCCAAAAATCGGTAAAAATACTTCTCATAAAGTTTGAGATATTTTCAACCTTCGACGCACAATCATGGGGAAAAAAAAGTAAACATCCCCTATCAACCGTGCAATGAATTATTTTAGAAGAAAGTTGCTGTTACCAAAAGATTATAAATAAAATCTACTTTTGAATGATGTATGTAAAAATCGCTTAGGAAGTCATTTTCACATAAAATTCTTTAATTCAATACCAATGCACAAGTTTGCCGCCATAAATAGATTTTACTCCCTTCGATTATCCTAAATTCAAATTTTTATAAATTCCGTACAATTATTTTCCGAGAAATTAATTATTTTAAAACGAGCGTAATTTATAGATTGTATTTAAATTAAAGTTCTGTACTCGATTATTAAATGCTACAGAATAAATATATCTCTTCTATTAATGCATATTATTTTTTTACCAATAAGACCCTTTCAGTGGATTCGACTATTACCATCCCAAATGTTTCGTTAAATTGAGTAAAATATACATTTTTTTCTAGGCATAAATTGAGCCAAAGATTTAAAATATGTTGTTAAATTTGGTTATTGCCATCGAAAAAAAATAAAGTTTATGTTCATTTTAATATGTAGATGCCCACCCACCTAAGCAAATTTTATATGCATGATTTAAAAGTAGACTTTATTTCCAATCCTTTGGTACCAATAACTTTCTTCTACGATAATTTATTGAAGCGTAAGTAGGTGTGTTTACTTTTTGTTTTCATTTCCCATGACTGTATACTATTCTTTTCACCCAAACCATGAAATTTTCAGCTTATACAGTTTTTCACTATGCACACATCCTTCTTTAACTTATTTTAGTATTTAATATTACATAATAATTTAATTGTAAAGTACCTCCTCAAAATGCACGTGAAATATAACAGTTTATAAAAATGTTAGCTCTTCATTGAGCCTTCAAATCAAATTCATATCATTTGCCCTGGTAAAAAAAAAAAAAAAAAAAAAAACGCAGTAATACAGAATTGAAGGATATTCAAGTGATTTGGGATCGAATATATTTTTCTTTTTTCTAATCTTGAATCATAAGTAATTGTTGCATCATAACGACAAATCTCATGCATTTGAGACTAAATATAAATTCAAAAATAAATTCTAAGAAATCGGCACTTTTCGATTTCGAACAACCGTAATAAAAAATAGTTTTACTTGTAGCTTATCTGGCTAAAATTCGTTATTACAGAAGTATTTTTTTAATTAAAATCCAGGCATTCAGAATGCGAATGAAGATTCAATCTGACAAATAAATGCCAAATAACTTTTTATTACTAATCAGAATGTAAACAGTTCTTTTACTGATGTTTCCAAAGCAATATTGAACATCCCAAATTCATTGCAATTTACAATAATTATTATTAACCAATTTTCATAATACAATATGAATTTTTTTAGCCTAAACTTTCACAACGGGATAGGAAATCTTTAAACAGTTTAAAGATTTCAAAGTTTTACTTTTAATTATTATTAAATTTTAACTTTACCAAAAATCTTATAGTATCCTATCTTATATATAAATATTTTTCATAATTTAGCAAATTCAAAATCTGTTTTCGTCTTTTTTTAATCATTAAAATATGTGTCTAAAATATTTAATGAAATCATATGAGTATATTCAAATTGATTTTGCGCAATATTATTAGCTCAGTAATATAGTTCAGCACAATAGCTTTAAATCGAAATCACAACTTTTCAGATTACTGCGTATCCTTTGACTTCTCTGCCTTAAAGAAATGATTTGGAAAAAATTGTCCATTTATAAAATAAATTACATGTTTGGAATAAAATTCTAAATAATGCAACATCACGAGGTAGAGAAAATAAAATAATAATAATAATAATAGTAATACTTTATATTAATAATAATAATGATAATATGTACAGACATTTAGTGACCTATCCTACATGAATCCCATTTGTTTTGAAATAAAAATGGCATGTGGGAGCATATATCACGAGGTCGTAAATGAGGAATTCTTGCGAAAAAACAAATGTGTTCCTAGCACTGATTTAAGTTTCAATCTACTGTGACGTCATCAAAATGGCGTACCGGGATATATATCATAGGGATGTTAATCAGGATTTCGTCGAAAG
This sequence comes from Maratus speculifer, assembly GCA_964019185.1. Classification (NCBI taxonomy): domain Eukaryota; kingdom Metazoa; phylum Arthropoda; class Arachnida; order Araneae; family Salticidae; genus Maratus; species Maratus speculifer. Next base: position 13,293,740 of record OZ025296.1, on the reverse strand, counting down.
TAAAATGCTTTAGCACTGGATTTAAGTCCCCCTGATTTAAGTCCCATCTACTATGACGTCAGCAAAATGACGTATAGCGGGATCTTAATCAGTGGGACCTTAATCAGGGTCTCGACGAAAGTAAAATTCTCTGTGACTGGATTTAGGTCCCGGTCTGATAGCGGGATGTATATCAGTGGGACGTTAATCAGGGTTTCGTGAAAAGTGAAATGCTCAAGCACTGGATTTATATCCCGGTTTCTTGTGACGTCAAAATGACGTATAGCGGGATCTTAATCAGTGGGACCTTAATCAGGGTCTCGACGAAAGTAAAATTCTCTGTGACTGGATTTAGGTCCCGGTCTGATAGCGGGATGTATATCAGTGGGACGTTAATCAGGGTTTCGTGAAAAGTGAAATGCTCAAGCACTGGATTTATATCCCGGTTTCTTGTGACGTCAAAATGACGTACCGGGACCTTAATCAGTGGGACCTTAATCAGCGCCCCCGTTTTAAAATATAAAATGTTTCATAAATGTGTATGTGGTATTCTTTAAAAGGATCTCAATAGTATGTTAAGAAAAACTGATTTTTTGTGGAAATTGAGTGGAATCGGTCGTTTTTCAACTGATTTTTGTACGGGCCTTGTCCCTGAACTGTGAAAGTACAAAGGGGCCTAGACGAACCCCCAGGCATGGACATTCCGACCCATGGAGACTTCTAACTTGTTGATAAAGATTTCCAACAAAAATTTCAAAAAAGATACCGTCCAGCTTTAATTAACTTTTAATTAACTTTTTATTGACTTTTTATTTATTTATAATTTTTTTTGCTGTTTTTTGTTGTCTTCAATATACTTTTTGACATGATATTGTAATAACGAATAAAAATTTATAAAAAACACGACCAGTTTTAGAAAAGTAATGTGCTTATCCACAGAGTCAGGCGTATAATCTCCAATCTCTACGCAATGCCTTGTTTTCCAATAAACAAAACTATATCAATTAACCATTAAACATCATATCTTCTTGTGCGACTGAGGAGAATCATGGAACTACTTACTTAACCAAGTATTAAAATTTTCTAAGCATTTTTCAACGTTTAAAATTTTTCTCATTTTTAATTTCCATTTCGTAAGGTCGCTTTGGTACACATGCTCCATGTTGACACAAATTTGGCATTGTACTAGTTACAACCATATTGTACAAGATTGGCAAGTGAACTTCGTGATGCACTCTGAATCTGACTCTAAGGGCACTGCACAAAGGGCGATGTATCAGTCAGCAGCCCTATTCCATCAGCCCAACGACATGACACGACGAAACTATATAAGTTACCATGAAAAAAATTCTCAATTGCTAAAAAATTATTGTAAACGCGTATATTTATTGAAAAATACTCAATTTTTTCTTATGTAAGTACTAATTATAAAATCGTAAATTCCTTTTTTGGTGTGCACGTCCGGGGCCCCCTTTGGCCGGGGGCCCTCGGCGATAGCCGACCAGCCGACCAGCCGACCTGGCCAGTCCGGGCATGGGTGAAATATCTTCTTGTTTCAACCAAACTGTAGAATCCCACTTACCATTTGGTTATATAATCGGTTAAAATAAATTTGCATATTTTTATGCGTGGAAAACGTGCCAGAAGAATTGGATATGTAATTTCATGGAAAACAAAATCTTACGAGAAAACAAAGAACTAGGCAAAATGTGCATAAAATAAAATAAATAAATAAAGAGATGAAACTGCACAGTACATTCTACTTTTGTACTTAATTGATTTTTGTTTACTTGTCTTTGATCTATACATCAAATAACACGAAAAAAAAAAAAAGTTTGTGAAGACGATGCATGACAACAGAATTTTCAATTTAGTGAAAGAAAAAAAAAAGTTATTTCTTTGTTTTGCAACAAAAGGAGTTATTCAAATGATCGCTTTCAAAGCCAAGTATAGGAAGATATCTATCGACGCACAAAGAGCGAAAAGACAAAATAACAGTTCTCAACTTCATTGTTATTATTATTATTCTTTTGAGACTTTTTTTCACCTTAATTCTAAACTGAGGTGTAATTGAACAGTGCTTAAATTAATTAGAACATTTTATGTAAGTAAACAAGTTTACTTTGAGAGAATAGAAATTAGAGGCAAAATGATGGCAGAAATTTGTAAATATTTATAATACCATATTTATTTATTTATTTATTTATTTATTTATTTATGCCTAAGTGGAACAAGATCACCAGATCGCTAGGATCCGGTGTAGACCCTATTTATCCCACCCGGTAAGTTCCCAGCATGCGGGGATTCATTACAATAACTTAATATATATACAGGCCGCTAGAGTACAAAGCTCTTTCGCGACAGACAGCGGCGAGCTGAAGGTGGAAATTTGACTGCTGATTGAAAGCAAGTCTATTGATTAAAGGAAAGTCCATTGATTGAAAAGTCAATCGGCTGAAGAAGAAAACTTGATCTGTACAACATCACCACAGTGGTATGCGCGCCGGAGACCTGCTCCATATTTACTCCTGTATACCGCGTACCCCGTACTTTACCAGAAAAAAATAGCGATTTTTTAAAATCTCGTATATAACTCGTACTGAAAATTTTGATATGCAAATGAATAAATAATTAAAGGAATTTTAGTAAAGTAAGTCGAAACAAACATTATATTAGGCAGAAAACAAGGCGAAAATACATTTTTAGACTTCGAGTAGGGACTTAATGACGGTAGTGAGAATTGCTAAGTAGCGTTTAAAAAATGTTACTAGTTCTGTTGTATAAAAAAGTGCAAGGAGTGAAAAAATTATGCAATATTATTTTAATTAAGTAAGATTTTCCGAGTGATTATGTCTTCTTTGAATATATTTCATGATCCACATGTGTGTAGTGTGATTAAATCCAGTAGTAAAAAATCATTTCGTATATAACGCGCACCTAGAAATTTTGTCCTATTTTTTGGGAAAAAAGTGCGCGTTATACACGAGTAAATACGGTAGGTTTATTTTAACTCAGTGCGAATTTCTAATAAAATCTGTTTTTATTCGATGTTATCTTTGGAACATTTGTTTTGTTTATTAAAAATACTTTTTTATTAGTCTTTAATCTACACATCAAGTGATAAAAAGTAAAAATAAAACGACAGAAAAGATGCGTGACTGTTGAATTTTAATGAAAGGGAAAAAAAGTTATTTCTTTGTTTTGCAACAAAGAAGTTACATGGATATTCTTTTCAAATTTGCAAAGAGTAAACGAGAAGTCTGTCAACGCACAAAGACCGGACAGAAAGAATCACAATTCTCAACATTTCTTTTTATTATTATTCTTTTGAGGCTTTTTTTTATCCTTATTGTGTACTAAGGCATTCTATTAATTAGAAGACTTTTATAAATAACTTTGTTTACTTTCTGAAAATTGTAATAAAATGATGGCAGAAATGTCTAAGTATTTAAAAATTTGTCTTTATCTATAATTATTTGTCTTTATCTTAAAAATTTGTCTATATTGGTTATCAGTTTCTGGTAATCACATTTTCATGTCATTTTTAAACAAAATATATGAAAAAAAGAAAAGAAAAGAAAAATGAAAAAAAGGCATTCCGGGAATGCCGACAGAAATGAAAACTTGAACAATTACGTGTGTAGCTCTGTTGAACAAACTTGTCGTATTTCTCTTTGGTCATTACGAATTAAAGGTTCAACATGTCTATAATCTACGTAAAAGAAAGTATACCAAAGAAATTCAAATGGAGTTAAACCACTCTTTTTAAAATGACTTAAAATCCGATTACGGAACATATAATCTAGAGAATATATTCATAGTTAAGAAAAATGTCATTTGTTGAGATTATTATTCAGGATTCCATTCATCCGACTACAAAATTTATTAACGATCGTTTAAATTTTAGTTAAATAGGTACAGTATAAGTGTCGTTGACTCGCTCTCTGACGCAGTTGTAAATTTTGGCAAATTTCTTCATTTTTTTTAATGCAATTATCTTGTTAATTATGGACTTTAGAGAAAAATGTATGTAGTAATTTTTGCAGAGAATTTAATTGTCTTTATTTCTTGTAGTCGAAGTTTTTCTGTAGGGCTTTGAGATATTAACAACAACAACTACAAAAAACGTAATAAGGCACCTTATTTTACCTCCCCTCTCCTCTTCGCGCTTTCCCCCTATTCATCAGGACTGTTAGTATGTTCATTAGTAGATCCTCCCAAACCACATTCCAAAGTTTCAAAACTTTCGGAATTATGTGCAGAAAAATACCTAATTTGACTATACAGGGTTCGCACACTCCTTATATTTTGTAAGGACTCTGGCACCACTATTAATGATAAGAAAATTTATATTTAATTTTTAAAATACGGAATTCGCAACCCCCTTCTCGATTCGCAATTTTCGCAATATTTCTCTGCAGTGAAATACATTGAAAATACTGTAAAAATTTAATGGCAGACCTGTGCGAACCCTGATATACCTTGATTTATTTGTCACAGAGTTATACATAATTAAAATTAAATATACTTTATAATAATTCCAAGTTTTATCAGAAATCATTCATTTACTTTTTTTCAAAATAACCCGCATTTTAACAACGTTTTATTTTCGTTGTTAGGGGGAAATTGCAACAAAAAACAATATGATAAAAAAACGTGACTTACGTAATAACGGTTATAGATGAAGCGTTCATAAGAAAATCCGACTAACTCCATTTTTTTAGAAACTCAGGTAATGACATGATTGTGTTGAAATTTTCCTATATATGTATGCAGAGCTTATGAATTACCCCTGATTATGAGACAATTAATGAGTAAAATCAAAATATATTGAAAGAAACAATAGTTTATAGGAATACAACTTTAACTGTTTAAATTGTGCATTTTTATTTGCCAGCGTTAATCAGACTGACTTCTGAACACCTCACATTACGAACGAAATGGATTAAACATTGATATTCCTGGACCCATCATAAACAAATTTTAAATGAAATTTAAGTTTTACAATTTTCGGAATTGCAAATTTTTAAACTTCTAAACATCACACATTTTAAATTTTTACACCATTGCGTAAAGAAAAAAATGCATTTTTAAATGAAATTTATTTTAAATCTTTATCACAATTTGTTTTCAAATTATTATTATTTTTTAAAAGATTTTATTATCTTTTTTGTCATTGTGGCAACAATCAGAGAACGAAAAATAAGTTGCGCAATTCAACCAATAAAAAGATTCAGATATACTTCAGATATCTTGTTCTTTATCCAACAATTTTCCAAATAGTTAAAAAAAGGCAGAAAAAGCGATATTTGTAGTATAAATTCGTCGCTCCCCCTTCAATTTCCATGCCGGGGGCTACCGCCCCTGTCCCTTCATACTTTGCACGGCATTGCTTGCACCTGTTTTCTACATTTGCGATTTATATAACTCGATTATTAGCAAATCTCCAATTTTTGAACAACACTATTTCCGAATAGTAATCTTCAGCTTATCTAATCACAGAATTTATGTAATCCAAAAATTCGAAAATTAATATTGGTAAACAGTGAAACTCAAAATTAAGAATCGTGCATTTCTTGAGGTACAAACGCCCATTATTTCTTGCACAAGCTAATAAGCATAGTGATTTTATTGTGATAAAAATCGAATCAACGACGAAACTCAAAAGGTAGCCAGGGAAGTGTAATTATACGCATATGTCATCAGCTGAAGCAGACACGTGTCTTTTCAGCTGATGACGAACAGTACTGTTGTAGCTTGAAACGCGTCCTGCATTGTTTTTTATTTTATGGTGAATTAAACAGAGTGTATTATTTCAATTATTATTATCAAAAGTTTATTAGTTTTTCTTTTCGCAATAAACAAAATTGTTGAAAAAGTAAATTGTGCCCTTAATTCTACAGATAACATCCATTAAAAAATAGTAGGGGGAAGTGGGGGACATTGATACATGGGGCACATTGATACACCCCCTGTACTGCACACAGGGTCATCACAGGAAGTTTCACAACAGCTTCAAAAAGTGATACTAGTGCATTCAACTATATACAGAAAGTTTTGGAATGATTCAGTTATTTGTTGAAATGGGACGAGTGATTAATTGTTTTTGTAGGTCAAAAGTAAATTTGAGTTGTACAATTGAAATGGTATTATACAACTGTTACAGTATTTTCAACCGAAAAAAATACTCTCTCTCGCAAGTAAAACTACTCTTTATCAGTTTCTGATTCTTTTTTGTTAGATAAATTATGAAATATTGAATTTGAGACTCATTTTGTTCAAAATGGCTGTATGGGGCACATTGATACAGTCTTTGTAGGGGCATATTGATACAACCTAAATCTTTTTCTAGTTCATTTTTTCATTACCTTTTATTATTTTTTTACAATCCAACCATTTTTCGCTAAAATTTTTAATATTAGTTTTTATTGAAGTGAAATAACTTTAATTTCTTTATATTAGAACATTTTATAGTATTTTTATAAAGAGAAGACATACGAATTTACCCAACATATAGTGCTAGTAGAACTAATTAAAGAAAAGGACGGCAGCCTGAAAAATCTCAAATTTATATCAATTCTCCAGAGAAAAAAGTATTTTCTACATGAAAAGAGTTACGTAAGCGAAACAAGCTGCACAGGATAATTATATTAGCAAACGGCACAGGATAATTATATTAAAAACAGAATTTTTAGTATAATTATCCTTTATTTTCTGTATATAAACCAATTTATAAAGAGAAAACTTGGTAATTTTTCATCTTTCCTAAGAAAGAAGATAATGCTGGGGTTGAAGTATCAGATATGACCAAGTTACTACTGCCAACAATCAGACAAGGAACAGCCAGAACATCAGGTCATAAAACATTTCATTTTGATTGCTTTAATATTGCTTACAAATAAAGTGTGGGTGATTAGAATTTTTAAAAATAATATAAAATGGTTTGCTAACTATTTTTTATGAAAAATATGCATTGGTGTTATTTTGTCTCCATTTTCCCCAGACGTATCAAAGTGTATCAATCTGCCCCGGGGATGGGGCACACTGATACAAATTACTTTTTTTTATTTTTTTTTAAATTACATGCAAAAATAATATATAAAACAAAGATTGTACATTTTTATAACACACTACTCAGGTTTTGCTGACATCACATAGAAAAATAACTTGACATTTCTGCTTTCTAGACACCAAAATTTTTTTTTTGAAAAAAGCTGTATCAATGTGCCCCACTTCCCCCTACATACAATAATACACAAAGGCAAATAAACATAAAATATATGACGGAATGAAACTTTCACCTTGCTTTTAACATAAAATGTATAAAATGAACTTTAAAATACTCTGGTTTACTTAAAAGACGATTAAAATAATCAACTATAGATGTTAATAGTTAATTTTATTTAAAAAAAAAACTCAGTACTTTCAAGCCTTTAATCAGGCTCTTCCTCAGAGAATATTTTCTTTATTTATACAAATGCATGATTCCGTTTTGAAAATGAACGAGACTCGTGTCTTGAAGATTGAATCAATTGTATTTTAGGTGAACGGTATTTAGTAGTATTTTAGGTGACCTGACAATTTGAGAAAATGACGTATTAAATTTTATAGTACAACAATTGAATTTTTTTTATCTTTTTTTAATCGTTTACCTAAAATACTACTAATTCAATCTTCAAACCACTAGTCTCGTTCATTTTCTAAACGGAATCATGTATTTGTATTTATAAAAGAAAATATTCTCTGAGGAAGAGCCTGATTAAAGGCTTGAAAGTACTAAGATGTTTTTTAAATAAAATTAACTATTAACATGTATAGTTGATTATTTTAATCGCCTTTTAAGTAAACCTGAACATTTTAAAGTTCATTCTATACATTTTACACAAAGACATTTTATTAATATGTAACAATTTTCAACGAAAAGATGAACTATGTCATTTAGTGTAAACGCAAAAGGCTTACTAACATCTTTTTAAATATCAAAGCAATATTAGTTTCTAAAATAACAAATGTCGAGAATTTTAACAGAAATGAACGTAAAGATTATACATATGTAGTTTTTAATTAAAGAAAGTTAATAAGGCATATTTTTCTGTGATTCGAAATTGTACTTTCACATTTAATGTCTCATTCCTGTATTATGATCACGAAAATAATTTTTTGAAGAAAATATCTTAATGATTATACTTTAGTTCTAAAGTTTACTTAAAAAAAAAGCTAACAACACACTTCATTTCATTAAGTATATAATTTACTTTGATTAGTTTCGAATGAAGTTTTATCAATAATTTTTCGTGTCTGATAATTAAAAATGTTTCAGGAGCTTTTTATAAAAATAATTTATCAATATCTAATAATTTTGCACGGAAGGAAAAAAAACTAACAAGCAATATAAAAGTAAAAATTTCAGGAATAACTTTTGAAATGCCAGAACAATATTAGTTTTCGAAATAAATGCCAAGAGCTTTAACGGAAATGGAAATAATTAATTATTTGTTTGTACATATTAATTCTAAAAGAAGTTAATAAAACATATTTTCTCTGGTTGGAAACAATGTTTTCCAACGTTATTGACATTTAATGATTTTTCGTGTTAGTATAAAGTCAAAACAACATTTTTGAATAAATATATATATATATTTTCTAGACGTAGGCAGTCAAATTTGATGTTTTAATTAAAGGAAATTCTGATTGTTTAATTACACATCATAGAAGTAAAGATGAAAGTTTTAAATATTTATTCAAAGTGAATTAAATGTTTGATGTGTATGTGTAAAAAAAAAAAAAAAATGAAAAGCGTTTGAAATAAACACATTGAAAATATATTATTTGGAAAAAATATGCACTTTTGTCAATCTACAAAAATACGATTTTTAACTTTAACGTTTAAAATTATTCTTAAGAGGACACGCTAGTCACAAGCCAAGACAATTCAAGATGGCGACTCGATTTTTCACCGGATTCGAAGGATGGGCTAAAATTACTTTGATTGACATGCAATCATCCAATTAGGAAATAGAATTTTCTTAACCAATTATCTGCGACGATTTTTCTCTTCAAAGGTGCGCAATTCTAGCCGATTTCATGTTTAAAGGATTTTTTTCAACTGATTTCCCATTACTTTGGGTAAATGCAATGATGTCGAGCTTCAAAAGAATTCCAATCTTTTTAGGATTAGCGTTCCAAAATTAAAATGGTTGGATTTTCAGAAAATAAACGAATAATTAATTTAGATAGATTACTATAAAATAAAAACTATTTTATTTACTTAACGCAATCACAAAAAAAAAAAAAAAAAAAAAAAAAAAAAAAATAAATAAATAAAAAAATAATATTGAATGAGGGGGGGGGGATATCAGGTACAAGTAGTTTAAATAACTATTTTTTTGGGGGGGGGGTAAGGGGGAGGGATTCTTTTTAGAATACTAAACTTATCAAGATAAATAGCACTGAAGGTTAAAGTCATAAATACTTCATAAAATTATGAGAAAAATATTTAGACAAATTTAAATATTTAAACATTGTTTATTTTTTGCGGAGAGGCAAGCAAGCAAGGGCGAAAAGGAAATAGAAATTTTGAAGAAAAGAGAAATAGGTGTTAATCCCAGCCTAGTCGTTTATAGACATAATACATAATTTATTATTGTTTGTAGTGACAAATGTGACAGAAAAAGTGTAGCAAATTTTAAAATCTTTGTGTGATGTTAAGTCAATAAAGCAAAATATTTTGTCAATATTTCAGGTGGAAGAAAATTTAGATTATTGATGATTTTTACAAGCATTATATAAATACCGCAAGAAGCTCTAACAATTTTTAATTTTGAGCACTGACATAGCAGTAAAGTCTATAGGAGGGAGGAGGGGGGTTCTGAAAACTGTTTTTTAAATGATACAGTCAGTTAAGAATGGTTTTTGTTTTGATCCGATATATTGTACTGATTCATTTTTTTATGGATTTACTCAACTCAGCCGAAAACTCGGGTAATTTTGGTATTTATGTTTAGTGGTTCAATTCTGAGCTAATAGGAAGGAAATAATTGCGAAAAGTTGTGAAAATTTACTTGCACATTAATGGAAAATCACAATATTTTATTTAAATATCTCTCTAAAGATATTTTACTGTAAGAAATGCACAAACACAATACGCAAAAAATGTAAGCATGTGTTTTGTGTAGAATTTAATGCATATCTATCGCTTTATTTTTAACACTTTCCTACATAGTTAAAAAGATTTTGTTAATATTATAGTTAGCAGAGATTTATAATTAGCACTTAAAAAAATTAAACATATTTAAAGACTTAATTATTTGTGCAGAAGGAGGATTTCAGGTTTTAATTATTTTTTTTATTAAAATACGGAGCGAAAAAAAGAAAGAATTTAATTTTGTAAGTTGAGAAGGGGGGGGGGGAGTAGAGGGAAAAAACGGATTTTTTTTGGGGGTGGGGGGTGGGGAGAGAGATAGTAGGACAGTTTTATAGATGACAGCTTATTTACTTTCTTGAATATTTATTAATAGGATGAAAAATGTAACTTAAAAGTGTTATAAAGATTTTTAATTTTGTGTACCTCAAAAGAACGAGGGGGGGGGGGTATACAACGATATTTATGGGTTGTTAACGATTAATTATTTATTTTTAGAATAAAAAATGTATAAACCTATGAAAAAAAAACAAAAAAAAAAACTTTCAAAGATTTTAAATTTAGTGAGATATGGGTAGGGTAGAAAATAGTGCAATGCCCCCCCCCCCTCAAAAAATGGTGAAATTTGTGTTTGTTTAAAATTTGTGAGCTGAGGAAAAAAAAGAAATAAGCACATTTTTTATTTATTTATTTTCGTGTGTGTGTGTAGGGGGAGATGTTTATTAGATGACTTATTATTTATTTGCCTTTCAAAATATTTATAAATCGATTAAAAAAAATAATAAAAGTGGGAATTATTTAAAGGACGAAATTTTCTGCACTTAAAGGCACAGAATAATAAATCCTAATTTCAGTCGTGGGGAGGGGGGGGAGGAAACTTTGCGAATGATTGTTTATTGATATACTAAAGTGACTTATATGCTATAAATATGGGTATTGTGGAGTAGACTACAAAACGAAGTGATATTTTTGTAAGGTGCAATTTAGAAGATTGTGACAGATTCAAAAGGCGAAGCAAAATTTTGATATAAAGGGAGGCGAAGACCAAGGGCTGATCTTGAGAGTCTTCAAAGGGGGGGGATTTTAGAAATTTGGATACTCCAGTATAATGCACGGGTCGGAGCTCATTTTTTTATGTGGGTCGTGTTTTTTATTTTTACTTTTTTGCTGTGGGTCGGGTTTGGGTCCGGTTGGCTTCCATTTTTTGCTCCTGTCTGGGTTAATTCCTACTTGGGTCGAGATTGGGTCGGGTTGACTTCGACTCTTTGCTGCTGTTCAAGTTAATTTCTGATTTTTTTTTTTTTTTTTTTTTTTTTTTTGTCAGATTTGGGTCTTGTTAACTGCTACATTTTGTTTTTAATCTGGTTGATTTTTACTTTTTAGCAGTGCTTAGCGCATTTGGGACACTTTAGGATTTGGTTTTTAGCACTTTCCAACAAAGTTGAAAAGTGCTTATGCATTCGGTTTGTCTGTCCGTCTGGCCGGATGGCCGTCTGTCCGTCTGGCCGCACTCTAACTCCCTTAAATATACTCGGATTGCTATGAAATTTTTATACGTTGTTGATGTTTACCCTAGCACGACACCTATTAAAAATGAAGTATCTACCATGATTAGTTTATCTACAGAGACAATCAAAAGTTTCCCATTACATTACGGCGTATGAGGAAAATTGTTAATATACTCGGATTGCATGAAATTTTAGGACGTTATTGACGTTTACCCTAGCACGAATGCTATTGAAAATGAAGTTTCTACCATGATTAGTTTATCTACAGGGCGAATCAAAAGTTTTCCATTACATTACGGCCTACGGGGAAAAATCGTTAATATACTCGGATTGCCATGAACTTTTAGGACATTATTGACGTTTACCCTAGCGCAAGTCCTATCGAAGATGAAGTCTCTACCATGATTAGTTTATCTACAGGGCGAATCAAAGTTTCCCATTACATTACGGCCTATGGGGAAAAATCGTTAATATACTCGGATTGCCATGAAATTTTAGGACGTTATTGACGTTTACCCTAGCACGTACCCTATTGAAAATGAAGTCTCTACCATGATTAGTTTATCTAGAGGGCGAATCAAAAGTTTCCCATTACATTACGGCCTATATGGAAAAATCGTTTCAAAGGAATTTTAAATATGTTATACCCTGTCAAACATATTAAAATATGCATTCTATAAAATATAAGGTGAAAATATAGCTATTATTCATTTGCATGGCCACACAAAAGAATTCCATAAGATAATGGTAAAAGGGGGGAATTGTGTGTGGCATATTTTAAATATATTAAGCTGTTTCATGTATAATAAAATTGATGTATGTCACTGAAGCTTAATATAAATTATACGCTACTGTCTTGCATAATATGAAGTACATAGCATTTACAGGGCCACACAAAAGATTTCAAATAGTATATTTTTTCCGAAGTACCGTATATGTGTCCGATGATGGCTGATGGAGGGATGAAATGCATTTTAATTATGATATGCGTGTTTATATTTCGCTAAATATATGCACATTATATGGTGTGCATAAATGTTATAGTTGATATACAGGGCTACCCAAAAGAGCTCACCAACGTTACTGAATATACAAAATGTGCGTCTGTTTCACGATATTTTGAAGATATTCGTGTTTTCTCCGTGATCATTTTACAAAATTTGTTGTCCTGTTCGCTTCTATTTTTTGCTGCTGGTCGAGTTTATTTTTTTACTTTTTGTTGTGGGTTGCGTTTCAATCCGGTTAACTTCTACTGTTTCCTACAAACACGTGACGTTACACACAGCAAACACGTGGGTGTAGAGGTCTGCACGGGCCGGGCTCGGGCCGATTTCCAATAATGGCATTCGGGCCGGGCCGGCCTTACTTCTGAAGACTCGAGCCGGGCCGGGCCTAGTCACTAATCCTTTCGGGTCGGGCCTAGTCACTAATCTTTTCGGGCCGGGCTGGGCTCGGGCCTTAATTTTTTTGCTGGAGTATCGGGCCGGACCTAACTTTTTTTTCCGTACGAAGCTGAGACTGATTCCATTCTTCCTAGTTTTCATGGACCAAAATAATCAGTTCCTATTGAATCTTCCTATATGAAAATCCTTTTCTCGACTTTTTATAAATCAGTAATATTTGGCTTTGTCCAAAAATTTCTGCAAAAAAAGCATATACTTTTAAGCCGTCATTATTCTACAATTAAACATTAGAATTTATTCCTTTTAAAGAATCGTAGATTACTAGGCGTTTTAAAATAGAATTAAACACACACACACACACACACAAAATAATAATAATAATAATAATAATAATAATAAAACATGATTATGACGGAATTTTTTTTTAAACTGAAAACTGAAAGTTTCTTTTAAAATGTTCATCCATGCAAAATGAATACCACAATACGGGAGAAAAAAATATATTAATCATTATTCATCTGTTAAGAAGGGAATGTATTTTTTTTTTCGTTCCAAAGCGATTTCGTCTTTGGAAATTTTACCATATACCGCTTTTTCGATTTTTTGTCTCCATTACAGGGAATATGGAATAATAATACTAGTGATAACTGAAACATCTACCTACAGCAAACAAAGATTCATTTAAAAGCATAAATATCGCAGCCTATGGCACTTCTGCATTAAATGGAGATTATAAACATGAAAAAAAAAGACTAATATAATTTTTTTTGGTCAGAACTCTTCCATAAGATTAAAGATCAATGTTCTGTAGAAACTCACTCGAGCCGGGCCGGGTTCGGCCCGAATTTAAAACTTTTTTCCGGACCGGGCCGAGCTTTTAACTTTCGGCCGGGCCGGATCGGGCCATTATTTTTTCGTTCGGGCCGGGCCGGGTTGGGCCAATATTTCTTTCGTACGGTCCGGGCCGGGCCCGGCCCGAAAGTTAAAATTTCGGGCCGGGCCCGTGCAGACCTCTACGTGGGTGGTTTACAATTCTCCATCGATGTACAGAGTGATATCGGCTCATAGATTGCCCTCATCTCCGGGAAAAAAACCACAACGAGAGTGAAACAAAGAAAAAAAGGAAAACAATAGAAATCAGAGGAAAAAAAATAGAAAGATCATTCAGGTGCCTTGGGTTAGGAAGGCCGTGAATATTTAAAGAAGGTATCCTCCTGGGGGCGATTAGTTTTAAGAATTCATTGAATAAGTATAGGGGGAGAAAGGGTAGTTAACCCCCCCCCTTTAAATTTAGAAAAAGATTTTTATGCTGAATTGCCACATTTCGTTCGAATATCGTAAATCATATAAATAATTGGTTTAAAATTTCATTTATATAATTGTTAGAGATCTCTGAGAAGAAAAAAATGAAAAGTATTTATATATTTATTTTGGAGGGGGATGAAGGGAATTTGTTAGATGACTTACTTTACATGACTAAAGATTAACAAATATGGCTAAACACAAAATAAAGAGATTTAAAGACTAAATTTTATATACTTGGTAAGGAGAAATAGTGGGAAAACATCAATTTTTGTGGGGTTAAGAGTAAAACTATGATTGATTATTTATTATTACAGTAAAAGTTTTAGAAAAATCGATGACTTTAAAAATTTAAAATTTGTGAGCTGGGGTGGGGGAGAGAAAGAATTTATTAATTATTTATTTCTGTGTGTATGTGGGATGGAGAAGTTTTTTAAATGACTTACTTTTATTTGCCTTTTAAAACATTAACAAATGGGCTTAAAAAATAATAAAATGTGGGGAAAGTTTCAATGAATAAATTCTAGGCATTTACTAATAGGTTGAGAGGGAAAAATCTCATTTTTAGTTAGTGGGGAGGAGTTTTTGTGATAGATTTTTTATTGTTACAACAAAGTGGCTATATTGTGTAAACATGGATACAGTGAGATAGACAGCAAAACAGCGAAGTGATACTTCTGGAAGGGATAATATTGAATGCTGTGATGAGAGCAAAAGGCGGGAACGAAATTTTGATACAAGGGGGGGGGGGCAAAGGTGATATAAATTATTTTTCTAAATCAGAATTTCAGAGAAATCAGATTTTCACCTCCTATTAATAAATAACAAAAAACTTAAATATTTTTAAGGACTTTTTGCAAATTGTGCATAAACAAACAAAGTTTTTTTAAGGAGCAAAAATTACTTTTAAAAAATTAAACACTTTTTAGAAAATTGAAGAAACATAAGAAATGTGAATAACATAAGAAATCTAACATAAGAAACATAAGAAATCTCAAAATTATTCCGCTGCATTATGGTCTATGTAGATAAATCATTTGCGGTGTTTCAAGGAGCGCCATACTAATTTAAAAGTAATGAAATTCAGATACATTACTGAGGTACTCTGGAAGACAATTATAAAAAAATATGTCATGTATAGCACTTACAGTATACACACAGAGGATCTCCACAATAATCTATTATATTATGGTCTAAAAATCCTTCGCGATGTGTTGTTGTAATAATGTTACTCTTTTACAAACAATGAAATTTATACGAACTTCTAAAATGGACTTAAGAAATGCTTGCGGTATAATACTTGTCGAAAAACATTTGCCATTCAAATACAAAGTTACACAAAAGGATTCGGTTGTAAAAAGCTCTTCGGAGAAAAACTGTTCCTAGCGTATTTAAATTATGTTCACTACTTTGTACATTAAATGCAATGAAATGCTGTTTCGTGTATACTCTCTGTTAAAAAGAATTTCCATAAAAACATTCCATTTATATATATAATCAAATTAAACCTGTTGAAATTGGTCATTTGTTTCCTCGCCGTCCTTGCTTTTTTTATCACTTAAAGTCTCTTCTTTTTCACTATTCGTTTTTTTTTCTTTTTTTTTCTTAAGGAAGATACCGCACATTCAGTCTTGCTTTATTAATGTTGCAGTGTTTTACAATTAAGTTTTCTTTCAAAATTTATTATTCATTGCAGAACAATGTAATAATTTCCACGAACCATCTGTCGACATATAAAAAGATGCGATTCAATAGCAAGATTTCAATATGATGAATACTAGAAGCGATGGGGTGATCGCCCCCTCCCCCTTTGAGCCCAATGAAGGGTCTGCAAAATGATATTAGATGTCCACAGGATAAATGAATCGAGTTTAAGATTGAGAACGGTGCGACCTGATCGGACTCGACGAAGCTGTCACTGCCCGGGTTGGGCCGGGCCAGTTTTAACTCATGAGACTAGGGCTTGGTTAGGTCTAGAGATCTGCATCGGCATGTATCAGACTGGCAAAAAAAAAATAAAAATAAATAAACAGGCCGTATGGGCCAGTCCGATAAAAAAGTTTAACGGGCCTGCCGGCGTGTTATAAAGATTTCGGCAAAAACGCTAAAAGGAGATCTATTTTCAATGAATATGGGTTTAACGACCATAAGTATAAATGTGCGTTACGAGTAGATACTAGTTTAACAACATCAATACATAAATGTAACGTGTACAGCTTAGAAATCAGCATCGGACAGTTGTTTTGTGTCTATACGGGTTTAATAATTTTTTGGCAAACTGGAGCCGGGCCAAGATCAAGTTTGCACTGTTTTTCTACATATAGTCGGGGTCAGAACTAGACTTAATTATTCGTAAGACGTGTAGGGCAGACAACATTATTTGTAAAAGGGATAAAAACTATTAACGTACTGTTAACGTACTTTTTGGAAATATACTCCTTGGTGTTTCTTAAATTCATTTCTGAACAACACGAAAGTTTGACAAATTTTCTGACTAATTTTTAACTATAAAGGCACAAAATTGACAAGCCTGCCTATTGAAGGGATTTGGAATCGAACAGCATATTTCATTTTTGGTAAATAAGATATTTGTATATACTTGTCGAGGTATAAGAGATTCTTGTCACGTGGTTTCAGATTTTTCTCCTTTTGCATGTTGTCGCTTCGAGAAATTCGATTCAAAACGCTAATTTTCACAATATTTTCATAAATATCATCAAAATTAGCGTTTTATACAGGGTGTTTCGCTACCAGACCGACAAACTTTGAGGGATGATATTAGACATGAAAACAAACATTATTAAATAGGGAACCATGGGGCGCAAACGTCTTCTGTAGGAGCTGGAGGCCATTAAAGTTTGAGGTCCAAAATTTCAAACGATGATAAAAAACGGAAAAAAGGATCGATTCGTTTGCGGTTTTCACTAAAACATTTCTTTATATCACGTTTTTCTTAGAAAAAAATTTCAAAGGTTATGTTCAAAAATTGTCGATAGAGGGCGCTTTAGACTTTAGAGTAACGAACAGTTACTTTTTACCACTATTTTGTGTATGGGGTTGAAATTATTCTAAAGTTTAGACTTTAACTTAAATTTTAAGCCCAAAATCGGAAACATTGGGATTATGTAACTAGAGAAAATTAAACTGTGAACAGAGGGGGAAATTTTAAACTTTCATAAATATTGGACAAACAAATCGATTTTGTTGCAGTTTGCGTGTAAGTCATTCCCTTGGTAATTATTTTATTCAAAATGACGTACAGCTTTGGTGCCCTCATATTTTGATAGAGGGTGCTTCCGACACATCTCTGACATTTCAGTGGCATTACTCCTGTATGTTTTACTACCAGACTATAATACTTCCAGGAAGTGTTAAGGATACACAGATGACTTGGAATCACATAGGAATGTAACGTTGGAAATGCATTTTTTGCAAGTTACGGTTAAAGGAAGCAGAAAAAAAAGTAACAGAAACAGCAGAGTAGGAACGACAGGTTAATGTGACAGAAAACTGTTTATTTAAAGGTTTTACGAGAAAAAGTGTTCAAAATTACAACCAGAAGTAGTCCGGTATGCTTGACAGCGGCATCACGTGGAATTCCTCTCTCTTTGAAAGTTTCCTGGCATCTCTGATAGTTTTCTGGCAACTAGAGAAATACCAGCTGCGAGGTCTTCAACTGATGGTACGGGAGTCTCATACACCCAATTTTCTATTTGACCCCCGAAAAAGAAGTCCTTACGTGATAGATCCGGCGATCTGGCAGGCCAATGAACCGGACTACCACGACCTATCCACCACTGTCCATATGTTACTTTGAACTGTCGGTAAACGTCATTGGTAAAATGTGGAGGAGCCCTATCGTGCTGTTCATCGTTCAAATACTTCATTCTGCTACCCTTGGAACCGGTTCGCGAATGATCATTTCAAAGTGATCTTTGCGCAGGCGCAGTACCGTTTAGCGCCATCTACCGTCGCTGTCAAACTTGCCGAACTACTTCTGGTCGTAATTTCAAACACCTTTTCTAGTAAAACCTTTAAATAAACTGGTTTCTGTGACATTAACGTGTCGCTCTTCTCGCACTAACGTGTCTCTCTGTTTCTGTTACTTTTTCTCTGCTTCCTTTAACCGTAACTTGCAAAAAATGAATTTCCAACGTTACATTTCTATGTGATTCCAAGTCATCTTTGTATCCCTAACACTTCCTGGAAGTATGATGGTCTGGTAGTAAAACACCCAGGAGTAATGCCTTTGAAATGTCAGAGATGTGTCGGAAGCGCCCTCTATCAAAATATGAAGGCACCAAAGCTGTACATCATTTTGAATAAAATAATTACCAAGTTAATGACTTACACGCAAACTGCAACAAAATCGATTTGTTTGTCCAATATTTATGAGCGTTTAAAATTTCCCCCTCTGTTCACAGTTTAATTTTCGCTAGTTACCCGATCCCAATGTTTCCGATTTTGGGCTTAAAATTTAAGTTAAAGTCTAAACTTTAGAATAATTTCAACCCCATGCACAAAATAACGGTAAAAAGTAGTTGTTCGTTACTCTAAAGTCTAAAGCGCCCTCTATCGACAATTTTTGAACGTAACCTTTAAAATTTTTTTCTTAAAAAATCGTGATATAAAGAATGATTTTAGTAGAAACCGCAAACGAATCGATACTTTTTTCCGTTTTTTATCATCGTTTGAAATTTCGGACCTTAATTATTAATGGCCCCTAACTCCTACAGAAGACGTTTGCGCCCCATGGTTTCCTATTTAATAATGTTTGTCTTCGTGTCTACTATCATCCCTCAAAGTTTGTCGGTCTGGTAGCGAAACACCCTGTATAGTGTGTTGCGCATTGTATTTGCTTGTATCAAAAAATAGACAACGCCATTCCATTACATTGTTTCTGAATAAAAACACCTCTTAAACTCATGTGTTTCCAAAAAGAAATGAAATCAGAAATGCATAAAAAATAGCTCCTCTAAATTTGAGAAAATCTTTGATAAAATGATAAAGAAGTATTTTCATAAATGTACTTTTTATTACACAGCTTCAAAAGTTATGATAATTTTAACTTCCTTTTTTTTTCTTTTATTCCAAACCATATTAATTTTTCAATGCATCTTTATTTGAATGTTGAAGGTCTAAGAACCTAAGTAATCTTTGATGTTCTTATTATGTATTGTCAGTAAAAATTTTCTATAAAATCATCTAATAAATATGAATGCAGTAATCTTTAAAAAATCTTAATTGTATGATAAAATCTGATTTTGTTTCGAAATAAAAATGCAGGCCGATTTCGGCCTGGACTATTTTTACTGATTCCTGTACGGGCCGGGCCTGGCCTAGAAATGTAAAAGTGTAAACGAGCGGGCCAGGCTCGGGCCGAATATTTTGTTTTATACTGGTCCGTTCCAAAATAACATTCATTCGGTCCGGGCCGGGGCGAGACTGGAAAATCCAGCCCGTCCAGACCTCTAGTCAAGTCTTCACTCTTTCGGAAACCGTTCCGAGTTCGGATCTTACCTTTTTTCTGCAAAACTTGACCACACTATATTTTTTCTTCCACTTCGGGCCTGGCATGGACTTCGTTCTTTTAGAGGTCTGCCCGAACCTAAATTTCCATGCCCAGGCTATAAAAGCAATTCAATTTTAACCCAACCCAAGCTCGCTAAAAAAAAAATAAATAAATAAAAGAAAAAAATCTGATTCAGTACCGAATAGCCTGATACAAAACAGATCAACAAATCCAAAATGAAACAAAATCAATCTAATATTTGAAGGAAATTGGGAAAGGTATCACATATAATTATATCAATAATTTTTATTTTTGTTTAAGTAGAAAAATGAATATATATATAATATACTCGTCAATATTCAAACATATAGTTTTTCATATAAAAAATTGTCTGATCTATTGAAAAATCCAGTCATCAACCAGTTTATACTAGATCCGAATTTGTCAAAATCCAAAAGAAGAACTGTCCCGAATCCGAAACGTTTAAAGTCAACTCGACCCATAATATATCAATCCGAACCCAAAAATTACAAATTATGTCAAATCAAGCCCTTACCTGAACACCTGAAACTGAAATGAAAGAAAATGAGTTCATGTATTTTAATAGAATTAAAAAATATGTTTTACATCTTCAACTTGAATGTTATAAACGCCATAAAACCCCATTCAACCGACCAATCAATCAACCTGAGTGCTACTCTCAGAAGTGAAATTTTATCCAGAACAGAACCGAATTAGAAAAAATGTAGGTCAAACTGACCCAAATCCGACCCACAGCAAAAATGTCAAGCCGATTCGAACACGACTCATTGCAAAATTTAGAAATAATCTCCACCAGCAATGAAAAACATCATCTCCTGCCCGAACCTCCAAATCTTGAAATCGCTCCCCCTTGAGGATTCTCGTGTTCCCCCCTTGAATCAGAAAAGAGTGTTCCTCTTAGAATTGCACTTAAAATAACTTCATTTTTCAAATATTCGACAAAAAAAAATTATTTGACCCCTGAGCGTATAGTATTGCCCTGCTTCCGATCCGAACCCGAAAATACCATTGGAAATCAAATCAAAACCCGACAAAAAATTTTTTTGTCAATTTAGAATCGAAATGAAAGAAAAACAATCCATGTTTTAATGGAATTATTAAATGTCCACATTTATATTTCTAATATCAATTTTATCTTTTATATAGAAAATAAATATCTATTATATACTCATAACGGAATCAAGCAAAGAGAGATGGCTAAATTGTTGAAAAGTGTTCGTTAAATAGAGGTATCTTCTATTCGAGACATTCCATATGGATATTTTAATGTACATGTTAACACTTGCGAATAGCAGTGTGAATATGTAAATTGAAATGTAAAATCTTAAATATTCATAATTAACTATTTGGAAATGTCTTTTATGGCATCTATATACAGTCACCGCCAAAAAAATCTTGACACTTTCGATTTTTGATGTTTTGTTAAATATCTAGAAATATACACAAGGAATCATTCTGAAACTACTAGTGTGTAAACAAAATAGTACACGTCATATATTTTGACAAAGATTTTCCCCCGAAATCTAACAGGGGACCGTCAATAAATTGAGAAAGAACGAAGATCTTTTGAATCACCCTGTAAAAACTAATGAAGCAAAACAGTTTAAACTGCAGATAATGATTAAGTGGCTTATTGTGATAAGTTGTGTCGATTTTTATGAATATAGCTTGAAAACTCGTAGAGAAATTAAAGTTTTTATAAAAACGGTCCAAAATTTTTCCAAGTTTTTTGCTTATAATTTTCAGAGCTCTTCATAAAACACAATAATCTTTTCAGAAAATATGACAAACAACATTGCACATAACACCCTGTAATCAGAATTAAAAAATAATAAAAATTGTATGAAAAATGAACGGGTTTACTAAATAAATTTTTACTGCGCATGCGTCAACGCTATTAAAATTTCATTTACATATTATGTTACCTAAATGTACAAAGCAACTTTTGTGAAAGTCTCAAAAACATAGCTTGAAAACTCTGAAAATTATCATTAATAGAATATTGTCAAAATCCATTATTCCCTAAATGAAGCAAAAAGATGAGGGGCTGTATCCATATTCCATTGATTAGTACCTACACAGTATTGCACGTACTACTATATTTGGATACAACTCCTTATCTTTTTGCTTTATTTTGGAAATAACGGATTTTGACCATATTCTATTGACGATAATTTTTAGAGTTTTTAAGCTATGTTTTTTAGTTTTTCACAAAAGTTGCTCTATACATTTAACTAACATAATATGCAAATGAAATTTTAATAGCGTTGACGCATGCGCATTAAAAAATTATTTAGTAAACCCGTTCATTTTTCATACATTTTTTATTATTTTTTAATTCTGATTACAGGGTGTTATGTGCAATGTTGTTTGTCATATTTTCTGAAAATACTATTGTGTTTTATGAAGAGCTCTGAAAATTATAAGCAAAAAACTTGAAAAAATTTTGGACCGTTTTTATAAAAACTTTAATTTCTCTACGAATTTTTAAGCTATATTCATAAAAATCGACACAACTTATCACAATACGCCACTTAATCATTATCTGCAGTTTAAACTGTTTTGCTTCATTAGTTTTGACAGGGTGATCCAAAAGATCTTCGTTCTTTTTCAATTTATTGACGCTCCCCTGTTAGATTTCGGTGAAAAATCTTTGTCAAAATATATGACGTGTACTATTTTGTTTACACACCAGTAGTTTCAGAATGATTCCTTGTGTATATTTCTAGATATTTAACAAAACATCAAAAATCGAAAGTGTCAAGATTTTTTTGGCGGTGACTGTAGTTTTATTTTATAGTGTCTTCGATATTTTCTTTTATAATACTCCTTTAAACTATTTTCTTCCATAACGGAGAAAATATTTAGACTTTCATTTGAAATATGGGGTCGAATCGAATCCTTCTTGCGAGATTGAAAATCCACTATGAATCAGATCAGAACCCAAAATAGTGTAAATTAATTTCACCCCAAAACAACAACAGCAACAAAAAAGAATGCAGAGAGAAGCAGATAAAAAGTAGAATTCCACTCGGTCAGCAAGAAAAACGTAAAAATCCACTCGACCAGTAGCAAAAAAGTAAGAAGTCAACTTGACCTAAACCAAACCAGCGTCTATAAAATAGTACTCAACTCAACCACCCCCCCCCCCACACACACATACAAAATAGAAATCAACCAGACCCAATACCAACCAGCAGCAATTAAGAAAGAGAACCGGACCCCAACCCAACCCGTAGCGGAAAGTAGAATTGAACCTTATCCAAACACGACTCGCAAAAAAAAGTATTTAACCAGAACAATGGCAAAAAATGAAAGTAAACTGAATGGAAACCCGACCTGCAACGAAAAAAATTAGCCCCGATCCTACTCACGATGAAAAAAATTGTCCCGACACGAGCTGCAGGTACGATTGGAATCTCCAAATTTCTGAAAAGTCCCCCCCCCCTTTTTTTGAGGAGTCTCTAGATCTGCCCTTGTACCAGGACAAACAAAAACTGCAAAATCGTCTAAAAGTTTTACAATGTTATATTGAATTGTCACCCATTAAATATATACGAACTTGTAAAGTTTGTAAATATCTCGACAAATCTTGTCCACGATACTTTGTACTATGATGTTTTGGAACATGCAAAAGCCTTCTGCTCGATAGAAGCAGCATTAGTTGAACGTCGACAAAAAACTCCAAAGAAGAAACAATTCTGAAAAGTATTAGAGAGTAAAATTTGCTGAATAGCAGACTTAAAAAAAATTGCTATATTTTGCCTTACAGTTTCATTATTTTTACTTTTATACTATAACTAGCGGCCCGCCCTCGCTTTTCTTCGGGTAGAGCAAGTCGCCCAGTCCCCCGCCACTACTGACACCGCAAATTGTTTCTACCACTTCATCTCATTAAATTCAACTATTAAAAACATTACCCTCATTTTAGGTAGTCGGATAAAAAATAGCTTATATGTTAATCTATGACATAGATACCTCCATACAAAATTTCATAAAAATCGATCCATCCGTTCTTGAGTTATAAATGGTGTAACTAACACGATTTTGCTTTATGTATATATATTATCCGCCCCGACTTCTCACGGATATTTAAGAAAAATTTCAAGTTATAAATTTTTACACACACACTCATAACCTAATAATTAAAATGCCGTCTCTGACATTGACTCCCCTCCCGTGCCCCAGTGACGCCTACATCACACATTATGATGCAGCCTAGTCGAGCGGGGTAAACGGCAACCATTAAATCAGTCTTGATTTTGAAGTAATTTATTTTGATAAGAATCAATACCAAAGTAACAATAAAGAGCTTTTACAGAAACGGCATTTTAATTATTTTTTTAAATAAAAAACACTTATTGTGACATAACTATAACAGTTAGACATATGCTGTTACGACATTTTTTGTAGATAATTACATGTTAACAAAGTCGTAGTACATTATTTTGTTCTATAATCAATAGTATTCGCAACGCACGCGATGTAAAGATTTTTTAAGTTCATTTTCTACACTTTGGGTTACAATATTGGCATTTTAATAAGGATCCCTAATTTTTTTGAAAATATAATATAGCCTATGTTCACCGGAAATAGTGTAGCTTTCATACGGTGAAAGAATTTTTCAAATCCGTCAAGTAGTTTCGGAGCCTATTCAATTCAATTCAAACAAACAAACTAACAAATCTTTCCTTTTTATAATTTTATTAGGATGAGCGGAGCGAATCCTCTACTAGGCCACTCAAATTACATTTTGTCGTACACTTTACAAAAAAACTATTCAATATTTTAACTTCAAATTAAACACAAAAATAAATTATGATCTGTAGATTTGCACAATATAATTTTTTTTACAGTAAAACGTTAAAAAAGTTATTATTTTAATTAATTTATTTTACATGCATTTCCAATGCAGACGCATTTTTGCAAATAAATAAAAAATGAAACGTGTATATTTTCAGAAAAAACTATAAATCATGGAGTAAGTAAATATAGATAGAATCATGATTAATTTAGTAAATAAAATATGTTTTCATCATTCCGCAAAATCGTTTGCACACATGACACTTAAACATTTAAAAAAATTGTATTATGGATTTTTTTTTTCGGTAAAGTGGCAATAAAAGAATTGTAAACAAATAAAATTAATTTTTAAATTTGTTATATAAATGAAAAATTAAAAGAACTGCTTAAAGTTGTTGCCTCGATTCAAGCTCTTTATAAATGTACTAAAGCAAAGTTGGCCGATTCAGAAACGACAAATGGACTTTAATCATTTCTTACTTTATCATTTGGATTTAAAGTAATGTTACGTTCTTATTTGTGGACCGAAAAAGGTTTAGTGAACGGTACTTTAGACTTTGTTGCCTGTATTAAGAAAATTAGAAGCCACCAGACCAGATATCGCGAATAATCATCGATAAATTTGAATACTACAGTAATTTAACTTATAAGAATTGGTGCGTACCAATTCCCCCAATAATTAAATCCTGGAAAAATGGAAGCATAAATTTTTCAAGAAAACAATTTCCTTTGCAATCAGTTTTTGCAGTTACAATTCATAAATCCCAAGGTTTGACATTAGATAAAGCAGTAGTAGATATTGGGGATAAAGAGACACTAGTTTGCTTAACGCACGTAGCGTTGTCGAGAGTGAAAAACCTTCAAGGTTTAGCATTTAATAGAAAATTTCCTTACGAGAGATTCTACAATATCAAAAATTTTCATATGCTGGTATGCAGAAAAAAAGAAGAAATTAGAATAAAAAAAATTTAATTTAATAGTTCTTAGTATCAACAAGAGGAGATTTCAAATGTTTTAAAAAAATATTTTGAAGAAATAACCTTCTTTGAATGTATTATTCTAAGATTGCTATCAAAGATTATTTGATGTGAATTACAAAGATTGAAAACCTATCTATCTCAAATCATTTGAGATAACACCAGAGGCTATTGGAAAATGTAAAAACATGTTTAAAACTTTTAGTTAAAAGTAAAAAAAATATTTTGTAAAATTTTGCTTCGAAAATATTTTTATTTATACCAGTCTTATATCATAGGTAAAAAATTCCGAGGAAATTCTTAATTGTTTGGCTGAATTTATGTTTCTAAAATTTAAATACGCCAAAACATAAGATAAAGTTTTTGCTTAATAAAGATGCAAAAATAATATAAAATAATAACGTTATTTTCAAATATTTATCTTATGAAATAATGCTTCGCGAATCTAAACAAAGCACGGCTTTTGCTAGTATTAAATTAAATAAGTAATATTTATCCCTAGGCTTATTGAAAAAGTCCGCATTTGAAATTGTAGAAAACGTTACAATTTTAAATATTTGACTGCTGCTCCTAAAAGAAAAATCCTCCCTCGCCATATTTAATGCTCACTACTCTTTAAAATATTTACTATCTGTTACAAATTTTTTGAAAACTCCAAAACAATCGTTTCGTGATTTGTTTTTAACTTTAATTAATTTGCGTTTAAGCATTTCTTTTCCTTTTTTTAGTAATTTCTAAATAGTTTTAAAAATTAAAAAACACGGTTTTATATCAGGTTGGGCTAAAAAGTTTAAAATGTTTTTTTTTTTTTTTTTTTTTTTTGGGGGGGGGGGTTAGCAGGTGGTTGCATAGTTACGATTTTCATATGTGTTTCAGTGATTGTCATGCGTCTAGTGGGTCAGGTAACCTTTATTTTCTCAAATTGCTTTTGATTCGTTTATCCGGAGTTTTATTTTTATCCTTTTAAGCGGCGACTATAGCCTATGTTCACCGGAAATAGTGTAGCTTTCCAACGGCGAAAGAATTTTTCAAATCCGTCAAGTAGTTTCGGAGCCTATTCAATGCAAACAAACAAACAATCAAATCTTTCCTCTTTATAATATTAGTATAGATAAATACTGATAAATATTTGCAATTCGTTGTCTTTGCAAATATACCTTTATGTTATATTAAAATAAAATGTATTACGCAGGATAAATTCCCCGTTTTTAACGACTGTTAAAAGTGTATCGTTTTCCTCAAAAGTAATAAATATTAAAAAATATTTCTTTAAAGTTTGAAACAAGTTGATCAACAATTTTAAAATTACCAATCTTTAAAACTTTCTAACTTTAATTTCTGCTTATTTTTGATAAAACTGTTTTTCGAACTGAAAATGCTTATTTTTTTTACTGTTTTACTTAATAATACTGGACTGAAATTGGGCTGCCTGGTATCGTATAGTACCAAAAACAAACACAGGGAAGGGAAAACTGCGCCCGGGGCAAAGTTTAAATTTGGCGCCCCCTTTCCCAACTTTTTCTTGTAACAGCCCAAGAATGATGTTGATAGTATAAATGTGGCGCCACCCCCCTCTTTCGGACAGCGCGGTGTTGAATAAGCCTCCTCAAATTGTACTCCTTGCAGCGCCGTGCGAAAAAGAGGGGGACGAAGGGGGTAGTTGCCCCGGGTGCGAAATTTAGGGGGCGCCAAATTTTTACTACTAACGTAATTTTTAGTTTGTCACAAGAAAAAGTTCAGGGAATGGGGCGCCAAACTGAACTTTACTCCGGGCGCAGTTTTCTCTTTGCACACCCCTGCCCCCCCCCCCCCTGTTTCATGTATTTTGCAAGCTGTATAAGGAAATTTATAAATTCCAAATATAGCTCCTTGTCCTTTTAATGCTAACTATGTATTTCACAAAAGTTCCAATTATATTTTAAAATTATCAGAATTTCCTTTTTGCTAAAAAGGAGCTTACTGTAATTTGTATCAAATCTACCTTGTTTTGTATGGACTTGAAAAAAATATATATATACAAAGAAATGTATAATTTTCTTTCTTGGAAGTTAGTTATAACTTAAAAATAGCGTTAGTTTTATAAAAACAAAAAATTAGAAGTCGTTGATTTTTTCCAAGACTATTTTAGTTAAAATTTATCAATAATTGTAGAAAAAATAAATCCAAACTTTGAAATAAGGGAGGTTATTTTAACACGTTACAGTAAACCAATAACAGAAAGAAAATACAAGGAAAGGAAACAAGTAACTTTCATTTGCTAAAATGGATTCGTGTTAACCAATCAAATTTTCAAAAGGGTAGGAGAGGCGGAGACTGGTTGAGGTGGAGCGCATATAATTAAAACGCTTTTTTTCTACCATTTCTGATCAAAATCTTTCCAAATTTTGCTCAGCCTAATTGCAGTAGAAATATGGAAAGCATATCATCGGAAAGCTTAAACACTAATATTCCGTGAAGCGTTTTTAATTTTTTCTGAATTTTGCTGAAATAGATTTTATACGAGTAAAAAGGGCACAACACCTCGAATTTCACTGAATCCAAAATTTAGAGGGTCCTCAGAATTAAACTACAACGAAAATCAGAAAAGTACAAACTAGCCCGGTAATAGAATGTCCTCAGCTATCCTGTGAAAAAAAAATCGTTTAAAAATATTGAAAATTGAGCGAGATATTAGAAAAGATTGCTCCCATAGACTTACCATTAGCGGTCGGCTTTTACCGCGTGACTAGTGTGTGCTCTTAAACCCTTAACTGGTTTTCCCGAACGTGTTGATTCTCTGCTCACGCACAAAGTGAATATCATTAATCATGGTCCTCTTTTTATATAAAAATCATACTCGACTCAGTTTTTTTCAAAAGTTTTGTTTACAATATGAGCAATACATGCTATGAGGGATAATAGCATGCATGATCACAGAGACGTCACTGTAAGTCCCTTTGGTCACATCACATCTGTGACCAAAATGCCACCACTCAGTGACGTCACATTGTGATTGAGATGTGACTCTCTTAAAAATCTTTAGAAATTTATAAATATCCTTTAAAACATGTTAATTACTTTAAAAAACATGTTTTTGGCAATTTAAATATCATCGCTTTTGTGACAGTTTTGTCACAATGTCAATGTCAAATTAGTCACAAATGACATTTCTCACAAATTTGTCACATTGTGACCACTTTGTGAAACGTCACAACCCGTAAAGCATGGTGAGGTCACTGCAACGTCGTTGTGAAGTCACATTGTGACTTTGTGACCATCGATCGTCGATGTGACGTCACGTGACGTCGATGTGAAGTCATGGTGACTAAAATGTGAAGTCGTTATGGCCGTTTTAGAGCTCTTTTGTGACGTTTCACAAAGTGGTCACAATGTGACAAATTTGTGAAAAATGTGTCATTTGTGACTAATTTGACATAAATATTGTGACGAAACTGTGACAAAAGAGACGATATTTAAATTGCCAAAAACATGTTTTTTAAAGTAATTAACATGTTTTAAAGGATATTTATAAATTTCTAAAGATTTTTAAGAAAGTTACATCTCAGTCACAATGTGACGTCACTGAGAGGTGGCATTTTGGTCACAGATGTGATGTGACCAAAGTGATTCACAGTGACGTCACTGTGACGTCACTGTGACCATGCATGCTATTAGGGAAAAGAGCTCTAAACGGCCATAACGACTTCACATTTTAGTCACTGTGACTTCACATCGACGTCACGTGACGTCACATCGACAATCGATGGTCACAAAGTCACAATGTGACTTCACAACGACGTTGCAGTGACGTCACCATACTTTACGGGTAGGAATGAAATTTTAAATGTCAATAACTTTAAATGACTTCATTTTAGAAGATGTCTCTTACTTCAAAAATTAATTTTATTTTAAAGATCTTCCTAAAAATTAACTTTTACACTGTTTTATTCGAAAAAATAATCTCGAAAAAAAAAATCTGATTGGCATATTAAACTTGAAGTGATAGTACCTAAAATGATTTTCGCCACTATAATGTAGATACAGTAAAACCCCTAAATAACGGACACCTTGGGAGCGCAGAAATTGTCCGCTATTCGGAGGTGTCCGCTATTGGGAAAACCTCAGAGATAGAAAAATTGCTAATGAATGCTTAATGTTTCATTAGTCGATTTAAAAATGTCCTAAAACCTCTATTATATGATTAAATCAGAAATTAGAATAATTTTTAAAGCAATAAAACCGAAATAAAATTGTGCTTATCTTTATACTTCGCTTATTACATTCTTACAAAAAAAAAAAAAAAAATGTCAAAAAAGTATGCTTTTACTTGCGATTACATGTAATTTGTTTTTCAATGTGAAGTTTTAACTTTGTCATTAGTTTTAATCATTTTAAATCATCTTTTTCTAAAAGAAAAAAAAATGTATAATTGTTTAATTGTATTTTTTTTTTGCTTCTTAAAAGCATACAATCTCCAATCATCCGAGGGTGTGTGTGTGTGTGTGGGGGGGGGGGGGGTATGTAGGGGATAAATGTAGGGGGGGAGGGGATTTTTTTCCAGCTCATCCCCACAGTTAACTGTGATCACAAAATTTGTGATACATTGCTCTGATAAATTTAGAGGATTTGTATTTTTTTTCCTCGTTAAAAAATATTTTTTTATTCTTTTTTGCCAAAATTACTGTCCGCTATTCGGAATGTCCGTTATTCAGAGGTTAAACATACAAAAATTAAAGTTTTGGGAGTGGGGATTTGAAAACTGTCCGTTAAATAGAGGTGTCCGCTATTCGGGAGTGTCCGTTATGGAGGTTTTACTGTATTACACGATCGTTGGCGGGTTTATCGCAGTTTGTCATAATTTGTTAATTAACAGTTTTTTTGCTTATTATGAAAAGTTTTTTTTTAAAAACTGAATTTTACATAAGCACGTAGATTAAGTAATTACCTTTCCGAAAATGCACGTTATATGTTTTTCTGACCCTTATTTAAGTCTGTACCTTAATTGAAATAAAATAATGTTTGATGAAGAAAAAATCGATCACTTTTAGTGCTTCGACGGTTTAAAAAAAAAAAAACCCGTATCTCTGTTTATAATTATTTTATAAAGATAAGGTTGATCTCAAATTGAAGCTTTTCTTCATTAAATTCTTCTAGTTTTCCTTTTATTTTTCTGTGATACTTCATTTTTAAAGTATCTGGAATTTTAAAATGCCATGTTTGGACGATTTAACATGAAGAAGTTGTCGCGAGTACAATAAGCAGTTATGCGGTCTTGGCGTTTGTTCGTTTGGCGGAAATATTATTTTTTTATAACTTGGTTTAGGAGAGCGACCGCTCTGCTTGATTTATCACCTTGCCAAATTCACTTGAAAGTTAATTCCATTTTGTGACAGACATGACTGAGAGAACTTTTTTCTTCATCTTTAAGTACTAAATATTAATTGATAGTTAAAAAATTGCATGCGGTGATGTAAATATAGGCCTTATGCTATAAAAAAAACACTAAAATTTTAATTCAAGGAAAAACTTTATTTAATTGAGGGTTAAAATCTGCCGTGACAGACATGACAAAATTTAGACATAGATTTTGACTAGACACATATTATTATCATTTGCTCTTAATTGGCATGCATACCAAGACCAGAATTTTTTAGGAAACAAAATAAGACTTGGATATGTGAAGCAGAAAGAAAAATATTGAAAAATTTGTAAATAGAAAAATATAAAAAAATATTTATCAACGTGACAGACATGACAAAGTTTTGTGACAGACATGA
Organism: Maratus speculifer; assembly: GCA_964019185.1. NCBI lineage: Eukaryota > Metazoa > Arthropoda > Arachnida > Araneae > Salticidae > Maratus > Maratus speculifer. Next base: position 13,262,317 of record OZ025296.1, on the reverse strand, counting down.
CACGTGTACAATTTTCTATGAATTTAAGTATTTTTTTCTTAAATATTACTTTCTTTACTTTTATCACAACTTGGAGATTACAATATGATATAACGGTATATTATGTTAAAAAAATCTCAAAAAAGAAATATTTAAAATTTATAAAATCCCTTGGAAGTTTTCACTGAAATGAGTTTGTACCAGAAATTTTCTATTTGGCAGATTTTCTTTTAAATAGTAGAAAACTTTAGATTGTGTGCGTTTCACATCAAGAAATACCATAGCCATTAATTCCAAGTTAAATAATAATAACTTTCAAATCACAAGATTAAAGCAAAACTGTTTGAAAAAATAATTGTGACAGATAATATATCTGAAACAAAGAAATTGGTATCAACATAATTATCTGGTAACTATTACATGCATTCTACATTTAAGCATTTTGTTGAGTTGAGTTGTAAAGAAATATTATTGGCATCAGCACTAAGTTAAACAAGTTGGAAATTGCACGTGAAGCGTGGCAAATGAGGTGCGTTCGTACGATAACGAAGTTTTAAAATTATTACTCTCATATATCAATCTCATAAAATTGTAAATAGTGAATTACAATTAAAACGCTCATCAAACAATGTTCTTTCTATACCATTATGTAATGGAATACCTTTTTGTGGCCTTGTAAATCAATAACAAATGTTCTTTGCACCACAAATTATGTAAAATTTATATTACAATATGTACTTTATAGTTTCAAATAAGTTTTATTAAGTTCGAATGAGTGTAACACCATTAAAACGCATTTGAAACATTTTTCCCCATTGACCGTAATGTAACGGAATACTTTTAATTGTCCCTGTAAGTGATCTATGCATCCGATTTTCATAAAATTTGAAATAACTCAACAAAATTATATAATAATTATGTATTTTAAATTTCAAATGATTAAAATGCATTTGAAACTTTTTCCCCCATTGACAGTAATGTAATGGAATACTTTTGATTGCCCCTGTAATTGATCTATGCATCCGATTTTCATAAAATTTGAAATGACTCGACAAAATAATGTAATATTTATGTATTTTAAATTTCAAACGATTCGGTTGGGTAGTTTTTGCGTTGTTATATGCGGATAGACAGACGGACGGACAGACAGACGGACTGAACGACCACTATAGGTGCTACTTATTTACATAATTACAAACGTACCTAAAAATTACAAAAATAACTTTCTACGAAAGAGATTAAGGTAAAGTTGATTGAAAAACTAATTGTGACAGACATGACTTGCGTGACAGACATGACAAATGTGACAGACATGACAAAATGTAATGCTTTATATTTCACTCAAATTTTAATTTTATCTTTCAATTTTTTTTATGAATTGTTCCTTTTGACATATAAAAAGAGAAAATAAAGTGTTAATAATTTTTATCAAGTAGATTTTCTTGAAAATAAAAAAATCGCATTTTCTATGACAGACATGACATGAAGACTAATATAAAGTTTGGGGGCAATAGCAAAATAATTAAAATGTTTCAGGTGAAAATTTTGGTGTTTTTAAACATACTGTTAGCCATTTTTTTAAAAGATATATATTTTTAAAAAATCTATGAAATATTTAAATGCTTCAAGAGACATTAAACTAGAGATAAAAATAGCAGATTTTTGATTTCAAAGTTAGTCTTGAAAATAATTAACTATAAAAATTTATTTTTACAATTATCTTATTATATCTTGTTATTTTCATGAAATTTGACTTATTTTCTATCAATTGGAACAAAAAAAAATACTAATTTAGTTCAAATTTAAAAAATGATGTCCATGTCGCATTTTCATGGAATTCACCAGATGCGATAGTTTTTTCGTAAAATGTACCATAAGAATACACAGGTTGTAAAATAAAGTAAGGTTTCGCTTCTCCTAATAATGACAGGCCTTTTCTTGTGTAACATTTCATGATTGGATAGAACACAGAGTACTATTAGCAAATTGTGGTAGATTGTTTTAAATAATTTTAAATCATGGAATCAATGATAAGAAATTCAAAATAAATAAAACCAGAACTACTTATCAGTAGTATTTTTGTTTTATGCATTAATAAAATATCGATTCTCATATTGGATTTTTAAAAAATAAGGTACGCAGCAAAATATTTATTTTTTGTTAAAAATTAAATGTTTCATATAATTTACTACTAAAAAATTGTACAAATTCCTGAAAATTTGCACTTTCACTCTGTATGATTTCGATTACTATTTTATACTATTCATACTTTATCGATGAAGTATCAGAATAAACAATTTTATAACCATTAAAGCTTCGCAAATACTTTTTTCAAATCTAATAATCTCTATGTCTTTAATTCTATAAAAGATGATTTTGTTAAATCTTTCATGGGTGCCTTTTGCATTCTGCAAACGGTTAATTTAATTGCCCAAACAGCGAAATAGCACCAATAAGTTTTTAGTACAGTTTCGATCTCATAATATACGTGAAGAAAAACTTTTGTTATTTTCAAATAAATTTGTTCGTAAATTGTGGTGTTGATTAAACATTTGAACAATTTTTGGGCAAAAATATCCTATCCTTGAAAGAGTTAAAATGCTATCCAATTGCATTATTTCAAAGATAAAAGTTTTTTTTTAGCATCAACTGCAATCACTCTTTTTACAAATGCATTTTTATGTTGACTCCGATTCTATTATACTATTTTGTATAAATACAAATAAGCGCCTCAAACGCATACATGCTTATAATTAACGCACTACCGGCCGAGCCATTTCGCGAAAAACCGCCGAAAAAGTGAAGCTGGATTCAGCTTCAAGCCCTGAACCATTTCTTTGGACCACGTGTGAGTCCATGTGACGCAAACCCTGCCCGAATTAGCATTGATTAAGCTGCTTTCTGTTCTGTGCACATGTTTGCACACGTGGCCATTGTTTTGGTTCAGGGTTTGCACGATGGGTCAGGTTAACTTGGGCAAAGTATCAGAGTCCTCTGGCGGCAGACTTCATACATTAATCTCAAATAGACAGGCATATAGATCTAGTGGACCATGCTTATAACCATAAGAAACGTGGAAATAAATAAATTTAAAAAAAAAAAATCACTTCTTTTCTTTTCTTGAAAATAGTAAGTAAAATATTCACCGAACGGTTATGTTTTATCATGGACTAAACTTATGAAAAATGTGTCTAATCTTTTTTAAAGACAGAAAACTACGCAATTTTTTTTTTTTTTTATAATTAAGCTTTATAAGGTTTTCATATTTAACTTTGTAAAAGAGCATTTTGTTGAAATGCTTTGAAATAGCATGGCATCAAATAATCAGCATCTAATCAACCACTTCAACTCTTTTTATCCAAATATATTATTAATTTGACTCTAATATTTTGTTCTATCTTATCGTATTTATATACTAGCAATTCGACATTTACTAATAAAGGAAAACACAAGAAAATAAATGAAAAGGGAATTAATTTTCTTGTCAAGGAAGTGGTAACTAAAATATTTGCATTACTGTTGTGTTTTGACATAGACCAAACTTATCAGAGATCGAATCAGTATATTAAATGAGAGATATTATTGATTATCTTTACAACATATAATTCCAATTTATCTCAATAATAAGATACATTATGGAAAATAAAGATGAACCCCTTCAGGCGCAAAACATTTTCAATTCTAAAGTGTTAAAATAAATGAATGACAGTAGAATTTATCAACAAATTTATTTGAAAACAAATTGGAAATTGCAAATCAAGGGTAGCAAATGAGATGTGTTCCTAATATAAAGAAGTTTTAAAAATATTCAGATCTTGGTAAAATCGCATGCAGTACTTCGGATATAGTAGAGTATGCGAAATTTTTTGTGTATCCCTGTATATACTATTTACTTTCTATTATACAGGAAGTAAACTGTAGTAAACCTCAGCAACATATATCAGTCTCATAAAATGTGAAACTATTTAATATGATTAAAACGCGTCCCAAACATTGTGTTCACCTACACCATTACCTAATGAAGTACTTTTGTGTAGCCCTGTAAATTAATTACAAATATTCTTTGCGCCGCAGATTGTACTGAATCCAAATTTATACTCAAATCCAAAGGAGCTACTTTCTGATACATTTCTGAATCCTTTTTTTTTTTTCGAAACGCATAAGATTAACAGGTATTTTATTCAAAAACTATGCAATCGAATGGCGTTACCCATTTTTTGATGCAAGCAATTTAAGAAAATACTGTCAATGTTAGCATTTTGAATAGAATTTCCGGAAACGACAGCATGGAAAGGGAGAAAATCTGCAACCATTTGACAAGAATCTTTTATGTCTCAACAAGGCTATACAAGTATCCTATTTACAGAAAATGGAAAACGGTATTTGGTTCCAAATCCATTCAATAGTCAGGCTTGTCAATTTTATATCTTTACATTTAAATGTTAGTCAGAAAGTGGGCCAAATTTTGCGTTGTTGAGAGTAAATTTAAGAATAACCAAGAAGTATATATTCGAAGATTACGTTAACATAAGTTCTTTATTGCTATTAACAGTAGAACGCTAGGAAATTTTATGCAAGTTTTATAAAATATATTTTAAACCAGAAAATTAATTTAAAATTATTTAGTTTATGTGTTTAACTCATTTCATTACAACTGATATACAATTTATTTCTTGAGGATTTTTCTGGTTCGAATCGACAGTTAGTCCAAAGATCGGTGTCGTATTGATACCTTCCTGGCGTTCTAGTGTTAATAATTTCACAAATCATGTTGTCTGTTCTACACATCTTAAGACTAGTTCCAGCCTGGCTTGTCTATATGTGGAATACAAGCTTGATCTCGGTCCGGCACGAATCTGCTAAAATAATATTAAGTCCGGGTTACACACAATGTAACTGTCCAATGCCGATCTCTACACTGTACAAGATACATTTCTGTATTGAAGCTATCAAACTAGTATCGGCTCAAGATGCAAATTTATACCTATTCTCGTTAAAGCCATATTCATTGAAAATAGCTCATATTTTACCGTTTATGATGAAACCTTTATAAAGGACCGGTAGGCGCCCAAAAATTTTTTAACGGCCCGATCGACCCGTTTATAAAATTATTCTAAATCTGTCGGCCCGGCCAGGCCAGGGCCCGTGCAGACCTCTAATATAAGTTGTAGTTGTGAGGGAAGACATTAATGAAGAGCAAGGTCCAGGGGTGCTCGACAATCTTAATCTTCCTAAACTTCCTATTTTTCATTACCGATGAACAAGGTTATACTTCTTTTTGTTTCCTTTTAACCCTTTGCAGTCGAGAGATGATTCTCACTGATCACTAGTGCACCACCCCCTGAAGACTTGGCCTGAGCGCCAAGACAAAATGGCGGCTGTCGAAGGTCGATTTATTTTTAATGTACGTAAAGTTCCTTAATTTAGACACCAGTATTTTATAAAAGATTTATTTCATTTGTATAATCTCAAAAAACGAAAGTGGAAAAACTGTTAAATATTCTAGGGGCTGTGCATACGCTGAATAAAATCCACCTTCGATATCCGCCATGTTTGTGTGAGCGCGTAAGCCTTGACTTCAGGGGGAGGTGACTAGTGTCTCGCGTTAATGGGTGCTTCAAATGCTTATACGTATTTTAAACCAGTTTTCTCCACTTTTCTTTCTTTCTAACCAATGACCAGGCCCCTACCTGCCGAGTTACCTCATCTTAACGGGTTAGACATATATATATCTATGTGTTTCTTCACCTTATCTAATGGCCGACTAATCTGTGATAAAAGATGTCGAAATAAACTGTAAAATATGTGTGATGTTCACAGCATTTGGTATCCCATTTTACGAAGGACACCTCACAACACTAGTGGCCAATGACTCATATCTCGAGTGCAAAGGGTCAATAGTCCTGTAACGTTAGGTTATTCATTCATTCTCGCCTTGCGTATTGAAGTTCTTAAAAAATGAGTTTCGCTCATGTCTTCAGTAGTTGCGCGCATTGATTGCTTAAATCATACATTTGGTTTTGGATGAATAAAGAAGATAATTTGATATCCAGAAATAGTTATATTTAGACAAAGTGAAAATTCTGAAAAAGGTAGCTTTTGTAGGTGCCGTAATTTTTATACAAAATATATAGTTTTGTTAGATTTTGATCAAGAATTTTTTAATTAATATATTTTTTATGTTTAAAATTATTTTTAGAAGTATAAATTATTAATCAATTCAAGATAAAATCTTTATTAATTTTTAGTTATAATAAAAAACAAGTTGGAAATGGCACGTGAAGCGTAGCAAATTAGGTGCGTTCGTACGATAACGAAGTTTTAAAAATATTACTTTCATATATCAATCTCATAAAATTGTAAATAGTGAATTACAATTAAAACACTCATCAAACATTGTTCTCCCTATACCATTATGTAATGGAATACTTTTGTGTGGCCTTGTAAATCAATAACAAATGTTCTTTGCAACACAAATTATATAAGATGTATATTATAATATGTACTTTATAGTTGCATATAAATTTTATTAAGTTCGCATGAGTGTAACACGATTAAAATGCATTTGAAACATTTTTTCCCATTGACCGTAATGTAACGGAATACTTTTGATTGTCCCTGTAATTGATCTATGCATCCGATTTTCATAAAATTTGAAAATACTCGACAAAATTATGTAATAATTATGTATTTTAAATTTCAAACATATAGAATATATTTGAAACTTTTCCCCATTGACCATAATGTAATTGAATACTTTTGATTGCCCCTGTAATTGATCTATGCACACGATTATCAAAAAATTTGAAATAACTCGACAGAATTATGTAATAATTGCGTATTTTAAATTTCAAACGATTAAAATGCATTTGAAATTTTTTTCCCATTGACCGTAATGTAATGGAATACTTTTGATTGCCCTTGTAATTGATCTATGCATCCGAGTTTCATAAAATTTGAAATGACTCGACAAAATTATGTAATAATTACGTATTTTAAATTTCAAACGATTCGGTTGGGTAGTTTTTGAGTTGTTATATGCGGACGGAGAGACGGACGGACTGAACGACCATTATAGGTGCTACGTATTATATAATTACGAACGCACCTAAAAAGAAAGTATGTAAAACTTGGCTATTATGTTATCATTAATTTTTTTTTATGCTATTATGATCAGTTTCTACTGGCATTTTTCAAAATATTAGTCAACTGCTTACGTTTATAACAGGCGAATGTTTCAATTTTTCAATGCAACTCATTGTTTGTTTGTTTTTTATAAAATTGTTTCCTGGAGAATAGCCTACATTAAAATTAATTAGGAAAAAGTTGGACAATATTGAAAGAATTTGGATTCAAGTTATGAATTTAAGCATATTAGCTCTACACTGGATTTCAAAATAATATGAACACCTAGTTTTTCAAGCATAAAAAAGAAGAAAACGTTACAAAATAAATCGAAGCCTAATCAATACTAGAAATAAAACAAATTGTATTATTTTATAACAAAATGTAACTGAAACAGCGGTTTATACATAAAATATACTGAATTTTTCCATTTTGAGGTGTTTCATAGTGATATGAACATTGCCCAAAACATATAGATTAATAGCCAGTGTATGCACCAGATCTTTTAATTAATATAAAAACACGATCAGGCATGGAGTGAATCAAACTTTTAAATAAATTGTGATCGTTTTCATTTCAGTGGAAGATGACAATAGCTTTTAATTTGGAAATTTAGGCATATAGTTTTTCATTTGCATTAAACAGCTGTATCCAGTAGGCTAAATACATTTTCCATTGGATTTAAATAAGGAGAAACAGATGGCCATCCAACATGTACATCGTTATTAAAAAACCATTCTTAAGTGCTGTTTGCAGTGTGGAAGGATGCATTGTCTTGTTGGAACATCAAAAGAGTATTGCCAATTTCTTAAGCAAACGGCAGCAAGTTTTCTGCTAGTAAATCTTTGTAGGTTAATGCACTCATGCTACCAGAGAGAAATGCAACGTTGATCTTACCATAAAATCGAAACTGAATCCAAACCAGTAGAGAACCTTCACTCTGCTGCTGTTTTAAAAACGTTTCTGGTTTCTAGCGTAGACTATGCTAATAATAATAAAAAAACTTTGACCATCCAAATTGATTTTTTTTTTAGTCAGAAAATGCTACTCTTTCATATTGTAACTTACAGGACATGTGATCTTTTGCCCAATTCAGGCAATTCTGCAGATACATTTTAGCCATACGTGGTTGGGGCTTCCTTTTCTTGTACCTCATCATCCTACGCTCTTGACTACTCTGGACAAAGTTCTTTTTGACACTGCTGTCGGTGGATCTCTTCAAAGTTTTCCCATTGTTCATTCTTTCATAATTGCTCTCTTTAGCTCACAGGCTATCAAAGCCCGAGAACTTATGTGCCCGCCCGTTCTGTATGTATGTATGTACGTGCGTACGTACGTAACGCGATAACTCATGATAAAAATATCCAATTTACATGAAATGTTGGATATAGGCTTATTATGATAAGACGCTTCTCTGATTAGTTTTGAGAGTTCATTCGATAAGTATAAGAAGGGGAACGGGGGCTATTGCCCTTCCTCTTAATTTATATAAATGGGTTTTTCATGCAGAATTAGTAGATTTCTTTCAAATCGTAAATGTAGGATCATTCTAATAAGGTTCCTCTGTGATTAGTATTGGGTATTCATTGGATAAATTTAAAAAGGGGGGAATGGGGGAGGTAATCCCCCGTCTTAATTTAGGTTTTTCACGTAAAATTTATCGATTTGTTTCAAATTTTGCATTTTGGTTTATTTTGAATTCCGCGTTCCTGATTTGTTTTTGGAATTCACCGGATAAGTATAAAGGACGGATAGGGGGAACTACCCCTCATAATTTAGGTAAATGATTTTTCATGCAGAATTAACCGATTTGTTTCAATTTTCGAATACAGTTCATAGTAATAAGAAGCTTCGCTCATTTGTTGTGGTGTTTTTTTTTTGTTAATTATAAAGTGGGGTACGGCCGATTATCTCCCCCTTAGGTTAGCTAATTATAGTTTTATGCAGGGTTATCCGATTTGCTTTACATTTTGGATGTAGGCTCTTTCTGATAAGTTGAATTTCTGAACAGTTTTGGAGGTTTAATGGTTAATTAGAAAGGAGGGAACGGGGGGACAATGTTTTTTAAATTACTTAAATGGGTTTTTATGCAGAATTATTCGACTTGCTTCGAATTTTAGATGAAGGTTTATTATATGATAAGGTGTATCCTTGATTAGTTTTGGGACTTCAATGATTAACCTTCCGTCTACCAGACGGGTCTATTGGACCCGACAGCAATATTTCTGGTGTCAATGGTAAAATGAGAAATTGTCGATTGACACCGGAATTTATAAAGGACTTGTCTAGATATTACGAATTCCTTAATTTAAGCTTTCATTGTAAAAGCAAAATTATATTAAAATATTACTGGTGCCGTTTGCAAGTTTGGAAATAAAATTAGGTGTTGCCGTAGATAAATGGGTGTTTTGTCTGGTAGACGGAAGGTTAAGTATAAAGAAAGGAAATGTACTTCCTTCCTTATTTCTTTTTTCGAAGGGCATTATTATACAAGGCTGTAATATACAATTAGTCGGCATAGCATGTGAGCTCTATGCCATCAGTTTAACTGGGCATCATTCTTTTTATTTACCTTTTGGACAGCTTTGGCGGATGTCCCGGAGACGTCTTTGCTCCACAATCCTCTCTTAATCGAAGAAAATTTAATTCTACACAAGGAGATCGTTTTAATTTTTCCGATAGCTCTGGCCGAAAGTTCTTATGATCCTTAAAAGTCAGAATTTTCTCTTTTTCAAAATCACTTAAAGCGCTTTTACGATCCGTACTTCTAGAACTCATTTTGCGATCACATTAGGAAATTTCCTAGTTTGTGAAGTATCTTTATATGCTAGCCATGTATGCTAGTGGCACCTGGTGCGTGTAAAATCCGTCGTGGGTGCAAAGCCCTCCAAGTTACCGGTTAATTATAACTGTGGAGGTGCCTAGTCAGGTGAAGATTTTGTCACCTAATCAAGCCCCTAAGTTACGAGATCAAAATCGAGTATCGGTTGTCGTATAGGTAGCTCGTAAGAGATCTGTGGAAGAATCAGCGTTACCACCGCATTTTCTTTTTAATCCCTTCCATTTCCAACAAAGTACGAACGAACCCAAACAGATAATTAAAAGTAACCTAGAACAGGCCAGCTGATAAAAATAATAGCGATACAGCCACAATCAGGTACATCTCAGCTTATGGCAATCAAGCGGCTTCTGCCCCGCAGTCATAGGTAAAAAACTTGTTAAGCTAGGCATATTGCCCGGCAGGTAAGGGCCTGGTCTGCGGTATAATGATAATAATTTTTATATTCGGCATAGCTGGCAATGAGCTAGCTGACGCACTGGCCAAGGAGGCCACCTCACGTCCAAACATAGATATCCCCCTTCCTGTTACCCCGTCTCATGTTCGCCACTTCCTCAAAAGAAACATTCTTTCTGACTGGCAACTCTACTGGGATGCCTCAAGCAAAGGCAGGCACACCTATTCCCTTATCCCAAAAGTCTCATACAATCTCTTAGCTTTCTCCCCTCCCACATCAGCATTCCTCTCCGGCCATGGTCCATTCAGAACATACCTAAATTATTTTAAACGCTCAGATACGGACCTCTGTGAGTGTGGGGCCATAGGGTCTCCAGACCACTACTATTTCTTCTGCACACTCACAGAGGCCTGGCACCTTAAGAACCCTTATTCCCGCCCAGATACCTGGCTCACAAATATCTTAACCCGCCCAAAACTACTCCGTCAATTGGCACAAATTTATCACTTCCTTATGGACCTGGCCAATCTTACCACTTAACCGTTCTCTCCTAAGACTGCCCGCTGTCGCGTTAGAGCCTTTGTTGAGCTTTTGGCAGTCGTAGCGCCACTTGTCGCGATGGAGCAGGTCTCCGGCGCGCATACCACTGTGTTGATGTTGTATACAGCCTGTATATTATGTATTTTTTTTTTTTTTTTTTTTTTTTTGAAGTTATTGTAATGAATCCCCACATGCCGGGGAACATTCCGGGTGGGACAAATAGGGTCTACACCGGATCCTAGCGATCTGGTGATCTTGTCCCACTTAGGCATAAATAAATAAATAAATAAATAATTTTTATATGCTAAACTAATTTCATATTTCGATTTCTACTTCTCGGAGTGACATTCAATATTCCTATGCAATTATAATTCTCGTTTAGTGATAATTTCGATCAATGTTCATATTATTTTGCACCATTTTTTTTTAGATAATTCATATCTTCAATTTAATTCAAAATTTGATATTTGTTTTACAGTTATGTGTTAGACAAAACTATTCTATTTGTCTCGAAACTCATTGTTTTCTGTTAATTATTTATGAATTTTTGCCAAGATGTCACAAAATTACTAGGTGTTCATAACATTATGAACCCAGTGTATCTCGTTGACCTATTTGTTTCAGAAGGAAGCATAATTTTAATTTTACTTATTTATTTTGACAATCAGTGATAATTTGTCTTTTTAGCTCACAGGATATCATAGCCTGAGAGCTTATGTGCCCGCCCGTTCTGTATGTATGTACGTAGGTGCGTTCGTTCGTTCGTTCGTGCGTAACGCGATAACTCATGATAAAAATATCCGATCCACTTGAAATTTTGTATATAGGTATATCCTGATAAGGCACTTCCCTGATTAGTTTTTGGAGTTTATTCGATATGTATAAGAGGGAGAACGAGGGGCTCATGCCCCTCCTCTTAATTGATATAAATCGGGTTTTCATGCAGAATTATCAGTTTTCGTTCAAAATTTAGGTATGGGATCATTCTGATGAGACGCCTCCTTGATTGGTATTAGGAGTTCATTGGATAAGTATAAATAGGGGGACGGGGGCTCTAATCCCCCTCCCCTTAATTTATATAAATGGGTTTTTATGCAGAATTATCAGATTTCGTTCAAATCTCTGAATGGTTTTGGAAGTTTAATGGTTAAGTAATAAAGAGGGGAATAACTCTTCTTAAATTATATAAATGGTTTTTTATTAAGAATTTTCCGATTTTCTCTGAATTTTGGATATAGATTTTTTATATGATAAAGCATGTCCCTGATTAGTTTAGAGGGTTCAATGATTAACTATAAAAAGGGGAAAAGGGGAGCTGTTTCTCCTTGATAAATTTGTTTATCGAACGGAATTAACCCTTGAAAATATAAGGCTGTAATGTACAATTTGTATGCGTAGCCTGTGAGCTCAATGCCATCAGTTTAACTGGGCAATATTCTTTTTATTTCTTTTACAAAACGGAAAATATTTGCAACTAAAACAATTGTGGGTCAGTGCATTTCCATTTTTCATATTATAATATTTTAAAACTAATCTATTGACAACTTTTATTTAACCGTTTGCCTGTTGTTTACGAGCAACGTGCTTTGCTAATCACGTTTCCCCGTACCACGTACGGACATCCATACTTCAAACATAATTTATTATTCTCACCAGTAAAATTTTCTTGGAAATTTTGCATCCGAGTATTTCTACCCAAATACATTTTTCTGTTTCAATTAATCAAAATTTCATTTCCATTTTTCATATTATAATATTTTAAAACTAATCTATTGACAACTTTTATTTAACCGTTTGCCTGTTGTTTACGAGCAACGTGCTTTGCTAATCACGATTTCCCCGTACCACGTACAGACATCCATACTTCAAACATAATTTATTATTCTCACCAGTAAAATTTTCTTGGAAATTTTGCATCCGAGTATTTCTACCCAAATACATTTTTCTGTTTCAATTAATCAAAAGTTTCTGTTTAGAAAAACCGGTAATAAAACATTAAAAACTTTATAAAAGACATGTAAAAAAAAAAAAAAAAAAATTATTTGAAATTTTTTTCCAAAAATATATAGATAAGTTAATTGGTTAAAAACTCTGACAATATGTCACATTTCATTACATAAGCAATGTACATTGATTAATTTCAAATGAAGTTTTGTCAAGAATTTTTCATTTCTAATAATTTCTCAAGCAACTTTTACAAATGTTTTTTTTTTTTTTTTTTTTTTTTTTTTTTTTTACGATATTTTAAGAGTTATCCACGAAAGGATGCAGTATGCTATTTAGAAAGAAAAGTAAAAATCACAAGATCGCAATTTAGAAAGAAAAGTAAAAAGACAGTGTTTGTTTCCGAAATACTAAACGTCAAAAAATTGTTGAAATGTATGTGAAAATTTATTTGTGCATTTTAATTAAGTACAGTTAATAAGACATATTTTTCTGCATTTGAATTTCTTTTTTCAAAATATTGACATTAATTTTTTTTTAAATAGAATTATTAATGTAATTTTTCTTGGCAAATTATGTTAAATGTTTTTTAATTTTGACAAATTACATTTATAAAAATATCTGATTCAATTTACATTAATTAATTTCGAGTGAAATTTTATCAATATTTTTTCTTCTTAAATAGCAATTCAAAATGTTTTAGGAGGTTTTCAAAAAAGTAATTTATCAATATCTAACAATTTTACATGAATGGATAAAGTACAAAATTTAATATAAAAGTAACAGACAAATAACATTAAAGTAAATATTCTCTGAATAACTTTAGAAATACGAAAGCAATATAACAATATTTGTTTCCAAAATAAATGTCACGAACTTTAACACAAATTCGAATAATGAATTATTTCTTTGTACTTATTAATGATTTGTAAATCAAGTTAATAAAAAGTACTTTCTCTGACGTGAAAACAATTTTGTCCGGATGATTAACATTTAATGTTTTTATCTCTAATTATACTGTCCAATTTAATTTCATAAAATATATATTATATTTTTTTCCCGCTCGCAGGTATCAAAATTTAATGTTTTAATTAAAGGAAATTCTGACAATATAATTGCACTTTATAAAAATAATGATGAAAGTTTTAAAGATTTATTTAAAATGAATGAAATATTCGACTGGCATGTGTGAGAAAATGAAATGAGTTGCGTTGTGAATTAAACACATTAATAATACATTACTTTGGAAAAATACAATTTTGAACTTGAACGCTTAAAATTAGTCTTAAAAGTGGCATTGAATGGATTATTCTCAAAAATACGTAATGAAGGCACGTGGAACACCTTAAAACAAGTAAAATGAAATAGATTTTGCGAAATATTTAACATTATGCACAAGGTGGCCATAATTACACTAATAGTACTCAGAGTGTTCTGTAGCGCGATTTACTTGTGAGAATGGTGCTAAATTTTGTAGGAAGATTAAACAAGACTGGAAACGAAGGATTCCTCGAAAAAACAGTTTAGTTTCAAAAGTCCAAAGGGCAATATGTGACGCTGTGTATTCGAAAAAGAGAGTTTCAAAAAAGAAGAATCAATACGGAAATAAAGATACCATTTATTTAGCACATCCAATTCAAGTTCGATGTGGCCGCTTTTTTTGTGGACCACACATTGCATTCTGTACATAGCATTTATAACAGCAGTGAATAACATATCTGCAGGAATCGCTCATACAGTTCGCGATATGTTATCCATCAACGTAGCCAGGTCCTGGACACTACCGTAATAGACCTTGGACTTTAGGTAACCCCCTAGCCAAAAGTCGCAGAGTATAAGACCGAGGTGGCCATGCAGTTGAAAACAGTTGCTAATGACTCTTTCTGTTGTGAATTTCTGTCGTAGCAGCTGCTGTACCCGCAAAGCAATATGTGGAGGGATTCCATCTTGCATGGAAATGATTTTCTCCAGGCACTGTCTTTGCTGATGTGCTGGAGTAATAAAGTTTTTAGCATTTGGCGATATTTGTCTCAGAACAAGTTACAAGTCCCGTCGGAGTAATGTTCTCATAGAAGAATGGACCTATGATCATATCTGCTTTGAAACCACACCAAATAGTTATCTCTGGTAATGCAAAGGAATTTTCTTGAATGTTTTTGGTGACTTGTTATTCCAAATTCGGCAGTTCTGGGTACTTATAGTTCCATTCAGATAAAAGGGCACATCGTATCCCCTAAGATTTACCACGGCCAAGCACCATCCAAGTCTATTCTAGAAAGAAAAGTGAGAGCAAAAGTCAATCGTTTATCATAGTCGGTGTGACATAACTGTTGTACACGGCTGACCTTGTACGGATAGAAGTGGATAATATTTCGTAGGATTTTCCATACCGTACAATAAGGCATATCCAGATTCCGAGCTATCCCACGACCCACGAGCGCTGGAAATGGTAACAATATTGTATGATGCTCTGTCGACAATCGCTGTTGCCACTTCTTCGATTGCATCCTGTGAAACGAGTTTTCGTCCTCTGCCTGACTGACTGTTTTCTCAAAGTTCTCAACCATTGCTTTTAAACCATTAACTGACAAAGGACCGTTACCTTAAGGGTGTATTCCGATCCAAATTGCCTTTTTTCAGATTTATTTTTAGATTCATTTTTGCTCTCAAATGCATAAACTTTCAAATTCTCTTATTTAGAAACTATACAAGGTGTCGTGATTATCAATTCCTTGATAAATGTAGAAAATGTTGCAAAAAATGCTGTCAAAAACAGCGTTTTGGACAAAATTTTCTGAAGCGGGAGATCTGCGAACGAAAAAAAGGGTCACGCTGAGAAAATAATTGCTCATAAATCAAATTTTAATTAATTCAGCGAAAAATTACTTCACACGGCATCTTCTATATCACTTCAAAAATCACCCCAGCAAGTTTCATGTTTCTACTTTTAAAAATGAGCCTGAAAATGTATCGGAAAATTTCGAGTTGTTGAAGGTGGAAAATCATTTTTTCGAATACACCCTTAACGCATTTTTTGTGAATTCTAAAAGCACGAATAGCGGCTGGCGCATTGCAATGGTTGAAGTAAAAGAATCTGACTAGTAAAGCTCGCTTGACTAAAGAAGGAGACATTATGAAAGATAACTTTCAATGAAATTGCTTCTAACAGTAGCACATTACTTTTTAAAGCCGAATAAGTTGGCACTGGACCAAAAGATGTGAAAATTGAATAAAGAACTTCTTTTTCTGCTGTTGCTTTCTTTCGGGCTCTGTACGTAAAATTGCAGATAAAGAAACTTTAGCAGAGTTTATGTAAATTTTTAGTTTTTTAACTGTATTTAGAAAATATTTACTGTCCTCGGTAAAAAACTGGGAAATCTAAAGTATGTCTGAATCTTTTTATTATTTGAATTCCACAACTTCCTTTATTTTATTCGTCTCATTATTGGTCCATGTTTAACGTCCAAAAATGGATTACTTCTGTTTTTTATTTTATTCGTTTTCTGATTGGTTCATGTTTGGTTTTCAGAAATGAAATACTTCTGTTGCCACGATGACAAAAAAAGTATTAAAAAAACTACAGAAAAATTAATAACTTAAAAACAAATTGAGATACAGCTTTCAAACAAATTTCATTTAAAAGTAAATTTTTTTCTCTAATCGACGGTGTAAAAATTGAAAATGTGTGATATTTAGAAGTTAAAAAATTTGCAGTACCGTAGATTGACAAATTTCATTTAAAATTTGTATATTATTGGAACAGGAATATTAATTTTTAATCCATGGCCTACGTAATATAGGATTTTTTTTATTGCGTAAACCACGTTTTGATCATCATAATAATGATGTTTATTAGCTTCCGATGCTATTTCTTTCAGACAAGCTAAAAAGTGTCGTGTCAAAAATTGTGGCACACTTTTACTTACCTATCATACGAAGTATAGGGTAAATCTTGCAATCGTTTTGAAAATCGAAAAAAAATTTTTTTGACGGATTTACACGTTTTTGATACTGGAGATTCCGAAAAACATATTTTTAGAAAAAAAAATTGCCGTCCGTCTGTGTGTCTGTAAACGCTCTATCTCACGAACAAATAGAGATAGAGACTTAAAATTTTGTATGTACTTAGTAAGTAAGAATAGGACGAAGCCTATTTAATATCAGTAACCTCGATTATCCAGAACTATTTTTTTTCGGACTCTCGAAAAGAAATTGACGGATTTACACGTTTCAGATACCGGAGATACCGAAAAACATATTTTTAGAAAAAAAATTGCCGTCCGTCTGTCTGTCTGTAAACGCTCTATCTCACGAACAAATGGAGATAGAGACTTAAAATTTTGTATGTACTTAGTAAGTAAGAATAGGACGAAGCCTATTTAATATCGGTAACCTTGATTATCCGAAAGTATTTTTTTCGGACTCTCGAAATTTTTTTTTGACGGATTTACACGTTTCAGATACTGGAGATTCCGAAAAACACATTTTTAGAAAAAAAAATTGCTGTCCGTCTGTCCGTCTGTCATTCTGGAAACGCTGTGTCTCATAAACAAATGGAGATAGAGACTTAAAATTTTGTATATACTTAGTAAGTAAGAATAGGACGAAGCCTATTTAATATCAGCAACCTCGATTATCCGGAGCTATTTTTTTAGGACTCTCGAAAAATTCGTTCTGATAAAATGTATATAAAAAACCTCTATCGATTTTTTCTTCTAATCGGAGGCGAAACTGAATTCTGCAATGGCAGAATCTACATTCAACTTGTATATAATTTTGTTTATTCTCCTTTAGCTAAATAAGACATCAACTCTTATGTATATACTTATGTATGTCAATGATGGATCGTCTGGGTATGCTAGTTATATGCATCATTAAAATTATTTAAATTTAGTGAAAGTACTAATTTAACAATATCCTTTCCCATTTTCTCTAATATAGAAAAGATAGATCCATCACTGCCATATATAACTGTGTATAAATTGATGTCCTATATAGCAGAAAACAATAACAATAACAAAAATTGTACATTAAGTCTACTGCCGTTACTTGACAGAAATAAATTAGAAACTTGTGTATAAGCCATTTTTTTTTCTTTTCATTTAGTGAAAAAAAAAAAAAAAGCATATGAATATGAATATCAGAAAAAAATGCTTACAGTCATTACTTATTTCTCTATGATTTCTAAACCACATTCCTTTTAACTTTTTCTTAAGCCCTTGAGGGGCGGTGATACCATAATAACATCACATAATTTTATTCGTTAATTGCTACATTGGCCCCGGAATTTTATAATGAAAATTTCACTTTTATTAAGTAAGCGAATATATGTTTTTACTTCCTTACAAATAAATTCTCTTGTAAATACTAGTGTCACTGAATTATATCAACGATACAAGTATTTTCCTCCTCAAAGCTTTAATAGAGATACATAAAAAAAAAAAAAAAATACGTATATGGGACCTCATATGATAACATTGCAATATTTTCAACACCATATAGGTGGTTTTCGCCACAGCATATTGCTTGATTTACTGAAAATGTGCAGCAGATGATTCGATCGTTTAGTTCAAATAAAGGCAGCTTGAGCAGGGGTGCCATTTTCTTAGGAATGGGTAAGGCCTATTTTGATTATGTTGTAATGTGCACTACAATGGTTGATCTAAGAAGGAGGCGATAGGGCGATCGCCCCCCCCCCCCTTGAGCCCAATAAAGGGGGTCTGCAAAACGACATTAGACGGAAAAAGGGTTGGATCTAAAATCGAGACCGACGTGGCCCGCCGTCGGGATGGGCCAACTTTAATTCATTTAACTGGGATGGGTCAGGTCTTGTCACTTTCAGAACCGGGTCGGGTCGGGTCGCGGGAACGTTAATTCCTTAGACTGTGACTGGGTCAAGTCTTCACACTTTCCGAAAAGGGTCTCACTGTTTTCTGCAGAGATGTACCGTGCCACACTGTTTTTTTCCTGAACGTGCTTGGCGTGGACTTCGTTTCTTCCTAGAAATATACACGTAACAAAATTTCCAAGCCTTGACTCCGTCCGGTATAAAAAGCTAAATTCTCGGTCTGGGATCGATTCAGTCTGTATGCAAAGGCGGATCAAAGGAGAGGAGGGGGGCGAAGGGGCGATTTCTCCTTCCCTTGGACTAATAAAGGGTGTACAAAGTGACATTATTATTATGCATCCTTACGGGAAATGATCAGGGGCGAAGCTTGAGTCCGGCACGGCTCAAACTGGATCGCGGCAATTTAAATCCCCGAGACTCGAGCTGGGTCAAGTCTCTCATTTAGAATCGGATCGTGTCCTGATTTTACTTTTTTTCTTAAGATTCGGGTGGAGCCAGGCTTCTTTTTCTTTCAGATCGAGCCTGGTCTGGATTTCATTATTCCTAGAGATTTACGTTGGCCAAAATTTCCAGATAGGGGCTCGGCCTGGAATAAAAGCTAAATATTCGGTCCCTTTCTGATCTAGATAGTATGATAAACATTACTGGCTCGATCGTAAGCTGTGACACCTCTAAATTCATTCTGACGATCCCAAGTTGAGCTGGCATCTTTCTTATTTGTTATTCGTAAAAATTATATGTATGTTGTACATTTGTTTACAGAAATCTTTAGAAATTGCATTTGGTTTGATATAAGTTACAGAGATGCATTTTTTAAAATCTATTTTTTTTCTTTGTACAACATTAAAATTATGATTTTTTTTTTGTTATTTGTTTTTTATTTTCTTCTATCCTTACAAGAAAAAAGTACTGGATTCGTGAAAATTTTCGAATTTCGGTTTTCGACGAATTTATACGTTTTAGGGGCAAAGTTCACGAAAAACATGTTATTATTATTATTTTTAAATGTAGAATTTATTTATAAGTCTAAAATTTTAGTCTTTGAAAATATAATTTTCCAAATAGTCGTTGTAATTTGTTAAATTACAATTTTTTTATTTTTTATAAACTGTTACTATTTTGAGTTTGGATTAAATTGCTAAATTCGTTAAATAAACGGTAATTTTATTTCAGTATTGATTCTTAATTTTTTGAAACTCTCTTTTTCGAATACATAGCGCCACATATTCTCCTAACGGTAACTTTTGGAACTAATTTTTTTTTCGAGGAATCCTTCGTCCTTCGTCTTCTTTAATCTTTCTACAAAATTTGGTGCCAATCTCGCAATTAGATCGCACTACAGAACACTCTGAGAACCGTATGTTTAATTAGGCCACCTTGTATTTTACTTTAAAATATATACAGATTTTTTTTTTAAATTTACAATGAATAGACTCATTAGAGCCCACATAGCAATAAAAAAATGTTGTGACATTAGAAAACACGAGGTAGAACCCGTCGAATTTCGACTAAAGGAAATATGTAAGAAGAAACTGTTTCATTGATTTATAATAAGTCAACAAAAAAACCTACAAAAAAAAAATGCACCTTAAATTGGCTAGTCTAACTTTTAAACAAATGATATTTATAAACTAAAGTTAACAAATTGCTATTTTCTTGAAACTCAGTTTTAGAAATTATTAAAATTAAACTTTAATCTTCATGTAAACAGTAAACTCTAATAAAGATCTGTTATTATGTCAAAGCTGTCAATTAAGGCTCTTATGCTTGGCATTCCAAAATAAAAAACAGGAAAATTTATTCCACTTTGATTCAATCATAGAATTTTCCCCTGTGAAATCTAAATCCGATATCATTTTCATCATCAAAAACATTCACCTCTCAAATTCATATTTCCTTTTTATGTTCTTTTCATTCTGCTTAGTACACATTTTATTTTCAATTTTTTCCACTTTTTATAAGAAATTAACAACGAAAAGATACAGTAGTCTCCCTTTTTCCCCCTTTACCATTGCCGACTATATACTAAAGGCCTACCCATTTCGCTAAAAACCGCCTAAAATGTGAAGCTGGATTCAATTTCAAACCCTGAATCATTTCATTGGATCATGTGTGAGTCCACGTGACGCAAACCCTGCCCAAATTAGCATTGAGTAGGCTGTTTTTTGTTCGGTGCATATGGCTCGGCACATGGTCATTGTTTTGGTTCAGGGTTTGCAGGATTGTTTAGAATAACTTGGGCAAGATATCAGAGTCCTTTGGCGGGAGACTTCATACATTAATCTCAAATAGATGGGCCTATAAATCTAGTAGGCCATGCCTTTACTTTTAACAGAAATGCAGTGCTTTTGTTGCCACAATTACAAAAGTGGTATTAAAAACTACAAATAATAATAATAATAATAATAATATCTCAAAAATAAATTAAGATACAATTTTCAAACAAATTGCATTTACAAGCATATTTTTTTTTTTTTTTTATATACGATGGCGTAAAAAAAGAAAGTGTGGGATGTTTAGAAGTTTAAAATTTTTCAGTAGCAAAAATTGAAAAACTGAAATTTCATTTCAAAATGTTGCCATTCGCAAAATGACGTATGCGTTACGCACAGATACGTTTGGCCTTTATAATATAGATACTATTCGAGAATAAAGAGATGTGATTTTCATCTTGGTTTAACAGAAATAAAAATATTTTACTAAAAATCTTTAACAACATATTTTCCATTATTTTCCGTCCATATATTTTCCATCCATTCTGTATCTTAATTTATTTTTCACTCAGTTAATTTTAAATTAAAATGTTAGATATTTTAAAAGATATATATACACATCCCCGCTGTACTTAAAATATATCATTTTAAAACCTTCCGAATCTGTAGCGTTTTAGCTCCAACGTCATTTAGTACCGTAATCTTCAACTCTATTTTTTAGGCCGATCGTTAAAAAATCGAAAATTTGAACTACTTTATGTTCCATGTATCCTTAGGAAAGCAAACTGAGTGTCGCAAAATTTCACTTATAGATAATGTGCATGTGGTGTCATGCACCAGAAAAAGGATGCACTTCTCAACTTGTGGTTGGCAAAAATAATAATTATTGGAGAGTTAGTAATTTATAACGTATTTTTTCCTACGTATAATACAATAAAATGAAATTTATTATTATCGATGTGAAAATTACATTTGGTTTAGAATTTGCTAGTGCAGTTTAATTCGATTTTTTGCCAACTGCAAGTTGAGCTGTCGCAAAAAAAGCCAGTTTGCTTTCAAACATGCGCATTATCTACAGATTTTAAAGCACTGCGGAGTATGTTACAAAAGAAGTTGTCTTTAAGAATTTCACAGTTCATTTGTTTAGTTTAAAAATTCAGGTGTCTGACTATAATTTAACTCATTCACAATTTTATCAATAAAGGAGATACTTTGAAACCTTTTTCTCGATAAAATATAAAGGTATAAAATATATAGAAATGGCCGTTATTTAAAAACAATAATTTATCGATATCCTGTATTTTTTCTTAACAAACTATATGAATCATAAAATGATACATTTAAATGGAAAATCTAATAGGGGAGACTGGGGTACAGTGGACCACGGGGTACAATGGTCCACCCCCTATTTTTTATATTATTTCTATTTTTGAATGCTTCATATTTCGGTATATACATGGCAGCCCTGCAGTAGTGAATATAAATTCTAAACCATGTGCATAGCTGCCATTTTAGTCATTTTATTCTTGATAGTTGATTTGAAACAGGTAAAAGTAAATATTTTCAATAAAACATATGCTATTTTTTACGTTAAAGATTTGTAATTTTGAAGACATTGTTTAGCACAATAAAAAGATAAGACATTACTATATTTATTGTAAGTCAAATAATTGAATATAAAACTTCTTTTTTTTATCAATTTTTTTGTCAAAGTCGCTTATGAGGTACAATGGACCACTAGAAACTGGGGTACAAAGGACCATACTCCATTGTATCCCAGTCCTGTATTCTGTGTTTTTTAAGATTAAAAATTTACCTAGCTATGGAAGCTATAGCACTGAATGGCTACAATATATTTCAAAAGAAAAGTATGTCAGAAAGTTTGAATTATTCTGAGAATATTTCTATTTAATACAGATACAGAATGTAGTGATGATAAAATTTCATAGAATGATGTTAATTTTAATAGTGAAATAAAAGTTGTTAATTGCATTTTGGTTAAATTTTTGATTAAAAAAGACATAGATTTATTTTGTTGATTTTATAATAGAAAATAATGATGGGATGATTCTGTTTTTGTGAAATTCATGCGCTGAAAATCAAACAAAAATGTATTTATGTTTTCCAATATTGTTCATGAGTCTCTTGTTTTAAATGTTTACGATATTGTAACGATTCTTCCAGATTCTAATGTTTCACTAGAAAGTAGCAGGCTTTCAGTGACACAAATATCTTTTGATGCATCATTTGCTAACTTAATAATCGTTAATCTTACATTATTTCTATGAAGTTAAGACATGAATAAAAAAATTATGATGTATTTTATGCTTCTTATTATTAAAAAATTTTGTATACTTATATATTTTTTCAGAATTACATGTGGTCCATAGAGCCCCATGCTGTGGACCGTTGTACCCCGGCCATGGGGTACAATGGTCC
The DNA here is from genome assembly GCA_964019185.1 of Maratus speculifer. NCBI lineage: Eukaryota > Metazoa > Arthropoda > Arachnida > Araneae > Salticidae > Maratus > Maratus speculifer. The sequence continues at coordinate 13,238,993 of OZ025296.1, read as the reverse complement.
ATTTTATCACTTGTTATTTAAAAATATATATTAAAAAAAGTATACCTAATCGTTATTTTTGAGTAGATGTAATCTGAACTATAATGTATGGATAATATACATGCATGTGAGTTTTTTTTTTAAACTGAATATTTTAAGAGTAAACAGTCAAAATTAATCAAATTGGTCCATTGTACCCCAGTCTCCCCCATTCCTTTCATGCACAATTTCTCATGATTTAATATTTCAGGAAAGGAAAAGAATAAAGTATTCTTTCTTTAAACAAAACAAATAAATAAATAAATAAAATCATTAAAAAAATTAAAACCATTTATTTATTGAACCATTAAAAGAGACATAAAAACAATTTAAAATTTAAATGTGAAGGGAAATATTTAATTTCCCTTTTTTCTCTCGCTTAATCAAATAAGAACATTTGCATATCTTGTATATAACAAAAATTCATAAATTTGTTTTTTAGTAAAAATGTCAGTTTGAAATTTTTGCTTTCATCTCAAAAAACATGCTCAAAAACGAAAAGACAGATTATTGTAGTTTCATTTTATTAAATATTACATTTCTTACTCATAATTAAATTTGCTACTTGCTAACGCGTCAAAAGAAAAAAAGTATTTGCTGTTGAATTAACTAGAAATTTAAGCAGAAAGAGGCAAAATTTTATTATTATTATTATTATTATTATTATTATTATTATTATTATTATTATTATTATTATTATTAAGATTATACTATATTAAAAACAACCCGATTTTTGTTTTTTTTTCTTAAACTATTCCGTCAGAAACAGAAAGTATACTAAAACTATTAATTAAATAATGTTCTTTTAATTATTTTACATTTGATAAAAAGAAAAAGCTTTCTAAACAAGGATCGACCGAAACATATTTTAAAACTGAAACTGAATTTCGCTAATTTTTCTGTTTTCGGCCGGAAAAAAAATAGTTGTATATATACATATACACAAATATATACAAATATTTATACTATATATACAAATATATATAATATATTAGATTAATTTTAAACCCGATTATTCAATCGGTAAACTAATTATAACAGATGTAAATTGATATGATAATAATGATAATTAAATGATTGATATAATAATGATAATTTAATTTACATCTGTTATATATAATATATATACAAATATATACATAATTATTAACGTAATTATTAATTAATTGTACTCGTGATCATATGATCTCTGTGCCTCGAAACGAAAACTTTTTATTTCCATGCAAAATATGATATAATTAATTCTTAATGAAACAATATATTTTTTTAATAGGCTGAATTCCATCCAATCAAGAAATAATTTAAGATTATTCATTCATTTTTACTTTCTTCCATCTTTACAAGAAGAGAGTATTGGATTTGAAAATTTTTTCGAATTCCGGTTTCGACGGATTTACGCGTTTTAGGGGTCACAGAATCCAAAAACATGTTTTCACAAAATATCTGGTTATGGATTATTGAGATATGGAGTGTATTAAAAATGCCTATTTTTCCCGGGCTGATTTTAAGGCACTATTAAAATTCAGCTCTTATTTTCATCGAACAAAAATTTGGGTTATTTCCTGAGCTTTACAGATCATCTGATTCCATTTCTTTTCTACGAATTTTTTTAGACTGAAAATATCTCTCAATTTTTACTGTAACAATTTTTAGATCGAGCTCTACTTTTCTGTCTGGTTCCACCAGTTTTTTATATGTTAAGTAGAGAAAAAAATTTAGAAGTCGTAAATACATGGTTTAAACAATGTTTTCTTTTACTTCCTGGTGTCATGTCTTTAATAAAAAAAAATAGCAAAGATGTTATATTTTAAAAATAAATTCTCTAACTTTTTCTGAAAAGCGCAAAAAGGGAGGTAAATATTCCATAATCGAGTTCAGTGCCAACGTGAAATTAATGTATTGTAACGTAAATTCTTTTTTAAAAACCACGAATTAATACTTTACTTATTTTTTCTGCTAAAAGGTGTAAAACTTATTAACTTTTATATCTAGGTATTGTACTTATTTAAGTAATTTTGATAAAATGTGACGAGATTTTAAAGATAAACAGTGAATGATTATAAAAGATGGCACTTGGAAAAAGTATTTTTACTTTTATACTTATTAAACTCTTTCGGCCCGGTGGCTCTTACACAAATTTTATTTGAATTGCACCAGTTTTTTAACACTAGAGCGTCTGGAAATTTTACTCAAGCTTAATAATAATATTTGGCACCAGAATTTTTATTAAATTATAATTTAATTTTATAATAATAATAATTTAATTGATTTATGCTACTTAAATTTGTGAGGTTAAATTGAAATTATTTCAAGAAAAAAATTCTGGCTCGAATTTAAATTTAATCACATGGTCGGAGTCGAATTGTCTCCTTCCGAGCATTCTAGAGCTAAAAAAATTACCTTTGCTTAATCAATCACAATAAAGTTCTAATTAAAATGTAATTTCGTAAAAAAATTACACTGTTAATAATTACTAATCTTACGAATTATTTAATGAGAATCATGCACCATTTTAACAACTTTCTTTTAAAATAAATTTTTGCTTTACATAAATGCATGGTAAATTGTGTTATATAAAGGCACATCCATGCATTACGTCTTTCATGCGTAAAATACTGAATTATATATTAAACGACACCCATATAGTACATCAATTTAAAGAATGACATTGACAGATAAAAGAGATGAGAGTCCATTTAAAGTTCACAGCTGTTTATTTGCAGCAACTAGAATGACAGCGTCCATCAAAAGAACGAAATAGCTATAAAAGGAATAGTTGAAGAATATGGGAAAGGATTGACAGTAAGAAAATTGCAGCTGTCATTTTTATGAATAAAGGTCGTCGCGTGTCATTTATTTGTAAAAACTGACATTTAAAAGATGCTGCAATGTATACAGACTCAGATGATATAAAATAATTTCTATTGTTTAACTGCTTCGGTCCTTGAGTCTCCATTCGGCGAGCTCTGTTCTTTTCCTTATAAAAACTAAAATGTCAATTTTTTTTTAAAATTTTCATATCACTTCTTAACTCCTTGTGGACGAGCGACACATATACGTGACGAAAAAGACTTAAAAATCCTTCTTTACTGTGAAATTTAGCTTATTTAATCGGAGCATTTCCCCGATTTTAAAAAAAGCGCAAATTTCGGTTTTTAAAAAACGATGACTAAACATTAAAACTTTCGTAAAAGGCTCCCGTTGCGAAGGGGTTAATAATTGAACTAGCGAGCTTCGCCCGCTAGCGGCCCCTTTCTGAAAAAAATAATCTCTCTAAGGCTCGGTGCACACTTGCGTTCTCTAACCGCTGACCACAAACCATCAATCATCCTGCGGCTGTCATTAAAAGTGGATTACCAAGAATGGTATTAGCCGATTTTAAGGAAATATTGAAATTAAGTAAAAGTTGTTCCTAAAAATATGAAACAACAAAAAAAAGAAGTTCGTTCTTTCCCCGTAATTTCGCGGTTTTTATTTATTTAAAAATACTTCTAACTGTTGTATCGTTTCAAAATAGTGATGCAACTTGTACCACGGTATTCTCTAACTGCTTTTATGAAGATTTTAAAGAAATGTCAAATTTTAAAATGTATTTATTTGCAATAATATTCTCTAACGATATTTTAAAAAGATACGGATTACCGAGTGTCGGATTAGTGAGGTCGCAATGTATTACTATTACAGACTTTGAAAAAACCTCGAGTATAATTTTCGTGTAAAAATATGCATATTTTGTACAAAAATTTTAATTTTTAGTTTTTCCCTTTTTCACATTTAATAATTTAAATTAAAAAATTCGCCTATTATATTATTTAAATACAGTTACGGCCTCCCGATTTTTTCAAAAATTTTATGCAAGGTGTAAAACCAGTACCCCAAACACATATACAAAGATCATTGAAGAATACAGGATTTAAGGGATACTTTTACCTAAAAATATGGCAGAAAAAAAAATCTCCCGTTTTACGCCGTAATTTCGCAGTTTTTACAGATTTAAAAATACTTCTAACCGTTGTATCTTTTTGAAATTTTGACACAACTCAAAACGATGTATTCACTAAGAGGTGTATAAAGATGGAAAAGAAATATTGAAAATTAGGGATTTTATTCATATAAATATGAGCGGAAAAAGTGTCGAAAAAGCAAACAAAATTGTACGATCGGAGACTCTTTTTCTCGATTTTTTTTCAAAGGGTTAATATTAGAATATTTCAAAAATAAACACACCGTTGGAAATTAGACAGAAGCGTCTTTGAGGGGGTATTTTTTTTCTTTGTCGTGCCTCCAAAATTAAAAAGGATGGAATCGTTTTAAAATTCAATAGTTTTCGGTCGAAAATTCTGCGGAGAAAAATGGAAAATGAAAGCTTTCGGGAAAACGTTTTTTTCAAAAGGTTAATGTTCGTATTTCTTGAAACCGAATAGATCATCAGAAAGGTCTTTAAATTTCCTTCAAGAATATGTAATTTGTTTTAAAATCCGTGAATCTGCAGCGCGGATGCGACGTTATATAAAACACCTTAATTTTCGTATTTTCGACACCTTCGTGGTTCTTCATCCGCGGAAAGCTAGTTTCGACCGGAAAGCTCCGCCAGAGAACCGTTTCGGAACTTGGATTTTTTGTCACGTTTCCCGGGTAGTTTTTAATTAATATCTCGGGTAATTTCCGGGCGATTTTCTCGAAATTCATTATCACAAAAGGCCGAATCGTCCCGAGTCGATAGACACACCGAGCGCCACTCCACTCGGCCGTTGAGAAAAGTTTTTAGCGGTACAGACAGACAGACAGACAGACGTTTACTGCGGTTAATAGTATAGATGTTTCCTTGAATTGAAATTAAACGAAAAAAATGGCTGCATCCAAGCGGAATCCTTTATAAAATAAATGCTATTTTCACCAGAGTTTGAAAAATGCCTAAAAATGCCGCCCAAAGTACAGTGTGAAAGTGATTAATTTTCAATATTTATCTTAAATCTTTTTCAATACAAATTTTTGAGGATTTGCCGATTATTTACTTGTTTAAAGCTCTTAAATTTGTGATTGCGTTAATATAGGTTAATGGTTATTAAATTGGTATTTTAAGGGGGTTTTTATTTTTAAATCCATATTTTTGAACGCTTAAAGGGTCAATTTCAGAAAAGATATTTTTTATGTCATTTACAAAGTCATTTTGTTTGCAAAAAAATAATGAATGAGTATTTGCATTATTATTTTAGCTTTTGAACTGAAGAGGTTAAAATGTTATGCTCTGAAGTTTAGTGCAGATGCGTTTATAATACGCAGATATATACAGGGAATTGGCGAATTCCATTGACAAATTCAAAGGTGTAATAACATTTATCAAAAAGATTGAAAATTTGCCATTTTTTTAGTCAACCATGGATAGTGTAAACCAATTTTTTAGTCAACCATGGATATTCCAAACCATTTATTTAGTCACCAACGGTTTTTATCTTTATTGAACTCAGGTAGGCGGTAATAATTTCAAGAAAAATAAAATTATTGCAATGTAAAGATGAGTATGATGAAACATCTCTTAATTATTCCGGAGGCTGACCGTTGACAAATATGATTCCAACCGGAAGTTATATTTAATCAAAAATTTTTAAAATATATCTTTTCAAACTAAGTACAAATTTCCTTACATACACTTTCAGGTTTAAAACATTCTTATGTTGGGTAAGATTCCGGGATGATTAACCCTCTTGCTGCGTAATTGTGTTATCAAAAAAAGTTTTAAAAAATTGCGCGTTTAACCCTTTGGGGGGGGGGGGGCAAGCGATTAGGTTTCCATAATGATGAATTATCACAGGAAATTTTGATGAATTTTGTTTCGGTGTAGAGAAAAGCAGCCTTTCAACGTTTTACCAAAGTTATAAAAACAAAATTTAATTAATTTTTTTTGGTGCGAATCTGGATTAAAACGAGGTGGGATATAATGTATCCTACCGCTTTCCAAGGGTTTAACCCTTTCAGGAGCAAGCAGTAATGTCTCTGTAATATAGAATTCTCATCGGAATAATCGAAAAGTTTTATTTTAAACTAAGGAAAAGTATGGTTTAGCATTTTGCCCCCCCCCCCCCAAAGTTAAAAATATAAAATTTCGTTAAAAGTTTCTGGAGAAAATCTTGTTTAAATTAGGTGGAATAAAAAATATCTCATCGCTTTTCAAGGGGTTAATACCTTCGTGATGAGCGTCTTTTATAGAATTTTTAATTACTTTTTCCCGGTTCTTCAAAAGAGAAATCTTTGTCTCATTTAGTCGGGAAAACGCCCTGATTAAATATTACAATGTTTACACTAAAAAATAGCTGATGGGAATAATCAAAAAGGGTAAATCAGACGGAAAAATATATCCCCGTGAAAATCTCGGGTTGCGCAAATTTCGCTGCGTTTGCTTTGCACGTGAAAAACTCGGGATGCACAGCGAAAGGTTTAGAAAAGTTGACACCTACGGATATGCATCTCATTTGTATCAAATGTCATATAATCACGAAAAAAGAATCTGGGAAAACAGGATGCTCATGCAATCGATTGTATCATAAAGAAATCCGGGATTGCAATCCAAAATGCAAAATGTCAAGTGCTTATTGCTGGCACGTATGATGTAAAGTTTCATCACTTTTTTATGTTATCACATTTACAAAAAATCGTTACTTGAGAATAATAAGGTTCTATCTGTGTTTTTGAAAATATTGTCTTATCGATGTAAAAAGGTTCCATTTGTATCTATGAAGGCATTTTTACATCAAAATGATGTTATATATAATTTACATATGACATTACAATTATATTATCATATTTTTTTGATCCAGAAATGTCTTCATAGATACAAATAGAATATTTATAAATAGGCAAGTCATATTTTTCAAAGTCACAGATAGAACCTTATTATTCTCAGGTGACGAAATGTGGGCATATCTATTAACCGCTTCTCTCTTTTGCCCATACCTCGTTCGGGCAGCGTGTTTTTGCTAATCACGACTCGCTCATACCACGTACGGGCATCCATGCTTTACTCATAATTTATTATGATAAAAAGTTAATTAAATCCAATTGATTTTTTAAATCATCAGATTTTAAAACATTCACCTTTTATATAAACATTTTAATAAAAATTTTAATTTTACTTAAGAAAGGTGTTATTAATAAAAATAAAATACATTGACATGTTTCGGAACCGTCAAATAGGTTTTATAGTCATAATATAAATAAAACAAAATTTCAAAATATTTCTCGGTCATTACAAATGACACGCGACAATGAGATATAAATAACAAAAAACACACACTCTATTGCAAAAAATTAAATTAAAATATAGACCATGATCTAAAACATAAATAAAAATAAAACTTTTTATTTATATTATGACTATGGAACTTATTTGACGGTTCCGAAACATGTCAATGTATTTTATTTTTATTATAACACCTTTCTTAAGAAAAATTAAAATTATTATTAAAATGTTCATAATTTATTATTCTCACAAAAAATATTCTAAATTTTGTATTATTTAATCCGAGCATTTTTCTGATTCAATTAAAGAAAAATTTCTGTTTATAAAAACCGGTGATAAAAGATTAAAAATTCAATAAAAGACATGGAAAAAAATAAAAAATATTTATTTGAAAGTTTTTTTTTTCAAAACATTGATCACTTAAGTAGTTAAAAGTTTCATTAGAGTATACGGAAAATATTTCCTTAAACAAGTAAGAAAAATCATGCGTTAAGCATAGATTATGAAACATCTTCCATCACTTCCTGAAATCTTTAACAAAACTTTGTTATTTAGGGAAATAAGAATGCTACTGTCCATAGCCAAATATGTGTTCCAAAACTTTTGAAGAGCCTGCTATTTGATCCGTTGGTTGATATATATATATATACTATATAATGGGAAAATTTAGTTTAGCGAGAAAATGCCTAACTTGTTGAAATTTCTCTTTCAGCATTTTACTCGAATCGATGGAAAATACTTCAATACTTTTGTTTAACCATGTAATTTACCTAATACCTATATTACATGCCAGTATTTTGTTAAAATTTAGTTCAAACAAGCACACTCTTAAAATTACTTAAATCACATTTCCAGAAATTATCATCTATGGGTGACCATGTAGCTAATTCTTTGCGTGACCCTGTATATCATTTTATCTATATTCTACAAACATTTCTTAGTAAACGGAAAGTAGTTCAACATAAAATTCATAATTTAATTAAAAACCACCTTTAAGGTAATTACTCCCACATTCAGTAACCATTATGAGCTCTTTTGTGTAACCCTGTATATCAACTATAACATTTATATGCACCATATAATTTGTAGAACATTTAGCAAAACTTAAAAGCGCATATCATAATTGAAAATGCATTTCAACCATCCATCAGCTATCTTCGATAATATACAGTACCTCGGATAAGAATATAAGATTTGAAATATATTGTGTGTCCCTTTAAATGCTATGCACTTCATATTATGCGTTAAATATTAAATCTCAGCGGCGTACATCAATTTTATGATACTTGAAATCGTTTAACATTGTTAAAATATGTCGCAAAAGTTCCTCGCTTTATTATTGTGTAATGGAATTCTTTTGAGTGGCTCTGTAAAGGAATAATAACTATTATTTTGACTGCATATTTTACAGAATGCGTACTTTAGTGCACGTATTTTAGTGTAAATCCATCTAAATTTGAATAAATTTGACAGGGTGTAACACCTTTAAAATTCATTTTAAACGATTTTTTCCCATTGGCCGCAATGTATCGGAAAACTTTTGAATAACCCTGTAAATAAACTAATCATAATAGAAACTTCATTTTCAATAGGGTTCGTGCTAAGGTAAACATCAATAACATATAAAATTTCGCAGCAATCCGAGAATATTTACGGGAGTTAGAGCGCGGACAGACGATCATCCGACCAGACTGATATATGACCAGACGGACAGACAAATCGAATGCATAAACACTTTTCAACTTTGTTGGAAAGTGTTAAAAAGAAAAAAAGATTAAAGTTTGTAGTCATGCATTTAGCTCTACCCAGAAAGCCAGGCTCGAGCCGCCCATGTGAGCACTCTATTATTTTGTGGATTTTTTTTTTCTCGATTTACATATCTATTTTCTACAACTTTAAAAATCATAAAATTATTAAATTTATCATAATTTAGGTTTGTAAATATAATCGTATACTTACGGAAATGTGTATTAGCTAAAATAATAAGCAACTTCTTAATGATTTTAGATAAACAAGGCATTCAAATAAAATTATAAATTGTTTTTCAATACTGCTAATAACTCATTGAAATTATTATCTTACGAGGAGTATAACATTTCAAATATATTAAAACTGTTTCATTCAGTCCAGGAGATTATAATTGATCTTTGCCATTGTAGATAGATTGTAATAAATCTCTTCACTTGCTAACGAGGAGAAAAACTTGCCTTTCAGAATGAATGCATCGTTAAAATTCAAATGATGCGAGGAATTGAGAATCATTTTTTTCCCTGGAAAATATCTGTATTAACTGATTGTTAAGTTCGGATAAAAATCTACATAAGATCTTTAGTGGTCTGCAAATTATTTTGTATTTCAAGTACATCTTTGTTGCACGAATGCGTTTTGCTACTCATTAATGTATTTCAAATGTGTTAATAAATAGTGAATTAAAAAATATTAGAGTTTTAATAGAAGTAGCAGTTAGAGTTTAGATAAATAAAGTGTTTGACAATGATTTTCTATCAAAAGCATCTGTTGAAAAAAGGAGGAACATAAAAAATGCATTTTGACTCATTGCCATAAAAAAAAAAAAAAAAAAAAAAAAAAAAAAAATTATGTGATTATTATACAGTCAAACCTCGTTAGCATGAACACGCTTAACATGAATTACTTTTAACATGAATTGTTTTCACAGTCCCCTATAAAGACGAATACAAAGATTTGATACTGATAACATGAACTACTGTTAACATGAACAAAATTTTGATTCCTCTTGATGTTCATGTTAACGAGGTTCGACTGTAGTTTTACTTTTGACACCTACTTTTATAAATACTTTTGTGACCTATACAATATTTTTAGATTCATGTTTGAATAAAGCATAATAATATATTATAAAAATTGTTAAATTCTTAATATAACAATAACTCGAAAAAATATGTAGAATAATAATTAAAAAAAATTTTTTTTTTCCTTTCCTTTTATATATTCGGAAATAGATTTTTTTATGCTTTATACACAGTAATTTTTTTTACAAATCTAAGTATCGGGTGTTTGATACGTCCATTCGACCAGCAGGATAAAGATAATTGATGAATGTAAATGGAGATAAATTGAATTTAAACATTGGCATTTAATAATGTGTTCAACAGGAATAGAAATAGAATTCTAGGAAGCACATCTAGCGATTCGCAAACTTTAATTCATCAATATTTCATGAACAATCAAGAGCGAATCATCAGAAATCTGATTTTTTTTTCTTTTGAATTTCGTTTTTGTATTTATTTTGCTTAATAATAATGTTTTGTTGCTGAAAAATACAAGAACAGTTGTGAATTTAAAATTATCTTAAGTTAAAAATACCAATTTTTATAAACATATTTTTTTCCAACTTCGGTTATCGCGACACCCCGCTTATGATGACACTTTTTTTGGTCCTGAGAGTGTCGGGAAAACGAGGTTCGACTGTAATTCAAAGCGTAAAAACAAAATTTTGAGGGAATCTATCGAAACAAAGTTATTCACAATCTTATCGTTAAGAATGAGGCTTTTAATGAAAAACAAATTGTTAATCAGTGCTCCCGCTGCCAAGGATTCGGGGTTTTGATGCTTAATATGTAAAATGCGGAGAATTACAAGTAAAGTCTCTATACTGGGCATACTCGGAATTTTATGGTAAAATATACAACTTAAAGTGCTTATGTATATAATAAAGAATCAGTCAGAAATAGCGGCGGAATCACAGTAGAAAATATGTAAAAAAATCAAATATTTTCAAATATTTGGCGTGAAAATGCGAAAGAGTCACGCGATTTGGCGAGCAGCCTTTTTCATCGCCAAAAGGAAACGATTATAATGCAACTCAAAACTGTTGGATATTTAGAATGCGTGTAAATGGCATTTAATGAATTTAAACATAAACAATGAGAGATTTTAATGCATTATATACATATATATATACATATTGTATTACATATATATATTACTTGTTCAAATAGTTTTTAATTAATCACTGGAAAAATGTTTTTTGAGATAAAAAAAAATATATTGAGAAAAATCATCTTTATACATTTAAGCGTTTTCAAAAATAAAAGACAATTGTTTTCATAGCAACAAAATCAACAATTCTCAATTGGACTTTGAGCTTGAAACAAATTTAATTAATTTAAATTATGAATTTCATTTTAAATCTCAAATTTTGATGATTAAATTTAAATATAAATACTTATAAAAATCTATATAACAAAATTCAAAACTAACTAAAACTTACAAAACTAAAGTTATTTAAATTAAATTTATCAAAACAAGTTTAACATGAAACTTTCTTTTTTTCTTGAAGTGTATTTGACAAAGTATTTTTTGAAATTACATTCCACTGCCAACCGGCGATAAATCGCCAAATAACGAAATTTTCATTATTTTTTTACGGATACTGAATGGAGGTTCCGCTGAAATTTTTTTTTATAAACTTATATATCCACACGAGAAGAACATTCTGTAATTTTTTCAGATTTTTCGGGGTATGCCCGTATGGAGACCTTCCTTATAAGTACAGATTACCATCATAAGGGTTTTATTTCTCCCAAGTGTGTCAATTGTGGACTAGCTCATCTTGCAACGTATTGAGGTTGCTCTAAAAACCCTTATAGACTTGAAAATAATACTAGCTTCACACTAACAAAAATAGCGATACACAGGTTACTAAAGACATACATTCATTGCCGAAATCTTCAAAAATCTGAATTATACTAAAAAGAAAAATATTAAGGATTTTACTAATAATTCCCAAGTGTTAAATCGCGAAGTCTGTACTGATGAAACCATGATGAACTCCTTCCTCATCTACTTCTGGAAATCCCATCACTGTAAAAACAAAGGAGCTATATTACATTTAAATCGGGGTTATGAATTGCTGAATAAACTTTAAATCTACACTATTTTCGGTAGTAGCTCCGTAAAAAATGTAAGAATAATCTTGGAATGGTGGTATTTTATTCTTTAGTCGCAATTATTGAACGGTAACACCAAATTCAGAGTCATATATCATCTTTCTGTTTTGATTTCATATGTTTGCAGACGACACGCCGCCATTTTACTTCGCATTTAATCCTTCTTTCTAACTTTCGGATAGCAGGTGGAAAAGTAAACAAACGGTAAGCAATATTAATATTATTCTTTGTAGATGTAAGATTTAAGACTAAATAATGTTTGCATGTGGGTTTTTTTTTTTAAATTAGATAATGCTTTTTAATAATGTGTTAGTGCACTGCCATTTTAAGAACAATGGCGACATGTTCGAATTTAATGGGAAGTATGCCTTTAGTATAACAGCTTATAGTCAACTTTTTTTTTTATACAGCTTTGTTTATTTGATAGCTGGCATAGTTAAGTTTTTTATATTATGCATTAAATTGTATAATTGTGAGGTAATTTAATATCATATGTAGCTTATTTTTGTTATTTTCTTAAGAAAACTAGAAACTCCGAATTAAACTTATAGTGATAGTTACGAGTAATTATACATTTCGTTACAAAAATATTTTATATCGTATAACTATAGCGTTTGCCCGAACTTTAACAAAAAATATTTTCATAAAAAATTCGTTATTATAATGTTTTTTAACTTACTGAACGCATTATTGACCTATGAAAAAGATATTTTTAAGCATGCAAATATAGGAAATTTTAGTTCTTTTTATTAAAGTTATTTCATTCAAGTTTAGTTCATATTTCGTTGCTGTAATATGCTTAAAATGAATGTTATAATAAATTGCCTCCATTAAAAGGAAGTTTCGCTGCCTTTTTGCGTCAAACTATTTATTTTAAATTATGATTGTATTAAATTAAAAATGTAATTTCTAAATTATTTTTTATTTTGCTGTTAAAGTCATGTAAATATTAGGAAATTTCCTGTTTTACCATTTAGTGTACTTTAATAAATGGTAGCAAAATAGTAAACATGGTGGCAACTAAGTTGCCAGTAAAAATGCTGTTTATTTATACCATTTGATAGTTGGTGACTCATTACACCAATTTACAAGTGGAATTTCATTACACCACTTGGGGTGGCAACTTAGTTGCCACCCTTTTTGGTGTAAAGTGAGGGAGTTTTTTTTTTACAGTGATCAATATATAAAATTCTTCTACATTTACTAGAATTATAGCTAACTATACTAAAGATATCCGAGAAATCTTCAAAATATTTAACGTTATTAAAGCTATTCTTCAAATAGCTAAATTTATTCTTTCAACACAAATTAAAAAATTACAAGACCCAACACACACACACACACACAAAAAAAAAAAAATTTAATCATTTTTAAAGAATTTAATATTCTCGCTAATCAGTTCAACATTAATTAAGATTAATTTCTCTTACACAATAAACTTATTTCTTTTGTGTGATCTCTCCTATCTATGTTAACCCTTTCTGGCATACTGTGCCCATTCCGGGATACCTAATTTTAATTCCAAATTTGCAAACAGCACCAAAAATATTTTAATAAAATTTACCATTTACAGTGAAAGCATAAATTAAAAAGTTCTTAATTTGTCAAAAAGTTGTTTTTAAATTCCGGTGTCAATCGACAATTCCTCATTTTACTAACACATTTTGCCCGTGCCGGAAAGAGTTAAAAAAAAAGAAAAAAATCTCTTCTGTTATACTTTTTTTTAAATTCTGGATTACACATTTATACTCCCATGTTTACTGTACTTACTTTTTTCTGTTTGATCTATTCTTCTCAGAGTTAAAAAAAATTCGTGGATTTTTACGACTATGGATTGCTAAAATAAACATCGCCACTCCAATGAGCATTTTGGGAAGGAAGCGCGTGATATCTCTCAATTCGACTGGACGTAGTTTTTGAAAAAGGAACACATGTACACGGGGGTATCATAAAGCTTCAAATACATCCGAATATTTTTTAGTGCTACCTTGCTCTACTTTTTCGAAACAAAAATCTTGTTATATGATCAATGGAACAACGTGATCAGTTTGATGGACTACCTAGTTGCGTGGCAAATTTACATCCAGTGCAGAGGTAAGTTGTGTTGTTGAGGTGTTAGGGAGCCGTTAAAAGAAAAACTGTTTAAATACGGCTGGTAGCCACAAATTAAAAAATAACTATTAATAAATAAAAAAGCTTAAGAGAGTAAATAAATAATGTGAACATGTTAAATACATGTAGTTTGACAAATTGAAAAAGAAAAAGAAAAGAAAAAAAGAAAAAATCCATATTAGATTCATAAGGCCATGGCCAGACGGAAAAACTACCGGGCCGGAGAATGCCCCAAGTTATATGATAATATACAACAAAATATACATATATATATTAAAGTGGTGCGAATAGAATATAAAAAAAGTCGCAGTAATTGAAACTTTACGATAACTGCATATACTTAAAAAGGAGAGTAAAACACGGTCTCCACTAACTTTCCTGTCATTTATTTTGGACTGATTACATCAGGGAGCATCCCAACATGAAGCGGAAGATCATGAGCAGTACTATCCTATTTCTTTGCCTTAACGTAATGTGAGGTCAACAAACCCACAAGTATCGCCCGATCCGCGATGCTAAAGAGTCAGTAACATCTGAACGCCTTTCTGTGCCGTATAACTTGCATATAAACTATCCTACAACTTCGTCAAAAATGAATTTTAAATGACAAAATGTTGTGCGTCATTTCTTCTTTTGTCTGTATAACGAACTTATTAATTTCGAAAGTATGCGAGTATTAGAGCTAGTTTAACAAATTAGTTCAATACAGCTTGGAAATCAAATTACTTCTGCAAGAGTGAGTAAACGGGCTTGATACACTCTGGCAATGCCAGTTTTACTGTCGAATGTAAGGTACGTCGGTCGGAAGAAAATGCACCTTGGTCTTTTTTTAAAATGAAGAATCCCATGTAGTTTTTTTTTTTAATTAAAATCCAGATGATTTTGTGTAAGATAGCTTCCCAACTTCTTTTCTTTCAAATATTTTTATTTTTAGACTTTTCATTTTGAAGTACCAACATTTGTTATAAACACGTCTCCCTTCCCCCAACACTGCTCAAATTACGCCCAGAGCCGTCCTTATAGAGGACGGCTTTAATCGAGGCCCGTTGCAAGGATTTTGCGAGGCCCTTTACTTTCAGACTTTTGACATAATCTTACCTACTGTACTATGAATAAAATAAATATATTGGGTTGGAAACTAAGTTCCCGCCGTTTGTTTAAAGACAATTTTTCTACCGGAATCTATACTCTGTTTTTTTGATCGACCTAATTCATGTTAAAATGCTGATTGTTAAAATGTAATGTCAGCGATAAAATAGCAAATGGGTTGGCAACGAAGTTCCCGCCGTGTTTTTAAATACGTTTTTGTTCTGCCAAATTTACATTTTTTTTTGATCGAGTTAATTTATGTTAAATTTCAGATCATTAACTCTTTGCATTCGTATGTCCAGTCTGACTCGACATCGTCTTTCTTTGCAAAATTTGTTTTTGGCACCAGTAATAAGGGAAAATAAAATTTGCCTTATTTAATTACAGCATTTTTGAAATTGTGTACTTGAAGGAAACTTTTTTTTAAAAGTGGTGTAAACCAAATAAAATTTGTGTAAGTGACACCCGAGTCAAAAGGGTTTAAATGGAATGTCAACTATGGAATGCCAACTGGGTTGGCAACTAAGTTTCCGCCATTTTTTAAAAATTATTTCAAAGTTTATTTTTCAATAAAAAATAACAAATAATTAATCAACAATGTATTCTCCCTTGTTGTTTACAACTTCTTCCCAACGTTCAACAAGATTTTCAATACCTCGTTGGTAGAAATCCCCTGGTTTCGACTCGAAAAATTCATCCAACCAAGCTTTCAAGTCTGCATCAGTATTGAACGAAACTCCGCGCATAGCGTTTGATAGAGATCGAAAAGATGGAAATCCGTTGGTGCCAAATCAGGAGAGTACGGCGGGTGCGGCAGTACTTCACAGCCATGCGTTTGAATGGCTTCCTTGGTCATATTGGCGATATGAGGGCGGGCGTTGTCGTGCAGCAAAAGGACTCCATGCTGCCGATTAGGTCTTTTCTCTTGAATAGCTACGTTGAGTCGTTCCATTTGTCGAACATAGAGTTCCGCGTTGACTGTTTGGTTCCGTTCAAGCAGTTCGTAATGGATAATGCCTTCCCAGTCCCACCATACGCACAACATCGTTTTACGTAGGTGAAGATCTTGTTTTACACGCGGTGTTGGTAATTTACCAGGGCTGAGCCATTCCTTGCGTTGCTTCATATTAATGTACAGGCACCATTTTTCATCGCCAGTAACGATTCGGTAAAGAAATCGTTGCTTGTTTCCATGAGTTGAGCGGTGACGAGCAAGCAAACCAGCGGAGATTGCGGCTCGTTGATTCTTGTTGTTGTCACTTAAAACATGCGGAACCCATGCTCCAAACTTCTGAACTTTTCCCATCGAGTGAAGATGCTTCACTATAGCAGTGTGGGAGAATTTAATTTTCTTTGCCAGTTCTCTTGCCGTTTGACGCGAATTTTCGTGCAAATGTTGGTTTAATCGCTCCTCATCGAACTCAACTGGACGGCCAGAACGAGGTGCGTCTTTGATGTCAAAATTTCCATTTTTGAACTTGGCATACCAATCATGGGCGGTTCTTTCAGCTATCGCACCCTCGCCATACACAGCACAAATGTTACGAGCAGCTTTTGCGGCCTTACAACCTTGACTGAAAGCAAAGAGAAGGAGGGGTCGAAAATGTTTCTTTTTCTCAACTTGACACTCCATTTTATAGGTCTGAGTTTCAACACAAATTAGCTCTAGTATCCAAAAAACAAAATATAGATTCTGGTAGAAAACTTCTATTAAAAAAAACTGCGGGAACTTAGTTTCCAACCCAATAGTTTAAAAAAACTAAAAAATCCGCTTTTTAAGTATATCAAACTAAAAAGTGAAAAATAATTCTTACTATAAGCTGAAAACGAAAATAGATGAAAAATACTATATTACTATAAAATCATTATTATTATAGAAATCAATTAATAAGCAATAAATAAAGTTATCGTGGAAAAAAAGCGTGGGGTGCTCCATCTACCATGCTCCATCTATCAGTTCTTAAGAAGCACCTCACGCTTTTTTTTCACGATAATTTTATTTATTGCTTATTAATTGATTTCTATAATAACAATGATTTTATAGTAATATAGTATTTTTCATCTATTTTCTTTTTCAGCTTATAGTACGAATTATTTTTCACTTTTTAGTTTGATATACTTAAAAAGCGTGTTTTTTTTGTTTTTTTAAACTACATTTATTTTTCACTTTTTAGTTTGATTACTTTAAAAGCGTGGTTTTTAGTTTTTAGGTGCGTTCGTAATTATGTAAATACGTAGCACCTATTGTTGTCGCTCAGTCCGTCCGTCTGTCCGTCTGTCTGTCCGTCTGTCTGTCCGTCTGTCTGTCCGTCTGTCCGTCTGTCTGTCCGCATATAACAACGCAAAAACTACCCAACCGAATCGTTTGAAATTTAAAATACGTAATTATAACATAATTTTGTCGAGTCATTTCAAATTTTATGAAAATCGGATGGATAGATCAATTACAGGGACAATCAAAAGGATTCCGTTACATTATGGTCAATGGGGAAAAAAAATTCAAATGCATTTTAATCGTTTGAAATTTAAAACATATAATTATTGCGTAATTTTGTCGAGTAATTTCAAATTTTATGAAAATCGGATGGATAGATCAATTACAGGGACAATCAAAAGGATTCCGTTACATTACGGTCAATGGGAAAAAAATTTCAAATGCATTTTAATCGTTTGAAAGTTAAAACATATAATTATTACGTAATTTTATCGAGTCATTTCAAATGTTATGAAAGTCGGATGCATAGATCATTTACAGGGACAATCAAAGATATTCCATTACATTACGGTCAATGGGAAAAAAATATTCAAATGCATTTTTAGGATGTTACACTCATTCGAACATAATAGAATTGGCATGAATCTATGAAATATATACTAAAATATGCATTCTGTACAATCTGTGATGCAAAGAATTTTTATTATTAAATTACAGGGCCACACAAAAGTATTCCCCTGCATAATGCTATACGGGGAAACATTGTTTGGGGCGTGTTTTAATTATATTAAACTATTTCACATTTTATGAATAAGATATAGGTTTCTGAGGTGTAATAAAAATTACTTCCTGCATATTTACAGAAACACAAAGATTTCGACTACTATACTGTATCCGAAGTACGCTCTACTATATCAGCAAGATCTGAATATTTTTAAAACTTCGTTATCGTACGAACGCACCTCATTTGCTACGTTCACGTGCAATTTCCAACTTGTTTTAAACTATATTTATATTTAATACAAAAACCAAATTAATCGGTTGGATAGTTTCAGAGTAATTGGTGAACATACATAGAAAAAAAAATACGTACGCGTCGAATTGATAACTTCCTCTTCCTTTTCTGAAGCCGGTTAAAAATAAAAATTGTAATACGGAATTTTTTTTAAAATTTTACATAGATGTAAATAATGTCAGGAGTGGGGTTCGAACCCACAATCTCTTTCGAAAAACAGAGCTTCAATCCGGCGCCTTAGACCGCTCGGCCATGCTGTCTACACTCCATTCAGTGAACGTATTCAACACTTTTAATTAGCGAAAAATTACTAATTTTATTAGTTTTTGCCTAATTACTAAAAAAGTACTGAACCAATTTCGATGAAACTGAAGTGGTACCAATTCGAGAGCATCGTCTTTCATTTAACACCAAAACCAAATTAATCGGGTGCATGGTTTCGGAGTAATCGGTGAACATACATAAAATAAGGAGAGTTACAAACTCATAAACTCATAAACTCCAAACACACAGGTGAAGTTAATAAAAGCGTGGTAAAAAGAATGATTCTCACCTATATACTGCGACCCGGGGAGTCAAGATTCAATCCTTTAGCTATTATGAAGGACTGACATTTGTTTGTGTGTTTGTAGGGGTAATTTCTGGAAGTACTGAACCAATTTCAAAAATAATGATGGTATATTGATGATGAAAGTCCCTCTTTCACATAGGCTATATTTCATGTGAAGACCACTATCTTTTCTTAATTAAAATCATAAGTTTATATTAAAGATTTTCTATTATACCATCTTCTTTTTATTAATGAAAAAATATTTTGTGCTCAGGTGCGAGGCCCTGTGCGGCCGCACCAGTCGCAAACCCGTGAGGAAGGCTCTGATTAGTCCTAGAGTCCCCTAGAAACTCAAACATTCTTTTTTTCGTTAGTAATCTTCTTAACACAGCCATTTAATAAATCAGTTTAAATTACATTGTCATTTTCAATCCTTTTATAACTTTACTACGGATTTTTGTGACTTTATTAACTACTTTTGCGACTTTAAGACCATTTTTGAGACTTCGGCCAAGACCAATATTATTTTCACGAACTCCCAGAAGGCCCGCTAGTTAAAAAAAAAAAAAAAAAAAACGTAAAATTGTTAATGAATAGTTTTGTTTTATTCATTAAATAAATTATTTTCTAAGTTTTGTTTCGTTACATAATTTTTTTTCTCTTTATGTACTTTATCTTTATTGTTTAAAAGCTTATCATTAAGAAGAGTCTAAAAAATATATTTTAAAAATCCTGTGATAGCTGCTATTAAAGGTGAACTGCAAGATATGAGATTCTGATATGAATAAGCTATTAATGGCTGTCGTTTTGCTGGAGTTTTATTAAGTCCCTCTGTTTTAAATCGAACTGAAATTTCACTCAGTGTAGGGGAAAATAATGAAGGTTTGGCATTAATTAAAGAAGATTGTTTGAATCTTCTCACCACTGTAGTACATTTTCAAGCAAAAAATGGCCCATTCCAAAAATCAAATTTAATTATTAAATTAATTGTGATTTTTATCACTTAATAAATAGCTTGCATTAAATGAACACACTAGACTCCCTCAAATCCGCACTTCTTGGGACCAGAGGTTGTGTGGATTTCTAGTCATAGGTTTGTTTACATTTTTTAAACAGTAATTTGATAGTAATTAATAATGCAATTGAAATTTATAATGAATGCTTATAACATAGCAAAACATTAAAAAAATTATGTAAGGTAATAAACTAAAAAAATAAAAATTTTGATAATTAAAAATGATTAAAATATTGAAAGCAGCAAAGATGAAGTAAATAATCAATAATGTATAACTAAATATTTATTATAAAGATGAGGTGCAATTTTTTTATTCAAAGAAACTTGCCCCATGAAGGTGCACTACTAATTCACATCAAAATCATAAAATAAAGTTTTATTTCAGGTTTAACCAAACTCAATAATAAAAAAAGCTTGATGAATGTATAAATGCATTTTGAAAAAAGATTATGATCACCACTGATATTAGCAATACCTTGAATTTTTTCAGAAATAAATTTATTCTTCCTTCATGAAAAGCATGAATTTAATAATATTAATGAAAGTTACAGATTAAAATATATATAGAATTGATATAAAAATAAAAAGTCAAATTTTGTCCTTACACCTGACCTGAAAGCTTCATTGTTTACATCTGTAAAATATGCACAGATTTTATAGACTTGTGCCTATTAGCTCTGCAGATTTGAGGGAGTCTACTGTATTTAATTTGTTTTTTAAATTTTACCATTTTCTATTCATTTACAGCATATTTAAATTTGTTTCTTATTTAGTATGAACAATTCAATTACAAAATAATAGAATGGCTTTAGATTAAAGCCTAGATGTTTAACTTTTAGTACCAATCAGTAACTAGAATATAATATTTTCTTAACTGTTTAATTATTTCTTATATTATTTTTATAAATTATAAGTATTATTTATTCTTTTTTAGTTATTTATTATAAAAACTGCTCCATGTATTGTAAAAACATAAAAACACAGTAATTAAATATAGAATTCTAAAAAAATCAAATAAATCCGATTTAAATCAAAAAATCTGATTTAAATCAAATAAATCCGATTTTTTTGATTTTTTTAAAAAAAACATGATTTTTTTCCAACCCTGAGTGGTCCTATGTCGGGGACACCTAATTTTAATTCCTCACATACAAACTTAAGGAATAATGAATAATATTTTAATACTTTTTTTTCTATGATGCAAAATAACAGCATAACGAGTTTTATTAATTTAAAAATAAGAAAATCGTTTGTGAATTCCGGTGTCAGTCGACCACTTTATCATTTTACGAATAAAAAAGAATTCGTGTTTGAAATTGTCAAATAAAAGAACTGGAAAATTATAAAGTATGACATTCAAGAACAACTTATACATTTTTAAAACTTCATTAACATTTTTATTAACACGGTGTTTAATATTTACGTCTAAGTTATACGCTTACCTTTATCTAATACTCCACTTGGTGCATAAATATACGGTTTGTTTTGAGACTGAAGTTTTTGTTTATTTACTGATGTTTATAAAAATCTTTAATATTCAACTTTAGAATTTTTTACTAATAAATTTTATTATTAAAAAATTCTCTTTCTTGTTTATTGTTAAATTTGTTATAACAAACTGAAAAGAGATTGATAGAGATCAAAAGAGATTAAACAACATTTCACTTCGATGCAAAGTAACTTCGGGAAATATTGCAACTCAAATGCTTTACAGCTTGTTATATAAGATTAAAGTCAAACATAAACTTTTAGAAAATTCTCAGTATATGTAGTTTTAGGAAGTCAAAATTTTAATATCTTTGATGAATCATAAAAGTTTATTTAAAGATAATATTTTACTATGTCTTTAACCGACTAAGCGTCGTGCCCAATAAATGCTGGTTAATTTTTTTTTCAGTTTGTTTGGTTGCTATCCTATTTGAAGTAGAAATATTTACCTTTTTTAGTGACAGGTAAATAATTAGACCGAAAGGCGTCAGCACATAAAATCGCTTCATGGACGAAAAGCTAGATTTAGTTAATATCGTATTGCATATTAAAATGCAATCGGTCTGCCAATTCATCTTGGTGGAAAACGTCTAAAAACCCAATTTTTGTGTGTTGACTCGTACTTTTACCATTGTGCTTTACTGCAACAAAAGTATGAAAACATGGAGAATTGAAAGCAGGATAACATAATGATATACCTGTGAGTCAGCCGCTAAACTTTCTTTCTTTCTAACCGATGACCAGGCCCCTACCTGCCGAGTTACCTCAGCTTAACGGGTTAGATACCTCGTATCGGGGCGAGTGACCGCCTAAATGCCGCGTAGCGGCAAAAAACATGATTTCTTCGCTTCGCGCGTCATCACATCTGCAGTACTTGCTTCTCAGTCTAGCATACTTTGTTTTGACGGTTGCTTAACGTTGTATGTATTGCAAACGGCTACTCAATTTGGTCTCGTAATTTAGAACCTTGATCAGATGACAAGACCTTCACCTGGCAAGGCACCTCCAGAGGTATAATTCACAGGTAACTTGGAGGACTTTGCACCTACGACGGATTTTACGTGCACCAGGCGCCATTAGCGTACATGACGGAAATTTAGTCGGCAGATAGCCTGAGTCCTGTAACCAAATGCTATGAGTAAAATGTTCTGCCAACTTGGACACCGTTGCCCAACCTACTTAGGAGTCTGGAGCCTAACAGTTGATGCGTACTTGTCAAATGAGAATAGTAATTTAGAGGGGAGGGGGGGGGAACAAAAGAGGGGACTCCGCAAATAGACAATTTGCACCGTAATTAATTTGAGCTGAACTGAAAGGCAAACTTAACTTTGCAAGGGGGATGAGACTCCGCCATTCAACCGTACCAAAAATGGGTTAAAAAAAAAAAAAATTAAATTTAACTGTCTCCGTGGGCTTTCTCATTGGAGCGGGTCCGGTAGCTCGTACAGAAAGCACATATATAAAGAGAGGCGGTTGTCAAAGAGAAGATATAAAATAATAGAACCCTAATAAAAAGATTTTTTTTTTAAAAAAAAGAGAAATAATAATTAGAAATTAAAAGCCATAATATTAATTAACAATGCTTTATAAACTGAAAAACGTAGGACAAAAACTTTTTTTTTTTTTTTTTTTTTTTTTTTTTTTTTTTTTTAATTAGGCGTTGGGGGATTCCTAGGCTTTTTTATATATTTTTTTAAAAAAATTATTTTGTTTTTATTACACACAGCCGTTAAACTTATGGTTTAATGTGTTTACCCCTCGAAAATATGACCGATTGCGTTTTAATATGCGAACCAAGATTTAACTAATCCTACACTTTCATCCGTAAACTCGATGAGGTGATTGTCTGGTCTAGGTATGAGAAAGAAGCTAATTACACTGTTTTAGTAAACTGGTGGGAATCAAACAACTGAATAAAAAAAAAGTAGCTTATACTGTTTGCGAAACTCACGGGAACTAGAATAAAGGAGTTAATTGTTTTTGCCAATCTTTAGTGGCTCGTTAATTTTTGCGATAAAAATCTCCGAGAAAGCATAATAAGAAAAATGTAGTATTTTCTTGTTTAAACTAATAAAAAATCATGGTACGAAAAATTTCTTACATTCGACTAAACCTATTTTCGAATAGTAATATTCGACTTATTCACAACTTATTCTTATTTGTAAAGTTATAGGCTACTGTGTACCCATGAAATGTCTAAACCATTCAACTACAGAAAGTTACCAAAAAGAGTATTATTTTAAAATAGAGGTAAAAAGGTAAGAGAGAGAGAGAGAGAGAGAGAGAGAGAGAGAGAGAGAGAGAGAGAGAGAGAGAGAGAGAAGAACGTTGCGTTATAAGAAGATCCTTCCCCTATCTGGATATTGTTATTATTTTTGGTATGACAGTAGATGCATGCCTTTTCTTGTTCACATAAAAAATACTATTAGCTAAATCATTGAGCTTCACAATAGCACTGAAAGCCAGCTAACCAATCCACTTTCTGCTGGGATCGCATTGCACTTTCAATCCGCACAAATCCCCTATTTCTCTTACTGTTACAAACTTTTTTCAAGTTTTTTATTATTTTTGATTATTTCTACACCTTTCTAATATTTTTATGAGCAATACAGAACAAATGTTCCATTATGTTTTGTTGAGTGTAAATAAAATTTTATTTAGAACAAATATCAAATTAAAAAATTTGGCTGAATTTAAATAAAATCAATAGTTTTTTTAAAAAAATAAAAGATATGTATAAGTGAAAATCGTATAAACTTCGTCATTATTTTAAAAGAAAATTCAATTTGAAAATATCTACTCCATAATATTCTATTGGGAAAAAATCAATGTTTTGCCAAAAATTTTCTTCGGAAAATATTTGGCATTGTATTCATGGACGGATCGCTGGATTCAATGTATTAGAATAGACATTTCGCCTTTCGTATTATTGTGCAGCTTAATGAGTTAAATAAACAATAAATCACGAGTCAAGCATAGATTATGAAAGACTTTCTAACAATTCAGAATAATGTAACAAAACTGCTCTTTTTGAAAGTTAAAATATTATGTTTAATTGAATCACATGGAAGCACACCACACATTTGAAAATCCAATATCAGCTGTTCCCATATACAATCAAAAAATTATCTGACTTCTTGGAACAGCACTGTATATCGTACATTGATTTATATCTACTAACTACATGCATGGCAAATTTAGTTCAGTCAAGAAATACATACTTACTTTTATTGAAAATTCCCCCTTCAGCGATTTCTGTTAATAAGGGAACAGTACACGAATTCTTTTGCGCAACCTGGCATATAACTTATACAATTTATATACATCAAGCAAAATGTATATATATATATATATATATATATATATATATATATATATATATATAAAACTATTTTGGATTTAAAAGTGCATGCTGAAATTGGGAACGTACTTTCAGAAACTGTAACACAAAAACAGTATTGTAGCCATTTTCTTTTGTGTGCTCCTGTAAATGAATGGCGAAAGCTTCGTTTTCGAATTATTCGTTTTTAAATTTCGTCCTGACTTTTGGATCACCCTGTATATTTTTTTACTTATAAAATGTATAGTAAAAAGAAATTTAACAAAACAATAATCAAGCCATTTTTGCAAGATATAATTTTATGAAACGTTTTCGGGCCTTAGTAATATGATTTTTCTTTCAGTTTTTGTAAATTTTCTATGAACCCTTTAATGCGATTTATATGATCTCATTAAAGACTCCATTTGGTCATAAAAAGCATCTGTAGACGAACAATAAAAAATCTTATTTTTCAATATAAACACCAATTCTACGGTTAAATAAACTGAATTTTTTTTTCACATATGTTAAAGATTTTCGTCTTTTAAACGTTTTTTATTAAATATCTCAATTAATTATCGCTCAAAATCGTAAAAATTGAAAACATTTTACATGATTTAACAGCGAAAGAGACCAGAAGTAATTGCCTATTTAATATATACTGAAGTTTAATGCCGTATTATTGATTGAACTTTTTGTTTTACATTTTAAACTTAAACGTGTTGTTAAAAACAGATCATGAATTTTTCATGCTTATTAGCGATGTTGGAAACATTTTACCGTCTATACTTATCTCAACTTAAAACTTATCAAAATAGATTATAATTACTTTTTTACATAATTTGACGTAGAATTTTTTTAAATATTTTTGTGAAAGCCTAAATTAATGTTTTAAAGCTGTATTAAATTTTTATTGTGTATTATGTAGTTTTAAGTTTGTTTAAATTTAGTTCATCAAGAATAAAAAAATAAAGCCAAGTGATTCTGTCAATAAAATAATTAAAAAATAAATAAAGGTGCATAATTTTTAGATCTAATAAGTTTCTTAAATTAGTTAAAAATCTTTTTTATTTACAAAATAGCTGACAACACTATTAAAATGCATGAGTGCATTATTTCGGTAATTTATACTGTTAAAAATTAACATGGTTTTTTAGATTAGTTTTGAGATACTTTTTTAAAAACTGAGTTGTGTATTGTTTAAAATTTTTCATTATTTTAATAACTTTAAGAACTAGTTTATTTATAAAATGCAGTCTTTTTCATTATATAATTAAATTTCAAGCATAAGTTTTCAGAAATACAATTGTAGTTTTATCCACATAACTGATCAATGTTTTTGAAGAAAAACTTCAAATAATGTCTATTTTACAGAAATTTTAATCTTTTAACATGTGCTTTTCAAAACAGAATATTTTGCCTAGTTGAATCAGAAAAATGTAAAATAAACAATAAAAATTTACTGGACCGGTGAGAATAATTGTCTGAGCGTAGCGAAGTCTTATACTCAGAGTACGTAACGATATTAAAAGTCAAAAAAATTCTTTCGTCAAGCAAATCTCAAAAAGTACTTGTCGGATTTCGATTCTGTTTGTACCAGAAGGTACCTATGAAGGTAATCTGGTAAATGCACCTATTTTTAAAAATTAATTCCAAATAGTTTAAAAGTTATATTTAAAAAAATGATAAAAAGCACAATTTTTTTGCATACGTCACAGAAATTTGGTGTGCTTGATTTTCACAAGCTGGATATTTTCTTCGATAACCGAATCAGTACATGGAGTAAATAGTAATCATTTACGCACTCAGAAATATTGAATGCAATAAAAATTTTAAAAATTAATCATGCAGGAAAATAAAACTGTTATTTTTTTATATAAAAAAAATGTCATAAAAACTTTGATTTTGTGATTTTGTGATAATGTCTTAATAGCATTTTTTGATCGCTAAAAGAATATTTTATATATTTCGCGTGTGAAAATTAAAAACAATTACGTTTTTAAATAAAAAGTTTCTTTTATGACATCATTTTCCCTTTATATTTATTTTTATTGCATGTTTTCTTTTAACTTATATTTTATTTGTGTGTGGAAGTCAATTCTGGTCACTAATTTTTCGGCACGGATACTATCAGCGCATCACATTTGGCGCAATTTTTTCAAAGCCCATTTGGCGAAAATTCCGTTTTCGAATAACGCTTACATACACATTTTTAAATTATTTTCTATTATCAAAAAGAACTTACAGTAAATAAAATAATAATAATAATTAATAACTATAAAAACAAATATTTTATATAATTAAAAAAAGGAAATGAAAGTAAATAAACATTTTATGAGTAAATAAACAAATAATAAATAAATAAAGCCGTGTTACCATCTCAGGTAAAATAATGCCATTTTGACGCCAATTATGTACCCTGGTGCATATGTGACATCTTTTCCTATTTTTGATCCATTTCCTGTTGGCATACAACTTTGAAATTTGGAATATGTATGCATACCTGGGAGCAATACTGGAATTAGACATTGATTTTTTTTTTAATTCGATCCAAAAAGGGGCAACGGGGGTTATTTTTTAAAGATTTGTAAGAGAGAGCCCGGTATTGCGCTTATTTCTATTGACGCGTATCAAATGATTAATTGATTAAAATCATTATATTTTACTTAATATAAAAAAACTAATTAAAATAATTTTACTATATTAAATTACTTGTAAAATAATAATAAATAGAACGCCTTCAGCATATCAACAACAAACAACATTTTTATTCTTTTAATAACAACAATATCGTCTGCCTTTTTGTTGCCAACAAATGAACGGAATCTTTACAAGTTCATGGAGGCTACATTACTCCCTCCCCAGTAACATAGTTACGATACAAATATAATATATACAGAAATATAAAATAGAAATATAAAATAGAAATACAATATAGAAATATAATATATTAAATAAAATATAAAATAGTACATAATTAGTCTCTATAACGTTTCGGAAACCTTACTTGTCTACCAGAGCGTGTAGTTTTCTCAGGAATTTTTTTATCAAGCAAATTTGAATGTTCATTTTTGATTATTGATGGCACAGGCAGAGGTAATTGGTTATCCGGTAACTCGTGTTAAGAAGTGTTCTCATCATTTGTTAATAAATAAACAGGTTTCAATCTATCTATGGATATGTTGATATTTTTTTTCTTTGATTTTTACTGTGTAATACTTTTTGTGTCTTTTGACAACTGGAAAGGGTCCATCATAAGCGGGTTCGAGTGGTTTTTTAACTCGAT
Source organism: Maratus speculifer (assembly GCA_964019185.1). Taxonomy (NCBI): domain Eukaryota; kingdom Metazoa; phylum Arthropoda; class Arachnida; order Araneae; family Salticidae; genus Maratus; species Maratus speculifer. The sequence goes on along the minus strand of OZ025296.1, from coordinate 13,210,718 downwards.
CAAAGTGTATGAAAACATGGCTAGAATTGTGCAAGTCCTTATGAACAAAAATTTTTTGAGAAGGCTGCTTGCGATTTTTAAAAGGTTTTAATTCTTCCATTTGTTTCTGCAATTCTTTAGCAAAGGTTTCTGTGTCGATAATAGTTTTCGGTTGTTCAAAAAATTCTCCTGGTAGCCTGAGAGGTTTTCCGTAGACCATTTGTGCAATGGTAAAATTTGTATCACCACGTAAAGCTGATCTCAATCCCAATAGTACTGTAGGTAATGATTGAGTCCACTTAATTGTATTTTGAGCTCTAATTGCAGCTTTTAAAGTGCGATGGATTCGTTCTATTTTTCCATTACACTGTGGATGATAAGCTGTTGTTGGGTTTAATTTAAAACCACAAATAATACTTAAATTGTGGAATAATTCTGATCTAAATTGTTTTCCTCGATCCGTGATTACACGATGTGGAATGCCAAAGCGAGAAATCCATTGATCATAAAATGCTCGAGCAACTGTTGGAGCCGTCACATTTTCTAGAGGAACTACTTCTATCCAACATGTGAAGCGGTCAATACAGGTTAGGCAGTATAATTTTCCTTCAGACGGTGTTAGTGGACCTATGATGTCAATATGAACGACACTAAATCGTTCATCTGTTTCTTCGAAAGTGGCAAATGGAGAATGCGCATGTCTGCCAATTTTGTTTTTCTGACAATCAATGCAGGATTTTGCCCACTGATTAACATATTTCCTAATATTTGTCCAAATAAACCTTGAAGCTACTTGTTTTACTGTATTTTTCACTCCAGGATGAGCTAAATTGTGGATTTTCTTAAAAATTTGTTCTCTAAAAACTTCAGGAATAAATGGTCGGATTTTGGAAGTTGAAATATCACACCAAAGAAGTTTACCTGAATCCAAAGGATATTGTTTGAAATTTAAAGATGGATTTAAACGTAATTTTGTAAGTTCTTCATTATTAATCTGTCCATCAGAAATTTTGTCATAATCTATTGTAGAAATCGATTGTATTCTGGATAATGTGTCTGCAACTGTATTTTCTACTCCACTAATATATCGAATATCTGTTGAAAATTGTGATATATATTGTAAATGACGCAACTGTCTAGGCGAAGCTTTTTCATTTTTTTGCTGAAAGGCGAATATTAAGGGTTTATGGTCTGTATAAATTATAAATTGTCTTCCTTCTAACATATGCTTAAATTGCTTTACAGAAAGATATATTCCCAATAATTCTCGATCATAGGTACTATAACTTTTCTGAGCATTATTTAATTTTTTTGAAAAAAAGGCTAATAGTTTCCAGCAGCCTGCTTAAAATTGTTGTAAAACTGCACCAATGGCAAAATCAGAAGCATCACAAAAGAGAGATAATGGAAGATCAGGATTAGGATAGGTCAATAAAGCAGCATTGGTTAGGTCTTCTTTACATTTTTCAAATTTTTCTTTTGTTTCATCTGTCCACGGAATTTTTCTTTTGTCTTTCTTTTTCGCCCCTTTTAAATACTCATGAAGTGGTGCTTGATTTTCTGCAGCATTTTTTATGTATCTTCTATAAAAATTCACCAGACCAAGGAAAGTTCGTAATTCATGGATTGTTTCCGGTAACTTATAATTTTTAATTACTTCTACTTTTTCGGGAAGGGGTTTTGAACCTTCAGGAGTAATCATGTATCCTAAAAAATTGTAGCTGGTTTACACCAACAACTGATTTTGCGATATTTAAACGAAGTCCATATTGATCCAATCTTGAAAAAACTAATTTTAGATGTTCTGTGTGCTCATCTTCTGTTGTAGAAGCTTTAAAACATCATCTAAATATGGGAAAATGAAGTCCAATCCGAAAAATACTTCATTAATGAAACGCTGAAACGTAGATGGAGCATTCCGTAATCCAAAATTCATCACATTATATTCAAATAATCCAAACGGCGTTATTATCGCTGTTTTTTGCTTATCCTCTTCTGCAATGGGGATCTGAAAATAGGCCTTAAATAAGTCAATTTTTGAAAATATTTTCTTTCCTTTTAATATATGCTGAAAATCTTCTATTCTGGGAATAGGGTAACGGTCGGGAATGGTTCGAGCATTAAGGCGTCTGTAATTCCCGCACGGTCTTAAACTTCCATCTTTTTTGTTAACTAAATGAAGTGGACTAGCCCATGGTGATTTGGATGGTCTAATTATATCATTATCCAACATAAACTTGAATTCTTGTTTTGCTAAATTTAATTTTTTTGAGTCTAATGGGCGAGGTTTTGAATAGACAGGCGAACCTTTAGTATCAATATAATGCTTTACATTGTGTCTGGAATTGCATATTAAAAGATTTGGTTCCGTTAAATTAGGATATTGTAATAACAGATGTGCATATTGAGAATTTTTGTCAGTTGTACTTATGCTATCAGCACTTGATACACACATAACATCGCTTTTAACAAAAAGGTTAGTAACACCATCTATTAATTTTTTATTATGTATATCAATAAGCAATTTAAATTTATTAAGGAAATCTGCACCTAAAATTGCTTTGTCTACTTTTGCTATTATAAAAGGAAATTGATATTATCTACGTAAGCCCAAATCTAGTGTTAAAATTTTGAAACCAAATGAAGGAATTATTGAACCATTTGCTGCATACAATTTGAAAGAGTTACATATTTTATGTTTGGATGAAACAGGAATAATTGATAAATCAGCTCCACTATCAACAAGAAAGCGTAAACCGGTTGTTTTGTCTTTAACAAATAAACGGTAATTACGGCAATCTTTAAATTCTTCAGCAGCAGAATTTGCCGCTAAAACTACTGCTGTTCGGAGTTTTCCGATTTTTTCCAGCTGCACGGACTTTTACATTTATTAGGATAACACTGATTACCAAATTTAAAATTGTAGTAACAATATTTCCCATTTGGATTAAATCGTTTTCTCGATTGACTTCTACTTTTATTTCGTTTAGTACCAAATTTTCGAATTTTACTTCTGGATTGCCTCTCAATTTTTAATGCCGAAATCTGATTTTCCAATATAGAAATTTTCTCAAGTATTTTACTCATAACATAAGAATCTGGACTCGCAGAATAAATTTCTGTTGAAGAGCTCATTTCAAAAATTTTATCTGCCATTAGTGATAAATTATCTAAATTTTCACTGCTTACAATTAGAATATTTTTTATTGACTCTGGTAATTTATCAAGAAATAAAGTTTTCAAAACCTTTTCTGGTATGTTATTTCCACTGAGCGATTTCATTTTAAGCAGTAGTTGGCTTGGCTTCATATCACCCAATGAAATTCCCGTAAGCAATTTCTTTAGTGATTTTTCCTTACTCTCTTTAAATGTACAGTAAAGCATCGTTTATACGACGATCACTTATACGACGTTTACATTTATACGACGTTTTACTGTGGTCCCGATTCATTCCTATTTATTTTAATGTAAAAATATATCTTTTATACGACGCCAAAATCGTTTATACGTCGATTTTTCGATTATGTATAGGTTTATTTTTGTTTATTTTTCTTATATATTTTACGAACGAGCGGAAGTTGGCAGCTATGAATGACACCAAAGAGCTCTTCACATTATAAAAAATTATAAAAATGTGGGTTGGTGTTCGATTAGTCTGAAAAATCAGCTTACGTGTAACAGATTACACTGGGAGGGGTCATTCTTATTTCGAGGATGGTCAGCTTTCCCAACCTGTTTTAAGTTGCAAATAAATTATCCTTCTAACTGTTATCAGTATTGGCGACTTTTAGTTGGCCACGCGGGTTTTTTTATCTTTAACTTTAAATGGTAAAGAAATGATGATCTGCAAATGAGGAACCTTTCGGTGAAACATAAATAAAGGTACGCATATTTAAATTGCTTACTAATCCCGCCCCCCCCCCCCACAGTTTTTAAGATTATTTGTTTATTTTGGTTTGTTTTATTTAAAAAATCATGCAAATCATCACGTTAAACATTAAAATTTAGTGAAAACAAAATTATTTCTAATTTTGGAAGCGAAAATCGATTATACGTCGTTATCGTTTATACGACGTTTTTCGGTAGTCCCTTCGGCGTCGTATAAACGATGCTCCACTGTATTTAAAAATCTTTCTTTAGCGGCAGTATATTTGTCATCCCGATTACTTTGGATAATATCCCATATATTTTCAATGTATTTAGGATCTAAATGAGCCACTAGATGATTGAATTTTGTTTCTTCATTTATAATATTTACAAGGGAAAACTGAGTATCAATTTGGTAAAACCATATTTCAGGATTGTCTTCCCAGAATGGAGGAAATTTGACGCTTACCTTGTTTGCTTCAGGAACCTTGTTTGCTTCAAGAATCGAATTTGTAGACGTTTTCGTTGTTTCTTGAGTCATTTTTCAACGCGTTAATGTCCAAAGCAGGTCACCAGATTTTTGTAAGAGAGAGCCCGGTATTGCGCTTATTTCTATTGACTCGTATCAAATAATTAATTGATTAAAATCATTATATTTTACTTAATATAAAAAAAAAACTAAATAAAATAATTTTACTATATTAAATTACTTGTAAAATAATAATAAATAGAACGCCTTCAGCATATCAACAACAAACAACATTTTTATTCTTTTAATAACAACAATATCATCTGCCTTTTTGTTGCCAACAAATGAACGGAATCTTTACAAGTTCATGGAGGCTACAGATTTATACAATTTATACTGCATAAAGGAGCCACTTATCTATTTTTATATACAAGAAGAAGTGAGTGGCATGTAAAAACAATTATAGTATACATAAATAAAATTCTTGAGATAATATACTAGAGATATTAGCACCGGGTTTGGCGAGATTTTTTATGCCAATTAGGCGAAAACATCGTTCTGATTACGAGATACATATGCATGCTATAATAACACGTTATTTATTTATTTCAAAATAAAAAAAAAAGGAATAAACGAAACATTTTCTGTTATTAAAAAAATGAAATAACAACCAATAAATGATAATATTTTTAGAACAAACAATTTATTATAACATTTATATGATAACCATGATAGGTAACTGAACGCCATTTTGGCACCAATTACGTATCTTGGTGTGTATAGGGCATATATGTGCCATATTTATTTGTAAAACTGAGCATGAACGTTTACCAAGTGTGTTTTCATAGCTGCTTACATCTTTTTGCAACATAGCGCACCTTTCGAAGCCAAAACTGCACAAAAGAAAAAAAATCAGTATTTGCAGTATTTTTATTTAATTTATTTATTTATTTATTTATTTATTTATTTATTTATTTATTTTTTATGTAATGCACATTTTGTAATCAGTAGGTTCGATAATCAGACCTCGTTTTTTTTTTTTTTTTTTTTTTTTTTTTTTTTTTGCTTTAAAAGATATTTCATACGACGTCTTTTTTGGATTCGTCGTTTTTCCATATTTGATAGTATGCGTCTACTCGTTTTGTAACTTTTTGTTGTAACTTTCTTCTTTATTAACAGCGACATTTGGATTTCCTATTTAAATAAAAATGCTTCTAAATGCAAAGAATTTTGTTAAAATACATAAATAAATGAAATGCGGACATCTATTGCTCAAAGCACAAAATTTTTCCTATTGAGTTAATAAAAATCAGTAAAAACATAATTTTTATGATGATAAAAAGGTGACTTATGTAATAACAGAGTCATATATTATATGTACGTTATGGATTAAGTATTAATATTTCTCCACCATTTATAAATAATAATAATAATAAAATAAAATGCGGACAGACCAAAGTCTATATTTGACTGAAAACAACAACCATTTTCTAAATGCTTTAAAAAATGGCCAATGAAAAGTGATATTTCAAAAGTATTATGAAATTAGTTAAAAACCATTTACTTTAAACTAAATGAATAAAAGATTTATATTTTTAATGAAATAAATGGGATTTGAAAAATTATTGGAAATTTATCACCATAGATGTATCAATATTACAATCGGTACCTTGTATGCAAAATGGAACAATTAGCAATACTTTTTGTACCCGAAAAATGGTCGTTGCTTTTTTTTAAGGTTAAAAAGTAGATTACGAAATATTACTATACAGAGATGCCAAGCCCCCGCTTATTGCATAGCAGAATTTTCTTATAGGAAAAGTTATTTTTTAAATCTGCAGAATGTTCCAATTTAATAAAACATTTTCTGTATTAAAATACCGGTATCCAAAATGCCGGAGACTTGGCAGCTCTGCCTATAACATTTTAATTAATCACGGTACTTTTTTTAATCGGATTCAAATTTAGTGGAGACTACGTTTTTTGGCCAAAAGTAGCTTTTTTCCACATGTGTAACTACGATACAATTCCTTGATGCTGAAATAAAATGTTTTGACTTATGCTATTATTGCTTCCTCTTATTTATTTATTTGAATTTTAAATAAGATGACTCAAAATCGTGTTTTTTAAATGTACGGAAAAAATCCATTTCGAGAGAGGGCGAAAAGAACAATATTTGGCGATTTATTATCTGCGCTTGGCTAAGTGTCTTACCACCTTGTATTTAATACTCTTCACAATACTTCGCTGTTATATGGACTTTGGCGCTTTTATAAAAAGTTTGACGTAATTCGGGCTTAAGAAATGAGTTTTTTACTGAATAATACAAATAAATGAAAAATGAATATTAAGAAATATTAAGAAAAGAAAAATGAAGCATTATATTGATCTATGTATATTTAAAAATGCATCTGCTAGCACTAATTAGATAATTTATGTATATAATAGAAGATAAATAGCTTTTGATTCTATATTTCTATGCTATAAAGCAATAACGTTTGTGTGTTTTTCGTTATCATTGGGAGTACCTAGCCGATTTAAAAAATAATGTGGGCAAAAAATGTTGGTAACCATGTTTGCTGCAAAATATACTATACTAGCAGTTACCCGTGACTTCGTTCACATAACATTTAAAGAAGAAATAATTGATCAATCAAGCAAAAAATTTCGATGATGAAAAAAAAATGTAATTAACTTTTTATTGCGAAATAGTGGTAAAAAACTTCTGATGATCCCTATTAGCTAATTTTTTTGCTGGTTAAAATTTTCCTTTCAGCGATTAATACTAATAGATAGAAACATTCTTGAATACTTTTGTTCAGCCCTGTAGTTTTCCAAGTGCCTTTAATACATGAAAGTATCTTTCTAAAATTTAGTTCAAACAAAAATATTTCTTATTACTACATTTTCAGAAATTATCATCCGAAAACAACCTTGTATCCAGTTCTTTGCGGGACCCTGTATATCATTTTATATATATACTGCAAACATTTCTTAGTTTACTAAATGCAATTCAAAATAAAAATGCATATTTTATTTGAAAACCACCTTTAAGTAAATTACGCTCATATTCGGTAACCTTTCCAAGATCTTTTGTATAACCCTGTATATCTAAATTTAACTATTTATACTATTATTATTTATACTCTTTATTTAATATGCATACATTGAGCGAGACTTAAAAGCACATATCATAATTCAAAATGCATTTCATACATGCAACAGTCATCATCCATCATATACAATACTTCGGATAGAATATATAACATTTGAAATCATTTATTTTGTGTGTCCCTGTAAATATGTCAGTGACACACTTTGTATTATGCATGAAATAACTCACATTAAGCCTCAGCAACGTATATCAATTTGATTATACATGAAATCGTTTACCATAATTAAAATATGTCGGAAACTGTTCCTCCCTTTATTCTTATGCAATGGAATTCTTCTGTGTAACCCTGTAAATGAATAATAAGTCTCCTTTTCACTACATACTTTACAAAATGCATATTTTAGTGCACTTTGTAAATGCATATAAATTTGAATATGTTTCACGGGTTGTAACATCGTTAAATTTAATTAAAACGATTTTTTCCCATAATGCCGTAATGTAAGGAATTTTTTTTACTATCCCTGTAAATAAACCAATCATGGTAGAAAGTTTATTTTCAATAGGTATTCGTGCTAGGTAAACGTTAATAACGTCCAAAAATTTAATGGAAATCGGAGTATACAGGGTGATTCAGCTCGTCGGTGACAAACTTTAAGGATCGATAGAGCACACCTAGACGAACATTTTTGAATAGGGAATGTAGGGTCCCTGACGCAATGGTAAGGCGCTAGGCGCTTTCGAAAATTTGGGTGCCGAAATTCGAAACGTCATAAAAACTAGGGAAATGGTTAGATTTTCTTACTTGTTGCGTCGAAATGATTCTGTTTGTTACACTTTCTTCAGTACCAATTTGATAAGCGTATCTCTTAAAACATGGATAGGGGGCGCTGCAGACTTTGGAGAGCTAGACAACAACTTTAAGCCCGTTATTTTGATAATTTAACACATGCTCGCCAAAGTTTATACTCTAACTTAAAGTTTGAACCCAAAAGTAGATCCCTGCAAAAAGCGTAAGAGCCGGAATAAAATGTCAAAGTACAGGGTGGTCGAAACTCGAAGGCTCCTAAGAGATAAACAAACAGATTTCTTGACTTATGGCATGCATTTTCATGATTCTGCTTGCTGGAGCTCTCTGAAACTCAGTTGAACGGTACAAAAAGAAACATCGATAGGGGGCGCTTTGGGCAAAAAACATAATTCGTTGACATTTCGGACGCTAACTGGAAACGGGGCGCTACGATCAGTTAGAAACAAAACAAGAGAGTAATTTACTTATCATAAGAAGCTATTAAAACTGCAGTTTGTTTGTTTTTTTTAACAAACATAGCTGGTTTCAATCATGCACAATGCGCGCAATAAAATTTACATAAGGTGCTTTTTGCTGATTTATGCAAAAGATATCGTACCATATCGATATGCAAAAGATACGTAATGCGTAGACGACAACGCGAGATGACGTAGTTGTATGCGCAGACACGTCTTTTGAACGTGCGGTACCTACTTAAGCTTCGGGTTACTTGTCTGCAGATCGGTAGTAGGATGGAACGGTACACAAACTCTGAATTGGCTGACATGCATTTGGCGTATGGCGCTGCTGGTTGTAATGGACGAGCCGCTCAGCGGTTGTACGCCGAGCGTTACCCCAACAGGCAAATCCCCTGCCATGCCTTCTTCGCTCGAGTACACCAGAGGTTGTCCACAACGGGATCTTTCGACGGAGGCAGGCCTGAACGGGAGCGATCAGTGAGCACCCCCGACAACGAAGAGGCTGTGCTTAACCTGGTTGAGGACAACCCAGGTCTTAGCACCAGAGATATCGCCAGACATGTTGGCATTTCGCAAGCAACTGCGTGGCGCATCTTACGTTCCCGGAATCTGCACCCCTACCACATCCAGCGGGTGCAGTTGCTCAGAGAGCAGGATTTTGGCCCTCGAGTGGAATTCTCAAGATGGTACTTGGCGATGAGATCCAGGGATCCCCGTTTTGTAAACAGCATTTTGTTTACGGACGAGTCCACCTTCAGCCGGGAGGGAATGTGGAACGCCCACAACAGTCATGTGTGGTGTGATGAAAATCCACATGAAACCAGAAGCCGAGCAGCCCAGGAGCGTTTCTCAGTAAATGTGTGGGCCGGCATTCTGGGGGATTGCCTCATTGGCCCTTATTTGTTACCTGAACGGCTGACAGGTGGAAATTACCTGATTTTCCTGGATCAAGTGCTGCCGCAGCTTCTGGAGGAGGCGCACGTACCCGAAGGTTCGCGTCGCCAGATGTGGTTCCAGCACGATGGAGCTCCGGCCCATTACACGAACGACGTGCGTCTCCATCTAAACGCAAGGTATGGCCAGCGGTGGATCGGGCGTGGGGGTCCAGTTCACTGGCCTGCCCGATCACCAGACCTCACCTGCTTGGATTTCTTCCTTTGGGGTTACCTGAAGGCCGAGGTATACCATACACCTGTCAGCAGTGCTGAAGAACTTGTGGCGCGCATTGTGGCAGCTGCAGGGCAGATCAGAGATACTCCTGGCATTGTTGGAAACACACACTCCTCAATGCGACGGAGGTGCGAAGCCTGCATCATGGCCCAAGGTCGAAATTTCGAGCATCTTCTGTAGTGTTATTTTTTGTAAATAAATTTCCAGTATCATTGATGTTTTTGGTCTAAATTTATTCAGAAATGTTGAGCAGAGTTAGAAAATGTGTTTTCATTATTACAAACTGATCGTAGCGCCCCGTTTCCAGTTAGCGTCCGAAATGTCAACGAATTATGTTTTTTGCCCAAAGCGCCCCCTATCGATGTTTCTTTTTGTACCGTTCAACTGAGTTTCAGAGAGCCCCACAAAACAGAATCATGAAAATGCATGCCATAAGTCAAGAAATCTGTTTGTTTATCTCTTAGGAGCCTTCGAGTTTCGACCACCCTGTACTTTGACATTTTATTCCGGCTCTTACGCTTTTTGCAGGGCTCTACTTTTGGGTTCAAACTTTAAGTTAGAGTATAAACTTTGGCGAGCATGTGTTAAATTATCAAAATAACGGGCTTAAAGTTGTTTTCTAGCTCTCCAAAGTCTGCAGCGCCCCCTATCCATGTTTTAAGAGATACGCTTATCAAATTGGTACTGAAGAAAGTCTAAACAAACAGAATCATTTCGACGCAACAAGCAAGAAAATCTAACCATTTCCCTAGTTTTTATGACGTTTCGAATTTCGGCACCCAAATTTTCGAAAGCGCCTAGCGCCTTACCATCGCGTCAGGGACCCTACATTCCCTATTCAAAAATGTTCGTCTAGGTGTGCTCTATCGATCCTTAAAGTTTGTCACCGACGAGCTGAATCACCCTGTATTTACGAAAGTTAGAAAGCGACCAGACAGACAGACAAACAGAAAGCATAACTTCTTTTCAACTTTGTTCGAAAGTGTTAAAAAATCGAGCCAAAAATATATTAATCAGTAGTTTTGTTTTTTGCCTTTTCGCCACAAAATTTTTTTTCCATTTGATAATTATGAATTTTGAATAAAAATATTCATTTGTATGTAACTTATAACTTATTAATTAGTCTAAATAAAAAATATTTCTGATTCATTTTAAATATGACGTCATTATTTATCTCGCTGCATTAGCTACTTTTATTCATACCCCTTGTATTTTTAACGACTGCTATAAAGTACCTGTTTTATTTCAACTATGACGTCACATTTTCATAAGTGAACCATTTTATTAAAAATATAATTCTTTTTCATTCTTTTTACTTTTAATTTATGTCATCATATTTTACACAAAAATTGCCCTTAACTAAACAAATATCCTTGTTAAATATATTATAAAAAATACACCTTTTATTTTTATTTCAAACATGACGTCATATTTATTTTCTTTTAAATTATTTTATTATAATTTTTTTACGTGGAAGTTTTTTATTAAAAATTCATTGCCGCTGAAAAATTATTATTCCAATTTTTTATTTTTGTTGGCAACAGGAAAGGAAAATGGTTAAATTTTATCTGAAAAATGCCTATTGATTTTGTATGAAAAATAATTAAGTTTTGAATTATTAAGGAAAATATTTGAATAAAATAAATAAAAATTAGCCTATGTTCATTCCACTCCTATAATCTATCTATATGCAAAGATTCAAAGACATTAATCCATCCGTTTTGAAGCCAAGTTCATTCCAATTTTTCGGACACACTTTCACATTTATAATATATATAAGGATTTTGCGTAGGAACAATAATCATCATCAATGCACGAGCAAAAAAAGTTCTAAAATTGAGAATTCTTTAATGTTAATATGACTAAAAATTTAATTTTTTTTTTTTTTTTTTTTTTTGGGGGGGGGGGGGGCAACTTTTAAGATATAATATTCTCGTTATGAACGATTTCTAAAATATTCGACAATTTAAATTCACAAATTAAACATTTTTTTTCTAGAAAAAGTTTTAAACCCAATTTATTGAGAATATTGCAATTTCTAGGATACTGTTGGGGTTAGAAACTAGAACTTTGGCATCGCAGTAACTTATAAGATGTAAATGCTCGTTTAGGACAAATTCTTAAAAAAGGATTCCTTAATTCTTATCGACAACCTCATGGCATCCGTAGAAAAAAGATGTTCAACAATATAAACTATTCAGACGGATCTCACACCATATAAAATACTCTCCATTCTCTTCAAACATAATAGTTTATGTTATTTATAGTTTCTCAAATCGGTGCGGAGCTTCTGTTTATGCTCATGACATCATTTCAAAAAGTTATATTTCCAATGTAGGAAAATTTGGTGTTTTATTTTCTGTATTACTTTTAACATTTTGCATATTTCCAATTTTATATCCATGTATGGTTTGCTTTCCCTTTTATAAAAATAGTATATGCAACTTTATATATAAGATTTTGTAATTCTATGATTCAATATGCTTATTTTCATCATATTTTATCACAATGAATGACCAATTAAAGGTAACATCTCATTTTCTTTACTTGTCGCAAGTTATTAAATGTGTATTCTCAGCAACATCGCTCAGACTAATCCCTCTGAGGGAAGTCCTAGTAAAGCATTATTGGAATATGGATGCTCGTATTTGGTACAGGCAAAACATTAATTGGAAAAAAATTGCTTATATGGACGTACAGGGAAATCAGGGAAGCGGTTAATTCAATCATCGATAACAGATGTTGTTCAACCCTCTGAGCGGCTTGTAAATGGGTAAATTTGTAATGTTGTTTTCTCTGCATTGTGTTTCAAATGTTCAGAAAATATGATTTTTTCAACATTATTTAAAAAAAACTTAATTAGATATATAAATGTTATACTTAAGAATATATTCCCTCTAAAATGAATTGAAAACTCATTAAATGTATAGAGTTATACATTGGCGCAGCCAGAATTTGGTTCTAGTGGGGGGGGGGGGGGGGTTGAGTTTCTGATAAAGGTGATTGCCGGTTATTTGAATAGCCGGTTAAAAGAAAGAGTCAGTACTAATTAGAATATTCACTGTGTAATACTTAAATTCAAAGAGCATCTGCGAGGCAGGAAATCTTTTTTGTAGAATGAGTCTCAGGAAAGTGATTTAGTTCAAATAACCAATTTTTACTTAACTAATCCATGTAAAATTCACTTTCACAGTTTTAAGCGGAATTTTCACCATTTAAACGAATCACTTTATTAAATGAAATCTGATTCAGTAAAGCAGCGGATTCCAAATTGCACCAAAATATTTAAATATTAAGTTTGGTTTAAATATTAAGTTTTAACCCCAAGACCACCCCCTTGGCTGCGCCACTGGAGTTATATAATCTTAAATACTTCTTGTATTGCAATGAAACCTGGAGCTTAATGAACGGAATATTGCGTTCCAAACACTTAGAGGGTCAAAATATAAAACTTTATATTTGCTATAATTGTAATATATTGTAATATTTTAAAATAAAGGGATTTATGTTTGTCTTTCTGTGTAGCTTTCATCACCTTTTGTAAATATGAGTTCAGCACTGTTTTAAATTTGCACCTGTTTTAAAAGTTTGCCAAAAAATACTTTGTTTTACATCTGAAATTACTTTATACATTATGGCTATAGAACAACCGCAGATTTCATTGAAGTGTTATAAAAATGTTTTACCTCAGATTTTTTTTTCCAAATTATTTAACACATTCATTTAACTTTTTTTTATCCACTGCATAATACATATTCTATATATTTTATAAAGAAATTTTTGGTTCAAATGGAAATATTTTTATTTGGCAGCGGTCAAAATGACCGCTATGGTCGTTGTAGTGTTAAGTGAAAGAGTGATTTGTTTCAAGCTATCGTCTTTCACATTACATATTACATTCTGTTACTGTAGCTCATGATTAAATGAAACTCCAGATTTTTTATTTGAAATTATTTAACACATTTATTTCTTTTATCTGAAAATTTCTATTTGAAAATTTCTTCTTCTTAAAAAAATCTTCTTATTGAAAATTTCTCAACGGAAAAAGGAGGACAATCTGACAACCCTGATTCCAGCGTATTTGTGAGGATTTAGTTTCCAGAAAAATTATGGTTAACCAAAGATATGTCATGGCACTTTATTATTCACGAAACGTAATTTACCATAAAAAACACAAACATGAGGCTGTATAATTTCGTTAATATATCTATTATACATCATAATTTCAGATACAAATACATGTAGAAGAGGGGTTTCTTTGACATACAGTCGGACATTAACGTGATAATGCAAGATGGATATTTTTTCTTTAAAGATATTTTCTGGGCAATGTATATTAATCTTTCGGGTCCGTATGCCTGAGTGCAAATGCATTACGTCATACGCACAAAAGGGTTAATAACTCAGTAGTATTTTTCAATCTTATAGTTTTCTGAAGATTTACACACTGTTAACTTAAAAAGCATATCAGCAAATCTACACATTGTATATGCAATTATTTCTTTATATTTATTGTTTTAAATATTCTCTACTCAAGATCATTTATACTCTCATAATGCACATATGCATTAACTATCTTCCTGACTAAATATTCTATTTCGCACGTTTCATTATATTTAGTTTTGAAATATTCTGCCATAATTTATTTCTCGGCTCAATGTTTGTTGAAAAATCTTGAGAAATGTTTTGAAATTTTCCAAATGAAAAGATATAAATTCTTTAATAATCAGCCTGTTCTGTACATCAGCTTTTGAATTCATTGAAATACTCTAACGTTTGTGCAAATTCAATGTATCTTTTCTTTTTTTTCTTAAATTTTTTTTGTTACATTTTCAAAAGTTTATTTGATGGTTTTGAAAATGAAAGTTTAAAAATTACATTCTTGATATGATTTCATTGTAAAGCAAACATGGAATTTTTCAGAGAGAATAAAGCTTTTAATAATTAAAATAGTATTTTCTAACATCTATCCATCTTTTTGAATAGTTTTATAATGAATGTAAATTAAACAAAATTACCAGCACTTTCTAATGCATAAATTGGTTGTATTCTACCAAAACTTTGTTATACACGGCTCAAAACAATTAAAGGATGTTTGAAGTTTTATGTAAAATAAAGATATACACGAATTTTTTTTTGCCGAAAATAGAAGAAGAGAATCACAAATGCAAATTTTTCTGGTTTTCAAACTGTAGAGTATGCAAATTTTGAGTTCTTTGAACTGGATAAAAGAGAATGAAGACAAGGATGATCGGCATTCAGTGATTGCTTTATTTCGATGAGTACGGTGTCTCAGCGAAGTCATTTGACAGATTCAGAAGCTTGGAGAATTGTTGGTAGGTTAGAAGGGGGCCAAACTCAAGCCGAAGTAGCGCAAGCCATTGGAGTGTCACAAAGTATCATTTCCAGGATGTGGAACCGTTTTTTGGAGAGTGGATGTGCAGGCCGAAGACCAGGGCAAGGTCATAGACGGGCAACAACGCCCAATGAAGATCGGTATTCAGCGTTAACAGTTCGGAGACACCAAAAGATGAACGCTACTCTTCTCTAACAACACCTTCGCTCGGCTACAGGCACCACGATTTCAACTCAGACTGTCCGAAACTGGCTGCATGCTGTAGGTCTGTATGCTCGCCGACCGATGGTATGTGTTAGATTAACATCAGGGCATCGTCGCGACCGCAGGGAGTGGGCAACAGAGCATGCCAACTGGAAGAGAAATGAATGGAGCAATATTCTGTTTTCTGACGAGTCCCGTTTTTCTGTGCATCCGGATAATAGGCGTATTTTCATCTGGAGGGACCGTGGCAGTAGGAATAATCCTGCGTTCGTGCACGAAAGTGTCAGATTTGGTGGTGGAGGAGTGTTGGTGTATGGTGGCATCTCCATTGACGGGCGCACTGACCTCTACATCATTCGAGATGGAGCTCTGACTGGTCGCCGATATAGGGATGAGATCCTCAGACCTATTGTAGTCCCTTACGCTGCAGCAATCGGAGATAACTTCATTTTAATGTTCGATAACTGCAGGCCACATTGTGCAAACCTGGTGGAGGATTTCCTTTTCGAGGGAGGAATCGTTCGAATGGAATGGCCAGCGTGTTCTCCAGACATGAATCTAATCGAGCACGTTCGGGACTCTCTAGGAAGACGAGTTTCTGGCCGCCAACAACCCCCACAAACTTTCCAAGAACTGGAAAGAGCTCTTCTGGAAGCGTGGGGCAGAATACCCCAACTCGTCATTAATAGCCTCATTGAGTTCATGCCTCAAAGGTGTTCAACATTGCTGGCCGCCCGTGGAAACCATGCCCCCTACTGAAAATGGTATTCTTTGAAGAAAACACCTTTTTAGGTAGCTTTCATTACAAAAAGTAAAAAGCTACCTATTGCAGCCGTCCGGAGGAAAGCACTTCCAGAAAATTTTGGTATATTTTCACCGATCATGACCCCCAGATCGCAAAATCACCCTCCGTTCAAATGTTGACATATATATATATATATATATATATAACCATATATATATATATATATATATATATCTGATTTTTGTCATGCGATAACTATCGCATTTATGAACCGATTTGAATGAAACTTGGTATGTACATGGTACATACAAATGTCTCGACCGAGTTCGTTAGCCAGCATCATCCGCCATCTTGTTTCAAAATGGCGGCCATTTAAAATTTTTAAAAAAATTTAAAATTTAAAATTAAATGCAAAAAATTTAAAAGTTGAAAAATATTTTTCTTTTATCTGTTAGAACTTGAAACAACGATTCTAGAACATTTTTTATTTTGTCTATATCTTAAAAAATGATTGAGTTATAGCACTTTGAATTTTTCTTATGGTTGACATTTTGAAACGATCTGATTTTTGTCACGTGACAACACACGTATTTTTGAATCGATTTGAATGAAACTTGGTATGTAGATAGTAGATGCAAATGTCTCGACCGAGTTCGTTAGTCAGCATCATCCGCCATTTTGTTTCAAAATGGCGGCCATTTAAATTTTTTTTTAAAATTTAAAATTTAAAATTAAATACGAAAAAATTAAAAGTTGAAAAATATTTTTCTTCTATGTGTTAAAACTTAAAACAAAGATTCTAGAGCACTTTTTATTTTGTTTATATCTTAAAAAATGATTGAGTTATAGCACATTGAATTTTTCCTATGGTTGACATTTTGAAACGATGTGATTTTTGTCACGCAAAAACAAGCGTATTTATGAATCGATTTGCATGTAACTTGGTGTGTACATGGTAAATTATACGACCTTAACCGAGTTCGTTAGCCAGTTCCATCCGCCATCTTGTTCCAAAATGTCAACCATTTAAATTAAAAAAAAAAAAATTTAAAATGTAAAATTAGGTACAAAAAAGTGAGAAGTTGAAAAAGGTTTTTCTTTTATTCATTTGACCTTGATACAAAGATTTCAGAGCATTTTTTGTTTCGTTTGTATCTGAAAAAATGGCTGAGTTACAGCACTTTTACTTACCCATCATACGTAGTATAGGGTAAGTCTTGCAATCGTTTTGAAAATCGAAAAAATTTTTTTGACGGATTTACACGTTTTAGATAGTGGAGATTCCGAAAAACATTTTTAGAAAAAAAATTTAGCCGTCCGTCTGTCTGTCTGTCTGTCTGTAAACGCTCTATCTCCCGAACAAATTGAGATAGAGACTTGAAATTTTGTATGTAGTTAGTATGTAAGAATGGGACGAACCCTATTTAATATCAGCAACCTCGATTATCCGGAACTATTTTTTTCGGACTCTCGAAAAATTCGTTCTGATGAAAGGTATATAAAAATTTTCGATTTTTTTTATTTTAAGGAATGGACGTAAAAGGCAATAAAATAACACACATTTTGCATATAGAACGAAGTCGATCGAATTATTAGTTGCCGAGATATTTGTAATCCTGTTTTCCACATTCTTCGATTTTTCATGACCCTGTATTTCATTCAAATTTCAATTCAGAGGTATACTTTAATTGGAAATGAGACGCTTAATCCGACGCAATTAATTGTTAGTTAATAGAGTTATTATTTTTGGAGTTATAAGGATGTTTCTTTTACGCAATTTGGTACTACTTGAGTAGTTTGGCGTTTTATAGCATTACTATGTATTAACAATATTTAAATTTTGTTTATGAATTGCAATGCATTGTATGAATAGTTTTCATATGTTTTATTTTCATATACATATCCATGATGGGTAAGTATTACGGTGGCCCCCAACGACTAGTTTTAATTTCTAGTGTTTCTCACATTTTAAAATTATCTGATTTTCGCCACGTGATAACACGCGTATTTATAAACCGATTTCGATGAAACTTGGTGCGTACATAGTACATATCGATATCGGGACCGAGTTTGTTGGCCAGTTCAATCCGCCATCTTGTTTCAAAATGACGGAATATTATTTTTTTTAATTAAATTTTAAAATTAAGTGCAAAAAATAAGAAATTGAAAAAGATTTTTCTTTTGTGTTTGACCTTCATACAAAGATTCCAGAGCATTTTTTGTTTCATCTATATCTTAAAAAATGGCTGAGTTATAGCACTTTCAATTTCCAGTGTGGTTAATATTATGAAATGGTCTGAAATTTGTCACGCGATAATACGCATATTTATAAGCTGATTTGGATGTAACTCCGTGTGTACATAGTACATATCAATGTCTTGACCGAATTCACTGTCCAACTTCATTCGCCCTCTAGTTTCAAAATGACGGCCTTTTAAGTTTGTCAAAAATCTTTTAAATGTATTATTGCAAAACGCAAGCCTCCATGAACATTTATTTATTTTAGAACATTAACTTTTCTCTTTTAATTTTGGCAACAGCCACTTTTTTAATGTTTTCAGAATTAGAATGTTATTTACGATGTTAAGAAGAAGCGGGTTTTTTTTCCCCTTCTAGAAAGAACAAAATATGATTCTTAGAATTTAAACGAAAAGCAATTTTTGTAAATAATTGTAAATAGTAAGTGTTTTGTAAGTTTAAGTGTCATATAAATAATTATAAAAAGAATGAAGCTGCCGATTATTTCACAAAGTTTCGATTTCGTTCCTTGACTGGGATTTCGTATTAGTGTTCTGGTCTTTTCTGAAGGCGAATAACCCTGGAATGGTAAGTATTTTACTTACCTTTTTTTAGTTTGTATGATATTTTATTATTGTATCCGAAATTTATGGCGCCCGAGAACAGGTACTGATTGCCTAATACTTGAATCAGAACTGAATAATATGAAATAGAATTATTTTAGTGCTTTGTTTATAATAGATAATTGCAATTGTTTTATTTTGATAAATTGATAGAATATTGATTTAAATAATGGATGCAATTAACAAAACAAAACGCACTACCGTGAGAAGTCAAACAACAAAATTAATTAATAGAATAGAAGCGGCAATTTCTGAAAATAGTGCCGATGAAGAATTATTAGAGCAATTTCTTGCTGAATTAGATTTAAAAGAAAAAGAGCTTCATTATCTTGATACTGAAATTCAAAACAGTATTAAATTAGAGGATTTAGAAGCTGAAGTTTTAAAATGTGATGAGTATAATTCGAATTTAGTAATTTGGAAAACAAAAGTAAAACGGGCCAAATTAAAATTAGAAACTAAATCTAATATGAATGTTTCTACTACGACAGTGAATAGCTCTCAAGAAAGAGTTGTAATTCAGGGATTGGATTCCATTCGTATAAATTTACCGAAGTTGGTAATTGAAAAATTTGACGGCGATCCCTCGGATTGGCAACGATTTTGGGATCAATTTGAAACAACAATTCATAAAAATTCTGAATTGTCTGGCGTAGAAAAATTTAACTATTTAAAGTCATACCTGACTTCTAATGCTGCTAATTCAATAAAGGGATATAGCTTAACTAACAGTAACTATTTATCAGCAATAGAAACTCTAAAAGAAAGATTCGGGAAGAAACATTTGGTAATAAACTCGCATCTTAATAAATTGTTATCACTTAATTCAGTTAAGAAATCCAATGATGTTTATGCACTTCGCAGATTATTGGACACTTGCCAAACCGAAATCCGTAGTCTTAATTCTTTAGGAATACAGATTGAAAATTATTCAGCGTTACTTTCCCCCATTCTGATTAAATTATTACCTTCTGACATAGTGTTACAAATAACAAAAAAATGCGGTAATGATGAAGAATTAAAAGTTACAGATATCATAGAATGTTTGAAAATGGAAGTCATTTCGCGAGAAAGAACTGCCTTTTTAATTTCTAATCAAGAATCTCCGAATGTAGATATTGCATCTGGAAAGTTAGTTCGCGACAAGCAGTCGCCAAAAACTATTCCTACCGCCTCTGGTTTGATTAATGAAACTGTATCATTTTCTAAACAAATTACATGCCCCGAATGTAAAGAAAAACATTTCTTGACTGAGTGTGAATTATTTAAAAATAAATCATTACAGGGTAAGAAGGAAAGTTTAAAGCAGTATGGTTATTGTTTTATTTGTCTCAAAAATGCAGGGCACATAGCCAAAAATTGCAGAAAATTCGTTAAATGCACTAATTGTTCAAAACGGCATTATAGAATTTTATGTCCTGAAAAAGAAAAGGGTAAATCACAAGAAAATAATGAAAGCACGTCTTTGTCAAATAAAACTTGTAATCGTGCTGTGTTAATGCAGACCTTAATTGTACGTTTAGAGCTTAAAGATAAAAATAAACACATGTTAGTACGTTGTTTAATAGATTCTGGATCTCAAAGGTCTTATTTAAGTAAGAATGTTATTAATCTTATGGGATATAAAGCTGTGGGAGAAGAAAAAATGGTTCACGGCCTTTTTGGTGGGATTCAAGAAACACACCTTCATAAGAGATATAAAATACATTTAAGTAATTTAGAAAACACCTTTAAATGCAATTTTGATGTTCATGATCAAGACAAAATATGTACTGAAGTTCCTAAGATAAGAAATGGGCCTTGGATAAAG
This sequence comes from Maratus speculifer, assembly GCA_964019185.1. Classification (NCBI taxonomy): domain Eukaryota; kingdom Metazoa; phylum Arthropoda; class Arachnida; order Araneae; family Salticidae; genus Maratus; species Maratus speculifer. The sequence continues at coordinate 13,189,876 of OZ025296.1, read as the reverse complement.
GAAGCTAAAAGAAATGGTATAATATTCTCAGATTATGATACATATACAGGGAATCAAAAAATTACAAATCAACAGGAAATAAGTTTACTTATTGGAGCTGATATTTATGGGAAGTTATTGACGGGGAAAATTAAATCCTTAAACCGTAATTTAACTGCTATACAGACAAAACTAGGGTGGACATTAATGGGAAAAACTAATGAAGAAGATACAAATGATTCCACGAAAGTTGTTTTATCGCTGCACGTAAGTGAAGTCAAATTAACAGATCTGTGGAGATTAGATACTTTAGGAATTCTTGATCCAGGTGATAAAGAATCCAGTTTAGAACTTGAAGATATTGTAAAAGATCATTTCAACAGAAATATTCGAATAAACAATGAAGGACGTTATGAGGTTAGTCTTCCCTGGATTGTTGGTCATCCCCCTCTCCCCAGTGGTCGGAAAATTGAAGAACGTAGATTGAAAAATTGCGTAGATTCCTTAAAGAAATCCGATAATTTAGATGCCTATGAAGCGGTCTTTAATGACTGGCTACAAGAAGGTATTATTGAAGAGGTCAAATCAACTCCAGGAACGGAAGCCGAATTTTATTTGCCACACAGAGCGGTCATAAAAGAAAATTCAACAACCCGAATACGCCCAGTTTTTGATGGATCTGCTAGGGAAAAGGGCTCGCCATCAATTAACGATTGTTTATTGAAAGGTCCCAATTTAGTTGAACTTATTCCCTCATTGATAAATCGGTTCCGATTGAAGAAAATTGGTGTAATATCAGACATAAGAAAAGCCTTTTTACAGATCAGTTTAAATGAAAATGATAGAGCTTTTTTAAAATTTTTATGGTGGAAAGAGGGAAATTCTGAAAATCAAAAAACTTTCCAACACCGAAGAGTAGTTTTCGGGCTTACTTGCAGTCCCTATTTGTTAGGAGCAACTTTGCAATACCACTTAAAAAAGTCACCTCCTTCTATGCATGAAACTGCTTCTAGACTTTCGGAATCCTTTTATATTGACAATTGTGTCACTAGTGTTGACAATGAGGAACAACTCAATAATTTTATAACAGAGTCTAAATATATTCTTAGCCAAGCTAAATTTGACCTGAGAGGATGGGAACATAGTTATTCTAATTCCTCAACTTTCCCATTAGAAAACAAAATTGTCCCAGTATTAGGCCTACGCTGGCTATTACCATCGGATGTTCTTTCTATAGATATAAGAGAAATTAGTAAATATGATGAACCCGTCACAAAAAGACAAATTTTATCAGATGTTCATAAGATTTTTGACCCAATCGGTTATACTTGTCCAGTAACTCTTTTCCCCAAAATATTATTACAAGACTTGTGGAAACAGAAGATAACTTGGGACTCTGAACTACCAACATCAATAGCCCAAAAATTTCAGAAATGGAAAAATAAATTGAGCTCTCTTAAAGACATTGTTATACCAAGATGTTTGTTAGACGATCCAGATAACATCGGCGATTTAAGTTTGCATGTATTCTGTGACGCGAGCAAAGTAGCCTATGCTACATGCATATATTTACGTAATGAAAATGAAAATTCAACATCATGTCAATTAATCCAAGCACGATCCAGAGTAGCCCCCCTGAAATGTATTACAATCCCTAGATTGGAGCTCCTCGCATGTACGATTGGTGCTCGATTGTCTAAAGGGGTTAAGTCCGACTTAAAATTAGGAAATCTTCCAACTTTTTTCTGGTCAGATTCTAGTAATGCATTATATTGGATAAAGAAAAGTGAAAATTGGGCTCCCTTCGTGTACAATCGGGTAAAAGAAATCAAATCACTTAGTAATCCAGAAAATTGGCACTATGTGCCCGGAACTCTTAATCCGGCCGATCTACCTTCCCGTGGATGTTCTGCAGAATCTCTTAAACAATCCCTCTGGTGGGAGGGTCCTGATTGGTTGAAAAAACCTCAAGAATTTTGGCCTAAAGATAATTTAAATCCCGACTTAGAAATCATTAACGCAGAAAAAAGAAAGACAGTGATCAATACGGTAAATGTATCTCAAAGCCCAATTGAATTATATGAAAATACATCTTCATATTTGAAAATGATAAAAGTAACTGCCTGGATTTTTAGGTTTTTTGGAAATATCAAAAAGTTGCCGAATGAGCGAAATTTTGAGAAAAATTTAACAGTTGAAGAAATAAATTATGCAGAACATGTAGTATTGAAATATGCCCAGCGATGTTTATTAAATGAAACAAAACCATGTTACACAGCTTTACAGACTTTCACCGATCAGCAAGGAATAATTAGAGTAAAAACCCGAATTTCTTTAAGAAAAGACCTCCATTCTTTCCGATATCCAATCGTTTTGCCTTTCGATCATAATATAACCCATTCACTCATAAGAAAAAAACATATTGAACTGAGTCATGCTGGAATACAAATTATAATGTCAGTATTGCGAGAGCAGTTTTGGATACTAAGATGCCGACGTACCGTTCGAAAAGTAATAAAAAATTGCGTGGTATGCAGACGATTCACCGCCACACCTGCCGAAACACCTAGTGCTCCTCTCCCAGAAGATCGAGTCAGAGATGTTTCGATTTTTGAAATTGTTGGTCTCGATCTTGCAGGACCTTTATTTTTAAGAAATGGTTCAAAGGTGTGGGTGGCTCTTTTTACATGCGCAATATTTCGCGCCATACACCTGGAATTAGTTTCTTCACTTTCAACAGAAAATCTAGTCTTGGCTCTCAGAAGATTTATAGCAAGAAGAGGGAGACCCTCTACTATTATTTCTGACAATGGAAGAAACTTAGTAAAAACATCTTCAGATTTGAAAACAGTAAATTTTGAAAGTTTACAAAAATTCGCTCTCGAACGAAAAATTAGTTGGAAATTCAACCCTCCTTCAGCTCCCTGGTGGGGTGGGTTTTTTGAGCGCATGATAGGAATGGTAAAAGGAATTTTACGAAGAGTTCTAGGAAAGGCCTGCCTAAACTACGAAGAACTGAATACCGTATTATGTGATGCCGAAAGTGTAATAAATTCTAGGCCTCTCACATACATTTCAGAAAATGATGATCTTGATCCTCTTACCCCTGCTATGTTCTTGCAAGAAATAAAAGATTCGAGAATTCCAGAATTTGACATAATAGATTCAAGGAAAATGAGAACAAGATTTGCTTACCAACAGAAAATTCGTGAAGATCTGAGAAAACGCTTTAGAATAGAATACTTGGGGCAACTTCGAGAAAATACGATAAGAAAAAAGGAAACTGAATTAAAGAAAGACGATGTTGTTTTAATTGGAGAAGACAATTCCAAAAGAATCAATTGGCCTTTGGGCAAAATTGAAGAATTGTATCCTGGCAGAGACGGAAAGTTCCGTGTAGCGAAAGTTAAAACAAAAACTGGTTCTTTCTTAAGACCTATTAAAAAATTATACTGTCTCGAAATTGATGATAAACTAATGCATCCTTTTTTAGTTCGTAGAATTCCTGTCCCTCTAGATGCCACGCCTGTTCCTGAGCCTGTAGACCGTGCTTCTGATCCTGCATCTGTAGTTGAGCCTGCGAACAGCACTCCTAGTTATGATCCTGTGCCTGAGACTTCAGATTCTACAACTCCGATTGAGCTTGTGGACCATGCCACCGATCCTGCTCCTATTCACCAGTCTTCCTTGCCTGATGATGAGAACCATCGATCACGATCTGGAAGAAGGCTGAAGCAGCCGCAACGACTGAACTTATAGAATAGTTTTGAGCTTCACTAGACCTGAACCTCAAAGGTGGGAGGATATTGCAAAACGCAAGCCTCCATGAACATTTATTTATTTTAGAACATTAACTTTTCTCTTTTAATTTTGGCAACAGCCACTTTTTTAATGTTTTCAGAATTAGAATGTTATTTACGATGTTAAGAAGAAGCGGGTTTTTTTTCCCCTTCTAGAAAGAACAAAATATGATTCTTAGAATTTAAACGAAAAGCAATTTTTGTAAATAATTGTAAATAGTAAGTGTTTTGTAAGTTTAAGTGTCATATAAATAATTATAAAAAGAATGAAGCTGCCGATTATTTCACAAAGTTTCGATTTCGTTGCTTGACTGGGATTTCGTATTAGTGTTCTGGTCTTTTCTGAAGGCGAATAACCCTGGAATGGTAAGTATTTTACTTACCTTTTTTTAGTTTGTATGATATTTTATTATTGTATCCGAAAGTATAATGATGTACAAACCAAAAAAATTGAAATTGAAAAAAAGTTCTTTTTAAAGTATTTATCTTAATAATGAATTCCGGAGTATTTTTTGCTTTGTCTTAATTTTAAAAAACGCCTGAAATATAGCAGTTTGAATTTCTATTGTGGGTGACATTACAAAAAATCAATTTGTCCGCGACAGCACTCGTATATATTAATCGATTTCGATATGAGTGGCACGTGCACATGAATTAAGATTTCGACCAAGCTCACTGGTTTGTTTTATCCATCATGTTGCTTTGAACTGGAATATACTTCATTATATCGTGCAATTTGGCAACTCTCTAAATCGCTGAAAATGAAACCAGGTTGAATAACATATGACTAATTTCTAAATACTCTTATTAATATTCAGTTTTGACAAAAACTAGCATTCAGTCTTATAAAATCGTGTTCCACTAATTTGAGCTTCGTGTGTTTGAATAATATAACTTAATTTAAAATAAATAAATAAATAAATACGTATATGAAAGCTACCTCTTCCTCCCGGCATTGCCGGAAGGACTTTTTGATTCTTTTTTTCTCATGTGCACAAGTTGTGTTTTTTTCCTTTTTTACACAAATACGCAATAAAATGCATTTTTTCTGTCAAACATATGTAATTAATTCTCATATAACCTACTATGTCTGTCGACCATGTATCAATCAGCTAAAAAGTTTCCCAGATACAAAATCCACCTAAAACTGCAATATCCTTTAATTGTTTTGAGCAGTGTATTTACAACATATTTTGTGATTGGAAGACTTTCTAAATTGAACAAAATTGGAATTATTTAAGATATGGATATTTGATAGGAAAAGATATTAAGAAACAATTGAACTACGGATAAGATACTAGGAGTAGTGATAAACTAAATCAGAGTGTCGAGTAATTAGGGAAAAACACAGTCAAAAAAAGGTGCAAAGTAGCAGTATTTTGTTAAAGGGAAATTTAGTGTCTTTAATCCCCCCCCCCCCTCTTTTCCCCTTCAAACATTTTCTTTAATAAAATACTGGTCGTTATTTCTTTTTTGATTGCGTTTTCCCTGACCACTCGACACTCTATAATTCATTTGTGAAATTAAATTGTCGAATGTTTTAGAAATCGTTCATAACGAGAATATTATATCTTAAAAGTTGCCACCAAAAAAAAAAAAAAAAAAAAAAAAAAAGATTTAAAATTTTTAGTCATACCAACATCAAAGAATTCTCAATTTTGGAACTTTTTTACTCGTGCATTGATGGTGATTATTGTTCCTACGCAAAATGTAGTATATTTTGCAAAAAAGATGGTTACCAACATTTTTTGCCCACATTATTTTTTAAATCGGCCAGGTACTCCCAATGATAACGAAAAGCACACAAACGTTAATGCTTTATAGCATAGAAATACAGAATCAAAAGCTATTTATCTCCTATTATATACACATAAATTATCTAATTAGTGCTAGCATATGCATTTTTAAATATACATAGATCAATATAATGCTTCATTTTTCTTTTATTAGTAATTCTTAGTATTCATTTTTCATTTATTTGTAATATTCAGTAAAAAACTCACTTTCTTAAGCCCGAATTACGTCAAATTTTTTATAAAAGTGCCTAAGTCCATGTAACAGCGAAGTATTGTGAAGAGTATTAAATACAAGGTAGTAAGACACTTAGCCAAACGCAGGTAATAAATCGCCAAATATTGTTCTTTTCGCCCTCTCTCGAAATACATTTTTTCCGTGCATTTAAAAAACACGATTTTGAGTCATCTTATTTAAAATCGAAATAAATAAATAAGACGAAGCAATAATAGCATAAGTCAAAACATTTTATTTCAGCGTCAAGGAATTGTATCGTAGTTACACATGTGGAAAAAAGCTGCTTTTGTCCAAAAAACGTTGTCTTCACTAAATTTGAATCCGATTAAAAAAAGTACCGTGATTAATTAAAATGTTATAGGCAGAGCTTCCAAGTCTCCGGCATTTTGGATACCGGTATTTTAATACAGAAAATGTTTTATTAAATTGGAACATTCTGCGGATTTAAAAAATAACTTTTCCTATAAGAAAATTCTGCTGTGCATTAAGCGGGGGCTTGGCATCTCCAGGGGTGATTCTGGATGAAATTTTTTTTTCGGAAATTCGCATCGCATTTTCGGAAATCGGCGGGGGGGGGGGGTGAATTCCCCCTCCCCCCTCCAGCGATCTTCGGACAAAGTCGGCGTTTTCCCGCTATCTTCAGACGAAATCAGCAATATTTTAGCAAAATCGGCGATCTTTTGCCGAAAACGGCGGTTTTTGCGCGATCTTTTGACGAAATCGGCGTTTTCCCATGTTTTTTTAAAGTGAAATCGGCGTTTTTTCGACGATCTTTAGACAAAAGTTACATTTTTACGCGATTTTTTTCTCGAAAACGGCATTTTATTTCCGCGATCTTTTGACGAAATCGACGTTTTTTCCGTGATCTTTTGATGAAATCGGAGTATTTTTTCAAATATTTTTTTGACAAAATATTTTTAAACGATCTTTTATCGAAAACGGCGTTTTTTACCGCGATCTTTTAACGAAATCGGCGTTATATCCGCAATCTTCAGAAGAAATCAACGTTTTATCTGCGATGTTTTTAGAAATTGCCGTTTTTTCCTCGATCCGCACAGGAAATTCGCGTTTTTCATCGATCTTTTGACAAAGTTCGTTTACAAAAACATTGACGAAATCGTCGTTTTTCCACGAAATATTGACGAAATGTATGCTATTTCGGCGATCCTTTCACGAATTTTGCATTTCTACGCAATTGTTTTTTCCGCGCGCAAAACCGTACAACTATGCGGAACTTGGCAACTATGCGGAACTGATAACCCAATTTCAAATTTTCGTAAGAGAATGCTTTACGTTTTCGACAATTTAGGAATTTTCGGACGAGAATCACCCCTGGGCATCTCTGTATAGGAATATTTCGTAATCTACTTTTTAACCTTAAAAAAAGCTACGACCATTTTAGTATTGCTAATTGTTCCATTTTGCATATAAAGTACGGATTGTAATATTGATACATCTATGGTGATAAATTTCCAATAATTTTTCAAATCCCATTTATTTCATTAAAATATAAATCTTTTATTCATTTAGTTTGAAATAAATGGCTTTTAACTAATTTCATAATACTTTTGAAATATCACCTTTCATTGGCCATTTTTTTAAAGCATTTAGAAAATGGTTGTTGTTTTCAGTCAAATATAGACTTTGGTCTGTCCGCATTTTATTTTATTATTATTATTATTTATAAATGGTGGAAAAATATTCATACTTAATCCATAACGTACATAATATATGACTCTGTTATTACATAAGTCACCTTTTTATTATCATAAAAATTATGTTTTTATTGATTTTTATTAACTCAATATGATAAATTTTGTGCTTTGAGCAATAAATGTCCGCATTTCATTTATTTAGTATTTCTTTTAACAAAATTCTTTGTATTTAGAAGAATTTTTATTTAAATAGGAAATCCAAATGTCGCTGTTAATAAAGAAGAAAGTTACAAAAAAAAGTTACAAAACGAGTAGACCCATATTATCAAATATGGAAAAACGACAAATCCAAAAAAGACGTCGTATGAAATATCATCTTTTAAAGCAAAAAAACGAGGTCTGATTATCAAGCCTACTGATTACAAAATGTGCATTACATAAAAAAAAAAAAAAAAAAAAAAAAAAAAAAAAAAAAATACTGCAAATATTTTTTTTCCGTTTGTGCAGTTGCGGCTTCAAAAGGTGCGCTATGTTGCAAAAATATATAAGCGACTATGAAAACACACTTGTTAAACGTTCATGCTCAGTTTTACAAATAAATATGGCATATATATGCCCTATACACACCGAGTCCTAGACATATAGTTACAGCTGCAAAATTACATTAAAATAAACTTTTTTACCAAAAATAGAACCGACTACAAAAACTACTGCAAAGTAAAAAATAATTTTTTATAGAATAATTAATAAGAAATTAAACAAAGAGCATTGTATTTACCATGCGTTTTGTTAGATTTATGTACATTAAATGGATTTTTTGGAATCGGTGCCAGCCGAGCCAAGTTCAAAATTAAAGCTAAGTTTCTAATATTGAATAATTGCATTTAACTTGGCTCTGCTGGCACCGACATCCCGAGCGCATTCCGTTCGGCGAACGTATTCAAGATCAATGTTACTTTTAATTTGCGAGACATCATTAATTTTATTAGTTTTTGTCTAATTACTAAAAAGTACTTACCAACTTCGATGAAATGGAAACGATACCAATTCCAGAGTAACCTCTTTCATTTAACACAAATACTAGTTTAATCGGTTGGATAGTTTCGGTGTAATCGGTGAAGACACATAAGAAAAAATACATACGCGTCGAATTGATGATAATATCCTCTCCTTTTTTTAAGTCGGTTAAAAAAAATTAATACGGAAAAAAATACGGTATATTATTTACTTATTTTAAGAACCCTACTTTCCCACTACCGCGACCGGATATTTCCGATCACTAGGCTGCAGCTTTCACTGCAGTTGAAGATTTATTTAAATTAATATAATTCTAAAAATATAATCCAATTTTAAGAAATTAAGTTATGATTGATAATTTCAAGGCTTATAAACATATACATGTAGGTCAGCAGTGGGATTCGAACTCACGATCTCTTTCGAGAATCAGAGCTTAAATCAAACGCCTTAGACCACTCGGCTATCCTGACTGTAATCTGTCCGGCGAATTTTTTCAACGTCATGTTACTTTTCGCAAGTCTATTATTTTAGTACTTCTCACTGATAAAAAGATCTCTGATACTCTGTGCTAACGGTTAAATACAAAATATTCTTAATAGCATAATTAGTATTTAATTTGTAAAATATATATATACAAATTATAATATGGAAAAGGTTACGGTATACAAGAAGGTCAGGAGTGGGATTCGAACCCACGATTCCTTTCGAGAACCAGAGCTTAGGGCTGGCGCCTTAAGCCGCTATCAGATTCACCAACATTTAGTAAGACTTTTGAGCCAACACTCTATTTCCTCCAACTTTTCGGGAAATATCCTCCCAACTTCCAGTGTAATAGCAAACTGCAATGTCTCCCAGACTTTTTCCCACACGTTCAAAAAAATCTGGCCTAGCTTAGATCTTTCATCCAACATAGAACGTTTCAACGAATCAGAGGTAAGCGATTGATACGAGTAGGCGATAAATGTTAACTCCTGGCACGAGTAGAAACTGGTTTTACGGCTTTTCCTCCGAATTTTTCAAAGACAGTTGCAAACCTTTGTCTCCCTTTGAACGGGAAAATGTTGGAGTTAAAATCCGCTGAAAAGTTTGTCTCGCCTAAAGTCCGTGTGTCTAATAGCAGCTCGGACATGTTGTCTGCGATTCGCGTAGCGAACTTATTCAACACTTTTGATTTGCGAGAAACCACTAATTTTATTACTTTTTGCCTAATTACTAAAAAAGTACTGAACCAATTTCGATGAAACGGAAGTGGTACCAATTCGAAAGCATTTTCTTTCGTTTAAAACAAAAATAACAGAAATCGGTTGCATAGTTTCGGAGTAATCGGTGAACATACATTAAAAAAAAAAATACATACGCGTCGAATTGATAACCTCCTCTCCTTTTTGGAAGGCGGTTAAAAAGGCGAAGAATTGTTTTTTAAGTAATTTAAGTAAAAAAAATAATATATTAACCACTTAATCGTCATGTCCGAGACATTCACGGGCTGCAAGCTTCACGGCTCTTAGTCTGAATTGTTTGATACTAACCAGTTTTATAAAATAGAGTAATGGGTTTTATCCTGGTATCATGGCGTATTAACCAGTGTATTTCTGATGTTTTAAAATTGCCAGCTTTTCTCCCATTTTTCGAAAGAACTCAAATTTTATTTCTTTTAAATATTCTATTTCAAAAACCCGAATGATTTTTATTTTTTTTATATTTAGGAAATCAGTAATTATTATTTGTCCTCAGATCACAATAACATTTTTCCATAGCTAAAAACACAATTTCAATACAGAAGATATTTTTTCAACTCTTAATATAAAGGAAATCCCATGTTTTTATAAATCCATTTCAGATATTTTGAAGGCGTCAAGCATATTAAAATATTTAAATTTATTTCCGTTATTTCAGAATACGTAAGTCTTAAAGAAGTTTTGTTTCGATATCAACGAAGAAACAGATGATAAAATAACTAGAAGTGCATCTTTTCATTCGCAAACTCTACCTTTGGAAAACTTGTTTGTATTCTCTCTCATAGCTCTATCACATGAAACATTTTCAATTTCGGGGTATGTTTTATCTGTTTGCATATTTTTCTCGGGTAGATGTTGAACCAAAACGCTTCGAATATATTTTTAAAAATAGTTTGAAGATGAAAATGTGTTAATATTTAATCTTCAAAACATAACATTTTTCCATCGATTGAAATATAACCTTAACACAGAAGATTAATTTTAGAAATCTTAATATAAAGCAAATGCCATAAATATTCATATGTGTTTCTGGATCCATTTGAGATATTTTGAAGATGCCAGACATATTAAAATATTTAAATTTATTTCCTTTATTTTAGAATGCGTAAACCTTAAAGAAGTTTTGTTTCTTTATCGCATAGGAACAGGTGAAAGAATAACTGGAAGTGCATTTTTTTAATTGGCAAGCTTTACCTTTAAAAACGTGTTTCTATTCTCTTTTATAGTTCTCTCTCGTGTGAAACATTTTCAATTTTGGGGTATTTTAAGCAATTGCATAGCTTTTATCGCGGGCTTTGAGTTGAGCGCGGCGACCGAATGTAGAAATTCCCTAACGCGAAAAAAACCTAACACTCCTAACAGCCTGACACTCGGCTAACGTCGTTTCAGTTCGGCAGACTTCGGCACGGTATCCTTCGGTAGACTTCGGCAGACATTGACGCGGTATTTTTCAGATATTTAGAGGATATCAAACCTCAAACTTATGTTTCTTATTTCAATTACCATGAATCTATAGTTTCAATGGTAAAAATTCCTGATTAACCTACATGTATTGTAAGATAATAAAAATATTTTAAGCCATATTAATTTCTCATTTATTCAATAAAGAAAAAAATTTGTTTTCTTATTGCTTATCACGCTCAAAAAGTGCAACTTGAATTAATATCAAAGAAAATGAAAAAAACTTGAATTAATATCAAAGACAAAAGAAAAAAAAACTGCATAAATAAAAAATATATAAATAATTATAATTTTTTTCCAAATTTGTAGAATGTGTATAGAAAAGAATCGTCTTAAGATAAAACAAGGGTGGATAATGTAGCTTTTGGTGATTGGAGACCCGCCCCATATGGTGAGGATCGAAAAATTTAAAATGCTTATAACTTGCGATCTAATTTTCGCAGCTTTGCAAAATTTTGCTTGGTAATTTATTATGAGACAGTGTTCATTTTTGGTGACAGGAGACTCCCAATGGTGAGGATCGAAAATTTTAAAATGCTTATAACTCGCGATCTAATTTTTGTAGCGCGGCTAAATTTTGTTTGGTAATTTATTATGAGACAGTGTTAATTTTGGGTGACAGGAGACTCCCCCCCCCCCCCCACAGTGAGGGTCAAAAAATTTAAAATGCTTATAACTCGCGATCTAGTTTTTGTAGCGCGGCCAAATTTTCTTTGGTAATTTATTATGAGACAGTGTTAATTTTTGGTGACAGGAGATCCCCCATGGTGAGGGTCGAAAAATTTAAAATGCTTATAACTCGCGATCTAATTTTCGTAGCGCGGCCAAATTTTGTTTGGTAATTTATTATGAGACAGTGTTACTTATGGTGACCGGAGACCCTCCACGGTGAGGGTCGAAAGAGTTAAAATGCTTTTAACTCGCGGTCTAATTTTCGTAGCGCGGCCAAATTTTGTTTGGTAATTTATTATGAGACAGTGTTAATTTTTGGTGACAGGAGACCCGCCATGGTGAGGGTCGAAAAATTTAAAATGCTTATAACTCGCGATCTAATTTTCGTAGCGCGGCCAAATTTTGTTTGGTATTTTATTATGATGTCTCATAATGTGTTAATTTTTGGTGACAGGAGACCCTCCACGGTGAGGGTCGAAAAATTAAAAATGCTTATAACTCGCGATCTAATTTTCGTAGCGCGGCCAAATTTTGTGTGGTAATTTATTAAGCTATTGCATAGCTTTTATCGCAGGTTTTGAGCGCGGCGAAAGAATCTAGATATTCCGTAACGAGAAAAAAATACAACTCTCCGGCTAACGTCGTTTCAGTTTGGCAGACTTCGGCACGGTACTCTTCGGTAGACTTCGGCAGACATTGATGCGGTATTTTTCAGATATTTAGAGGGTATCAAGTCTCAAACTTATGTTTCTTATTTCAGCTACCATAAACATATAGTTTCAATGATAAAAATTCCTGATTAACCTACATGTATTGTAAGAGAATAAAAATATTTTAACTTCTATATATATTAATATATTAACTTCTCATTTATTCAATAAAAGAAAAAAAATTGTTTTGTTATTGGTCATCACTCTCAAAAAGTGTAACTTGAATTAATATCAAAGAAAAAGAAAAAACTTGAATAAATATCAAGGACAAAAAAAAAAAAACTGCATAAATAAAAAATAAATAAATAATTATAATTGCATGAGTTGATAAAAAATGCTATGCAATAGCTTTACTGCGGCAGTCCCCGTGTGCCACACGTATTTTTATCTGTTTGTATAGTTTTGAAGATTGAAAAATATTTCAAAGATTTTACTAAAATGCTCGAGTATCAAACATAGTAGATTGCTGTCTTTTTGAGAATTTTTCTCGTGTAGATGTTTGAAACAAAACGCTTCGAATGTATTTAAAAAATATTTTCAAGATGAAAATTTGTTAATATTCAATCTTCAAAACACAATAATATATACAGGGTGATTAAAAAAAGATGGGAAAATTTTTAAGGGGTAATAGATACTTCAAGACAAACAATATTAATTAGGAAACCAATGGTCCCAAGCGTTTTCCAAAGGAGATAGCCGCCATTAAAGTTTAGGGTCCAAAATTTCAAATAAACATAAAAACGGAAAAATTGGTCAATTGATTTGCGGTTTTAACTAAAACTATTCTTTATGTTGGTATTTTCTTGAAAATAAATTATAAAGATAAATTCCGAAAATGACGATAGAGGGCGTTTTAGACTTTGGAGTAACGAACAACTGTTTTTTGCCGTTATTTTTTGCATCTCATTAAATGGTTTCGCAAGCTTAGACATAAACTTAAATTTTCAGCTCAAAATCTGAATAGTTGGGACTGGTTAAGTAGCTCAAACTGAACTGTGTTCAGAGGGTTCAAATTTTAAATGATTATAAAAAACGGAAAAATTGGTCGATTGATTTGCGGTTTTCACTAAATCTATTCTTTATGTCGGTATTTTATTGAAAATAATTTATAAAGCTAAATTCTAAAAAATGGCGATAGAAGGCGCTTTAGACTTTGGAGTTATGAAAAACTATTTTTTACCGTTATTATTTGCGGCTCGTTAAATTTTTTAGAAGCTTAGACGTAAACTTAAATCTTGCGCAGAAAATCTGAATCATTGGGAGTGGTTCAGTAGCGCAAGCTGAACTGTGTTCAATGGGGGTGGGAATTTCAAATTTCAAATGATTATAAAAAACGAAATAATTCGTCGATTTGTTTCCGGTTTTCGCTAAATCTATTCTTTATGTCACTATTTCCTTGAAAATAAATTTTAAAGATAAATTTTTAAAAATTTCGTTTGAGTGTGCCCTTAACTTTAGAGTAACCAACAACTATTTTTAAACGTTCTTTTTTCTAACTAAATAAGTGCTTGGAAAAGCTTAGACTTAAATTTTGAGCTCAAATTCTGAATAGTTAGGAGGGGATAAGAAGGGCAAACTGAACTGTGTTTAAGAGTTGAAATGTTACTCTCCCCACTCCTCGAACACAATTCAGTTTTGCGCTACATAATTACTCACAACGATTCAGATTTTGAGCTCAAAATTTAACTATAAGCTTTTACAAGCATTTACTAGATACAAAAAATACCAGTTAAAAATAGTTGTTGGTTACTCTAAAGTTTAAGGCGCCCTCTAACGGAATTTTTTGAAATTTATCTTTAAAATTTATTTTCAAGGAAATACTGGCATAAAGAATAGTTTTGTTTTGGCGAAAACCGTAAACGAATCTACCATTTTTTTTCCGTTTTTTATGATAACTTGAAATTTGAACTTCCCCACCCCCATTGTACACAGCTCAGTTTGCTCTACTTAACCACTCCCAACGATTCAGATTTTTTACGCAAAATTTAAGTTTATGTCTAAGCTTCTAAAAAAATTTAACGATATGCAAATAATAACGGTAAAAAATAGTTTTCCCTTACTCCAAAGTCTAAAGCGACCTCTATCGTCATTTTTTGAAATTTAGCTTTATAGTTTATTTTTAATAAAATACCGAGATAAAGAATAGATTTAGTGAAAACCGCAAATCAATCGACCAATTTTTACGTTTTTTATAATCATTTGAAATTTGAACCTCTGAACACAGTTCAGTTTGGACTACTTAACCACTCCCAATTATTCAGATTTTGAGCTCAAAATTTAAGTTTAAGTCTAAGCCTGTGAAGTCATTGAATGAAATGCAAAAAATAACTGCAAAAAACAGTTGTTCGCTGCTCCAATGTCTAAAGCGCCCTCTGTCGACATTTTTCGAAATGTATCTTTAAAATTTATTTTCAAGAAAGTACCAACATAAAGAATAGTTTTAGTGAAAACCGCAAATCAATCGACCAAATTTTCCGTTTTTTATGTTTATTTGAAATTTTGGACCCTAAACTTTAATGGCGGCTATCTCCTTTGGAAAACGCTTGGGACCTTTGGTTTCCTATTTAATATCGTTTGTCTTGATGTATACTATTACCCCTTAAAAATTTTCCCATCTTTTTTGAATCACCCTGTATTTCCATCGATTGAAATATAACCTTAACACTATAACTGCTGGGTATTTTACTCAAGTTTCATAAAAAGAGTTTCTCACCAGAATTTTGATTTTAAACTATTTAACTTACTTAATTAGTCTATTTTTTTGCTGCACACATTTAACATATCTTATGAAGAAAATTCTGGTTCGAATCGATTATTATCAATCTGGCAGGGGTCATTTTGACCCCCAATGGCAGTTTTAGTGTTGATACAGAAGATTATTTTTAGAAATCTTAATATAAAGGAAATGCCACAAATATAGATATGTTTTACTCGATCCATTTGAGATATTTTGGAGATGTCAGGCACACTAAAATAGTTAAATTTATTTCCTTTATTTCAGAATGCGTAAATCTTGAAGAAGTTTTATTTCTATATCAGCATAGAACCAGATAATAGAATTGTAAGTGCATCTTTTTATTCGCAAGCTTTACCTTTGGAAAAATTTGTTTGTATTCTCTTTTATAACTCTCTCGCGTGAAGCATTTTCATTTTGGGTATATTTCATCTGTTTGCATATTTTTAAAAATTTAAGAATATTTTAAAGATGTTACTGAAATGCTCGGTTATCAAATAGTAGATTCCTGTTCTTTTGAGAATTTTTCTCGGGTAGTTGTTTGAAACAAAACGCTCCGAATATATTTTAAAAAATAGTTTCTAATAACGTGTATGACGCAGCTTCAACTTGTGCTGTGTTATAACTTGCTTTATAAACGAAATGTGTTAGGGAAGTCTGATATTTCAATTCTATTTTCAACAAACTAACTGATAACATGAGGCTATTTCCATGAGTACTTGTAGTGTAAGTCACAGGCTACGATTTTTGGCTACCAGTATTATAGAACAAAAAAATGTGATTCATTTTATTGGCACATTCTTATTAATTGAATAAGGCCAAGCAGACTTTTCGAAAATAACGGTGGTTAACAAGCATAGCAATTAATAAGTTATCTGACTTACACTACAGAACCCATGGAATTAGCCATGAAAGCTTCAAATCTATTTCAGAATATGTTTCAAGTACACGTTTAGAAATTTTTTTAAAGGTTTTATTTTAAAGAAAATATAAAAATACATTACTGGCGTATTAACCAGTGTATTTTCTGATGTTTTAAAATTGTCAGCTTTTCTCCCATTTTTCGAAAGAACTCAAGTTTCATTCCTTTTAAATATTCTATTTCAAAGACACGGATTATTATTATTACCTTTTTTATATTTAGGAAATCAGTAATTAATATATGTCTTCACATCACAATAACATTTTTCCATAGCTTAAAATTCAATCTCAATATAGAGGATTAATTTTTCAAATCTTAATGCAAAGGAAATACCACAAATGTAGGTGTATCTTTTATGGATCCGTTTGAGATATTTTGAAGATGCCAGGCATATTATAATATTTAAATTTATTTCCTTTTTTTCAGAATGCGTAAATCTTAAAGAAGTTTTGTTTCTATATCGCATAGAACCGGATGATAGAATAACTGGAAGTGCATCTTTTTATACGCAAGCTTTATTTTTGGAAAACTTGTTTATATTCTCTTTTATAGCTCTCTCGGGGGAAACATTTTCAATTTTGGGTATATTTCATCTGTTTGCATATTTTTAAAGATTTAAGAATATTTTAAAGATGTTGCTGAAATGCTCGGTTATCAAATAGTAGATTCCTGTGCATATGAGAATTTTTATCGGGTAGTTGTTTGAAACAAAACGCTCCAAATATATATATATATATATATAAAAAACAGTTTCAAAATGAAGCTGTGTTATAAGTTGTAATATAAACGAAATGTGTTAGGGAAGTCTGATTTTTTTAATTCTATTTTCAATAAACTAACTGAAAATATGAAAGTTTTAAATCGATTTCAGAATACGTTTTAAGTACACATTTAGAATTTTTTTTTTCTTTTTTAAAGAGGTTTTACTTAAAAAAAAAAAATGCATAAAAACACATTAATGGCGCATTAAGCAATTTATTTCTGATGGTTTAAAATTGTCAGCTTTTCATTCATTTTTCAAAAGAACTCAAGTTTCATTTATTTAAACATTCAATTTTAAAAACCCGAATTATTATTATTTTTTTTATATTTAGGAAATCAGTAATTAGTATTAGTCTTCACATCACAATAACATTTTTCCACAGCTTAAAATACAATCTCAATACAGAAGATTTTTTTTTTTTTAAAATCTTAATATAAAAGAAATGCCACAAATATAGATACGTTTTTATGGATCCATTTGAGATATTTTGAAGATGCCAGGCATATTAAAATGTTTAAATTTATTTCCGTTATTTTAGAATACGTAAATCTTAAAGAACTTTTGTTTCGATATCAGCACAGAACCTGATGATAGAATAACTGGAAATACATCTTTTTAGTCGCAAGCTCTACCTCTGGAAAACTTGTTTGTATTCTCTTTAATAGCTCTCTCTCGTCAAATATTTTCAATTTTTAGGCATGTTTTATCTGTTTGCATAATTTTGCTGATTGAAGAATATTTTAAAGGATTTGAAGCATTTTTGAATTATTATTAATAATTTAAATGATTTATTTTGAATACTTTTGAATTTTTTAAAGAATTTTGAAATTTCAAATATTTTAATATTTATTTATGAAATATCGAGCACTAAAGTGCTCTCTTAGAAGATAGTAGATTCCTGTCTTTTTTTAGAATTTTTCTCGGGTAGATGTTTAAAACAAAGCACTTTGAATATATTTTTTAAAATAGTTTCAAGATGAAGTTGTGTTAGTATTTAATCTTCAAAACACAATAACATTTTTCCATCGATTGAAATATAACCTTAATACAGAAGATTAATTTTAGAAATCTTAATATAAAGCAAATGCCATAAATATTTATATGTGTTTCTGGATCCATTTGAGATATTTTGTAAATGCCAGGCATATTAAAATATTTAAATTTATATCCTTTATTTCAGAATGCGTAAATCTTAAAGAAGTTTTGTTTCTATATCGCATAGAACCAGATGATAGAATTGTAAGTGCATCTTTTTATTCGCAAACTTTACCTTTGGAAAACTTGTTTGTATTCTCTTTTATAGCTCTCTCGCGTGAAATATTTTCAATTTTGGGTATATTTCATCTGTTTGCATATTTTTAAAGATTTAAGAATATTTCAGAGATTTACTGAAGTGCTCGGTTATCGAATACTAGATTCCTGTTATTCTGAGTATTTTTCTCGGGTAGTTGTTTGAATCAAAACGCTCTGAATATATTAAAAAAAATAGCTTCAAGATGAAGCCGTGTTATAACTTGCAATATAAACGAAATGTGTTAGGAAAGTCTGATTTTTCAATTCTATTTTTAATAAACTAACTGAAAACATGAAAGTTTTAAATCTATTTCAGAATACGTTTTAAGTATACATTTAGAAATTTATTTTTTCTTTTTTAAAAAGATTTTATTTTAAAGAAAATATAAAAACACATTAATGGCGTATTAACCAGTGTATTTCTGATGTTTTGAAATTGTCCCATTTTTTCCTTATTTTTTGGAAAAACTCAAATTTTAAAAGTATAAAATATATGACGGAATGAAATTTTCGCCTTCTTTTCACACAAAATATATAATATGAACTTTAAAATGCTTTATTTAAAAGGCGATTAAAATAATCAAATATATATGTTAATAGTTAATTTTATTTAAAAACATCTTAGTACTTTCAACCCTTTCGTCAGGCTCTTCCTCAGGGTATTTTTTCTCTATTTATACAAATACATGATTCCGTTTTGAACGGAATCATGATTCCATCTATTCCGCAATTGTCTAAAAAATACATGATTCCGTTTTGAACGGAATCATGTATTTGTAAATGTATTTTTGTATGTATTTTTTCTAAAATTATAATAGTATTAAATATAAAGTAGGTCCTGGCCCAAAGAAATTGTTAACCAAAAGTATCCGAATTTTCCATGTCTACTATTGAAGAAATATAACATTCAATGTAAAATAATCCGTATTTTATATGCCACAAAAGTTATGTTGAAATGCTAATTAAATTATTTAACTCCGTTTATTAAATTATTTAACTCCGTTTATTTCTATTGGATCCGTTTATTTCATAAGGTAAGTGTACCAATAGTGGGCCACCAGTTTTCGAACCCGGAAAAATTTTACAGAAAATTTTAGCATTGCAAATTGCCGTTCTGCCGATTAAATAAGTCAAAAATTTCTGTTAAATTTTTCCGGGTTAAAAAATCGGAAGAGTTGGCAGCTATGCTTATCAGACAAAGGGACAACTTCAGTATTTTGATAGTCTTTGGGTTAGAAGGGTGTTTTTCTTCCAGTCTTAAAATACAAGGATTTTGTGGCTCATTCTTACTGCTTTCCTTAAGAGGTAAGTTTTCATTCAACATTATTTTCTTTAAAAGTATATTGTATTTTATATTAAAATGTCATATTTCTTATACAGTGTAAAAATGAATACTTTATTCCTTATGCTTAAAAGGTATAAAACTAACATATTATTAAGTTTGGGGTGTGGCCCACTTCTGGGTCATTAAATTCCAAAATGTTCCAGTAGTGTACCAGGTGGCCCACTACTATATCCAAGAAGAATCTGAAGTGAAAGTGAGACAATTTATGCTTGTCTCAATAATCGGAAAAAAGAAATACAGAAAAATATGTATATTTGTGTGTAGTTCAAGAAATTCAAGAAACAATAATATTTGTTCAAGGATTGAAGTCAACTGGAAATAAAAAAGACTTTGTCATTAAGGAAAATGATGTCTTTGGCATAAATTCTTCCGATGTAGATGGAGTGGTACCGCAAACAGAACTCACACAAACAAATCGCCAACTTTTGTATTCTTAAAAAAAAAAAAAAAAAAAAAAATTGCAGTTAAATTTAAATCCCGCTCACATCGTTTTTTTATTTTTTATTTTTATTTATTTTTTCTTTCCTTTTATTTTTTTTTATAAATATAATATAGTTGCTCAAGTGCATGAAATGGAATTTCCTCTCCCAATTCCAGAATGCATTCAAATCGGTAAGATTGCGCCTTAATATCGGTACACATACACTTAATGCACCGATAAAGATTATTTTGCACCGTATGTTCTAGCCCACATCCGGAAACATATCACTATTGTCCCAAAACGACCCAACTTTCATTTCAAAATATTTATTTTGCTAAAATGTTTATTTATTTATTTATTTTATTGAACAGCACACATCTCACTCGTGTGTATTAAAATATTTAAATGAATGAGAATTTAACCCCTTGAGGGACAAGCAATAATACCTCTGCAATATTGAATTCTCACCGGAAAAATTAAAAAATTCTCTTAAAAAAATTTCAAACTAAAATTTCTTTCACCACCCCACAAGGAGTTAAGAACAAATGTATTTGAAAATAAACAAACCATTTTCTTCAGGTAATGCCAGTATTTTGATAATTTTCCGATGTCTCACATATTTAAAATCGGCAAATTTATTTTAAACAATGCAACCTAACAATTGCTCTAATTTTACTATAAATGAAACACAGGCGGATCAAAATTGCAAAGCCTCCCTATGAAGATTTACTGCGCATGCACATTTAGTGCTGAAGTGGTAACCAGGATTGTCAGTACAGCGTTAAAAAGAATCGCCAAGTACACGGGCGGATCGAAACTGCAAAGCCTCCCTATGGAGATTTACTGAGAATGCTCATTTACTGTCAATTTATACAATATTTTTAGCTACGTGTTTTTCGATTTATACAACCTTTTTAGCTTCGAACTTTTCGATTTATTCAAAAATTTTAGCTCCGGATTTTTCGATTTATTCAACATTTTTAATTCCGAATTTTTCGATTTATGCAAATTTTTTTAGCTCCCGGTTTTTCGATTTATGAAAAACTTTTTAGCTACCGAAACTCATTTCTAAAATTTTCAAAAAAAAAAAAAAAAAAAAAAAAAAAAACAATCAATCATTAAGAAATTATTTTACGCATATACAGATATTTTTATTTAATTTTTTCGGGACTATTTTTTACCCACTTCGAAATTTTCAACTGTTATTTACTCTATTATATCACATTATACAATGCGTGGTTGAACAGGCTTTGATTTTAGAAAACTTGAAATTTTATCTTTAAAAAAAAAAAAAAAAATTACACAAACAAGTTTAAACTTGAAAAGCTTATTCTAGTATTCAAATTAGTTGTGGTGTCAAAACATTTTAGTTCTACCCACATAGCATGCATGGTCACAGTGACGTCACAGTGACGTCACTGTGAGTCACTGTGGTCACGCAACATCTGTGACCAAAATGCCACCCCTCAGTAATGTCACATTGTGACTGAAATGTGACTTCACACCTGTGACCAAAATGCCACCCCTCAGTGACGTCACATTGTGACTGAAATGTGACGTCACATCTGTGACCAAAATGTCACCCCTCAGTGACGTCACATTGTGACTGAAATGTGACCTTCTTAGAAAATTAAAAAATATATAAAAAAATTCTTCAAAAGATGTTATTTAATGGAAAAAATATTTTTCTGTCAATTGAAAAAGTTTTTGTGACGTCACTGTACCAAAAGGCCACCACTCAGTGAATTCACATTGTGACTGAAATGTGACCTTCTTAGATAATTCTTAAAAAAATACAAAAATTCTTCAAAAGATATTATTTAATGGAAAAAATATTTTTCTGTCAATTGAAAAAGTTTTTGTGACGTCACTGTAATGCCACTGCAAATAACGCCCTCATAGCATGCATGGTCACAGTGGTCACGTCACACCTGTGATCAAAATGCAACCACTTAGTGACGTCACATTGTGACTGAGTGGTGACCTTCTTAGAAAACTTCCAAAATCTGTTATTTATTGTAAAATTACACTTTTTTGAGAATTAAAAAATATATTGTGACATCATTGCTATGTCACTGCATGTAATGCACGTCATGTCACATTTGTGACAAAAAAAAAAAACACCATATTGTAAAGCTGCAGTGTAACAAAAATATGAACTTAAAAAATCTCAATAATCTTAAAAAATTTCAATATATAAAGAGAGAAATAATTTGAACTGTAATTTAAATAGGGCGTGTAAATGTATTTCGAGCTTGAATGAGATTGATAATCTTACAATTTTTTTATTTAATATTTAGTAATTTATTTTTCGACATTTTGGAAAATGATTAAATTTTTTCCTGTAATGACAAAACTACAAAGAATCACTTGCGCAAGGGCAATTATCCATTTTCTGTACCAAATATGCAAAACTTGTTTTTCTTGTCACAAATCTTGTAAAAATCGGGCTATGAAATGTCATTAAAATATGCAGTTATATGTTAAATAATGTTTTTATCATTTCAAAACATTTAAATAATTTTAAACATTAATGTATGGATGTGTATCTAACATTTCAAATCAAATGAGTAATTTGTTATCCCTGACAGTGAAAATGTGTGCGTAAATATAGAAAAATATTTGTATTAAAAAATGGATGTATTACACATAATTATTAATTAGGATAGACTGAAAAAAGATTTTTAGACCGAAATCGAATCGAAAGACACAAATAAAAAGCTTTTATCATCTATAACCCCCCTTTTTTGTATTAAGAAGATACTATGTATGTTCACATGTGATACAAACTTTATTTTAAAACAAGTTTTTTTTATTATTAGCGTAAATCTATTATTTTAAATCTTTAAAAACTTAAACAAAATTTTATCTAATAAACTTTAATTTTGATTATTATTAACTATTATTTACAAAAAAAGAAAAAAAATGATTTTTCAATTCATTTTAACTTGAATTGTTTTGAAACTAATAAAAATAAAAAATAAAAATACATTAAAAAAATTTTCAAAAAAAAAAAATGATCAGAATCACTCTCATAAAATTATTGCATATTTAAACTCCAAAATATTGCATAAGAAAAGAAAAAACAAAACGGTCATGCGCATGGAAAGTGAAAATCGTCTGCAAGACAAGACTCTAGCGGGAGTCCGTGCAGGCTACTCTCGTAACCAGAGATTAAACAGCTCCGGTTAAGAAAAATAAAACCATTTGAGAAATGACGTAACAGGAATGTCACATGCGAGAAATATTTTTTTTATTTATTTTTATTTTTCGTTTGTTTATTTATTTGTTTATTTTGTTAAACATTTTTTTAACATGTAATTTTGATACTTTATTATTTTTTAACACCTTTTAAGAAATTTTACCGAAATAAACAACCTACACTTCTGTTTACTATCACAACAACAGCTGACTAGCGCAAGGCACACTGGGAAAATAAAATATCGCTGATGTTGACAAACCCTGGTAACGAGAGTGCCTTGCACGATAGTTAGGACTCTCGCTAGATTCTATAAGTCTGCAAGCGAAAGAATAAATAAACGTAAACAAAAGTATTTCAAATTGATGATAGAAGACGCGAGAAAAAAGTTGACTGGAATTTATGGCAGATGTGACTTGTGAGCAGATACGTATTGACACGGATTTACAATTTAAACAAGAATGTCCACTACAACTCTTCGAAGCGGCAAAACGTAAGTCCGAGAAAATTAAGGGGGCTTTGACTGTTAAAATGATTTGGTCTTTGCCACTTTAATTATTATCGGATTTAGTTTGTGCGGCAAAAAGAACGAATGAATTAGATGGAAAAAATGTATGGAAAAATATTATTTTTCATGGTTGCATTTATTATTATTATTATTCTGAGAAGGATTTTAATTACCTTTCAAAAACATGCTATAAAACATTAATGCTTTATTAACTTAATAAAGTCTAATACATCCATTATTTATTTTGTTGACATAAAAAACTTGATTATTAATAATTTGGATTAGGTTGTCAAAGGTAGTGATTTTAATTGCATTTTAATCTGCGTTGTTTCCTTTTTTAAAATAATTGGTTAAAATGTTTCCATAAACATAAAATCATATGAAAATATATTATAATAAATTGTTAATATAATTATTAAACATTTAAAAATAATTATATTTTGTAATAAAGAAGCTTTTTTATAGAATAAAATTATTAACAAACATCCTTTTTTAATTTTTGTATTAAGTAATCTTCGGAAACATTGCATAATCTTATTTTAAAAAATGCATCCGCTCAGAAGAGGAATTTTATAAGAGAACGAGAAGAACTATTAAAAATATTCGTAGATGTTTGATATTAAAAAAAAAAAAACAAAACAATAACGTTAATGATTGTTTAAGGATGTATTCGAAAAAACGCTTTTCCACCTTCAGCAGCTCGAAACTTTCCGATACAATTTCAGACACATTTTTAAAGTAGAATCATGAAACTTGCTGAGGGGATTCTTGAAGGGACGTATGAGGTGCCGAGTAAAGTCTTTTTACGCTCAATTCATTAGAATTTGATTTATAAGCAATTAACTTCTCTGGAAGACCCTTTTTTTCGTTCCCTTATCTCCCACTTCGGAAAAATCGGTTCAAATTGCCGTTTTTGATTGCTTTTTTTGCAATATTTTGTACACTTATCAAAGAACTGACCTTTACGGCACCTTGTGAACTTTCTAAATAAGAGAATCTGCGAGTTTCATGTGTTTGAGAGCAAAAGGGAATTTAAAAAAAAATCGGAAAACAAGCAGTTTGAATCGAAATACACCCTTAATGTATTTTTTAACCTGTGAAATGTTATAAAATTTTTGAATAGAAAGTCATTGTGGGTGAAAACGTTTCAGTTGTAAATATTCTTATTGGAATGTTTTCAGAGAGAATTTGGAAGTTAAGACAATCAATAAGAATTTAAACATGATTGTATTTAAAACAAATAACGCAAATATTTGAAAGGTATGAAGCTAAAAAGTAATAACTGTATTTTATTATTAATTTTTCATTCCAGAGACTTTTATTATTTCCTTTAATGAATCATTTTACAGAGGTAAATTTCAAAATATCCATTATATGTAGTATTAGTATACATCGTGATTAAAGTAGGTATTATAAATACTCTCTAATATTATAAATAAAATATTAATAATTATAATTAACGTATTTGTTGTTCTATTTTATGTTTATCGTCGGAATTTTTATTAGGTAGATGTGTCTATGATGGACAGCCTTCCAGTTATGGATATCCCCTTAATGTTTTTTTTTTATTAATATACTAATAAATATTTAGCTTTAATTTTTTTTATAATTCCTCTTTGCATGTTTTAATAATATTTTAATATTCATAGAAGACAGTATGTGAAGACAGTTTGCGAATATTTTTTGATTTGTGACAAATTTGTCACTAACTTTGTGACGGTGGCAGCATTGTCAATATTGTGAAGTCCAATTGGGACACAATTATACAGTTATGAATATTGTTATGTAGTGTAAAATCACTTACATCTATAATTTTATTATACTTTGGCGATACATCTCAATTAAAACTTAGGAGCTGCTATATAAAGAATGTACCAAAAGAAAGTTATTGAATTAAAATGTAATGCTATGCAGACTTTAATCTTCGTTACATATTTTTTTCTGTCGCAATAAATGAAGATATTTAAGACAATTGAATATTCGATCTACACAATTATTTCAAATTTAGCAATTTGTTTTTCTAATAAGCATTAAAATTAAAAAGAAAAAAAACTCTTCCTTTAAGTTGCAACACTAGCCACAGAAAAAGACCCGGATGATAATGTAAAGTCTGTGGGAGCGTTCTTTTCAAATATCTCGCTCAAATTTTAATATTTTTACATGATTTTTTTTCATAGGATAGCTGAAGGCGATCCACAACCAGCCTAGTTTTTACTTTTTCAATTTTGGTTTCAGATTTAAAAAAAATATATATTTTAAATTTCAAAACCGGTTTAAACCGGTTGTGATATTGAAACTATCATATTATAAAAAATATATAAGCAAAATTTAAAAAGTAAAAAATAGGCCGGTTGTAGATCGTCCTCAGTTATCCTATGCAAAAAATCATGCAAAAATATTAAAATTTGAGCGAGATATTTGAAAAGAACCCTTCCACAGACTTGACATTATCATCCGGGTCTTCTTCTGTGATTAGTGACCTTGAAGGAAGTGTTTTTATGATAATTTTAATGCTTATTAGAAAAAGAAATTGCTAAATTTCAAATAATTGTGATAGATCGAATATTCAATTGTCTTAAATATTCTCATTTATTGCAAAAAAAAAAAAAAAAAAAAAAAAAAAAAAAAAAAAAAATGTATCAAAGATTAAAGTCTGCATGGCATTACATTTTGATTCAGTGACTTTGTTTTGGTACATTCTTTTTATAGCAGCTCCCAAGTTTTAATTGAGATGTATCGCCAAAGTATAATAAAATTAGAGATGTAAGGGATTTTACTCTGTATAACATTGTTCATAACTGTATAATTGTGTCCCAATTGGACTTCACAACATTGACAATGCTGCCACCGTCACAAAGTTAGTGACAAATTTGTCACAAATCAAAAAATAATCGCAAACTGTCTTCACAATCTTGTCACTATCGTCACAGAATAGTCACAGTTTTAATGACAATTTTGTCACAAATGACACATTTTTCACATTTTGGTCACATCGTGACGTCACAAAGTGGTCACAATGTGACGTCACAAACGAGCTCTAAAACGGCCTATAACGACTTCACATTTTAGTCACAGTGACTTCACATCGACGTCACGTGACGTCACAAAGTCACAATGTGACTTCACAACGACGTCACCGTGACGTCACCATGTCTTACGGGTAGCGATCAAATTTTCTTAAGTACCTTATAAAAAAAGTTTTAATATAACAACAGCAGGACAAAAAATCCTTAGCCTATAATCCAATTTATTTTTTAAACTTTTCGTATATTTTTCAGACGTGTATTTTTTTTTAAGTATACGGTTACTTTTCTTCTTCAAAATTTTTCGAAAGTTTAATCCGTAACAAAAACAGAAAATCCTCTCTGAACGCTTTATTTATTCTTTTGTTTACACTTAATTGTAGAATAGACGCAAGAGAAAGTTTAAACATTCTTTTTTCTGTTTGAGGATAGTTTCTTATATAAATAAAAACAGGTGTTTATTTGGAGATGATATTTTTATATTAACACCTTTGAAGTGCTTATTTCAACAAATATCTCTGCTATGAATTATTATCGTCTTATACTTGCCTTTTATTTGATATAGGCCGATTTTAAAATATTATTGTCCGCCAATGTTGGAAATTTAACGCATTTTGTTTATTCAAAATATCTATCATAATTTTCAAAATGTAATTTTCCATTTATGAGAGACATTAGTAAGTATTTAAAAAAAGAAATAAAAATCATATATCAAGCGTAGATTATAAAGTACATTCCAACTTTTACGATACACTTTACCGAAACTTTGCTGTATAATAAGATAAAGAAGAAAGTTATGTAAACAATCATAAAAAAGTTATTAAATCTTTTAGATTTTTTAATCACAAGATTTTAAAAAATTCACCTTTTACATATAAACATTTGAATAAACAATTTTATTTTACTTGAAGGAGAGAAATGCAACAAAAAATGAAAAAGAAATATTATTGACATGTTTCTATTCCAATCTAATAAGAACCATAATCATAATAAAACAAAAATACAAATACAAATCGTTTCATGGTCAATACAAGCAACACACGACAATGAGATGTAAATTTAAAACCACGCGCTCTACTGTAAAAACAATAAATTAAAAATAGACCATGATCAAAATTAATTTTCAACTTGGTTCATCCTATTCAAGCTTTCACGAGGAATTTAATTATAAACTCTAACCATAACTTAGGAATAATAAAAGAAAACATCATTATTGCAAACGCAATTTTTACGTTTATAAATTTCAATAGACTCCCTTGTAATGGATTTACGACAACAATTGGATATGAAACACAATTTGCTTTCATTAAACAGAATTTTAATCTCCTCATTTAAATATAATCTAGATAAAGCAGTGTTAGTACGACCAAATTTAATATCAGTTCACCTTTTCTAATTCCCAGCTTTCTCCCAGTTTTGCCTATGTAATATTTTAAGTCATCTTTTTCTGTAACATAAGGAATTTTATAAACCCCTGAAGATCCTCATGTTCTATTGGGTGAAATTGTTTATTAAGTAAACTCTTTAATTTTGGTGGCGGTGTCACAATCAAATCAATATTAAACTTTTCTAATTTAAATTTTAACTTCTCAAAACAGCCTTTTAAATATGAAAAAGAAACTCTGTTAACTTTTTGATTTCTTTATGGAAACTTTCAATTAATTATGTTATAGTTATGTAAACATTTTAGAAAGCATTTGAAAACGATACTTCAACAATTATTACCTATAGCCGGAAAGGTGAAGGAAGTTGAACCCCATCAATGACCTCAGAGCTGATTTAGATATTTCCAAATATTCTGCTCATATATTTAGTTAGAAGTAAATTAAAAAAATTTCTTAAAAAAATTTCTTAAAAAAAAAAAAGAAAAAAAAAATCGGCTCCGACACCACTAGTGGGTTGTGGGAATCGCACGTGTAAATCTATTTCTTTTGTGAATGCAAAAAACTGATTCCAAAATCAGAATTTCGCAATAAAAAATTTTAAAATAAAAAAAACTGAAGACGGCATGATTTCCTATATTAGCTTAAAAATTTGAAACCGAATGTCTTTTATTAATGCATACCCGTAAGGCATGGTGACGTCACTGCGACGTCAGTGAAGTCACATTGTGACTTTGTGACCATCGATTGTCGATGTGACGTCACGTGACGTCGATGTGAAGTCACAGTGACTAAAATGTGAAGTCGTTTAAAAGTAAATAACATGTTTTGAAGAATATTTATAATTTTCTAAACATTTTTAATAAAATCACATCTCAGTCACAATGTGGCGTCACTGAGTGATGGCATTTTGGCTACAGATGTTATGTGGCCAAAGTGACTCACAGTGAAGTCATTGTGACGTCACTGTGATCATGCATGCTATGAGGGTAGCTGCCAACTTTCAACTAATCTTCAGTAATAACCTGAATTAGTTTGATCAAGGTTAACCTCATTTCGAATCAAAAAATTATTTCATGAATCTTTATTTTTTAAAATTTCAGGTTTCTAGATAGAACTTATTTAATTTCATTTCTCTGAAAAAAATTCCCAAAATTTCTGGATTCCAAACCACAAGAGATATTTTAAGATATTTGAATTTATATTCTTTAATTCCCACCAGAAAATTAAAACAGCAATATTTGCTTTAACTAATAACAAAATATTCCTTATTTAAATAAAACAAAATTAGTTATTGGTTTTTTCTGGCATAAAATCAGATTTTCTGAACTACATAATTTCTAGAACGTGTTCCATCATGGGATTTAAAGGGTTAAACTTGACCCAAATTAACGTATATGTTACGGAAGATTAATGTCAGGTTTGTACCTATGTTAATGTAAAAATAATCTCAGCGGAACGCGGAAAATCGCATTACATACATCGAAAATTGAAAAATCGCGAAGGACAAAATGTATTACATTAGGATAAAATTTCGGAAACCAAATTCCTTTTCCGAATCTTAAAAAATTGCATTTGCGTCGCTTTCGTTACGTAAAAAATGTTCAAGTTACCGGAAGAAACCTGTCAATTATGCGGGAACGTATATGTTAACCGTTAGTATTCAAACAAATTTCGTACACTTCCTAGAATTTTTCAGACGAGAAACTTTTCCGGCATCAGTATTTTCTCTTCTTAAAAGAAGGTTTAATCTTTTAACCGTTTAACTTAGATCTGTGCTTCTATGAACAAAAATAAATAAATAAATAAATAAATAAATAAAATACTGGTAACTTTTCTGGGAAAATGGCTGATCCATATCTGTTTAAACCAGACCTGACTGCACTTTAATCAGTATTGCTGAATAATAATAATAATGATAGTAATAATAATAACAATAATAATAATGATAATAGTAATAATAATAATAAACCAGAAAGTATCCGCTAAAGACAGAGGGTTTACGCTAAAGTCATGAACGTCATGCCTAAAGCATACGCTATAGCTTTATTTGAGGAAGAGAGTCTACAAAAATTTTCCAGAAATCAAGAAGGTACACGGCCGTATACTTCTGTATACCTTCTACTAAATTGCTAACTTTAATATAACATTATATGTTATTTTAATACAATTGCTTGGTAATTTATGTCATTAAATTTCACATGATATTTTACAATTTGTATTGTGCTATGTTTTAAAGTGTTGTGTAAATAGATTTGAACAGTTTAGATAACAGAAAGTAGTATTTGTACATGATCAATTTAATTCAAAAATTCTTTTTTATGGCCCATGTGTAATCTATCATCAGGGCTCCCACTCAGCCCGTTTTTTGAGCACCACACTTTATGAAGGGAAAATCTTCTTAATAAAATTCATAGAAACTCATCTGAAACAGCATTTTTCTAGAAATTGTTGCAGAAATCTACCATGAATTATTTTCTGAAAAAATATTGGCTTTCACAAAGGGAACCAGTGGAAGTCCCGTATAAAAGGAAAATAGCTTCATCTTTAAATTCTAATTTTGAAGAAACAAATATAGGACCATTAAAAAAAAAAAAAAAAAAAAAAAAAAAAAAAAAAAAAAAAAAAAAAAACACTCTACTTTTAATACACACCAGAAAAGTTATACAGAAATGTATAATATAATTTTGTTTCTTTTATGATTATCACTGATTGTACTCTAAAACAGGAAGTTCTAGTAAGCAGTCGTTTACGATGACGACTGCTTAAAAAGCGGTAATGTTTAAATTTGTAGACGAAACAGACGCTTCACTGGGTATTTCTGGAAAGTTTTCTAGACTATCAGTAAGCGTCCTATAAAATTTAATGAATATTACTGTTGACAATGAACACGTTACATTGAAATGTCAGTGAAATATAATTTGTGCAGAAACATTCGTTATGGTTCATATTAAACTTATTGATATTTCAAGGGTATTTATTCGGTAAACTTTTAATTATTAGAAAAAGCATTCCTTGAAAATGATGGCCAAGCGAAATGTGCATTATTTGAAGGAACGTTCCTGAAATTGTTTCGTAGTACTAATAATCCTATCAGATTCATCATTATTTACAGCCTTTGTTGAAACTGCTTACATGGCTTTCATTGGTAATGAACAGAACTGGAATGAAAACGCAAAGCTGCCACAGTGCCACAGGCGGCTTTTTTAAAAATCTATTTTGCACCACTTTTTTAAAATGAGCATCTTTTACACACATTTTGACAAAATTTGCCAGAGAACTAAAAAGTTTATTTTTTAGGAAAGATAAGGCACCATTGACATCATTGATGGTTCAACTTTAATCATAGCTACCAACTTCTACGCATATTTGCTACCACTAAAATTGTACAGATATTTTCCATTCGTTTAATCATGAGATTTCGACGATTAGATAAGACAATATTTACTATAAAATTTTTGTGGTAGGAAAAATGCTTAAAAGTTGACAGCTATGACTTTATCGCATCATAAGTTGTAGTACACTTCTTCAATTTAAACTACTTTTGATCAAGAAAATGTTTTTGATACTAAAGTAGTAAATACAATTAGTTGATGCATAGTGATTACTCCTGAATTTGGGAGAACCATTTTAAATAGCAATAAATTTCATAAAGTTACAAATAGAGGAAAAGTAAAATTCAACACTCTTTAGAAAAAACAGATAAAAAAAATGGTACTAATAGAAACAAAAGAGAAAAAAGAGCAGTAAGCAACGAAAAAGGAATTAGATTTTGCAAAGAACAACAACAAAAAAAAAAATTCCTCCTTTTTTTCCTAAAAAAAAAAAAACTAAAATTTTCTTTTGAAACAGAAAAACATCTAAACAAAAAAACCACCCGGAGGTGTAATAATAGGGAAAATTAAACGAGTAACAATTGAAAGGGCATATTGAAACGTGTTTTTAGATACATAGACTATTTTCTCTCGTTTCATCATTATCGAGATATAAGGTAAAAAATTTTGCAAAATAAAACATCTAGCATTAAAAAGGGGAAGGGTTTCCTGCAAATCAATGAGCGAAATTGGCTATCTCAAGTCAGTAATTCTTAACCCTTTCGGGTCCAATTTTTTTCCATTTTGAGAACAAAATTACTTTTATTTTAATAACATTAATCGTAGCTATCAAAATACACTTTCTGAAGTTTAAAAATCATCTCATTATCTGGAATCTGACAAATGTACTTATTTTGTGTACCATTAAATGCATTTTAATATGAAAATAGGGTAAGAAAGAATTTTTGGTAACTTTTGGAAAACAACACATTACAACAAGGTTTGAGAGGATATTATTATTTTCTAATGTTTTTTGGCGTTTTATCACACATGATTCGTTCAGAAAAGTAACTTATATTTTTAATTTAAAAACTGAAATTTATGTATAAAATAAAGGAATCGCCAAAGGTGCAAAGAGAATTAAGAAAATATTTATTATTATTATTATTATTATTACTAAATGTGAAAACATAAATGAAGTCATAAAAAGAAAGGTATTGCCATATACTGTCATTTCTATATATAGAAATTTTCTAAGTAATTGTTAACCCATTAGAGCCTAGCGTCCCTGTTTAGGGACGCTTCAAAGGTGCATTCA
This sequence comes from Maratus speculifer, assembly GCA_964019185.1. Lineage (NCBI taxonomy): Eukaryota > Metazoa > Arthropoda > Arachnida > Araneae > Salticidae > Maratus > Maratus speculifer. Next base: position 13,157,091 of record OZ025296.1, on the reverse strand, counting down.
GCACTGTTTTTGACACCGGTAAAAAAGAAAAGCAATAATTATTTTATTTAAATGATGCATTTTCGTGATTAATGAACTAAACTTAAATCTTCTAAAAATAGTGGTGCGAACCAAATAAAACTTACGCAAAAGATGCTGGGCACGAATGGGTTAAGACAAAATAATAGTTGATGAAAAGATATGTACTATTAATAGTACACCAGACTCGAAAGGATTATAAAAAGCGTTAAAATATTGTATCCCTTACATGTGCAACAGTGCTGATAAAATCTAAAGATTTGCAGGATATTTGCGGGATTTGGAGGATATTTTCTAAAACTTCTAGACTATTGCTAGTCTAGCAGTAGTATAAAAATGTAGCACTAAAATTTCGTCAATGTCGGGAGGGATCGAAACTTTAGATTTCAGCAGCACCGTTGCACATTTAAAGGATAAAAGTATTGCCACTGTTTGAGTAGCAGATTTCTACACTATATACTCTAGACGCTGTAACGTCACTTAATTCATCTTCGAATCCAGATTTTGAATATAGAAGTAGAACTCAATAAGACATTTTATTTTTGTTTCTGGTTCTGTATGAAGTGTGCGTTATATTGAAAAGATGTCTCGTATTAATCCTTGCAGGAATCCCTTCCCCTTTTAAAGCTAGATTTTTTATTTTGTAAATTTTAAAACTTTATATCTGAGTATTTCCATGAACACATGTCGTGTAAGTCACATACTGCGATTTTGGATATTATATAGTATTTTAGAACGGAAAAATGTGTCTTATTTTATCAGAGATGTTTCATTAATTAAGAATCCTTGTTTATACCCACCAGTAAAATTTTACTGAAAATTTTGCCTTATTTAATCGGAGCATTTTCTCGATTTCATAAGGCGCAAATTTCTGTTCTTAAAAACCGGTGATAAAATATTAAAAATTTCGTAAAATGCGCCCGTCGCGAAGGGGCTAAGAAAAGAGATAATATTTCTCAGAAAATTTTGCTCAGAGAATCTCTTGAAGCTGGTACGGAAACAGCACACACTTTTAAAAGAATATTTCTAATTTGTTGGAGAATTACAAGAAATAAGACATACTCAATGCTGATTAATGTGGTTTGTTTTTTCAAGCAATGCAAAAAAAAAAAAAAAAAAAAAAAAAAAAAAAAAAAAAGTTGGAAATTGTTTGTGAAACGTAGCAAATGAGGTTCGTACGATAACGAAGTTTTAAAAACATCACTCTCATGTATCAATCTCATAAAATGTGAAACAGTTTAATATAATTAAAACGCGCACCAAACAATGTTCTCCCTATACCATTATGTAATGGAATACTTTTGTGTGGCCTTGTAAATCAATAACAAACGTTCTTTGCACCACAGATTACGCAAAATGGATATTATAATATGTACTTGGTAGATGCATATCAATTTTATTATGTTCGAATGAGTGTGATACCATTAAAATGCATTTAAAACATTTTTCCCCCACTGACCGCAATGTAACGGAATATTTTTGATTGTCCTTGTAATTGAACTATGCATCCAATATTGATAAAATTTGAAATAACTCGATAAAATTACGTAACAATTATGCATTTTAAATGTCAAACGATTAAAATGCATTTGAAACTTTTTTTCCCCATTGACTGTAATGTAATGGAATACTTTTGATTGTCCCTGTAATTTATCTATGCATCCGATTTTCAGAAAATTTGACTCGACAAAATGACTCGAAAAATGACTCGACAAAATTATGTAATAATTATATATTTTAAATTTCAAACGATTCGGTTGGGTAGATTTTGCGTTGTTAAATGCGAACGGACGGAAGGACGGACAGACAAACTGAACGACAACTATAAGTGTTACGTATTTACATAATTACGAACGCACATAAAAACATTAGCAATGTTGGAGATAAATGTAGAGATTTCTAAAGGGAGAATTAGCACTTTGCTTGCTTGCAGTTGAACAGGAACGATAGGAAAAGCCAAAAATCCACGATGTTGCAAAAATGTTAACACCAAGAATTTACGTTTCTTGGTATGAAAATAAAAAACCTGGATGGCATGCTCCATTTTTTCTGAATGGTTTACGCAATTAAACAAGCAGATGAAACAAAGCAAGAGAAAGTCTCTCTTGCTTATACATTCGATCAGTCGCTATTCTTTTTGTTATCAAGTGATTAAACTATTTTATTTTACATTTTTCTTCAAAGAATAGATTTCCCAATCTGTTACATTTTTACCATATCCTCATCTATACAAACAATTTACATCTTAACACGCTCTCTACGTAATTGTTTTTATTAAAATATATTAAAAATATTCGCGTTAAACCCCTTGAGATGCATGCAACAATGTCTCTCTAAAATTGCATTCTCACCGGAATAACCAAAAATTTTATTTTAAAATAAGAAAAGGAAATTTTTCAATGTTTTGCTACCTCTCCCCCCCCCCCCCCCAAACTTGAAAGTATGAAATTTCTAAGTTTCTTGTGCAAATCTTGTTTAAATTAGCTGGGATAAAAACCATTGTTGCCAGATTGTCTAAAGTCAATTTCCCCAAAATTTCTAAAATTTTCCCCAAATCAGCGTTTTTATCCAATAAAAATCTCCAACACAGTTTCTACTCAAAAAGTTATTTTTCAATTTCCCACTACCAAAATTTTGAAGCTAACTGAAGCTCATTCCCCCCCCCCCCCCCCAAAATGAAGCATTTTTTGGAAAAATTCCTCATTTATAAAAAATAAACGTTTAATCTTGGCAGACTATTCGGTTATAAATATATCAATGTGGTTGAGTATGCGATGGCATGTCTTGCAAATTTATTTCTATTTTATTATTCAATATACCAATAAAATAACTGTGTATATGTATTTGTGCGTCTATCAGGGATAACTAGGAATATCTGTCTGCCGTGCTTAGTGATATGGAAATTCTAGTGGGGATAATCCTATGCACTTTGTGATGCCCCTATACGTGTAAACCGTAATTTTATAAACAATAAGCTCGACCACGAGTATTAAGATTGATGTCGCCGATTTCTGTTTTCGTATTTTTATTTTCCAAATTAAAACATAGTTCGAGACCGATGCATTGTTGTCGGATGACTGAAAGTAAATTTAACGTGAAATAGAGAAACAAAGTCCCCAAGTTTTCCCCCAAAAATGTTGATGGTCCCCAAAATTATCCCGACGAACTACTTGTCCCCTGAAGGATCGAAATTCCCCAAAAAGAAGACAAAATCCCCAATCTGCCAACACTGGATAAAATATATCCACCGCTCCTTCGCGACGAATGTCTTTTACAAAACTTTTTAATCTTTTTTCACAGGTTCTTCAAAACGGAAATTTTTGTCTAATTTAATGGGGAAAACGCCCTGATTAAATATTGCAATATTTACAATACCTGAAGGGAATACTCAAGTAGGGTTAATTAGACGGAAGAATGCATCCCCGTGGAAATCTCGAGTTGAGCAGATTTTGCTAAAATTACTTTGCCCGTAGAAACTTTGGGATGAGCAGCGAAAGGGAACTCTTTCTGGCACAGAAAAATTCTACTCGTAAAATGAAGACATGACTGATTGACACCAGAATTTACAATTACTTTTTTTTTATAATTTAAAAACTTGTTATTTTAAACTTTTATTGTAAACGCATATTCACAGTATCCGCAAAGAAACTCTTCGGGAGAGTTGAATTCTGATCAGGATTGGCCGACGTGTATTCACGTAACTTGGCGATAATTTACGCGCCAAGTTACGCGTACTTGGCGTAGCAATAGACGCTTCCGTCGAGTTTGATTTCCTTCGGAGCCGAGTACAAAGTAAAAATTTGTGTTTAAAAACTTTTAAAGAGTACAGATTTCAGTAAGACACGTTTCATCCAATGCAATGCTGCAAGAGAAAAGTTACTTTGTACTCGGTTCGGAAGGAAATCAAACTCCTCAACGGAAGCATCTATCGCTCGCCAAGTTACGTGAAAACGCGTCGGCCAATCTCTATCAGAATTCAATCCACTCGAAGAGTTTCTTTGCGGATACTGTGAATATGCATTGTAAACGCAGAATTTTATTGAAATATTCTTGATGCCTGCCGTTTGAAAGTTTGGCGTTAAAATTATGTGGGTCCGATGTTGTTGGTTTTGTGGTATCACATGCGTCTGAAAGGGCATGTAACCCTTTCAGGGGAAGGCACTTCTGTTCCAAAAATATTCACATAATTTATTCACACCGCAATTTGAGAACAAATTTATTTGAAAATAATCAAAAGCTATTTTTCATGTATATTTAAAGATCGAAATTGTACTAAAAAATTACCGGTGCAACTAGACCTTTTGAACAGCAAAAGTTAACCATTTGCAGCCTGGAAACGGCGCTCCTGAAAGTGTTAAGGATACTTCAGTCAAATGAGAAGACTCATTCACTAATGCTAATCCTATGGAAGAAATTTACAAAGATATCTCGGTTGCATTTCAATATTTTTAAATGATTTTTTGGCTTTGGATATCCGAGATTGATTTGTATGCATGCCGTTGGTTACTTTTTTCATTTTGTTTACAGTTACTTTTTCCGAGGACGTTTTCATTTTCAGAACCGGTTTGGAATGCGAAAGCAACTCCATAAAAAATATCTGCAACCAAAATCGAAAAACTAAAAAACGACCTCCATTCAGATCAATCTGAGTTATCCAATGCAAAAAGAATCATCTAAAAATATTAAAATGCAACGGAGATATCTTAATAAATTTCTCCCATAGGATTAGCATTAGCGAACGGGTCTTTTCATTTGAGTAAAGTAGCCTCTTAATGTACTGAGACTATTTATTTATCTTTTCACAAGCAAAAAACTGTTATTAATTACACGAGGTGAAACCCGTTGAAATTCGACGAAAGAAAATCTTTAAGGAAGAACTTTTTCATTGATTTATAACGAGTCTACAAAATTAATTATAGTAAAAAATGCATCTTATATTGTCAGTCTAACTTTCAAACAAATATTTTAAACTAAAATTAACAAAATACTATAAAACCCAATTATCCAAATTATTAAACAAAATAAAACCAAAATTCACAACATTTTACAACAGACGATATTTTTGAAATAGTATACCCATTTTAATTTCTTTCTTTTTCATGATTTCGCAATAAATGTATCTCAAGAACAAATGTATAAATTTTCATCAAATTTCCGATTTAGTTAGCGCCTGATACCTGATAAAAACTGATCTTAATTAGTTTTTGGTGCACATCACCCAACATGTGGGCTTTATTTTAAGATTTTGCAATATCGCTATCCAGTAGCGGCTCGTCAGGGAGTGCCGCATCCGATTTTTCATACCACTAAAATTTAACAGAGTCTTTCGTATTATTTATTCGACAAATTTTGCTGATTAAATAAAACTGAAATAACCATACAATTCTGACGGTGTGAATAAATTGATGCAGCATCCCCCCCCCCCCCTGACCAGCCGCTATTGTCTCTATCTCAAAAACTAATGCACGGATTTTCATCAGACTTCAGATTTAGTAATAAGTTGACATAAGTTGTTGCTGACTAGATTTTGGTTTAAACTACCTAACCGGTAACAATGCTATTCTGCAGTTGGCAGAAAGTATTAACATGCATAAGATAGAAGAAGGTTTTAGGATTGCCATATCTAACTTGTTATTTTATTTAATTAGCGTTTAAGTTATATTTTACAGAAATGAAAACTTCAAATTAACAGTTTGCCGAAATTTAACACAAGATTATATTCCATTAAACGATAATAAAAAAAATTACGAATACTTCAAAATCCTATCAATTAATTTATTCCGTTTCCGAAAGTTTTAATGTAGAGTTCCTGAGGAAAAAAAATCAAGCCTAGTTTGTTTAATTTCAAAAGAGGAAGCTCGTTACTGTTAATTAAGCTCATTGAGTTAGATTGGAATTTGTTTGATTGAATTCATTTTGAATATTTAAAGACTCTTCAAAAAAATTTTAATATCTGCTCCACGATTAAATTAAATTGTTTCTTATTAAGAATATTTTACGGAAATCAAAATACGATTTTGTATGCAAATATTTTTAATGTGAACATTTAAGTTGTTTATTTAATATTTCTTATTAAATTACCTCGAGATTTCCTAATTAACGTTTTGTTTAGATTAATTCATTAAATTATACAGTCGAAAGCATTTGAAGAATGTTTACTTACTTATGTTTGACGCGAAATAAATTTGTTTCATGCTTGAATAGCAATTAAATAATTTACGGTTTTAATCAAAAAGTCTTTGTGATATGCCTTTGAAAATTACAGAATCAATACAGTTCGTTAAAGTAATGTTTCCGAATCTATCCTCCCTTGAACCTATCCTGAAAGAGGAAAAATAAGGGGTTATATGATTTAAGCACTTTTATCAGAAACGGTGAGAATATGGGAGCAGTTGAAGGTTGGTGAAATTTGTGTATTTTTATAGAATTCAAATATTTTTATACAATATATTCGGTTATTTTTACACAAAAGGTACAATGTTTCTACACAAATTTTTATAGGTTTTTTTTAATAAATATATTCCAATATTTTTATACAAACTCTATATTATTCTTTCGATATTTTTACAGAAATGTGATAGACATTTCAACTGAAGTTAAACAGTATTTCTGTGTTTCTGTAGTTTTTAGTTAAACTAACTTATAGAAAAACGGACAATGATTCTATCTACTTTATCTATACTTTTTATTTCATAAAATTCAATTAGATATTTATCAAAAGTGTGGTAAAATGTGAGATCTAACAATCAGATCTATTAGATACATAGATTGATAGATTAGGCATTTTTTGGTTAGGTACGGAATTAACCCGAATATAGTGCACCGAATTTTATGGAAATTAAGTTGAATGTTGGCAAGTATGCAACTATGTTTATATTTTATTACAACCGCGATTTTTCTCTTCCATTAAATTCTTTCTTGAAATCATCCCAGAAGTACCTGACAAAAAATAATTTAAATAAATGTCGTCCGTAGCACTTTTTAAAGAATTACTACTTTTATCTTTAAAAATATTTTTTTTTTCTAGCTTATTCTATAATTATTTAAATTGTACTTTTTCATATATATTGTTTAACACACTATGTTTTTCTTGTTTTATAATCGAAATTCTCAGACAGTTGAGTATGTATACATTTATTGACTAGTGAAAAATACTCCAAGGAGCAGTGCAAAAGCAGAATATGATTTTAATTGAGCATTAAAAAGTAATGGACAAGTTTATTTTTTGGAAAAAGTACACAAACATTTAAAAGTAATGAACAAGTTTATTTTATTGAAAAAATGCCCAAGCATTTAAAAGTGATGGACAAGACTTGAAACTGAGTCAAGAACTAGTAAATAATTTCCTCAAGACTTGAAAATGGCTGATCATGCTCTTATGTGACTATGTGACAAGCATATTCAACGTCCTTTTTTTTTATCCCTGTCTATCTTAATATAGGCATGTTGGCCTTAGTATAGGTAGGGATAAAAAAAGGACGTTGAATATGCTTGTCACATAAGAGCATGATCAGCCATTTTCAAGTCTTGAGGAAATTATTTACTAGTTCTTGACTCAGTTTCAAGTCTTGTCCATCACTTTTAAATGCTTGGGCATTTTTTCAATAAAATAAACTTGTTCATTACTTTTAAATGTTTGTGTACTTTTTTTAAAAAATAAACTTGTCCATTACTTTTTAATGCTCAATTAAAATCATATTCTGCTTTTGCACTGCTCCTTGGAGCATTTTTCACTAGTCCTTCTATTTTTCCATATTCCATAGGGATACTGCACAACTTGTTTTGTATTTTATATATAGAAATAAAAAATGTTCCCGGGATAAAAAGTTTGTCTTTTGTTAAAAAAAAAATAAGTTTTTATCTTTAGTAGTTTTCGAGAAAAGTGCTGTGACACAAAATATTTTTGTCCGATTTTCAGAATACTCTACAGTACACCTACAGTATGCCATAAAAAAAATAATTTTTGTGCTATGTTGTGCTTCTTGGTCAGACGAACATTTAAAAAAAAAATCATCAAAATTAGATAAGTATTTAGTTAGTTATTGCAAAAAGAAAAATTGAAAAATCCGTGTTTTTATGGTTTCTATTGCTTAAGCATTATCGCTCAATCATATTATTGTTGCGCGCTGCCGCGCGCACAATGATTCCAACCAATGAGAAAGCGCCATTTCACGGCCAAGTAACCGTTTTCTATACAAGCAGGGGAGTGCGTTGCAGCAAAATGCAGCAGATTTTTAACAATGTGCATATCCTTGGCGCTATAGTTTACAGGAGTGGTACATTGTTCAAAATTTGAAACTTTTGCTGCATCGCCACTCCATCGCTTTGATAGAATATCTCTATTTTGATCGATGAGAATCCTCGATAATGCATTTAAGTAATCGTTTTCTACTTATCTACTATATCGTTTCCGTATATTTATTTTTTCAATCAGCACCAAGGTGCGCACTTTATTAGAAGACGCGCTCTATTAGAGGGCGCATTCTATTAGAATAAATACGGTATATACTTATAGTAAATACACTTTGTTAAAGTACAGGGCCCCAATATTTGACAGGTATGCCAGGCATTTTTGCCATTGATGCCATTGTGCTAAAAACAAAATATAAATAAATGAAAAAAATGGATAAAATATAAATTTGGCATGGTGCAAAAAATTGCCTAATTTAAAATTAAAAATCAAATTTGACAGCCACCAGGGCTAGACACCGTGCATAATTGTCTGAGCGAAGCGAAGTCTGTATACTCAGAGATACGTAACGATATTAAAATTCAAAAAAATTCTTTCGTCAAGCAAATCTCAAAAAGTACTTGTCGGATTTTGATTCTGTTTGTACCAATAGGTACCTATGAAGGTAATCTGGTGAATGCACCTACTTTTAAAAATTTATTCCAAATAGTTTAAAAGTTATATTTAAAAAACTGATAAAAAAGCACAATTTATTTGCATACGTCACAGAAATTTGGTGCGCGTGATTTTCATCGGCTGGACATTTTCGTAGATAACCGAGTCAGTACATGGAGTAAATAGTAATCATTTATACACTCAGAAATATTGAATGCAATAAAACATTTTAAAATTTAATCATGCAGAAAATAAAACTGTTATTTTTTTATATTAAAAAAATGTCATAAAAACTTTGAGAATTTCTTAATAGCATTTTTTGATCGCTAAAAGAATGTGCATATATTTCGCGTGTGAAAATTAGAAACAATTACGTTTTTAAATAAAAAGTTTCTTTTATGACATCATTTTCCCTTTATATTTATTTTTATTGCATGTTTTTTTTAAACTTATATTTTGTTTGTATATGGAAGTCAATTCTGGTCACTAATTTTTCGGCACGGATACCACAAGCCCATCAGATTTGGCGCAATTTTTTTCAAAGCCCATTTGGCGAAATCTCCGTTTTCAAATAACGCTCACATACACATTTTTAAATTATTTTCTATTTTCAAAAAAAAAAAAAAAAAACTTACAGTAAATAAAATAATAATAATAAATAATAACTATAAAAAGAAATATTTTATATAATTAAAAAAAAGAAATGAAAGTAAATAAACAAATAATAAATAAATAAAAGCGGGTTACGATTTCAGGTAAAATAATGCCATTTTGACGCCAATTATGTACCCTGGTGCATATGTGACATCTTTTCCCATTTTTCATCCATTTCCTGTTGGCATACAACTTTGAAATTTGGAATATGTATGCATACCTGGGAGAAATACTGGAATTAGACATTGATTTTTTTTTTCGATCCAAAAAGGGGCAACGGGGGCTATTTTTTAAAGATTTATACAATTTATACTGCATAAAGGAGCCACTTACCTATTTTTATATACAAGAAGAAGTAAGTGGTATGGATAAACAATTATAGTATATATAAATAAAATACTTGAGATAATATACTAGAGATATAAGCACCGTGTTTGGCGAGATTTTTTATGCCAATTAGGCGAAAACATCGTTTTGATTACCAGATACATATAGCATGCTATAATAACACGTTATTTTCTTATTTCAAAATATAAAAAAAAGGAATAAACGAAACATTTTCTGTTATTAAAAAAAAAGAAATAACAATCAATAAATGATAGTATTTTTAGAACAAATAATTTATTATAACATTTATATGATAACCAGCATGTTAGGCAACTGAACGCCATTTTGGCATTAATTAGGTACCTCGGTGTGTATAGGGCATATATGTGCCATATTTATTTGTAAAACTGAGCATGAACGTTTACCAAGTGTGTTTTCATAGTCGCTTATATCTTTTTGCAACCTAGCGCACCTTTCGAAGCCAAAACTGCAGAAAAGAAAAAAAATTCAATATTTGCAGTATTTTTTTTTAATGTAATGCACATTTCGTAATAAGTAGGCTCGATAATCAGACCTCGTTTTTTTTTTTTTTTTTTTTTGCTTTATAAGATGATATTTCATACAACGTCTTTTTTTGGATTCGTCGTTTTTCTATATTTGATAGTATGCGTCTACTCGTTTTATAACTTTTTTTTAACTTTCTTCTTTATTAACAACGACATTTGGATTTCCTATTTAAATAAAACTTCTTCTAAATACAAAGAATTTTGTTAAAATAAATAAATAAATGAAATGCGGACATATATTGCTCAAAGCACAAAATTTTTCCTATTGAGTTAATAAAAATCAGTAAAAACATATTTTATGATAATAAAAAGGTGACTTATGTAATAACAGAGTCATATATTATGTACGTTATGGATTAAGTATGAATATTTATCAACCATTTATAAATAATCCTTCTATAGTAAAAAAAAACTAGCCTTAAAAGGAATGACTCCTGGAATGATGCTGATGTGGAAGATTTCCGGAACTAACGAATCCGGGTTGTCCACTCCTTCCATGAGTCGAATAGACCAATCAGGAAAGGACTCCGTCTATGCATCGCCGTATGGGTTACCATAAAGAGAGGAAAGGTTACAATCGCCAAGTTTGTCGCCAACTTGGCGATATATCGCCAAATTTGGCGACCAAAATTAGTTGTCAAAAGTGACGCCAACTTGGCGATAACTGTAATATTTCGCTAAATTTTTAATTTCTTTACAACACCAGTCGTTTAATACATCATTTGAGATGTTTGCAACTGCTTATTCATATAATGGATGTCTTGTGTGTTATCCCCCATTCTGCTCCCCAGGGGGGACGCATTTTTAATTTCTTTGCAACACCAGTCGTGTTACACAAGATTTGAAAGGTCTGCAACTGCTTATTCATATTATGGATGTCTTGTGTGTCACCCCCACACTCTGCTCTCCCCAGGGGGGTCACATTTTTAATTTCTTTACAACACAAGTTGTGTGACACATCATTTGAAAGGTCTGCAACTGCTTATTCATATTATGGATGTGTTGTGTGTCATCCCCCACTCTGCCCCCCAGGGGGGCACATTTTTAATTTCTTTACAACACCAATTGTGTGACACATCATTTGAGAGGTCTGCAACTGCTTATTCATATTATGGATATCTTGTGTGTAACCCCCCCCCCCTCTGCCCTCAGAGGGGGCGCATTTTGTAATTTCTTTACAACACCAATTGTGTGGCACATCCTTTGAAAGGTCTGCAACTGTTTATTCATTTTATGGATGTATTGTGTGTCACCCCCACTCTGCCCCCCAGGGGGGCACATTTTTAATTTCTTTACAACACCAGTCGTGTGACAAATAATTTGAAAGGTCTGCAACTGCTTATTCATACCATGGGGAATTGGCGAGCGCAGCAAGCAGGGGTAGCCAATAATTTGGAATCGCGAAGCGATTACGCGGGGGGTTGGCGAGCATAGCGAGCAGGGGGGCGGTGCCCCCCTAGTAATAATAAAATAAAATAAAATGCGGACAGAGCAAAGTCTATATTTGACTGAAAACAACAACAATTTTTTAAATTCTTTTAAAAATGGCCAATGAAAAGATTTATTTCAAAAGTATTATGAAATTAGTTAAAAACCATTTATTTTAAACTAAATGAATAAAAGATATATATTTTTAATGAAATAAATGGCAATGGTAATTTGAAAAATTATTGGAAATTTATCATCATAGATGTATTAGTATTACAATCAGCCCCCGCTTATTGCATAGCAGAATTTTCTTATAGGAAAAGTTATTTTTTAAATCCGCAGAATTTTTTCAATTTAATAAAACATTTTCTGTATTAAAACACCGATATCCAAAATGCCGGAGACTTGGCAGCTCTGCCTATAACATTTTAATTAATCTCGGTACTTTTTTAAATCGGATTCAAATTTAGTGAAGACAACGTTTTTTGGCCAAAAGCAGCTTTTTTCCACATGTGTAACTACGATACAATTCCTTGATGCTCAAATAAAATGTTTTGACTTATGCTATTATTGCTTCCTCTTATTTATTTACTTGAATTTTAAATAAGATGACTCAAAATTGTGTTTTTTAAATGTACGGAAAAAATGCATTTCGAGAGAAAAGCGAAAAGAACAATATTTGGCGATTTATTACCTGCGTTTGGCTAAGTGTCTTACTACCTTGTATTTAATTCTCTTCAGTCTTCACAATACTTCGCTGTTATATGGACTTATACGCTTTTATAAAAAGTTTGACGTAATTTGGGCTTAAGAAAGTGAGTTTTTTACTGAATAATACAAATAAATGAAAAATGAATACTAAGAAATACTAATAAAAGAAAAATGAAGCATTATATTGATCTATGTATATTTAAAAATGCATCTGCTAGCACTAATTAGATAATTTATGAGTATATAATAGGAGATAAATAGCTTTTGATTCTGTATTTCTATGCTATAAAACATTAACGTTTGTGTATTTTTCGTTATCATTGGGAGTACCTAGCCGATTTAAAAAATAATGTGGGCAAAAAATGTTGGTAACCATCTTTCCTGAAAAATATACTATATTTTGCGTAGGAACAATAATCACCATCAATGCGCGAGCAAAAAAAGTTCTAAAATTGAGAATTCTTTGATGTTCATATGACTAAAATTTTTTTTTTTTTTTTTGGCAACTTTTAAGATATAATATTCTCGTTATGAACGATTTCTAAAACATTCGACAATTTAATTTCACAAATTAACCATTTTTTTTCTAGAAAAAGTTTTAAACCCAATTTATTGAGAATATTGCAATTTCTAGGATACTGTTGTGGTCAGAAACTATAACTTTGGCATCACAGTAACTTACAAGATGTAAGTGCTCGTTTAGGACAAATTTTTAAAAAAGGATTCCTTAACTCTTATCGACAACCTCATTGCATCCGTGGAAAACATATATTCAACATTATAAACTATTCGGACGGATTTCACACCATATAAAATACACTCCATTCTCTTCAAACATAATAGTTTATGTTATTTATAGTTTCTCAAATCGGTACGAAGCTTCTGTTTATGCTCATGACATCATTTCAAAGAGTTATATTTCCAATATAGGAAAATTTGGTGTTTTATTTTCTGTATTACTTTTAACATTTTGCATATTTCCAATTTTATATCCATGCATGGTTTGCTTTTCTTTTATAAAAATAGTATATGCAACTTTATATATAAGATTTGGTAATTCTATGATTCAATATGCTTATTTTCATCATATTTTATCACAATGAATGACCAATTAAAGGTAACATCTCATTTTCTTTACTTATCGCAAGTTATTAAATGTGCATTCTCAGCAATATCGCTCAGACTAATCCCTCTGAGGGAAGTCCTAGTTATTCAGTAAATGATTCATTAAAGAATGACAAAAATCAGCATGTCAAAAATTTCAAAAAAATTCATAATTCGTTAAAAAATTAAGTTAAAAATAAGAGAAAAAAAAGCATTCTGTATTTTTTTATGCTTAATCGAATGGTGTAACTGGTTTTTCTCTCCGATGATCAGAAGTACCTGAGATTGATGACTGCGATTCTTTTATTTCATCTTGTAAAAAAACTGTTTAACGTAAAGCTATGAATTTTTGCAGGATTAATTAGCATCGCAAAATCTTTAAAATAAACTTTACCGCAACATTCTATCTGCAATAGAACGTTAGATATACCCATTTATGACCAAGTTTGGAAAATACGCAATTTCAGAAAACCGCCCAGCGAAATAACGTTTTCTTGATGACTACCCCGGGATAAAAAGTTTGTCTTTCCTTCTATAGTAAAAAAAAACTAGCCTTAAAAGGAATGACTCCTGGAATGATGCTGATGTGGAAGATTTCCGGAACTAACGAATCCGGGTTGTCCACTCCTTCCATGAGTCGAATAGACCAATCAGGAAAGGACTCCGTCTATGCATCGCCGTATGGGTTACCATAAAGAGTGGAAAGGTTACCATCGCCAAGTTTGTCGCCAACTTGGCGATATATCGCTAAATTTGGCGACCAAAATTAGTTTTCTAAAGTGACGCCAACTTGGCGATAACTGTAATATTTCGCCAAATTTTTAATTTCTTTACAACACCAGTCGTTTGATACATCATTTGAGAGGTTTGCAACTGCTTATTCATATAATGGATGTCTTGTGTGTTATCCCCCACTCTGCTCCCCAGGGGGACCCATTTTTAATTTCTTTACAACACCAGTCGTGTTACACAAGATTTCAAAGGTCTGCAACTGCTTATTCATATTATGGATGTCTTGTGTGTCACCCCCACACTCTGCTCTCCCCAGGGGGGAGGTCACATTTTTAATTTCTTTACAACACCAGTTGTGTGACATATCATTTGAAAGGTCTGCAACTGCTTATTCATATTATGGATGTGTTGTGTGACATCCCCCACTCTGCCCCCCGGGGGGGCACATTTTTAATTTCTTTACAACACCAATTGTGTGACACATCATTTGAGCGGTCTGTAACTGCTTATTCATATTATGTATATCTTGTGTGTAACCCCCCCCCTCTGCCCTCAGAGGGGGCGCATTTTGCAATTTCTTTACAACACAAATTGTGTGACACATCATTTGAAAGGTCTGCAACTGTTTATTCATTTTATGGATGTCTTGTGTGTCACCCCCACTCTGCCCTCCAGGGGGCACATTTTTCATTTCTTTACAACACCAGTCGTGTGACACATCATTTGAAAGGTCTGCAACTGCTTATTCATACCATGGGGTATTGGCGAGCGCAGCAAGCAGGGGTAGCCAATATAATTTGGAATCGCGAAGTGATTACGCGGGGGGTTGGCGAGCATAGCGAGCAGGGGGGCGGGCCCCCCCTAGTCCTTCTATAGTAAAAAAAAACTAGCCTTAAAAGGAATGACTCCTGGAATGATGCTGATGTGGAAGATTTCCGGAACTAACGAATCCGGGTTGTCCACTCCTTCCATGAGTCGAATAGACCAATCAGGAAAGGGCTCCGTCTATGCATCGCCATATGGGTTACCATAAAGAGAGGAAAGGTTACCATCGCCAACAATCGCCAAGTTTGTCGCCAACTTGGCGATATATCGCCAAATTTGGCGACCAAAATTAGTTGTCAAAAGTGACGCCAACTTGGCGATAACTGTAATATTTCGCCAAGTTTTTTATTTATTTACACCACCAGTCGTTTGATACATCATTTGAGAGGTTTGCAACTGCTTATTCATATAATGGATGTCTTGTGTGTTATCCCCCATTCTGCTCCCCACGGGGGGCACATTTTTATTTTCTTTACAACACCAGTCGTGTTACACAAAATTTGAAAGGTCTGCAACTGCTTATTCATATTATGGATGTCTTGTGTGTCACCCCCCCACTCTGCTCTTCCCAGGGGGGGGGGGCGGTCACATTTTTAATTTCTTTACAACACCAGTTGAGTGACACATCATTTGAAAGGTCTGCAACTGCTTATTCATATTATGGATGTGTTGTGTGTCATCCCCCACTCTGCTCCCCAGGGGGACACATTTTTAATTTCTTTACAACACCAGTCGTGTGACATCATTTGAGAGGTCTGCAGCTGCTTATTCATATTATGGATGTCTTTTGTGTCGCCTCTCACTCTGCCCTCCAGGGGGGCACATTTTTAATTTATTTACAACACCAATTGTGTGACACATCATTTGAGAGTTCTGCAACTGCTTATTCATATTATGGATATCTTGTGTGTAACCCCCCCCCCCCCCTCTGCCCTCAGAGGGGGCGCATTTTGTAATTTCTTTACAACACCAATTGTGTGACACATCATTTGAAAGGTAAGCAACTGTTTATTCATTTTATGGATGTCTTGTGTGTCACCCCCACTCTGTCCCCCAGGGGGGCACATTTTTAATTTCTTTACAACACCAGTCGTGTGACATATCATTTGAGAGGTCTGCAGCTGCTTATTAATATTATGGATGTCTTTTGTGTCGCCTCCCACTCTGCCCCCCAGGGGGGCACACGCAGCAAGCAGGGGTAACCAATAATTTGGAATCGCGCAGCGATTACGCGGGGGGTTGGCGAGCATAGCGAGCAGGGGGGCGGGCCCCCTAGTTGTTTAAAAAAAATTAAGTTTTTATCTTTAGTAGTTTTCGAGAAAAGTGCTGTGACACAAAATTTTTGTCCGATTTTCAGAATACTCTACAGTACACCTACAGTATGCCATAAAAAAAATAATTTTTGTGCTATGTTGTGCTTCTTGGTCAGACGAACATTTAAAAAAAAATCATCAAAACTGGATAAGTATTTAGTTAGTTATTGCAAAAAGAAACATTGAAAAATCCGTGTTTTTGCGGTTTCCTATGCTTAAGTATTATCGCTCAATCATATTAATGTTGCGCGCTGCCGCGCGCACAATGATAACATTTCATAATTTCATTACTTTATTTCAAGGGCGGATCTCGAGAGTCCTCAAGTAGGGGGGGGCGATTTTAGAAATTTGGAGACTCGACTTTAATGCGTGGGTCGGGGCTATTTTTTTCTATGCGGGTCATGTTGCTTTTATTTTTTGATGCGGGTCGGGTCTGGGTCCGGTTGACTTCAAGTTTTTGCTGTAGGTCGGGTTTGGATTCGTTTGACTACCTTTTTTTTTTGCTGGTGGTCGGGTTAACTAATGTTTATGTCGTGGATCGCATTAGCAGGATTAGCAGGTGTTTTTATTCAGAAACTATGGCGTTATCCATTTTTTGATAAGCAGTTTAAGAAAACACTGTGAAAATTATCGTTTTGAAGAGAATTTCTAGAAGCGACAGCATGAGAAGGTAGAAAAATCTGCAATCATTTGGCGTGCGAAGAGAAAACTGCGCCCGGGGCAAAGTAAAATGTTGCGCCCACCCCGACCCAAATTTTTCTTGTAACAGGCCAAAAATTACGCTGGTAGCCCCTAAATTTCCCACCCAGGCCGACCGCATCCTCCCCCCCCTTTCGCACGGCGCTGCATATTGTCTGTCCTAAACATCTTGAAAACAATTAAGTCTAGTTCCAGCCAGGCTCGTCTATATGTAGAAAAACAATGCAAGTCTGATCTCGGGCCGGTACGAGCCTGCTAAATAAAATAGTAAACCTGGGTTACACACAATATAATTCTCCGATGCTGATCTCTATACTGTAAAAGTTACATTTCTGTATTGATGTTTCCAAACTAGTATCGGCTGGTGACGCACATTTATACTTATTCTCATTAAACCCATATAATTGGAAATAGCTTATATTTTAACGTTCCTGTTTAAAAGCCAGTGTGCCCGCTAATTTTTTTATGGGCTCGGCCCATATGGCCCTTCAATTTTTTTTTTGCCGGCTCAGCCCGTTTATTTTGTTTATTGGTCCGGCCTGTTGGAAAATTTATTCTAATTTTGCTGGCCCGTTAGAAAATTCGGAACCATTTCGCCGACTCGGCCAGGCACGGGCACGTGCATACGTCTAGGCTGGTTCTGACACAGACCGAAATTAAACTTTCATTCCGAGCCGAACCCCGACCAGGAAAATTTTGATGAGTGCGGACTAGAGATAAATTCGGGCTCTTGTTCTACAGCCCGGTACCGCCTGAGCCAGCAACATTTTGCAACTTCGAGAGCAAAATCCCGATAGTAAAATTATACAGTAGAAAAAAAAATTCCATAATACTTATAAAAAAAATTTCCAAAAGTAATTATCATTTTAAAGCTATTTTTTATATAAAAAAAGGCTATTAAACGAGAAATTAAATTTAATATTATCAAAAGAACAGTTTGGTATAAAATAAAAATATTCTTTACGCATAAAAGGAATCTCATATTTTATCTCTGTTTCAGTAAGAAAATATTATGGACAATGGACATGTTAATGAAGTGTGTTTCATGAATAAATGCATGTAACCTGTAGAAAATACTGTCTACTATCTGTTAAATCGGACAACATTTTTAAATTTTCTGTAAAAAATTCACATTTTTAACTATAACCATTTCATTCTTCATGACAAGCCTTCGTTATAGGCATGACCCAGAAAATAACCTAATTAAAATTTTTAAAGTTCAATATTTTTTAGGAACAGAGGAAACACTACTCGATCGCAAGAATATAGTACATACATTTACGCACCGCTACGGCATTAGCAGAGATCCCAAAAGAAATGATAATTACTACAGTTATTTCTATATGAAAAGTGATTACGACCTGTATACGTTGCATACACTAGAAATTTAAATTATTCGGTAACCACAAAATAAAATCAAAAGAAAATATTCTTTTTGCATTAGATGTCTAAATAATGATAATAATAAACGATCCAATTGCAAAATAATCTCTGCCACTAACAAAAACAGAACTAAAGACAAATTCATTATTCCCGTCTTTTTTCAAAGGCGCAGGATCGTCGGTCGTCTGCAATGCTTGAACATAAATCTACAGATGTAGATATGACTATTTTTTTTTTAATAATAGCATTCAAATAGTAAAATAGAAAAAAAAAATGTGCTTCACTTTCATTTTATTGAAAATAGCAAGACATTGATTTGAAAAGGAATAAGTACTAATTTTTAAGGAGAAAAAAGTTTTTTACATTTTTCTATTCATCCATAAATAAAATTTTCAGATTTCAGAAAAAATGAGTCTGAATCAGTAGACCAGCATAAAAACAGAGCACGATCTCGTATCGGATACGAGCTAAGTCTGAACCGGTGTCATCTCTAATGCAGACATCTAAGAAGAATGACTGCAGGCCAGACTCGATCTGGAAGAAAAATAAGTCAGGCCCAACCCAAATCTGCAGAAAAATAATGATCATCATAGTATCAAATAAATGATGGCCGAGTTCTGAATGCGGTAAGACCACACACAGCCCGAGTCTCGCGAACTTAAAAAGGCGCGGCCGGGGGGGGGAGGGGGGAGCGCCGGATTCTAGTTAGGATCTAACTCATTTCTTGCAAGGATGCATGCATTTTTGGGAAACTTTTATTAGCCCAAGAAGTGAAGACGATCGCCCCCTCAGACCTGCCATTGGGCCCGACCCAAATCTGCAAAAAATAATGATCACAATTCGCCCCGATTCTGAAAGCGAGAAGACCTGACCCAGCCCAAGCCTCGCGAAATTAAAAAGGCGCGGGACGCGCCAGACTCGAGTTAGGCTTCAATTCATTTTCTGCGAGAAAGCATGTAAGGTGGTCTGGGGTAATAACGCCAGGCGGGGTAATAACGCCAAGTGCTAATATTATGCATAATTATGAAATAATCTGGTAAATGACACCCATGTGCTCCGCGCAGAAGGGTTTTGAGTCATGTAAATCGCAAAAAACTGCTTCAAGTTAATTTGTTTCCTTTTTAGGTGTTATTGTTTTTACAAGCAACTAAAATTAACGCTTGATCTAAAATTTGCGAGATACGTTTTGTGATTTGAAGACTATTTTTTTATCCGGAAATACTTTGTTAATTACATAAATTTGTATTACTTTTCATGGACTTTCAAAATGTTGTTGAAGATTTTGGATATCTTCTCGAGATAATTTGTAATTTAAAATGTACAGCGCAATAACTATAACAGGGTAATAACGCCAATCCATCGCATTAATACCACGGTTGATTCCCTCCAGTGGCCAAGCTACATCCTAAATACTGATTCAAATAAACACAGTTAAAACTGTTCAATATTTCTAATAATTCTATTTAAGCGGTCCTTTTTAAGCAAAAATAAGCTCACGGTCTGATATTCTTTTGCCTCATCCTCCCCCCCCCCCCCACGCACACCACACCTTTATTTTTCTTACACTTTCACAAAAAATTGAACATTTTCAATAGCTTAGAATGCAATTTGTCAGTTTCTAAGTTTGTAGAGTTTGTATTTTTAGAATTGGGCAATCTACATGCAATTATTCCATCTTATTTCATAGTTTTGTTTGCATGGCGTTATTACCCATATAGGTGGGTAATAACGCCAAATAGCATTGGTCAAGAAATCACGCCATTACATTTTATGAATATATATCTGTTAAATTACTTTTTTTTATATAGATAGTCAACGAGTTGCTATATCAAATCATATATTTGTTTGAAAAATACAAACTAAAACTGAGCCGTGAAAATTGGTAGAACCTTAACGTGGCGTTATTACCCCAGGGTACCTTATTTTTAGGAAATTTTTATTAGCCCAAGGGGGGATCGCCCTTCCCTCTTCTCCTTAGATCCGCCATTGCTTCTCCCCTCTTATGGCCTGGTTCGATCCCACACCGAGCGTTTACCTCAAGGAAGAACGAAATCCACGCCAGACCCGCCTTGAAAAGAAAAGTGTGGCTCGATCCCGCTCTACAGGAAAAAGTAAGACTCGACCCGCTGCGGTTCTGAAAGTGTAAAAACCTGACCCAGTCCCGTGAATTAAAAATGGCGCGGCCCGGCCCGGTCCGTGCCGGTTTCGAGTTTAAGTCCAATCATTTTTCCGTGCGGGCATCTAATATCGTTTTTCATACTCTTTATTGGGCTTAAGGGGTGGGCGATCGCCCCATCGCCCCCCCCCCCCATAGATCTACCATTGCTTTATTTTCAAAATGTTCTGAATAAAAGAGATATTTCTGCAGGCTATAAGGGATTTATGCGTCTGCAAACCTTCAACCAATTACTCAGTTATGTGTTTTAATTCTCATTTAGCCAAATCTCAAACTTTTAGCATAATCGATTAAAAATATTACGTTTTATTCATAAGTTTAATCATTGAAATTTACTCTCGCATTATTTTCTAATTGAATTACAAATTAAATTTTGTCATTATCATATACATAATAAATCAATGTCAATTATTATCAGAAAGACATTCTTTCATGATTTCAAAGTGTCCGTAAGTAAATCTCATGCATTCCGAATTAACCTGAAGACATAGTTGAAATAAGACTAAATGAAAGATGATAAAGACTTAAATCTTTAATAGACTTATAAAAGACTTAAGTCTATAATGTAGACATATAAAGACTTAAGTTTTTCATGTCGAAAGTATAGTTATTGGTACGAAACGCAATGTTTTGGAAAAGTTTCTGGACGACATTAAGACTTTTTAAACAATGGAATCACTGATCTGCAAATGAAAACAAGTTGGAAATTGCACATGAACGTAGCAAATGAGGTGCGTTCGTACGATAACGAAGTTTAAAAAATATTCAGATCTTGCTGATATAGTAGAGCGTACTTCGGATATAGTATAGTAGTCGAAATCTTTGTGTTTCTGTAAATATGCAGAAAGTAATTTTTATTACACCTCAAAAACGTATATCTTATTCATAAAATGTGAAATAGTTGAATATAATTAAAACACGCCCCAAACAATGTTTCCCCATATAGCATTATGTAGTGGAATACTTTTGTGTGGCCCTGTAACTTAATAATAAAAATTCTTTGCATCACAGATTGTACAGAATGCATATTTTAGTATATATTTCATAGATTCATACCACTTATATTATGTTCGAATGAGTAAAACATCATTAAAATTCATTTGAAACTTTTTTCCCATTGATCGTAATGTAATGGAATACTTTTGATTGTCCCTGTAAATGATCTATGCATCCGACTTTCATAACATTTTAAATGACTCAATAAAATTACGTAATAATTATATGTTTTAAATTTCAAACGATTAAAATGCATGTGAAATTTTTTTCCCCATTGACCATAACGTAATGGAATCCTTTTGATTGTCCCTGTAATTGATCTTTGCATCCGATTTTCATTACATTTGAAATGACTCGACAAAATTACGCAATAATTATATGTTTTAAATTTCAAACGATTAAAATGCATTTGAAACTTTTTTCCCCATTGACCGTAATGTAACGGAATCCTTTTGATTGTCCCTGTAATTGATCTATCCTTCCGATTTTCATAAAATTTGAAATGACCCGACAAAATTATGTTATAATTATGTATTTTAAATTTCAAACGATTCGGTTGGGTAGTTTTTGCGTTGTTATATGCGGACGGACAGACAGACAGACAGACGGACAGACAGACAGACAGACGGACAGACAGACAGACGGACAGACAGACAGACGGACGGACAGACGGACAGACAGACAGACAGACGGACAGACAGACAGACGGACAGACAGACAGACGGACGGACTGAGCGACAACAATAGGTGCTACGTATTTACATAATTACGAACGCACCTAAAAAGAAGATTAAAGGAGGTGGGCTAATAAGAGCCATTTTTCGCCCATCAGCACCTAGACGTGTCATACACTTTTTTCATTAGTATACCTCATAAAAAGCAAGAAAATAATAATATCTTGAATGAAAGTTTAATAATTGATGGAAAATGAAATATAGATTTAAGTAAATATTATGTGTATTAATGAACATAAACACTATTGTCATTAGTTTTAATCCATATATTCAATAGTAAATACAACAATAAGTGTAAATTTAAGATTATTATTTCAATATATGAAACATCGGAAATAATCAGTAAAAAAATAATAATAATAATAATAGTCATACAGTTTCAGACCTTTTGGACAATGTGTTTTAGACTATTTCCCTTATTGATTGCTTCACCAGAATTACTAATGGACCATACAGCGCCCGCGTCTTGTATAGTATATGAACATATTCAATATTTGGTTTTTTAACTTTGATTGAGCTATGGCACATTACAGTAGTATTGTAAGCCAGAAACCATAATATGAAAACAACATGCACCATGCACTCTACGACACTTTTGCGTGCTTTACACTGACAGTACCATTATGTTATGATATTTCGCTGAGTTTTTATCCAAACATTATAGGTTTTAGAAATTTTGCGCTGAAAAATCAAATTTTGGTTACGAGAGGTGTCCCTTAGCATCCTCTGTGGAAAACTGTTGCTACATATTTAAGAATCTTGGCATTTTATGTTCAATATCCATTTCGTGCAGAAGTTCCAAACAATTCCGGTAAAATATATCAATACTCTCAACATCGATTGGCTTCAGCCACGCTCTGATATTATATGAATAGTTTTTTTAATGTGTTTGTAAATATGTTAGCGTACTTGTTCTTTGTTTCCGCGAAGTAAAGAACGAAGACATCCAAAATGTAATTTGAAGTAATGACGAATACCATATGCTTAACGAAATGTCTTCATTTATATATCTATAAGGAATGTCTCTGAAAGGAATAGTTCACACTCTTCTAGATGTAAATGTACGTGCTATCGAAAGCAGTCATCATAGTATCATTGTCGCCATCCGAAATAAACAATCTTCCTGCTGAAGGCCTCGTATATTTTTTAATAACTTCTGTTCTGGTGATGTGTTCCATTCTACGGTGTTTTGGATCAACGTTCTTAATCACAGCCTAGTTTTCTAATTTTACAGAAGATATTATTTTTCTTATATTGAATAATGCAGACAGAACACCATGATAGAGACTAGTTCTAAGTTTTACAAGTAACGCTGCAAAGCAAGTACGAGATGACCTCTTTTTTGAGGAATGTATTTTGGACTCTACAAGTTTAAAGATATAGTTAAAATCAGACATAAATATACCATGAGAATATCATAATAGATTTCGGAAAAGTGTCAGCGTGTATCAAAATTGAGGACTTCTTTGCTACATTTCTGATATTGTTTTAAATATTTTCATGCATCGTATTTCACACATCGATGTATTCTCACTTACAGGACATTAATCTTGCAGAGTCAATTTACCGATCAAGTAATATGTCTTTTACAGCATCGTTTTCGCGACGAAATAAAGATTCTAGTTTCTATAAAGTTTTGAGTTTCAATAGCTTTTGCTACAATAACGAAGCAGTTCTTACCTTTACATATTATACAACAAGTGTTAGAGTTGTGAAAATGAGATATTGATTTAAATGTATATTAGATTTCTTATTTGTGGTCTCATCGACAGTAATCGTTGACACCTAATCTCTTAACGTTATATCAGAAGAAGAAATAGATGTATTTAGAGCCTGGAGAGCGCGAAATACATATTATTTGTATTTAGAACAACACTTAAAATCATTCTGTAAATCTCCGTTTTTCGAATATCTAAGTATCTGTAACGTTATGTCGAATGATGCGAGTATCTTTAATACTCATTAGGTCGCTGGTTCAATTAATACTACTAATTACTAAAAAATTCTTTATATACAAATTATTTACACATTATTTACATTTCGAATAAAGAATACAGATCTAGCGAAACACACGATAGGTCCGCTAAGATGGCCGAAACTAAAACAATAACAAACGATATTCCAGTGTTGCCAAAACGGCAAACCTAAAGTACAGTAGAATGCGCCAAGGAGACGCACGGCATCCGAGGTTATGGTGAAGCCGTTACAAAAGAATGCGCCATGGAGACGCGATATACAAGACTGTGGTGAAGCCGTAACATACCGGCCCCCATTGATATGTGCCAACATTCAACAATAATACTAAATGTAACAATAAACAATTGCAAATAATCGAAATTTCAATTCTACAATCAATAATACAGTATTTTCGATAAAATACAATATACTTCTTCAATATTATTACTTAATGTATTACTTAATATAAGTTTACCAAATGCAAATAGATAAGTTATAATACAAACAATAATTACACTTGAATAGTATGAAAGATAGTTATCAAATTAACACTCAATATATGTAGCAATCTGATAAATTCAACAAGTTAATAATAGTTAATCAAGAATATATACAGACGAAGACACGTAAATTTACACTTATGTTATAAAGTTAAGCTACACAAATTATGAAGCTAAGAATTAAAATATTTTTAAATCTCAAATGAAATTGCTATACATAATAAACAGTTCAATACAAATACAATAATGGTAACTATAATATAATTATTTAAATCTTTCAAAATAACAGAATTCATCAATTCTCTAAAGGAAGTGGGCAAACTTTAGAGACACACCTCGTAACTATACCTGTTGATGTTTTTATATCTAAAACTCTGACTTTTTTGTCAGATCCATATGTCACTTTAATGAAACGACCTAATGCCCATTTGCCAGGAGGTAAATTGTCCTCCTTTAGGATAACCATACACCCTTCCTTTAGGTTGTCCTTCTCAATATACCACCTATTCCGTTGCTGTAAATTAACTAAATATTCAGTGTTCCATTTTTTCCACAAAATTTGGGTCATTTTTGTTAATTTTTGCCACTGTGATAATTTATTATCATCAATTTTAGTCAAATTCGGTTCAGGAATTGAAGTTATGGGTCGACCTACCAAAAAATGGGCAGGGGTCAAGACTTCAATTTCATTTGGATCTGATGACAAAGGTACTAAGGGACGAGAATTTAGAACCCCTTCGATTTCGGTGATTAATGTCCAAAATTCTTCGAGCGTGACTCGAGAATTGCCCAAAGTTCTTTTGAGATGATGTTTAAAGGATTTCACCCCAGCCTCCCATAATACACCAAAATTGGGTGCACGAGGAGGGATGAATTTCCAATCGACAGCCTCGGAAGCCAAAAAATTTGACAAAGTTTCATCGGGTTTGCATACAAGAGCATGTAATTTCTTTAACTCTTTATTTGTACCTACAAAAGTAGTCCTATTATCCGACATTATGGTTGAGCTTTTACCTCTTCTAGCGAAAAATCGTTTCAGTGTGGCAATAAATGATTCAGATTTTAAATCTGTCACTATATCTAAGTGGATTGCCTTTGTGACAAGACAAACAAAAATCGCGACGTAAATTTTATTATATATCCCCTATACTTAATCATAAATGGTCCACAAAAGTCAACAGAACATTTTTGAAATGGCGCGCTAGGATTTACTCGTTCAGCTGGCAAATTTCCCATAATTTGATTTGCCCCAATTGGTTTGTTTTTAAAGCACGTTACACATTTGTGAACTATTTTACGAGCCAAGGATCGCCCATTTATTACCCAATATTTTAGCCGGACATGATGTAACAATGATTGTGGCCCTAAATGGAAAAATTTGGAATGAAAATATTCAAAAATCATTTCACTTATTTTATGATCATATGGTAACACTATAGGGTGTTTCCTCTCATAGGTCAGACTGGAATTGTCTAAACGACCTCCAACTCTAATTAAATTATCGGAATCTATATAAGGATTTAGAAATTTGAGTTTACTGTTACCTGAAAGGCTCCTCTGGTTTTTCATATGCTTAAGCTCTTCAGAGAAGGCTGAATACTGTACCTGTTTAATCAGAAAAATTTCTCCAAATCTCAATTCACTTGCAGATAAGGCACCACTTTTTTTCTCCTTACCCTTTCGACAATTATTTAGAAATCTAAAAATATAACTAGTAATACGAATTAATTTAAAAAATATATTAGTTAAAGAGAATAAACAATTATGAAAACAGTTTTCAGTTCTAAGTGAAAAGTTACTGTTCATTTCAGTTCCAAATTCGGACTCATAGTCAGTGTTGTTTTCCAGTTTTACTGGAGGGTCATTCCATGTCAATTCAACCAATTTTTCCCCCATTTGTAACCCGACCGACAGGGATTTAGATGAAACTTTGTGTGCACATTAATTCTATCATGAAATGATTCAATCAGAAATTTTTCCTTCCCAGACCTCATAGTTTGTGAGATATGGGGGGGTCCAATTCTTAGGTTTTTCTCAAATCGCACATTTCTCAGTCTGTATTTTGAAATTGCAGTTCCATCTTCAAAAAATTGTTTCTCGGGATCTAAAACATGAATCATCCTAAAAATATCACTATAAGGAGATAAAAAGATGCAGATTTTAATAAAAAATATTTAAAAAATTTACTTTTAATATTTAGGATAAAAAAAACTCAGCCAAAGTTGAGAATTATGGTTATTTTTCCAAATTTTTGTGACTTCACGAAAAAGGCTGTACACAAAAAGGCAAATTAAATTTCCAATTTCTTTTTGTTTTAAATAAAAGTTTACACTTTGGGCTTTCTATCTATGAAATAAAAATGATGTGTTTCGCATGGCTTATGCAAAATTTTGGGTACTTTCCAATTAGCCGGATGAGTGCTTTATTTTTACATATTACATATGCACACAAAAAAGCAAATGAAATTTCCAATTTCTTTTTGTTTTAAATAAAAGTTTACACTTTGGGCTTTCTATCTGTGAAATAAAAATTATGTCTTTCACATGGCTTATATAAAAATTTTGGGTATTTTCCAATTAGCCGGATGCATGTTTTATTTTTACATATGCACATATGTATACATCTATATAAATACAGATGTATTATACATGTACATATGTATGTATATATACAGTATATTGATATATATTACACTGGTGCCCGTCTAACTGAAAAGTACCAAATTTTGCCTCGTTTTGAAAATCTGCACCAATTAAGGGGGAAAAAAATCTGACTAAGTTTAGCTGTGGTACTTAAATAATTACTGGAGTATCTATGAGTTATTGAATTTAATGTTATTTGATACAAAAACAAATTGGAAATTTCATTTTCCTTTTCGTGTAGAGACTTTTTCATAAAGTCACAAAATTTCGGAAAAATAATCATAATTTTCAACTTTGGTTTACTTTTTCGTCCGTATATAAATCTCTATTAATTGCCCTAATTGCTTTTTTCACTTGCTTTTTATGCCGCTTAAATGGATCTCCACATTTATATAATTCATATTTCATTAAGAGCGAAATTTTGTGATGCTCACATATATTAATCAAACGGTTTTCACTTAATTTTTGTTTTTTAAATGCAATAGTCCTAACTAATAAAAGTTCTTTTTCTGAATCACAGAGATTATCAATGTAGTCTATTTCTCTGTTATTTGTATAGCTAGTTTTGTGACATTCTAAACCAGTTAATATTACAATACTACAAGCCTGAAGACTAGTAGAAGGTTTAATATCAGGCTCCATATTAAAAAAATAAAGCAAAAAAATATTTATACATATCACAAACTATAAAATATGTAACAATCAGAATATATTTTTTGTAGCACAGTAAAAGTTAAATCATTCTTCTATGATAAGAAACAACAGAATGACAATAATTTGATTAACTTGATTTCAAAACATCTGCTTTCATACTAACGAACACTATCCTGCCTTTATCAGAAGGTGTTTATACAAGGCAGGTGCAATTAAATCTTTCAGACTATAGAAACAAATTTAAGTTCTGTTAAACAGTTGTGTATTTAAACTTGCCAATATAAATATTTAAACTGATTAAAATTAACCAAGGAAAGGAAATACAAGGTTTTGAACATTTTTTAAACACAAATAATTAATATATAAGCATTCGAAAGAAAGAATGGAAATGTGAGGAGAAAAAAATTTCTATTTTATACTGTACAAAAAAAATCTGTTTTGAGTTTAATTATTGAAAATAAAAGTAAGAGATTCTTTAGATTATCAAAAAATGCCCATAAAAAACTAAATTAAATATATGGACCATTCACTAAATTTAATGGGGAAACATATTACAGTCAGATTTTTTTTTAATCAGGAAAAACAAAGCCTAAACTTTACTTTGGAAAAAAAAAAAAAAAAAAAAAAAAAAAAAAAAAAAAAAAAATGCATCAAATAACATTAAATTCAATAACTCATAGAAATTCCAGTAATTATTTACGTATCACAGCTAAACTTAGTCAGATTTTTTTCCTCTTAATTGGTGCAGATTCTCAAAATAAGGCAAAATTTGGTACTTTTCGGTTAGACGGGCACCAGTTTTATACATATATATATCAATATACTGTATATATACATATATATGTACATGTATAATGCATCTGCATTTATATAGATCTATACATGTGTACATATGTAAAAATAAAACACGCATCCGGCTAATTGGAAAGTACCCAAAATTTTTGTATAAGCCATGCGAAAGACATCATTTTTATTTCATAGATAGAAAGCCCAAAGTGTAAACTTTTATTTAAAACAAAAAGAAATAGGAAATTTCATTTACTTTTTTGTGTGCATATGTAATATATAAAAATAAATCACTCATCTAGCTAATTGGAAAGTATCCAAAATTTTTGCATAAGCCATGCGAAACACATCATTTTTATTTCATAGATAGAAAGCCCAAAGTGTAAACTTTTATTTTAAACAAAAAGAAATGGGAAATTTTATTTGCTTTTTTGTGTGCATATGTAAAATATAAAAATAAAGCACTCATCCGGCTAATTGGAAATTACCCAAAATTTTTGCATAAGCCATGCGAAACACATCATTTTTATTTCATAGATAGAAAGCCCAAAGTGTAAACTTTTATTTTAAACAAAAAGAAATGGGAAATTTCATTTGCTTTTTTGTGTGCATATGTAAAATATAAAAATAAAGCACTCATCCGGCTAATTGGAAAGTACCCAAAATTTTTGCATAAGCCATGCGAAACACATCATTTTTATTTCATAGATAGAAAGCCCAAAGTGTAAACTTTTATTTAAAACAAAAAGAAATAGGAAATTTAATTTGCCTTTTTGTGTACAACCTTTTTTGTCAAGTCACAAAAATTTGGAAAAAAAACCATAACTCTCAACTTTGGCTAATTTTTTTTATCCTAAATACTACAAGTAAATTTTTTAAATATTTTTTTATTAAAATCTGCATCTATTTATATTCTTACAGTGAAATTTTTAAGATGATTCATATTTTAGGTCCAGAGAAACAATTTTTTGAAGATGGAACTGCAATCTCAAAATACAGACTCAGAAATGTGCGATTTGAAAAAACCCCAAGAATTGGACCCCCCCATATCTCACAAACTATGAGGTCTAGGAAGGAAAAATTTCTGATGGAATCATTTCAGGATAGAATTAGTGTGTACACAAAGTTTCATCAAAATCCCTGGGGGTCGGGTTACAAGGTCTGGTTGAATTGACATGGAATGACCCTGGATAATCTTCTGCATATTGAATTTTGTCCCGAAGAAAATTTGGTCCACTAAACCAAAATTTGCAGTTAGTCAGTTCTTTAGCATCTAGACCTCGAGATAGGACGTCAGCAGGATTATTTTCCGATGATACGTGTTGCCACTGATAAGAGTCCGTGAGGTCTTGTATAGCAGCCACTCTATTACTCACAAATGTTTTCAATTGGTGGGGAGATTTTCTAATCCATGCCAGTGATATTGTAGAGTCGCTCCAGAGAAGAACAGTTTCTACTGGAATGTCAAGTGACGGTACAACTTTATACATTAATTTTGCTAAGAGAAGACATGAGCAAAGTTCAAGACGAGGGATTGTCACTGTTTTTATGGGGGATACTCTAGACTTGCTACAGAGTAAATGTGCATCAGGAGAACCTTCAGTTGGTATATACTGGATGTATATGGCGGCTCCATATGCCAAAGAAGAGGCATCTGCGAAGCCATGTACGACTATGCGCTCTTCACGAAAAACAAATCTAGGAATTTTTAAATTTTCTAATTCTGAAAGAGTGGAAACAAATTCACTCCATTCTTTCGCTATGGAATCTGGTAATGGCTCATTCCAATCTATCTTAGCTAGCCACGTTTTCTGCATGAAGATCTTAGCCCTTGTTACTACAGGGCCAATTAATCCGAGTGGATCTAAGATTTTTGAATTCAAAGAGAGAACATCTCGTTTACTATAAAATTCCTTATTGTTATGAATCTTTAATTTATACAGAAAACAGTCACTTAAAGGTTCCCAGAGAACACCCAAAGTTTTTACTGAACTACAATCTGTATGATCATCGAAATTATATTCGGTGGCAGCCATAGTATTAGGTTCAAGTAATTCTCGGTGGTTTGCACACCATTTGTGCAATTTCATATTTCCACGCTTCAAAAGTTTAATCAATTGGGACTTTAAAATTTTCACCTTTTCGAGAGTCGATTCCCCGGAAAGAAGGTCGTCTACATAAAAATCTTTTAAAACGACTGACGATGCTAGAGGTAAGTTTGGTTGCTCATCAAGAGCTAATTGTTTAAGAGCACGAGTTGCTAAATAAGGAGCATTCGATGTCCCATAAGTAACTGTATTAAGCTTATAAGTATTCACTGGCGCGTTAATACTGTCCTTCCACAAGATTCTAAGGAAGTCTCGTTGGGATGGGTCAATTAATACCATTCTATACATTTTTTCTACATCCGCTGTGAATGCATATCGATGTTTTCGGAAACGTATCATAATTACGAATAATTCTTGTTGAGGAATTTTTCCTTTTAAAAGAATATCATTCAATGACAAACCAGATGTCGTTGGCGTTGAAGCGTTAAAAACGACTCGCAAGCGTGTTGTACTTTTTTTCTGGCCTGTAGACCCCATGATGTGGTATATAATAAAGGTCCTTTACGGGTTTCGATTCTTTTACTAATTCCATATGATTTAAGTTTTTGTATTCTTCCATAAATTCCGAATAGAGAGGTTATAAATTCGAATCCCTATCTAATCGGAGCCAAACTTGATCGAGCCTTTTTTCGGCTAGTTTTTTGGATTCTCCTAAAAGTGTAGCATCCTCCATAGGCATGCTAACAACATACTGACCATTGGAAGTTCGATAATGAGTTGTTTCAAAATGATTTTCGCAAAATTTCTCTTCTGTACTAAGTAAAGAACTAGAATCATTAATATTTTCGATTTCCCCAAATTTTCTTAACGATTCGTCTATTTTTTCATTGGTTAATAAACCACAATATTGGGAATCATCTGAGGAATTATTCACGACACCGCTAGCAACATATCCGAACACTGTTTCTTGAAATAACAAATTTTGAGATGAGCTGCGAATTTTACCAGATTTTAATAAATCGAAGAAACATTGCGCGCCGAGCAACAGGTCTATCCTCCCAGGGATATAAAATTCAGCATCTGCTAACTGGATATTTGTAGGAATATCAGCAATTTCTATACGAATAGGTGTAAGTGGGGTTATTTCTGTAATTTTTGGCACTACAAGAAATTCCAGTTCCCTTGTGAAATCTCTATTTTTATTTGAAATCACAGTTTTAATTTTATAATTTAATGTTGTGGTTGTGTTATTCAAACCCGATATTGAAGCAAAAACCTTTGATTTCTTTAAGCCCAATTTCTTTGCAAATTCAAGCGACACACAATTTATTTGGCTACAAGAATCTAAGAGGGTTCTTGCCTGGATAAAATTTCCTTTATTTGTTTTTATGTCAATAACTGCAGTTGACAAGATAACAGTTTTATTTGAAGCGAATAAGCAATTAGAAAGATTTTGTGAGACTGAAGGCGTCGGACTTGATTCTGGGCGACGTACTGTCTGATCAACACCTGGTTTTTGGAAATGAGTTTCATTACTGGAACCTATTTCTTTATCTCTATGTAATAAAGTGTTGTGAGGGGATTTGCAATGTTTACATAAATGTTTCGAAACACAGTTAGCTGCTAAATGTGTTTTGTTAAAGCATATGAGACAAAGTTTATTTTTTTTAACGATAGCAAATCTTTCACCAAAATTCATATTTAAGAATTTGTTACATTTATATAGGGGATGAAATGAATCACAAATAATACACTGTTTTTCAGAACTTGTATTTACTAAAAGAGATTTTGATTTTATTTCACTAGAAAGTTTTGGTCTAGCTAAATTACTTCTATTTATGCTTTCGAGAGATTAGCTTCTTTTTTCTAAAAAGTCCATTAAACTGTCAAAACTAGGAACTTCAGATGTGTTTATTGACAATTCAAATTGTTTTCTTGTTTCCTTATCTAGTTTTTCTAAAATTATAGTTGCAAACAAAATGTCACAGAGGTTATTTCTCTCAAATCCTAAATTATTTAGAGCCCTGATATTTTTGTTTATAACATCTAATAAACGCCTTAATTCTTTAGATGATTCATGTGTAATTTTTTCAAAATCTAACACAGCCTTTAAATGTATACTAACCACAATTCTTTTGTTCTCAAATCTATTTTCTAACGCTTTAAATAGCGAATCAAATGTATCATCTGGAGTTTCTAATAATTTAGCCTCATTTCTTAGAGCGGAATGCAAATGTAATTTTTGAACATCAGTCAATTCTTCATTATTCGTAACAATATTATTAAACTCTATTTTAAACATGTTCCAGTCTTCATATTTTCCACTAAATAGCGGAAGGGGTATATCAGGAAGTTTTATTTTACAGTTATTTATCTTTAATTCTGAATTTTTAGTTTCTAATTTATTAGAATATAATAATTGATTGAAACTTACCTCTAGCTGTTCTACTCGCTCTTCCATTTCGACCAATGAAGCATCAATTTCCGATAAATCCTGATCTTCAGGTGCTGTTGTATAATAATCGCGACGTAGTATATCGATGTTTGTAGACAGTTTTTGAAGATTCTTGATTTTCGTTTCAATTTGAATTCTAGACAATTCATCGGTTTTTTCATTTACAGAATTTTCTAATCTTGTTAACTGGGCTTTTAAAGAGCCTCTAGTCCTATTCAAGCTAATTAACGAAGCCATTTTAATTCAAATAGAACAAGGAGAACAAGTTCGAATTAAAAACGAAAGTCCTACCGGCGAGCGGACCAATGGAACTAACTGTCGAATGTTGCGAGTATCTTTAATACTCATTAGGTCGTTGGTTCAATTAATACTACTAATTACTAAAAAATTCTTTGTATACAAATTATTTACACATTATTTACATTTCGAATAAAGAATACAGATCTAGCGAAACACACGATAGGTCCGCTAAGATCGCCGAAACCAAAACAATAACAAACGATATTCCAGTGTTGCCAAAACGGCAAACCTAAAGTACAGTAGAATGCGCCAAGGAGACGCACGGCATCCGAGGTTATGGTGAAGCCGTTACAAAAGAATGCGCCATGGAGATGCGATATACAAGACTGTGGTGAAGCCGTAACAGTATCTATACAACTTTTCTGTTAGAACAGATACGAAAAGATTTTTGCGAGACTTTACAACAATGACATTGGCATCCAAGCATTATTTATTAGTAATTTCTTCAACAAATATTTATGAAAGCAATTTTAGAAAACAACATTGACGTTTGAACAACGTTAATACTTTTTAAGTACGGCAAAAGAAGTCTGAACGCGCTCCGATAGTAGTGCATTTGATTCTCTCACATAATACTTTTTTTCTTTAATAGTTAGAAACGTACACTGAACCCAAATAAAATAATGCTGATATAAAAGCTTATAAAGAGTAGAATCATTGCATATAAAAATTAATTGGGTTCATCGAGAGCTTCTTAATAAAAAATTAATTCAAAGTCACAAAAAACGTCGAAAATGCAAAAAAAAAGCGAAAACACTCTACTTTCGGGCTATAATTTCCATGACTTACTATTTTATCTATCACGTAAAACTTATATTAAACAAAAATACATATCTTTAACTTTTCAAAGCCACAGAACAATCATCTGAATTCGAAACTTGTTTTTCCGGGTATATGATGGGCGAAAAATAACCCTTATTGACCCACCTCCTTTGCAAAAGGAAATGGATGAAAGAGCACTTATCTTACTAATAAAATATACTTATTACTTCATTTTTAATGTCAACTTCAAAAAAATATTAAGTGAAAACTGTTTTTATTGTTTTAACCACTTAAATGATCAATATTTTTGTAAAAACTTCGAAATAATGCTTATTTTACATGTCTTTTACAGAATTTTTCATTTTTTATTACCGGTTTTTCAAAGTAGAAACTTTTGCCTAATTGAATCAGAAAAATGCTCGGATTAAATAAAGCAAATTTTACAATAAAAATTTACTGGTCAGAATAATAAATCATGATTGAAATATGGATGCCCGTACGTGGTAAGGGCAAATCATGATCTGAAAACACGTTGCCCTTATGTGGTACAGGTAAATCAGGAAACTAGTTAATTAACTCCTTGGGGGTCAAACGACCGGCTTACGCGCCTCGCAAGGTAATCAGAATGTTTGATTATTCTCACCAGTAAACTTTGTTGTAAATTTTGCCTTATTTAATTTGAGAATTTTTTCAGATTCAATTAACCAAAAATTTCTGTTTTCAAAAACCGGTGATAAAAGATTAAAAAGCGTGTCCCAAAAGAGTAAATTCTTCGCGACGAGAACCTTTTTCGTAATTTTTAATTTTATGATTCTGAGCAACTCAAGCGGTGAGTATACCAGTCGCCCGTCCTCAAGGGGTTAAAAAAGTGTTAATTAAAAGGCATAAACTGTGATTGATAAACAGTAGAAGGAGACAGTGGCCAGAATTTGGTTCTAGGGGAGGTTTTGAGTTTCTGATAAATATGTTTGCCGGTTATTTGAATCGCCGGTTAATAGAATCAGTACTAATTAGAATATTCACTTTATTAAATGGAATCTTATTCAATAAAGTGGCGGAATCCGAAATACGCCAAAACCTTTAAACATTAAATTTTGTTTTGATTCATATAAGCGGCAATTATAACGATCTTTGTTAGATTTGGGAGGGGTTTTAACCCCAAAACCACATCCTTGGCTGCGCTACTGGACGGAGATATTTTTCAAAAATATCAATATGTTAGATATAAAGACAATAAAAATGGCAATAATTAGATTAATACATGGTGGTAAAATAAAGTATAAGATTATAAAGTGAAATGATCCACTATACTAAAGAGATAAAGCATAAACATTCTTGAAATATTTTTATATTTCCTAGTTTTATAATCTACAGACACCATCTACAGACACCATTTATAATTATAGACACCATCTTATAATAAGTCTTCAACAAAAAGCGAAAAGAGGAAAAAGATGTTTAGTTCATAACGTATGTTTCAAAGATATTATACAAAAATAATATTGAACTTAGAGAGGTTTTATTCAGACACCAATTTTTTTATGAGATATATTTTAAAGATAATGTATTTATAAAAGCTAAACTGTGAAATATGAAATACTTTCTGTAATGAACATGTTATTTTTCCAAAGAAGTGATTGCAATGTATTGTGTTGTTGCTTTATAGTATACAATGAATATCTGTTATGCAATTTTTGTAAGCATTAATCATATCTTAGCGATGCATTTACCGTAATTTCCGGCATTTAATCCGCGGATCGTACAATTATTTTTCGACACAAAAATTTTTGCAAATAAAATTTCTGTATTAGATTGCGGTAAATATTTCATTTCAAGTACTAAATAAAATTTCTAAGTCCAAACAGAATTGTTTGACTCGAGGATTATACATCGGAAATATTAACGTACTCAATTTCTCTTTTAAACAACCTGCAAGACATTTGAAAAGGGTAGGTATTTGAAGTGAAGAAACATATAAAAGTTTCATAGCATTATCGATATCTATTTTCGAAATGCATTTTTTCACCAATTTAGTTCATTTAAAATATATTTTATCGAAAATCAAAGTAATAATCTAAAAGAAAATGTCTAAGACTTTATCAAAGCTATTCCATTGTCATGCAGCAATGCTTTCTATTATGGAGCACAAAAAGTACTAAAAGAGAATTCAATAAATATTTTTCGCTTTTAAATTGAATAGAAAAGCTATAAATGTTTTCTCTATTCAAAATAAGCATTTTTGTAGTAGTCAAGAACGCTTTAAGGTACTATCTATATATATCGATTTAAACATATCGATATATATTTGAAATGTTTATTTTTACAAGTTATTTGTAAAGGTAAACAGATGAGAGAAATGACCCGGTAAACAAAAGTATGTAGTCGAGTAAGCTCAAGTAATGTGATCGACTCGAAAAAATGAATTATTGCCATAGATATGGATAATTAGAACCTGTAAACTTTTAAGCTTTGAGAACATGTGTTAGGTATCTCAGACTAGAGCACTAAAAACAGTGACACAGTAACACATCCATTCAATTTAACATTATTCAGTTCCTAAGTAGCTGCAATGCAACTCCACTAAAAAAAACCGTAGAAAGTCTGTAGGTAATTGGCCCGAAAATCTGTAGGTATTTGGCCCATTCTGCAGATTTTTTAAGATTATCTTAGAAAATTCTGCAGATATTTCTAAGGTAAAACTGCGTTTGTAAAATTTCTTTAGATTTGTATAAAATTTCTGAAGAAAGTTGAGATTTCTTCAGATAATCTTAAGATTATTTTTAGAGGGGGAATCAGTCATAGGCAGGGCTGTAAAAATCTAGGCGCTTGTCACCAAGCTGTCTCTCACAGCTAAAATTTATTAGTTTTCTTCGCTTAAATTTTATTAGCATTCTTACGAAAAAATAAATGAATTATTAGGCGAAAAATAACAAATAAATTTTAGTTGTTAGAGACTACTTAAAAATTAGTCGGAACCGGATTAAAAAAACTCCTAATTTCAGAAAAAATATCAAATTTTCTTGCAATATTCTTAATGTTGTATTTATGAATAAATTGATATCCAAATATATAAGAAACTGTCAAGTTTAAATATCAAAAAAGAATTTTTTTTAAATGATGTTTTCTAAGCTACAAAAAAATATTCCAATGAGCAATGAAGTGTGAAGCTTCTCGTGTAATATCTGAAACTTCGATGACATTTTTTTGTTTCAATTATTTCAGCAATTCTTTAACAAGTTTTCGGATCTTATACAATTGCAGAGTTGCCAGGTCTCTAGCTTTTTGTACATCACTATTATTTTAGAAAAAAAAGGTTTCCTTTTAAATCGCCTAGATGTTTCATTTAAATAAAAGAAAATTTTCTGAATTAAAATACTAGTATGAAAAAAAGGCGGAGAGTTGGCATCTCTGCAAGTGCAAGGCTTTCTTAGACGATTAATGTTGTATTATGTTCCTATCCGTTATGCTCTAATATAAATTTTGAAGTATATTTTTCTTAGAAATGATTTAGATGGATCTTCAGAATTTCTGTTTTGAGAAAGCAGTGCTATTAAGGCAAGGTTCGTACACTCCTTGGAACCTCCAAGGACTCTGGCACCACTATTAAAAATAAGAAAATTTACATTTAATTTTTGAACTACGACATTCGCAATCCTCACCTTCATTCACAGATTTTACGATATTTTTCTTCAGTGAAACACTTTAAAAATAGTCATAAAATTCAGTTGTAGAACTGTGCGAACCCTGTATTAAGGCTTAAGAAATTGTCATCTGTGGCAGGTTTGCAAGGGCAGAATGTTGATTTAGGAATTAGAGTTTGGGTTTCTAGGCCCGATATAAACTTTTCAATCGAATTTATGCATTTATTCGGATGACAATTGTTTTTCTGGCGGCTTGTTGTCTTACTTCCTCCAAGCTACCAAAAACGATATGTTCTATTACAACTTCAGCGATCTCATTTTACGCTAATACATTGTTTTCGACCGCAAAGTTTTTCTTTCGTAAAAATATATATTTTTATATTTCTACATAAGCAAGGGTGCCACAAGCGACTATTTTTTTATTATGTTCACACCAGTATTTTTCTAATATTAATTTTGAAAAAAATTTTTGTTACAAATGGTGCAAAAGTGTGCATTGAGGTTTTCTATTTTGAGAAAGTGGTGCCAATTAGAATTAAAAAATAGTCGCCTCTGGGAACCCTGCATAGATTAAAATTGTAAAAAAATTATATTTGACTTTGATGCTGCATTATTGAAATTGTCCGATTTCAAAATACCAGATTTTTTTAGGTGAAACTGTACTATCAGTGAAGATTATTGTACATAATGTATCCAAAATGCCATCAGATTATATGCAAATTTCTCCCGGAATTCTTAATATTTATATGATAGTTAAATTACTTAATGATTTGGGATTATTAAAAAAAATATTTTTCTGCATAGCTTAGTTTCCAATAAAAATATTTGACTTCTGATCTTTTCTTTGTAATACAAAAACAAATAGCTCACATGCAAAGTCATGATAATCATGTGTAAAACATTATTTTATTCTGCATGTATTCGTACAAATAAATTAAATCCGAAAACTGTAATGAATTTTTTAAAGATATGTATATAACAAGTGTTTTCATTTACCTCTTTCGAAATGCCGATGTCAGTAACTGTACTCCATTAAGAAGAACTGTTTCCTACTTTTAGTGTATAGTTCTTGGTTTCAGTGACTGCGAGGCCAACTAGCGATCGATATCTCAATTAATCATTTAATCGTCGCGCCCGAGACATTCACGGGCTGCAAGCTTCACGGTTTTTATTCAGAATTGTTTGATTCCCTCCTGTTTTATAAAATAGTGTAATTTGTTTTATTCTTTGTCATTAAATAAGATGAATATTTTTTTTCAAAAAAGTGGTGGAAATAATGAATTTGAATTTTTAAATCATAATTTAATGCGATCATTAAGGGGTTAATTCTTTCTATGCACAACTGCTCTGAAAAAAAAAACTTTTCTACAGGAAATACTATTACTTTTCCGGCGAGCTTACACCACGCGAGTAATGTAATACAACTACTCCAGAAATATTAAATATGCACAATCTACAAATGGACGCTATATTTTGCTGTTTTTCAGAAAAGCGGGATTTCTTTTTGATTTTTAGCAAGTTTAAATTCTTTCAATGACCATCCAATAGGGGATGAAACAGCCATCCTCAAAATAGGTTCTTCTGATGCAGTCCCTCCCCCCCTCCAGTGTTGATCACAGTGTAAGATTTTGCGAATATAATACAATGCAGCAATAAAATACAAAGTATCTACATTTAAATGAAGATTGCATGCTGTTATGAAAAATATTTACAAAATAACTATATTTTTAGCCAAAAATATCGATGGCAATTACAACTACAGCAAACGCCATTTTAAAAAGGTTCAAAGAAAATTTGGTTTTTAATCCATTTTTTGATAGTGTTGCTGTGGAGTTACTCTGCTATCGCTTTATTTTTTTTTCTCTCCAAAGTGTTAGATGTTATTTAAAATGTCTAAACATTAACACTAGAACTACCGGAAATTTGAGCCAAGTTTCATAAAAATATTTCACATCAGAATTTTGATTCAAAACAGTTGAACTTTAACTTTTTATTTTCTTTGTATCCCCCCCCCCCTTTTAAACTTATTTTATAATCAAATTTCTGGTGTCAACAGAAACATATTCATACGGTAGCCGTCAAAATGGTGTTTCACGGTAATTCTAGTGTTGAATTATATCAAGTCGATTTTTGGGCTTTTTTACTGCTACATTAGCAAAAACTTGCACTCTGTGCCAAGTTAAAATGAAACGACCTTGATGACGAAAGAAAATTGGGCATTGATGTAAGTTAGGTATTTTTATTTTAAACGGTATCACCAATGAAGATGTTTTTTAAATTACTCCAAAAAATACTACGTGAATCAGTATTCGTACGGGTCCCTTTATTTTCCCGGTGAAATATCAGTAAATTTTTATACATAAAAAAAAAATAAATAAATACAGTTCAAACGCACAAAAATTTTCCTTATTTAACGAGAGATTTTCTGTAACTAAATATTGTTACTGAAAAATTTTCTGGTTTGGAAACTCCAGGACTCGAGCGAACCTTGTAATTATCAGAAAATTTGCTCTTAAATTTTCAAATTAATATAATGAGATAGACTCTGGTTTCAATGCCATATATGCTAAATAGTAAAAACTAATATTATTCATTTTTGATCCCAAAATGACATTAAGGAAGATATATTTGATGACATTTTGATTTTGAAACAAACTTGATAAATGTAAGTTTGAAGTAATTTTCAAGGCTATATCTACAAAACTTCTACGTTTTCGTGATTTACTCCAAATGCATACAATTTTCGTTTTTGCTATTTTAATTTTGCTTCATTATCAGTTGAAAAAAACAGCTGCGACTTTCTATTCTACACTCCCACCGGTGACCTAAAGAGTAATCGCAATAATAATTAATATGTATTGAATATCACGAACAGGTAGTCGTTGAGCCAGGAGCCAAAATTAGGGTTTTTGGTTTCATCTCTGGGGACTTGGTGATATATACATTTTTGGATTCACAATGGTCCAAGGAGTTCATTTTATGATGATATTATTAAATTTCAGGTAGCTTATAGACTCCATATTGAAAAAATGAGCGCCATCTATCGCACATAGATACAAATGATTTTCTTTCTTTTTAACCGTTAACACATGATTAAATTTCAAGGAAAAAATGCAGAGAACAAATATTATTGAACATATAACGTTATACAAACTATACATTTCTCAAGATTTTATTTCAATATGATTATGAGCATTTTCAACTGGATAAACCGATCAAAAGACATTTGCGATGGCTGAAAATCAAAATCTTGTTTTGTATTTCAATGCATATTATTTTCATATAGATACGGCACAGAAATTCAAGAAAAAAGTAGTACTGGTGAAACTATTGTAATTAGTCTGTTAAGATTTAACCCTTTCAGGACCACGGGTGCATGTATGCAACTTCAAAACGTGCTTTCATCGCTTTTTTGGATACTATTAAAAAGGTATAATTTTCCTTATCTAATTAAGACATTCTCTTGATTGCTAAGCTAAATTTAATTGTTTGACAAAAAGTGGTGTCAATTTAATTAAATTTTTGTAAAAGATGCTGGTCACGAACGGATTAATAAATAACAGAAATCTTAGTCTTCTGCACTTCTCTCATGATTGGTTCACATTCCTGTATCCAAATAACTTCAATCGTCATAGAACAGTTCTATGTTCTGCATATGCTTGTACATTATGTTATTAAATAGACACATACATAATAGTGTGGCGCATGTTCTTGAACAAAAATATGACACCAGTTCCAAAGCAGCTTCAGGAGCAAGAGGACTGCCATTCAACTGGATCTCTAGAGAGCCTTTTCCCTCACTATCTGTTCCAAAAATCCAATCATATTTATATGGGGATGGATGATCACGATCAGTCTGTAGGCACTTCTTCTGAACAAGACCGTAGTAATTGGCTTGCATTATCTATAAGTAGAGTGTATTACTACAAAAGGTAATGCGACTCCAGACTTTTTGTTTTACAGAAAAATATATAGCATATAGCGCAACTCCTTGATGCTTGAGTATTTTTGCTTTCCATAATAGAGATGGTAAAATTATGATTCAAGCCGTTTCTTTGTTTCCTCTGATAAATCAGCTTCAGTATCAAATGCTTTTAAACGCATCCCGAAATTTGTGTTCTGATTCATCATTTTCCCTTGTCTGCAAAAGCACTTTTTGCACTGACACTGACTGCATTTCAAGGGAAACCATGGTGTATGCAAAATATGAATTGTGCACCACCGCTTCTTGGAAGCAAGTCAATTTAGTAGACTAGTTATTTCTTGAATTTATAATACTTTTCTCCGTAGTTAACGTACAGCACTTGTGTATTCAACTGTTTCAAATAATGTTCATTCTGCAATTCTTGAGAAATGAAATGCATAAGTTCTTTCTTGTCCTCCTCATCAGATAAAATCTGCTTCCATTTTCGTACTGTTTGTCCAAGAGTATATAACTTTTATAACATCACCAAC
This sequence comes from Maratus speculifer, assembly GCA_964019185.1. Classification (NCBI taxonomy): domain Eukaryota; kingdom Metazoa; phylum Arthropoda; class Arachnida; order Araneae; family Salticidae; genus Maratus; species Maratus speculifer. Next base: position 13,114,381 of record OZ025296.1, on the reverse strand, counting down.
AGTTCCTATTTTTCGTTCATTTATTTTTATTGACAACTGCTCGTATGTATCAAATACAATATCTATCCTTTGAGAGGATATATAATCTTGTATTATTTCAAAAAACAGATTCTTTGCTAGTTGCGCAAATGATTGTAGCATCCTGTAGTAGCTTTGAATAAAACACATTCTGTCATTTATATTAACACCACCATTATTTGCATTCTTTCAGCAGTCGCAATTTTGTCATAACATCCTTCAGTTTTATTTTTTCACAATGAACCATCAAATGTTGTTAAGGATTATTGAAGAAGCCCTAGATGGTAAGGAAAAGACAGTTCTTATATCCAAATTTCTTCGTTCTGCAAGGATCGTCATCTGAAATAAATTTAACTTTTTCAAAAAAATGTATAACCGACTCCAAAAGAAAAGCTCTAAAAAGAATTAAATAATTCTATAAAAGTCTCTAATGACAAATTGTTATCCAATAACCACACATTCACTATCATGTACCGGTATAAAACGGTTAAATTTAATATATAGAATTTAATATCCACCAAACATAGGTTTTCCAGAGAATATTTTTTACAAGACATTAATTTACATATTTTTGATTTAATTTTTGAATATATACATATAAAAAGTAAGGAATTACTTTTTGAAGTTGGTGCCAAACAATCATAATTGATAATGATTTTCCCATTTTATTTATGGTACTAGACATAATATATCCACAATTCTTACTATACTTAAGATAGTTTGGCACCAACTTCAAAAAGTAATTCCTTACTTTTTATATGTATATATTCAAAAATTAAATCAAAAATATGTAAATTAATCTCTTGTAAAAAATATTCTCTGGAAAACCTATGTTTGGTGGATATTAAATTCTATATATTAAATTTAACCGTTTTATACCGGTACATGATAGTCAATGTGTGGTTATTGGATAACAATTTGTCATTAGAGACTTTTATAGAATTATTTAATTCTTTTTAGCGCTTTTCTTTTGGAGTCGGTTATACATTTTTTTGAAAAAGTTAAATTTATTTCCTACTTTTTAGTTATTTATACCGTAATACATAATTATGTGTACTGACATATGATGGCTCTTTGCATCGCATTACTAATGAACGCACTTTGCTGAGTTCTGATGTATTCGCTTTACTTGTAGCTGTTTGATTGTCAACTTTTCAAAAGACACTTACAATATCGGTTAGTATCGTTGTGAATCCTTGGGTTTTCTAGATGTGGTAACTTCTTCAGATCTGGCACGATGAAAAGCTACCACATTCATGAAATCTTAAAGTCAACATCTAATCGTACGGACATCGGAAGTGGTTATCAAAAGGGGGCAATGCCTTAAGTAAAGTGTCCTTACACATAAGCGCGTGGCAAAGCGCTTCCATATATGAGTAAAGAGCAAAATGACTCCATGTATCAATGAATAGTAAAATGCTTTTCTAGTGTAATCAAAAGTACTCCCCCTTCAGTCAAAAAAAGCAAAAAGAAAGATTAAAAAAAAATCGCTCTATGATTCAATAGATAAACAACAACAATCTAATTCCTATAAATGCAGTAAAGGCATCGGAAATGATTCGACGAGGAATCCGAAAATCATAACCTGTACTTGGCTGCATCTATAAGAGAGTAACAGCATTTGATGCCCAAATACTTTTTTCACTTTTGGACCAACTAAAAATTTGAAACTAAATCCACCGCTTTTATGGAAAACGATTATTTCAGCCTATCATGGAGCATTCTCATGGGTCAAAAGACAAATATTTCATAAAAGCGGGGGAGTGACGATGCAGCAAAAGGGCAAAATTTTTTACAGTGTATGTATGAGATATTCCATAAAAGGGATGGAGTGACGATGCAGCAAAAGTTAAATTTTTAACAATGTATCGCAATGCTAGGCATTTTTTATTATAAAATTTGATGATGATTTCCTGGTAGAATTCGATTGTACGCCGAATGATCCTTTATTTCTACACAGACATAAATACATAATCCATATTATTTTACAAATTCGTGGACATACAGGGACAAGATAACACAAGGAAATATTACGACACAAGAAAAATACAACCGGGAGCTACACATAAAGAGTGTGTGGAACGGAGCCAGTGGTATTCGAACCCACAATCTCCTACGCTCTCAAGAGATTAGCAGCGTGGTGTCTTAACCATTCGACCACAAGGACCACCTTGATGACTCATTTTTGTCCAGAATCTTTTCAATCATTCGTATACTGTCACTGCCCCCTCTACAATGCCTATTCACTGAGCAGACGACAAGTTTGAAACGTCATGAAGTGGAGGCGAAATCACTAACCCTACTGGTTCCACAATCGCCACGAAGCTTGTTGAAAAACAGTTGTCAGGGAAACCGCCTCCACTACGTCACAAGCGAGAAGGCATTGTAGAGGAGGCAGTGATGCTGTGCTCCATGTGTCGCCATATTCACGTCGAGGAATCCTACATGAGCAAAATCTGAAATCATTCTGGTGTCTAATCCGGTAACCAAATCTGAATCTAAAGATAATTTTGCTACACATATCTATGCACTTTATTTTGCATTGATATGTAGAGATAATTTTTTCTTCCGGAGCAAAATATATACTAAAGGATTTTCATCTTTTCAACAACTTTAGGATGTCGATTGGTATCGATGTCTATTTCCGCTTTAGTGGATGCGAGAATTTTCCCATTTAAGCTTTAACATTTCGGAAATTTATCGCATCCAGCAAACTTTAAGGCCGCACACTAGGCACAGAAAAAGACCCGGATGATAATGTGAAGTCTATGGGGGCGTTCTTTTCAAATATCTCGCTCAAATTTAAAAATTTTTAAGTGTTTTTTTGCATAGGATAGCTGAGGATATTCCGCAACCGACCTAGGTTTTACTTTTTCAATTTTGGTTACAGATTTAAAAAAAAAACTATTTTAAATTTCAAAACCGGTTTAAACGGCTCTGAAATTGAAACTATCATTATATAAAACATACATAAGCAAAATCGAAGAAGTAAAAACTAGGCCGTTGTAGATCATCCTCGGCTATCCTATGCAAAAAAAAATCATGTAAATATATTAAAATTTGAGCGAGATATTTGAAAAGAACACACCCATAGTCTTTACACTAACATCCGGGTCTTTTTCTGAGACTAGTGTAGTGCCTTAAGGTCCACATTGAAATCTACAGACTTCGTAAATGGGCATTGAAAAGCTGACAATCCATCAGTACACGTTAAAATTATTGTGAAAAATTACCTTTGTTTTTAAAGACTATCTATTTTCTGACTAATGAGAGCGATCTAAAAACGTCTATGGAGCGTTTTCATTGGTCAAAAAATAGATAGTCTTTAAAAACAGAGGTAATTTTTCAAGATATTTTAAACAGCTAATATAGAAATATGTATTCCACCGCTAATATACAAAACGATTACTTCAGCCTATTATGGAGCATTCTCATGGATCAAAAGTGAGATATTCTATAAAAGCGGGGTAGTGACAATGCAGCAAAAGGGTCAGATTTTTTACAGTTTAAAGTACGAGTACACAATCAGAGCGCGTCAAGTTGCTTCTATGATTCAATGCATAGCAAAGTAATTCTAAATGTTCGTATGTATTAAAATACAACTTTCAGTCATAAAAACTAAAAAGGAAGATATTATCAAAATCACACCATGATTCAACATGCGTCTATATGAAAGTAGCAATATTTGAAGTTAATGTTCTTTGATAAACGCGGTTTTCCAAAGTACAGAAAATTTAAAAATTTTTATTCCTGAACTTGGCGGTAGTCGCCTGAACGAGTTTGTTTTATAGGTGAAAGAAGTTAACTAGCTTAACTTTAATGGTAAGCTTATCAAAATTTTTCGACATTTATATTTGTCCAAATCAAATGTAAATCTAGCACATAGCAATGTATTTTAATCACTTTGTGAATCCGGCATAACAAGCACCCTGATACACAGACACTCTTGCTTTAACGTGTAAGGCTCTTTAGAGATGAATTTTCAGCTGTTCGATATCAATTCTCATGTCTGGATCGATGTGGATCTTTCAGTTTGGAGGATATGAGAATACCTCCAGCTAAGATTTCGTACTTTGAAAAAAAAAAACTAGCATCTCTGCAACAGTGGTTACGATCCAGAAGGATTATTTGCTGCTACGCAAAACAAGATTGACCAATCATAAGCCTTCATTTTTGAGAACATTTCATTGTTCGAAGGAGAGAGTCTGGAATATATGGAGTGAAAATCTGCTATCGACACTGTAAAAAAATTGACCCTTTTGCTGCATCGTTACTCCATCGCTTTTATAGAATTTCTTTGTTTTGACCAATGAGAATGCTCCATAATAGAGCAAAGTAATCCTTTCCTATAAAAACGATGGAGTGACGATGCAGCAAAAGGGTTCAATTTTTTACAATGCAAGCAGTGCTAAAAATTTGTATCCTTTAAATCTGCTACGATGCTACTGAATTCCAAAGTGCCGATCACAGCGACATCTGCGGCATTTTCGTGATACATTATCTAGACTAGCAATAATTATTGCATTTTTAGAAAATGTCTTGCAGATGCCGCTTCTATCTTTAAATTCCATTAACATTGTTGCACATTTAAAGAATAGAACATTATAGCGCTTTTTTTAAGTGTTACAGAGGGCGTGTTCAGCACAACTTACCGGTTACTTACCGACTACTTACCGATTGTGGACAAGTACGAAATGAAAATCAAAGCGAAGTGTGACGTCAGATACAGTTCAACAGAATAGTTTTCATTGATGCCACAATTTGCTTTCGTACTGCCCTACAATCGGTCGGTAAAATTGGTTACTTTTGTAAGTTGCTCTGAACACGCCCTGAGATAGCCGATTTCCACACTATATCCCCTAAATGCTATATTTCCAGTTTCTTGCATAAGAGAACTTCTCCGGAATCCAGGTAGAATTTGCGCTGTTAGCGAAACCAGATTAACAAATCAGAAGCCTGAATTTTAGTAAATTTTTCAATGTTTAAAATAAATTTTCTTGTTAATAAATCTCGTTTCGTAAACAGCGCAAAATTTATGTGAATCCTGGCCCTCGTCCAGTTAGGATTTTGCACTTTGAACACTGTTAAAATTTTGAAACTTTTACTTTATCGTCTATCCATCGCTTTTATAGAAAATGATTACTTCATTGTATTATGGTGAATTCTCATTGGTCAAAATAGAGATATTCCATAAAAGCGGAGGAGTGACGATGCAGCAAAAACTTCAAACTTTTAACAGTGAAAAGATCGTATGTCTATGTAAGTGTAACATAAAAGCATGCAAAAAGAGCACTTCTAATTGGTCGATTGCTTCAAAATGAATTTGAAATTTAAAGATTTTATTTTTAAAAAAGTTCTAATCATCAGATTTTTATGAAATTCGAATGGGACCACATGGGCCTCATACGCTTTCAAACAAAAAAAGAATTATCAAAATCGGTTCATATTTGCAAAAGTTATGCGTGAACAACAAATACATACAGGTCGAAATCATAACCTCCTCTTTGAAGTCGGTTAAAAACAGATTTCATTTTGTCATGGCAACAAACTCTGATTTATTTAACTTCAAATTCTCTATCTTTTCAAGTCACAAAATGTGTTGAGCTTATTGAAGGTTTGAAAAATCCTTCTGCCTTAAAATCTTCAGACAGATATTCTGTCTTGAAAGTTTGGTAAATTTCTTCAGTCATTTCATGAGCTTTGATCTTGCTTCGACAATTTCTGGATTTGTAATTGTTTCAGTTGATTCTGTTAGCATGTCTTTATTTATCTATTCTTTGATAACTATGTTCTGTGAATATGAGATATCACGTTCATCTTTCTGGATTTTGCTCAAAGACGGATATGGATGTAGAATAGATTTTTCTGAAAAACTGATTGTGGTTCTGTCACGAATCATGTGAAGAAATTCTGCCCTGGTATCAAAAATATCTTTTAACTGTAGCAGGTCTTTGACTGAACTTTGTTGTAGCTTCTGACCTCTGCGTGTCTTTACTTATTGTTTCTTTAATCGTCCTGTTAATTTTACAGCATGTAAAATCAGGAATTTTTTTTCTATCACTGCGTTTATCGGAAGAATTTTCCAATATGGCGTCCATTGATTACTCTGTTTTTGAAAATAGCATGGTTAAATGTCATGTTGTGGCTTATATGGTGAATCCAAAAATGTATGGTTTACAAAGTCTACTGACAGGAAAATACGCTTCCCTGGATCAACGACGGTGGCCATTTTCCAATATGACGCCCATAATCTACCTTGATTTTGAAAATATGTATAAATATCATTCTGATGTTGTGGTGAATCCAAAAAATGCTTGTATATGATTTAACAAGTCATCTGCACACGAGCCCCTGGCTCAATGGTGGCAGCCATTTTTTCAATACGGCGTCCATTAGCTACTCTTATTTTGAAAATATCAATGATAAATGTCACTCTGATGGTGTCGTGAATCCAAAATAGTATGGTCTAACAAGTCCGTTTAGATGAAATCACAAGAGTCCCTGCCTCAACGACCGGCGGCCATTTTCCAATATGGCATCCATAAGCTACCCTAGTATTGAATGTATCATGGATAAATGAGATGCTGATGTTCTGATGAATCCAAAAATGTATGATTTACCATGTCCGCTGACATGAAACCACACGACGCTTAACGCAACGACGGCGGCCATTTTCCAATATGGCGCCCAAAAGCTACCCTAATTTTGAAAGTATCATGGATAAATGAAATGCTGTTGTTGTGGTGAATCCAAAAATATATAGTTTATCAAGTCTCCAGAGATGAAACCATACAAGCTCCTGGCTCAACGACTAAGGAAGGTATTTTGTTACGACAGGAACCTTTAAGGAAAATACAGTGGATTATCTCTATTCCGAACACTCATGGGACCGACCAAAAATGTTCACATTATGGAGGTGTTCAGTATAGAGTGAGAATCGGAAATCCATTACTACTACTACTGTTTATTGAATTCACAGTCGGTATAAAATATTTAGCATGGTTAGTCATACCATTGTGCAATGCTAAACTAAATTTAGTCAGTTTTGTACTGTACCATCTCATTTTTTATTATTTTTTTTTTTTTTACAAAACATACATTTACATTACAATACACCTCTTGAAAACATAATCAGTATATTACTTAAACGAATAATTTTAGTCTGTTTTTGCACTCTATGTGCTCATGCAGTGTACCTGTTATCTGGCTTTTAACAAACGGAAAAGTTTTGAAGTGATGTTCAGATACATAGTTCAACAGGTATTGAATGAGTCTTCTTACTCATATTGCTTGAATGTAATCACCGTTCGTACGATATGAGACTACCAGAAAGAGAAGAATGATGAGAGAATCAGAACTCTCTTCTGGTTCTGCTTCAGGTACATGCTTCAGGCACTCTTCTGGTGCAGAGCATAATGACAAATCTTTCTTTTGCCATTTTCCCAATTATGCAATTTTCGCTTCTTTTTACTTAAATTTTGTTTGGAAGGGCTGTGAAAAACAGGTCGGTTTCGATAGCATTGAAATTTTTTTCTGTATGGAAATCCTTCGTTATGTTCAGAAGTTTTATTTTCTATTCTTCCACGGTGTCAATATTTACATCTGCAGCTTCACCATTGATTTGCAGCTTCGCCATTTCATTTTGAATTTGATGTTATGCTAAATTTTGAAATGAGTCAACAATCTTTCCGATGCTTTTAATTCTGTAATTTTCTGAAAAATCTGAAGTAGGAGTTCAGTAACAGGATGATTCTTTGTTCGCATTTGACATAAAATCTTCCGAACATTAATGTTTATGTTCTTGTTTCCCATTTTATTCCAAAATTCTATACTTATTTGAGTTCATTAAACTTTTTTATTCTTCGTCAACAAGTTTCATTGAATTTCCATGAAGAAAAAATTTCCTGAATTTCGATTCCAAACATATGTTCAGTTTACAGAGAGGTGAAGTAAAAATGGGGATCGAAAGTAGCGTTCATAATAGCGGGGTGTTCAGATTAGAGGGTGTTCAGAATACAGAGAGTTTATCTTATGTTAAGTCTATGGAGGTTCGCCAGGACCATCGAAATGCGTTCATAATACCGGGGTGTTCAGATTAGAGAGTGTTCAGATAAAGAGAGTCCACTGTATATGCAACATTCTAATTATCCAAGATTTTGGAAACATTTCTCATATCTTTGGAAATCTTTTGGTGAATAACTAGCAATAAGCTTCATAAAATAACAAGCTTTTGATATTTACAACTTTTTTTAAATGTACATTTAATACCAGTAAATTTTAGAAACTTGTTAATTTTCCAATTATTTCTTCATTTGGATCTCTCTCAAAATAAATGATATCGTTATAGAACCTTACGTACCTTCAGGTAATTTATAGGTAAACACTGATTACCTGTAAGTGTTTCTTCTGTAAAAGAAAATGCGTCCACAGTTTTTTACGTTTTACAGTGAATAATGTTATTACTCTGTTATACTAGAGATAATTTGGGTTGGTATACAAGTTATCTATGCATAAAACCCATTTACATGTACAAAACATTTTCGAATCCAATGACGACTTTTGCGTTAGCAACTCTATCTAAGTGAAAAATATTTAATTATTAATATCACATTCAAATATGTTTTCACTTAACACTATTTTGCTACAAAGTTTTTTATTTATAAATATTTCTATTAAAAGAATTTGATATGTATCCTTTTGTGAAAATTTCTGTCCAAAATATATTAGGTAGAAAATATTGAAATACTGAAACTTTATAAACATTTAAATAAATTGCTGTATGCATAGTCTATCTCGGGAACAACTTATGTATTACAAAATATATCGAAGTTACATTCATGTTTGTTGTTTATCTGTTATTTTATAAATAAAAATTTCTGATGGCAATTAGGAATGACGTATTATCTTTCACCTTCAAAGTTGTAAAGGAACTGATGGTGGAAATTTAAACACTTAATTCTCGCAGTGATTGCCTACTTCAAGAAAATGTTTTCTGTAATTCATCTGAATGAATTTGCATCTCCGTCATTCAAGTTTTAACTTTTCGAAAGAATACTAAATATTCAGAACAAGATTAAAAGTTTCAATGGATTTTCGAATACTTAAAACGGAATTAGTGAATGGTATTCTATTCCCATTTTGCTTAAAGTTTAATCATAAAACTTACAAAACCTAAAAATTATAAAATTTTCAAATTTTGTGAAGTAGTTATATATAGTAATATGTAAATGAATTAAAATACGTATAAAATTTTAGTTTGAAATGTCAAACAAACAGGCAACTGTAATGGACTATCTTGTGAAGTTTCTTAAAATTAACTTCGAAAATTGAAATATTTGCCATTTAAATTATGTTAGTCTTGAAAAGTTATTAAAAACTCTGCTCTAAGTAACGTTTTTGACATCTTTGATTTTGAAGATGAATAGAATCTCAAGAAAGAAAAAAAACAGTTAAACAAAACTTATACTACTAATAATTACAAATGTTATCCTAATTTAATAAACAATTTTATACTAACTTACAAAATATGTACAATTACATTGAAAGAAAGACATATTTTCCTTTATTTATGAAAGTATAATATATAATAAAGAACGAAAATCTATACATATAATAAAACAGTAGGACCCGGTGTGTCTGTACATTGAAGATAATTGACAAAAATGGAGTCAGGGCGATAAAAGAAAACCAATGAAACACAAAAAAATTTTTTTTGAATTTTTTGTCTGTCTGTCTGTCTGTCTGTCTGTTTGTTCGAGGTTATCTTCGTAACTACTGAATGGATTTTTATGCGGTTTTCACTAATGAAGAATGCACACTCCCAGGCAGTGTATAGGCTTTGTTTCATCAAAATCGGACAACAGACAAAAAAGTAACAAAAAGAAACAAAAGAAACTATTAGGTGCGCTGCTCACGTTTTTTAGTACATAACGTTTTTTAGTACATATAAAATCCAATAGATGTCACTGTGCGATTTTAAAACGCGCTATCGTTATGTTTTCGCCAGTCTACTTAAGTATGAGAAAGTTTCAAGCTGGCTGTCGTTCCATGTGGTTTAGTCGGTAGAACGTCAGTGCGCCATACTGATGGCCCGGGTTCGATTCCCAGCATGGAATTTTTTTTCACTATGTTGGCATTAACGCCTATAAGCAATTAAAAGAATTTGAAATATTGTATTCAAGGCGAATTTTCTCTCTGGGAAAATTTCCTTGCATTAATATGTCAGTGTAATTTTTTTTTCGATTTAATTTTTTTTTTCGAAACTTTGTTTTTCTTAAAAAATTACAGTAAATATTTGATATTTCCCAACGTTTTTTGAATGATCGACTTGCTTTTTTTTTTTTTTTCATGTATGTCTGAACCTTATCTAACTACTTCTTCAAGATTTCTTTAGATAAACCGACCAGCGTAGCGGGCGAAGGCCGCTAGTATACAATAACTTCTAAGTTACCCATCATTTCGATAAGCATTTTTTATTATTGAAATCTTAGAAACAAATGCATTTCAGAGATTAAAAAAAAACAAAAAAACATTTATAAAAAAAGTTTCTGCTTCTGCCAGTAATTTTCGGGAACGTTTCAAAACATTTTTTGTTTTATGGTATATTTATCAGTTTTCTTAAAACAGGGATATCGGTTTTTAAAATGCTATTTATTCTCAACAAAACATTTTCAGCTGCGTAATTATTTTAAACTACAAACACTAACAAAATAAAATTAATGTGTGAAAATTAATGTGAAATGTGATAAATAATAATAATGTGATAAATAATAATGATAATGCCATAAAATGTAAATAAAATTAATGCGTGTAATAAAATTAAGTGTTATTACTACGGTTGTTTGTAAAACCTTCTTCTCGCACATGAAAATGTTTATTTCATAATTGATGGCATTTAGAAAACCTATATTTCAGGTTAAAAAGAACTGATTAATCTCCACATATAAAAGCAATGTCCCACTCACTGAATCATCATCGTCAGTTCGAACTAAGGAACTTAGAAGCATAAAAATTGGTGGGAATATGTCTATTATGACATTAGAGAGCACTAAGGAAGGATTTTTGAAAATTCCCTCTATAAGGGGGTTAAATAAGGGGAACTAAAATTTTGGAGTATGTCATCAAATATCAGCAGCAGTTATAGGCAGGAGCATGAAATTTCAGGAAATAAACCAACTAAAAATATAATTAAACACGTGTTTCAGTGATTTTAGAAATTTTTCCCCTAAGAGTGTAAAAAGAAAGAAGGGAGGTCGAAAATTTTAGAATACTTGACATTCTTCAACAGCCGTTTTTGATAGTAGCCTGAAATTCCAGAAAATAAATAAAGACGTGTTTCAGTAATTAAAAAAAAAATCCTAATTAAAGGCGGTTAGTGGGGTGTGTGTGAAAATCTTAGAACATAAGACCATATCCCTGCAGCCATTTTAGGTAACAGCCGGAAATTCAAGAAAATATATCCACTCATAAATAAATTAATAAACATGTGTTTCAGCGAATTTACAAATTCCTTCCCATAAAGGGATTAAAAAAGAAATGCAGTAGAACTTTTTAGAACGTTTGGAATATCTCAGTATCCGTTTCAGGTAAAAGCCTGAAATTCTAAAAAATAAATGTACTAAAAATAATTTAACACGTTCCTCAGCGATTTTAGAAATTCGCCTCGCCTTTAAGGGGATTAAAAAGGAGAATATTGAAACTTTTGAGTCATCTATCACTAGCTGTTTCAGATAGGGGAAAGAATTTCAATATAACTGATCCAATAAAACATACTTAAATATATATTTTATCCATTTTAGAAAGTCCCACTTGAGGGTGGTCACAAGTTTTATATCATTTGGCGATATCTCATCAGCAGTTTTAAGTAAAGGCGAGAAATTTAAGATAGCAATTTCATTAAAAACAATTAAATGCACATTTCAACGATTTTAGAAATTGCCCCTCCCCCTAAAATCTTAAAGGAGTGGTCAAAGATTGCAGCACATTTCTCCATATCTCAGCTGCAGTTTTAAGTAGAAGCGGGAAATTAAAGATAACCATTCCACTAAAAGAATATATCAATAAAGTACTTCAGTGATTTTAGAGCTATTATATCACCAACATCTTCTCAGAACTGGATAACGTAAGATTATATGAATAAGATATCAATTATGGATTTTTATTAGATGCTAAGAAAGTATTTTTTTCCTAATTTCATCATGTAGGCTATATTTCATTTTATTCAAGATTCTTTGAGAGAAACCGACCAACAAAGCCAGTGAGGGCTGCTAGCACACTACATAAATTAACCAGGAACAATCTGAAAATTATTAGTAGTAAAAGAGATTTTATTGTTATGAATACATTTTTTATAAATGCTTCCTTAAATCTGGGAAATATATATGTTTCTGAGTTTTCTAACAATGACACAAACAAATGAAAATCCATGAAAAACATTATTCCCAACGAATCAAAATCAAACCCAAAAACAAAAAGCTCTAACATCGAGTTTTGCCATTCTTAACAACTGAAGCATACATGAAAAAACAGAACAAAGAAGTGAAAAAAGCAAAGCAAAGAAAAAGAAAAAAAAACGAAAAAGAAAGAACAATCAAATCTTAATGAAGCAAAACGGCAATTCAAAAACAAAACTTTCAAAACAAAACTCGAAGTTGCTAAACCAATCTGGAAACATAGGTGCAGCAGAAATTACGAAGTAGCCTACACCTGAAACTTATTTAGATTTTCATAGCTGTCAAAAAAAAAAAAAAAAAAAAAAAAAAAAAAAAAAAAAAAAAGGGAAAACTGAATTAAAAGAAACTATTTAGTAAAACTTGTATCAGTCATCCATTATTCACTTTTTCGTTTTCTCCATGGTCAAAGTTAAATGTGTGTAAAGTATGTATTATTCATGTGTTATTCAATTATAAAATGTAAGATTATGCATCTCAAAGTTATTTATAATAACTAAGTTATTAGGATATGAAGCACCTGAGTAATAAGTTATTAAATTTAAATTTTATGTATTTCAATTCTTTATTAAGTAATTCCAAAATTTATAGAAATTATATAAAGATTTTAAGGTGTGAAGATATGTATAAAACGTATTGTCACATTTAGGATCTTAGACATCTCATTAAGGTTTTAAATATCGTAAGTATCGCAAAAATACCCTAAATGCGACAATTATACATTGTTGGCTTATAATTCAAATACTGATTTAAGTCCTACAAAACAAGTTAGTTTCGATAAAGAAAAAAAAAAAAAAAAAAAAAAAAAAACAGTTAAATTTTGTTAACATGAACACGCTTAACGTGAATTACTTTTAACTTGAACATGTTTTCACAGTCCCCTATAAAAACGAATATAAAGATTTGATACTAATAACATGAATTACTGTTAACATGAACAAAATTTTGGTTCCCCTTGAGGTTCACGTTAACGAGATTCGACTGTATATACAAAAGTGTAATACACATTGTTTTTCAAAAAGAATATATAATAAAATAAACTTTTTAAAAACTCTACAATTTTTTACCTTTAAAAAATTTAAATTTAAAACCTTCGCGACGCAAGCACTTTGCTTAATTTTTAATCTTCTAGCAGTTTTTGAAAACAGAAATTTTTTTGTACTTGATTCGCGAAAGTTCTCCGACTATATTATATGAGGAGCCCAGAAGCCAAGGGGTACAAGTGACAAAATGCCTATTTGGAGTAAACTGAGTTTAAAGATAATTGATGTTAAATTGGAGCATCAATAACAATTGACTAAATTGAAATAGGAAACATCTGCTTGTTGCATACTAATCTTTGAACTCTCATTTCAATAACTGTTAAAAAAATAGAGTACAATTTTCTTTAAATGTATAATTAATCAATATTGTTTGTTTTTCGAAAAAAGTGGTTTATCTCTATAGCTCCCCAAATAATAAGAAAATGACCTATATTTCTTTACCTGAAATGAAAAAAGCATATTTCCAGATACTCTGTGCACTTAACTCAATTTTTTCAATTTTGTCACTTATACCCCTTGGCTTCTGGGGTCTTCATATATATTGTAAATTACCTTATGTATATCTATATAAGGTAAACTTAACAATAAAAAATAACTGGTGTGAATAATGTTGGATTCTGAGCACGTATACCGGTCACTCGTCCCCAATGAATTAAAGTTTTTTTTAAAAATATAAAGTTCATAAATAAATCCTGGAGTCTGAAGAGGATATAACTCCCATTAATGCTGCGAAAAATTTTGGAAAATAGAGCAACAGTAAATTTTAAAAGTTTTTCTTTTATGTGAGTCATCAAAAATGTAATGTTTATGAAAAAAAAAAAATTAAAATTAGTGTAAAAAATTTACAGACGTGTAAACGACATTTGTTACGATTAAATATACTACTTGATTAATATACTTGATTAAATATACAGTAAAACCCCTATAATTGGGATTAATTGGGACCAAACCCAATCCGGATTATTAAAAATCCGGATTATCCGAAGAATTTGAGCCCCACCAGTGGCCGAGAGGTTCGGACCTCTCAACTGGTAGACGGCAGGTGCTGGGTTCGAACCCAATCGCGGCTGTCGGCCTAACCGTTCGGAGTTTTCCGTGGTTTTCTTCGAACCTTGCGTAAATACGGGGTAGGTTCCCTTAGAAAGACCCCCACGGAGGGCACTCCCCCTGGTCCTATATCCCATTAGCGTAGATAATCGGACGACAAAAATCAACCAACCAACCGAAGAATTTGAAAAAATGAAATAAAACAAAATATACTTACAGAAAATCACCTTTATGTTAAACTTATTGAATAATTACAGACAGTAAAGATGCCCACTTTGCTTAATTTTAATTATAATTAAAGATTTCAGAAAAAGTTTTTTAAATTCAGAATACGACAATGAAACAAGTTAATGTTATCGAAATTAGCCAATCGCTTCTCAAACTTGAAAAAAAATGACCGAACCGATCCGAATTATCTGGAGATCCGGATTAACGGGGTCGGAATTAGCGGGGTTCTACTGTACTTACTTATAGACTGTTATTAACAATTAAAAAAATATTTTTTCCTTGAGTTACTAAAATAAAATTATGTATAAAAAGCATACATAATAGATATTTTTTCGATATAGATGACATAAAATGTTGTATTTCAAATATTTTTAATAGCTTTCTAATGTGCCATGCATTTGAATAATAAAACCCTGCTACCCCTATGAAACAACACAATATCTAATCATCCTATGGCTATTACGAAGAAATATCGACAAACATAGTAAAAAAGTATCGAAAGAGATATTTCCGCTGTATCATGTACGAAAATAATAGATGCCCGACAATACGATCCTAATATTATCAGAATCATCAGTTGTTTTTAGGGTTTTCTTATTCTGTGTTAATAACATTCTCATGATAAAAAATAAACGCAGTTTATACGAGTATCGTATATATACATACGTGCCAACCTCCGGCTTTTTGAAAATCAAACAATTGTCTTTCCAACCAGAAATTTATTTCATTATTGAAATTAACTAAATTTCAAACGATTATCTCACTTAATGAAAACACTTTTAATTAAACAAATTTTCTGGTTCAAAATATGTTTTCTTCATTTAAAAAAAGCCGGAGATTGGCAACTATGTATATATATATATATATATTATATATATATATATACATAGGAGCCGACTTTGGTCCCAAAGCTGGGTCTGCCAAAAAGTGGAATTCTTTTAAGTCCGATTCTTAAACATTTTCATGTGAATCCTGAAAAATCAAAAACACTTTTTTTCGTCTTCTGAGATTTTTCCACTCTTTTTCTGTCCTCAAGAATTTTAAAAAGGCAAAATTCCGTCCTGTTGGACGGAAAATTTGCACCTTTGATCACAATACATATGTGACAGTCAACTGATTTGATTCGCCGATAATCAATGTAATAGTGAATAAAAATGCAAAAAAAAGCAGGGGTGATTCTGGATGAAAATTTATTTTCGGAAATTCGCATAGCATTTTCGGAAATCGGCGTTTTCCTGCTATCTTCAGACGAAATCAGCAATATTTTAGCAAAATCGGCGATTTATTGCGATCTTTTGCCGAAATCGGCGGTTCTTCGGCAATCTTTTGATGAAATCGGCGTTTTCCCATGTTTTTTTTAAGTGAAATTATCGTTTTTTCGACGATCTTTAGACAAAATTTGCATTTTTACGCGATTTTTTCTCGAAAACGGCGTTTTATTCCCGCGATCTTTTGACGAAATCGGCGTTTTCTCCGTGATCTTTTGATGAAATCGGCGTATTTTTACAAACATTCTTTTGACAAAATATTTTTAAGCGATCTTTTATCGAAAACGGCGTTTTTTCCCGCGATCTTTTAACGAAATCGGCGTTATATCCGCTATCTTTAGACGAAATCGGGGTTTTCCCGCGGTCTTCAGAAGAAATCAGCGTTTTATCTGCGATATTTGGTGAAATTGCCGTTTTTACTGCGATCCGCACAGGAAATTCGCGTTTTTTATCGATTTTTTGACAAAGTTCATTTACAAAAACATTGACAAAATCGTCGTTTTTCCACGAAATATTGATGAAATGTAGGCTATTTCGGCGATCCTTTCACGAAATTTGCATTTCTACGTAATTGTTTTTTCCGCGCGCAAAACCGTACAAGTTGGCAACTGATAACCCAATTTCAAAATTTCGGAAGAGGATGCCTTAAATTTTAGGAATCACCCCTGGATCAATAATTTATGCAAATACTATCCGTAATTTTAAACTGAAAGTTTCTATTTTGAGTCCATGATTCTGATTTAATGTTTTTTTACACAGCAATCTTTCCTAGTTGTACAGTGCACATTTTCTCATGCTTTACTCAAAATATCAGTTAATAAATATGGCAAGCTAATCGTGACTTTTTTTTCAAGATCTTTTGCCAAAATTTGCGTTTTTCTGGCGATTTTTTGCAGAAATTTGCATTTTCTCGCGATCTTTTGCCGAAATTTGCATACTCCCCGCGATCTTTTGCAGAAATTACCGTTTTTTTTCGCGATGCTTGATCGAAACTCGCGTTTTTCCCACGATTTTTTGCGCTTTCCCTGCTATTTTTTGATGAAATTCGCGTCTTTTTCAATGATTTATTGCCGAAATTCGAATTTTTCCGCGATCCTTTGCCACTATTTACGTTTTTCTCGTGATCTTTTTCCGAAATTTGCATTTTCCCTAAGATTTTTTGAGAGAAAATTCTTTTTCTTTGCTACTTTTAAACGAAATTAGAAATTTTCCCTTATTCTTTACGTTTTCCAGCAATTTTTTGACGAAATTTGCATCTTATCCGCGATCTTTTGCCAAAATTTGCGATTTTTTTGGGGTTTCTTGTTAAAATTCGCGATTTTCCTTTGATCTTTTGCCAAAATTTGCGTTTTTCTCGCGATCTTTTGCCAAAATTTACATTTTTATAGTGATCTTAAGTCGAAATTTACATTTTCCTCGCAACCTTTTGCCGAAATTCGTGTTTTTCCCACGATTCTTTGATAAAATTTCTTTTTTCACTGCTATCTTTGAACGAAAATTTGAGTTTTTTTTCGCGATTCTTTGCGTTTATCCTGCTATTTTTTGACGAAATTAGTATATTTTTCCTTAATCTTTTGCCGAAATTCGAATTTTTCAGCGATCTTTTGCCGCAATTTACGTTTTTTTCGCTATCTTTTTCCGAAATTTGCATTTCCCCCAAGATTTTTTGAAAGAGAAATAGCTTTTTCTCTGCTATCTTTGAACGGAATTAGAGTTTTTCCGCTATTCTTTGCGTTTTTCCCGCTTTTTTTTAACGATGCGTCTTTTCTGCAATCTTTGCCAAAATTTGCCATTTTCCTGATGTTTTTTGTTAAAATTCGCGATTTTTCTCTGATCTTTTGCCTAAATTTGCGTTTTTCTCGCGATCTTCAGTCGAAATTTGCATTTTTCCTCGCAACCCTTGCCTAAATTCGCGTTTTCCCCACAATTCTTTGATAAAATTTGTTTTTTCCCTTCTATCTTTGAGTGAAATTTGAGTTTTTTCCGCGATTCTTTGCGTTTTTTCTGCCATTTTTTGACAAAATTAGTGTCTTTTAACGTGATTTTTTGCCAAAATTCGTATTTTTCCGCGATCTTTTGCCACAACTTACGTTTTTCTCGAAATTTTTTTCCAAAATTTGCATTTTCCCCAAGATTTTTTGAAAGAGAAATACTTTTTTCTCTGCTATTTTTGAGCGAAATTAGTTTTTTCCGCTTGTCTTCGCGTTTTTCTGCTATTTTTTTTTAACGAAATTTACGTCTTTTCCGCGATTTTTTTTCCAAAATTTGCGATTTTTTTTAGTTTTTTTGCTAGAATTCGCAATTTTCCTCTGATCTTTTGCTAAAATTTGCGTTTTTCTCGTGATCTTTAGTCGAAATTTGCATTTTCCTCGCAACCTTTTGCCGAAATTAGTGTTTTTCTCACGATTTTTAGAATTCGCTTTTTTCCTACTATATTTGGTCTTTTGCGCGATCTTTGGCTAAAATTCACTATTTTCTCGAGACTTTTTGAAAAATTCGGCCGATTTTGCGGAAGTTTTTTTCTGCGGATTTTTTTTTTTTTTTTTTTTTTTTTTTTAAGAATTCATTTTTCTCGCTATTATTTGAAAAATTCATATTTTTCTGCGATCTTTAGCGAAAATTCACTTTTTTTCTCTCGATTCTTTGACAGATTTTGCGTTTTGCCCCACTATCTTAGAACATAATTCGCATTTTTTCTGTGATTCGTGAACTTAATGTTCTTTTTTCACGCTACTTTTTGACGAAATTTTCAAAGATCTTTTGACGATTTTCATGTATTTTTTCCCGATCCTTCCACAAAATTGATGTTTTTTCGCAACCTTTTGACGAAATAGACGTTTTCCCACGGTCTTTTGATGAAATTAGCATTTTTTCCCCCCGCTATTCTTCGACACTTTTCACGTTTATTACCCAATGTTTTGACGAATTTTGAGTTTTTTCGCGGTCTTATGTCCGAATTTACGGTAATCAGGTGTAATGTTGCTAGCAACTAAGTCACCCCAGATGCTGCTCTACTGTTCAGCACTCTTTATGATTACTTAAAGAAAATAATTTCCCTTAAAACTTTCCGGTATGCCATCAAAGTTTTTTAATTAAAAAAACCCGCAAAACGGGTAGATCTCTCAAACGCAGGAAATATGCATCAAAAGAAACAGTAGTGGAGTTTTTTAATTCAAAAATTTCGATAGCATACCGGAAAGTTTTAAGGGATTTTTTTTTTTTTTATGTAATCATGAAATGCATTCCTTAAATAAGGAAAGTAATACTATCGGAATTTTCAAATATGAATGAGAAATCTTGACATAAAAAAGGGCCAAACTGGCGTCCGGGTTTTTGTACTTCAACGCGTCATTTACACCTATATATTTCTGTACAATAAATGATTGTTACAGTGTCCTTTACGAACCTTAAAATTTGTACCATGAATTTAAAGCCCCCAGGCAGTGTATAAAATAAAACACTTTAACCAACAAATTTAACTTGGGACATTTTATAGCTTTAAGGGTGTCCTTAAATCAAAAAGGGCAACTTTTTGACACATGCTTTAATTTATTTTTGTTCGAAAATGCATGAAAATTGCAGGTGTTATTATTCAGAAACTGTCTAATTGCACTCAATTTTCTGTTTTTTTTAAAAAAACGCAATAGATTTTTTATAACAACTTTCAAAGTTGACACTTTTGAGCACATTTCCCGACGAAAGCAGAAAAACCGGTCGAAAAGCAAGCGAAAAACGGGTGATCTTTTGACCGAAATAGCTTAGAACTCGATAGGTAATTCAATTATCATAAAATGGAAAAATAAGTTCGACTCGAAATCGCTTCCATAGTCAGGCATTCCAATTTTATAGCTTTCTGTTAAAAAATGAATTTGTAAATGTGTAAAAACGTTTTGCGCTTGTTGAGCGGATCAGTTAAGAACACACTTAAGTTGAGAGCACTAATCAACACATTTCGGACTTATATATATGTATGCAATGACGGTCAAAAGTTTCCGGCCAGTTAGTTTCTTTGATTTATTTGCCAGAAGGTTTCAGCGAAGAAGAAGTACAATTGCTTCATACGTTAAGACTACGTGAATGACCTCTGACCACGGGATCATTTTGATTGGATATTGAAGACACTTCATGCAAAGGGGCAGAATTCAAAATTCGCTTGTGCAAAAGTTTCCGGCCACACCTTATTCCTTAATTATTTTTCTATAGGAAAATTATTTTTTGGTCGTGTTTGTGCATGAATAAAGTGAATAGCATATTTTACATTAAAAAAAGAAAAGTTCAGCAATTATTGCTCGTTCATGAGTGATTAGTTTGTTATTAAAAGGCCAATCTTCTCGAGATATTTCGGCAAGATCGATAAGTTCGGCAAGTTATCGATCTTTAAAAACCGACTGTGAACGATATTTAAAAATTATATAAAGATGGCCGTGGCTTTTAAAACTTTCTGAGGTCCGGGAGACCCCGGAAAATGACTATTCTTGAGGAGTTAATTATCAAGAGAAAAACATTTGATGGCCCGCATAAAAATGCCGTTGCAATATCCAGCGATTTACGGAATGAAAATATTGATGAAATAAGTCAATCGACCATGCCAAGATGCTGACGTGATGCAGAACTTTATGGAAGAGTCGGTGTTAAATTTTTTATAGGTAATAAGAAATTAGGGCATGTTCCTAAAACACCCGAGACACTTGATTTTGGCGATTTTTTAGCACGCGCCAAGCACCCACGAGCGCCAACCGAGTTTTCAGCAACCTACAGATTCTACCCAATCACAACGCGCGTTTTTCAACAGACGATTCGACAGCACAATTCTAAGGTCTATTCCATTTCTTTGAGAATTTGTTTACGAAACTATTTACTTTCTTATATCCCATTTAATTTTTTGTAACTTTATACATTTTTCGATGTCTTTTTTTTTGCTAATTCTAGGAATTTAACTCTCCACTATTGCATATCTAAAAATGTTTTTATCTTTCCATAAATTTCGCTATGAATTTTTGTATTTTTATGAAGTAACAATTTCGAATTTTAAATATTTTCCACTTCAGAATTTACGAATTTTACAAAAATTCCTGCCCCGAATTTTTTTAAATTTATCCAATTTTACTCTCTACAAAGTTTATAATAATTAATTTTACAAATTTTTCGATTTTTAAAAATTGTCACTCCAAATTTTTCAAATTCTACAAAAATTCCTGTCCAGATTTTTCGAATTTTAAATATTTTCCACTTCAGAATTTACGAATTTTACAAAAATGCCTGCCCCGATTTTTTAAGATTTATCCAATTTTACTCAGAAATTTTATAGTTTTATAAAATATATCGCTCAGAATATTTAATTAACGCAAATTTTTCACTCAATTTTTTTCTTTTCGGGTTTTTTTTTTAATTATTATTTCTACAAAGTTTATAATAACTAATTTTACAAATTTTTCGATTTTTAAAAATTGTCACTCCAAATCTTTCAAATTCTACAATTCTTGTCCAGATTTTTCGTATTTATCCAATTTTACTTGGAAACTTTACATTTTTATAAACTATATCGCTCCAAATATTTCAATGTACGCAAATTTTTCGATGTGAATTTAATTTTCTTTTCGGATTTTTTTACTACTACAAAGTTTACGATTTACAGTTTTACAAATTTTCTCTCCAAAAATTTTTTAAACTATTTTTTTAATTTTCACTCTATATTTTTCGAATTTTAAAAATTTTCACTCCACATTTTTCGAATTTTATAAACATTACTATCCCGATTTTTCGAATTTATACTATTTTACTCTGAAACATCACATTTTTACAAACTATATCGCTCCAAATATTTAAATTTTTTCACTCTTGATTTTTAATTTTTAATTTCCGATTTCTTTTATTTCTACAAAAATTTCAGCCCTTAAATTTTTAAAAATTTCTCCCGAAGGCAGTAAATGTACAAAACTAACGTGCACAAATTTAAATGCAAAAATAATATACAATGTTCTTCTAAAAACAATAAGTAGCATTCCTCTAAACTCATAAAATAGAGTATTTTATAGCCCCCAAACCGAAATCAAAATACAATCACATGAAATGTATAAAAATTCACTTACCTACTTTTCATATTTTGTTTTCTTATGCGAAGGCCCGGGCTTATTAATATCGTCATCGGAGGAACATAATGTGGCTTCCAGCTCCTCTTCACATTTTGTTTTTTTATGTGAAGGCCCGGGCCTATTTATATCGTCATCGGATGAAACTGATTTCCCGTCGTCTTCTCCCCCCTCCTGCTGCTCCTGCTCATCCCTCATTTTAGGTGGGTAAATCCGAATTACCGCCCTCAAGAATGAATGAGTAAGTCCAAGATGATCATTCCTGTGACGCTTCCTCCACATAAATTCAGCAAGGTACGGGTCATATTCATCTTCGCCTGCATTCCGCCTAATTCCGCGGAGGCTGCGTTTAATCCAGCTCCACAAACCTTCTATCGTATTTGTGTGTGCCCCGGTAACCGGATCCTTAAAATGTAATTTATGATCGACTCGGAGCTTCCGGTAGCCTTCATGTTGAAGGCAATTGTAAGCTCTCCAGTAATCAGAAATTACCTCAGTTCCCGGTAAAATCCGTCTCTTAATAATTTCTAACAAAGTCTCTTTCGTTCTATCACCCGCAACTTCAAAAAAAACACTCATTACTTCCACGCTCAACACCACCAAATACCCACTTACCATTCACACGCTTTCCTCTATTATACTTTCTCTTTCCAAACAAACTCTCATCTATTTCAACAATCTTTCCTTCCCCTCCCAAACTACTACTTTCATGCACACATATACACATACAAACCTCTCTACGAAAATTCATCCAATCAGTCACTGTATTCTTATTCACTCGCGCCAAATGCCTTATCTGTGCATTCGTATGTCTTTCAACCCAAGCATACGTAACAATCAAAACATCAATCATACTTAATTTAGACTCTTCAAACCAACTACCATGCCTAATACTCCTCCTCACACAATGTTTTTCCCCTTTCACTCTTCTATCACACCGCCATTCAAATCCATCAACATTCTTAGCTTCACAAAGTTTCATTCCACGTCCGCATACCGCACATTCATAACTACTGGCAATCAATCCTTTCTTCATACAAAAATCAACCACCTCCCTCTTACTTCTACAACCCATTTCAATCAAACTAAGCAAATCATTCCTTTCACTCTTTGAGACAGATTTTGGAGGCATTCTCACACTTTAAAATAAAAAGTTTATGAAAGGATACTTAAAAATTCACATAAAAGAACACAAGAACAAAAACTGTTCAAACAAGAGGACGAAATTCGAACTTACCCACAAAACAAAATTCCTTTGAAAAATCAACTTAAACTATAAAATACAAACAAAATTAACACGAATAAAATCTGAAGTAAAATCAAAAATACAGTACTAAAAATTAAAAAGCTCATGCGATCCGCAACGCAAACCCTTTCTGAAGAAATCTAACCTTCAAAGTAAAAATAGACCAAAAAAAAGAAAAGATTTTTTTCCCCTTGCCAGATGCCGGAATATCCCGCAGACGATTTCAAAATTGCAAAATTTCACAACTTCCTAACTAATATCAATCCGTCATGTCTATCTTTTAAAGTGCCTTTTTACACGGAAAAAAAAAAAATCTTTTTGTTGCTCAAAAATCGACGCTAAACAACTATTTCGAGTTTCTTAAGATTACAAGAAATCAATTACAGAAACACATAGCATTAATTTCTGCAAATTTAATTAAGAAACTTTTTTATTCATATATTTTACGGAAATTCTTCATTTAAATTAATAGTGCATGTAATTCATTAAATTAATGGTAGAATAATTTCATAAAATATTTTTGCACCACAGCAAACAAATGCATAGAGTTTTAACGATTTTCTATTATTAAACATTCAACTCATTCAAAGTATGTATTAGCAATAACTTTGAAAATTTTCATCTAATGCTATAAAAGTATTAAAATTTCAAACCTACAAAAGAAATATATATCCTCCGAACTGACTAATAATAGGGGGGAGAGGGCGGAGGGGCAAAACGAACGTTTCCTCCCCTCCGTCAGATTTCAGATTCTCTGTTCGCAATGTCCAAAAAGTGAAATTTATTCCTTGAAACTGCATGCTGCCCAGAGATGTAATATAGGATATACGGCATATACTTTTTGGAACTTTTAATAAAACACCGTGTGTTTTTCAAGAAAGCTATAGTACATATACTCTAGGATATACACTCTGCCTTGAGCGCATACCCTCTGCTTAGAGTGTGAGGCCTCTGCTTTTTTACGACTATACCACTGATGTTGCATCCCCCACAGGGGTAGACACAAAAACTCTCAATTAGAAAAGAACCTCAATTCAACACTGTTTTCTTACTTAAAAATTAAACTAAAACACCAACTAACGCATTAATACAAATACGCTTCATTTCTAAAATTTATTACGAAAATTAATCAGATATTTCATTTACAACAATTAAAAATAAGAAATAATTTAGTCATAACATCGTTAAAAAGAGCTCAATTATTTGTTAGGATAAAGTAAAAAACGCAAATTTCCTCTAAAGTTTACATAGAAAATGTGAATTTCGGCAAAAATTCAAGCAAAAACTACAATTTAGTCAAAAAAAAGCCAAAAATACGAGTTTAGTGCATGAAACTCGCTGTACAGGAATCACTAAAATGCACGAAACTCGTCAACGCCGCAGTCACTAACGTGTGTATGAGCGCTTCGCGCCCATTAAAACTAAAAAAAAACATCAGTGGATCCACGAAACTCGCTGTGCAGGAATCACTAAAATGCACGAAACTCGTCAACGCCGCAGTCACTAACGTGTGTATGAGCGCTTCGCGCCCATTAAAACTGAAAAAAACATCAGTGGATCCACGAAACTCGCTGTGCAGGAATCACTAAAATGCACGAAACTCGTCAACGCAGCAGTCACTAACGTGTGTATGCGCGCTTCGCGCCCATTAAAACTAAATAAATATCAGTGGATCCACGAAACTCGCTGTGCAGGAATCACTAAAATGCACGAAACTCGTCAATGCAGCAGTCACTAACGTGTGTATGCGCGCTTCGCGCCCATTAAAACTAAAAAAAACATCAGTGGATCCACGAAACTCGCTGTGCAGGAATCACTAAAATGCACGAAACTCGTCAACGCAGCAGTCACTAACGTGTGTATGCGCGCTTCGCGCCCATTAAAACTAAAAAAAACATCAGTGGATCCACGAAACTCGCTGTGCAGGAATCACTAAAATTCACGAAACTCGTCAACGCCGCAGTCACTAATGTGTGTATGAGCGCTTCGCGCCCATTAAAACTAAAAAAAACATCAGTGGATCCACGAAACTCGCTGTGCAGGAATCACTAAAATGCACGAAACTCGTCAACGCCGCAGTCACTAACGTGTGTATGCGCGCTTCGCGCCCATTAAAACTAAAAAAAACATCAGTGGATTCACGAAACTCGCTGTGCAGGAATCACTAAAATGCACGAAACTCGTCAACGCCGCAGTCACTAACGTGTGTATGAGCGCTTCGCGCCCATTAAAACTGAAAAAAACATCAGTGGATCCACGAAACTCGCTGTGCAGGAATCACTAAAATGCACGAAACTCGTCAACGCAGCAGTCACTAACGTGTGTATGCGCGCTTCGCGCCCATTAAAACTAAAACAGCATCAGTGGATCCACGAAACTCGCTGTGCAGGAATCACTAAAATGCACGAAACTCGTCAACGCAGCAGTCACTAACGTGTGTATGCGCGCTTCGCGCCCATTAAAACTAAAAAAAACATCAGTGGATCCACGAAACTCGCTGTGCAGGAATCACTAAAATGCACGAAACTCGTCAACGCAGCAGTCACTAACGTGTGTATGCGCGCTTCGCGCCCATTAAAACTAAAAAAAAACATCAGTGGATCCACGAAACTCGCTGTGCAGGAATCACTAAAATTCACAAAACTCGTCAACGCCGCAGTCACTAATGTGTGTATGAGCGCTTCGCGCCCATTAAAACTAAAAAAAACATCAGTGGATCCACGAAACTCGCTGTGCAGGAATCACTAAAATGCACGAAACTCGTCAACGCCGCAGTCACTAACGTGTGTATACGCGCTTCGCGCCAGGCCCGTAGCCAGGATTTTCTTTCGGGAGGGGCTCAATTTTGGAATTATTTCTATTCTTACAAAAATAATTTGAATGATATTCAGTAAAAAATTTTAAAATAATCTAGGCTTATCCTAATGTGTGTTTCCACATAGGATACTTGTTAACTATGTCAAATATTGTTATTTCATATTTAATTTTTTCAATTTCTGTTGCAATTTTTATCTTTTTAAGAGCATTTCCAGCTTCCAAATTAATTCGGAAACCGGAGAGTTTTTAGGAAAAATTTTCTGCGAAACTTAAAACGCACAAACTAACAATGTTTGAGATGAGCCTCAAGTAGGGAAGAGGGGGGCACGTTTGAACTGGGGGCACCTTTGAACACTCTAAATATTTTACTTCAAAATAATTATTTTTAAAAAATGTTTATGGCAATACATTACTATTTCTTCAGTGCAATTAAGTATATAAAGCTGCACCATTTAGTTTGCACAATACAACACTGTCTAAGGAAGATATGTATTTTTCTCCCTCTTGAATCTAAACTTAAGAAAATAAAGTTGTAAGATTTTGTATCCATAGAATTTTTTATTTGTTGTTCAACACTTAAATAAAGATGTAATCTTTAATTTATAAGCTTTGTTTTATTCAAATTCTTCAGCCAAATTGAGTAAACAGTTGTAATGTTGAACTCCATGTGATGGGGCATCATTGAACAAAAAAGCTGGGGCAACATGGATCATCTAAAACCGCGAAGTAAAGAGTTGTTGATGCACCAAAATATTATTATTTTTGGGACATTCATTTATTTGATATTGAAAATGCCAGATACACAATAATGATTCACAATTTAGCAGGTTTGTCTAACAAAGCCTATACTCTTTCATTTACTCTTTCCCAAACATTATTTTTGGTTTTCGTACTAGATAAAACGGAATTTAAATCAGGTTTTTTTTTTTTTCATAAAAAGAGTGAATGAAAAATTTCAATTTTCCAGAGGCATCAGATATCATATTGGTGTATATTAAGAATATTGTAAAAGAGTTTTAACAACCAAACATAACTGGACAGACATTCTTTGTTGTTTCAACAATGATTTTTGACATTAACTTTGATGGATTTAAGTTTGGTTAAATAATAGAAAACTTATTAGTTTCAATAAAATATAGTTATTAAATTTATTAATTATTATAGTTATTAGCGTTTTATGAAAACTCTCAATGTTTTCATATTTTATTCATTTGTTCAAAGGTGCCCCTTACTTGTTCAAAAATGCCCCTACATGGGACAGGTTTGAACAAAAATATTTCAGCTTTTTAAATCCTCACAATTTTTTTTATTTATATGGAAGACTTTAAATTTCTGGTTCATATGATGAAGAAATGCACTGTTTTTATTATGTAATACTTAAAACGCAAAAAATATAATTCAAATAAGAAATGTACTGATTTTAAAAAAAATTGTTCAAATGTGCCCCCCTCTCCTCTATCCTATGAACAAAAACAATATGTAAAATATTGAAATGCAAACAAATAATATGCATTGATTTAAAACACAGGATTAATGTTAATGTGCGACAATTTGACATTACGAGTGCGAAGTCTTGAAACTATTCATCCATAAATGAAATAAATTGCACGCATTGTTTTTTGAAAAATAAAAAGTAATTTCTACAGCCATATGTAATCATAAAAATTATGTTTGTATTTCACATTCTCTGATTATAATAATTATAAATGATACTCGTGGCAAAATAAATTTACTAGCAGTGTTGAATTCAGGCCCTTTTCTCCGGGAGAAAATTCTGGGGCTCCGGGGCATTGTAGTGTTCCGGGGGGAGGGAATTGTACTTTTTGGCCATTGAAAACACAAAATCACAAATTTTCCGGGGTGGGACATCTCATTGCTCTGGGGGAGGGGGAATGACACCCTCCCGGGCCAACTCCTGAATTCAACACTGTTTACTAGTGCGACAGAAGCAATCATCATAATTTCTTCTTAGCCATGATGCTGATTGACTTATCAAGATTTTCTGTAATTTCCCAAAGAATGGAAATCATGAAAAAACTACTTAGTCTGTCATCAACCATAAAGCTTCGAGTCAAAGATTTAATTATTTTCTTTGCCGAAAAATATCTTTCAGCACTGACTGCTGTTACTCGTCTTTCAACCAAAACTGTCAGCAAGGGTTTGATTTTATAGTAATACGTCATATTACAGTACTAAAACTTTTAAAACCTCTGTATTGGTGTCAACATTAGCAACTTGTTTGCACCCTAATTCATATTCAGCTTTCACTTGCTACATTGACACTTTATGTTGAAAATATTGCATCTGAATCTCTAATTTGCTTGCTTTTACCAGTGAATCACATCCTGGAAGATGTAATTGGGAATCTCTTAGAATGTCTTCATTCGAAATGAATCGATAATTTAAATTTTGAATAGTACTTTCTACATGATGAAATAAGACCGTGATATTGTAATACTTGTCAGTGGATGCAATTTGAGAGTTTGTACCTTTTGCCTGTTTAAGTGTTAGTCTTGGGTTCTTTATTTCAGTTTGGAAGATGTCTTCCCGAAGTTTTGATGTACAATAAAATCTCATAAAAGATTTCTACTCTATTTTTTTGCATATTTATGTAAAACAATTAAGCATTTTTGGCATAGATTACAGCCAATATTATATCCCAAGATTTTTTTTTTTTTTTTTTTTTGAAGAATTTACTATGACTGTTAGACAGAAAACCTTCTGACAAACAGAATAAGAAAATGATTCTTCTCCCTGACTGCCAAAGAAGCTCCAGTTGAAGAAATCTTCCATGTGTTTTTCGAAATATTTTTTGAGCTAATACAAATGTATTTAAGTAGCTCAACAAAAGTCAATATGCTTTCATGCCTCTCGATAAAATTTGTGTCACAAATGCGGAGAAGTTATTTTCTTTTGTTTTCTAGAATATATGATGCAATCACTTCTTGAAGCGCTAAATTTGCCTTCAGGTGACTTTTAAAAACTTTTGTCGCTGCTTTAACAAGTCCATGATACTTTCGAATAAAGGGAATCCTCATGCTGTTTGACAAGGCAAGATTTAACCAATGGCTTCACAGAGGACGTATCTAGTTTTTAGACACTCAGAAGAATTCTAGAATGAATTCCGCTAACATGACCAAACTTATTGGCTACGCACTTAAACCTATGCGACGCATTTATACATGCCAAGACATAGTTTATCACAATGTTGTAAAATTACTTTTCTTGAATTTTTGGAAGAGAAGACATTTATTGGAATAACGCATAAAAAAATTTCCGAATTATTGGGTTTTATGAATTTTTTAATAGTTCACATATCTAACACAAATGGCAAACTGTTGTGCGCTTGAAATGCCCATAGTTACATAAACAATTAAGCTAAAATAGATCGAAATATTTATTTTAATAGTTAATACTTCGGTAACTGTATCCCAGAATATTTGAATGATCTCATTCTAAGTTTTTGGGGTAAGTAAATAGCATTTCTAAGGATATTTATAATATCTCGTTTCAATTCATTTGCTCCAGACTTTGCTCAAAACTTAAAAGAACTCTTAACTAGTCTTTTTCATACCTGTTTCTCTAAAGTTAGAGGATCGTCATAGTGATCAGTGGCTATTTTGTTCTGCACAAAATAAGATTGTTTCAAGTTATTAGTTCAAGAGCTTCTGTAATTTCTTCTTTTCCTGGAGCTCTTTGAAAACTCAACAATGAAATAATTTTATTTCTATTTTCCTGAAGAAATCTAAAGTTTGTTTGTTAAAATAACATACGTTTGTGATAATCTAATTCTATGTGTTTTAAGAAAAACATTTAACCTTTTTTCAATGACTGAAACATGTAGAAAATAATCTTCCTAATTTTTCGTGATTTTTCTTATGCCGTATGCGTATTACACTTAATTTTTCTTAGTCAAATTAATGATAAGAAATTACACTTGATCGAATTTTACTGCGCATAAAGACAGTAAAAATCACTTTTTAAAAATAATTTATATTTTTAGTGGTACATACCCATTAAAAAAATATATATTCAAATAACCGATATATTGAAGGATTACCGTAACTGTAATTCAATAAATGGATATTTTTACAGCTAAAAATGCAATTGATCTTAATGTAATGGAAGATAAAAACAAACAAAACTTTTTTTTTATCATACAGATAATTTTGTTTTTTCAAACTTTCGGGAGGGGCTTCAGCCCCCTTAGCCCCCTCCCTGGCTACGTGCCTGCTTCGCGCCCATTAAAACTAATAAAAACATCAGTGGATCCACGAAACTTGCTGTTCAGGAATCACTAAAATGTACAAAACTCGTCAACGCCGCAGTCACTAACGTGTGTATGCGCGCTACTCGCCCATTAAAACAAAACAAAAAAAAAATCGCTGGATTCACGAAACTCGCTGTGTTAGAATCCCTAAAATGCACAAAACTCGTCAAACCTGCATTAACTAACGACACTAAAACCGTAAAATTCTCTGGAAGCTCAAAAGTCGCATTGAAGAAATTTCTAAAATGAGCAAAATTGCGGTTATTAATGCAGATATCCAACAATTAAAATCTTTCTAAATTTGTACGAAAATACGAGATAAAATTTCGAAATATTTTTTATGTATTTATGGTACATAAATATTGCGCGAATTTTTAAGTAAAAAAAAGTTTTTCTGATATAGGAATTCGCTTTCAGTAACATTAACACGTCATCTCAATTTTTTAAATGAAATCGACAAATCATAACTTAAATCATATTTATTTCGAGAAAAGCGTATCCTCAATATATTCGTCTGCCGTATCACATATTCGTTTCCAAATGTATATTATTTATTATAATAAGCAATATCCACAGAGCTCCGTGACAAATCATAAATCATTGAATATTTATTTCGAGAAAAGCGTATCCTCAATATATTCGTCTGCCGTACCGCATATTTTTTTCCAAATGTATGGTATTATTTATTAAAATAAGCAATATCTTAATAAGCAATATCTAATAAAATAACACGAAAAAAGGCCGGGAAAATATAGTCATACATATATAATGCAATCTCCTCTTTTAATTTAAACAATAACAGACTGATGTAACTGGCATTTCATAAAAGCCAATGAAACGAAAGATAAGAATTCCTGAACTAACAACTGTGGGCGTAGAAAGAATTCAGAAAACGATCCGGTAACAAGAAAAAGCCATTTATCGCCTCGCCAAATTCAACGACGCCAAGTGTCTCGGGTGTATTAGGATCATGCCGAAATTAGCGTATTCGACTGGCGTTTTCTAAGGAACACAAAGTCTGGTCAAGTGAAAACTTGACTAAAATCCATTCAATAATTTCCATCAATCGAATGGAATCCAAATAATTTCCATCAATCGAATTTCAAACTCTTTTGGGAGTGATGACAGACACTACATCCGATGATCTAACAACAAAAGATATGATTCGATATATGTTTTCCTACAATGAAGCATGGTGGAGGACACGTTATAAAGTGGGGAGTATTTTCTTCAAAAAGTGTTGGTCCGCTACTTAATCCACGGCAAGATAAATGATGCAGTGTGTAAAGATATCTTGTATGACTTGTATTTGCTGCCTTATTAGAGAAAAAATTGCGGTCACATCTATTTGTTGTAACATGATAACGACTTAATAAATGTATGCAAACTCGACAAGTAATGGCTTTCGCACAATCAAATTTCGCTTTTGGAATGGCCAGCCCAACCCCCCGACATGAATCCATTAGAAAATCTTTGGAAATAAGTTGGCAAACATGTGCGGAATTATAAACATTCTAGCTCAGTCGAAGTTTATAAAAAATTACCAGAATTATGGAAAAAAGTACCATAGACGATCTTTAACCATTGATTGTATCAATGTCACATTACTGCGCCGCAGTATTTATTATCAAAGATATGATGATAAAATACCGATTGTAAATGTTGTTGATCTTTGTTATTTTCTATTACAATACAATTTTTTTCCAAACTTGGGAAGGTGGCCGGAAACTTTTGAGAACATGCTTTTTCTTTTGTGCTTAATTTTATCAATTAAATTTATTGATATTTATATGTTAATCTATAAATAAGTTTCTAACTATTTTATCAATAAAATGTATAAGTATCACTTTGATATTCCTCTTCATATGGGTATCTATACAAATAAACCAAAGTTTTTTTGCAGGCCGGAAACTTTTGACCTCCACTGTATATACATTATATTTAAACTTTCTTTGCATCTTAAATTGTTAGCTATTGATTTTTGATCTATAGTGTACTAATTGAAATTAATTACCTCCTCTTCAGCCATTAAGTTAAGGGAAATTAATTTACAACACATTACCCGAATAATGATAGCAATTCATGGCCTCTGAAGGATTCTGATTCTTAACTTAATGGCTTGCATTTAAATAAACCTATTAATAACTTATATATTATAATACCTAAATGGAATAATTTTCTGTTTCCCATTATTCAAATTAGATATAAAATCCGTAAAATATATTTTAAACAACATTAGGAAAAAATTCTGTAAAAGTTACAAAACTTTTTTCTTTTAAAAAATGTGGTATTATAAAATGGACGATAATTAGTTTGTTTATGATTGTGATTGCTAGACAAGAAATATGGCTGTGAGAATGCTGTTTTCTCTTCATTATAAAACATTTTAATGGGGATTCTCGAAATGTTGAAAATATAAATATGTATATTTTTTATGAAGAGAGATTTTTGAAAAACAAAGTACCTTTGAACAATAATTGTTTTTTTAGCATATACAGGTCTGAGTGTGAGGGAGTGTCCTTTGTGATAAAGGCTCTCTAGCATTTTTGTGAGATCTTGACGTCAATGTCTTAACATGTGTGGCGTGAAAGCGACCTCTATCCTTTATTTTACTTTAACTTTCTAGAGCATGTGTGTCGCCTCGGTTCTACAGTTATGTCGCGGTTAGAAGTAATATGCAAATTTATAGTATCGACTTCAGTTTGCAACGTATAAAAGCAGTGTGTGGTGGTGAGGAGAAGATGAGAAGGTGGCGGAAGTCATCGAAGTGTATTGGATTGCACTATAGTGAGTTAGATTATTAGCCTCCAATGAATGAGATGATGTTTTAAGAGTGAACCAGCCAGCAGTGTTTGCCGAGTGAGTTTATTCAGAGCGAAGCTATCCAGGGAGACTTCCGGTGGTAAGAGATGAGTTGAGTATTTTATACAATAAAGAGTGTTTACAGCCACGGACTGTCTTATAAAGCTTTAATCCAGTGTTTAGCTGCAGTCTGAACGAGAAGTTGGCTGGAAGTGCCCCGACTGAGTCTAGTGCCGAGGTTGTGGGTATAGTTGTGAGTTTAATCTTTTGTTATTGTGACTAGTTATTGAAATTATCGAACTGACGCTCCACTTTCCCTGAGTCCTAGTAGTTTAAATAAACTGTTGATTTTATATAATACTTAGAAATATGTCTTCATTTCGTCTATATAACCACCGTACCGGTACAAATGACACCCAGTCTGTATACCCACACGTCACATGAGAAATGAAAGCATACACACGGACTGCAAAACAGACATAAACGATTCAAAATTGACTAAAACCAGCTATAATTGGTTCAAACGGATTTCACATCCCTTCTTTAATAGTTGAACTATTAGGTAATCGGCTTTCTATAAAATAGCTAGTTAAGACGTTGAATCTAGTAATTTTACACAGTTTTACGGACTTGGTTAGTTATTTCATGAAATAACTAGGTATTTTATGAAATAACGGATTTTACACTTTAACGATTTATTATTATTTTATTAATGTTATATATATATATATATATATATATATATATATATATATATATATATATATATATATATATATATATATATATATATATATATATAATGTATATATGTAATCTCCAATTTTATTTGAAATTGTTCCGATATTGCTAAATCCATTTGATTGTCTTGTCATGTTTAAGTTTGTTTTATTGGGTTATTTATTTAAGGATATATTTTCTATAAGAAAATACTGGTACCGAAGAATTCCCTGCTCTGAAAATTCCAGAATTCGCATGAAACCTGCTGCTATACTTGTGTGTTTTACGAAAAACAGTTTATACAAGATTATAAGATGCTAGCAAACTCCGTGGCTTTGCTCGTGA
Organism: Maratus speculifer; assembly: GCA_964019185.1. NCBI lineage: Eukaryota > Metazoa > Arthropoda > Arachnida > Araneae > Salticidae > Maratus > Maratus speculifer. The sequence continues at coordinate 13,080,039 of OZ025296.1, read as the reverse complement.
AATAGTTAAAACATACCAAGTGCTATTTGTACGTCTAATTTTCATATGACGTAATTAAAAATTTAACAATTAACCCATTAATTTTCGCTCCCGTGATATTCACGGACTGAGACCTTCACAACATTTATTCAGAATTTTTTTATTCTCACCAGTTTTATAAAATAGTGAATTTTACTTAATTCTGGTATCACTTTGCTTGTCATTAAATAAGGTGACTATTTCTTTTACTTAAAATTGATAGCAATAATCAATCCGAATTTTTTAACCGTAATTTATTGCGCAATTGAAGGGGTTAAGCTACAGTTTGAATAAATTTCATAGTTACACTGCATTAGGCAGAAATGAGGCTTAAATTAATAAGAACTAGAACTAATTCTAAATAAATGATGATTTAAAAGCATTTTGAAGCTTTTATGCCCATTTCAGTGTTCATTTGAAATATTGAATGTTTTAAAACCATCTTCTCAAAACGCATTTACATCTCCAAATTAACCACCATGTCGGATTCCAAGCTTCTTGTCTAAAGGTTTACTATCTCTCTAGTGGTAGTGGTACTCATATAAAATGCCTACGTTTAAACAGTAACTATCAACAACCTACATTAATTTTGCCATAATAAATCCATTTAATATTTGCTGATATTCCTCAGAAAACGTAACTTAATGAGTTTTTAAAGGTTTTTTTGGAACGATTGTTGTTGCTGTCCGCCCGAGGTAGTAGTGGTATCATCATAAAATATAGATTATGAAAGATTAGAAACTGTCACCATCGATTTGCAACCATTATTTTTTACAATCGGCATCGGCTCATTATTTATAAGATTGCATAGAAATCGTAATTTACGACTTTTTATTGCGCTTTTCATGGCCTTCATTTTGCTTCACCCTTATTAAATTTTGAATTTGTTGTTGATTGTTTTTAGAACGAATTTACATTTTATAACAGGGTTCGCACACTCCTTATATTTTGTAAGGACTCCGACACCACTATTAATGATGAGAATATATTTAACTTTTAAGAAACAGAATTCGCAACCACCTCCTTGATTTGCAATTTACGGACTATTTTTCTGCAGTGAAATGGATTGAAAATACTGTAAAAGTTTAGTGAAAGAGATGTGCGAACCCTGTATAAGTAAATGTATTTATTTATAAAATTTTAAATATGGCTAAGTATACTTAGCCATATTTTAAATTTTTAGCCTCTTCAATATCACATAAATCTCAGGGTAGAACTTCTTTTTACTCCTGTAACTCTCTAAAGGTAGTGGCACCGAGAAACATATAGCTTATGTTCGATCATCAGGTTCGATCATCAGCAATTTGTAGCCATTACTTTTTGAATCAATTTAGTATTTTATTAGATTGCACAAAAATTATAATTTAGAACTTTATAGCACACTTTTAGCTCATCTCATCCTTTTAAATTAAAAAATTTCTTTCGACAATTCTTAAAAAGTATTGGTATCTTTAAAGTAATTAGCACACCAAATTTCAAAATGTTAGACCCCTCCGAATCACAAAAAAGCAATTTAAGTCACTTTTTTCTCTTGTAATCCCCATGTAGTAGAGTCAACAACAGGGTCGTGCGAAGAGAAAACTACACAGGGGGCAAGGTTATAGGACGTGAGTTCTTTTACGGTTAAATGATATTTCAATAAAAAGAAAGTATATAAGTTCAGGCCTACCTTTCTAGGAATCTTCTTCGGGCATAACTTTCTTCTTCTTTAGGCCTGCGTAGAATTTACTGGAATAATAATATATTATTATTTTATTACTATGTATTATGGAACAAATAATTCGTTCACTTCCGTTTTGGGAAAGATGACTTCTTTTAATCACACAAATAAAAAAGTTCACATCACAATTTACGAAAACACAAAAATAAGTAGAATTCTAATGTTTAAGTTTTAAAGTTTTTTAAGAAAGAAATATTATCGGAGCTGAGAATTTTTGCTTCCGAATTTTTCAGTTTCAGGAAAAAGGTAAACAACACCAGCTTAGAATCATTTTGACGGAGTGTAGCTTCGCAGAAAAGATGTGACGTCAAAGAAAGTTTTTAAAGAGTTCTTTTCTTCGTTTCAGGACAAAAAGTTTAGTGCTTCCACCTGGCGAGTTCTTTGGAAACAAATCAGTTTTTAATGAAGAGAAAAAGTCTTTTCCATCACCCCCACTTTTGTTTTCAAAGTGCTAGCCTCAGTTGCAGCTGAGATCTTAAAGTTTCAAACTGAGGTTTCGCAAGGGGTTTTGTCATTACGTCAGCAATCATTTGCTTTGAAGGGCAATAGTGTAGACACATTGTTCCGTTTTCTATCATAGTTTTTACGTTGTAGTATTTAACACTTACATGCTTGCTTCTCGATAAATGTTTTTCGTTCTTTGAGATTTTTATGCATGGAATATTATCTTCATAAATCGAAATCGGTAAGGTTTGTGGTAGGTCCAAATCTGTTAATAATGCCAGTAACCACTCCATTTCTTGACAGGTGTTTGAGACAGATATATATTCTGCCTCAGTAGAGGAGAGTGCAACACTGGACTGTTTTCTGCTTGTCCAGCTTAACAAATTGTTGCCCAATTTGAAGATATTACCGGTAGTGGACTTCCGGTCACTTTTATCTGATGCCCAATCCGCATCACAATATGCTGTTAAGACGGGCTTTTTATTTTTATCAATTATTAACTTAAGGTCCTTGGTTGTTTTCAGATAGCGAATTACCTTTTCAACTGCTAACCAATCTACTTCTCTAGGTCTTTCATTTCTTCTACCTAATATGTTCACACAGGCAGATATATCTGGTCTTGTGATTGTGGAGATATATAAGAGTGCCCCCACTGCTTGTCGATAAAGGGTATTGTTACTCATTAGTTTACTATCGGGATCTAAATTAAAATAATCCGTATTCATGGGAGTATAAGTTGGTTTGGAATTTACTAAGTTAAATTTCCTAACAATTTCGTCAATTTTATTTTCTTGATCTAACATTAGACTTCCATCTTCTGTTTGTTTGATATTTATCCCCAAATAATGCGATACTTTACCTAACGATTTTATTTCATATTCCCTTGATAACTCTTTGTTTATCTCTTCGGTATCCCTTTTCTTTCCTGCTACTAAAATATCGTCGACATATACTATAATATAAGACAAGTTTCCGTTTTTATTTCGTTTGAATAAGCATAAATCTGATGTGCACTGATTAAATCCCATGTTTTTGAGTGTTTGACTAATTTTTAGGTGCCAGGCTCTAGCAGCCTGTTTTAGCCCGTAAATAGCCTTATTCAGTTTACACACCTTTTCCTTTTGATCTTCTACTATATATCCCTCGGGTTGTTTCATGAATACCTCCTCGTCTAAGTTTCCGTGCAAAAATGCTGTTTTTACATCTAAATGAATTATATCTAAATTTTTATATACAGCAGCGTTTAGGACACTTCTTATTGTGGTGTGTGCCACGACAGGGGCAAAAGTTTCATCATAATCGCACCCGAATTTTTGCGAATAACCCTTTGCAACGAGTCTCGCCTTGTAGCGTTCTATTTCTCCACGTGCATTGCGTTTTGTTTTAAAAGTCCATTTACAACCTATAATATGTTTTCCCGGAGGTGGGTCGACTAATTCCCAAGTTTTATTTTGCATAAGTGAATTGAATTCCTCATCTGTAGCTGCTAGCCAATTATTTCTAATTTTCGGGTCTTTCATATTTTCTATATCTTCCCAAGTTTTGGGTTCCTCAATCTGACACATGTTGGCGCTAATTCCATACATATCGGGAGGTACTCCCCTGTTTTCTCTTCCCGATCTTCTAAGCTGTATTTGACTCTGATGTGGAATTGCGTCCGCGTCATGTTTATCACCATCTAATTCAATTTGAGCAACTTCGGTTGGGGTCGAAATGTTATTTTCGTCTTGTTTAGTATCATTTTTTACATTTTCTAGAAATTTTACTGATCTAGATATCATTACTCTATTATCCCTGATATATATTCTATATCCCTTGCTCCTTTGGTCATATCCCAAGAAAACGCCTTCAATGGCTTTCTCATCGAATTTAGCCCTTTTAGATTTTTCTACATAGGCGTATGCCTTGCAACCAAATGTTTTTATGTGTGACAAATTTGGTTTACGATTATTCCAAAGTTCAAATGGGGTTATGTTATTGTTTGCTTTGGTTGGCAGCCTATTTGTTAAATAAGTGGCAGTGAGAATTGCTTCACCCCAAAATTGTCTTGGTAGATTTGCATCTGACAGCATTGTGCGCGCCATTTCTACAAGGGTACGGTTTTTTCTTTCAGCAACACCATTTTGAGGTGAGCAAAATGGTACACTTAATTGGCGTTCGATACCGTTAAGGGTTAAATAATCTTCAAAATTTTCCCCAAGATATTCCCCTGCATTATCCGATCTAAAGGCTTTTATTCGTTTACCAAATTTATTTTTTACTAGTGCAGAGAAATCTTTAAATTTTTCTAGGGCTTCCGATTTGTGTGAAAGTAAATAAACCATAGTAAACCTGCTAAAATCATCAATGAAAGTAATAAAGTACCTTTTACCTGAGAATGTTTCCGTCTTCATGGGACCGCAGATATCACTATGGATTAGTGAAAGGACTTCGTTAGATCTATTTGATGCTACCTTTGGATAAGGTAATTGTTGCATTTTCCCTTCGATACATTTAGTACATATATTATCATGTTTACACTTACTTAAAGTTATACCATCCGCTAACTTATGATTCACAAGATATTTGATTGATTCAAAATTTTTGTGTCCTAGGCGTTTATGCCAAGTTGTAATACAATTCGGATTATCACAAAACATTTGTGTTTTGACGGCATATCCGTACTCATCTTTAGGACAAATTTCATATAGATTATTATTTAGCTCCGCTGTTAAAACTATGTTATTGTCTTTAACAAAGTTACAAGAATCTTTTTCAAAAATGACTTTAAAGTCGTTTTCTGTTGCTCTCTTAACAGATAATAAATTACTTTGTAATTCAGGACAATAAAGAACATCTTTAAGTATAATTTGATGTGGTGAATTTGTACGAAGTTTAATATCACCCATACCATGTGAATCTAGTTTATTTCCATCCGCTATCATTATGCTACCAAAATTTCCGGTTTTAAAGTTTATGAAATTTTCTTTTGCGAATGCTACATGTCTTGTGCAGCCGGAATCGATAACGAATTTATTTACATTAAGTTCTTGTGCGCTATTAGCAGACATTAAATCGCACGCGGGATAATTTTGTTCGGAGAACTTATAAATGTTTTCTTCCGAATTCGTTGAGGTAGAAAAATTATTCGTACCTATTTCTGCGTCAACATTACCTTTAAAACAGAAGTTGGAAGTATCCCTTACATTACCTTGATTACCTTTGTAATTTCCCGAATTATTTCTGAAAGAGTTTGAATTATTATAAAACTTATTTCGATTCGGATTATTTCTCGAGTTATCATTTTGCATTTTATTCTTTAAATGATAACAATTTTCGCGTACATGGTTGTCTCGTTTGCAAAAGGTGCAAAATTTCTTATTTCTAGCATTTTTATTTACTACCTTATATGCTGAGTCGCGTGAGCTCGAAACAGCTTCACGATTCTCAGGTTTATTTATTGCTTTGTAAGCCGAATCTCGCGAATTTGAACTCGCGTCTCTGTTTTCACATCTATGTTTATATTCATCGATCAATTTATTTTTTACGTAATTTAAAGTTAGATCCGTCTCGCTAGCTTCTAACGCGGTAACCATTGGGTCATAAGACCTAGGCAGGGAGCAAAGCAAGAGGGCACATATATGCGAGTCAGGGATTTCCTCGCCGATAGCAAATAATTTATCTTTGATGGATAAAATATTATTGATATGGGAGATCATGTCTCCCCCCTCACTGAGTTTTTGAGAATACAGTTTCCTTAGAAGAAAAAGTTTTGAAGAAAGAGTATTTCTTAAATGAACGTTTTTCAAAGCGTCCCAAATATCTTTAGCATTTACTAGATGTTTCACATGAATGATTTGCGAATCTTCTATACACAGATTAATAATAGATTTTGCTTTAATATTATCTCTATTCCACTGTGCAGTGACAGGATCCGGTGGAGGATCTTTGATTACTGAGAACACATTCTCCTTTTGGAGAAGATTTTCAATCTTAAATGCCCAGTTACTATAATTTTGTTCATTCAGCTTTTCAATGAGGGCTATATTACTGGTAGCCATTATATTAATTCAAATTAACATCAATTCAATCGTTATTCAATTATATTAATTCAATCGTTTATTTAACAATCATATATATATTTTCAAAAGACTGTTTGTATTTTAATACTTTCAAATAATATAATCATGGGTAAGCTCTTTTATTTATATATAAGTAAGAACATCTCGGTACTCATAATCTATAGGACGTGAGTTCTTTTACGGTTAAATGATATTTCAATAAAAAGAAAGTATATAAGTTCAGGCCTACCTTTCTAGGAATCTTCTTCGGGCATAACTTTCTTCTTCTTTAGGCCTGCGTAGAATTTACTGGAATAATAATATATTATTATTTTATTACTATGTATTATGGAACAAATAATTCGTTCACTTCCGTTTTGGGAAAGATGACTTCTTTTAATCACACAAATAAAAAAGTTCACATCACAATTTACGAAAACACAAAAATAAGTAGAATTCTAATGTTTAAGTTTTAAAGTTTTTTAAGAAAGAAATATTATCGGAGCTGAGAATTTTTACTTCCGAATTTTTCAGTTTCAGGAAAAAGGTAAACAACACCAGCTTAGAATCATTTTGACGGAGTGTAGCTTCGCAGAAAAGATGTGACGTCAAAGAAAGTTTTTAAAGAGTTCTTTTCTTCGTTTCAGGACAAAAAGTTTAGTGCTTCCATCTGGCGAGTTCTTTGGAAACAAATCAGTTTTTAATGAAGAGAAAAAAGTCTTTTCCATCATCAATTTGGCGTCCTCGACCAAAGTTTTTCTTACAACAGGCCAAAAAATGACGTTGGTAGTATTTTTGGCGCCCCCTAAATTTCTGCGCTCGGGACTACCCTTCACCCCCTTTCGTACCGCGCTGGTGAACAATGTAAAATAAAGCCAATGTTGGAGCAGGGACTGTCAGCATTGCACTTGCAATCATTACTTTGGAAGTCGGTTTGACATATCCTGATATTAACGAGAAATCACAATTTACAACGTTTTTAGAACGCTTTTCGCGCATTTTTACACTTTTCAGATGCAGAATTTTTTAAAAACTGCTTATAGAAAATATTTTCATATAATAAGTAAATAGCGCGTCTAATTTCCAATTGCTAGCCAATGCAGTATTAAAAAAATCCAACTTAGAAAGTTTCTTGCTCCTGCAACACCCAGGTTATATGCGACTCCGATATAGAATATACCCTGTGTTAGAACAAGGGCTGTAACTATAATTTTGAGCCTATTGTTTTTTAAATAGGTTCGGTACTTTCTAAGATTGTGTACAAATCGCAATCTAGAACTTCTTTGAAACTTTTTCGCGCATTTTCATCATTTTTAAATCTCGAAATTTTTAGGAAAATTTTTTAGAAATCATTTAAATCTCACAAGTTTACTACCACATCGATTTTCCTATTTTTAGGTCCCTCAGTCGCAGAAAAAAGTTTTTTAAAATGTTTTCCACTCCTCTACCCAGTTTCAGTTACTGGCATCGATAAAAGATACAGCATGAGTTGGATTAGTGACTAACACTATCATTTTGATACCATTACTTTTGAAATCGGTTCGGTAGTTCCAGAGAATATCTCCTATAAATAAACAAACAAACAAATTTTACTTCTTTATAATATTAGTAGAGAAAAATTAGTCAATTTGTTATGATTGAAATCATTTTTGTGTTATGTCCTGCTGCAAAGACAGTTTAATAAGAATAGTTTGACATAGTTGTATTCATTTATTTAATTTTTAAATTCTAGAAATTTTTATATAATTTTTAAGAACATACAAAGAGTTACGTTTTATGTAAATTTTTAGAGCATATAAAGATTTTTGTTTTATGATGCTTTAAAAAATTGTTTAGTTTTTCTAGGTAAGCAGAGAATTTATATTTAATATTACTAATGTACAAATACTTACAAAAAGTTCTGTACAACTTGACTGCGGCCGCAAACAGTCGATTTATTACGAGTCCTAACTCAATTAATGGATTTCTATTTGCCGTCATAGGACAGCAGATTTTCTCGATGGATAAATACACTGATGGACAAAATTAAGAGATGGGAAGTATTTTTACACATTTCTCAGAAAATATCTCATAAAACCTGGACAGTTGATTGTCATATAATGGCACTATGGCGTTGGTGTCGCTAAGATGAGGTTACGTATTTTTGTGGGCGTTACTAAGCCAGCAGGAGGTATAAAAGTCTGCAGCTAGCTACTGAGCTCACTCTACTAAACAATAGTGATTTGTACAGTGTTTCTTGAATAATCTTGTTGTTTTTGTTGATTTTTAGGTAAAGTGAGTGAACATCATCGTTTAGACGATGGTTTGAGGTGGAGAATTGTGTGTAGAATTGAGGCAGGGCAGTCCCAAGCTCAGGTTGCTAGGGAATTGTGTATAACTCCAAGCGCTGTTTCGACTTTGTGGAGTCAATTTCAAAACAGTGGGACAGTGTCAAGAAGACCAGGACAAGGTCGTCCGAGAGCAACAACGCCCAGGGAAAACCAGTATTTGCTACTTACTGCCAAGCGCCAGAGGAGGTCTACAGCGACACAACTGTCTAGGGACCTTGCTGCTGCTACAGGAACATTAGTTTCAAGGAAAACTGTTGCCAGGAGGCTTGGTGAAAGAGGGTTGTATGCCAGGAAGCCCGCCATTTGCATCCCACTCACTCCCTTCTACAAAAGAGTGCGTGCACAATGGGGCAGACCGCACCAATACTGGACACAGCTCCAATCGGCTAATGTTCTGTTCACAGATGACTCCAAATTCAGTCTTCAACCTGATTCTCGGCAAATATTCATATGGAAGGAACATGGGACCCGATACCATCCCATTAACATCATGGAAAAGAAACAGTCTGCTGGTGGAGGACTGATGGTTTGGGCAGGAATCATGCAAGATACCCGCACACCACTCCATGTGTTTGACACTAGTTCCGTGAATGCCCAGAGGTACAGGAAGGAGATCTACAATCCTACGTGCGTCTTTTCAGGGGTACTGTTAGCCCTGAATTCGTGATTATGGACGGCAATGCCCGACCACATAGGTCGCGCCTGGTTGAGGAGTATTTGGAAAGCGAGGATATTCATCGAATGGATTGGACAGCCAAATCTCCTGACCTTAACCTTATTTAACATGTTTGGGATGCTCTTTGAAGGGCTATTGTGAGGCGCCAACCCCCACCCACAACCATTTCGGAGTTAAAAATAGCTCGGGATGAAAAGTGAGAAAGTCTTCCACAAGCAATCCTTAATTCTCTTATTAACAGCATGCATACTCGTTGTGCATGCTGTCTATCTGTCAGAGGCGACCACACACCATACAAGCCTCACTTTCATTGCCATCTTTCATCATGATTTTCAGTCCACATTGGACTGTTGGCAATAACTCTTGCCAATGAATGGCACTTTAATTTTTGCTTTGCACATATTATTGTCATACTATAAGTTATATCGATACCAATTTTCATTTCCTTTTATCCAGTATTTTTTGAGATATTTGGGAAAATGCCTTCCTTTCTCAATTTTGTCCACCAGTGTAGTTTTAAAATGCCAAAGTATAGTCAAGAACTATTTTCTAAAAGATTTTAAATATAGTTATTTAATTTTCCGGTGGGAATCTGTTTATTTACCTCTGTTGATTAACCTCTTCAGTCCCTGAGTACCCAAATGGGTACATACTACTCATAGGTATATACTACAAGGTAAATAATACTCATACACACCGTTTTGATTACCGTGTCCTTAACTTAATAATTAAATAAATTTGACTATGATTACTACTAATTTTATGACTTCGATAAATATAAAATAATAAATATTGAGTAGACCCATACAGCCATTTAGTCATCTTTTGTGAATAAAGAATCAATTATCTTCTATCCCAATAAATGAAAATGTTGGAAGAAACTACCAAATGCCAAACTGCAAACCATTTTTTTCCCACACTTCTTAAATAAACTAAAACTAAGGATTCTTTTGCGATTTTTTCCCATTAACACGAGCCTGCTAATATTTTGAGACAACACAACAACATCTAAGGACGTCCATTTAAACTGTCTCTTAATATAATTGTTTGGAAGAATTTTAAAGTATTTGATAAGCGTATCATTTATTTTATTTTCATTTTGTATTAGATAATGGATTGTTGAATTATTTAGATAGGAAGTTCTTTATGAAACACCCTGCATTTGAAATCTTTGTGACGAGACGTGTTGATGTAGTGGACTGAGTCTGGCTTTCTTTTTAAAGTTTTATTTTCACATGAACAAAATAACACACACAACGCACAGACACTAATAAGTTAATTTGAAATAATTATATTTGTAATAAATTTCCATAGCTTAATATATGTATAGATGATTGATACTCGTGTTGATTCTTGGACGACCAACAGCTTAATGATTACCTTTTTTTTTTTTTCACAAGTTGTCGCCAGAGGAGCCAAACTCACTTCCGGAACGAAACATGCCGCCCAGGGATGAAATATGAAATATTTCAGCAATCAATAAACGTAATACAATTAATAATTAATTAACAATGAAAATGACAATAAATACAAAATACTTAATAGATAAAACAATCAGTATAATTACCTTAAAAATAATATAATAATTATATGATGGTGCATAAAAATTAATCATTAATGGGCAACAGGCATATTTTAGAAATGCCTCGTGATAAAATGCCAGTAGCAGTTCTTACCTTAACTGCGCGAACCTTGTGGTCCTTGCCCGGAATAATTTCAATAATCCGGGCAAGAGCCCACTTATATGGTGGCAGATTTTCCTCCTTTAATAATACTAGGGAGCCTGGCTTAAGTTTTCTTTTAGGTAGCTTTCATTACAAAAAGTATTAGGTAGCTTTCATTACAAAAAATAAAAAGCTACCTATTGCAACCGTCCGGAGGAAAGCACTTCCTGAAAATTTTGGTATATTTTCACCGATCATGACCCCCCAGATCCCAAAACCACCCTCCGTTAAAATGTTGACATATATATTTATATACATACATATATATACATCCATATATATATATCGAAAAAAATACACCATAATATACAATTTTACAGAACTGATAAAAATATAAAAATAATGATATATATATATCCGATTTTTGTCATGCTGTAACTATCGTATTTATAAACCGATTTAAATGAAACTTAGTATATACATAGTACATACAAATGTCTCGACCGAGTTCGTTGGCCAGCATCATCCGCCATCTTGTTTCACAATGACTACAATTTAATATTTTTTAAATGTTATAATTTAAAATTTAAAATTAAATGCGAAAAAATTTAAAGTTCAAAAATATTTTTCTTTTATGTGTTAGAACTTAAAACAATGATTCCAGAACACTTTTCATTTCGTCTATATCTAAAAAAATGACAGAGTTATAACACTTTGAATTTCTAGTATGTCTGACATTTTGCCACCTGATAGCACGCTTATTTATGAATCGATTTGAATGTAACTTGGTGTATACATAGTACATAATGAGGCTTAGACCGAGTTCGTTAGTCAGTTCCATCCACCGTCTTGTTTCAAAATGGCGCCCATTTAATTTTTTCTTAAGTTAAAATTTAAGATTAGGTACCAAAAAGTGAGGAACTGAAAAAGATTTTTCTTTTATGCATTTGACCTTCATACAAAGATTCCAGAACATTTTTTGTTTCGTCTGTATCTTAAAAATGGCTGGGTTATAGCACTTTTAATTTCTAGTGTTGCTCACATTTTGAAATGATCTGATTTTCCTCACGTGATAACACGCGTATTTATAAACCGATTTGGATGTAACTTGGTGCATACATAGTACATACCGATGTCTGGACCGAGTTCGTTTGCCAGTTTCATCCACCATCTTGTTTCGAAATGGCGGAAAATTAAATTAAAAAAAAATTAAATTAGGTGCAAAAATATAAGAAATCGAAAAAGATTTTCCTTTGTATGTTTGACCTTGATACAAAGATTCCAGAGCATTTTTTGTTTCATCTATATTTTGAAAAATGGCTGAGTTATAGCACTTTTAATTTCCAGTGTGGTTGACATTTTGAAACGGTCTAAAATTTGTCACGCGATAATACGCATATTTATAAACTGGTTTGGATATAAATCAATGTGTACATAGTACATACCAATGTCTTGACCGAGTTCACAGGCGAACTTCATCCGCCATCTTGTTTCAAAATGGCGGTTTTTTAAGGCTGTCAAAAATCTTTTAAATTTATAATGATTTACAAACAAAAAATTAGAAATTGAAAAAAAAGTTCTTTCTAAAGTGTTTGATCTTTATAATGAATTTTGGAGTATTTTTTGCTTTGTCTTTACCTTAAAAAACTCATGAGATATAGCAGTTTAAATTTCTAATGTGGGTGACAATTTTTTTAGCCTCCGATGCTATTTCTTTCAGACAAGCTAAAAAGTGTCGTGTCAAAAATTGTGGCCCACTTTTTCATAATCTGGCCGTTAAAACGAGACATTCATAAAAACTATATATTTAAAAGACCTGGCTGTTTTTTAGTTATCAGCCCTGAATTTTCTATTCAACTGATTTTGATAATTATTTTTTTAAATGAAAGCTATTTATTTGTAGTTGTGCCCATTTTAGCTATTTTTAAATTTATTTCCATTTTTATATTTTATTCTTAATTTTAAATGCTTTTTACGATATTTCTTCCAAAATGGTGGCAACTCAGTTTAGCTTTTCTCTCGATAATAAAAATTTATTTTCCATTATCACTTTCCACCAGTCAGAAGCTTTATTTCATCAGTGAACATATCCTCGCATTTAAAGAAAAAAGTTAATTGTTTTCGTAAAATTTAACCACAATAAAAGGATTGAGTATAATTATGCACTAATTGAAGGAAAAAAATATATTTACTGAGAAAAAATATTAATAATGTAAATAAAATAACAGAAAATAATTTATAATAAAAATTAATGTCTAAAGCAAAAAAAAAAAAAAAAAAAAAAAAAAAAAAAAAAAAAATCAAATGAGGAAAATGATGTCATTCAGCAACCAGATAAATGTAAATTACAACATTATTTCGGATGCCTTTTTCATATTAATAATAACAGTAACTTTAAAAAACATTTGAAGAGAAAATGACGTCACTATTTAAAACATCGCATTTTTACTCATAACGGTATTACATTTCAATATTTCTTTTCATTATAAACACTGAGATTGAGATTTTACTTTCAGATGACTTCAGTTAGTGAAAATAATGTCACAATAAAAATGAAATTAGTTTTTTTTCTTTTCTTTTTTCTTTTTTTTTTTTAAATAAAACTATTTTTCTGTGAGTGCATATAAAATAAAATTTCTGAATTTCACCGGCACTCAGATTACAATTTTAATTGAAGATGTGCGAATATTTGCTTGCAAAATTATAACTGGCAAACTTGGCATTAAGTTTGGAAATATATTTATTATATATTGATTCAATAATGTAATTACTTTTGCTTTTTTAAAACCAAATCGATCGGGTCTTTTAAACGTTTCATTCGTCGAATTCGACGGGAAATTCTTGTATATTTTTAGGAAATATGATTTATTAAAAATAAAAATGAGATTTTATATATTATACATTTCTCACTGTCTGCAATTTTATTAGCAACATATTACAAAGTACACTATTAAAAGTATGATAAATGATGTTTTTGATAAAAAATAAAGTAGAAAATGCAGCCAATCATTTGTTAGTACTTCACATTTTATCAGGAAATCTCTAATACATATTTCAAGAAAATGAAATATATATAAAATGAAATATTACAGATAAATTTTCTTTCCTACATTATTGTCAGTTTTCATAGAGGAAAACAATATTTTTGGGAAACAGTATATTGAAAATAACTGTATTAATGCTTTAGGAAAAATAACAGTTTTCACATTATTTTTCTTTTATTAAAAATTATCTCGTACCTATTTGTTGATAAATAACGTGTATTAAACTTTTAAAAATACAGTCGAACCCCGTTATAAGGAACTTCAAGGGAGCGAAAGTTCTGTTCGCTATATCCGGTGGTTCGCTATATCCGTATCGTTAAAAAAAGTTGGTTTGGTTTATTTTTGTCGGCCGATTATCTACGCTGGGGATATAGGCCCAGGGGGGAGTGCCCTTCGTGGGGGTCTTTCTAAGGGAACCTAACCCGTATTTACGCAAGGTTCGAAGAAAACCACGAAAATTCCGAACTAGGCCGACAGCCAGTTCGGAACCCAGCACTTACCGTCTACCAGTTGAGAGGTCAGAACCTCTCGGCCACTGGTAAACCTGTTTAAAAAAAATGCAAAAAAATGCCGGCATGCATTTTCGCATTTTCTTGCAAATTTAGAATAGAAATACTATCTTCACAACTGCGGAAAGTTAAAAAATAAAATAATCATGAGTCGACTAGAAAAAAATGTTCTCTATAACCGATTCTTAAGATTTCGGAGGTTCGCTATAAAAAGATAAAGCAGCATTAATTACAATAGGAAAATGGCAGGGCCAAAATTTTCGTTCGTTATAAATCGGACCTGGTGAATAGTCACTCGGCTTCCAAACCGACCAGGCGCAATCCGGAGATTGTAATCTTCGGCGTTGGTGAGGATTCTACGGGAGACGGGATCGTTGCAGCCCTGAAAAATCAGAATACAGCGTTGCGTAACGCTGACATTTCCTTCAAGAAGTTTTTTGAGGGGAAGAAGGGACGCAATGGCGTGGTCTCCCTGGATCCAGAGTCGTACAGGCGACTTGGTCGAGTGAGGAAGCTGAACGTTGGCTGGGACACTCTGTTCTTCTCGCGAAGACGGCTTCCTCTCCAATGTTATAAGTGCTGGAAATTCGGCCACATGGCAAGAGATTGCCACGGCAAGATTTGTTGTGGAAAGTGTGGTAGTCAGGACCACATTCTCAGCGATTGCACCAGTGAACCTGCGTGCATTAATTGTATGAAGGTCAACTCTTTGAACTTGGCGGGCGAGGCTCTCCCTACCAATCACGCAGCAAATTCGCAGGAGTGTAGCATCTTCCGCAAAGAACTGGCTTTGACTGAGAAACGAAACAATGGCCGATAGTCCAAAGTTTCTTCATCTTAATGTCAACCGCAGTACGGCGGCTTTGTACCAGTTGCAGAAGACGGTGCTCTCGCAGAGCATCGACGTGATCTCCTTGAATGAGCAGCGTGTGAAGGAGGGAAAGACCGTCGGATTACCCGAGGGTTTTTCCGAAGTCATTTCTTCGGAGCGTAGCCGAGCTGCCTTTTGGATAAGTTCGCGACTGAAATACTGCGTGGTCCTGAATACTGACGACATAGTGGCGATTCGAAGCACTATCTCGGGAGAGAATGTGTTGATAGTGTCGTGCTATTGCTCTCCGTCTGAAGACATTGTCCCGATCCTTACTCGGATGGGCGACCTGCTACTGGAGTTCCCTCAGGACAACGTTCAGATTGTCGGGGACTTCAACGCAAAGTCGTACATTTGGGGGGATAGGCCAACGGACGACAGGGGCGAGGAAGTTATCTCCTTCGCCCTTGGTTACGATCTGGAAATCGTCAACAGTCCAGACAGTGCGGCGACCTTTGATAGCCATCAAGGTCAAAGCTGGATTGATTTACTTCTGGTCAGGAAATGCGCAGATCGCATAACTGACTGGACTGTTCTGGACGGGGTGACAACCAGCGATCACAACGCCATGACCTGGACCTACCAAGGCAGGCTAAGGGCTCGAAATCCTGAGGGAGTCCGCCGTCGGTGGAAACCCAAGGACCTTGCCTGGGACGATTTCCTCCAGGATCTGCAGAATGCAGATTTGGACGTTTATGATTCGAACGCACCAGACTCGGGAGTTGAACATCTTGATTCAGTCCTGGTTGATTTGTGCTTGAAACACCGAAAGCGTCGTCCTGCCGCAGGCAAGGAGACGTGTTGGTGGACTCCACAGTTGGAGGCTCAGAGGTCTAGAGTGCGTGCACTGAGGAGGTTGTACAAGCGGACGCTTGACCCGACTCAGAGAGAGAGACGTGAGGCTCTCTTTAAGCGCTCGCGGGCGGAGTACAAGCGAGCGATTCTGCAAGCTAAGCGTCGTTCGTTCCGAAAGTTCCTTTCGGACAAGCTTTCTACCGACAAAATCGGTCAGGTCTGTACAGTGGTGCAAGGCAGGTGGCGTCCTGAAGCTCCAGCTATTCTGGAGCTTCCCGACGGGGTGGTGGCATCCACATGGGATGACATCCAGGCAGCCCTTGCGAGACACCACTTCAGACAGGTCGATGAGGTAGTGCAGACAGCGATCGAGAGGCCTGATGACCCAGACTTGTTTGACATCGGGGAGCTAGAGTTGGCTATCGACTCGATGGCGCTCGATAAGGCGCCAGGCCACGATGGATTCAGTCTGGGAATCATCCGAGAGGTCTTTCGCTGGCACCCTCAGTGGTTGCTCGGCTTGTTTAATCACTGCCTTAGAGAGTCCGTGTTTCCGAGAAGTTGGAAGCGGGCGGTCGCCATCTACTTTCCCAAGGAAGGTAGAAGTAAGAGCGATCCGGCTTCCTACCGTCCTATCTGTTTACTTCCCGTCGTCGGGAAGATCTTGGACAAGCTGTGCGCTACTCGACTGATGGCCTTCCTCGAGTCTAACGGCGTACTTGATGGTCGTCAATATGGTTTCAGACGAAATCGGTCGACTGTTGATGCGCTCCATGAGGTGGTCAAGTACATCTCGCAGAGTAAGAGGACGGGTCACTACACCTGTCTCGTCAGCCTCGACATCAAGAATGCCTTCAACAGCGCTCGGAGGGATGACTTGCTTCGCCTTCTGGTGGAGTACGGAGTCCCTCCCGAGCTCCTGGGCTTGATCGATTCTTTTCTTTGGAATAGATCGGTCATTTCGAACGCTGAAGAGCATTACTTCAATGTTGGGGTCCCGCAGGGCTCGTGTCTCGGGCCGGTCCTGTGGCTGGTGTTAATCAATAGCTTGTTGAAGCGGCTTGGGGTTGAGGAGGCTTGGACCGTACTTGTCTTCGCCGATGACATACTCATCCTTGCACGCTCCGTGGCTGTCTACAGGTTCGCTGACATAGTCCGGCGAGTTCTCGCAGAGATTCTCGCATGGGCTGTAGGATGCAGCCTGGAGTTCAGCTACGACAAGTGTTTGTACACTATCATACCGCCTAAGGGAAAGATGGATTACGAACCCTCATTGCGCATCCGGATGGGTGAGCATCGGGTGAAGTTCTCCAATCAAATCAAGTACCTAGGAGTGGTCATAGATAGGGACTACAGCTGGATGCCTCACTTGGACCTCGTCCGAGAGAAGGCGACCAGAGTCCAGTACAAGCTTACGAGATTGGCGACAGCCACGTGGGGGCTCAAGCCCGAAGTTCGAAAGGCAGTGTACTCGGTGGTAGCCGAGCGCATAGTCTTGTACGCGGCCCCTATCTGGTACTCCGGCAAAGTGGCTCTTCGTCAGAGACTGCTGAGTATTCAGCGAGGTCTCTTGCTGTGCGTCACCAAGTGCTACAGTACGGTGTCAACCGCTGCGTTGAATGTCTTGTCCGGGGTGATTCCCCTGGACCTCCGTGCTCGCATCGAACGCGACTTCGAGGCCCTCACTAGATGGGGCGAAAGCGTTGACAGACCAAACCTCTCACCAGAAATGGTAGAGGTCTGGAAGTACCGACCCCAACGACGCTATCCGGCACGAATACCTTGGACGCCGGATCTCAGCCGGAAGTCTCCGTATACTTACTATACGGACGGTTCCAAGCTGGAGGGTGAGAGGGTGGGTTGCGCCTACCACCTCGCCACCAGGGATGGCGTTGTTGCGGAGGGAAAGTTCCGTCTCTCTGATGGGTCGACTGTTTTCGCGGCCGAGGTCCATGCGATCAAGGAAGCGATTGCGGACGCCCTTCGGAGGGGTCTCAGTGAACTCGATATCTTCTCTGATTCGAGATCGGCGCTTCAGGCTCTTTACGCTTTGGTGCCTCGGCACAAAGCTGTAGCTGAGATCAGGAACTTGGTTGAGAATACAGGAGTCAGGGTCCATATGCACTGGATTAAGGCTCATGTCGGGTACGCCTTTAACGAGCTGGCCGATTCCCTTGCGAAGGAAGCTGCGTGTCGACCGTCGGTCGATATACTTGTTCCTCTTTCAGGACGTCAAGTCAAGAGGAAGCTCCTTGGTGAGGTTCTTTTGGATTGGCAGCAATGGTGGGACCGATCTGAGGACGGCCGGTTGACGTATGCGATCTTCCCGAAGGTCTCCACTCGGAGAATACAGGGTGATTTCTTTCTCAACCAGGTCCTAACGGGACATGGTGCCTTTGGCGACCATCAAGCCCGCTTCTTTAAAGGCAACCCTGCGTGCTTTTGCGGGACCGGGGAGAGTACGATTAGACATTGCGTCTATGAGTGCCCCCTGTGGAGGTCCATCAGGGAAAAGTGTTTCCCGCCTGACTTCCACACTCGAACGCTGACCGATCTTGTCCTTGACAATTACAGCAGGAAAGGTATCGTCGACATCGTTGGCGACCTCTTGACAAGGACATTGGATCGGGTTGGTCGTCGGGCCAATTGAGCTTTCGACCGTCTCGACCGAAGTCTTTGAACGCTCGACGATTTTCCAGTTCATTCGAACGCAACACTCGATTTAGAGGAGTCCGAGGCCTCTAGCAGGCGCGATTCGGACGAAGCGACTATACAAGGTTTTCCGGGTTTCCCATGTACGTAACGAGAATTCGGGTCGCTTTCCTATAAGTCCTCCCGGAAGGCTGGGTCTCTGGATCAGTGGTTGTTCAGGCGGCTTGTGCTACGATGCCTGCTTGGTTGCTCCAATTGGCGTGTTGGGCGCGGGCGGCGTCGAGTGGTGGCTGCGGATGGTGAGCGGCCGAGGCCGCGACGCTAAGTCCATGTCCGTGGGCTGGGTGTCCTCGCTTGTCTTCCTGGCCGGCAGCGGGCGCTGTCGTGAGGCCGGACGTCACTTGGTTCCTCCTCTTTCGGGGGTCTCGTGACCTCCCTGTGTGGACCGCATGGAGCCACTCGGCTCTGGATCGGGAAACTCACTGTTTTTACCGGGTTCGCTATAACGGGACTCGACCGTACTATGAAAATGATTAAAAAATGAAAAAGACTAACATAGTAATTACACTTTTAATAATAGTTTACTGAAAGAATTTCAGTAAAAAATTGACTGCTTTTTTAGACGATATTTCACATGACGGACAGATGGTATATGGAAATAATGAGTTATTCTGATATTCAAATCATTCGTGCATGCACGAAAAGGTAAATGACAAGTATTGTATTCTTTTTAATCAGTTGCACGAAAATTTCTTATAAAGAAAGTAATTGATGATTTTTTTTTTTTTTTTTTTTTTTACAACAGTTCACTGTATATTATACAATCAAAATGCTTTTGAAAGATTTCTGTTTTAAAATAACTTTAACAATATTTTTTAGAAGAGCAGGGCTGCCATAGATAGAATAAATTGAATAAATAAGTGTAGTACGACTAAATATTAAGATAAAATATTATTTAATTATATAATACAAATGTTGCTGGTCTTAATATGTTCGATTTTAACTATGCTTTTATTAGCTTCACCTGTATGTTTGTGAGTTTGTGAGCTTGTGAGTTTGTAACTGTCCTTATTTTATATATGTTCACCGATTACTCCGAAACCATGCAACCGATTAACTTGGTTTTGGTGTTAAATGAAAGACGATGCTCTCGAATTGGTACCACTTCAGTTTCATCGAAATTGGTTCAGTACTTTTTTAGTAATTAGGCAAAAATTAATAAAATTAGTGATTTTTTGCTAAGTACTGAATACGTTCACTGAATGGAGTGTAGACAGCATGGCCGAGCGGTCTAAGGCGCTGGATTGAAGCTCTGTTTTTCGAAAGAGATTGTGGGTTCGAACCCCACCCCTGACATTATTTACATCTATGTAAAATTAAAAAAAAATTCCGTGTTACAATTTTTGTTTTTAACCGGCTCCAGAAAAGGAAGAGGAAGTTTTCAATTCGACGCGTATGTATTTTTTTCTATGTATGTTCACCAATTATTCTGAAACTATCCAACCGATTAATTTGGTTTTTGTATTAAATATAAATATAGTTAAAAAAACTAAAAACCACGCTTTTAAAGTAATCAAACTAAAAAGTGAAAAATAAATATAGCTTAAAAAAACTAAAAAACATGCTTTTTAAGTATATCAAACCAAAAAGTGAAAAATAATTCGTACTATAAGCTGAAAACGAAAATAGATGAAAAATACTATATTACTATAAAATCATTGTTATTATAGAAATCAATTAATAAGCAGTAAATAAAATTATCGTGGAAAAAAAGCATGGGGTTCTTCTTAAGAACTGATAGATGGAGCATGGTAGATGGAGCACCCCACGCTTTTTTTCCACGATAATTTTATTTATTGCTTATTAATTGATTTCTATAATAACAATGATTTTATAGTAATATAGTATTTTTTATCTATTTTCGTTTTCAGCTTATAGTACGAATTATTTTTCACTTTTTGGTTTGATATACTTAAAAAGCGTGTTTTTTAGTTTTTTAAACTATATTTATTAACTATGCTCTTTATTGTAATGAAAAATGACGATAAAA
Source organism: Maratus speculifer (assembly GCA_964019185.1). Lineage (NCBI taxonomy): Eukaryota > Metazoa > Arthropoda > Arachnida > Araneae > Salticidae > Maratus > Maratus speculifer. Next base: position 13,059,226 of record OZ025296.1, on the reverse strand, counting down.
ATTAGTAAGTAGTTAATATGTAAAGATATAATTTTGCTGTCTCACTTTTTACTAAATTATTGATCTGCTAAAATGAATGTACAAAAAGTGTACAAGGTTGCATTTTGGTGAGAAGACACCGTTTATCAATCTATAAAATATTCATAGAATTCAATAATAATTAAAATATTCAATTTTAGATCCTTTTTTCCGTTTATCGAGCGCAGACGATAAGTTTCGAATATTTTCATCGTCGTATTGCACTCAATGTTATTTAACTTACAAATATTTCATGCTTTTAATTTAAAAGTCATTTTAATATTTTACATTCGGATCACTTTAATTTAAAATACATGCATTAAATGTTGCACTTAAAAAATCATTTATTTGTTTAAATATTTTGCAATTCTAGACAGTAATTATCCTAACATCGTCAGATTAGATTTTATTTATTTATTCAGTTAATTATTTATCTTTGAAATAGACAAAGCCATTTAGGGAATTTCTATTAAAAATTCAATCACAAATTTCATGTTATTCACTCATAGATGAATCTTAGTTGCCAGATTTATTTTAAAATATTTTTTTTACAGTTTCTTTTGATAAAAATATGTGTATTTAAAAAATGTTGCATTTTCATTTTAGTTTCAAGGCTATTTGCATACCAGTATTTTAATACAGAAAATGTTGCTTTATTTAATTGGAACATTTGGGCGATTTAAAAGAAAAAGACTTTTACTAAAATAACAGTGGTGTGCAAAAAGACGGAGACTTGGCAAGACTGAAATCATATTTTCATACCATTAGTGCTATTTCTCCCGAAAATAATGATGACTATATGATACATTAACACGACTATTTATTATTATTATTTTCTATTATTTATTTATTTACAATTATTTTTTAAATGCATATAATTTTATCAAAATGAATTATAACAAAAATATTTTCCAATAAATTCGGCGAACAAGATTTATTTTCCATGAGTGAGTACTATTCCAGAAAATATGCCAAACAGATGCACATATATGAAGCCATACTAAACCTCCACATATTTGCAATATCACCCTTTTCACCAGATGGCGCAGTTTTGTCATTTCATGCCAGATTTTAGCATTAACGTTGTACGTTTACTATGTATGCAGTTTCAATCTTTCAAGATCTATTTTCGACATACAAGAATATGTAATTTATGAAGAGCAATTTCTTGCTTATATTTGTTATGTAATTAGCGTTTAGATTATATTTAGTGGAGAACTTCAAATAAATGGTATACAAACATTTAACGCAAGAATTCATTTTATTTAATAATAATAAAACATTTACCAATGCTTCAAAATCCCATCCATTAATCTATTCCGTTTCAGAAAATTCAAATATAGAGTTTCTAGAAAAAATGAAACTTGTTTGTTTAGTTTCAATAGAGGAAGATTGTCATTTTCAATTAAGTACCATCTAGTTAGAATGAAATCTGTTTGAGTGAATTCATTTTAATTACTCTAAGACTCTTCAAAATTTCTTTAATATATTCTCCATGATTGAATTAAATTGTTTCTTATTAACGATATTTTGCGGAAATCAAAACATGGTTATGTATGCAAGTAGCTTTAATGCAAACATTTACATTTTTTGTTTAATATTTCTAATTAAACTACCTCAAGATTTCCTAATTAATATTTAGTTTAAATTAATTCATTAAATTATACAGTTCAAAGCATTTAAAGAATGTTTACTTATGTATGTTTGATGCGAAATGAATTTGTTTCATGATAGAATTACAATTAAATAATTTACGATTTTAATCAAGAAATCTTTGTGAATATGTCTTTGATAAATTACAGAGTCAATAAGTTCTTTGAAGCAGTGTTTTCTAAGCTATGCACTCGAACCGTGTAATTCTGAATGAGATACAATAAGATCTTTCAATATTTAAACACATTTACTAATTAAATGAAAAAAAGAAATTGCTTTTTGTTTTACGATTCTTAAACAGTGGAGTTCTAAACTAATACAATCTTATTGCCTATCTTAAAATAACAAAATAACATGTTGAATTCATAAGCGATGCAAATAAAAAGTGTAGCAATATACAGGGTTCGCACAGTTCTACCACTAAATTTTAAGAATATTTTCGAAATGTTTCACTGCAGAAAAAAGTTCGTAAAATCTGTGAATGAAGGTGGGGATTACGAATGTTGTGGTTTAAAAATTAAATGTAAAGTTTCTTATTTTTAATAGTGGTTTTTTAATAGTGGTGCCAGAGTCTTTGGAAATTCCAAGGAGTGTGCGAACCTTGAACATAGCATATTGCAATTACTTTTTCTACAAATTTAACAAAACTTTCATCCAAAATCCGTTTTCCATTGAATATTTTATTTTTTATCTTAAATGACGAGAGTGTAGAAGATAGCCTATCTTGCTACTATATGACGGAATTCTTGGGAAGCTTTTTTAAAAATATGATTAATATAAATTTTATTTGTTGAAATGAATCGTTGAATGAGTAACCATTAGCACATCTCCTCATAACGAGCAATAGAGATACCTGTTTTAAACTTTCCAATTGCATCTCGTAAATACCACAAAGAGCACAATCTTATGAGTTTAAAATTAGCTATTCAGAAAAAAAGATTTATCAATTCAACTAATGAAAGTAATCATAATTCAAGAATATATACAGATAATAATTCATGTAATAATGTTTCAGTGGTTATATCACCAACATTTATCAATTTTACAACAATGTTATTATCACTTCATTTGCCACTTATTACAAAAATATGCATAATCTGTAATATTTATATTGGAAAAGAATTCGCACTTACATCTTATGTGTTTATTGCTCTGAGAAAGAGTAATTATTTTTAACTTTTACATATAACAAAAAATATTAGTGTATAATAGTATTTTAGTGTATAATAGTATTATTAGTGTACAATAGTAATTTAATGTATAACAATTACTTAAATAATGACTACATCAAATTTCTAAGAATTATGTAATAAGGGGCCGTCCATAAATGATGTCACGCATTTTTTTCCATATTTTTGACTCCACTCCCACACTTTGTCTCAAAGTGTCACACTGCTCTTTACTCCCCCCCCCCTTCTTGTCACATATTACACCATATTATGTAAACATATTCTTGCAGATCAGAAACAAAGCACTAGGTTTTAGATCTTGTTTCAAAAAATATTTTAAAACTTTAAGTATGTTTTTTATTGACATTTGTGAGCTCAACAAAAAAAATGATTCGTGTACTTATTTTGTATGAAATAAGGTTTACAACAAAATTAAATTAATATAGAATAGCGATAAAATATTAATATTAACGAGCAATTGAAAACAGTAGAGTTTTGGACTTTGAAATATAATTTAACATATCTGGCTTTAAATCTTATCTTTAAGAACACAAAATATTTTAATTTTAAAACAACTTCATACTTCATAAATTAATCTAGAGAATTTTAATGCTTTTATTTTAACCAAAATGTGGGATGTCACATTTCTTCTTATCTCATCCCACCCCCTTGTCACAAACTGTCACAATTTCATGAACACCCCTCCCCTCCTGCAAGCTTGACATCATTTGTGGACCACTCCCTAAGGCATTTTATATTTTCATAGAAATGTCACCCGCTAGAGACCTCATATTCCTTATTATCTAAATTCCTTTTACCACTTAATGGTCGCATTAAATTACGGTTTAAAAATTCAAATTCATTAGTGCCACCACTTTTTTGAAAAAGAAAAATTCATCTTATTTAATGCCAAGTAAAATGATATCAGAATAAAACCAATTATAATATTTTATAAAACTGGTGGGAATCAGACGATTCTAAATAAAAGCCGTGAAGCTTGCAGCCCGTGAATGTCTCGGGCGCGAAGATTAAGTGGTTAAACCCTTTGAAACGAGAGTCTCTTGCATACTTTTAATCTCTTATCACCGGTGTTTTAAAACAGAGATTTTTACCTATTTAAATCGGGAAAATGCTCCGATTAAATAAGCAAAAATTCACAATAAAATTTTACTGGTAAGAATAATCAAAGATTCTGACCACCTCATCCGTCACGTATACCGATCGCTCGTCCCTAAGGAGTTAAATGATGCTGTCAGTAAACTAACAAACTATTAAAAATTCTTTTGAATGTCCCAGGTGACTATATTGTATTAGCATCACTATTTACATAAGCTTTTCTTTTTGGTACAATTTTCTTGAAATCGTCCAAAAGTACCCGACAAATGATATTTAAAAAATAAAAAATAGTTGTTATTGGCAGTAAGGCAATAATCCTTGTGGGCGGTATCCACAAGAGAGGTCACCTTTTTTTAAGTTCATTGACACTTAAGAATGTTTGGGTGATTCTATGAAACGGGTCATTTTCATAATAGTAATGAAGAAATAAAATATCATGCCCGAAGTTTATATTTTTTTGTAACTAGACACTAGAGTAGTTAACTATTGGGAAAATAAAAAAACTGTCTAGCTTAATATTAAATAATTCAATAATTATCAGATTTTTAACAGTTGAACTGCCAGAAATTCTTCTCTATTTTTTTTAAAAACAACTATACACAGGAATTTTTATTTAGAACATTTTAACTTACATATATTTAACTTAATTGTTTGGAAATGTTCCTCTATTTTTCCTTCCTCTATTTTTTACTTTTTCTTCTTTTTCCAAAAAGAAAAAATAAGAATAAAAATAAAATAAATAAAAATAAATAATAAATAAATAAAAACTGTCCTGAAAAGTGCCTTTTTTGTTTTTCTGGGGTATTTGCCTCCTCTTTTGTGGCCCCACCAGTGGCCGAGAGGTTCGGACCTCTCAACTGGTAGACGGCAGGTGCTGGGTTCGAACCCAATCGCGGCTGTCGGCCTAACCGTTCGGAGTTTTCGTGGTTTTCTTCGAACCTTGCGTAAATACGGGTTAGGTTCCCTTAGAAAGACCCCCACGAAGGGCATTCCCCCCTGGTCCTATATCCCTAGCGCAGATAATAGGACGTCAAAAATCAATCAATCAATCAATCAATCATCAACCTCTTTTGTGTAGATTACAGCCTTGCCCTGTCCAGACATTTTGGTTAGAACTTTTTGCGAATTTTACATCTTTTTCTCTTCCCCTTAGTAGTTCTTGAACTACAGTTATACACATTTTCTTCCCTCTATATCCCATATTATTTATTTATTCTGCTTAATCATAATGTTTTTTACCAATTTTTTAACTTAACCTTTTTCTTTTAATTTTTCACTTTAGATTTATTATCCATTTTTTATATTATTATTTCTTATTTAAGTAGTTTTTATTATAGCTTAACTTTTCGGTCCCAATGGTTCCACATTTTTGCTACACTTTTCACTTTTACTCTGGGCGTACGGCGTTGACTGCAATTATGCAGCCCATGAAAAGACAACCAAATTGTCCGCAAACTGTTTGGAAATGTGTGCATTTAACATCTGAAAAAAAAGGAAAAAAAATAGTTAACGTTGAATTTTACGTACTTGATATTATTAATTTAGTTTTCTTCTTGACCTTTCTTTATATTTTACATAATAAATAACTTTTTATACTCTGATTTTGTTAAAAATACGCTTTTGTTTTCATGGAGAGCATTATCATAATTTCCGGCGTATAATCCGCGGATCAAACAATTCTTTTTGGACCCAGAAATCTTATTTATTGCTTGAAGACAAATATTTATGGCGATCTAAAGAGTTACATTTCTCTTTTTCTGGGTCGAAAAATAATTGTTTGATACGCAGATTATACGCCGGAAATTACGGTAAATTTCCAATATAAATATTTTTTATAGAAGCTTTTAAAAGTAATAGAGTAATTCTCTTATATGAGAGAATGACTATAAAAATAAAATGTATGTTATTAATTTTTAAATTTTCACATTTTCCAACATCTTCCGCTTTTTTAGCCCCGAAACATTTTATAATAAGTTTTACCATTTCAAATCGCCGTAACTTGCTGATTAAAAAAGGCAAAAATTTCTATTAAATTTTTCCGGGCCAAAAAATGGGAAGAGCTGGCAGCTTTGAAATCCGTACGCATAAAGTAAATAATATATATATATATGTTCTCAAACTATCCTTTCAGTGAAAACTTAACAATGTATTAATGCATTTTTAGAAAATAAATTATTATTATCATATATATTAAAACAGTAACCTACTTCTTTAAGATCAACTCAAATTGGTCTTTGCGCATGCACGAAGTTGAACTTATTAGCCCTTCCAGTTAGAGGAAAGTCGAAACAAGTCTGGTTAGCTCAGTGGTTAAAGGCATAGATTTATAGCTCTGAGTTTTGTAGAGGACTAGGGTTCGATCCCAACACTCGGTATTTTTTTTTAATGATACATTTTACTACGAGGAGAAGTTACATGGTTTTTATTCTTTTGTTATTATTATTATTTTGATGCTTTATAATTAAATAAAATTTAACACTCAAACAATGATTTTTTAAGTAACAATTTTATCTTAAAAATATTTCAAGTAATTAAAACATAGTAATTATTCGATAAAAAAAGTCAATTTGCAATTCAGGGCTTTAGAGATACATTTGTAACAATAAAATTATTGAAAATCTTTACAAATTGCATTCTTAAATAAATAAATAAATAAATAAACAACAATAAATCCAACACACGCAAATAAAAATTGTAAAAATGCCGTAAAATTTAATTTAACGTCTAGCAATATTTAAAAAAAAAATGAATTCTAATTTTCTAAAAAATGTAAATATTTAAACATTATATTGTCGGTAGGTAGTAGCAGCAATTTTCCACTTTCCTTTCATGTGCGTAGAAGCTTAGAAATAGTAATCCATTTGCAAACTATAATATACGTGAGTTATATAAATAAATAAATGTTATACATCATTTAGACCATATATTAAATGATTTTTAACTAAATCCCCGAGTGTCGTTATGAAATAATATCTGAATCTTTAAAATTGTGAAGTATACTAAAATATTTTAGGAATAGTTTAACAATTTTAACTTAAAATATTTAAGCTAAAATACTTTTTATTTAATTATCTTTTAAATATATTAAACTAATCTACAATTTTTGTTATATTTCGTATGAGCATTACAAGGAATATATATGTTTGTGTGCATATAAGGAAAAGAATTATTTTTCGGGGAAAAAAATTTAAATTAAGAAGAAAAAACAGGGGAAAAAATAGTCATGTAAGACTTAAAATTAAACTACTTTGTGATACTCATGGTTTAATAATTAAAAAAATGTATGAAATGTTATAAAAAATTAAAATAATTCAAAATGTATTATAAATATTTACTTGGTAACATGAAATTTCAAGTTTCGGGATTTAAAATGAGATTGATAAAAATAAAATTAATAAAAACTTTTCAACATGATTTTAAAAATTAGGAAATACTAAACATTATTATTTTTTTAAACACTGAGAAAATCCGCCAAAATAAATATTAGTTCAATTAATTTTAGTTATCCTTCGGCTAAAAAGCAAGTGCTGTTAAAATTCTGCTTAAATTCTTTCAGATGATTACTTAAGTAGGTTAAACTGACAGAACCATGAAACGCTTTGAACCTGTTAGAATCACATACATAACATTCAAATAAATCTATTTTTCAAAACTTTATTTACAGGTTCTAATCAATCTTTTAACATGTTTATCGTCAAATCTTGACGGGTACCATCTAGTATATATTTAAGTAAGGGAATGATAACATCATGAAATTTGCCCAATCTGTCTGTTATTATTTCTTACACGCTGAAATATTCCTACAAGATACACACTGCTCAAAACAATTAAAGGATATTGCAGTTTTAGATGGATTTTGTATCTGGGAAACTTTTTAGCTGATTGATACATGGTCGACAGACATAGTAGGTTACATGAGAATAAATTACACATGTTTGGCAGAAAAAAATGCATTTTATTGCGCATTTGTGTACAAAAGGAAAAAAACACAATTTGTGCATATGAGAAAAAAAGATTAAGAAAAGGTGTTTTCTTCAAAGAAAATCATTTTCAGTAGGGGGTATGGTTTCCACGGGCGGCCAGCAACGTTGAACACCTTTGAGGCATGGACTTAATGAGGCTATTAATGACGAGTTGGGATACTCTGCCCCACTCTTCCAGAAGAGCACTTTCCAGTTCTTGGAGAGTTTGTGGGGGTTGTTGGCGGCCAGAAACTCGTCTTCCTAGAGCGTCCCAAACGTGCTCGGTTGGATTCATGTCTGGAGAACACGCTGGCCATTCCATTCGAACGATTCCTTCCTCGAAAATGAAATCCTCCACCAGGTTTGCACGATGTGGCCTGCAGTTATCGTCCATTAAAATGAAGTTATCTCCAATTGCTGCAGCGTAAGGGACTACAATAGGTCTGAGGATCTCATCCCTATATCGGCGACCAGTCAGAGCTCCATCTCGAATGATGTAGAGGTCAGTGCGCCCGTCAATGGAGATGCCACCATACACCAACACTCCTCCACCGCCAAATCTGACACTTTCGTGCACGAACGCAGATTATTCCTACTGCCACGATCCCTCCAGATGAAAATACGCCTATTATCCGGATGCACAGAAAAACGGGACTCTTCAGAAAACCGAATATTGCTCCATTCATTTCTCCTCCAGTTGACATGCTCGGTTGCCCACTCCCTGCGGTCGCGATGATGCCTTGATGTTAATCTAACACATACCATCGGTCGGCGAGCATACAGACCTACAGCATGGAGCCGGTTTCGGACAGTCTGAGTTGAAATCGTGGTGCCTGTAGCCGAGCGAAGGTGTTGTTGGAGAAGAGTAGCGTTCATGTTTCGGTGTCTCCGAGCTGTTAACGCTAAATACCGATCTTCATTGGGCGTTGTTGCCCGTCTACGACCTTCCCTGGTCTTCGGCCTGCACATTCATTCTCCAAAAAACGGTTCCAGATCCTGGAAATGACACTTTGTGACACTCCAATGGCTTGCGCTACTTCGGCATGAGTTTGGCCCCCTTCTAACCTACCAACAATTCTCCAAGCTTCTGAATCTGTCAAATGACTTCGCTGAGACATCGTACTCATCGAAACAAAGCAATCACTGAATGCCGATCATCCTTGTCTTCATTCTCTTTTATCCAGCTGAAAGTCAAATTTCATTCGCTGGCGCTGAAGCGACGTTTTTGACGTCGAACTCAAAATTTACATACTCCACAGTTTGAAAACCAGAAAAATTTGCATTTGTGATTCTCTTCTTCTATTTTCGGCAAAAAAATTTCGTTTATGTCTTTATTTTATATAAAACTTCAAATATCCTTTAATTGTTTTGAGCAGTGTATATTAACAGATAGACATGCAGGCATAAGACATTTTAAAAATTACATTAAACAGACAGACTATGTTCTCAGCATACGGCTTGTTTCAGACTACAGTAGTAACACTTATCTCAAATACCTAGATTTATTAATGTGTGAAGGAATGATGTTAAATATGAGTTGTCATATATTTTGCCAAATAAAAATTGTATGTGCTAGAGGTCTGCACGGGCCCGGGCCGGCGGAATCGTTTCAAATTTTCTAACGGGTCGGGCTGGCAGAATCAGAATAGTTTTCTCAACGGGCCGGGCCGATAAAAAAATTTTCGGGCCTGAAGCAGAAATGATAAAATATGATCTATTTTCAACGCAAATGGTTTTAGCGAGAATAAATATAAATGTGCGTCACGAGCCATACTAGTTTGACAGCATCAATATAAAAATGTAACTTGTACAGAGTGAGATCGGCATCGGACAGTGAAATTGTGTGTAACCCGTTTTAATATTTTTTTAGCTGACTTATATCGGGCCGAGATCAAGCTTGCATTAATTTTCTACATATAGACCTGCCGGACCTGAACAAGACTTAATTGTTCTCAAGATCTGTAGGGCAGACAACATGATTTGTAAAATTATTAACAGCGATAAAGAACTTATGTTAGATTAATCTTTGGATATATACTTCTTGATGGTTCTTAAATTAATTTCTCAATAACGCGAAAGTTTGATGGTTTTTAAATTAATATCTCAATAACGCGAAAGTTTGACAAATTTTCAGATTAATTTTTAATTGTAAAAATATAAAAGTGATAAGCTTGACTGTTGAAGGCATTTGGAATCGAATAGCATTTTTCATTTTTGGTGAATAAAATACTTGCATAACCTTGTTCAGATACAATAGTTTCTCAAATGGTTGCAGGTTTTTCTCACTTCCCATGCTATCGCTTCCGGGAATTTTATTCCCGGAAGCGAAAAGAAATTGTTTTTTAGTTGAAAAAAATTAAACATCCTCCAAGTTCATCATTTTGGCCTATTTGCGTAGAATTTTCTACGTACACTTCAAATTTTCTTTTTGCGAATCACGAGAAAATAAATATGTGTTCATTATTTATTAAATTCTCTTGTAAATTCTGGTGTGACTTCACCATTTCATCATTTTACATACAGAATTACGTGAAATTCGTGAAAATTTTCGACGGATTTACAAATTTTAGGGATCTGAGATACCATAAAGCACATTTTTACAAAATGTCCATCTGTATATGCAACAGATTTTGTAGGCACTTTTTCTCAAGAGCTAATGAACGCAGTTAATATATATATATATATATATATATATATATATATATATATATATATATATATATATATATATATATATATATATATATATATATTTTCACTTAGTTCTTAACATTAATTGGTGCGGTTTAGTTTTTGGTGTAAATCACTCAACAGGTGGTGCTGCTATGCAGTAATTTCATGATTTCCGCAACAGCTCAATCTCTGTAACTAATGTATGAATTTTCATAAAACTTCAGATTCAGTTATTCCTTGACACAAATTGAAGTTTTTTGCAGTTTGGCGTACATTGCACAATAGATGGAACTGCTATGCTGCATTTTTTGCGATTTTCGCAATACCTCAATCTCCAGAACTACTGCTTGGATTTTCATAAATCTTCGGATTTAATTAGTCCTTGATATGAACTGATGTTTTCAACAATTTGGAGTAAATCATTCAACAGATGGCGCTTCTGTGCTACATTTTTTTACGATTTCTGCATTAGCTCTTGAGATTAATCTCCAGAACTAATGCACGGATTTTCATCAAACATTAGATTCAGTTAATCCTTAACATGAATAGTCGTTTTCAATATACTGGCATAAATCGCTCAACAGATGGCGCAGTTATGCTTCATTTTTAGCGATTTCCGCAATGACTCTATCTCAAGAATTAATACACGGATTTTCATCAGACTTCAGACTTAGTTAATCCTTAACAAGACTTGATTTTGTTTAAAGTCTTGTGTCAATCGCCCAACAGGTTGCGCTGTTATGCGGCATTTTCCACAATGTCCACAAAAGCTCTATCTCAAGAAATAAAGCACGGATTTGTATCAAATTCAGGATGAGTTAGATTGTGAGATAAGTTATAGCTGATTAGGATTCAGTGTAAGTCATCTAACAAGTGGCACCGCTATGCTGCATTTTGCACGATTTACATTATTTTAGTGATAGTCATATCTTAACTAATCAATAGAATTTCATATTATTAGAATCTCCATGGCCGGCATAGGTTGCCATTTAATTGTGGAACTGTGATAGCGAATTTTGAAATAGTAACATCATAGCTGCCAACTTTTACGCACTTCTGTTACCACTAACATTGCACCGAAATTTTCCATTTTTTTAATCTTAAGATTTCGACGATTAAATAACACAATATTTACTATAAAATTTTTGTGGTACGAGAAATGGTAAAAGTTGGCAGGTATATAACATGTATGAGTTAGAAGAAAGTTTTGGGACTGACATAGCCGAGTAGTTTATATTGTATTTCTATTTCTGTATTGTTTTAAATTTTTTTCTTATTAACTTCTTTCTTTGACTATTAACTTCTTCCTTATTAACTTATTTTTTTCTTTCTTTTATAAACTTCAAGTTTGCGACAGTTCCTTATATATGTGTGTGTGTGTGTGTGTGTGTGTGTACACATATAGTTTTTACCTAATTTGACAACTTTTCTAACAGTTTTCACAATAGTGTAAACAATAAAAGAAATGTTTCTGCCAGGGGTGTAAAATCAGAGGATATACGCTCTAAAGCAGAGGGTATACGATCAAGGCAGAGAGGATATACCCTAGAGTGTGTATACTATAGCTTTCTCCAGAGACAGAGGGTATACGGCGTTTCTTTAAAAAATTCAGAAGGTATACAGCGTATAGCCTCGTATACCCTTCACTACATCCCTGGTTTCTGCAGTGTGTAAGGGTTTTATATGTTTGGAAACTTTCAGTCAGCCGCTCAGTTGGATGTTCTCATATTCATTTATCTGAATTAAAAATTTTAGTATAAAGAAATTAAAATGTGATATTTTAATCAAAAGCTTAATCATCGACATTTACTCTCGTATTATTTTCTAACTGAATTATAAATTAAATTTTGTTGTTTCTATACATCAGATATCAATGTCATTTTCTTTCAGAAATTTATTTTTTCATGTCTTCGAAAATTCCACAAATAAATCTAATTTTTCTAATAACCCTTTTATGCATTCAGAACTAACTTAAACACATGGTTGAAATTAAGACTGCGTAAAAGATAAAGTTTCTAAAATTCTCAAGCCTTTTATCTAGAAAGTGACTTTAGATATGGAACATGGCATTTTTGAAAAGTTTCTGATATGCATTTAAGAACTTTCAAACAATGAATTCTCTGTTCTGAAACATAAAATAAGATTAACTTTGTAAAAAGAAATGTGTACAAGAGGAATTATCTTTACTGATAAAATACACTCATTACTTTATTTTCAATGTCAACTTCAAATGAATTTTAAGTTAAAGATTTTTCTATTGTTTTAATTAAGAAGGTTTTAATTAAAAGATATAAGCTATTTTGAAACAACATATGTGACTGTTTTATAAATATCGAGGATGTTTGATATTGAGAGAAAGGAAAACGATATAAATGAGATTCTAAGAGCAAGTATTCAAGAAAAAGACGTTTCACTTATCTAAATATGGATTTCTCGGGGCTACGATCTTCTTTAAATATTTTTTATTTCTTGAATGACGGCACATAACAAGTAAAACAATAAACAAACATAAAACATTTACAAATTGCGCTTTTTTACATAATACTAATTGCACGCACCACCAAAACAAGACCAACCTGAACTCAATGCTCACAGCCAATTGTAACAGTCTATTTTTTTCCTTTTTTTCCTTTTTTTCTTTTCTTTTTTTTCTTTTCTTTTTTTTGAATGGGTAGGCCCGTGTTACAAGATTAATATTTGTTTATTTGTGCCTAAGTATAACAAGATCACCAGTTCGCTAGAATCCGGTGTATACCTTATTTGTTCCACCCGGTAAGTTCCCCGGCATGCGGGGATTCATTACAATAACTTTCAGTCCTAAAAAAAAAAATAATAATATACAGGCCGCTCGAGTACAAAGCTCTTTTGCGACAGACAGCGGTGAGCTGAATACAAGATACAACATATCTTGTAATATGTTGATAAAATAAACAAAAGCTACTGATTTTCACGCACGTATTCTGGTGGTCATTTGACTAACAAGGAAGGTCTCCTTACGGGCACACTCAGAAAGTGCTAGAAGTATTACTTACGATTGTAATAAAGGATCAGTTAAATTTTGCTGCGGTATTCCAGTAGAAAACCTGTAATAAAATAAAATAAATTCGAACATTTGGCGCAAAATTTTGAAAGCGCTACGCAATTTGGCGAGCCGGATTTTTCTACGCCAAAGGCAAACGATTTCAATGCATTAGAAAATTGCTTGTTAATTGTCGCTCAGAATCCTTCATTTCTCTCACCAGTTATTTTTTATTGTAAAAATTACCTTATGTAATCAGAGCATCTTTGAGGTCAATTACAGAATTTTTCATGTTTTGAAAAATCAGTGATAAAAGATTAAAATTTAAGCAAATGACACTCGTCCCGAAGAGGTTTTCGAAAGAACCGAATGCTTCCTTGTTGTGTTAAAGAAGTAATTAAAAAATCGAAAAACATTTCCTGGGCAATGGAAAGTCAGGAATTCTTTTGTACCATGAAACAAAGTGAACTTAACTATTTCACGAACTTCTTTGAATTTCCATTTGATCGATAATTCATATTCTAATTTGTTTTGACTTCTAAAATTAATGTCGCACTGAATATACGTGTATTAGTGATGGGCGATAACGAGAAGGTTTTCTCGATTTTTTCGATTGTATGAACATCTCGATAACTTTCGATTGTGTAAAATTTTTCTCGATGACTCCAGTTTGCAATTGCTTTTATACCATACAGGATTCAATTTTATCAAGAGTCTACTACAGGTGAATGAGTCGGTGTTAATAAAGACACGACGGATTCACTCGCTAGTGAGACCCTACTTTCATTGGTGTCTCTAATTTATACGCAATCTTGTAATATGAAATCTCGAATTGGGTCCTCGTTGTACACGGCATCATATACCAAACGCGGTGTGCAAGCACAGCAAAATCTTGTAAACAACAACAACAACAATAAAATTCGAATTGAACGAACAACCGAACGTAATCTCGAATTGAAGATTAAATTTTGAAAACTGCCCCCCCCCCCAAGGTGACGCAGTGTGTGGGGGGGGGGTACATAAAATCGAGGTGCATAAAATCAATAAGTGGTCACATGCCAAACAACAACTTCTTGCTTTTCTAAATTCCATGTATATTATAAATATTATTTATTGCAAAATCCGTAAAAAAAAAAAAAAAAAAAAAAAAAAAAAAAAAAAAAAACATTTTGGGATGGCCGACAGAAGTCAAAACTTGAACAATTACGTGTGTATTTTTTTAATCGTCAGGAAATATTTTATTGTGCAGGAAATACAAGGACCAAGTAACCGCGGTAAATTAACGCCTACACGCAAGAGGAGGCCAGAGTCCCAGCAGTGGTGAACAATATTTATATGATACAGATGTCATACAAGCACCACATTGGCTCGATGTTTTCCAGATGCCGATTTAGCGAAAACTTCGAAGAAGTTTGAGAAATTTATATTTCAACCCATTATGGGTCCGTAACGTGACCCAGATTGACGGGAGAAACTTTTTTATGCTAAATTTGTAATGCATGAAGCATAAGCTTTCAATAAACATATTACATCAAAAAACGAAAAATGCCCCGCCCTCTCCCCCCCCCCCCCAAAAAAAAAAAAAAAAAAAAAAAAAAAAAAAAAAAAAAAACCGTGCTATGGGGAAAACCGTAAAACTGCAAAAAGAGCGACGAAGAAAAGTTAGCTATGCAATAATTTTTCTCGCCACTATAGCTCCCATGCAAGCAAAGTTATAGCCTTTTAAAAATTGAAATGAAGTGAAGAAATGAGCAAAATTATGTTGTTGAATAACCGACAGGGAGTGGGATCAAAAGCCCCGCTTGTGCCATATAGCTTAAACTTTTAAGTTAAAATTGGTAGAGAAAAAAATGAGCAATATTTTAAAGTGTATTTTGGGGGGGAGGGGGGGGGGCAGGTCAAGCCCCTCACCTTTGGAAGAGGTCCTCAAAGAGGGAACTTTAAAACAATGTGCCTAGGTTACAGTAACAATGCGGCTAGTTCAATGGTTTTTTCCATCTCAAAAAAATTTCCAATACGCCTAAGGACGTTTTCAATTAAAAAAATTTATCTAAAATGATAAAAACCCCAAAAGCTTCGAAAACTGCCAACCCCCCCCCCCCCCCGCCGTGGGAACAAAATTCGGAAGGGGGGGGTAAGAAAGCATAATAATATGAAAGAGTAATTCGAGATCTTCAAGATGATATACAATATGACGGGTTAAAAAAAGTGACAATTGTCCCCTTCCCCTGCCCCCCCGTCAGTCCACCCTTTCGCCTCCAATTTCCTGCAGCAGACATTTTAATTTTTTTGCATTTGATAAATAATATTTACCGAATGATTCGATGAAAAAAAAACACTTAAATTGATATGTATTGTAGAAATCGCTACAGTTTTAAACATATGTTCTCCAGCCCCCTCTTTGAAATTTTTTTAAAATAAATAATATTTATGGGTACGTGACAGCATGGTAAGACTAAAATACCAGAAACTTTGAAAATTAGGTCTTCATTTCACAAGATAACTTGTATACACTCATGCTTCTTTCTGAACCTCGTTTTTCGATAAAACTTTCATTTCACAAAGCTTCATCGACAAAACGCTTCTCGATATAGCTCCTCATCTCTATTTCAGCGAGAACGAAAATTATCCTTATCGAAAAAGGCATTCATCAGCAAACCACAACCTTCTCGAAATGCCGCTTTTATCAAAGTTAAATTTCATCTCGAAGTTACAAGTCCTTCGATAAACCTATTTCAATCGAGGTTAATTTTCATCGCCAAGAAAGGATTTTTTGAAATGTCTGACTTTATCGGGATTTGCTGAAATGAGAGGCACATATGAAAGCTCTTCTTTCATATTATGAAACTTTCTACTTTTGGAGTTGAATTTTAAGGGCAGGAGGAGAGGGGAGTGATGAGGGGGCGAATTTTTTAAATCGTAGCTATTTCGACAATAAATGTTATTTTTGGTGTGGATTTTTTATGGAACTCTCCGGTATATATTATTTATTAAATGTAAAGATTTTAAAGAGGGGGCTGCATCATTTTTAGATGTATTCTAGGAAAAATAAGTGAACCCACGGGTGACATGAAATTTCAAACCTTTTTTTTTTTAACCCGTCATGTTATATATACATCATCGGAATGTTTTGGCACCTTCCTTTCATTTTAAGAATCTTTCTCCTCCTGGAGTTGAATTTCAGGAGGAAGGGGGGGCAGGCCCGTAGCTAAGGGGGCGCTATGGGCGGCTCAGCCCCCTAAAATATTTTGAGCCCCCCCCCCCTGGAAACGATTTCAAGGTCACTAAATAAATTTCTGTTCCGAAAATTCAAATGAAATTTTTTTCAAAATTTAATTTTTTTTTGAGACCCTTCCACAGTTTTGCAGAAATACTAAATTGTACCCAAAATAAATGTTTAAACACTCCCTCATCTTATTTGTACCCATGAAACCAACATGATGTTTAATTTTGCTCCAAGTTATACACTCAAAATTTTTACCATCCTGTACTTTTCTAAGCATAAAATGAAATTATTACTACAGTTTAATAAGAAACATAGTATCTACAGTGTAAATATGCACTAATTTATCTTTCTGCGTCAGAGAGAGAGAGAGAGAGAGAGAGAGAAATTATGAGCCCACCCCTACATTCTCTTGAATATGTATTCTCTCTATTAACTTCTAGCTACGGCCCTGAAGGGGGGGGGGAGAGAAAGCGATAAGAGGGTGAATTTTTTAAATCGTAGCTATTTCGACAATAAATATCATTTTAGATGTGGAGGTTTCTTTTATGGAACTCTTCGGTAAATATAACTTATTAAATATAAAGATTTTAAAGTGGGGGTGCGTCATTTTTAGGTGTATTCTTAGAAAAATGAGTGAACCCGCAGGTGACATGTAAATTTCAATCTCTTTTTTGGACCCGTCATGTTATATATATATCATCGGAATTTTTTCGCACATCTCTTTCATTTTACGAATATTTCTCCTCCTGGAGTTGAATGCCCCCCAGGGGGATACCTTCTTTAGGTATTCACGGGCTTCACAACCCCGGGGCACCTGAGTGATCTTTCTCCTTTCTTTTTCCTCTTACTCCTCTTATCTTCCTTTTATCTTTGTTTCACTCTCATTGTGGTTTCCTCTTCGGAGGTGAGGGCAATTCTGTATGAGCCGATGTCATCCTGCATATCGACTCATGGAGAATTGTAAACCACCCACGTGTTGGCCGTGCGTGGCGACCCGTGTCCCTGGAAAGGGGGATCCTGGCAGTTGAGGGAAACCAACACACTGCTTTGGCCTCTGCTTCAGGTAGACGGGAGGTGCATTTGGTCCCGTATGCATCAATCGGCTGGTCAGCTGGCTTTTGTCACTGGCTCTAGGGATCAAGTGATCGAGCAACTACTAGTCATCTCGTTAAGGGTGGAGACTGACATAGGGTTGTCTTGTGACCGTATGGGCCCTGGTTAGCACAGGTGCACGAATGTGCATCCCCTTGTAGGGCTCGGGAGAGGGTGGTGCGGCCGGGGTCTGAATTTTATTCTTTTTAAATATGGATGGAAACACTTCTTTTCCTTCTACTTCTCTCCCTAGTGGAGAGCAACAAATTGTACTGTCTTTCTCATTTACTCGCGTTTTCATCGTGAAACGTACTGATAGTCACTCTGACTGCTCCTTTAAAAAAACTTCACCTTTTCTTATAGCTAAAACTTTTCAGTCTGTCTTGGGAGATGGTCATTCTCTCAAAAAATTACAATCTGGCGATTTGCTGGTTGAAGTTTCTACAGCCAAATAATCACAATATCTCTCTAATTGCACTACAATAGGCACTTTTTCTGTTTCCGTACAAGTACATAGAACCTTAAATACAAGCCGCGGAGTAATATCAGAACCTGATCTTTTATACTCAACCAAAGATGAACTTTTAGAAAATTTAAAAGACCGAAATGTCATAGACGTACGCCGTATCACTATCCGTAAAAACGAGCAGATAATTCCCACTAAACATATTATTCTAACCTTCAATAGCACTACTTTACCACCTAGAATTAAAGCAGGATATCTAAACTGTAAAGTCAGACCCTATATACCAAATCCCACCCGCTGTTTTAAATGTCAGCGTTACGGTCATACTAAAACAAACTGTCGTGGATCTCTCACCTGTGCACGTTGTGCAGAGGTCGGCCATGACAATACCTCATGTGAAAAATCCGAATGCTGCGTTAACTGTAAAGGAAATCATACAGCATACTCCCGCAAGTGCCCTAACTGGAACCGTGAAAAAGAAATAGTTACTATAAAAATCACTCAGAATTTATCTTATCCTGATGCCCGTAAACTAGTTGAAAATAGAACCCCATCTGTCAGAATTACCTACTCCAGCTTACTGAAGAGACAATCAACAGCCGTAAGACACATGGCTACACAAACTGATGTCTCTTATCCACAAAGAAAATCTACCATAACGCAATCAACAAACACCCCATCCTCTGAACCAGTAAAAATAGTTGACTTAGAGAAGAAACAACAGAAATTGACAGCTCTACCCAATAAGTCATCTCAACCGCAAACTAAGACAAATGCCACAATTACGAAAATAGCACAGAAACCTGATATTCCCAGAAAACAGAATCTAAAAAAAACCCCTATACAAACAACTAAAAAAACCTCGACTCCAGCATCTCTACAATGGAAGACTGTGGGTAAGGGGAAGAAAAGCTCTGGCATCAGCTCAATTATAAAAAATATTAAAGATACAAAGCAGTTGCAGCATTACGTGGATGAGGAAATGGAATCCGACCCCTGTAGCAATGACTCGGATGATGAAAATATTGTATTTGAAGAATTTGTGCCTGATAACTTAGATACACAACAATCCAATTCTGCCAATTCTTCACAAACTGCCTCTCCAGGATCATTACATTCTAATACTTCCAAAATACCATCTCATAACAGGAACACACAAATTACAACTAAAACTTCTTTAAAGCAAAATATTTCAAAAACTAAATCTACTATATCTACAATACCCCCACCAAAAAAGAACAAAATCTCAAAAAGTCAGACAAATTCACAGAAAAAAGACAAAAAAAATCAAAGTATGGAGGATGACGATGCTATGGACCTTCATCCCGAACCGGATGAAATACTGGACGACGGAGACAGTAGCATGTCTACTGTTTCTGATCAAAATGACATAGATACTCATATTTAACTCTCCTAATTATGAATAATATCATCTCATGGAACTGCCGTGGTTATCTTAATAAACATGACGAAATCCGGGACATCCTCTCTGACCATCAACCACTCTGCTTAGCTCTACAGGAAACCCATCTAAAACCAAAAGACAAAGCAAAATTGCGCAATTACGCTACTTACAGGAAAGACTTCATTGGTAGTGATAGGGCCACTGGAGGAGTGGCTCTCTTCATTTCTCGCACATTACCTCATTCGCTTATCAGTTTAAATACTAATTTACAAGCTGTTGCTGTCCGTGTCCATATAAACCGTCTTATAACAATATGTACAATTTACTTACCACCAAACCAGTCCATTCAGTCTGCACACCTAGATAATCTCATTCTCCAACTCCCCACTCCATTTATCATCGTTGGAGATTTTAATGCTCATAACCAACTCTGGGGCAGTTCTGATAACAATCAACGTGGAGAAATAATAGAAAAATTAATTTCTAACAATGGCTTATGCCTACTCAATAATGGTGATCATACCTACTTCCATGAACCTACACGCACTTTTCATGCAATTGATCTTACTATATGCTCCCCGTCAATCTATCCATTTTGGAACTTTTGGATCTCAAATGATCTACACGGCAGTGATCACTTTCCTACGTTTATATCATTGACTACTCCAAGTGCGGATTTCAATAATTATACTAAAAGGTATGTTTATGACAGAGCCAATTGGCCAACTTTCACAGCACTTGCGAACATCACAAATAACATGATAGAGAGTGACATTGACAAAGCACTTGATAATATAACTCATTGTATTATCAATGCTGCTGATGCTAGCATCCCTAAAACTTCATATGTTCATAAAAACAGAAAATCTTGGTGGAATAGTGATTGCCAATTAGCAAAGAAAAAACAACAAAAAGCTTGGGGTATATTTCGAAGGTACCCCAACAACACTAATTATATAGCATTTAAAAAAGCAAAGGCAGAGGCTAGACGAATAAGACGCAAAAGCCAGCGTGAATCCTGGATTAAGTATGTATCAAGCATAAATTCTAACACATCCAGTAAAGAGCTTTGGAAAAGGGTGAAAAACTGCATGGGTCTGTATTCTGAAAGCCATATTTCAATTTTAAAACTGAACGGTCAAACCATCACTTCTACCAAAAACATTGCTGAGACAATAGGGAATACCCTAGCTTCCATTTCAAATTCAGATTCATATCCTGAACCTTTTTTATCTTATAAAAGACAGACTGAAAAGATCAGTATTAATTTTAATAGTAATAATTCATTTTCACACAACAAACCATTTATTTTATCAGAACTTTTAAAATGCTTGCATGACAGTCGTTTATCTGCTCCTGGACATGATGGCATCACTTATGTCATGCTCAAGCACCTCTCTCCACTTTCTCTTAATAATCTGCTTTCTTTTTTTAACAGAATATGGACAGAACACATTTTCCCTAATGCTTGGTGCAGAGCCATCGTTATTCCTTTTCCTAAACCTGGAAAAGATGCTACTGATCCTAATAATTACAGGCCTATTGCCCTTTCAAGCTGCCTTTGCAAACTTCTCGAAAAGATGGTCAATTACCTCCTCATACATGTTTTAGAAACAAACAACTGCCTTGCCGCTTTTCAAAGTGGTTTCCGACGTGGTAGATCTACTATCGATAATTTAATCCATCTTGAACACTACATAAGAACAGCTTTTCTTAAACGCAGGCATTTGGTCTCAGTATTTTTTGACATGGCGAAAGCCTATGACAGAACATGGCGTTATGGAATACTCCGCGACCTTTTTAACTTGGACTTGCGTGGGAATCTTCCTATCTTTATCAAAAACTTCCTTGCAATGCGAATTTTCCAAGTTAGTATTGGGGGAACTCTTTCTAGTTTTTATGTACAAGAAGAGGGTGTTCCCCAGGGCAGTGTCCTGAGTGTCACCCTCTTTGCTATTAAAATAAATGATATTCTCACTCAACTACCCCCCAGTGTGAAGGGAGATTTATATGTTGACGACTTCCGTATTATGTGTTTGGGAGAGGATATACGTTTTATCGAAAGACAATTGCAAATTGCTATTAGAAGTATTCTTAATTGGACTAATAAAAATGGCTTTGTTATATCTCATGACAAAACTTCTTGTGTGCATTTTTGTAGACGTAGGGATCTGCATCCAGACCCTGAAATTTTTATCGGATCAACCCAAATTCCTGTTGTGGACAACGTTCGATATCTAGGGCTGATTTTTGACAAAAAACTAACCTTCTTACCACATATTTTACAATTACGGACAAGATGTGAAAAATCGCTTAATTTACTTAGGGTACTTTCTAATACTTCATGGGGAGCAGACAGAACCTCTCTTCTAAAGATTTATCGTGCTATGATCCGTGCAAAAATTGACTATGCCTGCCAGGTCTACGGTTCTGCTTGTAAGTCTGTTCTTAATAAACTTGACACAGTGCACCATAGCGCACTTCGTGTTTGCTCTGGTGCATTTCGTACTTCACCTGTCTTAAGTTTATATGTTGACTGTAATGAACCTTCATTACATTATACTCGTGAAAAACTTTCTCTGCAGTTGTTTTACCGTATCCTTTCACATCCTAGTCATCCACTTCATACATATATTTTAAACTCTGACAATGATACTCTTTATCAGAATCGCCCATCTTGTGTGCCTTCTTTTGGTGTAAGAATGAGAAGCATAATCGACGGCAGCTTTTTGAATAATATTGAGGTGGGCACTTGTCCATTGCACATCTACCCTCCTTGGAACCCACCTGCTATTGAAACCCTTCATCCTTTTAAAGGTTATGAAAAAAAGAATCTAGCCCCTGTGGTCTTTAAACGCTTATTTGCTGCACATCGTGATATTTTTAGCAACCACTTGGACATCTATACAGATGGCTCAAAGAACGGAGATACAGTTGGCTGTGGTGTATATTGTGATGGTATGACTCTCAGTTATCGACTTCATCCTTCTACATCTGTATTTACTGCCGAATTGGTTGCTATAGAAAGGGCCATGGTACACATATCTCATCATCATAGCACATCCTTTATCATCTATACTGACTCAAATAGTTCTATTGACGCAATTAAATCTTTTAAAAAGCATCCATATATCTCATCTATCTTAAACTTTTATAATAATTTGACTAGACGTGGTTATAGTATATTATTTTGTTGGGTACCTGAACACATGGGTATACCTGGTAACGAGAAAGCAGATGAGGCGGCAAAACTTGCACTTAATCCTTTACATCATAAAATACCATTCTCAGACGTTAAACTAATTATTAACCATTTTATTCAAAATAAGTGGCAAGAGAGTTGGAATTTAGAATACAATAATAAACTGCATCATATCAAACCAACAATAATGATCTGGCCTCCAATCTATCCCAGGAAAACAGATGTTCTTCTGACTCGTTTGAGAATAGGTCACTCTAGAATCACTCATAAACATCTATTACTTAGGGTGGATGCACCCATGTGTCCTCATTGTCATTTTGATCACCTGACCATTCATCATCTTTTAACTGACTGTCCCGGCCTCCGGCACTTGTACAGAATGTATTTTAACTCGTCATCACCAATCTTGACCAACCTCATTGGGGAAACACCTCATGGGGCACTCTTTAACTTTTTGAAACATGCAGGTTTTTATTTTTATATATAATCTTTCTCTATCTTATTTTGGATACCCTCTAATGGCGTTTGGATGAGATCTATTATAATTTTAAATATTAAATATTTTATTTTTCTAAACCTATTTGCTTGACTATATCTGGATGGGATACCCCATCCAGATAGTTTGACTACTTTCTATTTTTTACATTTATACTTTTAGACTTTGTGTTGGCGCAGCATGTCCCTAAAGGGATTTTGTGCCATTAAACCTAATTCAACCAACCAACCAACCTGGAGTTGAATGTTGAATTTCAGGAGGGAGAGGGGAAGCGATAAGAAGGTGACTTTTTTTTTTTTATAATCTTAGTTATTTCGACAATGAATATCATTTTAGATGTGGTTTTCAGAGGAGCGCTCCGGTAAATATTATTTCATAAATACAAAAGTTTAAAACGGGAACTGCGTGATTTCCTGGTGCATTCTGGGAAGAAAATGTAACATTACAGCCACGGGTGAGGAGTAAATTTCAAACTTTTTTTGGATCCGTCATGTGATATGTCATAGGAAAGGTTTCGGAATACTCTTTCATATTATGGACCTTTTACTTCCTGCAGTTTAATTTCAGGATGGGGGAGGGACGGGGAGAGAATTTTTTTAATCGTAGCTATTTCGAGAATAACAATCATTTTAGAAGTGGTTTCTTGGTGGAACCTTCTAATAAAAATTGCTAATTATAAACATTTTAAAGTGGAGGATGCGTGATTTCCGGGTGTATTCTGTTAAGAGAAAGTAAACCAGCGGGTGAGGAGTAAATTCCAAACTTTTTCTGGACCCTTCATGTGATTGATAATTGGAATGTTTTTCGAACCACTTTTTCACATTATGAACGTTTCTCCTCCTGGGGTTGAATATCCGCGGGGGGGAGGGGAGCGATGAGGGGTGAATTTTTGAAACCGTAGCTATTTTGAGAATAAATTTCATTTTAAATGTGATTTTTTGATGGAGTCCTTTGGTAAAAATATTTTATTAAATATAAACATTTTAAAGCGAGGCTGTGTGATTTCCGGATGTATTCAGGGAAGAAAAAAAACAGTGGAGTAGTGAGGAGTAAATTTGAAGCTTTTTATGGACCTGTCATATGATATATCAACGGAAAGTTTTCAAACCACTATTTCATATTATGAATCTTTCTTCTCTTTTCCTCAATTTGGCCTCCGTACAGAAGCGCTTTTCAAACTTTTTTGAAATCCTTTCGTTTTTGTAAATTCAGATCTGATTTTTTTTAATTTTTCCAATATCTAATTTATAATGTATGAAAAATTCACAAACTGTGAGGACAGGCTGTATTCCGGGTGTTGCAATATTTGGAATTCTAAGGGGAGTGTTTTTATATCTTTTGTTGACTCCTCTTTCGTGATATATCATTAGAAAGCTCTGTAATTACCATTTTGTTATATACCTCCTGCGCTCATTCCTCCTCACTTTGCCCCCGCGGGAAACTCTTTAATAAATTTAACTGATACCCATCATGTGATGTATTGTTGGAAAGCCTAGTGACCATTTACTCATATTATGCATTTTCATTGCTCCTGCACTACTTTGCCCCCCGAATGGTCCGTTTAATGAATTTCAATAGAGAGTCTTCTAAAAATGGGAGAATTGTAGATCGTATCTCAATTGATGTACAAAAATCAATAAAAGATTTTGATCACTTTTAATATCCACTTTCAGTTCATGTTCTTTCACTAGGAGTGCTTTTGATTATTTTTTCTTTGGCCATTTTGCTACTCGCGACTCTACTCGCGACTTTACAACTCTTTGAAACCAAGGAACGCCGTTACATGAATTTTCTACTATTGCGGCTCCATTATAACATCCTTTTGGTTTGTTGTTGTTTTTTAAATTCATTTGTTTTCAGTTACCATGTATTTATTAAATTATGCTTTTTAAACATGTAATAACAAAGATTTTAATAATCGATTGTAAAAACATCTCGATTGTAGATTCTCGAAATTAATCGATGACTCTATCGAATGTGCTTTTTTACGATTACGATTTTTATCGAACAGGAAATTTTCGAGAATCGCCCATCACTAACGTGTATGCAACGAAATTCATGGAGTATTTGCATCATTATCTTATTAAGACTTCTTCTATCAGCTGGTAACTCTTCTGCTTTTTAATTTTTTTTATATATTAAAGATATCAATATCTATAATTTATCTGATTTGTAGCATAGCTGCCAATTTTTACGCATTTTTCCTACCACAAAAATATTATAGTAAATATTCTCTTATATAATTATCAAAATCTTATTATTAAGCAAATGGTAAATCTCTGTACAATTTTAGTGGTAGCAAAAATGCGTAAAGTTGGCAGCTATGTATTTAGTAATCTTATATAGAAATCTTTCGGAGTCATGTGACAGTCAAAATTTCTGTTACAGAAAATACGGGATATCTTCATAAGATTAATTCTTTTTCCCAAGAAAAATGTCTTGTATAAATATTTGCCTCTGTGTTAAGTTTTGACATATACAATACTTTCGTATTTACAAATTTCCTTCCTTTTGCAAGATGGAATTTGGGACTCTGCAAGTTTATTTTCATTTCATTTTGCTGCATGAAGATGAATATTAATACGACATATCTCGCACTGCCGTGAAATTAAACTCTTAAATTGTGAAAAGTATTTGCGAATTCTGGTGTTCTTTTTGTATTAGTTTTCGAAAGTTTTATTAGTCTTGCACTTGAATGTAAGATTCATACTTCATATTTTAGAAAGAGCAAATTTATAAATATCAGAAATCAAGTCATTGGAAAGATATCAATAAATAAAGCTTTCAAAAACAATATATTAGACAAAAATTATAAAATAATCTCAAACTTTTCAATAAACAGAATATTATTTAAGAGATCTCTAGACTCTTAAATTGAAAAAAAAAAAAAAAAAAAAATTAACACATAATATCTTAGAATGAATTTTATTTTAAGACACAATTTTTATTGAGATAAAAGATAAAAAGGTACTTTTCTGTTAATATATTATTATTTTAACACAATCAAACTGATTGGAAAATTTATCATTCGAATTGAATATTTCCAACTGAGCGAAAAATTGCCCAGGCCGGGAATCAAACCCAGTTACTTGGTTTACAAGGCCAATGCTTTACCGTTTTAAGCTAACTGGGCATGACAACTGACGAGCATTTCTCGCTCAGATAACCCTTTTGATCACAACATCTGGTCTGTCATTTAGACAGCTCAACAGTATAAACCGCAGGTAAAGGAACTCCATACAACATTTTTAATCTGCTAGCCGGTTGTCAGTATTATATATGTATATATAAACATATATTTATATATATGCATATATAGAAGCTATATGTATACATACGTGAGTGTGTATGTAAATATATATATATATATGTAAAAATACATGTATACATATATATAAAACTGGCGCCCTTCTAACCAAAAAGTACAGATAAAAAATAAAAAAATACAAGTCTGCATTAAGAGCATACTGCAATTTCATCTTCTAGTAAAATTATGCAATTTTTCTTTTGATTCTCCCATGGAATTTTTTTGCCGAGGTATGTCACTTTTCTTGCGGATGTGCTACATGATCTTTCCTTTCATGTCGTTAAAAAATTGCAAGATGCAGTATTAGCATTTATAGGGGGCTTTAAACTGTCAGACATTTGAAGTACAGAAAATTGGCATAAACAGATTACGCGCAGGGACCGATATGCAAGTTTGGGGGCCCTGGACACAGATGCTTTTGGGGGCCCCCTTGCACTGATTCTTACAATGGATTGACTAAAAAAATGAAAAAAGACAGCTACTAAAGTAACTATTATTGACTTTAAAATATCCATTAAAAATTTATGATCAATAACTTATTTTTAAATAATTATTTCATATGAAATTTAAATGAGCAGAAGTTTTATAATAAACTGTGTAGTGCTAATTATCTTTTCAAATGCACGTCTATATATCTGGAATAATAAAGTATGCAACAACTAATAATAAATTTTCGACAACACCAAGCTGCAATAATTTAACCGCGGAACCGGGTCATTTTGACCCGTAACAAATGAATGGATGTCGATTCGAACGAGAAAATTCTTCAACAAATAAGTTACATGTACGATGAAGAAAAAATATTTAAATATATAAGTGATTTAGTTCAAAATGAAAATTCTAGTGTTAAATATTTTTAGGAATCACGAGAAAAAATTTCCGCTGTTCTAGTGTTAAAAAATTAAGGGACTCTTCAGCCTGCAAGCTACACTCACCTGTACTCAAATAATGTGACGATCACAGGGAATGGATTAAACAGATAAGGATATTACAGTGATAAAGATAAAAAAAAAACATTCACAATAATAAAGTAATAAATGAATCTTTGAGACAAAATATACAACGATATAAAAATACAATATAAATATAATAAAATGTAGAATGAAATGTAAAATTTCATTGGATATTAAAATTACATCTAATTTTGGGCAATAATTGAAAAATCTTCAGGAACAAGGGCCCTGGGCCCGTGCTCCAAATGTCCTGCCGTAAATCTGGCAATGATTACGCGCAGGATTACAAAATAAATTTTGCAGTTATAATGAACATTTTGGTGCTTACTTATGCTACAGAATGTAACACTTACCCGGTGTTTAAATAAATTTGTATTTAAAGCATTTTAAAATTCTTAATAAAAAGTTGTATTTAGTTAATGAAAAATTTACAAAATCTCAATAGTATAATCACCTAAAATATATATTTTAAGATTTAAAAAGAAACTGTATATCTAGTTTATACAGATTAGCACGAAACATTTGTTTTGAAAACTATGAAAATTATTCAGAAGTTTTTGAGTTATCGTGTGTTTTATACAAAAGAAAAAAAAAACGTCATTTGGAGAAAAATGATTTTAAAGTTTCAAAAACGCCTCTTCCGTTATTCAACAGGCGTAATTCTAAAGGGCATAACTTCTGTTTAAATGGAAATTTAAAGAAAACAATTATATCGAAATGTTCAGAAAATATAGGACTTCAGCGTCTAAAAAGATTAGAATTTTAACAATTACAAAACTTTATTAAGAGACTTGAAACCCCTTACAATTTTACTTTTTTTTCATATAATGAAATGAGATAACTATAATGGCAAGTTAAAACCACATAGAAAAAACTCGTACGCCAACAATTGCTATTCACATGTGATGTGTGAGATTTCTATCTTCAGTCATGTATATGATATATGTAATTTATTCACACTATGTAATGAAGTAAAAAATACATAAGTTTAAGAATACGCACGACAACGGAAAACCTACTTCTTGCAATAGTCAGTCCTATTAACCGAAATTTTGTGTGCGTCTCTGTTTATGAATGATAAATGCTACAGACTCCATAATCTATAAACTAGTCGCTAGGGGCCACCGTAATACTTCCCATCATGGATATGAATATAATATAATATATGAAAATAAAACATGTGTATATTTATAAATTTCATTGCAATTCCAAAATAAATTCTAAACATACATTTAAATATTGTTAATATACATAGTAATGACTTTAATAATGAATTGGTGATGAACCCATTTCCACAAATTATATAAAATACCAAACTAGTCAAGAAGTACCGAACTGCGTAAAATAAACATCCTTATAACTCCAAAAATAATAATCATATTAACTAACAATTTACTGCGTCAAATTAAGGGTCTCATTTTCAATAAAAATATATCCCTGAATTGAAATTTGAATGAAATAAAGGGTCAGGAAAAATCGAAGAATGTGGAAAACAGGATTACAAATATCTTATTAACTAATAATTCGATCGACTTCGTTCTCTATGTGAAATTTGTGTTATTTTATTACCTTTTACGTCCACTCCTTAAAATAAAAAAATTCGAAAATTTTTATACACCTTTCATCAGAACGAATTTCAAAGAGTCTGAAAAAAATAGTTCCGGAATAATCGAGGTTACTGATATTAAATAGGCTTTGTTTCATTCTTACATACTAAATACATACAAAATTTCAAGTCTCTATCTCAATTTGTTCGGGAGATAGTGTTTACAGACACATAGACAGACAGACGGACGGACGACGATTTTTTTTTTTTTTTAATATGTTTTTCAGAATCTCCGCTGTCTGAAACGTGTAAATCCGTCAAAAATTTTTTTTCGATTTTCAAAACGATTGCAAGACTTACCCTATACTACGTATGACGGGTAAGTAAAAATATGTTGTGGTACGCTTCACTGATCCTTTTTAATTTCATTATGTTTGAAGTATAAAAATGTCATTAAGATGCATCATAACCGATTTTCAGCTTTTGATGACAATGTGATAGAATTCTTTTGTGCGTGCATCTAAACGAATTAAAAATGAAACTTATTCTAAGCGTCCGATAAAACAGGTTGTAGTTGACATTCCTTAGGACGAACAGTCTCATTATTTTTGAAACAGTCTAACATAAAAAAAATGCATAAATATAATTTTCCTCCGTGGATTGTAATGTAATGTATTTTTTTCGCGTGCCTTTATAAATTTTACTTTTTTTAGACTGAGCGTTCTGTACTAAATATCAGTAACATATAAATATTACAAGGTTATCCCTGTATATTTACGAGATTTCGAGAACGGATAGACATAGAGACAGACAAGCGTAAATTATGAGCAATTTTTAACTTTGTTAGAGAGTATATTAAAACGAATTTAAATCTGCTTAGAACACTCACATAGTTGTCCAATCGGCGCTTTAAAAATACCATTAAAGTTGAATATATTTAAAAAAAATATTTAGTCACATATTTCAGATTTAAATTAGATTTAGATTAAACTTAGAGAAAAATTCTATTACATTTTTGTGGTCAGAGTACAGGATAAATTTTGCCATCTATGCATGCTTAATTTTCATGTTTACCAGGCTCTAGTCTAAATATTTTCATACGCTTCTGAGCATGTGATTTAGAAAAGTTTAAATATTTAAAGATTGTAAGACATTTGCTTTGGAGTTTTGAAAAATTTAATAGTTGTAAATTCTTTAAATTGCAAGATATTTTAACCAGCATTCTTTCCGGCAGCGCGTAATGAGAAGTATTCATATATGAATAACTTTGATTTAAAGAAAAATAAGCAACTGGTTTAAACAAAGTATCTAAATAAGCAAATCACATCGCTTTCCTAAATATGCATTTATTCTTGCTCAGCAAACTGTTAGGAATACAATTTATTACATTATATACAGTAGCATGGCGTGTATTGTAAAAATAAATTAATTACTTTCAAATTTTAAGAAAGAAACAAATCAAATGAACATTTTTCTTTTAATTCATTAATTAATTTTATTAATTATGTTATGATGGAAGAATATAGTAGCATTTGAAAAATTAATTACATATTGCTGATTCTTGTGTTTAAAATCAGGTTTATGATTCTGTATAAAATTTAGCGTAAATAAATGCTACATTAAATTTATTTCGAAATTGATGTAATATTTTAAAGAAATTAAAATTAGAATAATTCAACTTTTATCTGAAATTTTGAAGTTTTGTGGGAGTAAATTTATGAGAGAAAATTTGTGCTTTTATGATTTTAAACACACGGGTAAGCCAAAGCGTTAAAAAATATTTTTCTTTATAAATACACAAATTTAAATACAAGCATTTATTCGCAGATAGCTACGATTAATTAAAGAGAAGATTGTGATTTGAAAATAGTTGTGTTTAAAAGAAACATGCTAATGCAGTAAAAAATGTTGTGCAAATTACAGAAACTTGCATTTAAAATTATTATCATATATTTCAAATAATTTTTAGCCTAAAAACCACTAATCACTTTTTATCCTCTTATTATTTATTAACCCCTTCGCAACAAGAGCCTTTTATGTAACTTTTGATCTTTTGCCACTGTTTTCTCAGAAGGGAAAATTTCCTAAAAATTGAATTGTGAAAATGCCTCGACTACATAAGGTAAACTTTACATTAATCACTTAAATTATGACTTTTCACCACTCTTCACAGGGGTTACTTTACAGTACGGTCTTTGTCACCATTTGACGAAGTCTTGTGACAGAAAGTCACCACGTGACTTTAATGTGACATTATTTGGTGATTTATCATAATGCAACATTCACAATGACTTTGAAATTGAGTCTCCAGATGAGACGTCACACGAGAGTCTCAATGAAACGACATTATAAAGTCACCTGGTGACTCGCCACAAAGCAGCAGTCACAATGACCTGACAGTGGAGTCGCATATAGTAGTCATTTGAGACTCATAAAAGAGACGTATGGAATTTTCTATTTTTTGTTTCGCCGTAGTGACTGTGACTCTTGTGACCATGTGTGACCTGAATGAGATGCTATATGGACTAGCTGTTATGCAGGGATGGTAAATAAATAATAGTGTAAGCAAACTATGAGGTCTAAAAAGGTTAAAACAAAACATTACTGTAGAAGACATTAATTATAAATAGAAGTTTTCATATAGTACGTCCATTAACATTTCAAAAATATGCATTAAAATATTTAATTGCTATAAAGGACGTTAAATAACAAAATTGGTTTGGAAGGTTTTTTAATATAAGTAAATGTGTAAATTTATTAAAGTAAATCAAACAAATTAGATATTAAAATATAATGTACAGATTTTAAAAGATAGTGAATCTCTTGAATGAAAATGTTAAATTTAGATTATTACAATGAAATTATCAAACTTTTCACGCTTGAAACAAATGTATCATTTAAAATTTGTCGATTTGCTTTTACCTTTGGAATTAAAATTGTTGAAATTAATGTAATTAAAAATTTAAGACTTGTAATTTTATAAAATTGAAATGAATAGAACAATTCATCAAACCTTCTCTTGTCGTATATACAGGGCTGCCACTGGCGACTATTTTTTAATTCTAACTGGCACCACCTTCTTAAAACAGAAATCCTTAATAGATGCTTTGACGACATTTGCAAGAAAAATCTTCAAAATTTATGTTAGAAAAATACTGGCATTAACGGAATATAAAAATAGTCGCTTGTGACAACCTTGTATAATGGCAATATTTGACATTTATCATTTGAATAAACAATTTATATTACTTGACAGAGGAGTTACAAAAAATTAAAACAAATAACATTGAGATGTTTAGGTCTTAATCTGATAAGAACCACAGTCATAATAAAATAAAGATATAAATCGCTTCACGGTGAATACGAATGGCACGTGACAATGAGATCTAAACAAAAACTACGCACCTTATTGTAAAAAATTAATTAAAAATAGACCATGATCTAAAATTATTTTCAATTTATTTTATCTCATTCAAGCATTCAGAAGGAATTTATTCATAAACTCTAGCCATACTTAGGAATAGTAAAAGAAACAATATCATTGCAAATAATCATATTAATATCAATGGACTCTCAATATAAATCAATGGATTCCCAATATAAATATCAATGGACTCCCAATATAAATCAATGGATTTTCAATATAAATATCAATGGACTCCCAATATAAATCAATGCATTCCCAATATAAATATCAATGGACTCTCAATATAAATCAATGGATGCCCAATATAAATATCAATGGACTCTCAATATAAATCAATGGATGCCCAATATAAATATCAATGGACTCCCAATATAAATCAATGGATTCCCAATATAAATATCAATGGACTCCCAATATAAATCAATGGATTCCCAATATAAATATCAATGCACCCCCAATATAAATCAATGGATTCCCAATATAAATATCAATGGTCTCCCAATATAAATCAATGCATTCTCAATATAAATATCAATGGACTTCCAATATAAATCAATGGATTCCCAATATAAATATCAATGGACTCTCAATATCACGAATCAATATCAATTGACATTTATCAGTTTATTTTTACTTTAGAAATTAAAATTATTCGTGGTGAAATATTTGTCTAATTCCATTTTTTTTTCTCTTACAGTTTTCTGTTTGCACAACAACATCACTACTCCTAACAATGTTCACTTGAGTTTCTGTTTGTGCTCAGTAAGCTCAAGCTTAAGGATAAGATAAATATTTGAGCAGGAAATCTTGCTATGTCGTTTCCAGATTATTATTAGATTACAATATAGAGAAAAGACACTTCTTTTCGTGGTAAAAATCAGATATAATTTATTGCAAAATAAAAAGTCTGCCTATTGTTTTTTTAAAAAAAGGGTTAGTGTGAAATGTAAATTATTTCAAATAAACAAAGAAAGTATTTTTTTGTAAATGAAATTTAGTTCTTAAAAAAGAATGAAAATGTTTAAAGTTTATAAAATTACATTTAATTTCTTGTAATTAAGAGGAAGTTCTGGTTTATTGCCAGTTGTTTAAAGCATCAGCTTTGTATCTGATAAAAAAAAAGGATGTTTAACTTCTATCGACGAGCGACACGTATACGTGGAGCAAAAAGGCTTAAGAGTCCTCGTTCATCCCCATCAGCAATATTTTACTGTAAAATATGCCTTATTTAATTGGAGCATTTTCACGATTTCAGAAGGCATACATTTCTGTTTTTAAAAACAGGTGATGGAGCATTAAAAATTTCGTAAAAGGTTCCCGTCGAGCAGGGATTAAAATAAAGTCCCTTGATAGATAAAACAATTTAAGAAATAAGCGCATACACACATATATACATACTGGTATCCGGAAAGTATACAAAAGTCGAATAACTCGAAATAAAATTAATCACATTGAAAACCGAGGAAATATGTGTTAAATATTTTTTAAAAAGCTACTCAGTTATGCCTGATTTGACGCCCGCAATCGACTATAGGGGAGGTCAGAGGGGATGCAACTTTGAAACCTTGAATGATAACCCCATTTTTTGTTACAGATTGGGATTCTATGGACAAAAATACGTAGCTTTTGCTTTTAACATTTTTTTCGGATCCTCGTTGACTACGGTGTAATGGAACAAATTTGACCGATATATATTAGGTCAAGCGGAAAGTTGTGTCGTATTATGTTATTTCACGCCTACTGCTTTTAAAATTCACATTTCTTCATTGGCAACACTTTAAAAAAATAAATAATAAAATTCCCATTGTTTTCACCTTAATGTGATATGTGAAAACTATGCGAGTTTTACCGTTTCAAAAAAGTGGTGTCAATGAAGAAATATAATTTTTAAAAATACAGTCGAGAATTATCATTGTGCCAAAGAGCTTTCTGGTTGACGTAATATTTTGTTATCACCACCAACCAGGTTTTGTCATCTCGAAATCTGATTGGCCAGAAATAGCCAAAATAGCCGTCTTTTGCAGGAATAGTGTTTCTCGAAAGTCATCAGTGGAGGTTATTTCGATAACGTTTTATTTGCTTTTTCCATAAAAATTAATAGAAATATATTAAATTAATTTCCTATTTACATTTTTTAAAATTCAATGAGCCATTTCTAAATAAAAATCTGCGTATTTTGATCTCTTACATGTAAGTACGCACTTTCCCTCCCGAACAGAAAAAGGATAACTTTCAGTATTTGGGGAGAATGTATTGAAATTCTCCGTTTCAATGCAGTGGTAGAAATTCGGTGCAGAAATGGAGACAAGTGACACCACTAAATTTTAGGAGAATTTTTCGCCTTATCTAATGACAGAATTTCTGAAGTTTTAATTAAAATGAATAATCCAATAAAAATTAGTGGTTTCAATATGCTCCATTCTCCGCGGTATTTTTCAACCACTGTCGATGATTTTTTCTGTTTCTTTTAAAATCATTTAATTCAGTGGCGGATGGGGATGTATGGATGTTTTTTAATAATTACTACAGAATAACATATTAGACAATATACATGTATATATATACAGGGTGTCCCAAAAGTTCGTTTACAACTTAGCATGCTGGTCTGTCATATCATGATGAACAATATTAAATAGGAAACTAAGGGTCCCAAACGTCTTCCAAAGGAGATATGCGCCATTAAAGTTTAGGGTCCAAAAATTCAAATGATTATAAAAAACAGAAAAATTGGTCGATTCGTTTGCGGTTTTCACTAAAACTATTCTTTATGTTAGTATTTTCTTGAAAAATAAATTATAAAGAAAAATTTCAAAAATGTCGATAGGGGGCGCTTTAGACATTGAAGTAACGATAAACTAGTTTTTACTATTATTTTTTGCATCTCATTAAACTTTTTTAGAAGATTAGACATAAACTTAAATTTTGAGCTCAAAATCTAAATCGTTGGAAGTGGTTAAGGTAGCGCAAACTGAATTGCGGGGGTAGGTTAAAATTTCAAATGACTGTAAAAAACGGAAAAATTGGTCAACTGATCTGCGATTTTCACTAAAATTACTCTTTATTTCAGTATTATCTTGAAAATAATTTATAAAGATAAAATTTTAAAAAATGCCGACAGAGGGCGCTTTAGACTTTGGAGTAACGTACAACTATTTTTTTTTTCGTTATTTTTTGCATCTCATAAATTTTTTTTAGAAGCTTAGACATAAACTTAAATTTTGAGATGAAAATCTGAATCGTTGGGAGTAGTAAAGTAGCGCAAACTGAACTGTGTTCAATGGGGGTGGAGAGGTTCAAATTTCAAATGATTATAAAAAACAGAAAAATTGGTCGGTTTTCGCAAAAAATATTCTTTATGTGAATGAAAAATAAATATGAAAATAAATTTTAAAGATAAAAAATCCGTTAGACGGCGCTTTAAACTTTAGAATAACCAACAATTATTTTTAACAGTTTTTTTTTTTTAATCTAATTAAATGCTTGCAAAAGTTTAGACTTAAATTTTGTGCTCAAAATCTAAATCGATAGGAGGGGTTAAGAAGCGCAAACTGAACTGTGTTCAGGAGTTGAAATGTTATCTTCCCCACCCCTCGAACGCAGTTCAATTTTTGGCCGCTTAATTACTCACAACGATGCAGATTTTGAGCACAAAATTTAAGTTTGAACTTTTACAAGCATTTTATTAGATACAAAAAATAACGGTTAAAAATAGTTGTTGGTTACTATAAAGTTTAAGGCGCCCTCTGACGGAATTTTTCGAAAGCTATCTGTAAAATTTATTTTCAAGAAAATATTGATATAAAGAAACGTTTTAGCGAAAACCGACCAATTTTTCAGTTTTTTTATAATCATTTGAAATTTGAACCTCCCCACCCCCATTGAACACAGTTCAGTTTGCGCTATTTAACCACTCCCAACGATTCAGATTTTTATCTCAAAATTTAAGTTTATGTCTAAGCTTCTAAAAAAATTTTATGAGAGGCAAGAAATAACGAAAAAAAATAGTTGTACGTTACTCCAAAGTCTAAAGCGCCCTCTATCGACATTTTTTGAATTTTATCTTTATAAATTATTTTCAAGAAAGTACTGACATAAAGAATAATTTTAGTGAAAATCGCAAATCAATTGACCAATTTTCCCGTTTTTTATAATCATTTGAAATTTGAACCTCCCCCCGCAATTCAGTTTGAGCTACTTAACCACTTCCAACGATTTAGATTTTGAGCTCAAAATTTAAGTTTATATCTAAGCTTCTAAAAAAATTTAATGAGATGCAAAAAATAATGGTAAAAACTAGTTTATCGTTACTCCAAAGTCTAAAGCGCCCTCTATCGACATTTTTTGAAATTTATCTTTATAATTCATTTTCAAGAAAATACTGACATAAAGAATAGTTTTAGTCAAAACCGCAAACGAATCGACCAATTTTTCTGTAATTTATAATCATTTGAATTTTTGGACCCTAAACTTTGATGGCGCATATCTTCTTTGGAAGATGTTTGGGACCCTTAGTTTCCTAATTAATATTGTTCATCATGATATGACAGACCAGCATGTTAAGTTTGTAAATGACCTTTTGGGACACCCTGTATATATATATATATATAACCATTAATACTATTGCAATATATGAACCATTGAATTTAATAATTTATAGCACATTGAACATTTAAGGAAAAAAAATAAATAATTAATATGAATACAAATGGAATTTGTTGAACCAAAGCAGAATCTCCAGGTCCCAAATACTTTGGAATTACAAATGAAGTGTGTGCTTTCATCTTCGTATTTGCCATGAAAAAGCAAAACAATACGAATTTGGGACTACCAACACATACAAAACCAAAATCAAATGAAGAAAAAACATCAAAAACAAGACACATCAAAACAATCAAATTGGTTAGCAAAATGAAAAGGGGAAAAATATCGTCAATATGATAATAATCTATACATATAATAAAACAGTAGGACCCGGTGTGTCTGTACATTGAAGATAATTGACAAAAATGGAGTCAGGGCGATAAAAGAAAACCAATGAAACACAAAAAAAAATTTTTTGAATTTTTTGTCT
The DNA here is from genome assembly GCA_964019185.1 of Maratus speculifer. NCBI lineage: Eukaryota > Metazoa > Arthropoda > Arachnida > Araneae > Salticidae > Maratus > Maratus speculifer. Next base: position 13,021,425 of record OZ025296.1, on the reverse strand, counting down.
GTCTGTCTGTCTGTCTGTCTGTCTGTCTGTTTGTTCGAGGTTATCTTCGTAACTACTGAATGGATTTTTATGCGGTTTTCACTAATGAAGAATGCACACTCCCGGGCAGTGTATAGGCTTTGTTTCATCAAAATCGGACAACAGACAAAAAAGTAACAAAAAGAAACAAAAGAAACTATTAGGTGCGCTGCTCACGTTTTTTAGTACATAACGTTTTTTAGTACATATAAAATCCAATAGATGTCACTGTGCGATTTTAAAACGCGCTATCGTTATGTTTTCGCCAGTCTACTTAAGTATGAGAAAGTTTCAAGCTGGCTGTCGTTCCATGTGGTTTAGTCGGTAGAACGTCAGTGCGCCATACTGATGGCCCGGGTTCGATTCCCAGCATGGAATTTTTTTTCACTATGTTGGCATTAACGCCTATAAGCAATTAAAAGAATTTGAAATATTGTATTCAAGGCGAATTTTCTCTCTGGGAAAATTTCCTTGCATTAATATGTCAGTGTAATTTTTTTTTCGATTTAATTTTTTTTTTCGAAACTTTGTTTTTCTTAAAAAATTACAGTAAATATTTGATATTTCCCAACGTTTTTTGAATGATCGACTTGCTTTTTTTTTTTTTTTTAATGTATGTCTGAACCTTATCTAACTACTTCTTCAAGATTTCTTTAGATAAACCGACCAGCGTAGCGGGCGAAGGCCGCTAGTATATAAATAAATGAATTAAAAGCAGAGTAATGTGATAACAGAAAAATTAAACTAAACACCATAGTTTACCTTATTAAGATTTAAAACAAAATCATTTAATTTGACTATTCTAAGCTAAACTCAATATCTTAATGTATGATGATTTAAGATTTAAAAATAGATAATTAATATAATTACCCTATACACAGAGAAGTAGTACTATAGGTCTCCAATTAATGAAAACTTAGATACAATTTAATCATGTAAATTAATTAAACTATATTAATAGAATTAATTGAGGTAACTATACAATTATCTATTCATTAGTGTCAATAAAACATTCATTATAATATGTTTTCAATTTAACAAATGCATTTCCCATTCTCTCTCTCTTTTTTTTATTAATTAACCATTGCGTATTATCCAGGCAACACCGCCCGCCTCCGTACTCTAACATCTACCCACCCAGCCATCCTATTATATATATTTTACATTTTTAATTTTTTATTATTTTTTTATGTTTTAATAATTTTTTTGTACTTTTTTAATTAATTATTGATGCGTTAATTATTGATGAGATCATGTATTGACTAATTGTATATTAAAGAATATATGATTTTTTTAGGAAAACCATTTTTTAGTGCATCATAAATTAGCTTTTTGATATTTGCATTAATTAGATGAGAAGAACATAAACATTTTATTCTATATAAATGATTAAGGGTTATATTACAATACACAGAATTATGAAGACAGGATTTAAAAATAGTAAATGTATTAACTTTAAAATTAAATTCATTCCGTTTGTCATATACAGGGTGTCCGAAAAGTCTGAAAACGGTTGAATAACTCGAGAAACACATGTGAGATTGAAAAACGAAAATATACATGTTAAATATTTTTAAATAAGCTTTTCAGTGATGCCAAATTTGACCTTCGCAACTGACCCCCTGGAGGTTGGTTGATTGATTGGTTGATTTTTGTCGTCCGATTATCTGCGCTAATGGGATATAGGACCAGGGGAGTGCCCTCCGTGGAGGTCTTTCTATGGGAACCTAACCCGTATTTACGCAAGGTTCGAAGAAAACCACGGAAAACTCCGAACGGTTAGGCCGACAGCCGCGATTGGGTTCGAACCCAACACCTGCCGTCTACCAGTTGAGAGGTCCGAACCTCTCGGCCACTGGTGGGGCCCCCCCTGGAGGTCAGAGTGGGTCCAACTTTGAAATCTTTAAATTATAACCCCCATTTTTTATTGCAGATTCGGATTCTACGGACAAAAGTACGTAACTTTTGTATTTGATGTTTGTTTCGAAACCTCGTTTATCACGGTCTAATCAAGCATATTAAATCGATATATATTTCGGTTTTCCCAACCAGGTTTTGTCTGATTGGCTAGAATTTTTGACGTCAAATTCCTCGACTTTTGCAGGTATAGCGTTTCTTGAAAATCACCCGTGGCGATTATTTCGATAATGCTAAGGGTTTTTTATGTTTTTCTGTACATAAAATTCATTGAAATACAGGGTGGTCATAAAAAAACTTTGCCGATATATGGAGCTCTAGCGGCCAGTCCGCTCAACCGATCGAGGTGAAATTTCAGATATAGCTATTCAAAGATATGAGCTCGATATTATGTGAACGACAACAAAATGGCGCTCACGGTTACGGTTATAGTTACAGAAACTCGAAAATTTCCAATGGCAACACCCATTTTTTTCATCGCAAAATGCTCAGCGCATGCGAAAACCCTAAAGAGCGTTGGAACCGTACGTGTATCGCAAGAAACGGACATGTTATGCACGCACAAAAAAACATTCTGGGAATCCTCCCCTCCTTAGAAAAAAACTCGAATGGGGCGCAAGGAGGAAATTTGCATATGACGCAGAGTCAGTACACTAATCTCTGATTACAATACAGATCGGAGAAACTAAAATTTTTATTTTTATTACACATTTTCCAAATGGGTGCCATCACATGCAATTACATGCCATCACAGGCATGGCACCCATGTGGAAAATGTGTAATCAAAATAAAAGTTTTAGTTTCTCCGATCTCTATTGTAATCAGAGATTAGTGTACTGACTCTGCGTCATATGCAAATTTCCTCCTTGCGCCCCAATCGAGTTTTTTCTATGGGGGGGGGGGGAGGATTCCCAGAACGGTTTTTTGTGCGTGCATAACATGTCCGTTTCGTACACGTACGGTTCCAACGCTCTTTAGGGTTTTCGCATGCGCTGAACATTTTGCGATGAAAAAAATGGGTGTTGCCATTGGAAATTTTCGAGTTTCTGTAACTATAACCGTAACCGTGAGTGCCATTTTGTTGTCGTTCACAGAATCTCGAGCTCACACCTCTGAATAGCTATATCTGAAATTTCATTTCGATCGGTTGAGCGGACTGGCCGCTAGAGCTCCGTATATCGGCAAAGTTTTTTTATGACCACCCTGTATATTAATTTAGTTTTATATTTGGATGTTTATTTTATCCAGTAAATGGTTTCTAAATAACGACCAACTTGTTTTGATGTTTTAATGTGTAAATATGAACCTCCCCTCCCGAACAGAAAAAGTATGTCTTGAGTTTTTGGGGGCGGGGTATGTAAATATTTTGAGTTTCGATGAGTTCTGCCTTCTTTTTTTTCTTTTTTTTAAATCATTTAATTCAGGGGAGCGGATGGACGTGCATGGAGTTTTTTAAATAATTTCTACAATGTAGAATAACGTGTAAGGCAAATTGATCTGCGTGTTTCCTTCTTTTAACGTATAAATATGCACCTCTTCTATGAAATAGAAAAAAGATAATTTTCATTATTTGACGGCGGGATGTGTGTATATTATGCGTTTCCATGGAATATGTTGTTAAAAAAAAAAAAAAAAAAATCTAATATGGCTGATGTGGGTGTATGTTTTTTTTTAATTATCACTACAAGAAAAAAAAATTAAAAAATAAACTATTAAAAAATAAAGTTTTTAAACATTTTTTGTACTGTCTGTGCACGGATTAAGAAGTATCGTAAATTCATGGTACTTACGGAACCCTTTATTTTCTAAGTGAAATATCAGTATTTTCTTTATAAAATAAATAAAGCTACTATAAACACTCGTAATTTTGCCTTTTTTAACAAATAATGATTTTCAATAAGAAAATATTCGTACTTAGTATTTCTTATTGAAATGAAATTGAAATGCAATTTTTTAAAAATTATTTCCTATTCTAGAAAATCCAGGATCCTTAGGAATTCTGAAATTTTAGCTTGGGGGAGGGATTATAGGTTTTCATAATTGATTAATTATTGCAACGACAAAATAATAGGTCAAGGAATTTTTCGACAATTTTTGTTGATATATCATGATTTTTTGTAAATTAATATGTATTTTGTTCAATTTTTGTTTTGTTCAATTATGTGTTTTGTTCAATTGTTTTTCATAAATTTAACCGCTTAACGGATCAATATTTCTGGTAGAAATTTTCAAAAAATGTCTAATGTAGCATATCTTTTACACAATTTCCTTTTATCACAGGTTATTTCAAAGAGAAATTTTTGCCCAATTGAATCAGAAAAATGCTTGGATTAAATTATCCAATATTTAAAATTAAATTTTACTGGTGAGATAAATAAATTATGGTTGTTTTTTAAGCAATTTTTTTTTCGGATTCTCGAAGATCGCGATTGTAATCGAACAAAATTCATCAGATACCTATTTTATTTTCTCAACCAGATTTTACCAACACAAAATCTGATAGACCAGAGCTTTCGTCACCAAAGTAGTCGCATTAGCGGAATCATGTTTGTTGAAAATAATCAATAACGGTTGTTTCGATAACAGAAGTGCTTTATATGCTTCTGCCATAGAAATCAATAGAAATATATTAAATTATTTTTCCATTTGTGTTTTCATTTTATCCAATCAATCAATTATAAATATTAACTAATTATAAATAATTTTAATAAATGTAATGCATTAGTAATCTATAAATATACCTATATTATAAAGAGGTAAAATTACATTCTTTGTAGAGAAAAATCTGCGGAACAACCGAACCGATTTTAAAAGCAATGATACTAAAATTATGGTGTTTCCCACGAATCAAACATAGACCATCTCTTATGTTCATACCAGAAAACAGGAAAGAAACCTTCTAAAATGCGATTTTTTTAATACTGAAATGCCTAGAAAAATGAAATTTGGCATGCTAACTGTAATTTTTCCTATCATGATTTGCCGGGCATCCATGCTTCAATCATAATTTATTTATGTCACCAGTAAAATTTAATTTTAAATTTAAATAAGGAATAATAAGACTAGGAAAGAATTTCAATAAGAATGCATTTCAATTTCATTTCAATAAGAAATGCTAACTACGAATATTTTCTTATTGAAAATCACTTGTTAAAGAAGACAAAATTACGAGTGTTTATAGTAGCTTTTTTTTATTTTATAAAAGAATTACTTATATTTCACTTGGAAAATAACGGGTTCCGTAAGTACCATGAATTTACGATACTTCTTTAACCGTTGCCCAACCAGCACAAAAAATGTTTTATAACTTTATTTTCTAATATTTTGTCGTATATTTTTTCTGTAATAATATTAAAAAAAAAAAAAAAAAAAAAAAAAAAAAAAAAAACATACACCCACATCAGCCGTATTAGAGGATTTTTTAAAAACAACAGAATCCATGGAAGCACATAATATACACACATCCCGCCCTCAAATAATGAAAATTATCCTATTTCTTTTTCTTAGAAGAGGTGCATATTTATATGATAAAAGGTCGAAACACGCAGGTTAATTTGCCTCACATGTTATTCTACATTGAAGAAATTATTTTAAAAAACTCCATGCACGACCCTTCCCCTAAATTAAATTATTCTAAAAAAAATAAAATAAAATAAAATAACAAAAAAATACGTGTGGCACTCGGGGACTGCCGCGGTAAAGCTATTGCATAGCATTTTTTAGCAACTTATGCAATTATAATTATTTATTTATTTTTTATTTATGCAGTTTTTTTTTGTCTTTGATATTAATTCAAGTTACACTTTTTGAGCGTGATGACCGATAACAATTTTTTTTTCTTTTATTGAACTAATGAGAATTAGTTCAATAAAAGAAAAATCGTTTAAAATATTTTTATTATCTTACAATACATGTAGGTTAATCAGGAATTTTTATCATTGAAACTATACGTTTATGGTAGCTGAAATAAAAAACATAAGTTTGAGACTTGATATTCTCAAAATATCTGAAAAATACCGCGTCAATGTCTGCTGAAGTCTACCGAAGGATGCCGTGCCGAAGTCTGCCAAACTGAAGCGACATTAGCCGGAATGTTAGGTTTTTTTCTCGTTACAGAATTTGTAGATTCTTTCGCCGCGCTCAAAGCCCGCGGTAAAAGCTATGCAATACCTTAATAAATTACCAAACAAAATTTGGCCGCGCTACGAAATTTAGATCGCTAGTTATGAGCATTTTAAATTTTCCGAACCTCACCATGGGGGATCTCCTGTTACCAAAAATTAACACTGTCTCATAATAAATTACCCAACAAAATTTCGCCGCACTACGAAAATTAGATCGCGAGTTATAAGCATTTTAAATTTTTCGACCCTCACCATGGGGGGGGGGGGTCTCCTGTCACCAAAAATTAACACTGTCTCATAATATATTACTAAACAAAATTTGGCCGCGCTACGAAAATTAGATCGCCAATTATAAGCATTTAATTTTTTCGAACCTCACCGTGGGGGAGGGTCTCCTGTCACCAAAAATTAACACTGTTTCATAATAAATCACAAAACAAAATTTGGCCGCTCTGCGAAAATTAGATCGCCAGTTATAAGCATTTTAAAATTTTCGACCCTCAACGTGGGGGGTCACCTGTCACCAAAAGTAACACTGTCTCATAATAAATTACCAAACAAAATTTGGCCGCGCTACGAAAATTAGATCGCGAGTTATAAGCCTTTTGAATTTTTCGACCCTCAGCGTGGGGGTCACCTGTCACCAAAAGTAACACTGTCTCATAGTAAATTACCAAACAAAATTTGGCCGCACTACGAAAATTAGATCGCGAGTTATAAGCATTTTAAATTTTTCGACTCTCACCGTGGGGGGGTCTCCTGTCACCAAAAGTAACACTGTCTCATAGTAAATTACCAAACAAAATTTGGCCGCGCTACGAAAATTAGATCGCGAGTTATAAGCATTTTAACTTTTTCGACTCTCACCGGGGGGGGGGAGGGTCTCCTGTCACCAAAAATTAACACTGTTTCATAATAAATCACCAAACAAAATTTGATCGCGCTACGAAAATTTCATCGCGAGTTATAAGCATTTTAAATTTTTCGACCCTCACCATGGGGGGGGGGGGGGTCTCTTGTCACCAAAAATTAACACTGTCTCATAATAAATTACCAAACAAAATTTGGCCGCGTTACGAAAATTTGATCGCGAGTTATAAGCATTTTAACTTTTTCGACCCTCACCGTGGGGGTCACCTGTCACCAAAAGTAACACTGTCTCATAATAAATTACCAAACAAAATTTGGCCGCGCTACGAAAATTAGATCGCGAGTTATAAGCACTTTAAATTTTTCGACCCTCACCATGGGGGATTTCCTGTCACCAAAAATTATCACTGTCTCATAATAAATTACCAAACAAAATTTGGCCGCGCTACGAAAAATAGATCGCGAGTTATAAGCATTTTAAATTTTTCGACCCTCACCATGGGGGGGGGGGTCTCCTGTCACCAAAAATTAACACTGTCTCATAATAAATTACCAAACAAAATTTGGCCGCGCTACGAAAATTAGACCGCGAGTTATAAGCATTTTAACTTTTTCGACCCTCACCATGGGGGGCCTCCTGTCACCAAAAATTAACACTGTCTCATTACAAATTACCAAACAAAATTTGGCCGCGCTACGAAAATTAGATCGCGAGTTATAAGCATTTTAAATTTTTCGACCCTCACCGTGGGGGTCTCCTGTCACCAAAAATTAACACTGTCTCATAATAAATTATCAAACAAAATTTGGCCGCGCTACGAAAATTAGACCGCCAGTTATAAGCATTTTAAATTTTTCGATCCTCACCATTGGGCGGGTCTCCAATCACCAAAAGCTACATTTTCCTACCTTATTTTATCTTAAGACGATTCTTTTCTATACACATTCTATCAGGAATTTTTATTATTGAAACTATAGATTTATAGTAACTGAAATAAGAAACATAAGTTTGAGACTTGATATCCTCTAAATATCTAAAAAATACCGCGCCAATGTCTGCCGAAGTCTACCGAATGATACCATGCCGAAGTCTGCCGAGCTGAAACGACGTTAGCCGAGTGTTAGGTTTTTTTCGTTACGGATGTGTTAGGATATTTCTCGTTACGGAATTTTTGGATTCGGTCGCCGCGCTCAAAGCCCGCGATAAAAGCTATGCAATAGCTTAAAAGGCAGAACTTATTGAAACGCAAAATATTTACATACCCCGGCCCCCCAAAACTGAAGATATACGGGAGGGGAGGTTCATATTTACACATTAAAACATCAAAACAAGTAGGTCGTTATTTTAAAAACTATTTACTGGATAAAATAAAAATCTGAATAGAAAACTAAATTAATACATTTCAATTAACTTTTGTAGAAAAAAACATAAAAAATCCTATACACTAAAAAAAAATTTGACTCATTTGCTACAGTGTCACTTCACCGCTTTTATAGAAAACGGTTATTTTACTGTGTTATGGAGCATTCTCATTGGTCATAAAAGAGATATTCTATAAAAACTGTGGAGTGACGCTACAGCAAACAGGTCTTCGATGAAATTTTTAACAGTGTAGAATTATCGAAACAATCGCCACGGGTGATTTTCAAGAAACGCTATTCCTGCCAAAGACGAGGAGTTTGACGTCAAAAATTCTGACCAATCAGGCAAAACTTGGTTGGGAAAACCGAAATATGTATCGATTTAAAATGCTCGATTACACCGTGATAAACTAGGATTCGAAATAAACATCAAATACAAAAGTTACGTATTTTTGTCCGTAGAATCCAAATCTGCAATAAAAAATGGGGGTTATAATTTAAGATTTCAAAGTTGGACCTCCTCTCAACCCCAGAGGGTCGGTTGCGAAAGTCAAATTTTGTATCACTGAGTAGCTTATTTAAAAATATTTAACACGTATATTTTCATTTTTCAATCCCATATGTATTTCTCGAGTTATTCGACCATTTCCAGACTTTTCAACACCCTGTATATCAGTTATTATTTTGTTTTCTTTTAATATAATTTTAAAATCTAAAAAGTTAATGGTGTTATTTAAGGGTTTTTTGTAATTCCTAAATTAGCTGGATAATCTACTGGGAATTGAGATGTATATCAGTATCAATTAAAATTATATCATCAATATATCGATATAAGTGTATTTTATTATTAAAATATTTACGTTCATAATGATATAAGTCTGATAATATACTAGATGTACAACCACCTTGTGGTATACTGACTTTTTGTATATATATTATGTTATCTTGCATTATGAAATTATTATAGATAATGAAATTTGTTAAAGTAAGAAAATAATCAATATCGTTGAATATATTCGTTGATATATTCAAATCATGTTGATATTTTTAAAAAAGTGCATTTATTATTGAAGAAAAAGAATTGCAGTTAGATGGCGCTACGCGCTATGCAATTTCAAAACTTCCACTTCCACTTTTAGAACACTTTTTTTCCACTTTTGATGTTTGTTCGTGCAGAGATGGAAATTCGTTTTTACTCCGATTAATTGATTGAAGCAGAAATTTAAGATGAAAATCAAAGTTGGTAGGGTATTGAATTAAAATTATTAAAGCATTAAAATGAGTAACTTTTTTTTAAATATTAAAATGCATGTATGAGATAGAAGAAAGTTTTGGGATTGGCGCATCCAACTAGTTTCTTTTTTTTCCCCTCCAAAATAGATTTTTTAGAAAATAGTGTCAAAGTGAGAGTTTTGAACCAAATTTCTGCTCGAAAAATGAATAACCACTCAAACAGGGGAGAAATACGTGTTGGTCACGTGATCAAAATCGTTTATAACTCAATAGGTTATTTATTGATCAAAAAATGGAAAACAATTGGATTACAAATCTCTTCCATAGCTATACATTTCAGTTTTATATCTTTCCATTGAAAAATGAATTTCTAAATATGTCAAAACGTTTTGCGTTTGTTCAGCAGAACAGAGCAGAGGAGAATAGCCAAAAATAAAGTAAATTAGTATTGCATATGTATTTCATTATGGAATTGCTATTACAACTCGAGGTATAATTCATTTATCGGGAATTTGGCGTTGTTGCGCTGAGAAATTTATTTTTTTTTAAATCCCTTAAAATTAATTAAATTGTATGTATATTTTACTTCACTTTGCAGATTCCATCCATTTTTGAAATAACATTTTTGTATTTTATTTTTTTCTAAAATTATTAATTTTCATACAAATTATATTGTTCTTTTAGTAGTTTATAATTGGTAAGTTCAAAAAAGCAAAAAATAAAATTTAATTTTGTATTGTTCTGCGTAATTAATTCTTTAATTATTTAGAAAAATAGTATTCAACAAGTTTTTAATAAAATATACTGAAAGCAAAATGTATATCTTTATTATCGTGATAATACAAAAGTAACAATCTATATAATAAAGGCCAAACGTATCTGTGCGTAACGCATACGTCATATTTTGAATGGCAACACTTTTCGATGAAATTTTAATTTTGCAATTTTCGCTATTGTAAAATTTTAAACTTCTAGACATAGCATGTTTTCGACATTTATACCATCGTATGCAGAAAAATATGCACGTTTAAATGTAGTTTGTTAGAAAACTGTATCTCAATTTGTTTTTGAGATATTAATTTTTTTATAGTTTTTAGTTCATTTTCTCTATTGGTGGCAACTTAAGTATCGCATTTGTGTGGGGAAAAAAAAAATATCCATAGAGTAAAAAAAAAAAAAAAAAAAAAAAAAAAAAAAGGAAGATGAATAGAGATGCAGTTTGGTGGCTGCAGGTGACGCTAAAAAATCCTCTCTAAAATTCGCTGCATTGCATCAAACACAACCACGTGCTTTCGCAAAAAAGGAAAACTTTTAGCGATACAGTTTTAATTCATAATACAATGAAATGCTATTTTAGAATGCTAAAATATAATTATTATTATTATTTCATTTAGAGAAAAAATGATGTTAAAGGATTGGATCTCTGATCTTAGAGATTCTTTTGTTTGGCCCGAATAAGAGACTTAAATTGGAAGAACAACGCCCATGAAACCGTTTTAATTGCATACTTCACCTCCATTTATCTCTTTTCTACGTGAAAAATAACTGATCATTGTATATTTTAGTTGCCATTTTTTCATAGCAACCGAAAAAAATAGTAATTAAAAACGTGTTATGTCAAAATATCGTCGGCTATAAAACCCAGTGAATGTTGTTGGTTTTATTTCGTTTTTTCCTATCAATTTAATAACTTTTAGTTCGTTGCAAACTTAATTTACAAAAAATACATCAATTAATCTTTACAAAAATGTATTTTAAAGAATATCTGTGTATCATATTTTCTTAGTTGATTTTATAAACTGAAATAATGCAATTTTATTCTTTGGCAAGATCTTTGGCTAATAAATTCTATCTTGCGTCTAATACGGAAGTACCGATAATTTTCAAAGCTTTATATGATAACATAATTAATATTTTTCATATAAAATTGCTGTTTGGAATTAGTTGGCAGTTTAAAAAGCATATTACGTAGGAAAAATTTATTAGACTTTTCAATTTTAATTTTTTAAAAAGTTTTTCACCTTTACTCTGTTACCCGGGAACCCCGGGTTCGGTGTACTAGTTTATATAAAAGTTAAGAATAAGTTTTAATGTTTAATGTAATTGTAAAATAATGACAATTTAAAAGTATATGTCTTTTTTGCAAAATTTTTTGGACCAAACCAAATTTTACTGGTTTTTGAACAGACTTGGTTTCGTCGAGGAAATTACATTCATATAGGATGATTCAAACGAGTTTGAATATTTTGATCCGTGAAGACTAGGAAAAATGAAATCAATAGTGGCTTCGTACGGAAAAAAAGTTAGGCCCGGTCCGATCCTTCATGAAAAAAGTAAGGCCCGAGTCTTTAGAAAAAAGTAAAACCAGGGCCCGGTACTGCCTAAATGCTGTTAATGAAAATCAGTCCTAGGTCTGGCACGTGCAGATCTCTCTGAGTGCGTCCTCCCAGGTTAAATAATTTCCATTTTAAGTCAATAAGATACAAATTAACAGCGCCAAACAGTCGCACACCTGGGAAATGTGGCAACCTACGCGTTTCTCTTTTACGGCGCAGCGTAGGGACGATAAATCGACGCACCGATATGAAACAAATGGTAAAAACAACACTTAAGCTACGTTACGTATGATTGACAGGTCTCTTCTCCTGCTGGGACTATAATATAGCCGGATTTCTTAGTAAAATATGCCCTTCAATCAACCACATCGAGTCTTACACGAATCGATAGCCCTTAACCCCTTTGCGACGGGAACTTATTACGAAATTAATGTTCCGTCACTGGTTTTTAAAAACAGAAATTTGTGCCTTATTAATCCGGAAAAAAAAAATGCTCCGATTAAATAAGGCAAATATTCCAGTAAAATTTTTCTGGTGGCGTTAAACAAAAATTCTTAAGTCTTTTTGCGATACGTATGCGTGCCTCTCGTCCCCAAGGGGTTAAAATAAATGCATTTCTCCCCACTTTAAGCTTATAACTCAAGTCCATGAGGTTATGAACTTTAATACCCGTTTTGAAACAGGGCACATTGTGCCGAAACTACTTGTCGGATTTGAACGAAAAAAAGGGATGAGTAATATTATTATATGGATACTGGATAATTTTTTTTCAGAATTTTTTTCAATAAAAGCACGAGCTCTATAATATTTTTCTTTTTTAAAATGAACATTTTAATTAAAAATCTATTGAAATATTTGAATGACCACCTTAGATTTTTTGCATGGATTACTATGAGATATGATGTATATTCACTATCAATTTCCATTTTTTACGTAGGGTGCATCATATTAAAAAAGACAAAATCATATTCTAGCGGAGATGGGGGGGGGGGGTGCCTAGCAGGGAATCTGACACATATTAGGTCAACCGGAAAGTTCTGTGTTATAATGTTATTTCACGCTTTCTTTTTAAACCACCGGTACACCTAATATGTTAGATTCGTGCGAGACACGCCCCCCCCCCCCCCCCAATCTCCGCCGAAATATGATTTTGCCTTTTGTTAATATGATGCAAAAAAGTTGCGTTAAAAGTTGACCTGCGTAAAAAGTTGCAACTGATAGTGAATATACATCATATCTCATAGTAGTTCATGCAAAACAAATTAAGGTGGTCACTCACATATTTCAATAGATTTTTTATTAAGAAGTTCAATTAGAAAGAAGAAAAATTTTGTAGAACTCGTACTTTTGTTGAAAAAAAAAAATCATCCTGCAATGGTGAATTATCAAAACTGCTACTTATTAGTGATACCATTAAATGCTACTTATTAGTGATTTTTAAAATTTTCAAGTTTAAGGCCAATTTTTTTTTACAATACAATATATAAGTCTATAAACTTATATACAAACATTAAAAGACAGCAATTATTCTGGTAAATTAATTATTAAAGCATTTAATTAGTCAATCTACGAAAGTTGAGCGTGCTTCTAAGTAAAATTATACTATTACAGATACTAAATACGCTTTATTTACACAAAACATATAATTATTTATGATAAAACATTATAATAAATATCGTATTATACGTTTCAGGACATCAGATCATCTTTAAAAATAAATTTACGGGAAAAACAATCGGCGTTTAGATCGTTGCGCGATTCGGACATTGCAATTTCGTATTTGAGAAAAGCGCATTTATTGCAAAAAAAATGTTACGAAAATATATATAGATACTTTCAAATTAAACAAAAATGATTTTAAAGATAGATAAAAGAGATTAAAGTACTTACTTAACGTGTTTTGGGTGAAAGTAACAGCTTTGTTTTGATCGTTACTTTTGAACATAAGAAAATACAGAAAAAGTCTTTCTAGAAAAGCTTTTCTAACTTAAAACTTGTTGTTGGGGGCCACCGTAATACTTACCCATCATTAATATGCATATGAAAATAAAACATGTGAAAACTATTTATACAATGCATTGCAATTCCAAAACAAAATTTAAATATTGTTAATATGCATAGTAATGCTTTATTAAAGAACTGCTGATGTACCAATTTCGACAAATTATATGAAACGCCAAACTACTCAAGTAGTACCGAACTGCGTAAAAGAAACATCCTTATAACTCCAAACATAATAATTCTATTAACTAACAATTTACTGCGTCGGATTAAGCGTCTCATTTCCAATTAAAATATACCTCTGAATTGAAATTTGAATGAAATACAGGGTCATGAAAAATCGAAGAATGCGGAAAACAAGATTACACATATCTCGGCAACTAATTATCCGATCGATTTCCTTCTTTATGCAAAATTTGTGTCATTTTATTGTCTTTTACGTCCATTCCTTAAAATAAAAAAAAAATCGAAAATTTTTATATACCTTTCATTCGAACGAATTTTTCGAGAGTCCGAAAAAAATAGTTCCGGATAATCGAGGTTATTGATATTAAATAGGCTTTGTACATACTAAGTACATACAAAATTTCTAGTCTCTATCTCAATTTGTTCGGGAGATAGAGGGTTTACAGACAGACAGACAAACGGACGGACGGCAATTTTTTTTTTCTAAAAATATGTTTTTCGGAATCTCCACTATCTGAATCGTGTAAATCCGTCAAAATTTTATTTTTCGATTTTCAAAACGATTGCAAGACTTGTCCTATACTACGTATGATGGGTAAGTAAAAGCAATAAATTGGTAGTGCCATTTGTTAACAAAAAAAATAAAATAAATCACCCATTTCCTTTAAGCATTCGCTGTTTATCATTAAAATCTCTTGGAAACAAGTTAAAACTTTTTTGTCTTGGTACATTGAATAGTTAACGTTATAAATGTCCAAAATTGGCCATTTTAGTAAAATAAAAAAAAATAAAAAAAAATAAAAAAATAAAAAATAAAATAAAATAAAATAAAATAAATAAAAAATAAAATAAAAAATAAAATAAAAATAAAATAAAATTTTAAGATATTTATACAAAACATTTAATATAAATATATCAATTTTTGTTTTTTAACATATATAAGAATTCAGTGAAAATAAAAATTAAAGTCAATGTTGATTAAATTAATTTATTCAAAAGCTTAAAGTCATGATGTTATGTAGAGTGCCCACCTTTTGAGAACGTCCCTAATCGTATAATAATATTTCACATTCCCCCCTTTTTTTTCGTTGAAATCCAACAAGGAGTTTCGGCACGATGTGTACTTTTTCAAAATGGGTATTAAGGGTCATAAACCCTCGTGGATTTGAGATATAAGCTTGAAACTGGAGGAGAAATGAATTTCTTTTTAAGTTTAACCGATTGATGTAGAACTCGATGTGGTTGACTCAAGGGTATATTTTACTAAGAAACTCGGCTATACCACAGGGCCGTAGCTAGAAGTGAACAGTAGGGGGGGCTCAAAAATTTTTTCTCCCTCTCTGACTCAGAAAGATAAATTAGTACATATTTACATTGTAGACAGAATGTTTCTTATTAAACTGCTGTAATAACTTCATTTTATGCTAAGAAAGTATATGATGATGGAAATTTTGAGCGTATAACTGGTACAAAATTAAACATCATGTTAGCTTCATATATACAAATAGGATGAGGGAGTGTTGAAACACTTAAATACAATTAGATACAATGAAAACACTTAGATACAATTTAGTAATTCTGCAAAACTGTGAAGGGTCTCAAAAATAAATTAGATATTTGAAAGAATTTCATTTGAAATTTCGGAACTGAAATTCATTGAGTCACCTTGGAATCTTTTCCAGGGGGGGGGGGGGGGCTCAAAATATTTTATTTTAGAGGGGGGGCTGAGCCGCCCATAGCGCCCCCTTAGCTACGGGCCTGCTATACAATTTACTGGTGGAAATTTTCCCTGACGATACTCAGAATCTGCTGATCTGATTTAAAAGAAATAGCCGACATCTTATGACAAATTTCTCAGTTACTTCACTCGTAAATGATGCACAGTATATACTGAATGTGTCCATCTCCTTATTCACAACTCCATTATATTTATACGATAGTTGTTTTTCTTAATGATTTCTGACACGTTATAGAAGTTTAAAAGCTCCATTTTATATGATAATATTTGCTTTATGTACTTTTTATTGCAATACAAAAATAAAAGTTTATATCAACGATGTCATGAAGATATGGCTTCTGCATGTTTACTGCGAATTCTTTGACAACTCTGTCACTGCTAAAGCTATAAAAATATATTTGGAAAATAATATTTTAACATTCAAAGGTAAATTGCTATGTCAATAGGCTATTTAAAAAAGTACAAAAATAATATAAAATTACATTCATGCTTATTGTTTTTTTTATTATTTAATAAATAAAAGCTATTTCTAGTAACTTGAAATTATATATTATCTTTCATCTTGAAAGTTGTATGGGACGTGATAGTGGAAATTTAAAGAATTAACTATTGCAGTAATGGACTACTTCAAGAAATTGTTTTCTATAATTTTTCTAAATATATTTGCATCTGAGGCGTACTAGTTTTAACTTTTGGAAAGAATATTAAATATCCACAACAAGATTAGGAGTTTCAATGAATTTTCGAATGCTAAAAACGGATTTAATGAACTATTCCCATTTTGCTTAAAGTTTAACCATAAAACTGAATTTTCTGCTGATAAATTACAAAACTTTGAAATTCTGTGGAGTTGTTATACAAAGTAATATGTAAATGAATTAAAATACTTATAAAGGTTTCAGTTTGAAATCTTCTAACCATACAGGAAAATGTGGTGGCCTATCTTGTGCTATTTCTTAAAATTAATTTCAAAAATTGAAGTATTTGTATTTCAAATTATGTAAGTGTAGGAAAGGTATTGAAATGTCTCCTCTATGTAACAGCTTTGCTGCCTTTGATTTGCAAGATGAATATAGTTGCAAGACATAAAACTAGTCGTCTGGGGGGCGGGGCGCAGAATACTTACCTTTCATGGAAATGTATACTATAAAATATGAAAATATAACATATAATGTAAACTATTAACCCGTCAGAACGCGCGCTTACCCAGGTATAATTTTTTTAAAACTTTGTCATCAATAAAATCAAATTATAACTGCCATTTTATTTATACGGAGACAATCCTAACAAAATCTGCGATAAAATAAGTTGAAGATTACTTTTAAAATATTAGTGGTTACAATTGTAAAAAACCATACGCACTCCGACTCTAAAAGGCCCGGCGCGCGCCCTCTCGCGTTAATAAAATGGGCCGCAATTCCATAGTAAAATTTTAACGTATATTTAAGTATTTTTAATACACAATAATGCTCAATTAATGAGCTACTGAAGAGCCAGTTTCAACAAATTATATAAAACGCAGATCGCTCAAGTAGTTCCGAGTTACGTAAAAGAAACATTCTTATAACATCAAAAATAATAATCTTATTAAATAAAAGTTTATTGTGTCGGATTAAGTGTCTTATATCCAATTAATATAAATCTTTGAATTGATATTCGAATGAAATACAGAGTCATGAAAAATTGAAGAGTGCGGAAAATGGGATTACAAATATCTCAGCAACTAATTATCCGATCGACTTCGTTTTTTACGCAAAATTTGTGTTATTTTATTGTCTTTTACGTCCATGCCTTAAAATAAAAAAAAAAAAATTAAAACTTATATACCTTTCATCAAAACGATCATTTCGAGAATCTGAAAAAAAAAAAAGAAATAGTTCCGGATAATCGAGGTTACTGAAATTCAATAGGCTCCTTTCCAATCTTACATAATAACTACACAACAAATTTGAAGCCTCTATCTCAATTTCTAAAGGAGATAGAGCGTTTACAGGCACACAGATAGACGAACGGCAATTTTTTTCTTAAACTATGTTTTTCGTAATCTCCAGTGTCTCAAACGTGTAAATCGTGAATTTTTATTTTTTCAATTTCTCAAATGATTGCAATTTTTACCCTATACAACGTATGATGGATAAGTATTAAAAGTTTACATTAACGATGTCATGAAAATATGGCTTCTGTATGGTTTACTGCGAATTCTTAGGCAGTTTCTGTCATTCCTAAAGCTATAAAAATATATTTGGGAAATAATAATTTAATATTCAAAATTTGTGAAAACAATTAAATTGCTATGTAAATACTATGTTCCAAGAAAATCTTAAGTGCTGAAAAATCTTTTGCAACTCTGTCACTGCTAAAGCTATAAAAATATATTTGTGAGATAATATTTTAATGTTAAAAGTTTGTGTAAGGCATTAAACAAATTGCTAAGTGAATAGGCTATTTAAAAAAAGTGGTAAGTACAAAAGAAAAAAAAATCAAAATTACATTTTTGTTTACTGTTCCTTTATTATTTAATGAATAAAAACTACTGCTAGTAACTTGAAATTGTGTATTAACTTTCATCTTGAAAGTTGTAAGGGAAAGTGATGGTAAAAATTAAAAAAATTAATTCTTGCTGTAATGGACTATTTCAAGAAATTGTTTTCTATAATTCTTCGAAATGAATTTCCATCTGAGGCGTACGAGTTTTAACTTTTGGAAAGAATATTAAATATTCAGAATAGATTAGGAGTTTCAGTGGATTTCCGAATGCTAAATACGGATTTAATGAACTGTTATTCTCATTTTGCTTTAAGTTTAACCATAAAACTGAATTTTCTGCTGATGAATTACAAAACTTTGAAATTGTGTGAAGTTGTCACACAAAGTAATATGTAAATGAATTAAAATACTTATAAAAGTTTCAGTTTGAAATCTTCTAACCAGACAGGCAAATGTGGTGGCCTATCTCGTGCAGTTTCATAAAATTAATTTCAGAAATTGAAGTATTTGTATTTCAAATTATGCCAGTGTAAAAAATGTATTGAAATGTCTCTTCTATGTAACAACTTTGCTGCTTTTGATTTAGAAGATGAATATAATTGCGAGAAAGAAGAAAAAAGAGTTAAGTAAATTACTATAAATAGAAAAGCTAGTGTAATTTAGTAATGGAGCTATGAACAAAAATAGGAGATATATAGAGTGTATTGTCTACTGGTTGCGGATGAAGTAACTGAGGCAGGCCCTGATGACCGAATTGACACGAGAAGCAGGTGCTTCCCCTAGAAAATTTTGGAGAGGCCCAAAATTTATATTAAATTAATTACATTTCAAAAAGCTAGTTTCTTTTAAAATTATCAATCTTACAATTATATTTAGAAGCGTTTCATAAAACTAGTTTTCATAACAAATTATTTTTTCATGTAATAGATCAAATTCAATCACACTGTTAAAAATCTGCAGCACTTTATCCAGTCATTTGACCGTTTTCTACAAAAAAAGTAAAACAACCGTCTTTTTACGTTATTCTGAACGTATTATTACCAATTTTATGGTCAGAATAGAGTTAAAATACGTTATGTTACTGGTTTTTCAGAAAATGGTGAAATGACTGTACAAAATGCTGCAAGATTTTTAACAGTGCAACTGATCTCAATTCTTCTATTTGTTCATTATTTTAGATGTATGTTTATTTTGTATACTGAGCTTAAGTAATACTGAATTTGGCTTGTATGAGCCACTGAAAATATTGATAATTTATTGCCCAAATTGAAAGGAGTATTTGAAAATATAGATATTTTATGTTGTGCATACATTCCGAATTCAACTTTTTTTTTAAATTCAATTTACATTTTTTTTTTTTTTTTTTTTTTTTGTTCAGATTATGCAAAATCCTTCTAGCATATTTTTCTCGATTGTATCCAATTTTTGTGTAACGGGAAAAAAAAAGTTGTCTAGTGACACGAATTCAACTGATATGAGCCACTGCTTGGAATAATATTCGTAATAATTGGTAAATTTCTGGGTATGTTGAATTAAAAAAACTCTTCTCAAAAGAAGGGGGCCCTGAAATGACACTGTGCTTTTCATAGCTTCAGAGGTTAACAAGGCCCTGAACTGACGAGGTGTTCACAAAATGGTGACGGATTTTTTTTTTTTTTTTTTTTTTTTTTTTTTTACATTGGTTTAAGAAATTCCTATTACAGCAGGAGCAAACTCTCAACAATAAATTTTGAAAAGAAAATGTATTTTTACGGCTATATCGATATCTACAATCGAATAAACTCCTCTCAATGTCTGTGAAAAATGTTATAATACCTGGACAAACTTATACCAATTAAAAAAAAAAAAAAAAAAAAAATAGAGAAATATTTTACCATATTTCGGATAGAAATCCCCCCCCCCCCCCCGTCCATGAATAAGGCTCTGAAATAAGAGGGAACTTTTTCTTTCAAATTTACTGTTAGACATTTTCCCCGATGATATTCATGAATTGTTGAATCGATTTAAAAGAAGTAGCCGCCATCTTGTGACAACTTTCTGAGTTGCTTAACATGTAAATGATAGTCATTATACTAAATGTCTCCACCTCTTCATTCGTACTTCCATTATATTTAAATGATAGTTATTTTTCTTTATAATTTGTGACATTTATAAAAATTTAAAAGCTCGATTTCAAATGATAACGTTTATTTTATGCACTTTTTATTATAATACAAAAATAAAAAGTTTATATACTTGGTAGATAATATTTTAACATTCAAAGTTTGTAAAAACAATTAAACAAATTACTATCTGGATAGTCTGTTTGAAAAAAATCCTAAGCACAAATAAATAAATAAATAATACATTCTTGTTTACTGTTCCCTTATTATTTAATGAATAAAAACTATTGTCACTAACTTAAAATTATGTATTGTCTTTCATCTTGACAATCGTGGGGGAATGGGTAGTGGAATTTTAAACAATTAATTCTTGCAGTAATGGACTACTTCAAGAAATTGCTTTTTATAATTCTAAATGAATTTGCATCTCCGTTATTCTTATTTTAATTTTTGGAAAGAATATTAAATATTCAGAACAAGATTAGGAGTTTCAATGGATTTCCGAATACTAAAAACGGATTTAATGAACTATTCCCATTTTGCTTAAAGTTTAACCATAAAACTGAATTTTCTGCTGATGAATTACAAAACTTTGAAATTCTGTGGAGTTGTTACACAAAGTAATATGTAAATGAATTAAAATACTTATAAAAGTTTCAGTTTGAAATGTTCTAACCATACAAGTAAAGGAGGTGGCCTATCTTGAGTAGTTTCTTAAAATTAATTTCACAAATTGAAGTATTTGTATTTCAAATTATGTAAGTGTAGAAAAGGTATTGAAATGTCTCTTTTATGTAACAACTTTGCTCCTTTTGATTTAAAAGATAATTATATTCGCAATAAAGAAGAAAAAAATGTTCAGTAAAACGTATTACTATAAATAGAAAAGTTAGCATAATTTAACCACTTAACTGATCAATATTTTTGAAAAAAAAAAAAAAAAAAAAACTTGTAACACGTTCGCTGCCGCTTACGAGAAGATGTGATTGATGATAGTTAATGCCGCATTGTAGAAGTGGATTTTTTCCAGAAGCCGATTTACTTTTTATAACACGGAATGAGTGAAAGATTTTCCCGCGCCAGCGCGTGACTGGTTATTGGATATCGCCCCACATCACGCGCCAGCGCGTGATTGGCCCCTTAACGTTGGCGCCATATCACGCGCCAGCGCGTGTAAAACATTTTAAAAATTAGAAACAGCTAACATTATTATAGTTAGATTTTAAACTTTCAAATGAGTCCAATTTTGTTTTTCTATTTCAAGTATAAGTAATTAAATCTAAGAACTTTTCTGTACTACTTAGTAATAGCGTATTGTCTAGTGGCTGCGAGTGAAGTAACTTAAGAGATGTTCACAAGATGGCAACTGATTTTTAGCATCGATTCAAGAAATTTCTATTACAGCAGGAGCAAACCATAAAACTTTGAATGGGAAATATAGTTTCTTTCATAAATGTGATTAAATATTCTACTTGTTTTTACTGGTGGCAGTTATTACACGCATAATAATCTTTTTCTTGGTTACTGAAAGACGGTTGTTTAGGTTGTCACAATATGGTGAAATGCAGGTCTTGAATGCCGATTAAGTAAACTTCTACCAGTAAAAATGAATACGTGTTTTTGCCGTTATTTTTGTGACTGAAATTCTCTGTTAATCGGGCGCTCAAATTAAAAAAATATATATATATTTATATTTACTCGTTGGAGTCTGCTTCGGCGGCAGCCAACCACAGCGAAAGCAGTTACAGTTGAAGCTTCACTGTTTTAAGGAAATGCCACTTCCCCTTCATTTAAAGTTCCATATAAGATATTTGTACCCATTATGGACAGTGCTCTCAATATGGACACCCCTAATATTTTTAAAGGTAACAATTTTGTTAGAGAGATCGCACTACATGCCCGTGAAGAAAAAGCTATTGAAAAGATAACTAACAAGGAAGGTCTCCATTGGGGGCATACTCAGAATTTTTTGAAAAAAATACGAATTAAACTACTCATGTAGGTAATAAAGGATCAGTGAAAATTAGCGGCGGAATTACATTATTAGATATGTAAAAAAATAAAATAGTTTGGAATATTTGGCGTGAAAAGCTGAAAGCGACGCGGGATTTGGCGAACAGTGCATTCCCTCGCCAAAAGCACACGATTTTAACGAATCTGAAAATTGATTTTAATTGACTCCACTGTTAAAAATCTGCAGCATTTACTGCAACGTCCCTCCACTACTTTTATAGAATATCTCTCTTCTGACCAATAAGAATGCTCCATAGCACGGAGAATTGACCATGTCATACACTGTTCAAAATCTGCTGCATTTTGTTGCAACGCACTCCACCGCTTGTATATAATAGCTCTATTCCAACCAATGAGAAAGCTCCATTTCACGGCCAAGTAACCGTTTTCTATACAAGCAAGGAATGCGTTGCAACAAAATGCAGCAGATTTTTAACAGAGTATTTTTCAATTTGGAACAATTTTAATCAATTTAAATTGTGTTTTAAATGATAAAATATATTAATTTCATTTTGTTATAAGTACATAAAACGTATATGACAAAATTACACTTAAAGTAAAGTAAAAAAGCAAAACTAAAATTACTTAAACTAAACTTATTTAAATAAATTGAACATGGAAAGTTTTTCTTTAAAAAGTATTCGAAGCGTAAAAGCGTATTTTTCAAAATTTCGTTTTTTCGCCAACCGGAGATAAATCGCCAAATAAACGAAATTTTAACTATTTTTTTATGGACGTTATAAGGAGGTTCCGCCGAAATTTTTTTTATAAACATATATAACTATATGAGAAGAACATTCTGTAATTTTTTCAGATTTTTCTGAGTATGCCCGTATGGAGACCTTCCTTGTAAGCCAGGAAAGTACAAAAAAACGCGTTGTTCGCCATTTAGAAGGAAACTTGTTGTTTCATGGTGTGCTGATCTTAATTACAGGTAAGTTTAAATTCTTATTAGATATTGCAAAATTACTTTAAAAATTGAAAAGTGGAATATTTTAGAAAGCTTTTAAAACATAATTTTGATTGCTATTGTTTATATTGCTTTAAAAAGTTTTCTTTATTTATTTACTACAAGATTTAATAAAACTACTTCCGATTCCCAATATTCATACCTTACACTGTTAAAAATCTGCTGCATTTTGCTGCAACGCCCTCCACCACTTGTATATAATATCTCTATTCCAACCAATGAGAAAGCGCCATTTCACGGCCAAGTAACCGTTTTCTATACAAGCAGGGGAGTGCGTTGCAGCAAAATGCAGCAGATTTTTAACAGTGTATATCCACATTGGAAGTACATCAGGTGAATCTTCAGATTCACAAAAATTGAAAGCTAAGCAAAACCACCTACATTATTTCATAATATTTTGTAATAACTGAGATCGTCTTTGAAGAGCCAAAACCGAAAATGACCCCCCGTTCTAAAGTGCATGTTCTGAAGATACTTACTGTGCCCTACCCTGCCCCGCAATACAGATTTTTTTTTTTTTATCCCTTCTCCTCTAAAATTCCATAGAAGAGTGGCTCTTCCATACACCCAGTGTGGTAGGTCAATAAAAAGGCACCTGTCCATAATAGGGACTGGTGGTTCCTTATATGGACATTTGTAAACATTTTTTGTTTTTATAATTTAAATTAAACCTGAATAGTTACAAGGTCGCTAATTTTAATAATGATAGTCAACAGTCCAGGGATCATGGTCATATATTTTTGAAGACCTATCACGTGTACATGAGGGTGAAAAAAAAATTCCTAGAGTGTCCATATAAGGCACAAGTATCTTATTTAATAAACAATTCTAGACTAACTGTTACAACATGTGTACAATCACGTTGTAAAACAAATTGGAAATCGCACGTCAAACATAGCAAATGAAATACTTTCGTGCCATAGCGAAGTTTTTAAAAATATTCAGATTTTGGAGTGATAGCATACATTACTTCGGATGCAGTATAGTATCCGAAATCTTTTATGTGTCCCTGTAAATACTATCTTTGCAATAAGGATGTAAGGCATACATTTTTCAAAATTATGTTAAGTGAATATAGAGAGTCAATATCAGGAAGCAATGTTTTATAATATGTAATAAAGGTGCACATGTATCTCTATTAATGAGAGAGTTAACTAGAGCTTAAGGCACAGGTATGATCCGTATATGTAAGAAAACAATGATTTCAGGAACCACTTGATTCCTAATTATCAATCATAATTTTTTTGCATATTTTGGCTCTCTTGAACGATTAATCATTTGTACCTTATGCCATTATTGTAAAACAGGAGTGATATGTTTATGCTGCGTAAAATTCTGGAATTGGAATACCAGTAAATTTAACCTTTCGTCTGTCACAATAGGCTTGACAGGCATAGCAGAATTATTTCCGTTCTTTTCTGCTCTAATAGGTGCCACTAGATGCCACCAGAATTTCGTTCTTTTAAATATTCGCGTTTTTTTCAACGGTGTTGTAACACATCTAGCCAGTTTAAGCGTAATTCTCTCGAAGTAGAGATCTAACCCAGTGGTTTCTCAGACCGATTGCGACCGAGCTCCTCCGTTTTTTGAAAGTTCTTATTTTGTATTATTTATCATCACAATGGTTTATTTCTCGCTCATTTCATGAATGAAAATTATAAATGTTGTGGATATTTTACGGAAATATATAGGTTTGAATTCATTTTCGTGTTCAATAATGATAATGTTCAAGTTTCCTACATCCCTTCCCCCATGAAAAGATAAACGTAATTCTTGTATTTTCTCTTCATGATGACATAGCAGAAATGATTACTTTCTATACCACAGCCAAAATTATGATTGATACTACATATCAAATGTGCTCTACATATAACGTAAGCCAAAATATCAAGCGTTGTCCAATGAACATTTCCTTTACAACGTTCAAGTGGGTGGCATCAACACACAAATCAACTCGAACAATAATAATCTAGGTGCCAGTCGGCAGTCGCTCAACACCAAATTTATTTCGTTTTTTTGCGTATGCTATTTCGCGTAAAATTCTTGCTAGAATGCTATTAAATTTTAACTCTTTGCGGCGTAGAGCAAGTTCATTGCTTATGTGTTGAAATTAATGACTGACACCGCCGGAATTTGAAAACAACTTTATTTTTAAATAAGAAAAAAACTATATTTCACTTATTCAATAAACCGAAATTCTTTTTACCAAAATTCCGGTGCCAATGTGGCGTTCGGGAATTAAAATCGAATGGTTTCATAGACATACCACCGCGCCACAAGGGGTTAAGCGAAGAAAACTTTTAAATTAAAGTGGTGAGAGACCACCTAGTGGTGCCTCGATTTTTGCACCCATGGTTAATAGGCTCCAGGGGACGATACCGACAGGTCTGCCTTGGCAATCAACGCGAACCACTACACAAAAAAGTGTATCTGGAAATGTTGGCCGATGAACTGGTAAATGGAAAGCTACCACGAGAAGTTTGAGATAATAGAATTCCAAGAAGTCTGCAAGTCGACTTGAAACGATATTAGATTTGCCATAGGTGAATTTTTAAAAATTCTAACTGGCATCACTTTATGAAAACAGGAATCCTTAAATATACTGACAACATTTAAAAGAGAAATATACTTCGAAATTCATATTAGGAAAATATTGGTGAAAACAGAAAATAAAAATATTCGTCTGTTGCAGCCCTGCGATATCGTCCCATGTACAGTAGAGAAAAACTGGGGAAGACGTGGAGGCTTTTGACCAGGGGTGCAAAAATATAGGCGCCACTAGATGGTTTCTCACCACTTAAATTTAAAGATTTCTTTCGCTTAAAATTTAATAGACGCTTTCAGTGTGACGTCAGTCATGATTTTTTGCTTGGATACTGATTCCAAACAAACGGTTGCTATGCTTCATTTCTTATTAAATATAAATCGTAGAAATTGGTATCGTTGCATATAAAGCGTTAACTCCTTGCGGCGTGGTGGTATATCTATGAAACCACTTAATTTTAATTCCCAAACGACAATTGGCACCGGAATTTTGGTTAAAAAAAATTACGGTTTATTGAATGTGTAAAATATAGCTTTTTCTTATTTACAAATAAAGTTGTTTTCAAATGCCGGTGTCAATCATTAATTTCAACACTTAAGCGATGAATTTGCCCTGCGCCTCAAAGGATTAAACACTTGTCAGGGATATATAGCTAAAAAATGTAGTTGTAATATAGAAATAAAATAGAAAATACAGCATAGTAACCTTTTGTTTGGAGTCAGTATCCAAGCAAGACGTTATAACTGACATCACAACTGAAAGCGTCTACAGCATTTTGGGAAGAATTTTACACAAAATATTATACGTAAAAAAATGAAATAAATTTAGTGTTGAGATACTGCCTGCTGGCACCTACATTTTTGCACCCCCTACAGTTG
Source organism: Maratus speculifer (assembly GCA_964019185.1). Lineage (NCBI taxonomy): Eukaryota > Metazoa > Arthropoda > Arachnida > Araneae > Salticidae > Maratus > Maratus speculifer. The sequence continues at coordinate 12,994,645 of OZ025296.1, read as the reverse complement.
ATACCAGAAAGTTTTTATAGCATTCTTCCACTTAATAAAAACTCTAAAAACGTAAAAGAAGTACAAATGACGTTCATCATGATAGAATTATATATATTTATATATTATTAACAGCAAAACAAATAATTTTTATTTGAGTTGCAAAAGAACATTCTGAGGAAAAAAAACTTCCTTAATAGATATTTTCCGTTATAGGGTGCGCAAAAGATTTCCCTTCAAACATTTCTAATAGCATTTTAATGATCATTGTAATGGAAAATAAAACTCTGTTAACCCTATCAAATAACATAAATTCTAATCTTCCTATGCTATTATCAACAGACATTGACAAGCGTAGTACAATAGTATCGAAAGAGAAATTACCCTTGTATCGTGTATGAAAATAATTGATATTAGGCAATTCTATCCTAATATTATCAGGAGTATCTGTTGTTTTTAGGTTTTTGTTACTCTCTGTTAATCACTTTATTCGCAGGATAGAATAAGCCCAGTTTTCTATAAAATAGTGATGATTTTGCTTTATATGATTATTCTTTATATAAAAATTTCCCAAATTTAGGAAAGAGAATCGTGAATTGAAAGTTAGAACAAAAAACTAGAAAGCCATTAAACGATATAATACATAACGGGATATAAAAGTTATTTTAAAGTTTGTAGAAAATAATTTTAAGTTATTATAAATATAAATTCCGCTCATTAATATGAAATATTGAATGTTCAGTAATTTTTAACCCGTTAACTCGTTAATTCTTTTCTATTCAGTAAATTGAAAATAGCGGACTCACACTATTATTTAAATAAAATATTCGTAAAATTTTATTCTAAACTTTTCCGCCTTTCAATAGTATGAAAATTTTCTTAAAAATAATAGTGGTGTCAAAAAGCTTTAAATGATGAAATAAGAAAATTCGTCTTGCCCGAACGGCGCTCGGGTAAATGAGTTAACACTTTTCGGCACGGTCAAAATCTATTAGCAAAATGAGAAATTATCGACTAACACCTGAATTCACAAACAAATTTCTTACATATTTTGAGAACCCAAATTTAAGCTTTTATTGTATAAGCAAAATTTTTCTAAAATACTATTGGCGCCGTTTGCAAGTTTGGAATTAAAATTAAGTATCCCAGACCGAGCACAGTGTGCCGGAAACGGTTAAGATTTTAAAAGAAAATTATGGATTAATGACATCTTAGAACATGATGTTTCGAGTTCTCACGTTGATAAGATAATTCAGTAGTGGGTTGCCATTTTGGACTCCAGTTTTGATTCAAAGTTTCAAATTCATACTATAAAATTTGAAAGATGAATTTTTACCTAAAATAATCGCTAAACATGTCTTTATTAAATGAAGAATAGAATACTATTCTAGAGCAAAGTGAGGAGTTCTACAAATATATTAAGTTCCTAATCGTTTGCGCCTAGTAATAAACGCTTATATTTAAAAAACTTTTATTTAGAAAAACATTATAACAATTAACCTTAGAAGCGCTGGAAATTCCACTCAAGTTTTATAAAAAAGATGTACACTATAATTCTCTTTTAAAGTATTTTAAAAAATCTTTTAAAGTTATTTCTGGCGTGATGCACACATTTAACTCTTTTTTAAAATCCCTTGGGGACGAGCGACACGTATACGTGCCGCAAAAGAGCTTAAAAATCTTTGTTTATCCCCACCAGTAATACTTTACTGTAAAATTGGTCTTATTTGATCGGGATGTTTTCTCGATTTAATAAGGAACAAATTTCTGTTTTTAAAAACCGGTGACAAAACATTAAGAATTTCGTAAAAAGCTCCCATCGCGAAGGGATTAAAGACAATTCTGGTTCAATACGAATTATTCACACGTGGTAGCAATCAAGTTGACTTCTTTGGGCACTTCTAGTGTTAATTATAAGACAAAAGTTCTGCCTTTGATAGTTTCGAAGGAATCTTATGCTGTTTTTATTTTGTAATTTTTATTCTACCAATGCTATAAAGGATCCATACCGCGAGAACTATTTTACTCGGAAATTTCGTTTCCGTATACTTCTTGATCTTCGGATAAGAGCTTTCAAAAAATACAAGACTCATCAAAATCCATGACTGACAATTGGGGATGATTCCTGTGAGAGTAATAATGTAACAAAATAAAAGAATCACCTTCCGTGAGGCATGGTGACGTCACTGCGACGTCGTTGTGAAGTCACACTGTGACTTTGTGACCATCGATTGTCGATGAGAAGTCACAGTGTCTAAAATGTGAAGTCGTTATGGCCGTTTTAGAGTTCGTTTGTGACGTCACATTGCGACCACTTTGTGAAGTCACGGTGTGACAAATTTGTGAAAAATGTGTCATTTGTGGCTACTTTGTCATTAACATCGTGACGAAACTGTGACAAAAGCGACGTTGTGAAAAAGTGTTTTTTTAAGTAAATAACATGTTTTGAAGAATTTTCGTAATTTTCTAAAGATTTTTAAGAAAGTCACATCTCAGTCACAATGTGACGTCACTGAGTGGTGCCATTTTAGTCACAGATATGATGTGACCACAGTGACGTCATTGTGATCATGCATGCTATGAGGGCTCTTAGCCGCCATTGCGATTTTAACTATTTGGGGTAAATGTGAATTACAATGATTTTACATAGATTTATTTAACTACTGGAGTTTGTAAAGTGGTAAAATTGAAAAAACTTTGCAAATTTTTCTGTATTTATATAAAAACTCATTGATTATTACTCATTGATCTCGCAAGATGTAATCCTTAAATGATAGGAAAATTGATGTTTTTCAAGAAGATAAAAACCGAAACAAAACTTTCGTAAACTAAATTAAATATCTATTTGTGTTCAGCTTGATGTAAGTATACTTAAAAGCTATATTTATTGAATAGTTCAATACCAAAAAACCTACGAATAGACTTTTGAATATGTCAGTGAAAAAACAAAGAAATATCACAGATGTGCCTCAAATAATACACGAATATTTAATGTTAAATCATTCAGAAGGCAAATTAATGATAACAATTGACAATATTGTTCTGCAATCCTTATTTCTTGTAAATGAAATTCGTAAATCACATTCAAAACTCTTTTCAAAATTGCCCGAATATAAAGCGAGAGTCTTTGGTACAAAACGAAGATTCTTAAGCAGTTTAAGAGAATAACGAAATGAATTATCATACTTTATCTCTTTAATCATAATTATTCTTTGGTTAAAGGATATCTGCCAATACTTCACGTACGATGATCAAAATTAAAGGCACATGCAATTATTTCTTCCCGAGAGAACTTTACAATTTGTAAATTTTAATTGAGAATAGATTTATTGGGTCATCCGAAAAATTCTGAGGTACTCTTCTGTTGAGGTAATGTTAAAATAAATGATTTATACCGGAAATTTTTAAACAAATTTACTGTAAAATTATTCAAAGCGCTTCCTATGCGCACATTGTAAAAACAAACTTTTAAACAGAAAATTTCCGTTGAAAATGTATCATTTGTAGAGTTTTGTAATTTACCAAAAAACCCACAGAATTTCCGGATGACTTAATACTAAAATAAAGTAGTAATTACGAAAAAATTCAGTGTTAAAAATAACTTACTTAAAAGTAAAACCTTCTATGTACCTTTTTTTAGTAAGAATTGTTTAAGAAACGGTGATTTTTTTCAAATATGAGTAATAATCTGGACTGAAAAGTAAGTTTGTCGTTAAAAACTAATATAATCTACTTCTATAATCTATATCTATAATCTCTTCGTATATTAAAGATAACGATAGAAAGTATTCAACTCCTTGAGGACGAGCTACACGTATACGTGCCACAAAAAGGTTTAAGAATCCTTGTTTGTCCCCAACAGTAAAATTTTATTGCAATACCAAATTGTCTTGTTTAATCGAAGTATTTTCTCGATTTAATAAGGCACAGATTTCTGTTTTTAAAAACCGGTGTCAGAAAATTAAAAATTTCATAAAAGGCTCCCGCCGCGAAGGGTCTAACCCCTCGGGGACGAGCGACACGTATACGTGCCGCAAAAGGATTTAAGAATCTTTGTTATCCCCATCAGTAAAATTTTACTGTAAAATTTGTTTTATTTAATCTTGCCATTTTCTCCATTTAATAAGGCACAAATTTCTGTTTTTAACAACCGGGGACAAGGCATTAAAAATTTTCGTAACAGGTTCCCATCGCGAAGGGGTTAATGAAGGTATGTGCTATAATGGACGTTATAGTGCAAATGATATTTAACCCTTACGACCAATAAGGTTATCTGAGCGAAAAATCCCAGCCGGCTATCGCCCAGATAGCTTAACAGGTAAAGCATTGGCCTTGTAAGCCAAGTATCCGGGTTCGATTCCCGGCCTGGGCAATTTTTCGCGCAGCTGGAAATAATCAATTCGTATTTAATCCTTTCACTGCACTGTGTGCCACATCTGGCACGCATAAAAAATCACTATAATTCTCATTCTGTACCATGAATTTGGGCAATATGATCGCTGTAATTTATCAAGAACAATCCAAAGAATGCAATAACACTTATTTTGTACATGTCAGATTTTGTAGATGTCAGTATTTCACAAAAAATTAGAATCTGTATTTCTGAAACAAAAAAATTTTCGATCAATGTATTAAGACAAAATTTACTTTCATTATTTTTATTGAATACTTAAAATATTAATATAAATAAAGTTGCAGAGTGTTGAGCAGATAAAATTAATTAATTTTAGCCTATTTAATTGCCTGAAGAGTTTTTTCTAAAACTTCAGATTCAGTTAGTTCCTGATATAGATTAGTCTTGTTTAATTTTTGGTGTAAATTTTCCAACAGATGGCGCTGCTATGCTGCATTTTTACCAATTTCGCAATAAATGTATCTCAAGAACTAACGCATGGATTTTCCTTAAACTTCAGATTTTGACAATACCTGATAAAAAATTTATCCTGATTAGTTTTTGGTGTACATCACCCGACATGTGGCGCTATTATGCAAATGTTTTTAAAAATATTTTGCTGTAGCTGTCTCTCAGAATCTAATGCACGGATTTTCATCAAATTTCCGAATCAGTTATGAGCTGACATAAGTTGTTGCTGACTAGATTTTGACGCAAACCACCTAACCGGCGTTGTTGCTTTATTGCATTTTTTACGAAGTATTAACCCTTCGCGATGGGAGCCTTTTACGAAATTTTTACTGTTTTGTCACCGGTTTAAAAAAAAAAAGAAATTTGTGCCTTATTCAATCGATAAAATGCTTCGATTGTATAAGTCAAATTTTATCGTTTTATCGTATAATTTTACCGGTGGGAATAAACAACGATTCTTCAGCCTTTTTGCGGCACGTATACGTGTCGCTCGTCCCCAAGGGGTTAACATGCATAGGATAGATGGAAGTTTTGCGATTGTCACATTTGACTAGTTTCTAGCTATATTTCGTTTATGTTAATTTCAAGATTAGCTTTATTTAATGTATTAAATAAAGCTAATCGTATTTCTATTATTTATTAATGGTATTGAGTTATAAAAAAGTTTAACACATATGAGATGATTTTTTTTTTTTTTTTTGTCCTAACGATGCTTTATTCTCTGTATTTAACCCTTTCGTGACGACAGCCTTTTACCAATTTTTTTTATAATTTGTCACCGGATTTTAAAAACAGAAAATTGTGCCTTATTAAATCCAGAGAATATTAGGATTAAATAAGGCATATTTTACAGTAAAATTTTACTGGTGGGGATAAACACGGTTTATTAAGTCTTTTGTGGCACGTATACGTGTCGCTCGTCCCCAAGGGTTTAACTCTACATCGAATTAACATAAAACAGAGTTTAAAATAGTTTGTACGCTCTGGAATTAAATAATATTTGAAGAAAGCAATTTTAATTCAACAACTCAAATTTTGAAATTAAATTCATGAAGCGGCATATTCTCAGTTAAGGAATTCCTTATGTGATAAGAATACGCAAAAATACATAAAAGATTTGTAGCAAGGTTCACACACTCCTTATATTTTTTAAGGACTCTGGCACCACAATGGAGTTATGAATAAAAAGGAGGAGACATATAGTCTATTGTCTATCAGTGGCGAGTGAAGTAACTGAGTTGGTTGTCACAATATGACAGCTGTTTCATTTAATCAGATTTACAGTTTCTCATTACCGTCTGTGAAATCTCCCACCAGTAAACTTAACTAGAAAATTTCGCCTTCTTTTAGAGCCTTATTGACTAAAAAATTCTCTGCGAATTCTGCTAAAAAAATTCCGTTTCTTTTAACTGGTGTCAGTTTGGTGAAGTGTTGTAATCTTTTTACTGACATAGTTTTGGTTGTCACAATATGGCGGATCTATTACCACAGAAGTAAACTCCTACCAGTAAAAGTGAATATTAGTTTTTGTCATTCTTTTTAATTGAAAATTTCTCTTAATGAGCCATTTAAATAAAGAGAAGTTTTCTGCATAATTTGATTGGTTACAATTCGACGGGGTAGTAATGAATCCCTGCGAAAGCGGTTACAGTTGAAGCTTCACTATTTTAAGGCTATGTCAGTTCCTCTTCCTTAATAGTTCCATGGGCACCACTATTAAAAATAAGAACATTTACATTTAATTTTGAAAACGCAGACTTCATAATCACCACTTTCTTTCACAGTTTTTACACTATATTTCTGCTGTGCAATATTTTGAAAATATTCTTAAAATTTAATGGTCGAGCTGTGCGAACCCTGTTTGTAAATATTTTAATTAGTTTATACGCTGAGACGTACTACTTGACGTGATTTCAAAGTTATGTAATTTATTGTTAGGTAATTTTACGCGAAACAGGACACAAACTAGCAATGGAGTGTTTCAATTCTTTTAAGAACTTCATCTTAAAGCGTAAAGGCTTCAGTTTCCGGAAATATATTTAAAATCTTGATAGAGATCTGAATCTTTAATATATTCTTTTTAAAAGTTGGAACTAGAAAGTCGGAGCTGCAAATCTATTTTATAGGCTTCTAGAAAGTGGTTTTCCGACGCAATCAATTGCTACAAAAGGTCATTATTTTCTTTAATGTGATTCTTTCCAGTCACCAAAAAGATAAAAAATTATTCATAGCCTTATCAATTTGGTAATAATTTTTTTATAATGAAATAACTACAGCATAGATTTCGATTTTTTTGTTAAATGTACACTCTGTCTAAGTTCAAGTGTATACGTGCAATTTTATTTAAATATTTTATCTGGAATTATTTTAATTTTATTATTTTTCCGACATATATATGTTGCGGCCAATACCCGGAGCCTGGCCAATTCTAGAACTGGCCGGCCAATACCCGAATTGGCCAAGCTTCCTGGCCAAAACCCAAAATACATGAAATGAATAGCGTATCTCGGGTTTTGGCCGACCAATTCGCGAACTGGCCGGGAAACCTTGGCCAATACCCGAATTATGATGCATAGGTACCAATTTTTTTTTTTGTAATTCAGATAATGTAACATTAAAATGCACAGTAAAAAAGATTCTCATTGAATATATTGAAATGAAATATTTTTGTGTACCCAACTAAATTAACCAAAAATGGTACACAAATCCTTTTCAATATCGAAATTAATTGATAAACCAAATAAGTTGACAATTACAAGTTAACCGGAACCTTTACTCGAGTTAGAGCACGGACAGGCTGACGGCTAGACCATTTGAATTCATGGACACTTTCAATTATGTTAGAAAGAATTAAGCCCAGTGGTATATCTATTTCGCGAATTGGCCAATCGCACCTGGCCAGTTCGCGAATTGGCCAATTGTATCTGGCCAGTTCGCGAATTGGCCGGCCAATTCTAGAATTGCCCAGTCACTTTTTAACATTGCTGGCCAATTGGGGAATTGGCCGGCCAGTTCTAGAATTGGCCAATTTCGGGTTTTGGCCGCAACATATATACATACATATATATATATATATATAATAGTTTGTTCTGACTGACTGATATTCAACGCACAGCCCAAACTAATAAACTTAGAAACATGAAAAATGGGGAAAATATACTTCTTATGATGCAAGCATGCACTAAGATGGGATTTATGAAAATTTCCTTTCTCAGGAAGGCAAACGGTGGGTTGAATATTCTGGAACATCTTCCTATATTTCAGCAGCCGTCTAAGATAGCAACGTGAAATTCCAGAAAATAAATCAATTAAATATATATATATATATATATATATATATTAGCAATTTTAGAAATTGTCCCTCCTCAGGGCATTAAAAGGGGGGGGGGGTCGAACAATCTAGAATATTTGGCTCATCTCAGCTGTTGTTTTAGGTAGAAGCGTCGAACGGAAGAAAGTAAATCTTTTTCAAAAATATTTAAGATGTGTTTCAGCGATAATAACGTAATTCAGCGAAGAGGCAATTTTCGAAAATTTTTGAAATTGTAACGGCTTATCATTACAGATTAGATTTTTTTAAATTACTCTCTGATAAAAATTTGTTATACTATTAGAAAATTGAAAGGATAGGGGAAGGTTTTATACCGGGGAGACATGATAGTTGGAATTATGGGGTGGGGAGCAACTTTCTAAATTTGCCCCCCACCTAAAATTTATGTGATATATTATTGGAAAGTTCTCTGATCACTATTTCAAATTATACACCTTTAGTACCCCTGAGATATTTCGCCGTATTTCAGCAACAGGTTTAGTTATAAGCGAGAAAAAAAAAAAAAAAAAAAAAAAAAAAAAAAAAAAAAAAAACACTAAAAAGCACTACTAAAAAACAATTAAACATAGGTACCTCAGTCATTTTAGAGCTATTTTATCTATCGTGTTGTCAACATCACTTAGAATTGGATAGTGTAAGATTATAAGAATAAGACAACAATTATGGATGTTTGATTAGATATTAAGTTTTTCTTATTTTTTGTTATTTTATTTATCTATTTTAATTTTTACAAGATGTACTTCGCTTGATTCAATAATATTTTAGAGAAACTGAGCAGCGTAGCGAGCGAAAACTGCTAATATATATATATATATATATATATATATATATATAATAAAAAAACCGCCCGTGATTATTTCTAAATTCTTGTAATATTTAATGTTTCTCTGTCTTTTAATAATATTTTAACATATTCATCATATTTGAATTCCAAATCTTTAATCAACGATTCTTTTATTTCATTTTATTCTAAAATCCATTTATCTGTTAAAACAACACTTTTCCAAAAACTCCATAATTTAATTTTATTCTTTTATCTGTTTCATAATACCATTTTTATTTACTTTCTGAAGTCATTCGATTACTCACAATTCCCTGCTAGAAATGCTAGAATCAAATAGCGTTACTAATATTCCGACCGACTGATAGAAGATTTTTTTGTTTTTCCCTGTTTTAATATCGCATTGGTAAAAAATTTATTTTCTAGTAAACTAATTGGCAACATAGAACGTTACAGTAAAAACTTGTATTCCTATACGCGCTTTAAGATATAACACGATTACTCGGACCGAGAGGTAGGTTTTTACATTTTTCCACTTGTTAAATGGAGCCTTGTCACTTGGTGAATAAATGTCTTTCAAGTTTCTACTATGCGATAACATCGTTCTGTTTATTATGACGGAATCTTACTGTGACACAAAATTTAAACTTGAGCGTTAGTGGTAGTATTTAAGATGCTATAAACACGAATAAATGTCTTTTTAAAAAAGGATTTTGTTTGATGTTTACATCTGATATTTAATGTATTCTCCTATGTTTGATTTGAGTGGGAAATATCTAAGGAAATTTATTCTTTGCTGTATGCCACACTATTGTTGATACATTGATTGAGTCTTCCTGATAAATAATTTAGAGCAGAATTTTACGTTTTAAGTATTCTTGGTAAATGATTTAAAGCAGCCTGTTACACACACATACATATATATATGTATATTTACATATATGTATATTCAGTCCAAAGTTTTGAATGTCCAGGTTTTGTTGTAATCCAAATCGCTTAAAATTTTACATCAATAATTTCACTAATAGCCAAGATACTTTATTTATATTTCAAATATTTCGTAAGTTCCATTCTATAAAATTCCAAGGCATTAGAAGAAATGCAGAAAATGACCAATATTCGTATCCAAACAAGACAGAAGTAGATGATCAATAATAATGAAATTATTTACACTACATAAAGTGTTACTGACAAAATTAAAGTGCATTTCAAAGCTCTTCTTGTTACTTCATCAGATTTCCCTTAAATAAAAATTAGTCAAAGAAAGCTTTACCTTTAACTAACCTTATTATTAAAAAATATTCAATTTTAACGATACATCCTATATTTTTTACTGAATAATTGCTTCGTGACCATGGTTTCTAATGCGAGAATTCTTTACGTTGATAGATATTATTAATTATATTATTATCATAGCTGCCAAATTTTATGCATTTTTTCTACCACAAAAATTTTACAGCAAATATTGTGTTATTTAACCTTCGAAATCTAAGGATTAAACAAATGTAAAATATTTGTAGTGGGTATAATTTTAGTAGGAACAAAAATGCATAAAAGTTGGCAGCTATGTATTATGTTTAATTAGTTTTGTATCACTCTATACATAAGTAACATCTACTGAACATATTTTTTTCAGCCACGGCAAGTAATACATATATCTTATTTATTGTGGAATAGCGCTTTCCTATTTTAGCAATATCATAATTTCCTGTTTCAATATTAAATAGATCGGTTTTTCACTTCGAAATATAAGTTACCTCTTACATAGCTGTCAACTCTTCCGACCTTTTTCAACAGAAAAATTTAACTGAAATTTTTTGCCTTATTTAATCGACACATTACGGCGCTTTCTAATGAAAAAATTATTGTTAATTTTTGTGATATAAAACAGCGAAAAACGTTGGCAGCTCTGTAATTGTTTAAGACTAAAAAAGGGAATCGGAAGGGACACTATGCTCTACAGACCTGGTTTCCTTGTCCGAGCTATCCCTCTTAGGTAAACAAATAATCAAATAAAATTCGAAGAATGATGTCAGAAGATTATTTTCTTACTGAATTCAAATATTTCTTAATTCTCAAAAACTTCTGCTTGTAACGTAGTGAAGAGGTTTGCAAGGTAATGTTATAAAAAATCGAAGTTTTATTTTCAAATTTCTCGTTTGCATTTTAATAATTCTTATTCGTTTATTTACTTTGTGGGCAGGGAAATTAAAGTTAATCCTTATAATAAGCATCCCCCCAGAAGAAATCCAACCAGAATTAACCGCTGGACTGGCAACTACTACAGGGCTCTGCGTGGATGTAATTATTATTAACACTATTACATAGAATCAAGGTTCTCCCTGTTGCTAGCCATTGCGCCAAATTGCGACTAAATTCTTTATTTGGCGAGTAAACAAGCGATTAAATTCGCCAAATTGCAAGTGTTGAATATTTGCTTTTTCTTTCTTTTCTTTTTCATTTTCCATACATATGCATATATATATATATATATATATCTTTAATATATTTGTACCAGATAATCGAAATTACATTAATAACAATCGTTGACGCAGTTATAAAAACTTAGCTTATTTTAGAACATATTGAAAAAGTTAAAGGTAAATTAAAAGATAGAGGATTTTTTTTTTTTTTTTTTTTTTCTTTTTGGCTACACGAGAGATTTAATTTGCTAATATTTTATTCATTTGGCGAATGTTCTTTATTTTTAATTAGCCAAATTATTCACATTAGTCAAATGTCAGCGAGAATACTGTATACAACCGATCATTTGACTGATACGGAATGAAAATAACCAGACCAGCTCAAATCACCAAAGATTTGAACCAGAAAAGTATTTTTTTTATCTCTTAATTCTCGCTCCCGTTATATTCACGGGCTGCGAGTTTCAACGCTTTTATTCAGAATTGTTTGATTCCCACCAGTTTTATATGCTAGTGTAGTTGACTTTATAATGTTATAATATTTATTTTTGAAAAAAGTGGTGGCAATAAACAATCTGAATTTTTAAACCGTTATTTAATACGACCGTTAAGAGGTTAAATAAAATGTTGAAAGTTACATTAAAATATTTTCTGCTTTTCTTTGAGCTATACAAGAAGGTTATGTGCAAAAAGAGCTCTAATGGATGTCGCATGATGTAATAATATAAGGGTCTGTACTACAAAGATTTCAAATGGATTTCTAATGATTCTTATAATTGAAAGAGATAATTTGCTATAACATACCAAATAACACTTTAATCTTCACGTGGTAAATTAGTCATCGACAAATATACTTAATTGTTTTGATAGAAATATTACAGTTACTAGTATGAACAAAAAAATAATAGATATTACAGCAGCCAAAATATTAAACTACTGTCAGCTAATATTTACGCACCATAATTGTGTGAAAAGATTACCTAATCTTAAATGATTATTTGGTTAGTTAACTCATTAACTGATCGATGTTTTTGGAAAAAAGTTTCAACTATGGCTATTTTTTGTGTCTTTTACAGAATTTTTATCTTTTATGACCGGTTTTGCAAAAACAGGAATTTTTGCCAAAATGTATCGGGAAAATTTTCGGCTTAAATAATATAAAATTTACAATAAAAATTTATTGGTGGGAATAATAAAACATGATTGGAATATGGATGCCCATACGTGATACAGGCAAATCACGATTGGCAAACGATTTTTACGCGATTTACAGTTATAGTTTCATCTAAGAAAGTAAAAAAAAATAAATAAATAAATAAATAAAAAAAAAAAAAAAAAAAAAATTATCATTTAAAAGGTGTACTGAAAAATTAAAAGAAATTATAAAGATATTTACAAGATTTAAATTCTACCGTCATCATGTTGGTCACAATAGCTGTTATAACAATTTTTGATTTTTTATGTACCTTTTTTTGATGGTGTAATTTCTAATAGAAACAAACGGAGAATTATATACTGGTAAATAATTTAAAATAAAGTTTGGTAGAAATAGGTGGTGGGAAATATGGAGATTGGTTTAATCGATCATTGCCTCTATGTTGTTTGTCAGGTTCTGAGAAAACATCTTCTATTAGACCTAGAATTTATATTATTTTTATCTTAATATTTTATGTATTGTATGGGCTGTGTTCTGAAGTTTCAAGGCGACATTCTTTCCTTGTCTAAAGTCTGAGTGAACATGTGGTGAGGGAAAAGAAAAGAAGATTGCAGAGGGGAGTGTGCAACCTTCTGAGATGTCTATTGAAGAAGGGAAAATAAAGGACATTCCACGAATCAAGAAAACAACGTGGAATGCGAGCTATGGGGGAATTCCGTAGGAGGGTTTACCTGGGGGAGTAGCAGGAATTGAGAAGGGCAGTTTTGGCTGAGATATAGTCAGTTCCAAGGTTCGCACACTCCTTGGAATTTCCAAGGACTCTGGCACCACTATTAAAAATAAGAAAACTTACATTTAATTTTTAAACCGCAACATTCGTAATCCCCATCTTCATTTACAGATTTTACGATATTTTTCTACACTGGAACACTTCGAAAATATTCTTAAAATTTAGTGGTACAACTGTGCGAACCCTGCAATTCGGACCGTGAGAGCAGGTGTGGACGGATGTCCCTGTGTATAGTGCTCTTGGTCAACAGTGTAGGCTGATAACCCATGTGTTGGGAGATTCGAAGTTGATCTCCGATAAAGTTAATCTAACGAGTATAGAGTGAGAGGGAGAAGGTGTAATTTGAACAGTACACAGGCAACTTTTTACCGTATTTAATTTAGTGTTGAACCGGATTACCTATATCCGAGTTATAAATGTAAATAGTGTATAATATTGTGTACTTAGAGTATAAATAAACTGTTAATTTAGTTAATTGACAGCGTTGGTGTTCATTTACACAATCATCACAGTGGGTGACCGATATCACCTAATAATATCGGTGGTGGCAGCAATAACTACTACGGATTTTCTTCAAAGTTGTACGGGCTAAGAGGAAACGTCCGACATTCTTAGAAGAACGTTGAGACAAATGTGCTAGTCCAAGATCCAACAGCACAAAAACCTATGTTATCAAGCACAAGAAAAAAAACCCTTTACTTTATGGAATAGTGTAACGGAGGAATCTGATGATCTATGTCTGCCGGATGTAGAGTGGTGCATAAGTCAAAAATTAATTCCACCAGTAGTTTAATAGTAGGTTTAGCATTGTATTTGATGCACAATCAAAGATATGAAATAATTGTACGGCAAATATAATGCCACACTGTAAAAAAATTTGACCCTTTTGCTGCATCGTCATTCCCCTGCTTCTATAGAATATCTCTTTTTTGATCCATACGAATGCTCCATGATAGGCTGAAAATGATCGTTTTCTATAAAAGCGGTGGAATGATGATGCAGAAAAGGGTCAATTTTTTTACGGTGTAAGCCTACGAGTCAATCACTACTGGTATTAATTTATATGGCTTATACACTACTTCGCTTCCGGCAGACATAGATCATAGTCCCCCTTTAGTACTCTTCCATAAAATAAAGGGTTTTTTCCCCTTGTGCTCGATACCTTAGGTTTTTGTGCGGTCGGCTCTTGGACTATAAGGAACGAAAACTTTTTTGAAACTTGAATGTGAATGGAAGTAGGAAAGAGTAGTCCAAAGTGGACCGTTTGACGGTATCATGGATCAAAACATGTAGGACAAATCTTATTGTTCTTATCAGTATTTTTTATCAATAATCTTCAATAGAAATTTTTATAAGATATACCGTAGGAATGTATCATGACGATTATTGGGAAAAAATAGTAAGAACGATAAAGTTTATCCTATATGCTTCGACCCCTGCGGCATGACAAAATAAAGGGATCTCCTTTTAGTCCCGATTGTGATAGTGATCATTTGAAATGATTTTGATGTCATGGTTACTTCATATATATTGCCATGGTTATAGCAGTGTACAGCTGGTACAATTGGAAAGAATGTAGCGTTGCTCGCAGGAATCTGTGGGTAATCGAATGATTTTTTAAAAGATAAATAAAAGACGTTAGAAAGAATTAAAGAGTAAAATAAGTAATGGGGTTATAGGGAAAATGTTGCTTTTAACAGATTAATTTTTTTTTTTTTTTTTTTTTTTTTTTTTTTTTTTTTTTTTTTTTTTTTTAAGAATAAGAAAATTAAGAATGCGTAGATTAAAATATAAAGGATTTAAAATATAATAAATATAATAAATTGAAAAACAGGAGAAATTTAGATATTATTAGAATTTGGAAAGAATTAATGAAGATTTTTTTTTTCCACACGCACACATTTATATATTCATGTATACATTTATTACATATTGATCGCGTACCAAAAGTAGACTTGAATTGTAATCCAAAGGGGAAAGGAGACAGAAGAATTCCACGAAAGAGATGGACTGATGATGGAACAAATTTATAACCTTAAACGATATTTAGGATGAGATGATTTACTGTATATCCCAATACCAAAGAAACTATACGTAGATTTTCGAATATATGAGCTTAAAAGCAAAGAAATATTACAAGTATGACTCACATAACGTCCAAAAACTTCAGTGTTAAATCGTTCAGAAAACAAATGAATTATAACAATTTAGAATTTTGCATTGTTATTATTATTTCTTATAAATTAAATTTGTAAACTCCTTACAAATCTCTTTCGAAAACTACTCGAAATTCTTCAAGTAATAATTAAACAGTGAGTCTATTATGCGAAACGAAAATGTTTATTTAATATAACTGTATGAAGAATTCCTTTATGATGGTTCATCCATTTAATCATAAATATTATTTAGATAAAGGATATCTGTCAACACTAAGTATGCGTTGATTAGAATCCATCGTCAATACAATTATTTCTTACAGAGAGAATTCTATAATTCGTAAATTTTAATTGAAAATGAATTTAAATTAATTTTCTTAGAATAATTTAAATTCTATGCTTTGCTTTAAGAGAGCTTAGCTTTACTTTTTATACTTATAAAATTATATTAAAAACAGTTCAACTTTTTTTTTTGAAAACTACTCAACGGATTTCAGTTTTATGTTATATAGTTTTAGAAATATTAAAACTTTTTTTTTAAACTACTGAATTGATTTTAGTTTTATGTTATACAGTTTTAGAAATATCAAAACTTTAAACTGATGGTTCAGAAAAAAATTAGAATAATACATTATTTGCCCCTCCCCTCCCTCCCTCAAAAACTTGTTTTATTTACTTATAACCGCTGGTGTTGCCTGCAAGCAACGTTAAAAATAAATGCACATATTTAAGTTGTTTCCATTCCAATACTATTTTTCAATTAAAAATTGGCCTAATTAGAGACAAATAATGTTTATATCATATAAAGAGAAAATTATCCTTTGGAGTTTGTAGTGGTAAACGACGTTCGCCTAAAAAGTTGAAAATTTCAACCTCGCAATTTTGGTGGTTAATGGGATAAAGTTCCTTCACGCTAATTGCTTTTTTTTTCTTTAGAAAAATAAAATAATTGAGATACATAAAGTACAAAAATATTGAAATCAATTAAGCAGGCTTCGAAGTAGTTAAATTTTTGATACCAGCAGTTTCTTATTTTTTTTATGGAAGAACACTTTAAAAAATACAATAAAAAAGATTAACTCGAGGCATGTATCTATGACATTTCCATGAAATTCTTTCGTAAGAAAATAGTGGTGGTAAAAAAATTTCACTTCTTTTTTTCGAGACAGTCCATGTTTAACCCCTTAATGGTCCATTAAATTACGGTTTAAAAATTCAAATTCACTATTCCCACCACTTTTTAGAAAAAAAAAATTATTAATCTTATTTAATGGCAAGTAAAATGATACCAAAATAAAACCAATTACACTTTTTTTTAAACTGGTGGGAATCAAATAATTCTGAATGAAAGGCGTTAAGCTTGCAGTCTGTCAATGTCTCGGGCGCGACGATTAAGTTGTTAACCTCCTCTAGTCCAAGAAGCGATCGCGCAAAACCCTAAGTCATCGAGCACAAGAAAAATTCCTTTATTTTATGGATGAGTAGTTAATAGAGGAATCTAATGATCCATGTCTGCCGGATGCGAAGTGGTGCACAAGCCCAAAGTGGATCCACTATTGGTTGAATCGTAGGATTAGCCTTGTGTTTTCCTGCACGCAGTTTTCCGTGTTTTCATATTTTTGATTGTACGGCAAACAAAATGCTAAACCTACGAGTCAACCCCTAGTGGTATCAATTTTTGTCTTATGCACCACTTCGCTTCCGGCAGACATGGATCATTAGATTCCCCCATGACTACTCTTCCATAAAATAAAGGAATTTTTCTTGTGCTCGATGACTTAGGGTTTTGTGCGGTCGGCTCTTGAACTATTCAGACCTGACGTATCCTATAGGATACAATCTTTTTTCCTCACTTATATAAATAATGTTAAAACAGAAATTATTGTGAATGGATACTAATAGATAGCAGAACTAAAATAAAATAGCAATTTCTTTCTTATAGTGCTTTTTTAGAAAGCTGCATGTTGTATAAAAATGTTTTGGAACAATAATGTACGAAATGTACAAAAATGAAAACGTAAATAATTCTAATACCCATTAAAATACCATTTGTCAAGTCCATTAGTAATAAAAAATTATTAAATGTATATTTATTTATGTTTTTCACTGTTTCTACAATACAAAAAGAAAAATGGAATAATAAACATCTTATGAAATTGTGAAAAATGAGTCCTCTTGTTCAATCCTCTTCTATCATCAAATTTTATGTATAAAAAAATTAAATGTTATTTTTTTCTCTGTTTGATATTTCTTAGTTATCAGTTTATTAATATAAATCCATAGCTGAAATTAAAAAATATGTATATTGTCTGACGAATGTATTAACTTCAGCTATGAATTCAGTTATTAAGATTTAGACGAAGAATATTTTTTTATTGCTTTGATAAAATTTAGGATCCACGTTTATTGGTTGTATCATTTATTTATCATTGAAGTTAAAAAAAAATCTTTATAAATCAGTAATTTAGGACTCAAAGAAGGATTTTTTAAAACAAATATTAATGCATTTGGACATTTTATAAAAATATAGCTGTTTTCTTTTCTCTGAGAAGTGTTCATCATACCATTGTACTTTTAGCGCATTTTAATAATCAATTAATAAAAAAAATAATCATAAAATAAGGCAAGTATTATGAAACTAAATTACTGATACAAAACAGGCCAAAATACATTTTTTTTTACATTTAAATCTATGCTTCTGTTTCTCTATAACACAATTTAAGAAATAATAATTTATATTAAGCGTCCACGACATATTACAATTTTATAATATATGAAATAGTTTAATATTATTAAGGTGTATCACACGCAAGTCCCGCCTTTATCTTTATGTAATGGAATTCTTTTGTGTTCCCCTGTAAATGAATAATAACTATTTTTTCACCGCATATTTTAGTGCATCTCGTAAATTCATATAAATTTTAATATGTTTAAGAAGGTGTAACATCTTTAAACTTCGTTTGAACCGAAATTTTTCCACTGACCGTAATGTAACGATGAACTTTTGACTGTTCCTCTAAAAAAACTACTGATGTTAAAAACCTCTTTTGAAATAGAGTTCTTGGTAGGGAAACATCAATAACGTCCAAAACTTTCAGGGCAATCCGAGTGTATTTACAAGAGTTAGAGCGCGGAGAGACGGATAGACAAATCGGATGCATAAGCACTTTTCAACTTTGTAGGAAAGTGCTAAAAACGAATTCTACAGAAATAAATGTCTTACATTACATTAAAACAGCTTAGTGGAACGGGGAGAAGAAGATGAAGGAAAAATTGAAAACGTCAAGAAAGTGGTGGAGAGTAGAATAATAATAATAATAATAATAATAATAATAATAATAATAATAATAATAATAATAATAATAACAATAATAATAACAATGTCGCCCCAGTGGCGTGGTCAGTGGCGGCAGCTGCTGCCACACCGAGGGGTCCTGGTTTGAATCCGGGTACGAACATGGCTGGTGTGTTGTCCCATTGTAGTAGTGTAATAAAATATGTAATAAATATGTGTAATAAAAAATTTTCTGTATTATCTTTGTTTCTGCGTATAATGGATCAATCGAGGCGACAGCCATAGCAGCTATAGGCCTGAAAGCAATGTCAAATCAAATGTCAAATGTCAAGTAACGATAAAAACAGCTTTTCTGCTTATAAAAATATAATTTAGGCCACTGGTTACAAATAACTTATTTTGAAACTGATAAAAATCTGAACACTTTTTATAATTAAAGAATACTGACTTATTATACATTTTTACATTTGTCATGAAAGGAATGCAATGGTAAATAAAATAGCTAATTCGCGCGATCATGTATTCCGCCAGAAAACCATTTTCTACAATCTCTATCAAACAAATTATCAGCTCCGATGTTCAGTTCAAACTTTTTAAATGAATACTAGAGATTCGGATCTGTAGTAAACATATTTTCGGAAACTAAAGTTTTACGCTTAAAGATGAAGTTCTTAAAGGAATTAGAACACTCAATTACTAATTTATGCCATGTTTTATCGCAAAACTCAATTTTCAAATAATAAATTTCAAAACTTTGAAATTATATTAGGCGATTGTACGGGTTAGCGTGCAAATAAATTAAAATACTTACAAAAGTTCCAAGCATTTTTGAGTCTACTTGCAACATAAAGACTCAAAATTGTCATAACTGAGCACATGCAGTTTAATGAATTTAATTTCAAAATTTGAGTTATTTAATTTAAAATATGGTTTTTAAATATTTTCTTCAAACCCGATTTATTCTATAGAATGCGCATCTTTACAATATATATATATATATATATATATACATATACACACATATATATATATATATGTATATATATATAGTATATATATATATATATATATATATATATATATATATATATATATATATATATATATATATATATATATGAAAGATTTAAAAAATAAAAAAAAAATGGTGGTAATAGAACAGATAGCAGAACTAAACAAAATAACAATTTCTTCCTTATAACGTTTTGTTAACGAGTTAGGTGTTGCTTAAAAATGAATTGGCGCAGAAATGTACGAAAAGGACAATAATGAAAACGTAAATAATTTTATTGTCTGATAAGATTTTACTGAAGAATTTTGTTTTTTATTGTTGTGTTAAAGTTTAGCATCTACATTTACCGGTTGTATCATTTATTTTCGTTGAAAAATTTAAAAATATGTTATGTAATATAGGTCTCAAAAACAGATTTTTGAAAGAAATGTTAATGCATTTGAATATTTTTCAAAATACAGTTGTTTTCTTTTCTATAAGAAGCTACCATAATACCATTGTACTTTTTGCGCATGTTTCAAAAAATAATTACAAAATAAGGCTAGTCTTATAAATACTCTTATCGAACAAAATTCTGATAGAAGAGATCGAAATACATTTAATTTTTTATATTTAAATCTATGCTTCTGATTCTATTTAGCATATTTTAACAAATAAAATCAATCCTACGGAAATAAATATAAGTCTTAAATTACATTAAAACGGCTTATGTAGGGGAGAGGGGGAGGAGATGAGGAAAAAATTGAAAACTTCAAGAAAGTGGTGGGAAATAGAATATTAATAATAATAAAAAAAAAAACAGTTTTGTCAGCTTATCAAAAAAGAGTTCATGCTTTTTACCATAAATAAATTTATTTCTAGACAGATAAATTTTTTTAATAATCCTAGATTGTAAATTTTTTAATAATAATTTTTATAGCAGGGCTGCCACAGGCGATTATTTTTCAATTCTACCTCGTAACACTTTTCCAAAACATATGCCTTTGACATACAGTTTCACAACATTCGCGAGAAAAATATATTACAAAATTTATTTACCTTTTAAAAAAAAAAAATATTGATACAAATAGAATAGAAAAAATAGGCAGATGGAGGCCAATCCTGGAGAAAATTCCCAATATAAATGTGTAATAAGTTACGTGTAGGATTTTTCATAAGAAACTGTGCAAGACACATTGAACTAGTCAGATGTGGCAATTCTAAAATGTTCTTCTACCTTATGCATGTTAATACTTATTGAAAAATATATCATAGCAGCGACGCCGGCTAGGTGGTTTCAACCAAAATCTAGTCAGCAACAACTTATGTCAACATTTAACTGAATCTGAAATTTGATGAAAATCTGTGCATTAGTTTTTGAGATAGAGCTGTTGCAAAATTAAAAAAAAAATCTGCATAACAGCCCCAGATGTTGGGTGATGTTCACAAAGAACTAATCAAGATCAATTTTGTATCATGCACTAACTGAATCTGAAGGTTGATGGCAATCCATGCATTAGTTCTTGAGGTACACTTATTAAGAAATGGCGAAAATTAAACTTAGCAGCGCCATCTGTAGGGGGATTTACACCAAAAATTAAACAAGTTCTAATCTATATCAGGGACTAACTGAATCTGAAGTTTTAGAAAATTTCGTGCATTAGTTCTTGATAAAGAACTATTGCGATAATCGAGGAAAAGACCCCATGGCAGCGCCACCTGTTGAGATATTTGAACCAAAACTTAATCAGCACCATGTTATATCAAGTAGTAAATAAACTTAAATTTTTATAAAAATCCATGCAATTGTTCTTGAGATATAGCTATTGTGGAAATTTTTAATAATGCAGCATAGCAGTGCCACCTGTTAGGCGATATGCACCAAAACCTAATCAGATCCTGTTCATATCAAGGTCTAACAGAATCTAAAGTTTTGTGAAATTCCGTGGTCTAGTTCTTGAGATAGAGCACCAACAACATTTTTGTCACTTACAGACAGACAGACTCATAGACAGACATTTTGTATAAATATGTTTTACGGGTTCTTTGACCCCTAAAATGTGTAAATCCGTCAAAACCGAATTTCGAAAATTTTCACGTATCCAATACCTTCTTATAAAGATAGAAGAAAGTAATAATTGCCTACAACAGACCAGCCAGACGACTTATTATTATACATTTTACTTACTCATCATACGTAGTATAGGGTAAATCTTGCAATTGTTTTGAAAATCGAAAAAAAAAATTGACGGATTTACACATTTCAGATACTGGATATTTCAAAAAACATATTTTTAGAAAAAAAAAAAAAAATGCCATCTGTCCGTCTGTGTGTGTGTCTATAAACGCTATATCTCCCAAACAAATTCAGATAGAGACTTGAAATTTTGTATGTGCTCAGTATGAATAAAATTGGGACGAAGTTTATTTAATATCAGTAACCTCGATTATACCGAACTATTTTTTCGGATTCTCGAAAAATTCGTTCTAATGAGAGGTAGATAAAAAATTTCGATTTTTTTTATTTTAAGGAGAGGATGTAAAAGAAAAAAAAATGCATAAAGAACGAATTCGGTAGGATAATTAGTTGCTGAGATATTTGTAATCCTGTTTTTCACATTCTTCGATCTTTCGTGACCCTGTATTTCATTCAAATTTCAATTCAAAGATAATATTCTAATTGGAAATGAGGCTCTTAATACGATGCAGTAAGCTGTTAGGTAATATGATTATTATTTTTGGAGTTATATGGATGTTTCTTTTAAGCAATTCGGTACTACTTGAGTAGTTTAGATTACATAATTTCTCGAAATTGGCACATCAGCAATTCATTAATAGAGCATTACTATGTATAATAAAAATATTTAAATATCAGATTATATTTTGTTATGGAATTGCAATGCATTTAAATAGTTTCCACATGTTTTATTTTCTTATGTTATAGTATGCATATCCATGATGGGTAAGTATTATGGTAGCCCCTAACGGCTAGTTTACATTTGTCATTGAAAGGATACCATACTAAATAAAATAGTCCATTTGAACACCACTAGGAAGCGATTTTCTACAAATCCATTAAATAGATTTGCAGTTTCAATGTCCTAGTTTTAACTTCGAATGAATGAAAAAAAAAAGATTATTAGAGAAAGAATATAAAAGAGAATTTTAAAAGAATAGTGGAGATTGAGATCTTTAGTAAATATATTTCCGGAAACGAAAGTTTTGCGGTTAATGATGGAATTCTTAATGGAATTAGAAGATTCAATTACTACTTTGTGTCCTATTTCATCGTAAAATTAATTTTCTAATAATAAGATACAAAATTTGAAATTATATTAAGTAGTTGTATGTCTTAGCGTGCAAATGAATTAAAATACTTACAAATGTTTCAGATATTTTTCAGATTCCTTACCAGGTACGGAATTGTCATAAATGAGAGCATGTAGTTTTATGAATTTAATTTCAAAATATGTGTAATTTAATTAAAAGGGAATTCTTCAAATGTTATTAACTATTTGGAAAAAATAGTTGTTGCTCTCGGTAGAGAATTGGGAAATCTAAAGCATATCTGAATCTTTTTATTGGTTGAATTCTTCAATAAAGTTGATTTATTTTATTAGTTTTCTGATTGATGCAAGTTTAATGTCCAAAAATTGAATACTTCTGTTGCCACGATGACAAAAAAGAGTAATTACAACTTTTTAAAAAAATAATAATTTAACAACAAATTGTGATAGTGATTTCAAACAAATTTCATTAAAAAGCACATTTTTTTTTCTCTACGCAACGGTGTAAAAATTTAAAATGTGCGATATTTTGAAGTTGAAAAAGTTGCTGTTCCGAAAATTATAAAACTGAAATTTCTTTAAAATTTGTTTGTGATGGATCCAGGAATATTAATGTTTAATCCATGTCGTACGTAATAGGAGGCGTTCAGAAGTCAGTTTGATTAAACCCATCAAATAAAAATTCACATTTTAATCAAATAAAGTTGTCTATCTTTAATCTATTGTTTTTTATCGTTGGTCTAGAAATGATAATGTTTAATGCACGGCGTAAGTAATATAAGACTTGTTATAATCAGCCTAAAAATGATGTTTATTATTATAATTAATTTAAACATAGAATTTATTTATAAGTTTTTAAAATTTAAGTTTTTGAAAATATCATTTTGGAAATAGTCATTGTAATTTGTTAAAATACAATTTTTTTTCAGCTATTAGAAGTCATACAGATTTTGTTTTATATTAATTAAATATGTTGTGTTAAATATAGAGCATCGTATGAAATAAACAAATAAATAATATATCTAAAAAAATACAATATATTATCACAGTTATCAATACCTGTGATAATATATTGTATTATGTATGTTAAAACTTTCATGCTTGCTGTAGTTGAGCATCATTAATAAGAATATAAATGTTTTCTTTATTTAATTACAGATATTTGCAATTAAATAATTTAACAGTTAGAAAATAGTGGTGCTGATAAAACAGGAAGATTTAACAGCTATGGGAGAATGTAAATCTAATACGCATATCTTTCCAATTAACATTCAGAATTGGGCATTAAAAAAAACTGAGCAAAATTGAAAAGCTTAGTGGAAGATGTTACGTACAAAAATTTAAATTGCGAGAAGTTTAAATGAAAGCTTTTTATTGTAAATTTTGTTAGCTTTTTTTTTCTTCTAGGTAGCATATATGTTAGGTCAATTTGATTAATAGGTTATTATTAATAGTAACCTATTATTATTAATAATAATCAAAAGATATCCAAATAAACCGGTTAATATGATAAATATATGAGTATTTATCAAATTAACCACTTATTATTAATAATTACTAATCAAGCATGACCTGACTAAGACATGGGCATGCGGGGCAATTGTCCTAGCCCCCCCCGGGTTAAATCCCCCCCCCCAGGACATACATGAGTGTTTTGTTAAAGGAGTGTCAAATGATTTAAAAAAATGGTCAAAAGTGACCAAAATTTTTTGTTTCAATTTTAAGGGTCTCTCATTTCCTACCCTTCTCTGTTTCCGTACCCAATGCCTCCTTAGGGCATCACATTTATTCTCATATTCCTGTAATCGAAAAAAAAAAAAAAAACCTGTATTCTATAATTTCTTAAAGTTGTCTTTTTTCTGCTATTATGTATAGTATAGATGTGAATAGTACTTGGTACGAAATTTATGTACACATACAATAGTTATGAATCTCAGTTTTAGTCACTTCAGTATAATTTATGAAAAATTTTAAGATAGAAGCCCACCAGGCATTTCAAATCTGTATAATTTATTCTCAGAATACTTCAGTGTTAAAATTTTTGATCTAATTCATTCAGTAATTATAAAAATAATCATTTCAAACTGTTTAGTCTTTTGCGTCTTAGTAATAGAATAGAACACTTCTTTTTATTGAGTATCATTGTCTCTTAATAATTATTTTTGTTATTAGATTCAAACAGTTAGTACATATTTTTAAAAGTATATATTCGTTACTAAGCTTAATTAATCGTATTGACCGAACTTCATCGGTAATTATTAATAATAACAAGTAAATTTGACTAATATGCAGCATTTATAAAAAGACGTGGTTATTCCAGGGTAACGAGTGGTCAGGGAAAAATAAAGTCAAAATAAGTGCTAAATACCAGTATTTTGTTAAAGAGAAACTCGCCTTTATTAATCCCTTTAAATTATTCGAAATACTTTCGATAAGAAAATACTGTTGCCGTCCTCTTATTTTGACTGCATTTTTCCTGACTACTCATTACCTAATAATAATCGGTAATATTCCTAATTTAATAAATTCCTAATAATTCCTAATAATAACCGGTTATTATTGATAATTATCGAATTTATCAAACTAACCGTAACATAGATATTTAGGTTAGTGACGTTACTAAACCATCTAAAAAAACTTATAAATATAAAATTTTAAATATAAAAAATGTTAATAATATTTAAATTACTTAATTTTAAACTAAGAAATGTTAATGAATAATGTATAAAATCTGCAAGACTAATTAGAATCTCGGTAGTTTTGTTTTAAACATATGATAAAACATCTCATATCTCCTTCATCTAAAAAATAAACATACTTCGAGAAAATGTAAAACAACATGTTCTAAATTTTCCTCAAAAATTTTCAATTGTTCGTTATTAAATAAAAATGAACCCATCAACCATTTGAAGGGCAAGCAGTTGTGTTTCTGTAATATTAAATTCTGATCAGAAATTTGGAAAAAAAAATTATTTCCTTAATCAGGAAAACCAATTTTTCAGCCCCCCCCCCCTTTTTTAAACAAAAGTTATAAAAATAAAACTTAAATAATTTTTTAAGCTCAAATTATAATTAAAATTAAATGGGTTTTAATGTATTCCGCCGCCCCTCAACGAATTAAGAAAAAATTAAAATATTGCCCATTTATCTAAAAATTTTTATATGTTGCACAAATACGAAATTCAATGTTTGTCTATTATAAAACAAAACTCTTCTTTTGTTGAATTCGACGGATTTCGACTTGTATACTTTAAAAAATGGAAAAAAAAACCTATTTATCTCTACCTAGATGTATAATAAAAAACCCTAAATATGTCAACAATCGTTTATTTGACAGGCACTAAAAACATTTAGAGTATAAAAAAAAAATTCATAAAATAAATAATATATTAATGTATATATATATATATATCAGTTAGTTAAATAATAATAATACTAAAAAAAAAACATTCTGGTATAGTGTGTTTGTATATTTCTAAAACGTGAGAAAAGTTCACGATATATTAAACGATACCACTTTCTTCCTTAAAGAATTGTTGAAAGCTACAGCAAATAATTCCTGTTTTTGTTTGAGTTATACAAGAAGGGTTATGTATAAAGATATATCTAATGGATGTCGCTCGATATACGTAATAATGTAAGGGGACGTACTACAAACAATTCTAATACATTTCTAATGATTCTCATAATTGACAAGAGACGTTTTGTTATAACATATCAAATAATACATTGTTTAATCTTCCCATTATAATGCTTTAACCCTTTGACGGTTAAACCACTTCTATTCATAAAATACTAAAATGATTGAATGACACCGGAATTTAAAAACAAATTTATTTCATAATATATAAATGTTTTTTTTACGTTCTTTGTAAAATTAAAATTTTCATTTAAAAATTCCGATGTCAGTATGGCATTTCGCAATTCAAATTAAGTGGTATTCTGGGCGCGTATACGCGCTTATAACCACGAAAGGGTTAACCCTTTTCGGCACGGACAAATTCTGTTCGTAAAATGAGAAATTGTTGAATGACACCGGAATTTACAAAAGACTTTTTTAGAACTTAAGAACTCCATGATTTAAACTGTCATTGTAAAAGTAAAATTTTACTAAAGTATTATTCGTGCCGCTTGTAAGTTTGGAATTAAAAATAGGTGTGCCCGGAGTGGACACACTGCGCCGGAAAGGGTTAAAAGATCGACAAATATAGCAACCCCTTCGCAATGGGACCATTTTACGAAATTTTTAATGTTTTGCCACAGATTTTTAAAAATAAAAATTTGTGCCTTATTAACCCTCTCATGCATACGGGCCTCATATGAGGACAGATAATTATTGCATTATTAAGCAAAAAACTTTTGAGCATATTCATTTACAGAGATCCGATTTGTTGATAGATAATAGCTAGCATATAGTGCAATAATAAAATTATTTTATAATGGGGTTTCGTTTATCTTAAAAAATTATTTTTAGTCAAAAATGCAAAATAATGCAAAATAATTTATGTATGAGAGGGTTAAAGTGAGAAAATGCTCCGATTAAATAACACAGATTTTTCAGTAAAATTTTACTGGTGGGGTTAAATAGAGATTCTTAAGCCTTTTTGCGGGTCACCGATGGTAGGCGCTGGCGAGACCTGTTAAATAGTTTTGATAAAAGCGTAACTAAATCATTATTAGAATTGCTTAAAAATAATACTAAGAAATTTAGCTTAAAAAATTGTGTTTATGTATAGACTAACGTAATAAAAGTTATTAAAAGTAAAATAGACATTCAAAATGCTTTTTAATTTATTAGTAAATTGTTGAACCTGCTTTGCTAATTAAGGAATTTATCTTTTAATTTGAATTTAGATTTAATCTATTATGCATAATTTGTAGCTTTCGATTCTTTTATGTAGAAAAAAATTATTAAAGAAGATGTTTATAACATCTCTATAAATTTCACAGAAAAAAGATATAAATGAAATTATTTATTTTTATTTATTTATTTATTTATTTTTGTTTCTGAACGCTTTTATAAAATAAACAAAACGACAAAAGAAAGAATAGCAGATTCAACAAAAGAAATAATGCCATTTTTTTTTAAATCTTCTGTGAGGATTACCGTATTAACAGATACCGAGAACTTCATTCACAAATTAAAAAATTCAACCGCGACGAGAATAGGTTTTAAAAATTAGTTAAGTAAATTTATACATATTGATACCGACAAAAATTAAGATTAATCAGACAAACCTTCGATAACAGCAGGCACCTCGTGTAGCAATAAAAGCTTAATTGATTTTGGGCATTCCGGCTTTCGCGAAAGCATGACTATCAGCTTTTGTATTTCGTTAGTCATAATTTAAACTAATTTTCGGAGGCAGCTTTTTAATGATAAGTTTTCTTTCAATCCCACTAACCACTAGCGTTGTTAGATGTCCCTCGTAAATCGGGACGCAAAGTGCTTTGGATGCCATTTATATCTTATAGTTTATTTCGCCATCTTTTATCACAGATTATTCAGCCACTTCATAAGATGCAGATTTATATGATGGGGATAATATAAGAATTCTGAGTGTATCTTGCGGCACGGGTACGAATCGCTCGTCTCCAAGGGGTTAATGCTAGAAGTACCAAAAGCAGTCAGTTTGGCTGCTATTAAATATGTATAATTGATTTGGAACCAGAAATTCGTTTTAAAAAAAGTTAAATACAATAAAACCCCGATAATTCGGATTAATTAGGACCAGACCTAATCCGGATTTTCGAAAATCCGGATTATCCGAAGAATTTGAAATAAATGAAATAAAATAAAACATACTTACAGAAAATCACCTTTATGTTATACTGCAAAGTGCCTGAATTGAATGCTGCATCTTTATAAATATAAATAATTTACTGCAAGTGATATTGTAGAAGCGTTTTGTCACAATAACAAGGAAATAGACCTATGGGCTGACAAAGGTCGGAAAGCGATTCTTATCAGACAATTGGTCTTATAGGGACTGTTTTATACTGCTTTCTTGCAATGCTCTAAGTAAAAATTTATTGTGCAGTGATTTTTTTATGACATTTCTAAGTGGTTTAAATAGAAAACTGGTAAAATTGGAATTGCCAAACTTAGTGATACATTGTTGTTTCGTTGAAAGGTAACATCAAAGAGTTTAAATAAGGAAGCTTACGAAATTCTTCCGAAAAGATTTCAGAAAAAGTTTTTTTTATTCAGAATATGACGATGAAACAAGTTAATGCTATGGAAATTAGGCAATTGCTTCTCAAATTTGAAAAAAAACAAAATTATCCGGATTATCAGGAGATCCGGATTAACGGGGGCCGAATTAGCGGGGTTCTACTGTATAAGTATCACGCAAAAATTAATTGAATAGTTAAGAACCTTTAACCCTTTGCGTTTCAGTGTTTGTGTTTCCTTACTACTTTGTTAGTGGTAAGTTTTCAATTTTCATTTTTAAAACCCATTAAAAAAGTCTGACTAACGCAATACAAATTGAACAAAAGAAAAAAAAAAGCAATAAAATTTTAATCTTGAAGTAGTAATAAGCAGGCCCTGACTATCGCGCAGATATCCGGGCTCGTGCCCTGAGAACAAATATCTTGAGGGGCACAAAATTTTTCATAATTTCATATAAATTTACATTTAAAAAATCATAGTTGTGAAAAGATGTGATATTGGCGATATTAATACGATGAAATGACAAAAACATACATCAATATATGCTTAAAAGAACATTTCTATAAATAATAAAAAATATTTTTATTCCTGGAACCAATTTTCTACCATTTTTCTAAATTCTGGAATCAAAATTTAGAATTTTCTAATTTTTTTTTTGTTAATATTTTTTGAATAAGTGGGTAATATGTCAAAAAAAAAAAAAAAAAAATAATAGAAATAAAAGATATCAGTAAATTAACCAATCTAAGCGGGCATGAAAAATGGAAAGTGCCTTGGGCACAAAAACTTGGTGGTCGGGCCCTTATAATAAAAGCGGAAAAATTGCAAAAATTACAAAAAAAAAAAAAATAAATAAAAAAAAAATAAATAAATAAATAAATAAATAATTCTGAAACGTTTTTAAAATTTATATTCTGATAAAACCTTATTCATTGTTTGTTATTGGTAATCTGTAGTGCATTTTTAACAGACTTGAACTGCTTTTAAACGAATGTTTTAAAGTATTCACAACCAACGAAAGAGATCCATCTCGTTGCCATCGCGTAGACTGAAACACTTTTGCAGAAAATTCACTTTTCTACACCGAGAAAACCAATTTTCGCCTCTCGGAAGCATCGAAAACGAAACCTTTGCGCTGTGTATTCTGTGAGGATGCTGTCCCTAGACGCTTGCGATAATTACGCAATGCACCTAATATTTGTAGCTAAAAAAGAAAAAAAAACTTGGAATGATCCTTTTATTTTCATATATGACTTATTTTAATATCTGCAATAGTTTTAAAAATGCATTTTTTTAAATTCCGGTCATTCGTTTGTGCTAACCCTGTATATCTCGATAACACGGAGTTTATCGGGGTAACACATACCACTTTGTTGAGATAACACACCCACTTCTTGAAAAATATTCTTTGCCGCACATATTTATATTCAGTGTTGCTAGATGGGCTACTTTTTCTCAATTAAAATTCCTGATTGACACCACTTTTTTTAAAAAAATTATCAAATGCACCTTCATATATGACCAATGATATATTAATTAAGGCGAAAATAAAGGGAATTTTGCCGTTTTAAAAGGGTGGTGCCAATCAAGAAATCTGAATTTTAAAAAAGTGGCCCACTGGCAACACTGCACTAATTCTAGAATATTTTCGAATTAAATCTATCACAAAACATGCTTTTGTTGAATATAAAAATTGTCATCAGTAATATCCTGAAATCTATCCTGAAATCTTCACCCTTGAAAGGCGGTGAAATGAAATGTATTCCACTTAATTTTAAGTGTGAAATGCTACATTGACACCAGAATTTTTAAAAATGAAAATTTTAAAATTATACACGCAAAAAAAAAAAAAAAAACTTTATGCATTTGGTAAAAAAAGGGATTTTAAATTTTGGTGTTGATTAATTATTTCAGCCTTTTAAGAATAGAAGTGTTTTACCTCTTAAAAGCTCAAAAGTAACTTGCAATTCCTAGATATCAAATTCAACAGATTCCATCTATCATAGATTTAAGTATAAATATATAGATGTGTATTACTTTCTGGACAAATTTTTTATAGGTTGAATTAAATCACCTCTTTTTTTACGCTTTTACTTTTAAAAAATAAAAATCTAACACATCCATTCTTTTTACAAATTCAAAGAAGATTAAAGCAGGTGTTTTCTTTTTTACATTTTCTTTCATCTGCAATTTTTATTTTTTTATTTCTTTGTGTCAGTGTCTTTTTTATTTTTCTTTGTTTCTATAAAACATGTTCTCGTGCTTTTATATATATCTCTTAGAAGAGTTATCCTTTTATTTCCTTCAAAAGTTTTATAACAAAAAGAGGAGCCATTAAAAAGTAAAATGTTATCTGTATTTGGACTGAATTTTTTCATGCAACAAACTGTTTCTTGTTGTTTAAAAAGCAAGAAATGTTTTCTTATTTTTCTTATTCATCTGAAATAATGCATTTTTCTTATGTTTAAAGGAAAGTATATTTTTTTTTTTTTGAAGTAATTAAAAGAACTAGCAAATTGTGAAAACGCGATGGCAAAAAAAAAAAAAAAAAAAAAAAAAAAAAAACATTAAGCTTTCAATTTTTTTTTCTTTTTTTCCCTTTTAAATTATGTTATTTAAACAGGCGTTCCGAACAGTAAATTTTCTCTTTCTCAAATTTCATGAGGAATTTTTTTATTTATTTTTCAAATATACAGAAATTTGAGCTTTTGCTTTAATGAAAGAGGATACAGTAGAACCCTGGTTATCCGAAAATCGGCTTAACCCGCGAGTAGTCGCGAGTTTTTTCACAACGTCATTAGTCGCGCTCGGTCTTTTCGCCGCTCGGTCTTCCCCCCGCATACCAAATATGTAAAATAAGAAATATTTTTCACCTCATAAACGAAAATAACATTTCAATGAAGATATAAATTAGAAGTTTTCTTAAATTATGGATTTTATTCATGAGATATGGAGTAATTGAAAAAAGTAAAAATGAACTGACATTAGTGATCGTTACGCAGACTTTTTCGCCAATTTCAACATTGTTTCTAAAAATGTGCCTGAAAGAAAAACAGAGGTGTCCTATTACTTCACTAAGGTGATCGAGAAACCTTCAAAATCAGCTACATGGTAAATTTCCGTTGTATTTGTAATGTGATACAAGTTAGGAGAAGATAAATTAAACGGGCGGCGAAAAGACCGACACGCGACTACTGACGGGTTAACCAAACACCTTAAAATTCCTTAAAGTTCTTTTTAAATGTGAACAATTTTACTGTCATCACTATTTTTACCGATGTCAAATGATACCTTTTAAAATATTTTTTTTATTATTATTATTTCATTTATAAGTTTTTGATTAAAAAACTTCCGAAGTATTTTTAATACGCTGAAGTATTGTTTTGATACTTATTGATACTTCTAAACATTTGAAGCAAAATAAGTAAAAATCAAAACTTTTAAAGGTGTTATTGGTCTAGTACCATGTAGAAATAGTGTTAAAAAAGCATGTTCTTTAAGAAATAAATAAAACTAAGTATACTTCTTTATTTAGTCCATTGCATATTTCCGGTCCCTTTTTTAGATAGACAAGTACGACACTTCATTTTTTTTTTTTTTTTTTTTTTTTCAAAATATATTATGATTTTCTTTTGGTTAAAAGCAGAATTGAAATTATGCATCGTTGAAACTTTGCATCGTTTCTCTGCTGCGTTATCACGCCCCTTTTCAAATAAAAACACATCTAATGTTGTTGCATCTTCTTGTGCTTCAATATATCGAAGTGGCGCCCGGTTATTCGAAAATTCCTATGAGACTCCGGTTATCCGAAAATTCTTTCGAACCCCGGTTAACCGAAAATAGTTTGGCTTTTCGGATAACCTGGGTTTTACTGTATTTAATTTAGTCACTATTGAAATAAAGACGACTGGGGTCTAATGAGACATATGAACTTTACACTGCAGAAAGTGTAATTTATAAATTAGTAATTAGATTTTGTTTTCTAAAGAGAATTATTTTAATACGTTTTCTACAAATAAATTATAAAAGTTAGCCATAGCTTTAATTAGTAAAATTAAAATAGTTTTATATTATGAAATAAAATTTTCTTACGTTATATCCCAGTTCCGGGATTAAATGGGACTTTCATTGGTCTATCTAATTAATCACATTCATTGTTCTATACATTACAGGGCACCAAATATTTAGAGGACCACTAGTGATTCCAAAGAATACTTTAATTGTACACAGAGAAATGTACTGTTATTAATATGTTTTTCATAAATAATGAAGAAACAGTAATATTTTCAAAAGTTCTTATATTTATAGGGTTGATACGCGTCATGGAAATCCCAGAACAGGAAAACCTACGGTACCAATGTTTTTTTTTTTTTTTTTTTTTTTAATAGAAAATATCTTTTTAAACAAGCCGAAATTTGCTGCATTTAATCTAAATTTATTTTTTATTAAAAAAAATAAGTAAAAAACAAATAAAAACACCGTCATTTGTTCTGAAAAATATCCTGAAGTGTTGTAACCCTGATTTATCAAAATTTATATATTTTAGCCTGGAAATTTATAGGAATTAGTCGTTGCGTTAGCAGTTGTTATTTGTTATTTACTTTCAAAGCAAATCACACTTGATTTTTGTCTCCCCATAAAACATATACGCGTTTCGAATTGAAAAGCATTGAAAGCTTGATTGAGTCTTCAGCAACATATTTATGAGTAAATACATTTGAATCAGCAAGGGCGTGCGAAGAGAAAATTGCGCCAGGGGCAAAATTAGAATTTGGCGCCCTCCTTCCCCACTTTTTCTTGTGAAAGGCCAAAAATGACTTTGGTAGTATAAATTTGGCGCCCAATTACTAAATTTTCGCGCCCGGGGCAAGCGCCCCTTTCGCGCGGCGCCGTGAATCAATTACAGAATATAAATCGTAGTACTGGTCTTGGCTTTAAATCAAAACATTTTTGAACCTTCCAACAACATCATTCGAACAAAAATCCTATGAACTTTTTCAGACAAGGAGGGACAAATATTACACTAAAGATGAGCTATTATTAAATAAACGAAAAATGATTTGTAATATTTAAAATAACTTTGACAATTTTGTCTCAATCAAACTACTTACATTTTTTTCTTATGGTGAAATACACGTCTACAATTTTTTTATAATTAAAAAATCATTTGCAATTTTCTAACACTTGTCTTTCATTTTAATAAAATATAAATTCTTTGATCATTATTTTACAAATGTATTAATGTTTCAAAAAAAAAAAAAAAAAAAAAAAAAAAAAAAATCCTGTTAGTGATTCCCGAGGTATAAAATCCCGAGAGTTCAGTGGCACGTGAGACCCAAAAAGTTAGCAACCACTCCGTCTAAATAGTCGATTTCAAGTGTTATTTTGATATCAGCACGTGAACAAAATCTTCATTTAAATTTCCGTTTTCTGTTTAAATTTGTAAACATTACTAAAGGATATTTTTTGAGGTTTAATATAACTTGCCTTGCTTTTTTGAAAGTTAATTTCGAAAAATGTTATTAATTTTAACAGGTTTAAGATGATCAAGTTTCTTTTGCAAACAAAGTATCTCTTAACATAAATTTTTGATCCCATGCTTAAATATATAAATACGCTGAGGGCTCACAATGTGACTTGTTTCCTTAGTTCATATATCATTTTGAATGAAATTAGCTTTATTAACCCTTTATCTACCGATTTATTTAACAAGAAATGGCTTCACATCAATAATTGTCAAGATATACGGGTCATTCCACGTAAAATGAGCAAAAATTAAAAAAAAGTCGTCGCCCCATGGTAGCCGATTTTAATAAAATTTGATACACAGGTTGAATTCATATTCAAATAAAGCTCTGCAAAATATTTTGACAAAAAACAAGTTATTTTAGCAATTTTGGACATTTAAAAAACTTGTGATATAGAATGGCATGCGTGCAATCGTCCGAAGTTACAAGTTTGAAGTTTCATATCTTGAAAAATGTTTGACAGAAATAAATTTTGCTAATAATACTAGCATACCCAGCCCGCTTCGCCGGGCTTAATTTGAAGGTTTATTTAATAATTTATGTGTATGGTACGCTTCTCTCTCAGCTCGCGACGGATCCCCCGGTGACTCTCCCCGGACCATCGGCACTCCACGTGCGTCGGGTGAGCGTCAGAACAAACTTTCAGCATATACATATGGGTGGTTGTACTTGAATGCACAGACCTGCGCGTTTTTTTCTATCTTGCTTTTATACCTCTGGACCGAGTTGGCGCATTGCCAAGATTTGCTTCCTCTGGACCGAGTTGGCGCATTGCCAAGATTTGCTTTCGCCTGTGCCTCAATTATCCTCAGAATTCCTTTTATATATATAGATTATACTCTCTGAAAAAAATATTTTCATATTTATTTAATAATATCTTGTAACGCCATGATTAATTTTAAATTAGTTGTAAATATTGAAAATGTGTGAATTTTGAGAAAATTAGAAACATTATAAAAATTAAAATAATTGAAAAACATGTGTCAAATTGATGCGTGACGTAACATTGCACATAAAGATCGATTTCCCCAAGTTTGAAAGTTACCATTTATTTTCTTCAACTTAAATAAAACGTAGAAACTTTTAAAAAAATTGCAAAATCATAATTTTCACTCTTATGTGTGAATAAAAAATAAATTAAGGAACAATCGAAGATTAACAATATTGCACAGATATAAAGATTAATAAATCCATATTATGCAAAAAAATTTTCAA
The DNA here is from genome assembly GCA_964019185.1 of Maratus speculifer. Taxonomy (NCBI): domain Eukaryota; kingdom Metazoa; phylum Arthropoda; class Arachnida; order Araneae; family Salticidae; genus Maratus; species Maratus speculifer. The sequence goes on along the minus strand of OZ025296.1, from coordinate 12,958,674 downwards.
TAGTGCCTTTTGATTTCGAACATTGACAAAAAATGGGTTCAAAAAGGTAATTTTGTTACATTCCACGCAAAATTTCTCTTTTCTTTAAATATTGGAAGATTTCAAAAGAAAAATAGTGCTGCCATCTAGAAGACTCTAACACTACTAGATAATTATTTCTTCAATTCTCATAATTTTTAGTATAATCCTGAAGCAAAGAAGAAAAAAGAAAAGAAAAGAAGAAAAAGGCGATAAATAGAGTTTGAATATTTAAAATAGACACTTTTATGTATGATTAATTTGAAAAGATATGCAAGATTTCCTTCATGTGTAAAAAAGCAATAGAAATATTGCTTTTTCCCGTCAATTTTTTCCTTATTTATTTTTTTTCGCATTAAGGAATAAAAAAGGCATATATGAAACTTCTTGTATTTGAAAGACATACTTTTACCTACAACGTCAAATAATTATGAAGTTATATCAACTGTCCTTCTTTTTTAATAAGCAATAGAAATATTGAATTTTCTCCTTAAAGTTTTTCCTTTTCTATATTTTTTTCTCAGTAAGGAATAAAAATTCAAATCCTAAATTACGCCAATCTCTTCGTTATTATCCATTCTTATGTGAAAATAATTTATGATATAGTTTTTTTCATTCCTAACGAAAATAATATGGATTGAAATTTTAAGCATGTAGACAAGAACTCGATTTTGTATCAATTTTAACGTGAGTTTACATATTGAAAAAATCTGTTCTCAAATCTATTATTTTGGATTTATTCATATATAAACATGTTGTACTCATGTGCCAATTTTCATTCAAATCTGCGACACGTCAGCCACAGCTAATTTGTTCATTTTGTATGGAATGACCCATACTGGAATATTTAAATAATAATAATTAGAAATTTAGAATTTTTTTTTATTAAAACCAATTAAATATATCAATTTTTTTTTTTTTTTTTTTTTTTTTTTTTTTTTTAAATAAAGGGGTTGCAGCGTCCCTAATTTTCGCACTTTCCTACCAGTATTTTAAATTAAAAATTTTCATGTCAGATTCCTTTAACATCTACAATAAAATTCTACAATAAATATTATCGTTTTAAAATTGTGGTAGGAACGTGTGAAAATTTTAGGGACGCTGCGACCCCTGAAAATATTTACAAGAATATTCAAATTAATCAACCAAAAATACTCTTACGGAAATATTGCAATTCTTATAAAAGCAATGTATTAAAACGTATTATGATCCTCTCTGTAAACGGAAAGGCTCTTACCGTCGAAAATATTTCATATAACTTTTTTTCAAAGAAAACAAAAAGATATACCTATGAAAATTATTAAGAAAATTACCTTTTTTTATTAAGATATTTAACTTCGAGTGTTTTTGTATTCTGTCTAAATTAGATCGATAAAAGTTATTGTGTGGTAAAAAAAAGAACTTTTATTAATAGACTGATTAAATACATTTTTATTAAATTTTCAACAATGGTATTTATAAGTACCGTCGGTAGATAAACGGTTAACCTTTTGCACTCATACGTCCAGTCTGACTGGACATATTCTTTCTTCAAATTATAAACAGAAGTTCTCTTATACGTCCATTAAAAAATTTCGAAAATACATACATATTCTAATAAGATCTTTTAATGTATTTTATTAACATTTGACGTCCTTTTTAGCAATTAAATATTTTAATATATATTTTGGGTGTGTTTTAGAATCTACATCTTTACAAAATTTGTTTTTGGCACCAGTATTAAAGGAAAATAAAGTATGCTTTATTTAACCTTCCTACCCTAAATGGGTCTAATCGACGCAGTCCTATATACCGTTTCATTCGATTCAAACCAGAAAAATTTTCATAAAGTAAATTAAATATAAAACACAAAGATTTAAATTAAATAAGTATGTTAAATGGATTCAAATAAAAATTTTGGTGTGAAATACTTTATTCGAGTTTGAGTAAAATTGCAACAGGGTAGGAAGGTTAATTAGAATTTTTTTTTTTTTTTTTTTTTTTTTTAATTGTAGACTTGAAAATGACTTTTATTGAAAAAGTGGTGCAGAACGAGTAAAATTTGTGTAAGAAACTTCGAAGTCCACGGGGATAAGGAACTATATGTTGCTAATGCAAAATGAAGATTGCAATTCAACAGCATTGATTAAAAACCTCATAGCACGTGTGTGATATTGTTACAAGCAAAATTAATATTTTATTAAAACAAGTATTTTTTTCACGCAAGAAAACAAACAACAAAGAAAAAATGTAATCTAAGAAACTAGAATGATCTTTTGGAAAATATTATTTACAAAGACTAAAATTTTAAAGATTTATAATTAAATTCTACATTTAAAAAAAATAATAATAAACATAATTTTTATGATGATCAAAACGTGCCTTAAATAATAACAGAGTCATATATTATGTACACCAAGGATTATTTTTTTCGTGATGGAAACTTTCACGAAATTTTTAATTCACCGGTATTTAAAAACGGAAATTTGTGCCTTATTAATCGAGAAAATGCTCCGATTAAATAAGACAAATTTTACTGGTGAGAATAAACAAAAATTGTTAAACCTTTTTACGGCACGTATACGTGTCACTCATCCCCAAAGGGTTTAACATTAATATTTCTGGACAAATCATAAAAAAAATTTAAATGAAATTTTAGTTTTACAATTTTCGGTACTGCAATTTTTTTAATTTCTAAACATACACATTTTCAATTTTTACATCGTTGTAAGAAAAAAAGAAATATACTTTTAAATGCAATTTGTTTGAAAGCTGTATCTCAATTTGCTTTCAAATTATTATTATTATTTAAGTTTTTAATTAATAATTATTATTTAAAATTATTATTTTTTTAAACTTTTTTTTGCTATCGTAATACAAGAGAAGTATTTTATTTCTGGACATTAAGCCTGGACCAACCAGAAAACGAATAAAAACCGGACATCACAAGGTTTCAGATATGGCTCAGATATCTCTAAATCGAAAAAAATAATCATTTTCCAAATCACAAAAAAAAGCCTTACAGTTACGGATATTTTCTTCTTACTTTGCTACTAGCTAATAGAAAGAAATGTTCCTTATCAATGCTTGTGTAATGTTTGTGTTAGCCGAACATTTAGCGGATTTATTTTACAAGAAATTCCACTTCATCCTTTTACAAAGAAATTTGGAAAAAACGCTATCATTAGTTTAATATTTACTTGAGAGTGTCTTAGCGTTACTAGCATATGTTCTTAAGAACTGAACTAGTCCTTTTATATATAGGCAGGAAGATTGACAGACTGATCAATGTCTATAACTTGATGTAATCCTGTGCAAAGTACATCAATTTCATAAAATATTAAACATTTTAATACAATTAAAATGCATACCAAACAATGTCTCAATATGTAATTCTGCAACGGAATACTTTTGTGTGGCCCTGTAAATCAATTAGAAATATTATTTACCCCACAGATTGTACAGAATGTATATCATAGTATATATTTCATAGATGCATATCAACTTTATTATGTTCGAAAGAATGTAAGACCATAAAAATGCACTTGAAACTTTCCCCCCCACTGATTATAATGTATAGGTATCTTTTTGGTTATCCCTGTAATTGAACTATGCATCCGATTTTCATAAAACTTGAAAAGACACGACAAAATTATCTAATATTTATATATTTTAAATTTCAAACAATTCGATTGGGTAGTTTTTGAGTTGTTATATGCGGGCGGACAGAAAGACGGACTGACATGACATTACGGTGCTTAAGGAGTGTCAACGCAACGTGAAACCGCTGCGCGTAACCTCCAACTAAATATTGTAAAGTGAACTTAAAAGGGAATTTCGAAACATGAACATCAAAAAGGTATAATTTAGAGACTGGTGGAAATCCTAAGATTATTCCAGAGTTAGAAGCACGAGGTTATGACAACTATAGGTGCTACGTATTTATATAACTACGAACGCACCTAAAACCACAGTGCTTAATTTATTTCAGATATGGTTTAGATATCTCTAGATCGAAAGAAATAGCCATTTTCCAAGCCATAAAAAAAAGAACTTACAGTTACGGATTTTTCTTCTCACTTTGCTACTGGCTAATGGAGAAAAATGTTCCTTACCAATGCTTGTGTAATGTTTGTGTTGTCTGAACATTTAGCGGATTTATTTTACAAGAAATTCCACTTGATCCTTTTGCCCCTATTTTTTCCTAAATCTCCTCTTTCTTCACTTCGTTGACAGTTAAAGGTTTTGTGAATGAAAATTATTACTTTTTAATTTTATTTTTAGCTTCTATTTAGGTAATTAAAAGTAAATTAAATTTTAATAGAAAAACTATCAAAATTGACATAGAAAAGATTTCAAAAAAATTTCTACGCACGCAGTTATGACAGAGAATTTAGAGTGTATATTTTGTTATGTAAAAAGAAGAATTTTAAAAAAAATAAATATTTTTTATTGGTTAGTAGAACATACATTTTCATTGTAGTTTATTAGTCGACATATTGTGCTCCTAAAATTGAAAATGTATGAAATACTAATATCATACATGCCAACCTCCGGCTTTTTAAAATTCAAATAATTACATTAAGAACCAGAAAATTATTTAATTAACTAAATTAAGTATTTTTTAAATGACTATCTCATTTATTCCCTGACATGTTTATTTAAAAAAATTTCCTGGTTCAAGATTTGTTTTCTGAATTAAAATAAAGATTGAGGTTGGCAACTATGTAATATTATTCATCTACCACAGATATTCTGTTTAAAATTATTTGACACTGCTCAGTTTTCTAGCAAGAAATTTGGAAAAAAAAACTTTATCATTAGTTTGATATTTACTTGAGATTGTCTTCGCGTTACTAGTAGTCCAAGATTCGACAGCACAAAACCCTAAATTATCGAGCACCAGAAAAATTCCTTTTTTTTATGGAAGAGTAGTAATAGGGGAATCTAATGATCCATGTCTGCCGGAAGCGAAGCGGTGCATAAGCCAAAAATTAATACCACCAGTGGTTGACTCGTAGACTTAGCATTGCGTTTGCCGTACAAGCAAAGGTATGAAAACATGGAAAACTGAGTTAGGAAATCATAACGTTAAACCTACGAGTGAATACTACCTACGAGTGAAGTGGTATTAATTTTTGGCTTATGCACCATTTCGCTACCGCAGACATGGATTAGATTCCTCTATTACTACTCTTCCATAAAATAAAGGAATTTTTCTGTGTTTCTGTGCTCGATGACTTAGGGTTTTGTGCGGTCGGTTCTTGGACTGTAGCGTTTCTATATTATAAAGGCCAAACGTATCTGCGCGTAACGCACACGTCACTTTGCGAATGGCAACACTTTGAAATTTGAAATGAAACTTTCGATTTTCAATTTTTACAACTGCAATTTTTTTAATTTTTAAACATTTTGCATTTTTAATTTTTACTAAATCGTATAGAGAAAAAAATGTACTTTTTATTGCAATTTGTTTGAAAGCTGTACTCAATTAATTTTTGAGTTATTAATTTTTTTGTAGTTTTTAACACCTTTTTCGTAATTGTGGCAATGGAAGTATTCTATTTCTATTGAAAGTAAAGGAAAAAGGTCACGGAAGAAAGAAATACATGAAGTGCAGTGGCTGGGCGTGAGCCAAATTTGAAAATCTGAAACCAGTTGAATCCGATCAAAATTAATCCAAAGTACTTTGTATATATGTACTGCGCAATTATACTGTTTCAGACACTAGACGAAATGCTTAAGTAAATAAAAATGATGTCATATTTTCTTAGATAAAGCTAAACATTTTAACGCAAATACAAATTGAAAACACATTTATGGTAACTTTTAGTCTCCGGTACTGATGTTAAAATCTGACACTAAGAAAAAGACTCTTTCACATATAAAAGATGTTGCTCACAATCGTGACTTTAAGTTTTGAATTGAAATGATTTTTAAATGATCAAATTAGAATATCATAAAAAAAATGTGAATACGGATATGAGAATTGTGTATATAAATTTTGAAATGGAGAAAATGGTTTTGGGTTTAAATTTCATGTGGAAAAAATTCTATGATTGTGTCAAAATGGAATATTTTTTGTTTTTCATTTTAGAATACCAAACGTATGGTATGATGATTTAATTGATAACAGTATCTTAATAACAGATTTTTATTATATTTCATTACTTACACATACGATTAAAGTTTAATATTAATAATTTCTACAACTGAGTTTTATAGAAATAGTACTATTTTATTACCTTTATTTTAAATATCATTTCTTTGAAAGTTTGACTTACCAATATAAGGGGCATTTTTTACTGTAACTAATTTAAAAGGTTTATTATAAATTAATGAAATAGTTCATTTTTAAACATTTTCTTTCGTCGAAATTCGACGGGTTCTACTTTATGTTCTTAAAAACTGAATTGCCTTGCATTAATCACTAAATTCAAAAGATTGACAACTGTAGTTATGAGATGCTATTCTCCTTGATGTTACAAGTTTTGGCATGATATCTTCTGATATGTCTTATAATAACAATAATAATAAAAAAACCACTGTACTTTATCCCTTGGAAATATTTTACAACTGATACTCGTTATGCTCTTGCTACTGACGTCTATTTTTATATACCAATTCTTATCATACCAATATTTAAAAAAAAAAAAAAAAAAATAACAATATGTTTTTATCGAAGATGTTGTCATATTACATTTAAGAGATTTTTATCTTGAGAAAATGGTGCGAGACGGGATTAAAAAAAAAAAAAAGTCTGAAATTGCACGTCAAACATAACAAATACGACGCGTTCGTACTACAACGAAGTTTTTAAAATATACAGTATATCAGATACCGCATAGTATCCGAAATCTTTTCTATGTCCCTGTAAATACAGTATATATACTTTCTATTATACAGGAATTAACTTGTAATAAACTTCAGAAATGTATATCAACTTAATAAAGTGTGATATAGTTTAACATAATCAAAACGCGCCTCAAACAATGTTCCCCTCCTACGCTATTACGTAATATAAAACTTTTGTGTGACCCTGTAAATTAATAAAAAATATTCTTTGCACCACAGATTGTACTGAATATATATTTCAGTACACATTTCGTAGATGCATATTAATTTTATTATGTTCGAAAGAGTATAACATTATTAAAATGCATTTGAAACTATTTTTCCCATTGATTGGCCGTAATGTAAAGGAATACTTTGTCCCTGTAATTGAAATATACATCTGATTTTCATAAAATGTGAAATTACTCGACAAAAATATGTAATAATTATATATTTTAAATTTCAAACGATTCGGTTGGGCTGTTTTTGCGTTGTTACATTCAAACAGACGGACGGATTTGAATAACAACTGTAGATGCAACGTATTTACATAATTACGAACTCTCATAAAGATTCAGTGGAAGCCCTGAGACAAAAGTGTATCGAGGTTCGTAAGCGTTCAAAGACTTTCAATCATCTCTTATCCAAATTTTTATAAAGCAATCCTTATTACACGAAAAAAAAACCTGATCTTTGGATACAGCGACCAGAACATAAGGAAGTTCTTGTTGCTAATACACTGAAAATCCTCTATATCCTTTGATGCATACTAATCCTGCTATACAAGGTGTTAATATTTTGCACCTTTAATTGATTTACTTACTTATAATCACGAAGAATGTATTACAATTTTAGCTGTGGAAAACGCTCAGTTAGATATCGGTCGACGATAATAGCAAATTTTGTGCACTATTTATACTTGTTATATACTTACGTTTTTTGTAATTAATAAACGTTTTAACACTTCAGAGAGAGCTGCACAATTTTAACAGCTTAATTTATCAATATATATATAAACCTTTTCAAATATGCCTACTCCCTCCGTCCGAAATTTGTTGCTACATTTAGGTCAAAAATTTTGTCCCAAATTACTTGTAACATTTCGAGTAGGCGGAATCATAAACAACTTCTGATGCAATTTAGTAAATAAATACCAGTAAAATTATGCTACAATATTATATGGTATGATGTTATCAGAACCTTTGCCAATGACTTAAATTGCCCTATGTCTCATTTCTCTACCAGAACTGATGCCATACTCTGTCAAGAATTTCTTCCAAGTCCAATGCTAACGTGAATGTGTAGAAATAAAAAAATTAATGTGACTGGGCCTATTATAAAAGTAACGATAATTGTAATTATGGATAATATAATTTAGAAGTACGCTAAAGAAGAAAATTAATAATAAACAGTGGCTTGTTATTTTTACTGCAGTATTTGAAAAGTTATTAACTAAGTAGTACTGCTATAAATTCCAGATGAAACTGAACCTTTGACGCATTGCAAAAACAAAAGATTTATTATTAAAGTAATGTTTAACACTTTCTGGCACACTGTGTCCGGTCTGCGATACCTAATTTTAATTCCAAACTTGCAAATGGCACCATTAATATTTTAGTAAAATTTTGCTTTTACAATAAAACCTTAAATTAAGAAATTCAAAATATCTAAAAAATTCGTTTGTGAATTCCGGTGTCAGTCGATACTATCTCATTTTACTAACACATTTTGCCTGTGCCGGAAAGGGTTTAGGCAGCGGTGCAAAGACTAAGATCAGACTCGAATAAAAACAAAATAATTGTTGGAATAATTGGAATATAATATTTTGTTTATTCAGAAAATGCAAAATGAAACACAAAAAATCATGAAAAAAATGCTGTGGCAAAAGTAGTAGAAATTGTTTACAAAAAAGAAATCCGAAAAATTATTATAGAAAGAGTATTGCCAGTTATACGCGAAAATTTTCTCAGTAGTAAAAAATCGAGTCATATATACAAAGAACAGCACAATGTCTGACTTTATTTGGCAGTGGATGATCCGAGTCTCAGAAGCGAATGTTCAAAAGATGATGGAATTTGCAATTACAACGCTCTAAAGAATGTTGTAAATGCAAAACAAAATAGGGAGTGGCTTAAGAGCGTGTGAACTCTGGATTTTTTAAAAACAAATACGATACTGATTTACAAAGGGACGGAAGGATTCTTGGCAAGTAAATGTTGTCGATTGAAGAATAACTCCCTGAAATATTTGAAAAATGTTCAAACAAAATTATAAAATCATCAGTATCAATAATCAGTACAAAAATATTCAAATATAGCAACTAATTTGGGACAGAGGGAATATTTTTTTCATACCTTTGCAAAATTTTTAATCTTTCATCACCGGGTTTTTCTATACAGACATTTTTCCCTTATTGAATTAGAAAAATGCTTGGATTAAATAATACAAAAGTTACAATAGAGATCTACTGGTGATAATAAAAAATTATGATTGGACTATGGATGCCAATACAGGCCAATCATGCATGGTAAAAAAAAGTTGCCCGTATGACGTACGACAAATCAGGGAAGCGGTAAAATATCTTATAGAATTAAATTTCAGAACATCGTCCATGATTTTAGATTTACAGGATTCTATAAATGAAATTGATCACAATACTTTCTTACTTTACCATGAAACTGGCTGACTACTTTCGTCTCCATTTATAACCTGAAATGTCGACCCCAGACCAAAACTAATAAACAGCAATAAATAAATAAATAAATAAATAAATAAATAAATAAAAGGAAAAAACAAAAGAAAATCGGCAAAAACAGAATTTGAAAATAACTTTTGTATAATTTAAACTAGTCGTTGGGGGCCACCGTAATACTTACCCATCATGGATATGCATCATATAATATATTAAAATAAAACATGTGAAAACTATTTATACAATGCATTGAAATTCCAAAACAAAATTTAAACTTATATTTAAATATTGTTAATATACATAATAATGCTCTATTAATGAATTGCTGATGAACCCATTTCGACAAATTATATAAAATGCCAAACTACTCTGATAGTACCGAGCTGCGTAAAAGATACATCCTTATAACTCCATAAATAATAATTATATTAACCAACAGTTTACTGCGTCGGATGAAGCGGCTCATTTCCAATCAAATGATATCTCTGAATTGAAATTTGAATGAAATACAGGGTCATAAAAATCGAAGAATGTGGAAAACAGGATTACAAATATCTTGATAACTAATAATACGATCGAATTCGTTCTTTATGCAAAATTTGTGTTATTTTATTGCCTTTTAAGTCCACTCCCTAAAATAAAAAAATTCAAAATTTTTATGTACTTTTCATCAGAACGAATTTTTCGAGAGTCCGAAAAAAAAAAATAGTTCCGTATGATTGAGGTTACTGATATTAAATAGGCTTCGTCCTATTCTTACATACTAAGTACATAAAAAATTTAAAGTCTCTATCTCAATGTTTTCGTGAGATAAAGAGTTTACAGACAGACAGACGGACGGCAATTTTTATAAAATATGTTATTCGGAATCTCTTTATTTAAAACGTGTAAATCCATTAAATTTTTTTTTCGATTTTCAAAAATATTGCATGATTTACCCTATACTACGTATGAAGGGTAAGTAAAAATAAAAGTAGAGGCTAAAGTGGCAACTCTGCCATGAACAAAACAGTCAATTTATTCTTTTATCAAATATTATGATTTCTCATAATTAATAATCGATTAAAATATCGAATAGTAATAACAATGAAATCTGACAGTGAGTTTCATGTGAATTCAATACCGCATCCAAATGAAAGAAAAAGACTAGTCTCTATTTTATTTTGTAAAAAGAAGAGTTTGATAAGAATTAAAGATTATTCTATCAACTGAAGGAAAAATTGATTTCCATTAACATAAGATTTTATGTAAGTTCGCAATCTGATATAATTTACTATTCTATTAATTTATTACCGACACTTAGTTAGTTATAAGTATGATAGTTTTAAAAGCAATTGCTTAATTAATCAAATTTGACAACGTTAGATGAAATGATAAGAAAAATTACACTAATCTACATGCTTTTAACTTATCTAATAGATTTTTAAAAATATTTAGTTAATTCAATTTATACTTCAATAATTAGTACTCCTACTGCTGTTGCCTCTATATTTATTTGTTAACACATTTGCGTCATTAGTACATCTATGCGTGTACTTCAGAAATTTATTTTTTATTCAGAAATTCTGAAAAAAAGAATTTTTAGTTATGTTTTAGTTTCGAAAACACTTTTCATTAAATAGCACAATAATAGCTATACAAAATTTCTGCTTTAGTTTTGAAATTTCTGAATAAAAAAGAAATTTTTGAAAAGGATGTATTTTTGCACTAACGATTCAGATGGGTTAACCCCTTAACCCATTTTGGGGCAGTGGTATGGCCTATGAAACCACCTAATTTTAATTCCAACGCCTCATTGGCACCAAAATTTTGGTTAAAAAATTCCGTTTATTATATGTGTGAAATATAGCCATTTTTCCTATTTACAAAAAAATTTGCTTTCAAATTCCGATGTCAACCATTAATTTTAACACTTTAGTAACGGAAGTGTTTTGCCCCTCGAAAGGGTTAACTCTTTCAGAGGCAAGGCATTTCTACGCCAAAAATGTTAATTATTTCCGACCGCAATTTACAAACAAATTTATTTAAAAAATATTCAAAGTATTTTTTTTTTTGTCCATTATGTACCGTATTTACTCGTGTATAACGCGCACATTTTTTTTTTTTTTTAAATTAAGCCAAAACTCACAGGTACGTGTTATACACGGAATAATTTTTTACTGTTTGAAGTAATCGCACGATATACATATGAATTAAGAAATGTGATCAAAGAAAGCATTAACACTAGGAAAATCTTACTTAATAGAAGCATTGCTGCATTTTTATATCAGTATTTGCACTTTTTTATACAAAAACGCTAGCGGCATTGTTTAAATGCTAATTAGCAATTCTTATTGTTGTCACTTGCTCCCTACCCAAAGTCTAAAAATGTATTTTCGCCTAAATATTTCCTAGCCTAACGTAATGTTCGTTTCGACTTTCTTTGCTTAAATTCTTTTGGCTATTCATTTACTTGCATATTAAATTTATGGTGCGCGTTATATACGAGATTTTAAAAAATCCTCATTTTTCCGACTAAAGTTAAAAGTGCGCATTATACACGAGTAAATACAGTATATTATGAAATCGAAATTGTGCTAAAAATTTATTGGTGCCAATCGACATTAAATGAAATGATTGTGGACTGCAAATGGCGCCCTAGAAAGGTAGTCTCTTTCAGGGAGAAAGCACTTCTGCTTATAAAAGTTTGAAATGAATGATTGACGCCGGAATTAAAAACCAGATTTATTTGGAAATTAGAAAATGCTATTTTTCACAAACGTGATACACAGAAAATTGGTTTTACCAAAATTCTAGTGTAATTGTAGCGCTTGGAGATTAAAATTAATTAGTTTTATAAGTGTGCCAATGTCCCTCTAAGAGTTAACAGGTTTTCCCATACACCGTACATGCAAAGAAAGTTTCCCTGTTTCATTATTAAAAGTTTTAATACACCCAGTGCTCCCAAATGTTCCGCAAACTGAACATCAATATTTTTTCAGAAAAATTTTCGCTTTAGATTTTTCATGCAAATTGCACAGAAACTACCTTCAAAGGTTAGTTTTAGAAAATATGCTGTAGAGACCAACTATGAAATTTTCTGTTAAAAAATATTGATATTCAGTTTGCGAACTATTTTGGAACCCTGCACACCACTAATTTTAAACTGCAATATTTGATTTATTTAACCCTTTCCGGCGCAGCGTGTCCGGTCTAGACACACCTAATTTTAATTTCAAACCTGCAATTGGCACTACTAATATTTTAATAAAATCTTACGTTTACAATAAAAGCTTAAATCAAGGAGTTCTTGATTTCTTAAAAATTCGTTTGTAAATTCCGGTGTCAGTCGATAATTTCTCATTTTACCAACGAAATTTATCCGCGCCAGAAAGGGTTAATGGAAGACGTTACACATTACACGTGGGGGATACTATAAAATTTCAATTTCAGTTCACAATTTTTGTATTTTAGTCGCACCACTATTTTTTGAAAAAAAAATTTTTTTAGTATATTTCTCTTGCAAATGCTCTCAAAGTGTATGCAAAGGATTTTTGTTTTATAAAAGTGGTGCGTGGTGGAATTAAAAAATATTCGCCAGTAATTGAACTTTATGATACCTCCATTATATAAAGTGACTATTTTAGAACGGTGAAAGAGATATATCTTCAGTTTTTTAGTTTATCGTGTCAAAAAAATAATTAATCTCTTAAGGAGTATGTAATTTTTTTTATCACATTAATTTCATTTCATAGTACATTATTAATACATATTCTAAAAATAGATTTCATGATTTGCTTTCAGTTTTGAAGAATAATATATCTTTTGAAAATAAATATATCAATATTTCTTAAAACTGTTTATTTTCCGGCCATATATTTTGAAAAAAACATTCAAAAGTATAAAAAAAATCCCGATATTTTATGTTCTATGATAGCCTCTCGATATCACAAAGATTTTAAGAAAGATTTATTTCTTAAAATATTTTTTTATGAAAGTTTAAAATAATTAAAATATTTTAAAATTGACCAAAAATCCCTATAGTAATAGGGATGAAAAATAATCTTAAAAGACCTTTGCTTTATCTAAATTCAATATTATTTGAAATGGCATAAATCTATATCTAATAATTCAAAAAAGGAAAAGTTGGAAATGCGTGGTTATTTTTTTAATCAATTGAAAGCAATTGTATATTTTTCATATCTTGACATTCATCTTATTTTAGCTATGGCTACGATTTGTTTTTTATTGGTTTGTAATCAGGGAAAAAAAGAACAATTTATGATATATTTTAGCCTTATTAATCGTTTCTAATATGATTCTTTGATAATAATTATCGAAAGAACATTTAGAGATAATTACAGAAAACATATCTATATAATAAAGGCCAAACGTATCTGTGCGTACGCATGCGTCATTTTGCGAATGGCAACACTTTTACATGCATTTCGGTTTTGCAATTTTCGGTACGGCAAATTTTATACTTCTAAACATCGCACATTTTCAATTTTTGCGCCATCGTATAGAGAAAAATATGTACTGTTAAATGCAATTTGTTTGAAAGCTGTATCTCAATTTATTCTTGACATATTAGTTCTTTTATAGTTTTTAGTGCGAATTTTGAAATTGTGGCAAAACAGAAATACGCCATTTTCTCTTAAATTGATAAAAATTGAAATGTGTGCATGTAAATTTTGAGAAGATGAAAATTATGACGAGTTTAGATTTCATATGAAATTCTAAGATGATGTCAGTTTGAAATATTTTTTTTTTCATACCCATTTATACCAAACATAAGAGCCTCAGTTGATAACTTCATCTTAATAAATGATTTTATTATATTTTGCTTTATGTTTGTATTTTTACATATGCGATTAAAATTTAATTTTAATAATTTGGACAGCTGAGTTTTATAGAAATAGCATTTTTTTCCCTTAATTTTATCTTTAAATAATATTTGTTTGAGAGTTAGACTGACCATTTTAAGATGCATTTTTTTACTGTAGCTGCTTTCGTACGTTTATTTTAAATCAATGAAACAGTTCCTACTTAAACATTTACTTTCGTCGAAATTCGACGGGTTCCACCTTGTATTGTTAAAGTTCATAATTTTAATTCATGTTAAATTTTGTGGATTATTAAATTATTATTATAATTAAATTCTTAATTATAGGAAAATCAATAGGTCTATCAATAAATTGCTGTAACTGAACTGTAATACAGGTGCTCTCGTCATGTGTACAAAGCGGGAAAAGTAGAAAAAAATCAAGCATCATGTATATATAATTATTAAGAAATATCGATTTTCATAATATACTTTCGTATTGGTTAAGAAAGAAGTCCAGTGGCGCAGTGGTCAGAGCATCTGACTGCGGCACCGCATGTCAAAAATTCGACTCCCGATTGAAAACGGTTCACTCAGCCTTTCTTCAGAGTGGATAAAATGAGTATGAAACTTGCTTGGGAACTAAACATCGAGAGTCTCGCATTAGGCTGACTACCTGGCCGGGACGCATGCTGTAAAGCACCTCGGAGCCCTGGGTCTAGTAAACAGGGATGGTCACTGTCGGCGCTGATCCTTCATGGATTGTAATGCCACAGAGTTTATTACTTACTCACAGTGTTCTCGCTGTCGCTCGCCAATACGCCAAATTGCGACTAAATTCTTCATTTGGCGAGTAAACAAGCGATTAGATTCGCCAAATTGCTTGTGCTCAATTTTTGCTTTTTCTTTTTCGCTTTTCGTACATATGCATATATACTTAATGCATACATTTTTTTTTAATGTTTGTAGTGGATTAGTTGAAATTAGATTAATAACAATCGCTGTCACAGTTATAAAAACTTGGGTTATTTTAGAACATATTGAAAAAAAGGGAATACATTAAAGAATTAAATGTTTTTTTGTGTGTGCGCAACATGGCGAATCTATTTTGCTAATACTTTTCTCATTTGGCGAATGTTTTTCATTTTTAATTAGCCAAATTACTAACGTTGGTCAAATGTCAGCGAGAACACTGCTTACTCATCATACGTAGTATAGGGCAAGTCTTGCAATCGAGTTGAAAATCGAAACAATTTTTTTGACGGATTTACACGTGTCAGATACTGGAGATTCCGAAAAACATATCTTTAGAAAAAAATCCGTCCGTCTGTCTGTGTGTCTGTAAACGAATCTCGAACAAATTGAGATAGAGGCTTGAAATTTTGTATGTACTTAGTATGTAAAAATGCGAATACTTAATATAAGTAACCTCGATTACCTTAAACTATTTTTTTCGGACTCTCGAATAATTCGTCCTGATGAAAGGAAAATAAAAATTTTCAGATTTTTTTATTTTAAGGAGTGGTCGTAAAAGGCATTAAAAGAACAAAAATTTTGCATAAAGAGCGAAGTCGATCGGATTATTAGTTGCCGAGGATTCTGTAATCCTGTTTATCACATTCTTCGTTTTTTCATGATCCTGTATTTCATTCAAATTTCAATTTAAAGCTATATTTTAATTGGAAATGTGACGCTTTATCGGACGCAGTAAACTGTTAGTTATACGATTATTATTTTAGGAGTTATAAGGATGTTTATTTTATGAAATTCGGTACTACTTGAGTAGTTTGACGTTTTGTATAATTCGTCGAAATTGGATCATCAACAATTCATTAGTAGAGCAATTTTATGCATAATAAAAATATTTAAAAACACGTTTAAATTTCGTTTTGGAATTGCAATGCGTTTTATAAATAACTTACACATATTTTATTTTCATACATTATATATGCATATATATGATTTGTAAGTATTACGGTGGCCATCAGCGACTAGTTTTAGTTGGTTAAGAAAAGGCTACATATGCTGTCAGGAAAAAACTGTTATATACGAGTAATTAAGACTTAACAATTGCTTCTATTATAATTCCGCAATGGTCAAAATCAAAGAATATTTATGGATATTAATAGAATACAGATGTATTAATTTTGATAGATTTAATTCTTTTTAAATTCATCGAATTTTAATGTAACCTTTATTTCATGAACGTGTAATAAAATAAAATTCATTTTACATAAGTGATTGAAAAGTAATTTAAAGTTTTAAATCTTTTTAGACATTTATAAATTTTATGTAAATCCTAATAAAAATAGGAAGAACTTTTTTACTAGAATTTATGAGATTATTTTATCAAATTCAAAACGATCTTGATTTATTTGTTATTTTCTGCAAAGAATTGCTTTGTTCACCTTTTCAACAGAAGCTTTTATTGATAAAACATGCATAAAGGTTTTAACAATTAGCTCTATTATTACCTTCCGGCATAGCCCATTAGTGCTTTACAAGTGCACTAATGAACAGCAAAAAGCAATTATTCAACTAATGAGTACTTAAAATAAGAAAATCCTTGAAGTTTGGGACGTAACTGGATTCTCATTTCAATTCTCCGATCACTTAAAATGCAAATTTTAAGGAAGCATTAAACGGAATGCGTTATATTATTAAAGTTGTAAAGATATATATTCTCTCAGTCAAGTTTTTCAGTTTAAGAGTAGAGGGTACTCTGTTTGTGATATATTGTTTAAAATAGGAAAGAATTAAGCATATTCTTTTTAGATTGTATTAAACAACCTGGGGTGATTGCGAATTTTAAATAGTATTTAATTATTGTAATGTATCAACAATAGCGTAAGGGAACTCAAAAATATTGTTTTTAGTTATATTATTTATCTAAATTTTTAGCAGATTGCTAAATGTTTCTTACAGTACAGTTTTGCAAGTTCATTCAATTTTATTAACGGTTCAATTTTTGGATAAACTTACAATATTTACTCGTCTCTAAACATAATTCAGATTTAGAGCGGACCCCTTTCTTTCAATCTTAAAAATGGAAATAGTTATGTTTCGAATGAAATTCGCAAATTACTATTCAAATGAAAGAAGAAAATATTAATTTAACGAAGTCTGTAAAAATTCCGACTGAATTAGAAAAATATCTAGAACATAAATTTCTGCTATATGTCTGTAAATCACATATTAGAATGTACTAAAATATTTAATGGCATCGGTATTAAAATGCTAATAGTAATTATTACAAATTTGTTATAAATAATGAAAAGGAAAGGCTACATTTGTAGTCAGTAAAAAAAAGCTCTTTACGTTTTAATTAAGCACTAACAATTGATTCTATTATAATCAATTGTTATGATATATCTGTAATGATCAAAATCAAAGAATATTTAGTGAAAATAAGTGTATTAGTTTAAATTGATTTAATTCGTCTTAAATTCATCTAATCTTAATGCAACTTTTATTTCATGACTATGGAATTAAATAAAATTCATTTTATAAAAGTAATTAAAAAGTAATTTAAAGTTTTAAATCGTTTTAAGCTGTTATAAATTTTATGTAGATCCCAATAAAAATGAAGACATTTTTTTTAAAAATTAGTAATTGCGAGAGTATTTTATTAAATACAAAACGATGTGTTTTATTTCTTATTTGCAAGGAGTTGTTTTGTTCACCTTTTCAACAGAAGCTTTTTTTGGTAAAACATGGATAAAGGTTTTAGCAATTAGCTCTGTTATTACCTTCCGGCATCTCCCATTAGTGCTTTACAAGTGCACTAATGAACAGCAAAAAGCAATTATTCAACTAATGAGTACTCAAAATAAGAAAATCCTTGAAGTTTGCGACGTAAATTGATTCTCATTTCAATTCTCCGATCACTTAAAATGCACATTTTAAGGAAGCATTAAACGGAATGCGTTGCATTATTAGAGTAGCAAAGATATATTAACAGTCAAGCCTTTCAATTTAAGAGTAAAGAGTACTTGATTTATTAACTTATATTGTTCAAAGTAAAAAAAGAATTATATTCTTTTTAGATTGTATTAAGCAATCTGGAGTGATTATATTGTAGTATTTAATTACTATAATGTATAAACAGTTGTGTTAGAGAATGCAAAAATATTCTTTTTACAGAGTTCGCACAACTGTACCACTAACATTTAAGAACAATTTCAATGTGTTTCACTGCAGAAAAATATTGCAAAATCTTTGAATGAGGGTGGTGGTTGCGATTTCTGTGTTTTAAAAATTAAATGTAAATTTTCTTATTTTTAATAGTGGTGCCAGAGTTCTTTAAAATATAAGGAGTGTGCGAACCTTGAATTTTTATTTATATTCTTCATCAACATTTTTAATGGATTGTTTAAAGCTTCTTACAGTACAGATTTGCGCGTTAATTCAGTTTTATTATCAATCAAATTTGGGATAAATTCACACGATTTACTCGTGTTTAAACATAATTCAGATATAGAGCGAACTTCTTTCTTTGAATAGAAAAAAAAAAAAAACGTTATGTTTCGTATGTAATTCACACGGTACTATTCAAACGTCAGAAAAAATTAATAAAAAAAAACAGCAAATATACTGACCAAAGCAGTGTTGCCAGATGGGCTATTTTTTTAAAATTCAGATTCTTGATTGACTCCACTTTTTTGAAATGGTAAAACCCTTCTTATTTAATGACATATTAAATAAGGCTAAAATAAAGAGAATTTTACTGTTTTAATAAAGTGGTGCCAATCAAGAAATCTGAATTAAAAAAAAGTAGCCCACTGGCAACACTGGACCGAAGGAGAAAAGTATCTCGAACATAAAGTTTTGCTTTCTGTGTTGCAGAAACTGGTAGGCATTTCTTTTCTCTCTCTCTTTTTTTTTTTTTTTTTTTTTTTTTTTTTTTAGAATTTTAAATTTACGCCACAAAAATTTAATTGGTAATTTCAGTTATTTATGGGAATTCATTCATCCGTCTTATAAAAAAAAAATAAAAGTTAAAAAAAAACTATCAAAAGATTGAATAATATAAACTAAAACAGACTTACCGGGTGTCCCAAAAATGACTGATGAATTTTAAAATTCAATAACTTGCAAACGGTGTCAGCTATTAAAAAAATTTTTGCAGGAGGGTTATGTATAATGTCCGGAGGTTTTTTTACCGTAATTTTTTATTTTAGTTCGATTTTCAAACAATAGGTGGCGCTGACGGCGATTGAAGGCCAGGTCGACGCTTCACTCAGCACTGATCAACTGGCCTTCAATCGCCGCCAGCGCCACCTATTGTTTGAGATGCGAACCAAAATAAAAAATTTCGGTAAAAAACTCCTGACATTATACATAACCCTACTGCAAATTTTTTTTAAATAGCTGTCACCGTTTGCATGTTATTGAATTTTAAAATCCATCAGTCATTTTTGGAACACCCGGTAAATACAATTTTAAAAATAAATGAAATTTATACACGAAAAATAAAAGCTATTAAAAATAGGAGAGTAAATGTTTCGCCAGGCTACTCGTAAGGCCTCATCAGTACAAATAAATATCAGTGCATAACAAACATTGGAACAAATCAAGACAGTTAGTTATTATTTTTTAGAAAAGATAATATTCATTAGGGACAGCACACTCATCATTCAGAGTTGGCGATCGTAAACATGTGAACCAAACTTCGAGGAGTAACCTGCCGTGATAACCCGATTTTAAGATACTAGCGTTCGAAAACTGCGGGATGTGTTTCGTTTGAACGCAATACTGGTCAATTTTAGAATTTTAATTGACGCTTTTTAGGGCACTGATATGTTCCTTCAGGCGAATTTCTAAAGATCTGCCAGTTTCACCAATGTATACACTATCACAGTCTCCACAATCTTCACAGGGAATGACACAGACAACAGCGGGTAGTATTACCCGGTGTTGTCTATGACACTATGGTTGTCTTGGTCGCCACAATATGGCTGACTATTATCGCAGAAGCAAACCTTCACCAGTAATAATAAATTGAAATTTTTGGAATTATTTTTTTTATTAAAATTTTTCCTCGATGGGGTGTTTAAATATAGAATAATTTTCTGCATAAATTGATACGTGGAAGTCTGCCGCGGTAGTTATGAACCCCTGCAAAAACAGTCACAAATGAAACAACTATTTTAAGGATATTTCAATTTATCTTTTTTAATAGTTCCATGGCACGCAAATCTATACTAACTGAGACAATAAACAATCCGTTAACATGTTCAGATAAATAATAAGTAAGACTAAAAATCTTTTTGTTGTTAAAATAAAATAATTGAGTATAATGTGAAATACGCAATCATTTCAAATTACTTAAAACAATTTAAAAGTAATATATTTTAGCCTTTCTTATTTCAAGTAATAGAATATAATAAATGGAGTATCCTTCATTCCTAATCTGAATAACTATCCATTGTAAGCATCATTACTCCTCTAATTCTATAACTAATTTCAATTCGTAGTTCCTTAAATTTTGCATATTAAATAATTCGAGAATCTAAATTAGAATCCATTTGCAATTTACAGGAAACTTGAAGGATTTTCTTATTCTAAGTACATCATTAGTTGCATAATTGCTTTTTGTTGTTCATTAGTGTACTTGTTAAGCACTGATGGCGATACCGGAAGGTAATATTAGCGCATCAAAAGGTTTAATTGATAAAATTTCCAACTACTTTTTTCCATTAAATGTTTCTGTTTTGAAAAGGTGAACAAAACACCTCTTTTCAATTGATAAGAAATAAAAGAAATTATTTTGTATTTCATAAAAACTCTTTCAAATTATAATAAAAAAGATCGCAGTTACTATTAGGATTATAACAAAATAGCTTTTAATGAATTTACGTCTTCAATTTATTATTATATATGAAGCATTTTACCTAAAAGTTAATTAAATGAACTTCAAATATATATATAATCAAAATATTAAATGTCATTTAATTTTTGGAAATTCTATTTTGAAAAAAGAGATTTGAAATTGTTATTCAGATTTAGAAAAAAAAAAAAAAAGCTTTAACCGTTTTTATTAGCATCTCGAGTTATTTCATGTTCATATGATATATTGCAATTAATTATAATATCACGGGTAAACTTGGTCGAACGCGTCTTTAACTGGCTATAAATTTTATATTGTATTCAAACCACTATTTCTCAAAAATGAATATTGTATAATACACTAGAACTCCACTAATCTGAAATTCCTGTTAATCCGAACCGGATTTATTTATGAAAATTATATCTGAATAGATTAACTGAAATGATTAAAATAAAAACATCCAATAACGAGTTCAGATAAATAATGTAACTAAAAACATTTTTTTTTAATATAAAATAATCGAATGCACTTTAAAATTCACAGCCATCCCAAATTGCTCAAAACAATCTAAAAATAATAAAATTTATCATTTCTTATTTCAAATAATGGAATATAATAAATGGAGTATCCTTCATTCCTAATCTGAATTGATTGTCTATTATAATGCATCATTACTCCTCTAATTCTATAACTAATTTGAATTCTCGGTTCCTTAAAATTTGCATATTAAGTGATTCGAGAATCTAAATTAGAATCCATTCGCAATTTACAGGAAACTTGAAGGATTTTCTTATTCGAAGTACATCATTAGTTGCATAATTGCTTTTTGTTGTTTATTAGTGTACTTGTTAAGCACTAATGGCGATACCGGAAGGTAATGTTATCATGAAAAGGTTTTAATTGATAAAATCTTTAACTACGTTTTTCCATTAAAAGCTTCTGCTGAAAAGGTGAACAAAACACCTCTTTCCAATTGATAAGACATAAAATAGCTTATTTTGTATTTCATCAAATTTCTTGCAATCTCTGGTATAAAAAGGCTTGCTATTACTATTATAACAAAATAGCTCTTAATGATCTTATGTCTTCATTTTATTAATATGTAAAAAACATTTTATCTAATAGTTAATTGAAAGCACTTCAAATATATACGTTAAAATACATTTGATTCTTGCAAATTCTATTGAAAATAAATTTGAAATTGTTATTCATATATTTATAATAGTTCTCCATATTATCTCAAGTTATCTCGTGTTCATATGTCTTGCATTTAATTATAATACCCCAAGTAAATTCGGGCGCACACGGCTGCATTTGGCTACTACTTTTATGTTGTATTCATACCACTATTTCAGAAAAATAATTTTTACAGAATACAGTAGAATATCGCTAATCCGAAATTCCGGTTAAACGGAACAAATTTTATTTACGAAAAATACACTGATAAATGATTAACTGAAAAGATTGATGTATCTATCTATCAATCTATATTACGAAGGCCAAACGTATCTCTGCGTAACGCATACGTCACTTTTCAAATGGCAGCTTGAAATTTGAAATGAAATTTCTGTTTTACAATTTTTGCTACTGCAAATTTTAAAATTTCTAAATATCCCACATTTAAAATTTTTACACAATCGTATACGGAATAAAATGTGCTTTTCAATGCAATTTGTTTGAAAACTGTATCTTCATTTACTTATGAGACATTAATTCTTTTGTAGTTTTTAATACCATTTTTAATCGTGGCAACAAAAAAACTCCATTTCTATAAAAGGTGACAGATTATTTAATTTTTTGTTACAATTTTCTTATAAATGTGAAAAAAAATGAAATTAAAACACGTACGATTTCAAGAATATCGGTTTTTATAAAACCTGGTGAATTTTGGTTTTATTTCGTTTTTAATCTTAGATCTTTAGTTTATTACAAAATTACTTAACACTCTATATAACAGTATCTCTTTACAAAAATGTATTGTAATGAATAGTTGTGTGACTTATTTTTTGCTCTTTCATTTAATTCGTATCCTATTGTCAAGGAATGCAAATTTATTAATCGTGTGGGAGATCATTTTCCGAATTTTGAAGAAATATAAATGAAAGATTTCCGATAAAACATGGTACTGTTATAAACAAACAAATGAATGCTTATGATTCAGTTACTTAATCTGCTACTTGAATGAGGACAGTATATTTTTTTCTCTGCATTTTTGTATTATTCTGCGATAATGCCGTTTATGTATAGTTTTCTGTAGAAGTTGTTACAGAATTGATCGTAAAACAGGAATGTGCAGCGGACGCAAATAACGTTATTTTATTTTTTAAAAACGTGTATTTTAATTCTTAAAACTGTAATAGTTTTAGAAAAAGCGTCAAATTGATCCCAGCTGCTTTGCAATACTTCACTTTCGAAAATAACGTAATCGAAATCACACCCTGATAAAAGGCAATATTTTAGAGAAATTTAGAGTGTTTTTATAGTAGAGTCGTGACATACAGTGCGAATGGTATGATCGGAAGTCTTTGTCCAAAAAATAGTGATATGTGTTACAGAATATGATTCTCGGTTCGATTAATTCACTTCGCCAAGTTAGACAAGCAAATAAAGAAAGTTCTTTGCAATGATTCGAGTTTGAGACTATACAAAATTGTCTACCTTATATGACGTCACAGGAATATTGTCTATCGAATTTATTCGTGTCGATTATTTCATAAATTCTCATTTACACTTAAAAGTATATAAATAATTTAGTATCTATTTTCAGCTAATAGCGATTGCGATATCAAGCTTTGAATTTAAATGATTTTAAAATGATCAAATTAGAGTACCATTTTTTCTTATAGATAAATACGTATATGGGAATGCGTATGTAAGTTTAGAGATGGTGAAAATGATTTCGGGTTTAGATTTCAAAGGGTAACAATTTTATGATCAAGTCAAAGCGGAATAAATTTTGTTGGGTTTCATTAAGGAATACCAAACATAAGAGCCTTAGTTGATAACTTTGTCATAATAACAGATCCTTACTATATTTTACTGCTTACATTGAGATTAAAGTTTAAATTTAATAATTTGGAGAACTGAGTTTTGTGGAAATAGTATTTAACTAACGTTAGGTTAAAATAACATGTTTTTGAGAATTAACTAACCAATATAAGATGATTTTTTTATTATAATTAATTTTGCAAGTTAATTATAAATAAATGAAACAGTTAATTCAAAAATATTTTCTTTCGTCGAAATTCGACGGTTTCTAACTTGTTGTACTAAAATCCAAAAATAACTTTTTAATAAGAAATTTTCAGGAAAACTGGATGAATGGGGAAAGACGTGCTGAAGTCATACAAAAAATGACAAAAGCATATTTTCTGTTCTTTAAATAGCTTTAGCAGAATAAAACCTACTACGATATATGTACACCAGTATAAAATGAAAACGCACACTGTAGGCTTAGTCGTAGAAACCACCTTAAAAATATCGAATATCAATTTGCTTTAGTGTCATTATAAAATTCTTTTCAGAAATTCAAAAAGTATTTAATTCAGTGATAAAGATGTATTTCACCTTTTAATAGTTCGATTTATGAAATTATTTACAGAAATGTTTTTTTCTTTTCCCCTGCGTAGACGTGGTTACTGAACTTAGACTGAACTTAAACACTGAAGCTTAAACATAAACTTAAATTTTGCACAGAAAATCTGAATCGTTGGGAGTGGTTAAGTAGCGCAAGCTGAACTGTGTGGGTGGGGAGCTTTAAATTTCAAATGATTATAAAAACCGGAAAAAATGGTCGATTTGTTTCCGGTTTTCGCTAAAACTGTTCTTTATGTCAGTATTGCCTTGAAAATAAATTTTAAAGATACATTTTTAAAAATTTCGTTTGAGGGTGCCCTTAACTTTAGAGTAACCAACAAGTATTTTTAACCGTTATTTTTTCTATCTAATTAAATGCTTGCAAAAGCTTAGACTTAAATTTTGAGCTCAAATTCTGAATAGTTGGGAGGAGATAAGAAGCGCAAACTGAACTGTGTTCAAGAGTTGAGATGTTACTCTCCCCACCCCTCGAACACAGTTCAATTTTTCGCTACATAATTACTCACAACGATTCAGATTTCGAGCTCAAAACTTAACTATAAACTCTTACAAGCATTTATTAGATACAAAAAATACCAATTAAAAAAATTGCTGATTACTCTAAAGTTTAAGGCGCCCTCTAACGGAATTTTTTGAAATTTATCTTTAAAATTTATTTTCAAGGAAATACTGGCATAAAAAATGGTTTTGGCGAAAACCGTAAACAAATCAACCATTTTTTCCATTTTTTATGATAACTTAAAATTTGAACCTCCCCATCCCCGTTGAACACAGTTCATTTTGCGCTACTTAACCACTCCCAACGATTCAGATTTTCTGTGCAAAATTTAAGTTTATGTCTAAGCTTCTAAAAAAAATTAACGAGATGCAAATAATAACGGTAAAAAATTAGTTTTTCTTTATTCCAAAGTCTAAAGCGCCCTCTATCTCCATTTTTTAAAATTTAGCTTTATAAATTATTTTCAATAAAGTACCGACATAAAGAATAGTTTTAGTGAAATCCTCAAATCAATCGACCAATTTTTCCTTTTTTTATAATCATTTGAAATTTGAACCCTCTGAACACAATTCAGTTTGTGCTACTTAACCACTCTCAACTATTCACATTTTGAGCTCAAAATTTAAGTTTAAGTCTAAGCTTGCGAAACCATTTAATGAGATGCAAAAAATAACGGCAAAAAACAGTTGTTCGTTATTCCAAAGTCTAAAGCACCCTCTATCGACATTTTTCGAAATTTATCTTTATAATTTATTTTCAAGAAAATACCAACATAAAGAATAGTTTTAGTGAAAACCGCAAATCAATCGACCAATTTTTCCTTTTTTTATGTTTATTTGCAATTTTGGACCTTAAACTTTAATGGTGGCTATCTCCTTTGGAAAATGCTTGGGACCCTTGGTTTCCTATTTAATATTGTTTGTCTTGATGTATACTATCACCCCTTAAAGTTTTGCTCAGTAGTTTAGATACACCCTGTATATATATGCAGGGTGATTCAACTAAACGTGGACAAACTGATACGACAAATCAGGCATACGACAAGGGTAAAAAATCACATAGGAACATAGGACCGCAAACCACTTATTTCGTCACAAATACAGGGTGTTTCATCCTAACTCAATTTGGATTGACGGTAATAAATTTCAGAAAACTGAAGTATATCATAATAAACATTTAACACACATTTTCACCTTTGTTTTAAATGTAATAACACCAAACAAAAGTGGTAGAAGTTTGCATTGTGCGCACCAGCAATATGCACTTGCATCTCCCATTTTGGACTGTGATAATCCGTATACGGTATCATCGATTACTCGAGCAATATGTTTTTCCACATTTTTTAGTAACGTTATCACATTTCAAACAAAATAAGGTAATATCGTTGCATTTTCATTACAATATTTTTGTTTTCCTCGAAATTATTACTTTCAAACCGGGTGTAGCTAGAATGAAACACCCTGTTTAAAGATAGAAAACCAACGATTATAAATGCACAAATAAAGTATGAGAAGGTAGCAAATAGCTATTTCGAATCTACTATCGAGGTTCTTCATCAGTGCAAAACTCAGCGAGCTAAAAAATAGCAAAACTGAGTAAAGAGACAGAGAGACGCAGGCTTATATACCCGCTTTGGGAACAATCCCGCCTAAAGAAAAGCAACCAATGAGAAGAAAGCAGCCAAAAGAACTCGGTGGACAAGTAGCGACATCTATCATCTTCATTTTTTTCTCCTCTCTCAAGCAGTAATTCTTTCACAGTTAAGAATTCTTTTGAATTTGCCAAGAAACTTCACAGTTTTAAGCCACAAGGCCACATGATGGTTTCTTTTGATGTTAAATCATTATTTACTAATGTTCCTGTAGAAGGTGCTTTAGATTGCCTCAAGAAAAGGCTCTGTGAATTTCATTTTTCCTTTTTCGAAATCGAGGAGCTCATTCATCTAACTCGTGCTTGCTTATCTCAAAATACTTTTGTATTTAACGGGGATTTCTTTCGTATGATTGACGGTTTGGCTATGGGTAATCCTCTTAGTCCGACTCTATCCGATTTGTACATGCATAACTTTGAAATAAAATTGTTTGAAGTCTTAAAATTTCCGTTCCATGTTCGTTACGTTGATGATATCTATGCTTTAGTTGAAGTGAATTCAGATATAAATCATATTCTCTCTGTCATGAATTATATTGATTCTTGCATTCAATTAACTTTTGAAACTGAATCGAACAATTGCCTTTCTTTTCTGGATGTTCTTGTTATTCGCAATGAAGATAATTTTCAGACTACTGTTTTTCGCAAACCTTTTGCGGTCAGTCTTCCACCTCACAGATATTCTTCTCATCCTCCTAACCAGAAAGTTGCGGCTTTTAAAACTTTTGTTTTCCGGGCTTCCAATATTTGTTCAACTCCTCAGTTATTCAGTGATGAACTTAATTATCTAAAAGCTATTGCTGTTGATCGTGGTTATTCCCCTAATATTATAGATTCAATTCATAGAAAATTGACAAAATCCACCAAATCTGAAAGAAAAAACTTTAATTCGAACTCCAACGCTTTGGTTGTTTTGCCTTTTCCCCCCAAAATCAGTCAGCAAGTTGCTAAAATTTTAAAAAGTTTCGATTTCAATGTTATTTTTTCTCCTGTTAATAAAATTGCTTTTTCAAATCTTAAGCACCCCATTGATCGCTTAGATAACTGCGGGTATTTACCAAATTTCTTGCCAATGTGGTCTTTTTTATATTGGTCAGACTAAACGTGCTCTCAGATTTCGTTTAATGGAACATAAAAGGTATGTCAAAAATCAAGAGCTTAAACGTTCTTCTATTACTCAACATTGTTGGTCTTCACAACATAAGTTTAACTTTTCTTCAGCCACCATCATCCATAAATGTCCTCCCATTCTTGATCCTGATTTTTGGGAATCTTATCACATTATAAAAAATTCTCACTCCTTAGTCAATGACTTATCTAGTACTCCTTATTTTCCAAGTATTTGGAAATCTTTAATTTAATACTTTTTTTTTTTTTCACTCGCTTTTTAGTTTTTGTTTTGCTTGTTCTCCGTTAGATGTCGCTACTTGTCCACCGAGTTCTTTTGGCTGATTTCTTCTCATTGGTTGCTTTTCTTTAAGCGGGATTGTTCCCAAATCGGGTATATAAGCCTGCGTCTCTCTGTCTCTTTGCTCAGTTTTGCTATTTTTTAGCTCGCTGAGTTTTGCACTGACGAAGAATCTCGATAGTAGATTTGAAATAGCTATTTGCTACCTTCTCATACTTTATTTGTGCATTTATAATCATTGGTTTTCTATCTTTAAACATTTGTGCACAAAGGCTTTATTTGCTATTTTAATGAAACACCCTGTATTTGTGACTCAATAAGTAGTTTGCGACCCTATGTTTCTCTGTGATTTTTTTATCCTTGTTGTATGCTTGATTTGTCATATCATTTTGTCCACGTTTATTTTAATCACCCTTGTATATCTTTTTTTGCACGCATCTTTCTCTTTTCTACGGTTATCGGATTTTGGATAATCCGAATTTTTTTAAATCCAATTTTTGGTACCGGTCCCGGTAAATTTGGGTTAGCGGGATTGCATTGTATTCCTGTTTCACATGTTGCCAAGGTATATGTAAAAGATTTTTGTTTTGATAAAGTGTTGCAAGTAAGAATTAAGCGAATGGTCTCTAGTTGGGATAGTAAACTTATAATAAAATTAAATATGCTATTATAATTGAAGGAAACCCTGAATTAAAAAAAAAAGTTTTTTTCAGAAAATAAAAACCTACTTCTCTATGTTTTCATTACAAAAGCAAAATCTTTATTTAAATATTCTTAATGACGTTTGTCAGTTTTGGAATTAAAATTGAGTGGAACACTATATGACCACCACCCTTAAAATGGCTAACACCTGTAAAAAATAAAATAAAAACAACTTTAAAGCTGCATATTATGTTTTGCAATTTTTTGACTATTTACTCCCACAGTTAAAAATATAAAATTTCGTTAAATGTTTATGTTGCGAATCTTGTTTCAATTAAGTGGGATAAAATATACCATAGCAACCCTCAAACAGTTAATTCCTTCACGGCGAAAGATTCTTTTATAGCGAGATCGCTCCCGCTGTGCTAATTAGAACATAAGGCTGGTGGCATACAACTCCTTCGCGGCGAAGGTATTTTTCTTAATTTTTAATCTTTACCACCAACTTTTCAAAATAGAAAATTTTCTGTAACTGAATCACGAAAAAACACTTATTACCGTATTTACTCGTATATAGGGCGCATGCGTGTATAAGGCGCACCCCTACTTTACAAGTAAAAATGGCGATTTCTTAAAATCCCGTATATAAGGCGCACCATAAATTTGATATCTTAATGAAGAATGACCAAATGAATTTAAGTAAAGAAAAAAAAAAGTCAAAACAAACATTACACCAGACCAGAAAACAAGACGAAAATGCATTTTTAGACTTCGGGTTGTAAGAGAATGACGGGAAATAGGAATGAGTGACGGTAAAGAGAATTGCTAATTAGTGTTTAGATAATGTCATTAGCTCTGTTGTTTAAAAAACTGCAAGGAATGAAATAAATATGCAGTAATACTTCAATTTTTGCATTTCTGGCTCTTCAATTTCTGATTTGAAGTAACATTTTTCGAGTTTTAATATCTTCTCTGATTAATTTCTTGTTTCATATGTATATATCGTTCGACTGCATCCAACAGTAAAAAGTTATTTGTGTATAAGGCGCACCTAGGAGTTTTGAACTCATTTGTTGGAAAAAAGTGCGCCTTATACATGAGTAAATACGATAAATAAGATAAACTCTAGCTTAAAAAATAACTGGTGAGAATAATGCAGGATTCTGAACACGTTAAGTACCACGTATACCGGTCGCTCGTCCCCAAGGAGTTAAGGCATAAGCCTTTCAGGGGCAGAAGAATTATGTTCGTAAAATAATGAAATAATTTTCTTACACAAGAATATTCAACCAAAACACGCTACATTTCACTTTCATGATAAAAACATTTTTTTAAATGTCCCTGGTGCCATTTGTAAGTTTTGGAATTAAAATTACTGAACTAGACCGAGCAAAATATATCCATTATCAAATTGATACGAAAGTCTCTATTATGAAAGTAAATTTTTTAAAATAATCTATTATACATGAATGATACTTATATTCCGTATTAGTAAGTTGAATGCAGCTGCCTTATCATCCATGTAAAGAAATAAATGGAAACAAGTTTGATACATATTCTAGTCACCAACATCTATTAATAATGCCGGAGTCTGATCCAAAACACTCTTTCGCAAGTGATTTTTTGAAAGTTTTGACAGTTTCCCTTGTATTTATTTTTAATAATATTTTTAGTTTAAAACTTTGAAAAAAAAATAAAAAATTTTAGCAATTACTCAGAAATAATTTTTTAAAGACAAAAATAGTCAAAATTATGTCAAAAATTGGTATTTCCGCAAAACGTGACAACTCAAAAATAAAACACCTGTATTGATATTTTGTAAATTGCATAACAAACCGAATAATTTTCTCTAGCACTTTGACTACACACGTTATTTGGCAGTTAAAGTACTGATGTAATAAAAAATTCGCAAAATTTGTCTCACGTTTGTGATTTATACCAGTGTAAATATGAAACTATTTAATATATTATCGTGAGTGTAGCTTGTTCCTTCAAAAGACATTTGTAAAAGAAGCAAAGAAAATTTCGTGGCATTTCATGCATAATCATGCATGTTTCAGGATGTTTTGCATATAGTAAAAGTCTGAAAAACTTCATTTTGAAAAAAAAGCTAAATATAACTTTAAAACACAACTCAAAAGTTGTGATAGAATATATTGTAATTTTAAATGGCTGTAACTCAGGTTTTATTTTAGAAATTTCAATTTTAGAAGATTCAATTTTAATATTATTGAAAAATTGAAAAATCGATATTATGATTGAAAATTATGTTTTACAGTTGTTATCATACCCTAAAACGGGAACTTGTATATAAAAAATGCGTATTTCAAATAAAGTAGATTTCAAGTTGCAATTGTAAATTTATGTTTGAATAAAATTTCCTGTTGAAAATACTCCTGTGATTGATCAGACACCGGAATTATTAAAAGATGTTGGCTTCTGTTAATCTCTTCACTCCTGATGTTGCATGGATGAGACACTAAAAAACTCCCTTTAAATTTATTTAAATCCTCCTATAATTATTAATTTTTTTTCTCTAGACCTTTTTAAATAATGCGTGCACATCAAAAACATTGATGTATTGACTGATTCAGGATGGCGAGTGGTCAGGGAAAAACATAGCCAAAAAAGTTGTTAAATACAAGTATTTTGTTAAAAAGAGATTCCCTTCCTCTAATCTTTATATTACAGTGGAGCATCGTTTATACTACGCCGAAGGGACTACGGAAAAACGTCGCATAAACGATACTGACGTATAATCGATTTTCACTTCCAAAACTAGAATTAATTTTGCTTTCACTTAATTTTAATGTTTAACGAGCTGATTTCCATGAATTTGTAAATTAAACAAACCAAAATAAACAAATCACAAAAAACGGGGGGGGGGGGGATTAGTAAGTAATTTAAATATGCGTACCTTTATTTATGTTTCACTTATGTTTATGTTTCACCGAAAGGTTCCTCATTTGCAGTGCGTCATTTCCTTTCCATTTAAAGTCAATGATCAAAAATCCCGCGTGGCCAACTAAAAGTCGACAATACTGATAACAATTAGAAGGATAGTCTATTTGCAACTTAAAACAGGTCGGGAAAGCTGATCATCCCCGAAAAAAGAATTACCCCTCCCAGTGTAATCTATTACACGTAAGCTGATTTTTCAGACTAATCGAACACCATCCCACATTTTTATAATGTAGAGTGCATTTAAGCAAGGCCTTTGGTGTCATTTATAGCTCCCGACTTCAGCTCATTCTTAAAATATACAAGAAAAATGAACAAAAATAAACCTATACAAAATCGCAAAATCGACGTATAAACGATTTTGGCCGTCGTATAAAAGATATTTTTTTACATTAACAGGAATAGGAATGAATTGGGACCACATTAAAGCGTCGTATAAATGTAAACGTCGTATAAGTGATCGTCGTATAAACGATGCTTTACTGTACTTGAAATGCATTCCATAAGAAAATACTGGTAGTTTTTCCTTTTGTTGACTGCGTTTTTCCCTGACCACTCGCCACCCTGTGATTTATCTTCGGAGATGTTTCGTAATAATTTTAAACAAAAAGACTTTTTAGTTTGTATGGTCCCTCGTAATATTTGTGTCAGGACTGAAGAGGTTAGTATCCCACAAACTTTAAAAAGACTTTGACCTACATTCATTTATGACGCCTATTATCTATAATCATCTCTAAATATTCTTCTGATAATTCATCATCACAGAATTGTGATAGAAACGATAGTTAAAGTCTAAATTAATCGTAATTTGTTCTTTTTTCCAATTGCAAATCAATAATGAGCAAAATGTAGCCGTTGCTTAAACCACACGAATGACTATAAGTAAAAAAAAATCTATGTGTCTTTCAGTTGGTTAGTCAAATCTCCGCATTTATCAAATTTCTCCTTTTGCATTATCAAATATAGATTTATGCCATTTCACATGGTATCGAATTTGGATAAAGAAAAGTTTTCTTTAAGGTCATTTTCTTTTCGGATTGATATCGAATTTTCATTCAATTTTAAGTTATTTCAGTTTTTTTCAACGTTTAATAAAAAAAAAAAGAAGTCAAATAGTAAATTTTTCTTAATAAAAACTTTGGGAACTTGAGAGTTGCCAATATAGTCCATTAAATTTCGGGATTGTTTTTATATTTTATATTTTATTTTTTAAGTGTAAGGACGGAAAATAAACAGTTTTAAGGAATACTGATTATTTTCTTCAAGTGATGTATTGTTTTTCAAAACTGAAAAACTAACAATGAAACCTATTTTTAGAATGTACAATATCGATTTAATATGAATGAACTGATAAAAATATTGCGTAAATTAGAGTTAACCCATTAGCATTGTTAGCGCATAATTCCTTGCATTTCAAGAATTTAATTTGTATTAAGAATTCCGAAACCATATCAGAAATCTTGAATACTAATTATTGGTTTGTTCAGTGACAATCATAAAAGAAAAGAAAAATTCTGAAATGCACGCTTATATGTGTTAATGACACAAATGGCTTAGTAAATAAGTATAGGTGTATTATCAATGGAAGTAATTTACAAGGTTTAAATTGAACTAACTAAATATTTTTAACAATTAATTAGATAATTTATATACATGTAGATTAGTATATATTTTTTCATAGCTTTTCAAAATTTGATTTTACATCGTCAAATTGGAATAATTAAGCAATTTCTTTTAATACTGTAATATCTATAACTCACTAAGCATCGATAATAAATGAATTGAATAGTAAATTATATCCGCTTGAGAACTTACACAAAATTCTATATTAATGAAAATCAATTTTTCATTCAACTGATAGAAAAATTTTCAATTCTTATCAAAACCTTTCTTTCACAAAATAAAATGAATCTTTTTTTTTTTTTTTTTTTCATTTGAATGCGGTATTGAATTTGAATGAAATTTTCCATCAAATTTCATCATTATTACTATCGCCATTTCAATCGGTTTTTAATTATGTGAAATCTTATATTTAATAAAATAATAAATTGAAATTTTTGCCCATCTTATCTATAAAAAAGTATTAGGATTAATGAGAATCTTAAATCATAGATGTTCGACTGAAATTAATTCCATAAAATATCTAAAATTCTGCAATTTTCTTTGAAATATTAAATTAGTTAATTATCTAAAAAAAAAAAAAAAAAACTTTTGTATTTCTGTATATTTAAAAAACAAGCAAAGCCCTTATTGATTTTACCAAATTTCAATATTAGTGTTTAGTACGTCTGTTTAAAAAAAAAAAGAAATTCAATGACAAAAATTAAAAAGAAAAAAATGAGTTTAATGTTTTTCTAATTTTTCGTCATTGCGTTTTTTACTTCTTTGAAAAAAAAAATTCTTCAAAAAGGAAAAATTTACTTTTCTTTAAACATAAGGAAGATGCAATTTTTAAAATAATAATAATAATAATAATAATAATAATAATAATAATAATAATAAAAGATATTTTGCTTTTAAACAACAAGAAACATTTTGTTGTATGAAAAATTACAGTCACAATTACAGATAACATTTTATCTTACAATGGCTTTTCCTTTTATTAAAGCATCGGAAGAAAATAAAAGAATAATCCAATTTCTTTTAAGAGAAATTTTAAGAAGCACAAGAACTTGTTTTATAGAAAAAGGGGAAAAAACACTAGTGCACGAAGATAGAGAGTGAAAAATTTGCGGATAAAAGAAAATGTAAAAAGAAAACACCTACTTTAATCTATTTTCAGTTTGGAAAAAGAATGAGTATAGTATATTCCTATTTTTTAGAACAAAAGAGAGAGAGAGAGAAAAAAAGTTGATTTCATTCGATTTTTAAAGTACTTACCTAGAATATAAAATATATACATTTAACCTTTTAACATAGCTTACAACTTTAACATAACAATTAAATAAGACAATATTTATTATAAAACTTTTGTGGTAGGAAAATGCATTGCGTAAAAGTTGGCAGCTATGTCCTTTAACCCCTTAACTGTGTTGCCCGAACTGACTTCGGGTAGGAATTCTTTGCACGCTTCGTTACTTAAAGCTTTTTGACACCACTATTATCTTAACCCCTTCGCGACGAGCCTTTTACGAAATTTTTAATGTTTTGTCACCGGTTTTAATAAACAGAAAATTATTCCGTCTTAAATCGAGAAATCGCTCCGCTTGAATAAACCAAATTTTACCATATAATTTTACCGGTGGGAATAAATAAGGATTCTTAAGCTTTTTTGCGGCACGTATACGTGTCGCTCGTCCCCAAGGGGCTAAAGAAAATTTTCAGACTATTGAAAGGGCGGAAATTTTTAGACTTAATTTTACGAATATTTTATTTAAACAATAGTGGTGTGAATCCGGTATTTTCAATTTATTAAACAGAAAATAATTAGACAGTTAAGGGGTTAACCTTTTCCGATACGGGCAAATTCTATTAGTAAAATGAAAAATTATCGACTGTCACCGGAATTTACAAACGACTTTTTTAGAAATTAAGAACCTCTTAATTTAAGCTTTAATTGTAAGAGCAAAATTTTAGTAAAATTTTACTTCTGCCGTTTGCAACTTTGGATTTAAGATTAGGCATCTGAGACTGGGAACAGTGTGGCGGAAAGGGTTAACGGACAAAGCACTTTCATTGCTAAGGTGTTGAAATAAATTAATGACACCGGTAATTGCGAACAAATATATTTGTCAGTAAGAAAAAGTGATTTTTCACTTGCATAATAAAATGGATTTTTTAAAATTAAAATTCCGGTGTCGTTGTTGCATTAAAATCTTGCGGTTTCGCAGAGAAATCTGTGAATGTTAAAGGGTTGTACCAGGGTTCGTAAAGGTTCTGGAATTTCATAACCAGGCAATTCTTACAGGAAATATCATAACTAAGCAAAACAAAATTTCGCACTTTCGAACTATATATATTTTTTCTATAAAGAAATACTGATATCTCAACTGAGAAATAACGGTTCTCGAACGATCCATGTACACATTAATTTCTTACCGATGCAATCAGTTTGACTTATTCATTACAATTCCATTTTTTAATGAAGATGTTACCTTTTTCCTACTAATGTTTCATTAACATCGTTGCAATATTTATAGCTTATATTTTATCACGATTCTGTAGAGATTTGCACTGTAGAATCCATTTCAAAAAATTAAAAATTGTTTGTAAAGGACTTAATAGATAATTCGTCGGCAGGTCTGTGTGAAATTCGAAAGTTTTTGCTACAGCAGATGAAAAAGGGGTATAAAAATCTAGGAGCAAGCGGACAGTCTCTAATCCCTAAATTTTATCATTTTTTTCGTTTAAATTTTAATTTCATTCTCGCAAGAAATTGAGACGAAATATTTAACGGAAAATAACGAAAAAAATTTAGTGGTGGGAGACTGCCTGTTGACCTAGATGACCACATATTCGCCCAACTTAAGCCCTTTTGAAAGTAAGTTTGGGGTAAATTTGTTCACATACATACATATAAATAATGATTATATATATGTTTGGAAGGTAAAATAACGGAAGAAAATAAACTTGAATAGAGAAATTACGTTAGATTTCAAGGAGGATTTCAAAAAATTTCGCATGCAGGCAAAATAATTTTCTTTGGAGGCACCATTCTGCTTTATGACATATAAAAGAAATTTCACAAGGAAAACACATATGTAAACAACTGAACTTTAATTCTTTAAACGCTCCACATTATCACAAAACACCATTATTATTAAATAGATCACTATAAAAACATAACAAAACATTATCAGTTATACAAAAACACCAACATTTGAGCAGTGTCAAGTTTTATTTTTGCTATCTGTACAAATTAACGTGTAGGAATTTCAAAGATCGATTCATCTTTGATTTTGCAATCACTTCATGAATTTTTCGTTTAATACAGTCGACTCTCGTTAATTCGAACTCGTCGGGACCACAAGAAATGTTCGAATTATCCGAAGTTCGAATTATGGAAAACATGCTTAATATGGTACTATTACAAAGGAATTAATGTTATAGTGTTTTTTAAACTTATTTCGTCTGTTATCATTAGAATATGACTTAATATTAAAATAGAATGTATAAATACATAAACTAATTAAAAGATTAGAAACAAGAACGAAATAAGAAAATTTTATAGCGTCACTGATGGACAGGCGGGGCTCTAAGTAAGTGGATATCAAAGGCATTGTATTATATGTGTACTCGTTCGGAACAATTTTCACAAAAATCAAAGAAAGAAAGTTATTCAAATGATTTGAAATCTGTGAGAAAGAAAAGAAAAAAGAAAAATCGGAATTCTCGTCAGTTCGAATTAAACGAAGTCAAAAGAAAATGAGTTCGAATTAATGAAAAATTTAACGTTATTCTGCCTCTGAAAATTTCGGGACTTCATGTTTAGTTCGAATTAAGTGAATATTCGAATTATCCGATTTCGAATTAACGAGAGTCGACTGTATCAGGTAATGGTGAATCCGAAACTTTCCTATGTCTACAGTTCTGGCATTCAAAATTCACCCTTAATGCAAAAGAGAAAAAAGTAGTTCAGTGCGATTGAATTTTAGATACAGTTTGTGAAACAAGATGATTAGTGATGTCTTGATATCATGTAATATAGTAGGTTGTTGTATATATAATTTTAAGATGTCACTTTTTGGTTTTATTTTATTCTTAACAACTTCGGAACATTTTATTTATTACTGTCTTTTTGGCTATTGAAGTACAAAAAAATGTGCTAAATTAATGCGATGAGAATTTCAGCATTTTAAGTTTTTTTTTACTTCTATATGTGCTGTGTTTAATCATGAGAACGTTATATTTTGGAGTTTTACAGATAAACTGGAAGGAGAATAAATTTTAGTTTGATTTTGTTGTTAAACCTATTTGTAAAAACAGATTAATCAATTCATTTCATTATTGACCTGTTGTAAGTAAATTTGTATAACAATACAAAATAGTTTTCAAATTTGTTCTCGATTCAGCTGAAAGCATATGCATTGATTCCAAACTCTCTTGATTATTCCGGAGTTAGATTGATGAAAAGCTTGTTTCAAACCGGAAAGTGTATATTAGTATATGTTTTTTTTTTTTTCTATAACATGCTTATTACACTTCATTTTAAAATGCTTTACTAAATAAAATTTCCGGTTAAAACATAACTCTCTTGTATCGGATTTCGGATTGAGTAAGAGATATTGGTATCTATGGCATATAATGTAAATGTGGAGTAGAATAGTAATAAAAAAAACATGTTTATTTTCATGTTATGAAATTTATCCCCAAGTTTAAAACGGAATTTTCTTATTTTTACAATTCATTTTATTAGTAGAAAATTTAAATCATACATAATTCAAATGGTAAATGTGAAGACGAGACGAAATTTTCCTTTAACTTTTAAAATCTAATTTTAAAAATGTTTCCCTTAAGAAAATTTCAATTTTTTTGTATATTTAATATTTAGCCTAGTCTTGATGATTAATGATGATGACTGTTTTCGTTAGCGAACAACTCTAAATTTTATGTACATTTATGGTATTCTGAATATTTTTTCAGTTTCATTTCCATACGAAATTATTTTAAACTTTCTAAAAATTTCTTCCCATTAGAGTAAATTTGAACACGTAAAATGTTTTCAATTAGAAAAAACGTATTTTTCTCAAAACAGTTAGGTAATCATCCGAATTTAAATAACTTTTTGTATTTGTTGGAAGGAATTTACAATGTTACAAAAGCATAACTCAACGGGCACTTAACAACAGTTCGTTAAATGTAGAAATTGCGTATAGGAGAGTACCAAGGTATTCAGGTCTCAAAAATTTACATAATGTTTAACGAAAAAAGTGAATAAAAATGTTTTAACTGTGAAATTTGTTTTTTATTCTGAGAAAAAATGAGATACGTTGTTCATATAATGGAAAGATTTGCTTAGAAAAAAAAAATGCTTAAAAATGATTTTTCTCTTTAATCCTTTCAGGGACAGTTCAAGTATTACGTAAGCATATTTTTAGTCATTTTGCATCCCCTCCCCCCCTTGTAAGAAATTATAAGAAAATGCTGGACCCCCCTCCCTTTGATTACGTAAGATTTTATGACCGTTTATACATCAATACTTCTTGACTTATAAAAAGTTACCAGTCAATAACATTATTAATCCTATAAATTTATATCATATAAAAAACTGGTGGAACCAGAGAGAATAGTAGAGCTCGATCTAAAAAAATGTTTGAGCAAAAAATGGGAAATATTTTCAATCTAAAAACGTGCGTAGAAAAGAAATGGAATCAGATTATCCCTAAAGCTCATAAAATAACCCAAATTTTTGTTATCTGAAAATGAGGACTGAACTTTACTGGTGCCTTAAACTCATTCAGGAAAAAAGAGTCATTTTAAAATTCATTTCATATTTTAATTATCCATAGCCAGTTTAAAAATTTGGATTCATAACTATAGGTTACAGGCTGATATAAGGAAGTATGAGAACGGTCCGTTCAGTGCACAATTACATTCCAAATGTTTTAATAAGTGCAAGATCAAAGCCCCAAGTAAACCCAATATCTTCATCAAATACGATTCAACCATATGCAAAATATTTGTGTTCAGACATACTTATCTACATCAATTCCTCAACAAACTGATTAAATTAATGTTATATTTTAATTATTACTTCATGGTTTATATTCGTTTAGCGTTATGGAGCTCAACTGATTTGAGACAACATAACAGTATATTCTATTGATTACTTTGCTCAAAAATCATTTTGAGTTTATAATAGTATAATTTTGAATATAAGGCACCAGTAAAGTTCAGTCCACATTTTCAGCTAACAAAAATTTGGGTTATTATCATGAGCTTTAGAGATCATTAGATTCCATTTCTTTTCTGCGCACATTTTTAGATTGAAAATATTTTCCATTTTTTACTGTAACATTTTTTTTAGATCGAGCTATACTATTTTCTCTGGTTCCATCAGTTTTTTATATGATTTCATAGCTTTTTCAGACCCTTTCAGGAACTTTATCAATCATTTTAACTAACAAATCTAAACTATTATTAGTATTAGTTTAAAGTTATTATTAGACATATTGGTTTGGGGAAATACCAGAAATAACGCCAAGTTAGCGTCAATTTTGGCGAGTAATTTTGGGCGCCAGATTTGGCGATATATCGCCAAGTTGGCGAAAAACTTGGCGACATTTGACGACAGAACCATTCTTTCCCCGTTTGTAGTCCTGCTGCAGTTTCGCAGTATCTACGCAGATTTTCTCATGATCATATGTATTTACATAGATTTTCATTGCTTCATTTTTCAAATCGTTATTTTTTTATGTATAGAAGAATTTTTTTTCTAAATTATCCCATTTTAATTGAAATATCAGTATTGTAGTAATTGTTGTTACGATGTTGTTTTAACACATATTTAGTTACACTTTATATATATGTTTATGAAAAATATGTATTTTCTGTTTCGAATAACGTCAATTTCAAAAATACAAAAATCTAGATCAGAGAATCAGGATTTTTATAGAACTATAAAAAAAAGTACACGTGTTATCATTTCTTTTTTAAATTATTGAACTGTTTTTTAGTTGATGGCAACTCGAAAGAAATAATTGAATTAGCAATTAAAAAGGAGTGATTTCCATAATGATAAATTTTGGAAGGTATAGCGTTATATAAATTTAAAATGGGTGCCATTTCCTTAATTTTTAATATTTTTTTACCGGACCTTCGAAAGGCACATCCGTAAATTAAAAGCTTTCGAACAAGCTATTACACGTCTCTGACTGTTTCCTGGTTCGGGTTATAATTGAGTTGTTTGTCTTTTTTTTTCTTGTTTCACGAGCAAAAAGTGACAAAATAGGAGTTCTGGATCTCCGAAACTAATCGGTGGATCTGGATGAATTTTTGTAAACTTTGAGATCTAATATAGGACACTCCCCCTTTTCAATTTCGTCGTGATCCGATGATTAGTTCCAAAGTTATAAAGAGGCTAACTTTAGACTTTAACATTAGAGATGCATCTGAGCTCTACTATACAGCACTATCGTGCTGTATGATAGGCATATAGGGATTGTGATATCAAAATATATAAAATGGTTTTAATATATTGTTGCTTATTGCATTAAACAAACCACAGAATACAAAATGGTTTAAATATATTATTATTTATCACATTGAACAATAAAACAAGATATACAAGAAGTCTTAACTTACTTAGGCATCATAACTAAAATTTTTGACATGAATCATACAAATGTTGGAGTTCAATTTAGTGTTCATATTTTAATATGATGTCCAGGATCCTTGAACCCATGTTTCAAAATTGTCTAATCAATTTTCTAATTAATTTAATCAGTTTTCACTGGAACAGTGGCCTGGGGTATTGCAGGTTTCCGGTCCTTGTTCTTCCACTTCTTCTTTCTTCAGCCACTCAACGTCTTCATCAACATTGAGGGCTTGAAGAATGCACATCAGTTCATTGGCTCACCGAGCCGCTATACGCAGTGGATGCACTCGTGTCTGAGGGACATTTTGTTTATCATTCCCATGAATATTTTTCCTATGGCGATCAGCTGATTTATTGGACGCATTATAATGTCCACAAACCTGACAAATACGTTTTGATAGCTTCGGCTTCACTGTTGGACAGAAATAATCGTAAGGTAATTGAATGAATCCTGCTGAAGAAATTTCTAAATCTTCTGCAAGGCGGAGACTTAGGTCTAGAAATTCTCCTTCATCACTTACGATGAGATCATGTGATGTTTGATTCATTTTAGCTGGTGGTGGCATGCAGCGTGATTTCAGAATCTTAAAAATTCCGCTTCTAGGCCGAAGACAACACGTTTCATTTTTGAATTTCACTATCTGAAGCAAATATTGATTTTCCCGAACATAATCATAATACCATATTATATGTTCCTCACTGGAAGTTCAGGCTCACCAGAACTGACGTAAATGGCATGGACAGGATGTCCACCGATGTTCATGGTG
Organism: Maratus speculifer; assembly: GCA_964019185.1. Lineage (NCBI taxonomy): Eukaryota > Metazoa > Arthropoda > Arachnida > Araneae > Salticidae > Maratus > Maratus speculifer. The sequence continues at coordinate 12,916,738 of OZ025296.1, read as the reverse complement.
CTCCAGATCTCCGCCAACACCTTCTCAGCAAACTCGTTTGCTGGGAAGGTGTTGGCGGAGATCTGGATTTCTCCAAATTCTCCAAAATTCTCCAGGATTTCTCCAAATCAACATTTATTGTACAGCCTTTGTCGTCGAAATGGGAGACAAAATGATCATGAGGCAAAATTAGTCTTGCCAATTCCCGACTAAGAGGGGCCATACTACATTCAACCCTGTTGAATGCGCTTCTTCCTGATGCATTAGTAGCAATGAATAATGCATCCAAATTGTACGTTTTGAAGTGGCGTATAGCAAAAGCGATTACCTTTCGATATCTAGGATTTTCATCTGGCCCTCCATCTACAGTCATAATAACAACAGGCTTTACAGAGCCATCCTCGGTCCTAACTAACGACTGAAACTCATCAATTTTGAGTTCCCTCATCATATTTTGTTTGCTTGTTGAATTTGAACTGCAGTTGCTTCGTTGTTTAATACTTACGTAAGAATTGTCGTGACCCCCCTTCCTCCTTGTCAGATAAAATAAGCAGACTCTGAACCCCCCTCCCCCTTTAGTGCTTACGTAATACTTGAACGGTCCCTCAGGGCAGAGCAATTGTATTTCTGTAATGCTGAATTCATACCAGAAATTTAGAAAAAAAATATTTTAAAATAAAGAAAAGCAATTTTACAGCTATATTTCTCCAAAGTTATAAAAGGAACTTGTATAGAAAAGGCACTTGTAACTGCAATACTGAAATCATACCAGAAATTTTGAAAAATTTATTTCAAAATAAGGAAAAGCAATTTCACAGCTCTTTTTCACCAAAGTTATAAAAGGAAATCTAATTTAAAGTTTTTGGCGCAAATCTAAATTAAAATTTGATGAAGTGTTGAATGAAAAGTTTTTTTTTATAATTGGCAATATTTTGATTATTTCTTTAAATTACTTGTTGTTATCTTACTTCTATTATTTATTTATTTATTTTTGTCCAGCAATTAGTTAAGTTCTTTTTAAATGTCCTATGTTACATGGAAAAGGGGGAGGGCTGGATTTTAGAATTAAATGATAAATACCTGCTATACCTCTGTTTCAGTAACACTCTTTACCATCTGTAATATCTCATTTAATTGAAAATGTCTGTTATTAAATTAAGTGAATATTCCTATCTTTAATTAGTGATATTCAACGGTAATAAAATTCCAACTAGGATATTATATAGATTTTTTTTTCATGTATTTGTTTGTTTTTAATTCTAACGAGTTTTATTCTATATTTAACGAGATACAATAACTTAATATAAAACAGAGTTTATACCCGCTTTTACGCCCTGTAATTAAATAATATTCATAGAACAGACTTTTAATTCAATAATTCAAATTTTGAAATTAAATTCAAACAACTGCATGCGTTCAATTATGTCAATTGCTTATATGGTAAGAATGCACAAAAATATTTAAAACTTTTGTAAGTATTTTAATTCATTTACATGCTAAGACGCATAACTACTTCCTCTAACTTCAAAATCTTGTAATTTATTATTGGAAAATTGAATTTTACAATGAAACAGGACACAAGCTAGCAATATAATTTCCAATTCTTTTAGGAACTCTATCTTAATGCATAAGACTTTAATTTCTGGAAATACATTTTAACTCTTGGTAGAAATCTGAATCTTTAATATATTCTTTTTAAAAGTTGGAACAAGAACATCGCAGCCGCAAATCTAGTTAATGGACTTGTAGAAAATTGTTTCCTGGCGTATTCAATTATTGCAAGAATCGATTATTTTATTTCATCTTATTGCCTTAGTTGAAAATGTCAAATAGTAATTATTGAGTCATTACAAAAATGAGCAAAATTATACACATTTGTATCAACCTAGTAATAAGCCGTAAATTTTAACTGATTAGTGAAATGTTACGTACAGTCTTATCAAATTCAACCACATAACCGATCAATATATATATATTTTTAACTTTCAAATAATGTCCATTTTTTTTCATCTCTTTTATAGAATTTTTACCGGTTTTTCAAAATAGAAATTTTTGCCTAATTGAATCAGAAAATGCTCGCATTAAGTAATGCAAAGCTTACAATAAAAACTTACGGGTGAGAATAATAAATCATGATTAGAATATGGATGTCCGTACGCATTTTCAGAAAGAATCCCGTTTTGAGCACTTTTTCGCCAGAAGAACGATTGGCGCGGAGATGAAGTCAATGCTACGCACCCTTTCTTGTTTGTGACGTCAAACGCCTAGCGAATAGCAACCCTTCCTTCTGCAAAGAAATCGCGCTTGTTGTTCATTTGTTTTTCCGTAAATGTTATCAAGCAAAGACTATACTATGAGGAAATGTTATTCACCGTTGTTTACGATTAAAACATAGTTTGAAACAAAGTGCTTTTTTCAGATTAAAATGCTTTAAATTTCACAGATCATCTAAACATAGAATTTTTTTTTTCTCTTAATTCAGAAATATTATTTCCTAACACTATATGTTCGAAGAAATTGATAACTTAATTAAAAACAGTAGTAAAGATTAGCTTGTAATAAATATAATTCTATTAATCATATGTTTTATGACACATTTGAAGTTAGTTTATTTTGCGTTTGGCGATGCAGCTAGCTGAACGTTCTCGCTTTCGCCAACTCGCCAAGGCTGGTGCTCAAAACGTGATTCTTTCTGAAAATGCTGTCCGTACGTGGTATGGACAAATCAGGGAGGCTACTAATTATGTATGTGTAATTTATTTAATTATTCTTGTGGGGTAGATAAACATAACCCCCGCATTTAATAGCATTGGTCAGTTTCGTAATTATGTGGTGAACATTACGGTCCACAAGAACCCATTCTTTGAGTTCTCATCCCGAGTTTGAAAGTAATTGACAAAACAGAGAGTCAATAAAATCCCAAATTCTTGACCGCAACAAACCGGTCATTTATTTGTAAATCCACACATATTCCCAGCCATAAGTCTAGGCACAAATTTAAAGCAGGGAGGCAACACATGTTACATACTAAAAACTTAAAATCTTATGCCACGAAACACTCATGTATTCTTGTTTTATTGCATTGGCTCAAATTAGCCAAAACTCGCCAATATTTTATGAACGAGATAAAAATGAGACACAATTTGGCGAAAACTTAACAACCCCAATAAACTAACTCTGATGACATATATTACTACAGTGGACTCTCTCTATTGTGAATACTCATGGGACCGACCAAAAATGTTCAGATTTTGGAGGTGTTCATATTAGAAAGAGATTATAAATACATTACAACTACTGCTACTATGTAGGGTGACCGATTCAGTAGTTGATCAAATATGGTCGGTACTACAGGGGTTTTATTAAGGTATTTGTACCCTATATGGACAGGGCTCTCAATATGGACACCCTAATATTTTTAAAGGTAATAATTTTATCGAGAGATGGCTCAACATTTTCGCAAAGAAAAGCAGTTGAAAAGATAATTAAGGCTGGAAAATGTAAAAAAGCGCGCAGTTCGCCATTTAGGAGGAAACTTGTTATTTCGAGATGTGCTGATCTTAATTACTTGTAAGCTTAAATTCTTATTAGATATGGTAAAATTACATTAAATGTTGAAAAGTGGACTATTTTAGAAAGCTAATAAAACATATTTTCGATTGCTATTGCATATTTTGCTTTAAAACATTTTCCTTATTCATTTGTTACAAGATTTAGTAAAACTACGCCCGGCTCCCAGTATGGACAGCTTATGTCCCCATCGACTACAGCTGTAAGAAAGAAGAAAATTCAACGTTGCCAAGCAATAAATTGAAACGGCATCAAAGTGGTAAAATCTTTCTTCAACAAGATGCCATTTCAACAATCCCCCAAAACCTTCCTCCAAAAACCTTTGCAGAAAAATAAAAAGAAGCCCCCCACCCCCCGCCAGTAGGATATCTGTTGGCGAAATCGTGGTATGACTTCCTCAACAAAGGAGAGCTGGTACTGCTTCTTTTGCAGCATTCATGCTTTTTCAAACATGCGGCCATGCATCACATATGGCAGATGTGTTCATGAGGATTATGTGGGACTTACTGCCTATGGTGAAAAAGTTTCTATTTGTCCATTCTGTGAGGACTGAGTAATATCATATGTAAATTCGCAGACAGATGCTATAAAACTAAGCAAAACCAACAATATTATTTCATAATATTTACTAGTAACGAAGAGGCTTTGCATGGGTCTTCGAAGGGTAAAAACCGAGAATGACCCCCTCCCCTTTCTAAAATGCATGTTCTGAAGATATTTTCTGCCCCCCCCCCCCTCTTCGGAATATTTTAAGATACATTTTTTATTCCCTTTCCTCTAAAATCTCTTGGAAAAGTGGCTCTTTCATACACACTGTGTAGGAAGTCAATAAGGAAACACCTGTCCATAATAGGGACAGGTAGTTCCTTATATGGACACTTGTAAAGATTTTTTTGTTTTTATCATTTAAATTAAGCCAGAATAATTACAAGGTCGCTAATTTTAATAATGATAGTCAATAGTCCAAGGATAGTGGACACATATTTTTGGAGTCCTATGACTTGTACATGGGGTGAAAAAAAGATACATTTTCCTTAGGGTGTCCATATTGGGTACAGGTACCTTATATTTCTTTCTTTTTAAGTTTTAGAAGTAAACTAATATGATTACTACTACCCTTAATGAATGTTCAATCATGGGCAAAAATAAAATCTGCTCAAATTAAACAGCAATATAATTATAAGCAAAAAGTTTCTTTAATTGCCATTTTCCAGTATAGTTGATCAATTGAGAAGTAATGAATAGGAAATTCAAAAATTAATCTTTAAAAGATCATGCTTAAGATATGATTAACAATAATTCATATAAAATTATCATTTGAAATATGCATGATGAAAGTGGATTATTTTAGCTTACCGTGTCTGTAACTAATCAAAAAATAAATGTTTATATTTTCTAATAAAAAAACTAGTTGATGTGACAATCGCAAAACTTTCTTCTCTCTCATACACGTTAATACTTCCAGTAAAATTAAACATAGCAGCGTCACTGGTTAGGTGATTTACACCAAAATGTAATCTGCAACAACTTATTTCAAGCTCTAACTGCGAATCCGAAATTTTGTGACATTCTTTATATTAGTATTTGAGATAGAATTATCGAAAAAGTCATTAAAAAAATACATAGAAGCACCAAATGTTGAGCCATTTATTCTAAAAACTAAAAAATTCTAATTTATATCAGGAATTAAATGATTTGAAGTTTGATGAAAATCCATGCATTAGTATCTGAGATAGAGCTATTGCGATAAATATGAATAATACCAGATAGCAGAGCTAAAATAATAATAATAAAAAAAATCAAATTTTTTTATTATGATTATGGATCTTATTAGACGGATCCGAAACATGTCAATGTCATTTATTTTTAATTATTATAACACCTTTCTTAAGTAAAATAAAAGTTTTATTAAAATGTTGGAAAATGTTATTACACACAGTTAATAAAATTGCGTTCTTTCTGTTTTTTGATGCAAATTAATTAAAACGCGGAGAAATAAAATCACGAAAAGATCCTTTAAACTGCATGTTTGAAAAGAGAAAGTGTTGTATTATTTGCAAAGTAAGTTTCAATAAACTAAAAATCATTTAATTGATAAATAAAAGCGAAAAAAAATGTAATTTGCCAAATTACAACGACTATTTGGAAAATGATATTTTCAAGGACTAAAATTTTAGACTTATAAATAAATACTATATTTAAAAAATAATAAAAATTTAATTAACTATAGAAAATGCAAAACTTATTTTAGTTTTAAGATTTACCAGTCACGCTTTTATTTTATATAAAATGACGTCATTCACATCCGCTGGAGAACAGAACATTTATAAGTCTTAAACAACTTAAGTATGCGTATTTTAAAAAATAATAAAAATTTAATTAACTGTAGAAAATGCAAAACTTATTTTAGTTTTAAGATTTATCAGGCACGCTTTGATTTTATATAAAATGACGTCATTCACATCCGCTGGAGAACAAAACATTTATAAGTCTTAAACAACTTAAGTATGCGTATGACGTCACTATCATGAAAATCGAAAAAATTGGCTATCTAATAATTTACATACCTTCATTTATTTGTAACAAAATTACAAATACTTAAATATACGTTATAATAATTCCAAGTTTTATCAGAAATCGTTCATTTATACTTTTTTTCAAAATAACACGCATTTTAACTACATTTTTTCGTTGTTTAGGGGCAAAATTGAAAAATTGAAAAAAAAAAAAAAAAGATATGATTAAAGGTGTGACTTACGTAATAACAGAGTTATAGATAACGCGTATTAACTCAATCCGATTAACTCCATTTTTTTTAGGAACTCAAGTAATGACATGAATGTGTTGAAATTTTCCTATATATCTATACAGAACTTATGAATTAACCGTGATTTTAAGACAGTTATTGAGTATAATCAAAATATTGTGAAAAAAAATAGTTTATAGATAAACAACTTTAGCTGTTTAAAATGTGCATTTTTATTTGATGGAGTTAATCAAACTGTCTTCTGAATGCCTCATATTATATACAACATGGATTAAACATTAATATTCCTGAACCTATCATAAAAATTTTGAATGAAATTTCAGTTTTACAATTTTTGGAACTGCAATTTTTTAAATTTCTAAATATCGCACATTCTAAATTTTTACACAATTGAGTAGAGACAAAAATGCACTTTTAAATGAAATTTGTTTGAAATCTTTATCACAATTTGTTTTCAAATTATTATTTTTTTTAAAAGTTTTAATTACTTTTTTGCCATCGTGCAACAATTACAGAACGAAAAATAAGTTGTGGAATTCAACAAATAAAAAGATTCAGATATACTTCAGATTTCCCAGTTCTCTACCAAGGACAACAACTGTTTTCCAAATAGTTAATAAAACCAAAATTAACCAGGTTTTTTTTAACAGATAATATTCTTGACATAGTACATACTTTTTTTTTTTTTCAGTTTTTATGAGAATATGTCAACAGAAAGATGTCGTAAAATCTATTTTCCCTTTACTTTCCATAGAAATGAAGCATGGAGGAAAAAGATATATTCTTCCTTTTTACTCTATTGAAATGGAGTATTTCAGTTACCACACTTACAAAAAATATATTAAAAATTACAATGTATACATATGTATATATATATCTCAAAAATAAATTAAGATACAGATTTCAAACAAATTGCTTTTAAAAGTACATTTTTTTCCTCTATACGGCAGTGTAAAAATTAAAAAAGTACGATGTTTAGAAGTTTTAAATTTGCAGTTGCAAAAATTTCATTGTAAATTTGAAAATGTTGTTCAGGATCGAACTTTTACTGTTTGAGTCATAAAAGAATTTAATGCTTCAAAATAAAATCTCCCTACTTTTTCTCCGAAATGGTATTTACCTTTTATTACATTCTTATCTAATAAACTTCGAAAAATTACACAATAAGATTTTCTCATAACGTGGAATTTAATATTTATCTAATTCTAAGAGCCTATGCTATTAACGTATTGAAGGCACTCCCAGGTAACTTTAAGCCAATGGCAGAGTCTGTTGGCAAGAGAGGTCTTGTCAAAATTTTCGTTTACATTTTAATAATTTTATATTGAAATGTTATTTATTTAATTGTGTATCGGAAAAAGTCTTAGTTTAGAACCGGCTTTGATAAATATTTTCAGGGAAAAAAAGTGCAACTAAAATAAAAAATGTACGCAAAAATAAATAAATAAATAAATAAATAAAAATACTGAATTTTTTTTTCGTAAGATATTTTAATGTTATTGAAGATGTAAATGCGCATGGCGTCCGAATCGGTGTATTACCTCGAATTTTTACGATTATTTCTAATGATTAAAAAAAAATGAAAAATAAAAGAAAAGAAAAGCGTAGAGTCTTCATCTTTTATCTAATTTTAATTTTAACTATGTGTTCAAGTTAATTTGAAATACGTCAATTGTTTCAAAATATTTTACGCCTTTTCTTTATAAAGTTCTTAGAACAATGGAAATAATATATTTTTGAAGTTAGCATTCAAAAGTGATATGTGTATTTTATCAGCAAAGATAAGTCTTATTTTACTCATTTCCTTTCATAAGTTTAATATTTTACATTTAAAGAACAGAGATTCCATTGTTTGAAAAATCTTAATGTCTTTCAGCAAATTTTCTAAAGAACTGTGCATCTCATATGTAGCTAATTTTTAGATGAAAGGCTTACAACTTTTAGAATCTTCATCTTTTATCTAGTTTTAATTTCAATTATGTAAAAGAAAAAGATTTATTTGTGAAAACTTCGAAATCATGAAAGAATGTATATCTCATAGCAAATGACATTGATTTACTATGTATAGCAACACCAAAATTTATTCTAAAATTCAGCTAGAAAATAAAGAAAGAGTTGATTTCCATGATTAAAATTTTGAATAAACGTTGTACTTTAATTCGATTATACTAAAAGTTTGTAGTTTAGCTAAATGAGAACAAAAAGTAAAACACTTAAATGAGCGTCTGATTGAAGATTTGCAAACGAATAAAACCTTATTACGTTCAGGAATATCTCTTTTATTATTTAGAATATTTTGAAAATACAGTAAAACCTCTAAATAATGGACACTTCGGGAGCGCGAAAATTGTCCCCTATTCGGAGGTTTCGTTATAGAAAAAATCCCAGAGATTAAAACGTTGCTAAGACATTCCTAATGTTCATTAATTGAATTTTATATGTCCTAAATCTTTATTATATGATAAATCAGAAATTAAAATTATTAAAAAAAAAAAAAAAATAAAACTGAAATAAAGCTGTGCATACCTTTATCCATTGTTTATTACATTCTTAGGAAAAAAAATGTGTTATAAAAGTTTGCTTTTGCTTACGATTACATGTACAGTCGACTCTCGTTAATTCGAACTTATCGGGATCACAAGAAATATTCGAATTATCCGAAGTTCGAATTATAGGAAATATGAAATGAAACCATGCTTAATATAATACTATTACAAAGGAATTAATGTTATGGTGTTTTTTTTTATTTATTTAGTCTGTTATCATTAGAATATGACTTAATATTAAATTAGAATGCATAAATAACTAAATTAATTAAAAGATTAGAAACGAGCATAATGGAAGGAAAATTTAAAGTGTCACTGATGGACAGCCGAGGCACGGAGAAAGTGGATATCAAATGCATTGGATTGTATATATACTCGTTCGGAACAATTTTCACAAAAATCAAAGAAAGAAAGTTATTCAAATGATCTGAAATCCGTGAGAAAGAAAAGAAAAATGAAAAGTCAGAATTCTCGAAAGTTAGAATTAAACGAAGTCAAGAGAAAATGAGTTCGAATTAATGAAAATTTTTAACGTTATTCTGCCATTGAAAATTTCGGGACTTTATGTTTAGTTCGAATTAAGCGAAGATTCGAATTATCCGATTTCGAATTAACGAGAGTCGACTGTAATTTGTTTTTCTATGTGAAACGGTACTTTTTGAATCATCTTACTTTCGGCTTGAATAATGTGTCATAAACTAACACGAATTATATACTTTATAAAAAGTGGTACCAATCAAGAAATCGGAATTTTAAAAGAGTAGCCGAGTGACAACTTTGATTGAGAATCAACCACTTAACGGATTTTTTTTTCGTACAATAAATTTAAAATATGAGATAAAAACCATTTTTTTAAAGTTAAAATATTCCTAATATTTAGTATAAACATTTCTGCAATGAATTTGCAGTAAAAAAATTAGTGGTGTCAAAAAGCATTAAATAATGGATCAAGCAAACTGTTCTTGCCCGTACGATTTGAAAGCAAATCAGTCAAGTAGTTAAACTAAACAGTGGTAAAAAAATTAATCACCGACCTCGGAGGAGCTAAAGGTTATAGCAAAAAAATGTCGAAATTTGCTATGCTACTGTATATATATGCTATGTTAATCAGTTATCATTTATGTAACTTATCAATTCACAAAGTTTTACCCGTTTAACCCTTTCGGGTCCGATTTTTTTTTTCAATTTTTAGGAAAACAATAATTTTTTGTTCAGCTATCCAAATAAGGTGGTCTGGTGTAATAACGCCAAGTGCTAATATTTTGCATAATTATGAAATAATTTGGTAAATAACACCCATGGTGAATTCCATGAAAATGCGACATGGACATCATTTTTTAAATTTGGACTAAATTAGTATTTTTTTGTTCCAAATGATAGAAAATAAGTCAAATTTTATTAAAATAACAATATATAATAAGATAATTGTAAAAATAAATTTTTATAGTTAATTATTATCAAGACTAACTTTGAAATCAAAAATCTGCTATTTTTATCTCTTGTTTAATGTCTCTTGAAGCATTTAAATATTATATAGATTTTTGAAACAAATATATCTTTTAAAAAAATGGCTAACAGTATGTTGAAAAACACCAAAATTTTCACCTGAAACATTTTAATTATTTTGCTATTGCCCCCAAACTTTATATTAGTCTTCATGTCATGTCTGTCACAGAAAATGTCGATTTTTTTATTTTCAAGAAAATCTACTTGATAAAAATTATTAACACTTTATTTTCTCTTTTTATGTGTGAAAAGGAACAGTTCATAAAAAAATTGAAAGATAAATTTAAAATTTGAGTGAAATACAAAACATTACATCTTGTCATGTCTATCACATTTGTCATGTCTGTCACGCTAGTCATGTCTGTCACAATTAGTTTTTCAAGCAACTTTACATTAATCTCTTTCCTAGAAAGTTATTTTTGTAATTTTTTAACTTACTGTTGATGCCAATAATATTTATTTACAACTCAACTCAACAAAATGCTTAAATTTAGAATGCATGTAATAGTTACCAGATAATTATGTTGATACCAATTTCTTTGTTTCAGATATATTATCTGTCACAATTATTTTTTCAAGCAGTTTTGCTTTAAACTTGTGATTTGAAAGTTATTATTATTTAACTTGGAATTGATGGCTATGGTATTTCTTGATGTGAAACGTACACAATCTAAAGTTTTCTACTATTTAAAAGAAAATCTGCCAAATAGAAAATTTCTGGTACAAACTCATTTCAGTGAAAACTTTTTTGCATATTTATTAGAACGAGCTTAAATCTGCTCATTGGCAGAATATTTCCTTTGCTATATATATATTACAATTGTATATTATTGTTATAGTGACTCAGTCACTGTTTCTTCAGAACCATATATAGTGATATCTGATTATGGTAATTATGACAATTATGCTGTTATAATGTTTACCAATTTGATCATTGAAAAAAATCATGATAAATAATTCAAAGTCAAAGAGGTTGAATTCTTATCTGATGGAGCATCTCTACGCTTCAAACAAAAAATATATGATATTTTCAATAACACAAAACAAATTCCCAACAGTCTGGCATTTTTCAGTGACATCACATAGAAAAGGATGTATTGATGAGACTATTAAGAATCAGTTCCTTGATGCGACTCAAGCTAGAAGTATAAATCCTAGAGCATCATGTAAGTGTGCTGAAGCTGCGAGGAAAATTGGTCCTGGAATTTATTTCTTCATGAATCACAAGAAAAAAATACAAAGAATGAAAGCAAAACTTGATATGACATGGCAAGTAATCAAAACAATGCCAGGAACAATAAAGTTGCATTGTTTCCGATCATGTGTACCTGGCATGATATTCTTTTCAATTTCAATACTGGTACATGCACTGAAAATTACCTCTTGGAAAATGCAACAAAGCAATATAGCCAATGGGTGAATGTGCAATAAGACAATAAGGTTTATCATGGAATAATAACACAAATCACACAGACACAGCAACAACATAAAATAAAATGCTTAGTACCAACTAAAATTAAAAGCATGTTTAAATTTGAACCTGAAGATCATGTTGTCTGGTATGAGAAGAACCAAATATTAGCAATGTTTCAACTCCAACACTAGTCACTTCCAAGGGATTTTATAAATTTTAAATATTTTTTATAATTTATTTTGAGATTCTTTTAATATAATATACCAATGTTATATCATATTGTAATCTCCAAGTTGTGATAAAAGTAAAGAAAGTAATATTTAAGAAAAAAGTACTTAAATTCATAGAAAATTTTACACGTGGCATGTCTGTCACAAAAATTTGTCATGTCTGTCACGCTGATAAATATTTTTTTATATTTTTCTATTTACAAATTTTTCAATATTTTTCTCTCTGCTTCACATATCCAAGTCTTGTTTTATTTCCTAAAAAATTCTGGACTTGGTATGCATGCCAATTAAGAGCAAATGATATTAATATGTGTCTAGTCAAAAACGATGTCTAAATTTTGTCATGTCTGTCACGACAGGTTTTAACCCTCAATTTCATTTATTTTTTTCCTTGAATTAAAATTTTAGTGTTTTTTATAGCATAAGGCATACATTTACATCACCCCATGCAATTTATTAACTATCAATTAATATTTAGTACTTAAAGATGAAAAAAAAAGTTCTCTCAGTCATGTCTGTCACGAAATGGAATTCACCCCATGTGCTCTGCGCAGAAGGGTTTTGAGTCATATAAATCGCAAAAAACAGCTTCAAGTTAATTTGTTTCATTTTTAGATCATATTGTTTTTACAAGCAACTAAAATTAACGCTTGATCTAAAATTTGCGAGATACGTTTTGTGATGTAAAGACTATTTTTTTTATCCGGAAATACTTTGTTAATTACATAAATTTGTAGTAAATTTCATGGACTTTCAAAATGTTGTTGAAGATTTTGAATATCTTCTCGAGATAATTTGTGATTTAAAATGTACAGCGCAATAACTATAACGGGGTAATAACGCCAATCCTTGGCATTAATACCCCAGTTGATTCCCTACAGTGGCCGAGCTACATCCTAAATACTGATTCAAAAAACGCAGTTAAAACTGTGCAATGTTTCTAATAATTGCATTTAAGCGGTCCTTTTTAAGCAAAAAGAAGCTCACGGTCTGATATTCTTTTGCCTCATCCTCTCTCCACACCACACCTTTATTTTTCTTACACTTTCACAAAAATCTGAACATTTTCAATAGCTTAGAATGCAATTTGTCAATTTATAAGTTTGTTGAATTTGTATTTTTAGAATTGGGCAATCTACATGTAATTATTCCATCTTATTTCATAGTTTTGTTTGCATGGCGTTATTACCCATACAGGTGGGTAATAACGCCAAATAGCATTGGTCAAGAAATCACGCCATTACATTTTATGAATACATATCTATTCAATTATTTTTTTTGCATGGATATTCAATGAGTTGCTGTACCAAATCATATATTTGTTTGAAAAATACAAACTAAAACTGAGCCGTGAAAATTGGTAGAACCTTAACGTGGCGTTATTACCCCAGGGTACCTTAGATTAATTAGAGTTTAACGAATACTTCATTTTTTAAAGTATAAGAAATGTTATTGTTTTGCGCATTATTTAATTCATATTCATATGATAATAGGCTAAGGAAGAGTTTTTGGAGATGATTAGAAAATATTATGCTACAACAAGATTTAAATTATGTTACAACTTTCTAATACTTTTTTAGCTTTATAATTCATGCTTCTTTCAGGAAAGTAACTTTTATTTTAAATTTACAGAATATATGTTTAAAATAAAAGAATTACAAGCAATCCCTATTAGACCTTCAAACTGTGCAAACAGAATTAAGCAAATATTTATTATTGTTATTATTACTAAATGCCTAAGATTTAAAGAAGTCATACAATAAATGCAAAGAAACATATTAACTTTACTACATGTAAAAAGCAACAAAAGTAATAAGCTCGCGTTAATTCGAAATTGGATAAATCGAATCTTCGCTTAATTAGAACTAAACATGAAGCCCCGAAATTTTCAATAGTAAAATAACGTTAAAAATTTAATTAATTTGAACTCATTCTTTCTTGACTTCGTTTAATTCGAACAAACGAGATTCCGTTTCTTCATTTTTCCTTACTTTCTCCAGGTCTTCAGATCCTTGAAATAATTTTCTTTTTTTCATTTTTGTCAGAATCAGAATTTGACATTCCCTTTTTTAGTGCCCCGTCTGTCCGTCGATGACACCTCTAGCCCATATTCGTTTGTCCTTTTCCATAATCCATTAATAAATTTATATATTTGAGTGATTCTCAAAATAGGGGAAAATTTATGTCTTTCGGCATACAAAAAAAATTGAGAGGTTTTCTGTCATGTTTTTATATTTAGATATGTTTGTCTTAATATTATTCATTATTTGCACTCAAGAATTACTCACTGTTTAGTTAAAAACAACTTAAAATAACAGACAAAATGTTCAAAATGTCATTAGCATGGATGTCCACAGCAGCTGTGCCTTGTATATACTAGCTTTTTCAAGAGTTAATATCATGTTTATAAAATAAAACAAATGTTATCCTTTCTTTAAATTAATCAAGGAGAGCATTTATCCAATAAATTTCTTTTTAAAAACAAAATTATAGTATATAAAAAAAGAATTAAAGTTTGTCCTCCATATTCTATTTTCAAAACAAGGTCATACTATAACAGCTGGTTATTAATCAAAATTTCATTTTCACATATGACAATAGTTTGAAAATATAAAGTTTCTCCATGGCAACAAGTAGCCATTTTATCCCAGCCTGAAAATAGAAGCATGTATTGTATTTTAAGAATATAAGTTTAATATTAGGGGCGTACATCAATTGTATGTCATTAGAATGGATAATAATTTTCATGTTTATTTTATTGTTAAAATTTTTATTTTACTTATTTGCATAGAACTTTTGTGTTTTAAAAACCCCAGAAAGGACTATTGCATTGTGATTATATTATGGCTCATAATCTTATTTAAATTAAATTTGTCATTAGCATGGACAAATATCAGTGTCATTAGCATGGTTTTTCAATCCATGCTAAAGACTCATATGTGCATAAATGTAACTAGTGCTTATATTGTATCCTTTATAACGTTTAATTTTACATATAAATTTAGGTATTACATTTATTATCCCTAAAATATTCATTAAATCTGTCAGAAAATCACTAAGACAGCTTCTTACATTGTTAGTGTCAGAATGTTGCTCATGTAAACAAAGTTTGCTCTTTGGTAATGTTTTTATTCTCCTTATATGTATATATGAAAAAATGGAAACCATTTGCTGAAAAGGAAGGCTAATTAATATAGAAAAAAATATTTAAACAGGAAAAAAATAATAATAATAATAATATATTTATTCCATGCAATTTGTTTTGTCATTAGCATGGCTCAAAAAATACTAATAATTTTTTAAGTTAATTTTTAAATATTTAGCTCTGCTGACTACATGTTAATTATACCTAATACTATATTAACAACACCTATATTAACAACACCTTGCTAACAGTAATTTTTTTAAGATTTCACTTTTGAAATTGTTCCCTATTTTGAGAATCACCCATTTATATTTTTTAAATAATATTAATTCACCTTATAATGATAACAGCTGAAATATATATATAAAAAAATACAACATTAATTTCATTGTAATAGTACCCTTTTAAACATGTTTTCCTCTCATATTTTCATTAATTCGAGCTCTGGATAATTCAAATATTTCTTGTGGTCCCGACGAGTTCGAATTAACGAGAGTCGACTGTATTTGTTTAAACGAAATAATACTCAATTAAAAGGCGTGTACTATTAATAATATACCAGATCCAAAAGGGTTAATATAACTATTCATGTAAGTTTTAAATCGTATAGTTAAAGAAATTCATTGTTTAAGAACCCTGGAACAAAGTACAATATTTTTTCGTAAGATTTCACTTCGTCATTCATTGTGAAATGTACGTAAAACGAATAGTTTAAAATCTTTTATTTTATCTCATTCAGAATAGAAAGTTCGAGTTCCATAGTTTGAGACATCGCTCTTAAGATCTTTAATGCTTTTGCAATTACCAAAGGCGTATTCATGCACACATCTTGATTAAAATCTGAACTTAATGAATTGTGATTGTAACACGAAATAAAGTCGATTTTGTGTTAAACAAATGTCGTTCGTTAAATGTTTTCAACTGAGTAATTTAGAGAAATAACTTAAGTAAATGCTAATTAAGAAATCTCGAGATAATTCAATCAGAAATATCAAACAAACAGTATTAAATGTTCACATTAAACATTTTCCCTTACATAATGATACTTTAACCTCCACGAAATAAATTTATCAAGATTTTTTTAAAGTTAATTATATAGAATATCTCAAAGAGTCTTAAAGTATTTGAAGTAAACTCGTGCAGTTTCCTTTTTTAAATGAATGGTGCGTAACGAACGTGTTATCAGATTTTGTAGTTAAATAAACTAAGTTTGTTTTTTAATTGAGAAATTCAGAATTAAATTTTGTATAAAGGAATTAATTAATAACTGAGACTTTAAAGAATTGTAAGATATTTTATTATCAATTAATGAAACATATACTTGCATTCAAAGTATGTATATCTTCTTCCGTCCCCCATGGTTCATTTAAGTACTTTTTTAAATTTTCACCTATGGATTTATATGAAAAATCTGATAAGTATGAAAGATTGAACAGTGACAAAAAATAAATTTTATTTTTTGTACATAAAATTTCAAAATACATGGGGACTTAAAAAGTATACATATTTTTTACAATGCACTGAAAAAAAAATATGCCACTGGTATCTAGAAAATAAATTGTAGCTCTAGAAAAAATAGTTCCATGTCATCCCTATAAATTCTAGTTCCCTTCGCTAGCGTGTTCTAGTTAATATTCTGATTGAGTAAACCAGAATTTTCTCGTTCCCAGAACCAGAAAAAACGGCCTTCGGGCTAGATTTTCAAAATGGCACAACTAAGTTCTAGTTTCATGAATCAGAATTTCTAACTCCCTGACTTTCAAAGATAGATATTAGAACTGGAATTTTAAGACCTCTTGATTACAAAATATTGTTTCCTGAAGCAGAAAGCAATGTCATAATTGAAAATTCTGGTTTTACAAACTCAAAATAGGCTAGGACTAAAAATAGAAAAAAAATAGGCTTTAGGCTAGATTTATAAAAAGATCTTAACAAAATTGTAAATTCGAGTTTACTGAACTAGAAAAAATAGTTTTTAGGCTAGATTTTTATAATGACCTAAGTTTCATTGCTGAGTTCTGGTTTCTTGAACAAGGAAAAAAAAAAAAAAAAAAAAAAAAAAAAAAAAAAAAAAAAAACGGGGGGGGGGGGGGGTTGAAGCGAGATTTTGAAAAAGGCCCGAATTGCATAACTATAAGTTGTGGTTTATTAAACCAAATTAGCAGGGAATAGGAAGTTCTGATTTATTAAACCAGAATTTCCTATACCATGTCATTCAAAAGTAAATTTTAGAAAAAAAAAAAAAACTTATTACAAAATATTGTTTTCTAAAACATAAAATAAGATCACAACCAATACTGCTTGGATACCTATTACAAAAATTGTTTATATGAAATATAAATCTTCAAATTAAAATTTGTAAGTAATTCGAAAATATTGGTGACAGAACCAATGGCAAAAATTTATCAAATGGAAGGATTCCTAAATTAAGAGGGCAACATTTATGCATGATTTTGCATAGCATCAGTAGCTTGAGTACGTACTTCACTGAAGGATACAATAAATTTTAAATGTATAATATTGCATAGATGCCAACATCTCTTAATTATTCTGGAGTCTGATCCAAAACGGAAATGCTACTAAGCGAAAATTTTATTTGAACAAAAATTGCAATGTGAAATTCAAAATGTACCTTACTGAAAGATGACTCATTTCCTTATACATATATCTTGGAACAGACTCCGGAATAATTGAGCGAATGAATTTCTATAAATATAGGTTTTTATAAAATTCTCAGCAAATAACATTAATATTTATTAAATTTTATTTACTCATATATATATATATAAACATTCAGTTTAAAAAAAGTATGTAATTCTCCCCCCCCCCCCTAAAATCTTTAAACTGTAATGATTGTTCATATCCAAGTATCGATTCCAATATTTTCGAAAAGTATTGTATTTGATCTGTCTTTTAATATATAGACTATATAATGGTAAAATTTAGTTTAACAAGAAAACGCCTAATTGGTTGAAATTTTCCTTTCAGCAATTTATATCAATAGATGGAAACATACTTGAATACTTTTGTTTAGCCTGTAAAATATATTTTCTTTAAACTACTAAAATCAAATTTCTAAAAATTATCATCCAAAGATGACCATGTATCCAGTTCTTTGCAGGATGCTGTATCTCATTTTATCGATACATTTCTTAGTAAACTAAATGCAGTTCATCGTAAAAAGGCATAACATATTTAAAAACCCCCTTTAAGTAAATTACACACATATTCAATACTTTTCCAAGAACTTTTGTGTAACAATTAGCATTTATATAAACCATATAATATGCATACATCTAAGTGAAACTTAAAAGCATATATCATAATTAAAATGCATTTCATCCATCCAACAGCCATCTTCCATAATATACAGGACTTCGGGTAGAATATACTATTCGAAATCTTTTGTGTGTCCCTATAAATGCTATGCACTAGTATTATGAATGAAATAACTCGTATTAATCCTCAGCAATGTATATCAATTTGATTATATATGAAATCATTTACCATAAAAAATATGTCTCAAATAATTCTCTTATTATTATGTATTGGTATTCTTTTGTGTGACCCTGTAAATGAATAACTATTCTTTTTATTGTTTATTTTATAAAATGTACATTTTAATGCACTTTGTAGATACATATAAATTTGAAGATGTTTGACAGGGTGCAACATCGTTAAAATTCATTTGAAACGATTTTCCCCTATAGGACATAATGCAATGGAAAATTTTTTTACTATCCCTGTAAATAAACTAATCATGGCAGAACCTTAATTTTCAATAGGGTTCGTGCTCAGGTAACCACCATTAACATCCAAAGAATTTATGACAATCAGAGTGTATTTACGAGAGTTAGAGTGCAGACAGACGACCGAGACAGACAAACCAAGTGCATAAGTACTTTTCAACTTTGTTGGAAAATGCTAAAAATAAAAAGTATAAACATGTAAATAAACTAAAGAATTTTTTTAAAAAACGATATACAGAGTAAAATATTAAATTTATTAACATTCCAAAAACATACATAAAAACAAAGCCTTCAATTCTAGTGTTAAAAAAATGTTAAAATGAAGTAACTCTTTTAAATAAAAGTTACTATTATAGTTAAAACAAAGTTGGAAGTTCCAATCATCATCCATGTTGTGGACGTTAACTACATCAACATACAACTGTCGGCTACTGTAAGCCTTTTTATTGTGGCAATATAGTATTTTCTATCTCTAATGACATTTACAGTAAGGGGACTGGTATCCTGCAAAAGAGAAATTTTTCCTTCCGGTAGGATCAAACTCCTTATCCCCTGATCCATTGTTCATTTCTCTGCTTTCTACTGTGACTAAACCACATAAGGGAGAAATATGAAAGAATTTATCGAATTCGATGACTGGACCAAAACGAGCCATGTGCTGAAACCTGAAAACTGCCACAGTAGACTCAAGTTCACCTAAAAAATAGATAAAATAATCAATCATATATGAAGTATTGATTACAACAGAACAATTTTCAAATTGTTTAAATTTCATTAGCCTATAAAACTAATATATAACTACATATAATTTTTTAATGATAAGTACATATGGTGATATGCATAATAGGGTGGGCCGAAAAAAACTTTTTTTCGATTTTCGATTATGGCGGGTGCGGAAAAGTGGCCACTGGTGGCACTCAGTTCATACAAAAAATTTGAGATTTTTTGGACATTTCCTTATCCTGCCGCAAACGGCTTGAAGTTTTGCAAAAATGTTCATTTTTTAACTTTTTTCGAAAAAAATTAAAAAATGTTAAATTAAATTTATTTTGGTTGTATTTACTTGAAAAGGCATATTTAATGTACCAAATGTTTAAATAATATCTGATCATGCATTATTTAATATCTATGTGTATTATAACTTAGGCTATTTTTATAGCTTTTTCGCGTATAACAGGCAAAAGTTGTATTTGTTTGAATCGATCGTTAGTTTCTATATTATTTATGTCCCTTGGTCTTCTTTATACTTTTTCTATGTGTCTAACGTCATATATTTGGGGAAAAGACAGCAGTTTACTTCAAAAACAAATCTGGAAGGTGAGAAAGTGGTGAAGCAAGACTCTAAGCGAGCGCAATGACTCGTCGTAACACTCAGGGAGTGAAGGACGAAATAGCTGAGAGCCAAAATGCGATAAAGGATTCTTATTATTTATCCTTGCTCAGTAACCTGCGACATTTGTTCAGTGTTAACGTGAAACCTTTTTGTAGTGATTATACAGTGCTTTTTGGGTGGTTTAATGTGCTATTATAGTGTTTTGTGCGTTTTATTACAACGAATTTAGAAATGTTTTGTATAAAGGGCCATGACAATGCAAAGACACGCAATAGCGTGAAAAGTAACTTTTTGGGGGCGTCATGCATATTGAAATAATTGCAATTGCCAACTTATGCTGATAATCATGCGCCACTACTACTGGTTGCTTCACCATGTAGAAGTTGTGACAGCAGACGATACGAATCTCGTCATCGATAAAAACAAAGTCAGAAGAGAGAAATAGAAACTTGGAAAGAAGATACAGGCAGAAGTTATTGAAAGAAGGAAAATTAAAAGCATAGTTTTTGATGATAGAAAGGATAAAAGTATATTAAGCGGAAGAAAAATAACAAGCGGCACCGTCGAGAGATATTCGAGGAACACATCACCGTGTTCCGGTCACGGAAAAGAAATAGCAAAATCATTATACAATTTTCCAAGTCACCACATGTTAGACTTTTCTGAACTGACAAGGTATCAAGGTAACGGAACGAGGTATCAAGTGACTCGAGTATTCCTAACCAAGTTCAAACAACACGGTGATGTGTTCCTCGCCTTTCTCTCGACGGTACCGCTTGTTATTTTTCTTCCTCTTAATATACTTTTATCCTTTCTACCATCAAAAAATATGCTTTTAATTTTCCTTCTTTCAATAACTTCTGCCTGTATATTCTTTCCAAGTTTTTATTTCTCTCGTTTGACTTTGTTTTTATCGATGACGAGATTCGAATCCTCTGTTGCCACAACTTCTACATGGTGAAGCAACCAGTAGTAGTGGCGCATGATTATCAGCATAAGCTGGCAATTTCAATTGTTTCAATATGCATGATGCCCCCAAAAAGTTACTTTTCACGGTATCGCGTGTCTTTGCATTATCATGGCCTTTTATACTAGCCATTTCTAAGCTCGTCTTAATAAAACGCACAAAACACTATACTGGCACATTAAACGACTCACAAAGCAATGTATAATCACTACAAAAGGGTTTCACGTTAACACTGAACAAATGTCACAGGTAATTGAGCAAGGATAAGTAATAAGAATCCTTTATCGCATTTTGTCTCTCAACTATTTCCTCCTTCACTCCCTGAGTATTACGCAGAGTCATTGCGCTCGCTTAGAGTGCTGCTTCACCACTTTCTCACCTTCCAGATTTGTTTTTGCAGTATACTGCTGTCTTTTCCCCAAATATATGACGTTTGACACATAGAAAAAATATAAAGAAGACCAAGGGACATAAATAATATAGAAACTAACGATCGATTCAAACAAATACAACTTTTGCCTATTATACGCGAAAAAGCTATAAAAATTGTCTAAGTTATAATACACATAGATATTAAATAATGCATGATCAGATCTTATTTAAACATTTGGTACATTAAATATGCCTTTTCAAGTAAATACAACCAAAATAAATTTAATTTAACTTTTTTAATTTTTTTCGAAAAAAGCTCAAAAATGAACATTTTTGCAAAATTTCAAGCCGTTTGCGGCAGGGTAGGGAAAGGTCCAAAAAATCTCAAATTTTTTGTATGAACTGAGTGCCACCAGTGGCCACTTTTCCGCACCCGCCATAATCGAAAATCGAAAAAAAGTTTTTTTCGGCCCACCCTAATGCATAATATCAGTTAGGATTTCATAGCATTAAGTTTCTGTCAATCGATTATAGATAGTTATTTTATTGCAAGTAATTGGTAAAAAGCAAAGGTACTCTAGTATTAATGCCACCGCAGCAGAAGTCACTCTATATCGGCCCATTTTCCACCAAAATCTGATATGTTACTTTGTTTTAGGGATGCGCCGAATAGTGATTTTGCCTGAATACTGAATATTCGGCCAACAGCTAAACCGAATACCGAATATTCGGCTAGCCAAATAGTAATTGTTGGGCCGAATGCCAAATATTCGGCCAGCCGAATAGTAACTATTCGGCAGTATACTGAATATTCGGCTTTCCAAATACTTTTTATATTTCAAAGTTTAAAAGTATTAAAATGTTACTTTTTAAAACAATTTTACATGATATTTAATAAGAGAAATTTATATTTTGATAAATAAGAGCTTTTTATAAGAAATTCGGTATTGAAAAAAATCTGTCTTTTTTTTATTTAAGAAGCATAATTATGAGACTTTTTCAATTAGTAAAATTTTAAATTTCATTTCTTCTACGAATTGAAACAAACATTTTGAAATCAAAGATAAATAATGAAAAAATAGTTGAAGAAAAACTGTACAGTCTCATATTTATTCTTTTTAAATAACTCAAGGCAGATTTTTTTCAAAATAAAGTATAAATACTTTCAACTTAATTCTGAATAAAGGAATGTCTAGCTCATAGTTCTTTTCTTATGAATAGTGGCATTTTCCATCCTTCCCATCGTATCATATTTTACAGAAATCAAAACATGTGAGTTGAAAATATGAAAATACAGTTATGGTATCTTATTTATTGTTAATGCAACAAACAAAAACACAAGTTTGATCTAGAGTGAGATGAAGTACAATGTATTTATGATTCAATAAGTTGATTATGATTATGATTTCATAAACAAAAAATTGTCTGCCTTGATAGCTATTACTAATCTCAAAAGTTTTCCTTTCTTGTTTAAGGACTTTTGGGAAAAGCAAGAAACAGATTATTTACTAAATAGAATTTAGGAACTTGCATCTGCAGTTGCATCATTTATTCCTAAGGAGAATTCTAATTTTAATCCTTCTCATGATTAATTTTCTTAAGTTAAACTTTACAAACAGCAAATAAATATTGTAAAAACATTCTATATTATTTAAATATTATTTTATTTCTTATTATTTTAAATATATTAATAATCTGACAGTTAAAAGTAGAAATTGTGAAAAGTTTTTTTTTTAATGTATTTTAACCACTTAACTGGCGACGGGTATGGGAAAACAGTGCTTTTACCCCCGACTTATCTCGGGGCAGACGGTGAAGTGATTAAAAGGCTTTATTAAGTATTGGATTCGGCTGAATACTTCAATATTCGGCCAAACTGAATATTTGGCAACATGGCTGAATACCGAATATTCGGTACATCCCTA
Source organism: Maratus speculifer (assembly GCA_964019185.1). Lineage (NCBI taxonomy): Eukaryota > Metazoa > Arthropoda > Arachnida > Araneae > Salticidae > Maratus > Maratus speculifer. Next base: position 12,893,235 of record OZ025296.1, on the reverse strand, counting down.
CTTTGTTTTTAAATATAGTGTTTTGAATTTCGAAAGTGTTTTAATTTTAAATAAAGTGTTTTATTTTATGATTTGTCGCAAAAAATTTAGGTGTAGATTAAAAATCGCCAAATCTGTAACTGCAGAGGCCTTAAGGCCCCTGTCCTCGCTCGAGGAAACGTTCCCGAGCTAATGCTATTCCTATGGGGAAGCATTTTTCTAATAACTCTTTCGCATTTTGACATTTTTGAATAATTCTTTTTGCATTGGATAGCTGAGGTGCATGCCGACAGCGCACCTTTTTTACTTTTTCGATTTTGGTTGCAGATATTTTTTACAAAGTTAGTTTCACTTCCAAAACCGGTTTCGAAACTGAAAGTGCTTTTTAAAAAATATATCTGCAACCAAAATCGAAAAAGTAAAAAAGGTGCGCTGTCGGCATGCACCTCAGCTATCCAATGCAAAAAGAATTATTCAAAAATGTCAAAATGCGAAAGAGTTATTAGAAAAATGCTTCCCCATAGGAATAGCATTAGCTCTCGAACGTTTCCTCGACCGAGGATAGGGGCCTTAATACGTAAATACCAAGCAAAGATAATTTTAACACTTCAGAATAATAAAATTTAGAATTGTGATCTATTGTGTAAATAAATATAGAATGTATTCACATCAATAAAGTATTTTGGAAAGGAAAAAGGTAAAATCTAGTAATGAATATTGAGCAGAGGTAATTCATTTGTGAAGTGTTAAGGTGCTTTTTAGTACAGAATATGTCCAATCCAGCGATCTACGATCAGGAGGAATTTTATAGAAATATATACAAATGATTTTGATTTTAACAATTAATTCTGTCATAATTCCCTTAGTTACATAACTTTCACTACAAATAAAAAGATCCATATGGCTACTTTCACAAAATCAATCTCAGATTAATGTGTATCATTTATTCAAGGGCGATTCTGTTCTGAATTTTATTCAGATTTAAAACTTCCAATTCTTATTTTATTTTATTTATTTTTTTAACCCAAAAATTATTAGAAAACCCAAACTTTCATAAAAAAAAATCATGATATGAATGCAAATTTTGTCAAAAGATTGCAAAATAAACACACATTAAGTCACAAAATAATGAAAAAACTGCAAATTTTTTCAAAAGGTTGCAAAAAACTCAAATTTTATCAAAAGATTGCACAACAACCACAAATTTCATCTAAAGATTGCAAAACAAACATTCTGTCAATAGGGGCAGAACCCCCCCCTCCCCCAAATTTCATTGAAAGATTACAAAAATTTTCCCAAAAGTCACAAATAAAAAATACAAATGTCATCAAAAGGTCACGGAATATATGAGAAATATATGAAATTTTTTTTTACACCTACGTAATACAGAATTTTCCTATAAATACATTGTAAAATTTTCATGTGGATTGGGAGAAATGTTGGGAGTAGAAACAATTTTTGCACCCCTGGATTTTACTTAACATATATATTAATTAAAGCAGTAGCCAAAAAAAAGTCAGCATACTTAAAATGGTCTCTACGCATACGTGCTTGCACTGAAATCGCTCCGAACCAATCGGAGGAGAGTGTAGTTACTGTCTGTAAAAGCATTTGCAAAGCGCGTTTGTAAATATGGGATAAGAATAAGACTGCATTTTTGCTGACACTGTTTAATGCAATGCTATAATAATTATATTTTTTTCTTTACTCATGTTATAATGATCGAAATACATTGTTTTTTTTTCACTTTACGTAAGTTATTTCATTTCCATCTGTATTCTTTTTTCATGTTAAACGCTATTCCCTCCTTCAAACTTTGCAATGTTATTGCCGGCAATCTTAGGCTTAATTGTAGAAATGTTTCATATATATGAAATTGAAACATTCAATAACAGTTAATGATTAAAGTGTTTATTTACGTTCTTGGCCGATAAATCATTTTATTTCAAATTTATACTAAGTATATACAAAAAAAAGGCTGGAAATCACATTGTTTTTTGTTTGTGTTTTGATGGTGCGATTTTCGGCAGATATTTTGATTTCATGGATGTAAACAGATTCGCAAATCAAAATCACTATTTATTTTTTGCTTCAGTTTATCATACTCATGTCAAAAAACGGTGATTTTTTCCCCCTTATAATTTCATTTTTGAGCAAATTCATAAGGTTTAAGAAGTATTTACATTACATTGTTTTCGCCGAATAATAGAGAATTGCATATGAAATGAAAATAATCCCAGTTATAAACAGCTTTGTAAATCATTAATATTTCTTTAATGTTTCACTTTCTTTTTGTTGACTCGAAGTTCCCTTTTTTTTAAAAGTGTTCTCGTGACAAAATTTGCTGTTTTTTTGAGGAGGAGGGAATATTTGGATGAAATTTGCTATTTTTTTCCCCAATCGCTTGATCTTGATCTCTTAACAATGTTTTTCAAAAAATATGAAGATCATTATAATCAAGAAAGAAAAATAAAATTATCAGAAGAGATCCCTCTTTTTTGCATAGCATTCAATCATGATATACAATATAGAAAATACTTTATCGGCTAAGAACATAAACACTTTAATCATTAACTATTGAATGTTTCAATTTTACATTAAGCCTAACATCACAAGGTTTAAAGGAGGGAATAGCGTTTAACACAAAAAAAGAATACAAATGAAAATAAAATAACTTATGTAAAGTGAAAAAAGCCAATGTATTTCGATCATTATAAGATAAGTAAAGAAAAAAAAATATAATTATCATAACATTGCATTAAACAGTGATAGCAAAAATGCAGTCTTATGCCATATTTACCAAGGCGCTTTGCAAATGCGTATACAGAGAGTAAATACAGTCTTCTCCGATAGGTTGTCAGATTTCTGCGCAAGCGCGTATGCGTAGAGACCAGTTTTAGGTGTGCTGAAAAAAGATCGCTACTGTTTTAAGTATGTACTGTTTACCAATATTTGTGTTTTTTGAAGTACCTAGACAAAATTAAAGTATTTTCACGATCTTTTGACAAAATTCACGTCTTTTATGGTACTAGGAGAAAATTATTCATATTCTCAGGGATTTTCGGTGAAATTTGTCGTTTTTTCTCACTATCTTTCGATGTAATTTGCCGTTTTATCAAATTTATTCTTTTTCCGTGCTTTTTTTGTGGAATTTTACATTTCTTTCGTTATTTTTAGAAATTTGTCATTTTTTTCACATTTTTTTGCACAAATTACCTTTTTTGTGATCTTTTGATGAAATGTGCCTCTTTTTTCAATCTTTTGGCAAAATGTGTTGTTTTCTCACAATCTGTTTATCAATATTTGCGTTTTTTTGAAGTACCTAGACAAATTTAAAGTATTTTCATGATCTTTTGACGAAATTCATATTTTTTATGATACTAGGACAAAATTATTTGTTTTCTCGGGGATTTTAGGTAAAATTTGTCGTTTTGTTGTCACAATCTTTCGATGTAATTTGCCGTGTTATCAAATTTATCCTTTTTTCGTGATTTTTTTTTTTTTTTTTTTTGGTTATATTCAGAAATTTGTCATTTTTTTCACCTTTTTTTTTTGCAAAAATTACCTTTTTTGTGATCTTTTGATGAAATGTGCCTCTTTTTTTCATCTTTTGACAAAATGTGTTGTTTTCTCACAATCTGTTTACCAATATTTGCATTTTTTGAAGTACCTAGACAAATTTAAAGTATTTTCATGATCTTTCGGCGAAATTCATGTCTTTTATGTTACTAGGACAAAATTATTTGTTTTCTCAGGGATTTTTGGTGAAATTTGTCGTTTTTTTCTCACTATCACTGTAATTTGCCGTTTTATCAAATTTATCCTTTTTTCCTGATTTTTTTTTTTTTTTTTTTTTTTTTTTTTTCGAAATTGTCATTTTTCGTTTGTTTTTTGAGAAATTTGTCTTTTTTTTTTTTTTTTTTTTTTTTTTTTTTTTTTTTTTTTGCTATTTTTAGCTAAATTTACCTTTTTAGACAAATTTTATATGTGATTTTTGAGATCTTTGGACGAAATTCGCGTCTTTTATGAAACCTGGATAAAATTTGTCATCTTGAGGTCTTTCGGTAAAGTTTATCGTTTTCTCGAGTTCTTTTGATGAAATTTGTCATTTTGTCACAATTTTTCAATGTAATTTGCCGTTTTATTGAAGATCTTTTTGCAAAATTTGTTGTTTTTTTGCTAAATTTATCTTTTTTGTGATTAGTTGATGAAATTTGAGGCTTTTTTTTCCAATCCTTTGACGAAATTTATTGTTTACTCACAATCACTTGTCAAAATTTGTTGTTTTCTCACAATATTTTGAATTTCTTTCACAATATGTTTACAAATTTGCCATTTTTTAGAGATTTTTTTGTCAAAATTTGCCTTTTTTTAAAAAAAAAATTTTTCATAGAAATTGCCATTTTTTTAGATGTTTTGGCAAAATTTTAATTTTTTGCAATACTTTCGCGAAATTTGTTTTATTTGAGATACTGAGACATTTTTTTTTTTTCGCAGTTTTTTGACAAATTTTTTGAGATTTTTTGAAGAAATTTGTTGTTTTTTGCATTCTCTTGATGAAATTTCTGTTTTTTTCCACATCTATTTACAAAATTTGCCGGTGATTTTTTTTTTTTTTTGGAGGGGGGGGGGGGGTATTTTGATGAAATTTGATATTTTTGTGATTATTTGCATTTTTTTATGGGTACCTAGACAAATTTTGGTACATAGCAAATGATTTCTAGCATTTTTTTTAAAAAAACTAACAGTTGAAAAATAATCTTCAAACATTTTCAAGAGTCTGTGACGTGTGTCGCAGTGTTGCACCGATTCTGTGCCCGGGATCATGTCATTTTGGTGTTACGTTGGTAAATGAAAAAGCATATGTGCAGTAAATTAACGAAATTTGTGGGGGGTTTTTTTCTGCAATAATTTTAAAATATTCAGTCTTTTCCTCCCACACTCACAATTAACATTTTTTTTATCATCAGAATTAAATAAATTCCATAATAATTTAGTGATTTTAATAATAACTTTATATTTAAAAAAAAAATGCACAACAGACTAAAAAAAAGTTAATGTGCTACTTTCTATCAAAACAAGTTACAAATAAAAAGAAATTTTTGAGTGGATTAAAAAGGATAACAATATCAAAAGACAAATCCCCCTTCCCCCCCCCCCCCCAAGAGATATCTTTTGATATCATATGTCAGACCTCCTCGACCCTTAAATGAATACATATACATACTGTCCCTTAGCTTTAAGACTGATTTTCGAAACATCATAGTTTATATAGCTCCAAATAGTAGCAATTACGAATTTTTTGTGACAGTTGTCAGTCAAAGCAGTTGGCCTTCAATTGTCATAAATCGAAAAAACTGAAAAGCATCTTAATAGAAATCAATCTAGCTAAATATTGGTTTTAATAAAGCAGATTAAGAGAAGATCATGAGATTAACCAAAAGGATATTTCAAGGCATTATCAGTAATAATACTGATGGTAAAATTATGACAAATTTCAAGCAAGAAAAACTGTGGAATGAAGAATATTAGCATAATGCCTTACTAGCAGGGTTGGCAAGTTTTTGACATGCGACAGTTTTTGATGGTTTTAACCATGGTTTAAACCGTCATGTCAAAAACTGTCAAAAACCTATATTTATATGTAAATAAAAATATTTATTTACATATGTATATCTACATATATTAAGTAAAATTTATTTGCTTTTAATAAAGAAAATGTTTCTAAATATGACCTAGAAAAAATAAATTAAAATTTTTGAAGAAGCATTTTGAATAGTAAACAAAATATTAGAAGGTTATAAACAAATGCAAATTTTTCTAGTCTGGTCTAATTTCTGATTTGGTAGAATTAGCCGAACAATTTTTATCATGCCCTGCCAGTTCTGCTGCAATAGAACAAATGTTTTCCAATTTTGGACTAATTCATTCAAAACTCTATTATTGGTAAAGAACAGAAAAATGTTCAAAACTGGTTATGTGCTACCGTATGCTACGTGGGCAAATGAATTTGATTATTGAACTAAATTTCTACTTTGATAACTTTCATTTGGATTGATTTTGATTATGTAATCAAATTAATTGGAAATATTTAATGAATGTTTTTTTTTAATTGTGTATTTAATTAGATAATAATAAAAAAAAAACGACACAATATTTTGTGCTATAGAAGTATTTCATAGATCAGTGTAATATTTTTTCTGTTTTGACTTTTACAATTATTAGTTAGTTTTTCAGAAAAATCGGTAAATTTTAAATCGTCAGTCATTTTTGGAATTTTTAACTAACATAAAGATAATAAAAAATTAACTCTTTTCTATAATATCTGAATATCTATTTACAATATTCAGCCTATTTATTTACTACGCTGAAAAATAAGCTTATACAAATAGTTATTATTATTATTTTTTTTTCCCACTGAATACTATAAATTTTTTTTAAATAACTTAAATATTCAGTTGTTGAAAAATTACTTCTTGTCTTATCTTGCTTTCAAAGTAGACATTTGTATTTGTAGTACTATTAATATGTGTGTTAGGGAGGGGAGGGGGTTAGAGATAAAAATGGTTTATAATGATGCGTAATAATAATAAATATGCATTATATTTAAATTAAAATTAATCTACTGGATACTATGTATATAATGTGTATAGCATTAAAAAACATATATATTAAACACTATGTATCTATGTATTAAACACTTGTACACTAAGTGTCGGTATCAAGTTCGACACTTTTGAAAATCCTGTATTTGTAACACTTAACTTCTTCCTTATAAATATTAACTATGTCAAAATGCACACTAAATAACTTTACATTTTTTAAAGTATTAAAATAATAATAATAATAAACAGACAAGATATTTTAACATAACTTTTGGGTAAATATTTCTGCATCTCCATTTTGAGATAAAATTTCTGAGATTATTGTCATTTTTACCTTAATTTTTATTAATTAAAAATATTTTAAGACCTGCTAATTAACTATAATATAATTAAAATTCAACTGTTACTAGTTTTAAAATTTGTTTCCTAAACAAACTCTAATGCACCGCAGCAGATTGTGACTCTGGGTTTTTGACGGTTTTAATCGGTTTAAACCTTTGTCATGTCAAAAATCCAACCCTGCTTACTACCCCCCCCCCCCTTCTCAAAAGCACAATGTTTGCCAAATTACCAAAAAGTTCGTTCTGTAAATTAATTTTTATTGCCAAAATCCTTTTAGATAAATCGATCAAGATGTAATAATACACCTTGAGTTTATTCGGAAAATTAAATTTTGCTTTAGTAAAAGTACTAACTAAAAAACAAATAAGTGACTAATGGCAAAAAAATATATGAAAGAGAGAAGAACCAATTTGGATGAAGATTACCTAAAAAATGATAGTGAAAATTACACTTTATATGATAACTTACATTTCTTTTTCAGTAATGGCAATTACCATAGTAAATAAAACTACCAAAATATAAGAAATAATACTAAAATGAGCTAATTTTAATCTAGATTAGGTTTTGGATAAGTTTAATTAGCAAACCACATCAAATTTGCATTTTGAGAAAATTTTTTGTGTGTTATATCACTAAAATTACTGCGAGTTGTTCAAAATGTAACGTAAGTTATTATGGAATGATCCTATTGTTTATTTGTCAGGGAGAGACTAAAATAAAGTCAATTGTTGACAAGTCAATAAGAATAACTTTTCAACTTTTGATTTAGCAAGGAAGTTTTTAATGCATCCTACAACCGTGTTTGAAGTTTTCGATCTTTTTCGGAGATTAGATTGTAAATATTCAGGTTGTTCCTAAAATCCTACAACAAACTTTATATCAGAATAATATGACCAAGGCAAAAGGAATTTTAACAAGAAACAATATCGCAATTCATTTAAATATATTGCATGAGAAACAAGCTAGAACTAAATTTTTTATTTACAACTTTATCACAAATGAAAATATTTTAACGAGATTTATTTCATATTAAATTTGTTTCTGTTAAAAAATGTGATAATATAATTGAAAATGACTTAACTTTGATCATTAAATTAAAAATACACGCTGTAATTAGTGAGAATAAATTCCACAATAGAACACGAAAATATAACGAACTTAGAAATTTAATTTAAAAAATGAATACTAAGAACAAGCAAAATATCAATTTGCTTGCTAAACAATTATTCATGTAAAACTTGCACATACCTTGAAGTTTCTCAATTATAAGTTAGCTATTTGATAAAGAACAACAAATATCTTCCTTCTTTCTTCTGCATTCGCCTCGCCCGCCATTTGTTTACGCAATTGAGTTGAGTTGGACGTTCATTTTTCCGGAGGAAGGAACCAAACCGAAAAATATATTCTCGTAAACAGGTCGCTGTATTCCCCTCATTTTCTAGAGCGCTTTCCCATAATTTCGTTGTGCAATTTATTTAAAAATCTCTGCAAATAAATGCGAACACGAGAATTCAGTTTCAATAACTATAGTCTATTCTGTAAATCTAATCGAAAAATCAAGTTATAATTTCTCGCAATTCAAACGATTAATTATAGTAAAATACCGTTTAATCACCAAGAAGATCTTAGATTAGAAATTCTCGGACATTTTGTCGATTTGGTTTATTTCTGCTTATACGCATAACTCCGATATCTATATTTCTAGTTCAGGGATTTAGAAAGTGACTACTTATTCGTTCTAGTTGAAGGCGGTATATTTTTTTTTTTCAGTGTGTCTTAGATTTTATTTTATTTTTTTAACTGAAACTAGTCTTTGGGGGGCCACCGCAATACTTACCCATCATGGATATGCATAATTTAATGTATGAAAATAAATTATGTGTAAACTATTTATAAAATGCATCGCAATTCCAAAACAAAATTTAAACGTATGTTTAAATATATTTAACATGCATAGTAATGCTCTATTAATGAATTGCTGATGAACATATTTCGAAAATTTATATAAAACGCCTAACTACTCAAGTAGTATCGAATTGCGTAAAAGAAACTTCCTTATAACTCCAAAAATGATCATCATATTAACTAACAGTTTACTGCGTCGGATTAAGCGTCTCATTTTAAATAAAAATATATCTATGAATTGAAATTTGAAAGAAAAAAAGGTCATGAAAAATCGAAGAATGTGGAAAATATCTCAGTAACTAATAATTCATTCGAAAAGAGTTAACACCTAGTATATTAATGGAGTTATGAATAAAGAGTAGGAAGATACAGTCGACTCTCGTTAATTCGAAATCGGATAATTTGAATCTTCGCTTAACTCGAACTAAACATGAAGTCTCGAAATTTTCAATGGCAGAATGACGTAAAAAATTTTCATTAATTCGAACTCATTTTCTCTTGACTTCGGTTAGTTCGAACTAACGAGAATTTTTCATTTTTCGGTTTTTTCACACGGATTCAGATCATTTGAATAACTTTCTGTCTTTGATTTTTGTGAAAATTGTTCCGAACAAACATACATATAATCCAATGCATTTGATATCCACTTTCTTAGTGCCACGTCTTTCCATCAGTGACTCTTTAATTTCTCCTTCAATTGTGCTTGTTTCTAATTTTTTAATTAGATTATATACATTCTAATTTGATATGAAATCATATTCTAATGATAACAAACGAAACAAATAAAAGATAACACTATAACATTAATTCTTTTGTAATATGCCATATTAAGCATGTTTTCCTCTCATACTTTCAATAATTCGAACTTCGGATAGTTCGAACATTTCGGTGGTCCCGACGAGTTCGAATTAACGAGAGCCGACTGTATATAGTGTATGGTCTATCAGTTTAAATAATGTAACTGAGGAGGTTGTCACAATATAACAGCTGTTTCTTTTAATCGGATCCTCGCTTTCTGATTGCCGTCGGTGTAAACTTTCACCAAAATTCAATAAAATTTCAATAAAAAATTTCGTCTCATTTTAGCGCCTTATTGATGGGAATTTTTTTTCTTATAAATATGGCATAAAATTTCTATTCCTCTTACTGGTGTCAGTATGCCAGGTATTATAGTCTTTTCATTAACACTGACAGGGGTTTGTCATGACTATCACAATGTGGCGAAACTATTACTGCCGAAGTAAACTCTCATCAGTAATCAGTGAAATCAGTTTTTGACATTATTTTTTATTGAAATTTTACGCGAAAGAGGTGTTTGAATAAAGAGAGATACTCTGCATAAATTTACTGCTGGTGGTCATGATCCCCCAGCGAAAGCGGTTACAGTTGAAACTTCACTATTTCAAGGATTCCTCTTTCTTAATAGTTGCGTGAGTCTATAGATGCAGAGGTGCAAAAATGTAGGCGCCAGCAGGCAGTCTCCCATCACTAAATTACTTTGTTGGATTTTGTCTAATATTTCGTGTAAATTCACGTAAGAACGCTATTAAATTTTAAGGGAGAAAGGTTTTAAATTTTAGTGGTGAGAGACTGCCCGCTTGCGCCTGGATTTTTGTAGCCCTGTATAGATGTATCGTCTTGTTATATTGTGAGCCACTTACATTAGAGTAAATGTAGTAGCACAAGAGCTGGCAGCACAAAAACCTTAGGTATCGAGCACAAGAAAAAAAAACCTTTATTTTATGGAAGAGTAGTAATAGGGGAATATAATGGTCCATGTCTTCTGGAAATAAAGTGATGCATAAGCCAAAAAACAGTACCACCAGTGGTTTACTCGTAGGTTTGCCATTGTGTTTCCCGTACAATCAAAGATATGCAATGATTGTACGGCAAACCCAATGAAGAAAATAGGAATAAACCACTAGTGGTATTAATTTTTGGCCTATGTGCCACTTCACTTCCGACAGACATGGATCATTAGATTCTCCTGTCACTGTGCTTTTGCACATGTCAAGTATGATTCATTCGCATATAAAGATAATTAATTACGCCATTTATTCTTCCGTAAATCAAAGGGGTTTTTTCTTGTGCTCGATACGTTAGGATTTTGCGTTGTCGGTTCTTGGACTTCTGTTTTTAACAAATTAAAACGTAAATTACTGTAGAAATGAAACATTGAAATAATTTAAAAGTTTTAAAAAAAGGAAAAAAAATAGATTGATTAGTAAATGTCAAAATGATTAAAAAGAATTCAATGGTTGCCAACTTTGCTTTTGCGCATGCCAAATATGAATCATTCAATATAAAGTTACGACTGCTAGTCCGTTATGTGAAATAACGCTGGTAAGAACCTCAATTTTCTAGTTAAATTTTTTTATTAAACTATTATTTAACTGAAATTACAAAATTAATCTAACTCATTTTCTAATCATTTTTAAATAAAAAGAATATTGCCCAGTTAAAGTGATGGCATTGAATTCACAGGCTACGCATACTAACTGTACATTACAGCTTTATATTTTCAAGGGTTAATTCCGTTCGAAAAACAAATTAAAAAGGGGAAACATCTTCCTCCATTGAACCCCCTAAACTAATCAGGGACCTGCTTTATCATATAAAAAATCTACATCCAAAATTCAAAGCAAATCGGAAAATTCTCAATAAAACCCATTTATATAATTTAAGAAGAGTTATCCCCCTCTTTTAAACTTAACCATTAAACTTCCAAAACTATTCAGGGATTCGCCTTATCAGAAAGAACCTACATCCAAAATTAAAAGTAAATAGGACAATTCTGCATAAAACCCATTTATCAAATTTAAGGAGGGGGGGTGGGGGTAAATCGCAAGTACCCCTTAAACAAGAACTTAACAAAAGAACCTCACAGCAAATTAGAAAAACATCTTATCACTATGAACCTGTATCTAAAATTTGAAGCAAATCGGTTAAATCAGCTAGAAAAAACACTTAAATAAATTAAGAGAGTAATCGCACCGATTCCCCATTTATACTTATACAAAGAATTCCCAAAACCAATCAGGAAAGCGCCTTATCTGAATGAACCTATATCCAAAGTTTGAAGCAAATCGATAATTTCTGTGGAAAAACCCCATTAAGCTTAATTAAGGGTGGAGTTACTCCCCATCCCCCCTCTTAGACTCATCCTATGAACACACAAAACAAATCATTGCGGTGCCCTCATCAGAATGATCCTATGTCTAAAATTTGAGTGAAATCTGATAAATTCTGCATGAAAAACATATTTATATAAATCAAGTGGAGGGGCATTAGCCTCCCTGTTCCCCCCTGTTATGTTTATCCAATGAACACCTAATACTAATCAGGAAGGCGCCTCATCAGAATGATCCTATATTTAGATTTTGAACGAAAACTGATAATTCTGCAGAAAAAACACATTAATATAAATTAAAGAGAGGGGCATTATCCCCCCCCCATTTCCCCTGTTTATACTTATCCAATGAACACCTAATACCAACCACGGAGGCGCATCATCAGAATGATCCTATATCTAAATTTTGAACGAAAACAGATAAATCTGCATGAAAAACCCATTTGGCATGAGCCCCGTTCCACCTGTCATAGATATAGAATGAACTCCAAAAACTAATCAGGGAAGCGCCTTGTCAAAATATACCTAGATACAAAATTTCAAGTGGATCAGATGCTTTTATCATGAGTTATTGCGTTAAGCACGCACGAACATACAGACATACGTTACAGAACGGGCGGGCACATAAGCTCTCAGGCTTTGATAGCCTGTGAGCTAAAAAATGTTAATAAATTAAATACGCGTTATTTATCGACAGCTCATTATAACAGATTTTCTATAAAAAGAAAAATAATTTGAAAACTGCCACCTACTTTTAAACTATTAATAAAGTATATTTTCAGTATACTGTTTGCCAAAAATATTGATTTTCTTTATGAAAGTCGATAATAATATATGAAAGGCAATTTAAATATAAAATTTCATTTTAACTTTAACGCTTTATGAAATATAAAAGGGGATTTTTTGATAAATAGGGGAATATTAAGAAATAAATGGCTACATTATGAAAACTTTTTCAAAAAGTTTTTTATTTTTAAATAGAGTTCAATACATTTTTGATTGAAAAGTTCATCTATCATATTGCATATAATAATAATACACTGACAGTGATGATTGTTTAATGCCAAATATCATTTTTATTTTAAAGAATTATGTTTCCTTTTAGCGTACATGAATTTCTAATTAGATAAAAAATACTCTTTTACTTGAAGAATTTTTTAATATATTAGAATAGTTAAAAAAATATATTTAAAATAAATGAAACATTTAGTGTGAAAATATACTTGTACTAATTAATCTCCAAAGTGTGTTAAAAAGCTGACAAAATATTTAAGCTTTTAGTACATTCCAATAATATTAAACAGAAAAAATGTGACTTTATGAATAAAAAGTACGCTTTTGAAATTATTTAGCTTATCATTTTCCTATTGGTATTTTATCTACATAATTTATGCAGGGATCGAATGAATACTGGAATACAGGTATACCTGTTGCTCGTCTCCAAGGGGGTAAATGAGTTGCAATTTTGTGTGTTTAATCTAGATTTATTTTTCTGTTTAAGAAGAAAAACATTGATATTTTACCTAGGAAATTTACATAGGAATATACCTACCGCGAAGTGATACCATGATTAATATTACTATTTTTTTTTTCCTTCTCATTTTTTACAACTTTTCCAGTGACACCAAATTTTATGGGTCGCTAGCCCACCAAATAATTTCCTTTATCCACCCATCCAATATATCTTGTCCAGTTTTGTCATTCATCTATAGTTTTTTTAATCACGGAAACAACATTTTAATCTGTCGATGCTCACAGAATAACTTGTTTGAAAAACAGTAAAGACAGCTGTTAACCCTTGGAGCGCCGTTTCAGTCTGCAAACGATTAAGTTTAACACTAGAACGCCGGGAAATTTTACACAACTTTTATAAAAAAAAAAAATTTAAAATCTGAAAATTAATTTGAAATTATTCAGTTTATTTGTTAAGCTCATTTCATTGCAACTGATATGTAACTTATTTCTTGAAGATTTTTCTGGTTCGAATCGCCAATTAGTCCAGTGGTTGGTGTCGAATTGACACCTTCCCGGCGTTCTAGTGTTAATGACCATCGGGCGGTAGATTAATGCCCAAATTTTAAACTGGCACCAATAATGTTTTAGTATACTTTCGATCTCATATTATACGTAGGAAAAAAAAAATCTTTTATTATTTTAAAATGAATTTGTTCGTAAATTACGGAGTGAATTAAATATTTGAACATTTTTTGGTCTTGTCCCAGAAAGGGTTAACCATTGAGGAGCAATAAAAGCTAAATCATCTGATGTGTAACTAAATTTCTCTAAAAAGAAAAAAAAAATCCTGCATATTTTGCCAGTGAATGTGTAATAATGAGCCCGATTTTGAGCGCTTTTCAGCGATTTTCACACGGAAAAAAATATTGTTGACATGGAAACAACGACTATTTCAATATCAACATTTGTGACTACAGTTTTCATAAACTAGCGCAATAACCATTAGATATCTATAAAGCACTTCGGAGGTTAAGATGTATATTTTGCATGATATTTAAATTTTAGCTTTTTAATTTGCAATATTTAAGTTATTTACAATAAATATCTATACAGTGAAACCTCCCTGAGCGACCACATCCCTGGACGACCATTTTTTCATGGAATGAAATTTATTCCCATGGGCTCAATACTATTTTTACATCGATTCAGAAACTATTCTAATTGAACTCGCTCCATGAGTGACCAATGTCTTAAAAGAAAATGAAACAACTTTCCCTTTTTCCTAGTCACTTGAAGAAGGTTTTATTAGAAAAATAATTCCAGAGGTACAGGTAACAGGTTACCTTCTATAAGGAGCTTTCTAGTTGCGCCCATCTTCTCGCCTATTGTACACTTGAAATGTCTTGCCATTTATGAGCCATTTGGAATGTATTTAACTGTAGTAAGTACTACTTAAGAATTTCAAGAGAGCACATTATTAACCAAACTTTTAAGCTAAATTTATTTTTTTATTATTATTAAGGTAACTTTTAAGTATCTAAACCCCTTTATAATTTTTTTGGCAATGGATTTAACTGTAATGATGAATTAAGAATTATGGAATCTTAAAGAACTAAGTAAAGTAATGACACGTCATCATTTGTTTACAGCCAATAATATAGCATTTATTTACTGAACTTCAAAATAATTTGAAAATAAAAGTTATAAAATATAAAACCGTAAAATACGAGAAAATATGAACATACATCATTCTTCTTTTTAAACTTTGCAGTAATTAACTTAAACAAATAACTTTTAGTTGTAATACTTAAAGTTTAGATTTTTTCCTAATGTGAAAAATAAATTTGAGTAATATTAATTGTAACCTTTTTTCAACAGTTAAAATCTAAATTTAAACCTGAACTCTGTTAAGAGATTACCTCTCGAGCGACCAATTTTTATTGGAACGGAATGTGGTCGCTTTAGGGAAGTTTTACTGTATATGTTATTTACAATAAATGTTATAAGCCTTTTTAAGTAAAACATTGAGAATAATATTTAATAAAATCCCAAGGTATATTTTATTTTAACACTAGAACCGCCATTTGGGGTCATTATGACCCCTACAAAATTGAAAATGGCCGATTTAAACCAGAAATTTCTTGGTAAGATTTTATAATATGTACAGCAGAAAGATAGGCGAATTAAATAAATTAAATAATTTCATATAAAAATTCTGGTGTCAAACACTTTTTTATAAAACTTGAATAAAATAGCCATCAAAGGATTCACTACTGTGTGTTGTGTATACACCGTCTCTATATGGAATTTAAAAACTGAATAATTTTTTAATTATGAATTATGTCTTACTAAGAAATACGAAACACATTAATGAAATACTTGAAATCCAATTATCAAATCTTATTATTAATGCAAAGTTTTCTGTATAAGAAATTTTCAATATGAAAATCAAAATCTTTATTACCCATTTTTACAAATTCCTTCAAAGTTGTCAATTCTTATTGAAACAAATTTAAGGATTTATATCTTTAAAAGAAAAAAAAAAGCGTATTCAAGGATGAAGTACGAAATTAATTTAAAAATCATTGATTCCATTTAAAGCAATCTTAATTGTTTGTCATATTTATTAATGTGGAGACACAATTGTAGTTCTGAATCCAGCAAAAAGATCAACTAGTATTTCCATAATGAGCTTTTATTCAAAATATTTATAATCCGCCTCACTCTCTTTTGAAAAAAATTTCCATTTTCTAAATGGAATCATTAAGAAAGAGGGACTGGCCATGCAACTATTAAAAAACAGGAACTGACAGAGCCTTAAAATTCTCGATCTTCAACTGTAACCGGTTTCGTAGGGGTTCATTAGCACCGGGAAAAACTTCCACCAGTAAATTTAAGTAGAAATTTTCTCTTTATTTAAACGTCTCATTAGTAGAAAGTTTCATTGAAAAATAACGTCAAAAACTAATATTCATTTTTATTGGTTGAAGTTTATTCGGCGGTTGTAGCTCCTTCACTTCTGAAAACAGTGATGATCTGTCTGTGTCAATGAAAAGATTTTAACGAGGCCAAAATAACACCAGTAAAAAAAGAAAAAATAATAATTTACTTGTGAGACTAATTATTTCCTAACAATAAGGCGCTTTATTTAGATTAAGATTTATTTTCAATTTCATTGGTTGAAGTTCTCTCGTGTGGTGATCAGAAACTATTGATCCGATACAAAAGAAACATCCAGATCTTGTGTTAACCTCCTTGGTTACTTCATTCGCATGCAACTAGAAAATACATTATATGTCTCCACCTTTTTATTCATAACTCCATTGAACTGACATATCCTTAAAATAGTGTAGCTTCAACTCTAACTGCTTTCGAGATATTAATTATCATCGCGAGAAACTTTCACCAGTAAATTTTAGTAGAAAATTTCTCTTATTTAATCGCCTCATTGATAATGATATGAAAATGATAAAAAATAATGGTAAAAACAAAAAATGATGTTCATTTTTACTGGTGGAAATTTACTTCGGCTGTAGTTGCTCTACAATAGTGTGACAGACAAAACAATCTATTGTTTATGTGAATGAAAAGATAATAACATTGGTAGATATCAGTAAAAGGAAAAAGAAATTTTTTACCAGATTTGTGAAAAAAAAAAAAATCTAGGACTAATATGGTGCTTATTTTAAACAAACTGCTCTAATCAAGTTTGCTAATGCAAAAAACTGTTAAACTATTAAAAAAAATAAATAAAGTCATTTTCTGACAACCTTCTCAATTACAATATTCACAACTGCTAGATAATAGGTATGGTGTATGTGTCTCCACCTCTGCATTCATAACTCCATTATTTTCCCAAACTTATTATTTAAATATCTTAAATTCTCGCTGATAAAGTAAGCGAACAACAAATACAACTATTTACTTATGCCCTTTCATCCTCAAAAGAATATCTGTCATAAACAACAGTGAAATTAAGTGGAAAATTTTGCTTTTGAAATGAAGTTTCACCCGAAATTCAATTAAAATAGATTATATGATAAAAGAACATTAGTTAAACAATTGATTTGATTAATAAAGCTTTTTACCGCTGTAAATTGAACTTTGCTTTATTTTCATATTTTATTTATTTATTTTTAATCACCTTTGTTTCCTTTATTCACAACTTCACTGTTAAGTTTCTGTACATTACTAAATCAAATAACTTTTTTATTTTTTTTCAACGAATTTTATGTATTTTTTATGTTTCAAAATTTCTATTAACCCTTTCATGAAATATAAGATTTATAGATATTAACTATACGTCCCATCGATAAGTGGATAAAGATTTTCTAATAAAGAAAAATTTGAAAATGTCACTTTTCTGAAATGTTAATAAAATATATTTTTAATAAATTGTTTGTCAAAACTATTGATTTTCGATAAGAGAATCGAAAATAATATAGGAGAGAAAATTTATGTCTAAAATTTCATTTTGAGATTGCGTTTTCTTCAAATACGGGTTTTCTCATAAAATAATAAAAAATGCTCATATATATATATATATATATATATATATATATATATATATATATATATATATATATATTTCTTAATTTATTGACATTATATTGCCTTCAAAAATACAAAAGTGTATTTTTGATCAAAAATTTTATCAATTATAGTGCATTTAATTTAATAAATTAAGACAGTGATAAATATACAGTCATAAATCTTGATATAATATTTTTTATTAAACTGCATGAAATAAATAAAATCTTTTTTTGGATTTATTATATGAAAAATAAAAGCAAATAATACTTTCTTAAATTAGAACTTCCCTCAGACGGATTAGTCTAAGCGATAACGCTGAGACAAAAGATGCAATAACTTACGATAAGTAAAGAAAATGAGATGCTACCTTTAATTGGAAATAAACTGCTATAAATTGAAATGATGAAAATAACAGAATTGAATCGTATAATTACAAAATTTTATATACAGGGGTCGCAGCGTCCCTAAAATTTTCGCACTTTTCTACCAGTATTTTAAATCAGAAATCTTTCTGTCAGATTCGTTTAACATTTACAATGAAATTCTACAATAAATATTATCGTTTTAAAATTGTGGCAGGTAACAGCGAAAATTTTAGGGACGCTGCGACCCCTGTATATATAAATTCATATACACTGCCTAAAAAAAGAAAACAAACCATGCTTGGATGTAAAATTGGAAGTACGCAGCATATTAAAATAACAGCTAAAATAAAACCAATAATTATCTTATAATTTAATTTTAAATCTTTGAAATGATGTCAAAAGCATTAGCAGATGCTACGCACCAATTCTAGGAGCTCTTCATAATAAAAACGGCTATGTTTGAAGAGAATGGACTGTACATTATATGGTGTGAGATCCCTCCGAATATTTTATTTTGTTGAATAATCTGTTTTTCACAGATGAGGCGATAAGAGTTAACCATTTCCAAAACGGACAATTTTTGTTAGTAAAATGAGAAATTATCGATTGACACCGGAATTTAGAAATAGCTTTTTGAGATATTATGAATTCCTTATTTTAAGCCGTCATTGTAAAAGCAAAAATTTTATTAAAATTTTATTGGTTCCGTTAAAATTAGGTAATTAGGTATTCCGGACTGGGTACAGTGTGCTGGAAAAGGTTAAGGAATTCTCTTGTTTTAGGATTCGTTCTAAATGAGCATTTACATCTTATAAGTTACTGCTAAGTCAAAGTTATAATTTCTAACCCCCTCAGTATCATAGAAATTGTAGTATTCCAAATAAATCGTGATTTAAAATCTTTCAAGAAAGTTTTATGTTTATTTTGTTTAAATTAAACTTTCAATGCTTTTAAAAATCGTTCATAACGAGTATATTATATTTTAAAAGTAATCACCACAACAAATTTCTAATTTCTAATCCAATCAATGTAAAAAGTATCGTGATTTTAGGACTTTTTTCTCCTGCATTTATGGAAATTGTTGTACCGACATAAAAAAAAAATAATCTATTTTGGAGAGATAGTTATCAATACTTTTATTGCCTCCATTATTTTTTTTAATCAGATAGGTAGTTTCATTCGCAGCACCTCAAAAACACACAAATGTTACTGCTTTATACGATAAACATGGAAGTACAAGAAGTGATTTATCTCTTATAATATACACACGATTTACCTAATTAGTGTTAGCTGATGTATTTTGATATATACATAGACCAATGTGATATGCTTCATTTTTCTTTGTATAGTCACTTACATTATTCGGCAAAAAATAATAATAAATAAATAAATAAATAATAATAACTTTCTAAGCCCCGAAGTGCGTCAAACTTTTTACAAACGCGCCAAAGTCCATATAACAGCAAACTAATTAGTATTAAGTGAAAAGTATTAAATGGTAATAAGGCATTTAGCCAGGCGCAGGTGATAAATTGTTAAATATTGTTCTTTTCGCCCTTTTTCGAAACGCATTTTTTTTCCATATAAACTACCATTAACTTTTAAAATACATATTAAATACAATTAAAAAAACACGATTTTTGCTCCCCTGATTTAAAACACAAATAAATAGATAGATAATATGAATAGATAATAGCATAAGTCAAAACATTTTATTTCAACTCCAAATTTACACATGTGGAAAAAAAGTTGCTTTTATTAAAAAAACAATCTTGGTTAAATTTGTACCTGGTTAAAAAAAAAAGTACATTGATTAATTAAAATGTTATAGGAAGGTTCCGTAGTCTGGCTAGTATCGTATTTTAAAGTGGGGCACTTAATGCCAATTTAATTTCATAACTGTGACTTTTATTTGGGGGGGAGGGTGGCACGAGATTGCATATATTTACATTTGAATTGAAACTTTTATTTTATAACTATTGCTTACATGAACATAATAAAATAATTATTACCTTAATGATCGAGTTTCAGTCGAAATATATTTTAAATACTACTTGTCTAGTTGTTTGCTTAAAGCGAATTTCATAATGCTATTATAATATTTCAAGAGCCGACAGCACAAAAACCTAAGGTATCAAGCACAAAAAAACCTTCATTTTATGGAAGAGTAAAAATAGGGTAATTTAATGATCCATGTCTGGAAGTGAAGTGATGCATAAGACAGAAATTAATAAGGAAACTGCGTGTTTACAAACAAACGCTTCCTTCAACCAATCTACCAATTACATTTTTGCTGTAGCGATCATTACAGTATTCATCATGCCGACATTGACCATTTATACAAACGAGCTTTTTATCGCAGATCAATCGTAGACCAATCAGATCACCTTAACGTCTTGTGTACAGTAGGAATCTTAAAGAAGGCAGTAAATTATTGTGAATCCACAGCAATTTTGCCCACAGTGACGTCAGTGGCTCTTTCCTTATACCACTAGTGATTTACTCGTATATTTATCATTGTGTTTGCCGTAGAACCATTTCATAACTTTGATCGTATGGCAAACACAATGATTTGCGAATAGTGTTGTGAATTGAATAAAAAAAAAATTGTCGCTTGTGAGAGCCCTGCTATACCATCTGTTGCATTACTGTTTGAGAAAATGTAAAAATTTTAATTGAGAAAGGAGACATTTCACAATAAACCCAAATATATGTTTGGAACTTTGCATATCTGTGAACCAGCTGTTGCATCTGAACTCTTCATATGATTTATTTATTGAATATTAACAGAATATTGATAATTTTGGCTACAACTAAGGCCAAAATTACGCAAAGTTATTTCAAAGCATTTAAGCACTAAATTTAATAACAACTTTATGAATATGAAAAGATATTTAAAAGTTATCTCATTGACAACTTTATTGCTGATTTTTATTCTATTTTATTAAACCAAACACTGCGAACAATTAAAAATTATCGACTCTAGTTTTTATAAAACTTGTATGGTGTGAGGTTTTTTTTTACTGCGTAAAATTTTAACTTTACTTTTTTGCTTTAGATTTTAAACACACTTCTCTCTTCATGCCTGGACTAATGAAAATTAACTGCAATTCGTCAATAATATAAGAAAAGTACAGTCAAAATGAGTTAGCATACACAGAATATCTACCGGATAAAATATTTAAGAGTAAATTCTTTTCATATTTAAAATACATTTATTATTACTGGACTTTTGATGAAAGAAAAGATACAGAGAATATTTTTACCAAATGTTTCAGTAATTTGCTCTAAAATTATTTTTAAAAAATCCCCTACATTTTCACTGGTTGCATAATCAAGAATTTTCATAATTTCTATATACATTATTCCTTAGATATCATCAGCGTTTTAGGCAGAATTTTGGCAGAAACAAGTATACAGGGTCCAGCGGTCTGTTCATATACTTGTCAGAAAATGTGCAAACAGAAATATCCGTCGTGCATTTTTATTCAGTCTGTCGATATTTTTCAGAGCAGATTTCTTTTATACGTTCATTACAGAGCAGAAAGCTGAACTGTTTTTCTAATTCATGTCTAAGTAAAAGATGCTTAAGGATAGGTGGAAGGCAAAAATATTTTCCAAAGGAATATATTTTCCAATCTATTTAATTCCGTTTTTGGAATCTATTATTTCCAGTTAGATTGGGCATACGAGTGCAAAAAGATTATTATTTGAGTCTCTTCATTCTCCTCCTTTTTAACGAAACATTGTTTTTTAATTTACGGTAACGAGAAAATTAAAATTAGAATGCAATTTTCTTTGTTTACAACTGCTCAAATATCTTTACCATACCTATTTAACCCTCTCATGCATGGTATATTTTTTACGCAGTAAAAAAAAAAAAAAAAAAAAAAAAAAAAAAAATTAAACAATTTTTTTTTGTGATAAATGAAAACCCATTATCATGAAAATAATTTTATTCGAATTTTTAATACACTTTTGATTAGTATGTTGATATGTCTTCATTTGAGGATGTCATGCAACAAGTGGTACATTCACACTGTTTTCAAATGGCCACAATGTAACCCAGTGTTCACATATTGCCATGTATCTGCATATATTTTATCTGATTTATTTGGAATGAAATAATTCCATGCACTCTAGACATACTGATATAGTACATACTCCACAAATACAGAGGCGGTCAAAAGTTTCCAGCCAGTTAGTTTCTCTGATTTATTTACCAGAAGGTTTCAGCGAAGAAGAAGCACAATTGCTTCAAAAGTTAGGAATATGTGAATGACCTCTCACGACGTGATAATTTTGATTGGATACTGGAAACGCTTCGTCTAAAGGAGTAGAATTCGAAGTTCGCGCGTGCAAAAGTTTCCGGCCCCTCATCATTTCTTTGTTCTTTTCTGCGGTAAAGTGTTTTTTGGCCGTGTTTGTGAATGAATCAGTGTGAATAGCATAGTTTGAATTCAAAATTGAAAAAAAGTATTGTTTGTAATTAACAAGGTATTACAATATTAGTTAATTAATTCGTTGGTTCAACAATTATTGTTCGTAAATGAGCGATTAGTTTGTCGCTAAAGGGCCAAACTTCTCGAGATATTGCGGCAAAGTTATCGATCGGTAAATCGACTGTGAATGATATTTAAAAATTGTATAAAGATGGCCATGGCCTTCAAGACTTTCTGAGGTCTGGGAGACCCCGGAAAAGGATTATTTTTGTACACAGAATTATCACGAGAAAATCAATTGATGACCCGCATAAAAATTCCGTTGCAGTATCCCGCGATTTACGGAATGAAAATATTGCTGAAATAAGTCGATCCACCGTGTCAAAATGCTGACGTGATGCAGAACTTTATGGAAGAGTCAGTGTTCAAAAATTTATCATGATTAAAAAAAATCAAAGCATCCGACTGGCGTTTTCCAAAAAACACAATGTCTGGTCAAGTGAAAGCTAGACAAAAGTACTATTTTTCCATCAATCGAATTTAAAACTTTTTGGAAATGATGGTAGACACTACGACCAATAATCGAACAACAAAAGATATGGTTTGACCTATGTTATTCCGACAATGAAGCATGGCTGAAAACACTTTGCGCTATCGGGAGTATTTTTTTCAAAATGTGTAGGTCCGTTATTTAAAATCTACGGCAAGATGAATGATATAATGCATAAGGATGTCTTGCAATAATATTTGCTGCTTTATTAGAGGAAAAATTCTGGTCACAATTATTTATTTTTACATGATAACGATTTAAAGATTGTTTGCAATCCTTGACAAGCAATGACTTTCGCCCAAACAATTTCGTTTTTGATATGACCAGCCCAATCGACCGACATGAATCTAATAGAAAATCATTGGAAAGAAGTTGGCAAACGTGTGTAGAGCTATAAATATTTCAACTCAGCCGAAATTTCCTAAAAATTGCAAGAAAAAGAGGATAAAACGTATCATAAGTAATCTTTAACCGCTGATTGTATGAATGCCACGTTGCCATGCCGCAGTACTTATTATTAAAGGTATTTTGATAAAATATTAATTGCAAATGTACTTGATCGCTGTAATTTTTTATTACAATGCCATTTTTTCCAAACTTGCGAAAGTGACCGGAAACTTTTGAGAACATGCGTTTTTCTCTGTGCTTAATTTTGTCAATTAAATTTATTGATATTTATATGTTTTTTCATAAATAAGTACCTAGCTATTATGTCAATAAAATGTATAAGTATCACTTTGAAATTCCTCTTCATATGGATATACTTACAAATTAACTGAAAAAATTTTGCTGGCCGGAAACTTTTGACCGCCACTGTATATCGTGTTTTGGATGTGCAAGATATATCTCTAAGGCAATTGACAAGCATTGCTTTCGTTTACTTTGGATAATGCTTTTATTCATCTAAGCGCAAAATTTGGGGCATACTGTGTGTATTTATTCGTTGTATCATTGGTTTTTCCGCAGCGGGTCAAATTATTTTATTTTTATATCCAGGCGTTAACAACGGTGCTATTTATAAGGCGATAAAACATTCATTTTTTTTTTTTTTTTTTTTTTTTTTTTTTTAACAATCTACAAAATAATAATAATAATAATAATAATAATAATAATAATAATAATAATAATAATAATAATAATAATGATCAAGTAGTAAACAAAAATGGAATTCTGTTTACTTTGGTGCAAACTGTCCACACACCAGGACCTATGTGTTTTATACCATAAATAAAAATTTAATTGAAATATTGCGAGAAACTTCTTTCATTATATGCTACATGATGATAGTTTGTATAAATTAAAAAAATACCTCGACGGTAGTGTAACTATTTCCTGGTCTGTTTGTACTAAATCCTACCCAACATCACAATGCTTCAACATTTTGATTTTAGTTCAACGTCGGTGTGAATTATGGTTATCGGAATGACTCTGCCAACTATTGCTGAGCTGTATGCTAACTATTATCTAATCACAAATGAAGCCTGCACATCTCGTAAGAGGTACAAACTAAGGCAGTAGAATACGGATTGATGCTTCAGGCTCTGCAAACTCATTATTTACAAAAAAAAAAAAAAAAAAAAAAAAAAAAAAACTTACTATTTTTTATTATTTAGCTATTTATACATGCATTATTTGCTAGTACCATACTCTATGTTGTTAACTACTCAATATCCTCGGTCTCTGGGTCCCCAATCAGAGAACTCTGTCCTTTTCTTTACAAAAAGTGAAATGACCGATTTCCCCCCCCCCCCATTTGCACATCACTTCTCAACCCTTTAACGTTCATTGGTTTCTTTACAAAACCAGAAAATTTTAAATCCGATATGCAATATCGACACCGGAATTTTAATTTTAAAAAATCCATTTTATTACCTATATGAAAAAACCGTTTTTCTTACTTAAAAAAATATTTGTTCGCAATTACTGGTGTCACACATTTATTTCAACATCTTAGCAATGAAAATGCTTGTGCGTTAAAGGGCTAATAGCTGAATATTTTTTTTTTCGTTTAAAACAAACGAATGAATGGCTGCATCTAAGCTGAATCTCTCATAATTTTCCTCAAGTTTCCAAAATGCATAAAGTGTCCAAAAAGACAGTGTGACCAAGAAAGTGATAAACTTTGATGAGTATTTAACTTAATTCTTTTTCAATAAAAATTGTGCGGATTTGTAGAAAATTTACTTGTTTAAGACTCCTAACTTTGTGATTGCGTTCATTTAGGTTAATCGTTATTAAATTGGTATTTTAAGGGAATTTGTAGTATTATATTTATATTTTTGAACCTAAATTACTATGCGCATAAACGATCAATTTCAGAAAAAATATTTTTTCTGTCATTTATGATGTGTGTAAAAAACCAATGAATAAGTATTTACATCATTATTTTAACTTTGGAACTGAAGATTTTAAAGTGGGAGATTGTATGATACAAGTTAATCTAGTTTCGAATAAGAAAATTTATTCTGTATTTGTGCTCTGCAATAGGGTGGTGTGGAAAACAAAAGTTATTATTTTCGAATCGCTACAGTGCGGAAAAGCTGCAATTGGTAAATACAAAAAAAAAAAAAAATAAAAAAAAAAAAAAATAAAAGAAAACTTAAAAAAAAATCGAATAGTTCCGCCTGTAATGTATTTACTGCAGTTTATTTCAAATCAAACTGGCATGTAACATTTCAAAATAAATGTCACTATGGCTTTTAAAGCATTCGATGGGTTTTCCACGCTCATGTAAAGTCGAAGGACTCTTGCTGTTTGAAGAACTGTTTGCACATGTGAGCCATCAGGCGTGTGAAATAGGGCCAGTGTCACGCTTTGATAAGTTGTTTGGACAGTTGCCGCTTCTAATTGCTTGACTTACATCAAATAGATATCTTTGGTCCTTTCTAAACATTTTGATCGTCCAAGATCCACTTCAAGCTGTCTGATAGTACCACCTTTCCATCCAGTATTGGTGTTTGTACCATCACAGTCTATCAAATCTGTCTAGTGAAATCCCTCGTTCAGTAAGACATGATAATATAGAAACTACAATGTCTTTAGCAAATCCGGAGATCGGAGATACATGGCCTAATTGAACTGAACCAGGTTCTTTTATGCTAGAATGGTGTTCTTTAAAATTTCGAAGAAACGGCTTGGATCCATTCCTTTCTGAAACTAAAGTATCGTTCTTTTTCCCATCAAAATATATGTCATGTAGTACATCTAAAGCCATTTGACTTTGTTGTCATTTTTTTCTAGTGTGGCTCTTTTCTCTTCTAATTTTGTATCGGTCAATGACTTCAGATGCATCTGTTTCAATTACTACATTAATATCTTCAAGACACTTAACGCGGGGTCGGGGAGAGATGGGTAAGTGCGCGTACGGCGACTCCATCACTGTTTCGCAATGTGGCTAACGGGAGTTGCGCGAACTAAATCTTTTTCGCCCTGCAGCGATCTCGTCGTGGCAAGATCTAGGTTGTTCATAAATTGAATAATATTTCCAATAGTATTGATTTACATTTAAATTATAACATGAGATCATAAATTGAACTCATTTATTTATTTTCTTTATACATCAAAATCACCGAAACGTGAATTTTTTCCGATTTATTTATTTTTTTTATTTATTTTATTTATTTATTTATTTATTTTTTTTTGAGTTTATACAATCGGAAGATATTGTCTAAACGGAATTTTTACGCAGTACAATATGCAAATATTTTGCATTATAGTGATAAAATAAATGTATATGCAACATTTTTTTAAAAATTCTGAAAAATCGGAAATTTTCATTTTTTTTTTTTAATTTTTAGGCGATTTGCGCGATTAGAAGATAAAGTCCGATTTGAAAAATTTAATTTTTCTTTTTTTTGTACTTACCAGTCGTAACTTTTCCGCACTATAGCGATTCGGAAATAATAACTTTTATTTTTTCGCTCCACCCTACTCTTCAACGTATTTAAGCTACCATTCTTCAAAAACTTCTTTTTCCGAATGTATTAAATTGAAGCTCTTAATTTCTATAATACGGATTTTTACGTAAGTATGGAAGAATATTTGGAATTCAGTACGGATATATTATTCGACTGATAACATTTTTTTAATTACCCTTATTTATTTATTTGTTGTTTTTATATATCCTGATATATACTTTATAACGTTTTCGGAATGACTGTAAGATAGCGTAGATTGTTAAAAATAGAAAAGTAAATAACTTTTTCAACTTTTACAAACTTTCATAACTTTGTAAAAATTACTACTTATTACTCTTACTGCTCCCTTGCTAACTTTATTTTAAATAATCTCAATTATATTTATTTTACGCGTTAAAAAAAAAGAAAAAAAAAACAAATTATGTTAAAGAAAAGAAATAAAATAGAATTTATTATTATTATTATTATGATAAAACCGACATTGAAATAGAATAATTTTAATAATTTTTAAAAGGAATAATTCGTGTTTTCTTTTTAAAACACAGCATTTACAACATAATTTGATTTTTCTGCTTGATTTTCAATTTCTGATGCAATTAGAAAAAAAAAAAATCACACCGTCTTGTTTCTCCCAGAAAATAAAATAGCTATATTTAATTTACGGAATACATTTTTCACTTCAGAAACAATATTTTTTATGAACAGCTGCAGAAATCAGTTTATTTTACTGTTTGGATAAGTTATATATATATAATATGTATATATATATAAGTGAATTAAGAACATGAACACAGATTTCGTAAATGAGTTCCATTTTGTATGTGTCAGATATCCGTGGCAGCTTTTGAAGATTAATATCTTCGTGTTTAAAGCTAATTTATGTTTCTTTTATCATTATTATGTATTCTCTTAACATCTGAGCAAAATATTTTTTTTTTTCTAATATTAGTTTTTTTGGACAAATAGATACCAAAAATGACGTTTTTAAAGAAATTAGTGAATTTCGATCTTTTAATTTTGCTGTACAATACGTCCTTTTAAATGGATGTTCCGGTCTTAATCACTCTAAAATATTAAACAAATTACTAAAAGTATAGGAAAAATAGAATTTATTGTAAAGAACTTAAGGCAAATATTAAAATTGCAAAATTATAATTGCAAAAAATAGTTGAAACAAATTAACGTAATAAAAAAACGAAACATATTAGCATTCCAATTTTGACTTGCTCATTGCAGCATTTTGTAAACAAAGTAGTTACCGTTGCCAAAATCCTTGATTTCTGATTCATTATTACAATGCCAATTTCTATTTTCGCTTGATACATTGAAGTTTAACGCAAAACAATCAGAAAGCAAAACACCACTTGAAATATACAAATAAATACTTAAAAGATGTTGCAAAAATAGATATTATTTATTATAATATTTTCGCACTCTGGTACACGATATCCTTGGTGTTTCGATGAATTCATCGTGAGTTTGTTTGTACAAGCGGACTGTTTTTAGGTGCGTTCGTAATTATGTAAATACGTAGCACCTATTGTTGTCGTTCAGTCCGTCCGTCTGTCTGCCCGCATATAACAACGCAAAAACTGCCCAACTGAACCGTTTGAAATTTAAAATACATAATTATTACATAATTTTGTCGAGTCATTTCAAATTTTATGAAAATCGGATGCATAGATCAATTACAGGACCAATCGAAAGGATTCCGTTACATTATGGTCAATGGGGAAAAAAGTTTCAAATGCATTTTAATCGTTTAAAATTTTAAATACATAATTATTACATAATTTTGTCGAGTTATTTCAAATTTTATCAAAATCGGATGCATAGTTCAATTACATGGACAATCAAAAATATTCCGTTACATTACGGTTAATTGGGAAAATTTTTTCAAATGCATTTTAATAGTGTTACACTTATTCGAATGTAATAAAATTGATATGCATCTATAAAGTACATATTATAATATATATTTTGCATAATCTGTGGTGCAAAGAATATTTGTTAGTGATTTACAAGGCCACACAAAAGTATTCCATTGCATGATGGTATAGGGAGAACATTGTTTGGTGCGCATTTTAATTGTAATTATTTACAATTTTATGAGATTGATATTTTTAAAACTTCGTTATCGTACGAACGCACCTTATTTGCTACGCTTCACATGCAATTTCCAACTTGTTATTTTTGTTTTGTTTTTACCTTTTCTATTTCTTATCAATCATCTTCTTTTATATTCCTGTAAAAATGGATGCGAGGGCATCCGAAAGATCTAAGGTAAATCATAAATAAATAATATCTATTTTTGCAACACCTTTTAAGTATTTGTTTGTATATTTTGAGTTTAATAACAAGGTGTAAAATTCCATCAAGACACTTGTATTAATACAGTGATTTGACTCATTGAGCAAAACACCATTTTAATGGATGACAGGTCTCAGGGAAGATAAGATTGTACAATCAGGGGTCAGAGCATATAGGACGAATTTCATTGTTCTTACCAATATCTTTTATCAATAATATTCTAGAAATATTTTTATAAGATATGGATTTGAAATATATCAGATGACTGTTGATAAAATATACTAGTAAGAACAATAAAATTTGTCATACATATTTCGACCACTCTACAATTTAGTATATGATAATATCTAAAGCTAGGTTATAATACATTTTATAAATAATTTAGACGAAATTTACTGTTCACAAATTCGAGGAACTATATACTGAATAATATCCGCCTTGATATCTCTCATTTGTGAATCAGCGCGTAGTTAAGTAATGCAGTTATAAATAAACAAGTTGGAAATTCTACGTCAAACTTGGCGCTCTTACTGTAACAAGTTTTATTAGTATTCGGATCAATATGCAGTGGATATTGTACTCTTATGAAAAAATGCATGAATGCAAATTTTATTACAATTATATACATAAAATTCAGAAATACGGACATAACAGGACTCCACTGTAAACATGACATAACCATCATAGTAATTTAGAATCATTACCTGTCATGGGATATC
The DNA here is from genome assembly GCA_964019185.1 of Maratus speculifer. Lineage (NCBI taxonomy): Eukaryota > Metazoa > Arthropoda > Arachnida > Araneae > Salticidae > Maratus > Maratus speculifer. Next base: position 12,862,983 of record OZ025296.1, on the reverse strand, counting down.
ACTGAATTAAATACGTATGAAAATATTTATGAGAATGAAAAAACTTTTATTGACATCTTTTTAAGCTTTGGTTCGATTTTCAATAAATATGAAATGACTCAACAAAATTCTGCAATGATTAAATGTAGTGAAGTTCAAACAAGTCGGTTAGATGGTTTGTGATCTTTTATATACGGACAGACGGACGGACTAGACGACGACTATAGAGGCTACATATTTATAAAAATACGACATTTCTCCTTTTGACAGTTTTTAAAGTTTTGATTCGATTCTCATAAAGTTTGAAATGACTTGACAAAATTCTGCTACGATTAAACATATTGAATTTCAAATAAATCGGTTAGATGGTTTTTGAGCTATTATTGTACATACAGACGGACTAGACAACAACTATAGGTGCTACATATTGATGTAAATACGACATTTACCCATCGACATAATCTAAAGGAGTAATTTTGAGTGGCTCTGTAAACAAACTGTATGAATACTACATACTTCATTTTTTAAACAAAATCAGCTTAAAATTACTTAAATCACCCTTAGCTAGATAGATCATTGATGTATTTACGTAAATTAATAGTTTTAAGATCCGTACGGAGAGTTGAAGCAGGAAGAGCCCGGACAATACGAAGATGTATTTTACTATGCAGGCAACTAAGGTTATCCATAGAAGTTTTACAGGTTAAGTTCCAGACCGGTCTGGAATAGGCAATAATAGTAGAATGCATAAGATATAAACGATAAGTTTAATGTGTACAGTTGGGGTTTTGCCTTTTAATAAGGTTTAAGAGAATTATATGCTGCATCCCTCTGATGATTGAATAGGGATAATACACAGATTAAATAGGGCATAAATTTTTATCGAGAATAATCGAAGATACTGAACACCATATGTGGCAAGTATACCGGCCGCTCGTCCCCAAGAGGTTAAATAAAGAGAATATTTTTATTCCAATTTACCAGTGAGTTTTTCCTGGAGGTAATGAGTAATTGTGACAGTTGAAGCCTCACTATTTTGAGGCTATGTCAACAACACTTTTTTATAGTTCCATTAGTTTGGCATTTCGATGGCTGTGCTTTTCAGAGATAAGCAAAAAAAAAAAAAAAAAAGCCAATCTCTAACTTTCTCCTCTAAAATGCGATTTAATTTAATTCAGGTAAAGTACATTCCTAGCTATAAATGTTATTTTGGATGTTTTAATATTTGATGACCTCAGAAGCCAATGGATGCTTCCCAAACAAGGCTGCATTTGGTGGAATATGGACTAATCCCATCATTTTGATACCATTACTGTTGAAATCGGTTCGGTAGTTCCAGAGTCCTCCTACAAAAAAATTTATATAATATTAGTACACATTTTTCGAATAAGACTCGTGCATGAACTGTAAATTTGAAAATGTTATAAATGTAGAAGGTATTGATGAAATGATATCATTAATTTAATGTTTTTATTTCAAAAGATAACAGTCACTGAAAATTAACCCCTCCTATTTAAATTTAAAAGAAATAACTTTATAGAAAGTGTATAAACATTAAACTACTACAAAGAAAATGTAGAAAAAATATAAACTTTAAGTAACTACAAATAAAAAAGCGCAACAATATCAAATTGTTCAATTAGCAATCTGAAAAATATATTTGCAGAATATAAGATAACATAATTTCCGCCCACTTTGTTAAGAAGAATTCAATAGGAAGACGAGTGTACTAATTTTGTACTTTTAGGGAATCCAATAAAGAGGATATAGAAAAAAAACTGTAACTCATTTTATACTGGAAAAGTTGAAAAAATAAAGATTCAAAAGTTTATCGACTGGAAGAGAAAGAAATGGCATATATTTGAAAAGTCGATTATCTGGTTTTATCGGATTTCGTTCTTGTAAAAAATCCTCTTCTTTCTTAAAAATAATAAAAACTGCTGTAACATGAATTAGTATTTAAGTATGAATTAGTATTTTTGAATTAGTATTTTTATAAATTTAAAAATAGTAAAAGAAGTACTTTTGAACTGCAGTTTGATTCTTCTTATTAAATCACTGCTAATCGTTTACGACTGATTAATTTAAATGCTTTTATTTAGAATTTTTTTCCATATATAAAATTAAGTGTGAAATCTTTTTTTTATGGAAGCGTTTGTAATGTAAGTAACTAATTGCAATGCAATGAACTGAAGCTAAACAACTTCTAAAATTTTTGGAGTAGAAAGACAGAGACAATCTGATAGCACTTGAATGTTTGCAAAATTATACAATTTTTGCAAGAATTCAATTACGTTATTTTAATAAATGCATTGAAATATGAACAGCTAGTATTAGAATGAAAAAATTCATTCCAATTCCAAAAACAGATCACAAACTTTTTCTAGTATGATGTAAAAATTGAAATAATAATATGTTTAAGAAATTTTGTAGGATCTTTTCACATAAATTTTATTTGTAAAAATATTGTTTTTTTTTTTTTTTTTTTTTTTTTTTTTTTAAATAATGGCAATGACATAAGATATAGCCTATTTTAGAATATGGGCTAACATCATTATTTTGTTACCATTACTTTTGAAATCGGTTCGGTATACCGAACCGATTTCAAAACCGATTTTGGAACTATAGTTCCAAGGATTGCCTTTTACGAAGAAACACACAAACTTTACTTTTTTATAATAATAGTATAAATTTGCCAAATAAGACAACCGATTTTGGAACTATAGTTCCAAGGATTACCTTTTACGAAGAAACACACAAACTTTAATTCTTTTTAATAATAGTATAAATTTGCCAAATAAGACTCTTATATGAACTGTGAATCTGAAAATGTTATAAATCTAGATAATATTGATAAAATGATATCACTATTTTTTCTTTCTTTTTATTTCAAAAGATAACAAGCGCTGCAAACTAACACATCCTTTTTAACACATTCGCTGTCGCAGAGGCGAAAGCGCGTGATAAGGCACCAACATTAAGGGGCCACTCACGCGCCAGCGCGTGATGTGTGGTGATGCATAATAGTCAGTCACGCGCTGGCGCTGGAAAGTCTTTCACTGATACTTTGTTATAAAAAGTAAATCAGCTTCTGGGAAAAACCCACTTCTACAGTGCGGCATTAACTATCATCACACCTTCACGTAAGCGGCAGCGAACGTGTTAAATTTGAAATAATTTTATATAAAGCATATAATCATTAAACAGCTACAAAGAAAATATAGAAATAGTATGAAACTTATATAACTACAAAAGAAATAACGCAACAAAATCAAATTGTTCCTTTAACAATCAGAAAAACACATTTGCGGAATATAAGATAACATCATTTTCGCTTAGTTTGTAAATAAGAATTCAATAGAAAGACGAGTGTACTAATTTTGTACTTTTAAAGAATCTATAAAGAGGAAACAAAAAAAAAAAAAAAAAAAAAAAAAAAAAAAAAAAGCTGTAATTCTTTTATGCTGGAGAAGCTGAAAAAATAAAGAATTAAAAGTTTATCGACTGAAAGAAGAAGAAACAGAATATATTTAAAAAGTCGATTATCTGGATTTAGCGGATTTTATATTTGTAAAAAAAATCCCCTTCTTTCTTAAAAATCATAAAATATCCTGTAACTGGAATTAGTATTTAAGTGAATTTTTAGAAACTTAAAAATGGTGAAAGAAGTATTTTTAAACTGTAGTTAAATTCTTATTTAATTACCGCTACATGTTTACGACTGATTAGTTTAAATGCTTTTATTTTGATTTTTTCCCATACTTAAAGTTAAATGTATTATTTTTTTGTAGAAACATTTGAAATGAAAGTGACTAATTGCAATGCAGTAAAGTGAAACTAAAGAACGTCACAATTTTTTGGAGCAGAAAGACAAAGACAGTCTAATAGCGCATGAATGTTTGCAAAATTGTACAATTTTTGCGAGAATTCAATTATGTTATTTTTACAAATACACTGAAATATGTAAAACTAGTATTAGGATGAAAAAGTTCATTCCAATTACAAAAGCAGACCACAAATATTTTCTAATATGAAGTAAAAATAAAAATGATAATATGTTTAAGGAATTTGGTTGGAACTTACCGCAGAAATTTTATTTTTTTAAATAGTTTTTATTTTAATAGTGACAATTGCATACGATATAGCCTATGATAGAATATGGACTAATACCATTATTTTGATACCATTATTTTTGAAATCTGTTCGGTAGTTTCAGAGATTACCTCTGAATAACACATAAGCTTTACTCCTTTATAATATTAATATAAATTTGCCAAATAACACTCTTGGGTAAACTGTAAATCTGAAAATGTTATAAATCTAGTGGATATTAGTGAAATGATACCACTAATTTTATTTCTTTATTTCAAAAGATAGTAAGCATTAAAAACTAACACTTCTTTTTTATATTAAAAAAATAATAATAACTTTATCGGAAGCATATAAACTTTAAACAACTAAAAAGAAAATATAGAAAAGAATATGAAATTTAAATAACTACAAAGAAAAAAGCGCAGCAACATCAAATTGTTCATTCAGCAATCTGAAAAGCGTATTTGCGCAATATAAGATAACATCATTTCCTCCCACTTTGTTATGAAGAATTCGATAGAAAGATGAGCAGTAGCGGCTCGTCAGGGGGTGCTGCATCAATTTATTCACACCACTAAAATTGTATGGCATTTTCAGTTTAATTTAATCAACAAAATTTGTCGAATAAATAATATGAAAGATTCTGTTGAATTTTAGTGGTGTGAAAAATCTGATGCAGCACCCCCCCCCCCCCCCTGACGTGCCGCTACTGAAGATGAGTGTACTAATTTTGTACTTTTAAAGAATCCAATAAAAAGGATATAAAAAAAAAACTGTAATTCATTTTATACTGGAAAAGCCAAAAAATAAAGAAAGAAAGAAATAAAGAATCAAAAGTTCATCGACTGGAAGAGAAAGAAATAGAATATATTTGAAAAGTCGATTATCTGGTTTTATCGGATTTCACATAAAAAAAATCCCCTTCTTTCTTAAAAATAATAAAAACTGTTATAACCGGAATTAATATTTAAGTAGATTTGTAGAAACTTGAATATGATAAAAGAAGTACCTTTAAACTGCAGTTAAAATATTCTTATTAAATCACTGCTACACGTTTACGACTGATTAATTTAAATTCTTTTGATTTTTTTTCTATACATAAAGTGAAATGTTTGCAATGAAAGTGACTAATTACAATGTAATGAACTGAAACTAAATAATTTCTGAAATTTTTTTGGAGCAAAAAGACAGAGACAGTCTGATAGCGCATGAATTTTTGCAAAATTATACATTTTTTGCAATAATTCATTTATGTAATTAGAACAAAGATAATAAAACACGAAAAACTAATAATAGAATGTAATGCTCATCCCAATTGCAAAGGCAGACCACAAATATTTCCTTATTATGGAATAAAATGAATATTATTATTAATAATAGTAATAATAATAATGATGATAATAATCTGTTACAGTTTTACGAAATTTTAAAGGAATTTACCACAAGAATATTTTTTTTAATTGTTTTCCTCTTTCTGGAATTTGTTAATTTTAGGTGAAGTTTCTCCGCTTTTTTGCACACCAGTACAATTTTAGAGAAAATGTTATTTTATTTAATCAAGAAAAGAATTATGATTTTACTGAAAAACACTAACAAATATTACGGGTTTCATAAAATTTTAACTATCACAAGAAAATATTTTAGATAGGGACTTTATTACTTTTTTAATTTGTAAGACTTCTCGCTACAGTCAATATCCAAATTATACATTTCTTCCAGCGTTTTTTTCTTTTATTTCACATTTCGTTGTACGTTATTGAAGTACTATGCAGTTTGGTTGAACGTCATTGTAGTAACTCTTTTCTGGTGTTACATTACCACCATAGTAGTTTTTTTGAGTGCTGTGAATAAGAAAAAGTAACCTAGAGTGAGATCAGATGGGTGTGACAAAATTTTAAAGCCACATCGCTTAGATTCCCCAACCACAACTCGAGATGAGGGAGACGGAGGAGAGCTCCGGGGAGGACATTCCCTCCGGAGCAGTAAAATGTCCCCCCTTCTGGAAAATTTGAAATTTTGCATATTCAATGGACAAAAATTATTATCCTCCCGCGGAACTCTATAATGTCCACGGAGTCACTGAAGACCCTCCCGGAGAAAAGTCAACACCGACATCTTGGCTAATCTGGGAGAAGCATGTGGTCAGCATTTTCTGTACATTTTCTGGTAATACTAGTATAAATACTGGTATCTAAAAAGTAAGAAACTTGGCAGCACTGCCTTGGAGATCAGCGACCGATCCACTTGCCGCATAAGGTGTTTAGAATCTTTGATTATTCTGACCGGTAAACTTGAAAGTATTGCCTTATTTAATCTGAACATTTTCCCGATTCCTCTAGTCAAAATTTTCAGTTTCAAAAACCGGTGATAAAAGACTAAAAATTCTATAAAACATACCTCGTAGCTTTTAATAAAACTTACTTTTTCATGAAAGCTTAATTTAAGGAGCTCTTAATTTCTAAAAAAGTCGTCTGTAAATTCCGCGATAGTCAATAATTTCTCATTTTACGAATGGAATTTTGGTGTGCCGGAAATTGTTAAACGACATGAAACTGGTCGCCAGAAGCGGCTAGTTATTGATAGTATATCAAAATCCGGAATTTCTCTAACTCTCCGTGTTCTCGCGATCAGCTGAAATATTCTGCTACGCAACTATACCAAAGAATAAAAATACATATCTTGCATAGAAATATGTAGGGTAGATGCTGAATTAATCACTGCATGTTTAAAGTTATAGAAATGAAAATAAAAGTGAGGAACGAGAACAAGAACTATGCATTTTGCAAGAATTTCAATGACAAATAAAAAATGCTGAAATATATTTTATGATGCTTTCAATAATTTACAAATACATATACCACTCAAAATTAAGAATGCTGTAATAATTAAAAGCAAAAATATTCACATACTTTAAAAATAAATTTTTAATTATTTAACGGCCGTTTATGCCTTCGGTTTATTAATAAAATTGAAATTCGAAAAAAAAAAAAAAAAAAAAAAGCCATAATCTATGCCTTTTTTTCTTGACCGCCTTCATTCCAGAAATTTGGTGAAAAGTGGTGAAATTAGAAAATGCAGGGGTGGAAAATTTGCGCAGAAGTGGAACTTATAAATACCACTTAAATATAGTTGTATTTTTCGGCTTATTTAATGACAATGTTTCAGAGTTTTTATTATCTTGAAAAATACTATAAAATTTCTGTGTGTTAATAGGCTCCACCTCTGCACCAGTTTTCCATAACTGAAAATGGTATAATTTTCAATCTGTAAACGCCCTTTTTTTTAAAAAAAAAATTGCATTTATATTCGGAAAGTAGACAGTTGTCAGTCGTGATTTCAAGAATTTAAATATGGTATCAAAAGTAATGAAATCCAAAATGGTTTAATTTGCATTTTGTAAACGGCCCTTTTTTCAAAACATGCATTCATATTCGGAAAGTAGATACAATCCGAAGTTGAATGGTTCTTGTTGAATTTCTTTATTGCAACTTGGGGACAAATTCTGCGGTGCCCTTTTTTACTTTTATTTGTCCACAGGACTATAATAAATCGATCCAAGACCTCCGAAGAGAACCAACAAAATAAGTACATAACAGTAATAAAAAGGATATTGCCCAGTTAAACTGATGGCATTGAGCTCACAGGCTACGCATGCTAATTGTATATTACAGCCTTATATTTTCAAGGAATAATTCCGTTCGAAAAACAAATTAAGGGATGAATCAGCTACCTCCATTTCCCCGTTTTATACTTAATCATTGAACTCCTTAAACTAATCAGGGGTATGATTTATCATATAAAAAATCTGCATGAATAATATTATCACGGAGGCGCCTCATTAGAATGGTCCTATACCTAAATTTGGAACAAAACTGATAATTCTGCAAGAAAAACCCATTTATATAAATTAAGGGGAGGGGTAAGAGCCCCCCCCATTCTTCCTCTTTATACTTATCCAATGAACACCTAATACTAATCACGGAAATGCTTCAGCAGAATGATTCTACATCTAAATTTAAACGAAAACTGATAATTCTGCATGAAAAACCCATTTATATAAATTATGGGGAGGGGCATGAGCCCCCCTTCCCCCTCTTTATACTTATCCAATGAACACCTAATACTAATCACGGAAATGCTTCACCAGAATGATTTTACATCTAAATTTTAATCGAAAACTGATAATTCTGCATGAAAATCCCATTTATATCAATTAAGAGGAAGGGCACGAGCCCCGTTCCCCCTGTTATACATATCGAATGATGTTGAAAATATTCCACTAAAAATGCTTGAGATCTTTTGTAATTTTTTATTTTTTGTTTAACACAGAACACATCACAATACTTCACAAACATAAATCTTTACATAAATTTTGCACAACAATGAATTATAACTTCTGGTTTCAGTTTTAAACCAATTATAAAAAATCTTCTAACTAATTCTTTCATCTGATATGAAAGGAGGAATTTAAATAATAAAGAAATAACCCCAGCCAACTTTGGGCGAAGTTAATTAAAAATATATTAAAAATAATAAAAGGTAAATCAAGAGCACCTCTTGACACCTCTAAATCTCATTTTCAACTAAACTATGGCATCATAATTCCAGTGTTGCCAGATTGTCAAAAACCAATTTCCCCAAATTTTCTGAAATTTTCCCCAAATCAGGGCTTTTTTCCGAAAAAGTCCCCAACGTAATTTCTACTCAAAAAGGCAAGTTCTCAATTTCTAATTTTCCGTTATAAAAAAATTTTAACATATTTTAACTAAATTTTTTCCCCAAATCAAGCAATTTTTAGAAAAAATTCCCCATTTATGAAAAAAATAAACATTTAATATTAAAATAATTTTGCATGTATACTCAAAGCTAGGGATGTAGTGGAGGGTATACGGGGGTATACGCCGTATACCTTCTGGATTTTTTTTAAAGAAACTCCGTATACCCTCTGTTTCTCAAGAAAGCTGTAGTATACACACTTCAGGTCCCCCACACTTCATACCCTCTGTCTTGAGCGTATACCGTCTGGTAAGAGCGTATATCCTCTGTTATTTTTACGCCTACACCCCTGTTCGAAGCTATAAACAACAACAAAAAAAGTTATAAAATTTTTTTTATTTTTGCTGTATAAATTTATACTATTAAATGAAATGCATTTTTGTTCTTCTGTTTCTGTCCGCGATGACAGGAAAATCTGCATCACTTATCTGAAAATACAGATTGGGGGATAGCCCAATGCAGATCATGATGAATCTGTAGTACATGAAAACTGTGAGCACGACCACGAGAATGATTTATATCTATTATTTCTGTATTTTATTTTCGTTTTCCAAACCAAAATCGAAATCGAGACTGATCCAGTATTGAAAAATGTCTGAAAGTAAAAATTGAAATTATGATAACAATTCCCCAAGTTTTTCCCCAAATATGTTCATAGTCCCCAGACATATCCCCAAGGTTTACTTGTCCCCAAAAAATTCCCCTAGAGGTTTAAAATTCCCCAAAATGGGGACAAAATCCCCAATCTGGCAACACTGCATAATTCTGACTTTAAAACATAGCACAGAATTCATGGTGCTGCCATCTGTGATCAAACAGAATAACTAACACTAAAATTACTCTAATTAAATTGGGTTCACTGAACATACTCACACTGAATATATTTATACTGTCTATGCGATCGATTGCGACTAATGGTCTAGAGTTTAGAATGGCCTCAATTTGAGTCAAATATGTATAAAATTCTTCAAAAGTTAAATTAGTATTACCAATTACACGTTTAATATGAAATTTTACAGAACGGACAGCAGCTTCCCATAGTCCACCAAAATGTGGACTTACTGGAGGAATCATATGCCACTCAATATTTCTTTGAGACAAAAAATAACAAATTTCTTCATTACCCTCAATATGACAAATAAATTTATATAAATCGGAGAGTTGTCCCTTAGCACCTACAAATGTTGTAGCATTATCACTATATATATGCTGAGGAGCTCCTCTTCGAGAGCAAAATCTGTTTAATGCAGCAATAAATGCCTCGGATGTCAAATCACTTACTAACTCTAAATGTAGAGCTTTAGTGGTTAAACAAATGAATAAAGCAATATAACATTTGGTAGTTTTAGCTCCTCTACCTCGATATTTCAAAATATTAATAGGCCCTGCATAATCGATTCCACATGCAGAAAATGGCCTGTTAGGAGTAACTCGGTTAAGAGGAAGATCTCCCATTAATTTATTGGAAGAAGCTGTTCTATATCTACAGCAGGTAACACATTTATAAATACAATTTTTAATTATCTTCCTGGCACATACTATCCAATAACTCTGTCTTATGATGCCCATTAATAAATTTAATCCTGCATGAAAATGCATAACATGAAAATATTTAACAATTAACACACTTAATTTATGCTGAGTTGGCAAAATGACAGGATGTTTTGCATTATATTGGAGAGGTGAATTTCTCAGCCTACCTCCCACACTAAGCAAACCATCACTATCAATAAAAGGGCTAAGTGAAAAAAGAGAACTTTTTTTAGAAACAAGTCTATTTGATCTAATACAACTAATTTCATCTCCGAAATATAGCTGCTGAATATAAGAAATAATCAAATTACCTGAATGTCTTCTTTCGGTTATTGATAAAGGAAGAAATTTACCTTTATTCAAAGTACTGGTGTTCATTTTGCCAACTTTCTGCTTACAATTTTTCACAAACCTAATACAAAAAGCTAAAACATCAACAATTTTAGTAAAAGAAGAATATTTTTCAAAAAGCAAATCAATCACAGAATTATTTACAGTTACTGGAAAAGAAAATTTAGACTTTTTCTTCTCTTTATTTACAGTATCTAAATTAGTCTTGATTCGAGGTTGTTCAGGCCAATGTTCTTGACTTAAGGGGACAAGGGACTTTTGAAATCATTTTTTCTTATATTTTTAAAATTGCACTTTAAATATTATTTAAGGGTACATTATTGCATTATATCATATATTTATCACAAAAAAATGTAAAAAAAAAAAATTTTTTTGAAAAAAAAATAGGGAATTTTTTGTAATATTTTAGATTTAACGAAAAATTTTCAAAATGTTCCATGCGCATTATTTTTTCTCTGAATGCTTTGAAATTTTTTATAGTTATTTCTCAAAATATATGTCATAATGCATGGTTTTTGAAAATAAAAATAATTGTAAAAGTTATAGGTAGTCAATTGTAAAAATAGGTTCAAAAATGCTCAAAATTTCAGAAAAATTGAGAAATTTTTTTTTCTTACCTTTATATTCAGATATATAAAATTCAATGCACAGTTTTATTTATATATATAAATCAAACTTGTATAAATATTATTGGAGATTTTAATTGATATGGAATGCGCATGGGACATTTTGAAAAATTTCCGTTAAATAAAAAATATTACAAAAATTTCCCCATATTTTTCAAAAAAAATTTTTTTTTTTACATTATTTGTGATAAATATATGCTATAGTGCACCTAATATACCCTTTGAATAATATTTAAAGTGCAATTTTAAAAGTATAAAAAAAAGGATTTCAAAGGTCCCTTCTTCCCTTAAAGAAAGTCATTTTGGGCCCTCCCACCAAAGGAAACAATCAGGAAGATCCTTGGGAGGTAACCCTCTGGAAGCAATGTCAGCGGGATTTTCCTTGCCTGGAACATACCTCCAACAGTCAGATGAAACAGAATCCAAAATTTCGGAAGTTCTATTAGCCACGTAAGGTTTCCAATACCTAGGATGAGATGACAGCCAAGATAGAACTACTTGCGAGTCTGTCCATGCATAAAACTTAACAACGAAGGTATTTAAAACAGTCACTAGTGTAGAATATAATCTAGAAAGTAATAAAGCACCATTTAGCTCAAGTCGTGGTATGGAAACTGATTTAAGTGGTGCTACCTTGCTTTTAGCAGCCAATATGGTCACCTTTCACTTTATTTCACCAGGTTGTACCACATAGATGACTGCAGCATATGCTGACTCTGAAGAGTCACAGAAACCATGCAATATGATTTCTTTACTGGAACATTGGATCCATCGGGGAATTTGAATAGAACAAACTTGTTCAAATTCTTGTTGGAATTTTTTCTAATTTGCTTGGAAATTTTCCGGAAGAACAGTGTCCCAGTCTAACTTCATTAACCATAATTGCTGGTAAAACATTTTTATCGAAACAGTGCAAGGAGCCAGAAATCCCAATGGGTCAAACAATTTAGCTGATTGTGAAAGAAATTTTATTTTAGTTATGTTATCATCAAATTGTAAATTAACTTTAAAGATGAAAACATCATTTGTAGAATCCCAACTAAGCCCTAAGGCTTTGGTGCAATCATCAGGATGAATTTCTAAGTTTGTTGACTCAAGAGAATTTGAAGATAAATGAGTCAATACATCAGAAGAATTAGACCTCCATTTCCGTAAATGAAAACCTTTATTTTCTAAAGCCAGTGAAAGTTTATCAATCACTCTAATAGCTTCTTCACTTGAGATTGAACCAGACATACAGTCATCAATATAGAAACTATCTTTAATAATTGAAGCTGTTACAGGATCATCTTTTTCTATGTCTTTTCCAATTTGAAATAAGCAACGAGTTGCTAAAAATGGAGCTGATGCTGTTCCATAAATGACAGTTTGCAGACGATACTCCTTTAAATCTGAGTATGCTGATTCTCTCCAAATAATACGTTGTAAATCTTGATCTTCTGGAGCAATCAGAACTTGTCTATGCATTTGCTGAATATCAGCGGTAAAAGCAACAGGATTTGTTCTAAATCTAATAAGAATAGTAAAGAGATTTGGTTGAGGAATATGTCCAACTGCCAAAACAGAATTTAAAGAATTACCATTAGGTGGTTTGCATGTACCATCAAACACCACCCGCAACTTTGTAGAAATAGAATCACTTTTTATAACAGAATGATGTGGAATGTAGTATGCTTTGTTGCTTGTAGGATTTGAATCTTTGTCAACAAGTGTCATGTGACCAAGGTCTTCATATTGATTCATAAATTTTCTGTATTCATTCTCAAAATTTTTATCAAACTGAAATTTTTTCTCCATAGCAAACAAACGTGAAACTGCCATAGATTTAGAATCTCCTAATGTTATTAAATCTTTATAAACTGGCAACTTAACTTGGAATCTACCTTCTGGAGTTACCTTTTGAGTCGAGCAAAAATGTTGTTCACAAAATTTTTCTTCTTCAGACAAATGCGGACTTTTACTATCTATTTCTTCAGCCTGCCAAAATTTTTGTAATAATAAATCAACATTTAACTCATTTTTTACACTAAGAAAATGTGAATTGATACTAGAAGAATATTTACAATTAGATTGCAATTTTCCAGCTACCACCCAACCAAACATAGTATTTTGGGCAATTGGCTCATTCTCAGTACTAACAATTCTACCATATCTTAAAATAGTAAAGAAACAGTCAGATCCTAGTATAATATCACATTCTTGTGGTTTCATGAAATCTTCATCTGCTAAGGTAATATTCTTAAGATAATCTATATTTTTTGTATCAAGTAATTCTGCAGGTAATTGAGATGTCACTTTAGGCAGAATGTATGCCTGTACCTTTAAGGATTCATTTGAAAGCTTTGATCCAACTTTGAGAGTTACTGAACCTCGAGTTTGTCCAGCTGATACTCCAGTAATTCCATTTAAAAGAATTCTGTCGTTCTTCCTTTTTAATCCTAAAGTTCTTATAACATTCTCACTGACAAACGAACATTCTGATCCAGAATCCAGCAAAGCTCTAAAAGAGTAAGCTTTGTTTTCATTATCATATAGTAAAACCTTAGCAGTAGGTAGAAAAGAAACACATTTAGAATCATTAAAAGAAGCACTAGAATTAATTTGTAATTCATGAGATGTTGACTCATGTACATAATCTTCATTTAACTGATGATCCTTATTCTCAGATGAAACGGGAACCACTTTATTTTCAAATTTAACAGAGCAAGCATTATAACTTTTATTTTCTTCATGTAAGAGTGTATTGTGCTTACTTTCACACTTAAAACATTTTAAATGAGAATTTGGACATTCCTTAACTTTATGCAAGTTTAAACTCAAAAAACAACAGTTATTACGCTTAATAAAGTTTTTTCGTACAGCAACATCCATGGATTTAAATTTGATACACTTATACAGTGGGTGTGTTCCTTGACACTTTAAACAAACTTTTGATTTGTCATTTGAATTATGTTTGGAACCTACAAAATTTGAGCTTTTGGAATGTTTAATATCATTTCCATTGTTAGAGATGAGCTCTGAAGAAGAACATCTTATACTTAAAAAATCAAAAAATTCTTGCAAAGAGGGAAATTCATTTTCTGCACTTTCAATAGACCAAAGTCTTCTACTTTCAGGATCGAGTTTTTGGAATAACATATATATAAGCCATGGGTCTCTACTTGTAACTTCATCCCCAACAGCTTTAAAACCCCTAAGAACTTCATCACTTATGTTCAACAAATTCCTGATATTTATACTATTTGGATGCAGAACTGATTTTTGTTCTAAAAATAATTTAATCAAAGAATTTACAATTTGTTTCTTTTTGTCATATCGGTTTAGCAATTTATCCCATGCTTCTTGATAAGAATCATTAGAAAGAGGAATATGTTTAATCAATGTAGTTGGTTCTTCAGAAAGTAATCCTTTAAGATATTGAAATTTCTGAATATTACTTAAACCTGCTTGTGAATGAACAGTGGAAACAAACATATCCTTAAAATTTGTCCATTCAGAAAATTTTCCAGAAAATACTGGAAAGTTTAATTTAGGTAGTCGAATATTACGCTGATTAGGAACATTAATAGAACTACCTTGAATAGGATTATGTGTTATGGCATTAATAACGTCAGTAGAATTCAAAGAATCCAGTTTGTTTTGGTATTTAGTTTTTAACTGAAAATACCTCTCTTCAAATTCTGCTAACTCTGAATCTTCATCATTTAAGCTAGAATCTAATCTTAAGAATTCTTCAAGTAAATCATCTAATCTCTGTAACCTAATCAAAATTTCATTTTTCGTATTCACATTCTCAAAACTATTCTCTAATCTAGTTACAGAGCCTTTAACCCTACCTCGCTCAATTTTAATTTGAGCAGACTTTTTTTCATATTCTTCCATTTTATACAATTACTTAAAGCAGAATGATTTCCAAAATAAAATTTAATCAAATTAGTTTCAAAACAAAACTAATCATAATTGCTTCAAAACAATAATAATCAAATAAAATTCAAAACCAAAACTAAATTAAATTCAAAAACATAACAAATCAAATTCAAAAATAGAACTTCTGTATAATATTCTATCACTTTAGAATGCTGTTTCATACAAACAGTAGAAGAATGTTTTGTTCTAAAATGTACATAAATTCAAAAATAATCTTCTAAATTCTTCAATGCAATATAGTAATTCATTATCGTAATTAAATATTCAAATTATCAAGCAAATAAATCATAATAGTCTTTAGAACAAGTAAATAAATCAATATGTTATTCTTCAGAACAATGCTATTCTTTCCAAAAACAATTATCAAAATATAATAAAGCAGAGTAATATTTATCTTATTTAATCACTTTAAATAAGCAAAACTTGTTCTGATATTTGCTAATTTCTCTAGCAAAATTAAACTTATATCATCAAAGAACATTCAAAATAAAAAGTACTCACAATCTCTCCAGGTGCCTCCATTTTTTCTAAGTTGAAAATATTCCACTAAAAATGCTTGAGATTTTTTGTAATTTTTTATTTTTTGTTTAACACAGAACACATCACAATACTTCACAAACATAAATCTTTACATAAATTTTGCACAACAATGAATTATAACTTCTGGTTTCAGTTTTAAACCAATTATAAAAAATCTTATAACTAATTCTTTCATCTGATATGAAAGGAGGAATTTAAATAATAAAGAAATAACCCCAGCCAACTTTGGGCGAAGTTAATTAAAAATATATTAAAAATAATAAAAGGTAAATCAAGAGCACCTCTTGACACCTCTAAATCTCATTTTCGACTAAACTATGACATCATAATTCTGACTTTAAAACATAGCACATAATTCATGATGCTGCCATCTGTGATCAAACAGAATAACTAACACTAAAATTACTCTAATTAAATTGGGTTCACTGAACAAATGAACTCCAAAAACTAATCAGGGAAGCACCTTATAAAATTATACATATATCCAAAATTTGAGTGAATTGGATATTTTTTTTCATGAGTTATCGCGTTACGCACATACAGATCGGACGGCCATATAAGCTCCCAGGCTTTAATAGTCAGTGAGCTAAAGATGAAAGAGTTACTAATGCAATACAAAATAATATTAGGAATATTCCTACAGTGATAATTGAAAGAGTGGCGCGGGGGATCCTTAGCCTCCCCCCTCCAGAATGAGATACCCCATACAGGTAGAGATAGGAAATTGTGCGTTTTCAGTGGTCCAAAATATAGTTTTCTTTCACGGAACTTTTTAATGTCTTATTCGGATCCCTAGAAATCTTTCTGGAGAGAGGTATCTGAATTCAACACTGCTTTCTAGTAATAATGTGCAGCTGAATTGTTCGTTAGTTCTATAGAATGTTTCTTGTAATTAAATAAAAGTTTACTCGAGAGATTCCTCTGAAATAAATGTTTGTTGTCAAGGAATGTTTTTGTTTATCATATAGGAAGAGTACTGTCATGTTTTGATTGGAAACCAGAACGTTCCATTTTACAGGGAGTATTTTATAGGAAGTTTTATAAAAATTTGAACGAAATTCCAGAAACATTTCGTAATGATTCTACAAATTAAAAAAAAAAGATTATTTTTATATACAGTAAAACCTCCAAAGTTGACCACCTCTCTATGTTGACCACCTCTGTAATTTGACCGAAATTTATTAGTTTGAATGGTCACAATAAGTTTTCAATGGAGATTTACTTCTCTATGATGACCACCTCCGTAAGTTGTATGTTGACCACATTTTAGTAGGTTCTATTCTCTGTAACTTGACCACTCATGTTTTCTTGTACTTATTTTCTTTTTCGTTTGTTCTCCATCCGTTTTCCAATTTTTTTTTCTTTTTTTTAGTTATTCGGCTTATCTGAGCAACGCTCATCTCCCTTGTGGTGTTCCATTCATTGTTCACTTTCAGTGTGATACAATGGGAGGTAAATGCCAAAATTCCTTGATTCTGTCGAAAAATGTTAGGGGAGTGGGAGATGTGTGTAGCGGTGTAATTATACGCATAATTGGAAAGAACCGTCTATCGCTCACATATGAAACACATTCTGTTCTTTTTTTGTGGATGTCGCGTCATTACGGGACCGGTCGATTATTTGCAAATTTTCATTAAAAATTGCGCAAAGAAGATAACAACAATAAGATCTAAAACAATATAAATTAAAGGAGAAAGTGGATCTTCTCAATTTTCTGGAAAGCAGCAGCGAAAGAAAGGCAGCGGAAAAATTTGGTGCGGACAAGACAGCTGTGTGCAACATTTTAAAAATCAAGGAAGAATATCTGGAAAGCTACTCAATCGAAAACTGGGGACTCCAAAGAAAGCGCAGAAAAACGTGTATCGACGCTGGAAACGAGCCACGTTTTATTTATTTAAGGTGATGAGATCAATCAATGCAAGAATATTGTGACCTATGTTTCAGGAAGTAGCAAAAAATTTGCAAAAGAATTCGAAATAGAGGACTTTTAAGCGTGCACGAGTAAAGTAGGCTGGAAAGATTCAAACTATGATACGAGATTTCTCAAAACGTTTTATGTGGGGAATTGAATGAGGTTTCAGCTGAAGTGGTGGAGAAGTTTTTTGAAAAATTCGCAGTGTTTGCTAAAAGGTTAAAAATAAGGACACCTTTAATGCTGATGAGTGCGATCACTTCTTTAAAGCAATGCTTGATAGATGTGTAGTAATTAAGGGTGACATTTGCAAAAGAGGGAAAACTTTCAAAACAACATTTCACTGTTCTTTTGTGCACTAGTCACATAACTGGTGAAAAATTGAAGCCTAAGGGGATCAGCAAATCTGCTTAAACTCGTGAAATTAAAAATACAAAACTTGAAGACCTTCTTGTTTTTTGGAGAGCGAATAGATCTGCTTGGATGACCAGTGTTTTGTTTCGAAGAAGAGTTTAAATGAATTGATTCAAGAAGCAGTCTATTCTGCTCATCGTAAACAACTGCCGCCACCCGAAAGTGAATAATCTGAAATATGTGAAGCTTAAAGTTTTAACTTCAAACACAACTTCGAAAACGCAGTCTTCAGATCAAAGCATTATTCAGTCTTTCAAAGTGCACTACAAAGCTCAACTTCTGTAATGGATGATCATGAAAGCTCAAACCTATGCTCCTTCTGCTTTGGTATCGTCAGCAGTTGCGTCAGTAAATGCTTTGAATGCTGTTCATTGGATTATTTCTGCTTGCAATAAAGTTGCACAAACCACGATTAAGAATTGCTTCAGGAAAGGTAAATTTGTTACAGCTACAACATTGGTGCAAAGAGGTGTGTATGTGTGTGTGTGGGGGGGAGCTTCCTCTATTTCCTTTGTCAGTTTTTGAAGGAGTTGATTTTGAAAATAATATTTCCATGGAAGATGAGTTTGTAGCATTTGCTGAACCAGACCCAAAGGCAATCTTCAATGAGATACTCTCTGCAACTAAGCACAGCAAGGACACTAAGATATAAAACATGGACTGCGAAGAAGATGATCTAAGTGACGCCGAAACTGAAAAGTATACAACTCTGAAGGAAGACAATGTAAAGAACATGATGGAACAACTTAAAGATTTCGCTGCAGAAAAATGCCCAAGCATGCTTAATGGACTTGTAAACTGTGAAAGTGATCTTTGCAGTTAACTAATGAACAAAGGGAGGACTCATATAAAAATTGAATCATTCTTTGAAAAGTTGTAAAAATGTGCTGTACCAGGAGTATAAATAAAAAGGATTAAGTGCTAATCTTTTTCTAAATTTTTCCTTAAAAAATATTTAAAAAGTTTAATAATTTTTTTCTAATATTGTACTAAATATTTTCTAAAAACTCCCTAAGTTGACCACCTCTGTATGTTGACCACTTAGTTCCCGTCCCTTGGGTGGTCAACTTATGGAGGTTCTACTGTAGTTGACATGCTATCAACTGTTTACTAAAGCTTTCAATGCACACATTAATGTCGAATGAAAATTTTAAACAAAATAATATTATATTATATATTGTTACATAATTTTTCTGGTATTTCGTAAATGTTAAATCTTTTTGCAATCGATCGTATGCCAACTTCATGAAAATTAAGAGTTGAAAAATACAATAACCTTTGTCTTATAGGTCGCACATCGGTCATAAAAAGAATGTTTGAATTAATTTGATAAAACACAAATGTGGCTTTCTGTTATATACGTTATTAAAGTCTGCTTAACACAATATTTATAAAATATATTAGATAACAACTTCTGTGTATCATGTAAAAAATGAAACTAAATTCAAATACTAAGCAATTTTATCATAATAATTATAATGATATGTTAATCAATGATAAATAAGATATTTACTCGTGTATAACGCGCACTTTTTCTCCCAAAAGTTAGGATAAAACCCTCGGGAGCGCGTTATACACGGATTTTTTTTTTTTCTGTTTTAAGTAGTCAGACGATATACATATAAATCCAAGAAATGTATTCATAGAATAAACTAAATCAGAAATATTACTGAATAGAAGCATTTCTGCATCTTTATTTCACTCCTTGCACTTTTTTATACAAAAGCGTTAGTAACATTATTTAAACACTACTTTGCAATCCTCATTGCTTTTTATGTAACGTTAACTACAAAATTTCATCTAACAGTTACAGATTTGCACTATAAATTAAAAAAAAATCTGTTAAATAAAAAAATACACACACACACACACACACACACACACACATATATATATATATATATATATATATATATATTTGTGAAAATTGGGATGCCCAGAACTTTTTATCTGACTGTGACTAAAGTTACATATAAAATTTTAGTAAGGTTAGTGTAATTTTGCTAGATTCATTTGTAAAGCTATAGTGTACAAAATAATCCGTTAAATTTACAACAAAAACTGCTGGCAACATTACTGCGCCGTAAACTTGATGGATATTTTTTTTCAGTGTACAGATTTCTATAGATTAAAACTAGTTTTGTAGAGTCATTTCTCTGTCTCTCTCTCTCTCTCTCTCTCTCTCTCTGTCTCTCTCTCTCTCTCTTTTTTTTTTTTTTTTTTTTTTTTGACAATGTACAGAAAAAAATTTAGCAACATTACAGATTTCTGCAAATTTACATTTGTAGAATTACAGTTTTTTTTTCTTCAATGTAGACGTTTTTAAGTATTTCTTCCGCAAGTGACGTCACAATATCATGACACTCATTCTCTACATGAAGTCTAAAAAAAAAGAATTTCGACTTCTTTTCTAACCTGACATTACATTTGTTTCGATTTTCTTTACTGAAATTCATTTGATCATTAATTCCCTTGCATGTCAAATTTATGGTGGCGTTACCTACGAGATACAAAAAATCGCCATTTTTCATTCTAAAATATTAGATGCGCGGTATACAGGAGTAAATACGGTAATATATACAGGGATGAAATTTCCGCTTTTTTGAACACCAGTAAAATTATAGAGAAAATCCTATATTATTCAATCGGAATATTTTCGTGGTTTAACAGACTAACATTTTCACTAAGATTATACTGGTGTGCAAAAAAGCGGAAATCTCATCCCTTATATTTCCGCTTAAAATACAGATTTCTTTCGGTCTCTTGAATAACGCGGTAAGGCAAGGGGCTACAGTGTTGTTAGTGAGCAGTGTTGTTAGTGAGCAGTGTTGTTATGCAGTTTTATATTTATAGAATAAACAGATTTTTTTTTAAACAATGTAAAAATTTTTAAGTATTTCGTTCGCAAGTGACGTCACCATATCGTGGCACACATTCCCTACACGAAGTCTAAAAAAAGAATTTCAACTTCTTTTCTACTATGACGTGGCATTTGTTTCGATTTCCTTTATTGAAATTCCTTTAATCATTCATTTCCTTGCATGTCAAATTTGTAGTGCGCGTTATATAAGCGTTACATACGAGAATCGCCATTTTTCATTCTAAAATACTCGGTGTGTGTTATACATAAGTAAATACGGTAAGTTAAAAATCAAATTTTTCATAAATCGGAAAGTTGTGGTCTGGGTGTGTGTTATACATAAGTAAATACGGTAAGTTAAAAATCAAATTTTTCATAAATCGGAAAGTTGTGGTCTGTTTTTTTCTTAACTTAGGTTTTACGAATCAGCGTATAAAATAACATGCGGATACGAGTAAATTTGTAAAATTAGTAGTTAAAAGAACTTGTACTGCGATTATTAAACCCTAGTATATAAAATTATCTATATTTCTTTCCGTGTCACGTCGCCTGCCCTAGAGATAATGGAATACTGAAATTAATTACCAAAACATTAATTATTTGCTTTTCCGATCGTCTAAATTAAAAAATAAAGACATATTCTGAGAGATCTATATACCGGATAGCGTGAAAATCATAGCTCAAAAATGGCTATTTACAAAAAAAAAAAAAAAAAAAAAAAAAAAAAAAAGGTCCCTGCATAAGAATTCCCGTTCTGTCGCAAGATGCACCTGTTTTATATTTATCGTTTTATGCTTTATATTTTTATTATTTATCGAGATTAACTCATTATCATCAGGCATCTGTCGACTTCACAAATAAAAGAAGATAACAGATTTTTTCTCAATTTTTAACGAATTTTCAAGTTTTCACGGTACGATCGAGATATTTTATAGAATTTCTGGAAGCTGATGTTTTTCCCGTTTTTGGTACTAATTTCGAATTTCTGGGATGCATAGAAATAAGTAATTGCTCCTTAAAGAAATCACCAGTCCCTATTTGCCGTTAAAATGACACCGAAAATTTTTTACGAAATTTTTAATGTTTTGCCACCGGATTTTAAAAACAGAAATTTGTGTGTTATTAAATCGAGAAAAATGTTCCGATTAAATAAAGCAAGTTTTGCAGTAAAATTTGACTGGTGGTGATAAACAAGTATTCTTAAGCCTTTTTGTGGCACGTACACATGTTGCTCGTTCCCATAGGGTTAACCCATTAGTGCCTAGCGTCCCTTTTTAGGGACGCTTCAAAAGGTGCATTCAGCACTATTTTTGACATCGGTAAAAAAATAAAAGCAATAATTATTTTATTTAAATGATGCATTTTCGTGATTAATGAGCTAAACTCAAATCTTCTAAAAATAGTGGTGCCAACCAAATAAAATTTACGCAACAGATGCTGGGCACGAATGGGTTAATCTATAGAAAAGCTCGTTTTTGTGATTTGATAAAAGAAACATGTTTTTGTTGAATTATGAATGCCTTTCCAATCTTGTGATTGAAGGTTTTTAATTAAAAATGTCCGTTAATTACAACTTTTTCAATTTTTTATGATTTGTCGTTTTATGTGAGGTGTTTAGTTTAATTATGCGGAACTTCAAGTTTTCAACATACATAGTTTCTTATCTGTGACAGACGGGTAGACAGAGGAGTGAGACGAATAAGGTTTTGTCAGATGAACGAAACCTTAAAAAGGTCTAGTAAAACTGAACAATGATTGCCGAGGACCTCTTGATTTCTTCAAAGCCAACTCAGGAAACGGGCACTCATAGGAGAACCGGAACTCAAGGTAAGACCCAGTCCGACAAGGTTCAAAATAACAGCTTTGTTCTTTCCAGAGCCTTCGAAGTCTGCTTCCTGTAATGAAGAACGGCATTGTTCATCTGCAGAAGATAAAAATGAAAGAGCAGCTCATGAGTCCAGAAGAGTTGTGTATACTTTTTCCTAAGCACATAGAAACGACCTAGTTAAAGTTATTGAATTCAGATTGGCTTTCTTTTTTAATTTTAAAATTTCGCATTCATTACCAAGTATTTTATATAATATTCTTTTCTTTATGTATTGTTAGACATTGTTTCTATTACTTAAAGCAAGGCCCATTTTTTCACAATATTTTTTTTCAGTATTTATCTTTCACGTATCCCTTTCTTAGACTTTTCATTTTGATGTGCCCCCACAAACATGCTCCATAATCCACCCCCTCTTCACCCAACTAGCTAACACAAACATGCTTTTTTCCTACTGTAATCTTTTTCTCAGAACAATTTTATTAACTGATACAAATTACATTGACATACCTAATAGAGCGGGAGGCGGCAGCACAGATAATCACCTCATTGAGTTTACTGATGAAAATCTAAAATTAGTTAAATCTCGATCCGCATATTAAAATACAATCTGTCTGCCAAGTCATATCTTAGTGGAAAACGCTTAAAAGCATAGTTGCGAACATTTTCCGCTTATTTGGCCCGGTAAAATTTTACAGAAAATTCTATCATTTCAAATCGCCAAAATCTGCCGATTAAATAAGGTAAAAATTTCTATTAAATTTTTCCGGGTCAAAAGAGCGGAAGATGTTGGCAGCTATGTCCAAAAGACCCAATTGTGACGGTTGACTGTTAGGCTTATTATTGTGCTTTCTCGCACCCAAAAATCTGAAAATATGGAAATTTGGGATACATGCTGCTAGTTTGTATATTCAGCTTTGTTTCATTTCTTTATATGTAAAAATGGAATAAATGAAATATAATCCTAAAATAATCAAACAATTTCGATTTTTTTAAGTTGATGATAGTGCATAAATATAAGGTCCTAAGTGGCAGAAAGTAAAAAAAAAAATTAATTAATTTTGAAAATTTTTTTCTGAAAATAGAAAAATTCCAATGTTCTAAAATGAAAAGATTTTGTAACAGAAAAGAACTGTCTGCCATAAATCTTAAGCATGTGATCCCGTTAATATAGGTTCCAGATTTCATCAAAAATGGTCAAATAGTTTCCCAAATAAGTCTTAAAAATCGCTAAAGAATGCTGCTCTACTGTTCAGCACTGTACTGATTTTATTTAGACTACCCTTTGAGGGGCGGTGAGATAAAATGCATCCCTTTTAATTTTAATTGCAAAATGGCACATGGACACCAGAATTTTGAAATATTTTTTTTTATTTTATCTAATACGTGAAGAAAAGCTTTTATCTTTTTTTGAAATAAGTTTGTTTTTTAAAGTCTAGGGTAGTTCAGTCATTTCAGCATTTTAAGAGTAGAAGTACTTTGCCCAAAAAGGGTTAAATCTGTTCCCAGAATATCTTCATGGCTCCAAAATTTTCAAATAAACTGCTCCTAACTGACCATAGGCGGAGGAAAGTTTTTATTTATTTCTATACAAATTTGACCATAAAATATCGTATCATTCAATCGTTTGACCATTTTATCATTAAAAATACATTGCCTTAGAAAGAAATATGTAAGATTTTTGTCTTTTAATGTGTTTATTTTTCTTCTAAAACAAACTATAAAAGTTGTTCTTTTTGTTATAAACATTAAAAAAAATCATTCGTAAATTCACTGATAAGAAAAATTTTAAATACATCCTAAAAGGACAACTGTAGTTATTTTTTTTCAACTCTGAAAATTTCCTGTAATGCTAAATCCACGGGCGTATGTGAAATTTTACTATTATCATTTTTTTATCATATTATAGGCAATAACCCAACAAAATAAATTAAATCTTTCTTTCTTTCTCTTTTCAGCTGATAAAACTTTCGATTTCTTATTTCTTACATTTTTACAATAATGCAATTAATTACACATTTTTTCTGTTATTTCCTCATTATTGGATTATCTAAATTCGAAAAATACAAAGTTATCTCTCTCCACTTTATATTGATTATCTTTTGTTATAAAACAAGCGGAAATGATGTTAACTTATACTTCAGTTTTTTAAGATTGCTGAATGGGGAGTTCGATGCTGTATGCATTTTTCTTTTCAGTTCTTTAGAATTTATTTTATTTCTTTACAATTTTTAATAACATATTTAAAGTGCGTCACGAATTTTTCAGGATATTTTTATTTTAGTATTCATTGTGTTCTAGATAACCACTTGTATCATTTAAGATTTCGTTAAAATTTTTATCACTTAACAAGATGTTTGTAAATCTGGTAAAAATAATCCGGACATTAATTAAATAACGTTATTGTTAACGTTAATTTAATAATGTTATTTTTAACATCAGATGAATTAAAAAAAGAACGAAACTGAAGTCCAACTTTTATTATTTGTAAATATCTCAAATTTTAATAATAACTTCATTGATGCATAAAAGGCTTTTTGCGAATTTTGACGACGAAGCTGAGAAGATTACTTAAGGAAGAAAAACGATTTCTTCTGAATAAAAAATAATTAACGTGTTAAATGGACTGATGCAATCGGAAAATATACCGTATTTACTCGTGTATAGGGCGCACGCGTGTATAAGGCACAACCCTACTTTACAAGTAAAAATGGCGATTTCTTAAAATCTCGTGTATAACGCGCACCATAATTTTGATACGCTAATGGAGAATGACCAAATGAATTTCAGAAAAAAAAGACGAAATAAACATTACACCAGCCCAGAAAACAAGACGAAAATGTATTTTTAGACTTCGGGTTGTAAGAGAATGACGGGGAATAGGAATGAGTGACGGTAAAGAGAATTGCTAATTTGCGTTTAGATAATGTCACTAGCTCTGTTGTATAAAAACTGCAAGGAGTGAAATAAATATGTAGTAATACTTCAATTAAGTAACATTTTCCGATTTTTAATATCTTCTTTGAATACTTTTTTTATTTCATATGTATATCATTCGACTGCATCCAACAGTAAAAAATTATTCCGTGTGTAAGGCGCACCTACGAGTTTTGCCCTAATTTTTTTTAGAAAAAAGTGCGCCTTATACTCGAGTAAATATGGTACTTTAAAAATATATTTTTGCAATTTTTTTTCAGTGTATAAAATTTTTGATTTCTTTCTTTTCCAAAGAATGTAATGGATAATAGATTTTTTGAGACTCCTTCTTACTCTAACCTCTTGGGAACTAGCGACACGTATACGCATAGATGCCAACATCTCTTAATTATTCCGGAGTCTGATCCTAGACAAAACAATATTAAAACCGGAAAGTGTTTATAAGAAAACATGCCATCTTTTAACATAGTACTAATTAGATCTCATTTTTAAATAGTTTCTTTACCCTTTCCGGTGCGGACAAATTCTGTTCGACTGACAAACTGACAAATTATCGACTGACACCGGAATTTACAAACGACTTTTTAAGGAATCAAGAACTCCGTAATTTAAGCTTTTATTGCAAAAGCAAGAATTTATTAAAATATTATTGGTACCAATTGCGAGTTTGGAATGAAAATAGGTGTGTCCAGACCGGATACACTGCGCCGGAAAGGGTTAAATAAGATTTCCGTACGAAAACGTGTTTTTCTTGAATAAGACTCCGGAATAATTAAGAGATCACACAAAATCCCTGCAAATTCAAATTTAATTAAACCTTCTAAATCCTTCAATCCTTCTAAAATTTTTTAAATGATTATGTAAATCTTTTAATTTGGTTTCAACAATTTACGTAAAATGCTTTAGAATGTAAAATTTCCATGAATTCACAATTCAGTAGATAAAGGGTTAATTATTCCGGAGTCTCATTCTATACAAACATGTCTTCAAACGGAAATCTTATTTAAGGGTGTATGCGAAAAAACGCTTTTCCACATTCAACAACTCGAAATTTTCCGATACAATTTCAGACACATTTTTAAAAGTAGAAACATGAAACTTGCTGTGGGGATTCTTGAAGGGACGTATGAGGTGTCGTGTGATGCCTTTTTACGCTCAATTCATTAGATTTTGAATTATAAACAATTACCTTATCAATTTGACCCTTTCTTTCGTTCCCAGGTCTCCCGCTTGGGAAAAATCGGTTAGAAATGTCGTTTTTGATTGCTTTTTTTTGCAATGTTTTTTGCATTTATCAAAGAATCGACCATCACGGCACCTTGTGTACTTTCCAAATAAGAGATTTTGAAAGTTTGGTGTATTTGAGGGCAAAAATAAATTCAAAAATAAATCGGAAAATAAGCAGTTTGAATCGAAATACACCCTTAAGAAACTATTTAAAAAAATGAGAGCTGATGAGTACTATGTTGAAAGAAGACACGTTTTCTTATAAACACTTTCCGGTTTTAATATTTTTTGTCTAGTATCAGACTCCGAAATAATTAACAGATGTTATCATCTATGGGTTAACCCACTAAAGCTGGAATTATTTTCCTTGTTAAAATGCAAAACCTGCATTTCCCACCAGTTTTTTAAAACCAACAATTTTCGTTTGATGTTATCACGAAGTTTAAGTCTTCAAGCAAGGATAATGTTACCGCTAAAAAGCACTGGCGTAGGAACAGTGTTACCAGATAGTCGAAAGTCAATTTCCCCAAATAGTTTTTAATTTCCCCCAAATGACTGTTTTTTTTTTTCGAAAATGTCCTCAACTCAGTTTCTACTCAAAAAAGTAAATTTTCAATTTGCTTCTGTCATTTTTAACTATTTGCAAAATAGTTGTTGTCCTTGGTAGAGAACCGGAAAATTTGAAGCATATCTGAATCTTTTTATTGGTTAAATTCCGCGAGTTATTTTATTTTATTCGTTTTGTGATTGGTCCATATTTAATGTCCAAAAATGAAATACTTCTGTTGCCAAAATGACAAAAAAAGTGATAAAAAATTTAAAAAAAAAAATTTGAAAACAAATTGCGATAAAATTTTCAAAACAAATTTCATTTAAAAGTTCATTCTCTACACAACGATACAAAAATTTTAAATGTGCGATGTTTAGAAGTTTAAAAATTTGCAATTCCGAAAATTGTAAAACGGAAATTTTATTTACAATCTATTTATGTTGGGTCTAGGAATAGAAATATTTAATGTATGTCATACGTTATATAAGGCGATCAGAAGTCAGTCTGATAAACTCCATCAAATAAAATGCCCATTTTGAACAATTAAAGTTCCATATCTATAAACGACTGTTTTTTTTTATCATTGGTCTATTAATATTAATGTTTCATGCACGGCGTACGTAATATAAAGCTCGAAATGATCAACATAAAAATTATGTTTACTATTACTATGAATTTAAATATAGAGTTTATTTATAAGTCTTTAAAATTTTAATCTTTGAAAATATCATTTTCCAAATAGTTGTTGTAATTTTTTTAATTACAATTTTGTTATTTTTTATATCTAATTTAAACTTAATTTTTTTTCCAGATCAACCCATTTCTTTGAAAATATTTCCTATTTACGTAAAAGAAGGTGAAACGTTTGAACTTGGCAGGATATTGCATGCATTTTTGCAGCTAAACGAAGAGAATAAGGGATATACATTTTATTATAACCAGTAACTTTGTGTTTGTAAACGCAGCAATGTGATTGTAGTATGCAAATGCGTGTCTTCCAAAAAGCTCTACAGTTTTTCCATAAAGCAGAAATGCAAAAATCTAGACGCCAACTGACAGTCTCTTATCTCTAAATTTATTTCGTTTTATTTTTATTATTTTTATTTATTTTATTTTTCAATTTGCTTAATTTTCCGTGCAAACTTTTTGTTGGAATACTATTAAATTTTCACCGAAGAAAACTTGTAAATTTTAGTGGTTAGAAACTACCCACTGGCGCCTAAATTTTTGCACTCCCTGCCATAAAGCACAAATTAACGAGCCTTAACCCTTTAAGGCGCAGAACAAATTCACTCTGCTTAAGTATTGAAATTAATAACTGACACCTGAATTCGAAAGCAAATTTATTTGTAAATAAGAAAAAACTATAATTCACGCATTAAATAAACTGTAATTTTTTAAAACTAAAATTCTGGTGCCAATTTGGCGTCTGAGAATCAAAATTATGTTGTTTCATAGATATACCACCGCGCCGCAAAGCGATAAATAATCAAAAGGGTACAAATAAGTACTCGAATATATTGACCTATATATCTGATTCTATTTCCCAATCAAAATCGAGTTAGGTCCAGTATTGCCATACGACTAACAGTAAACATTAAATTTAAAAAAAATCCCCAAGTTTTTTTTATTTTTATTTTGATTGTCCTCAAAAATTTCCCCATGAACTACTTGTTCCACTAACTTTCCTCTGGGGGTTCCAATTTAATCAAAATAAGGACAAAACTCGAGAGCCTGGCAACATTACGTACAAACAAAAAATTCCTTTAAAATTTTCTGGTACTATAGGGCACCGTTAGACTTTAATCGGTTTAAAAGAACTGAAGAAAAAATTGTCAGTCATATAGACTTAACTTCATTGATTAAATTTCTGGTTCCAAATATTTTTATTTGATCCGTAGCCTATATAATAGAAGTTATAGTACAATTTTTATTCTTTCAACGGATGCCTTTGAATTTATTATACAGCAACCACGTACATATACTCTGCAAACAATAATTTAAGATGTTATAAATGCTAGACATTCCATGCCAGTAACAGGATATACTTATTAGAAAAACTATTATACATTTCAATAGTGAAAACTAAATTTCAATTTAAATAGATATGTATTTATTTTACAGGGTGGAGAGTGATCAAGGAAAACCGGAAAAAACACAATCAAGAAAAGAGAAAATTACCAATATTTTCTTACAGAAAATATTTCAAATAATATACAGAGATTATATAAGATGGTGAATTCATCTTTAACAAAATACTGGTATTTATCATCTATATTCACTGTGTTTTTATCTAACCACTCGCCACCCTATTTTAAAAACAATTCATAGAAACATTTATGAACCCTTTCGCACTCAGCAGTTCCATGTCCGGGACACCCTAATTTTAATTCCAAACTTAAAAACGATGCCAAGAATGTTTTATTAAAATTTTATTTTTACAATAAAAGTTTAAAGTATGAAATTTAAGTATGAAAGTTCATCATTTCGTCATTTCACGAACAGAATTTTTCTATGCCGGAAAGGTTTAAGGAATAAGAGATATTTTATTCCTTAAGCCCTTTCGGCGGAATTTTTTCAAATTCAGGGAAGATCAACTAGCCATAGTTGAACACTTACACAAAAAATTTGGCTTAATTCGATGCATAACTTCATGCACTTTTAGTCGGTATAATATTGAAAATGACACAAAAATCGTTATTGCTGCAGCCCCTTCGGCGGATTGTTTTTCAAATTCAATGAGACCAACAAGCCATAGCCAAACACTTATACAAAAAAATTGGTTCAGTTCGATGTATAACTTTTAGTCGGTACGATATTGAAAACAGAACAAAAATCGCTATTGCAGGCAGAATGTTTCAAAATTGAGGGAGGACTTGCTTGCCACAGCGAAAAACATTCACAAAAAATTTGGTTCAATTTTATGCATATCTTCATACACATTTTGATGTTAGAATGCCGACATACGGACAAACACACACAGACAGGCATTGGGCATAAACATGTTTTTTGGAATCTCTGACCCTTAAAACGTGTAAATCCGTCGAAAACCGGAAGTTGAAAGAAATTCTGATTACAATACTTTCTTCTATTGAAGATCGAAGAAAATAAAAAATCAAGCGGATGATCAGATTTTAAAATATATTCCTTTTCTCTTTTTTGGCCAGTGGTAACGAATCTGATTTCTTAGTTCTTATCCTTGTTTCAGATTCAAATGAATAACTGATTTTTTGGAGTCATTTGCACATTATTGGATTCTCTTTAAAGTACAATGTTATCTCTCTCATCTGCTTATTGATTTCGCTTTTCTTTACAAATTGAGCAGAAATGACGCTAACCTTTTTTTTTTTTCGCAAATAAGTTTTTAAGATTATTAAATGAACTGTTACCTATTGTTATGCGTTTATTTATTGCTCTTAAATATTAATCATCTTTCAAAAAAAGATGTCCCCTTTGAATAATATTTTTTTATTGAAAATGGTTTCTAATTTTAATATCTGAAATTCTTTCTGAAAAACCAATTCTTTATAAAAGATATCTTATACAGGATGTTTCAGAAATATTAGAGCAAACTTTAAGGAGATGTGTGGGACATCACTAGGTTTCAGATTTGTAGAGTAAAACATGGTCAGAAACACATTCCTGGCTCAGTAGTATCGGGAAAAATCACAATAAAACTACGAAACGAATAATGAAGGAAAACATCGTTATTTCATTAGTATAGCTTAAAATCGAGAAAAAAGAACATTAAAGAGAAATGATAGTCATCAAAGTAGATGTTTGAAATCATGACCCCGGGCCGTGATGCATGGAGTAGTGTATTCGTTGCATGGAAGATTTAATGTTTTCTAGAAAATAACATGAGTGCCCCGAACTTCCGTAGCAATTGCCACGATGCGTGCAGCAAGTTCCTCAGCACTTTTCAGAGCTGTTCCGACATTTTTGCAGCGCTAAGAATAATACACATGTTTTCTCTTCCTGTTCGTGTTCTTTCTTTCTTGCGTTTTGTATCGTCACTACTGCGCCAGGAAAACATTTCCGACCATGGGTTTCTATGCAATTCTGAATCCTTGTGGTGTCCCATACCTCCCTTTAAAGTTTGTTTCAATACTTCTAGGATTCATTGCATGTATTTTAAAAATACAATATTACAGTAGAACCTCCATAAGTTGACCACCCAAGGGACGGGAACTAAGTGGTCAACATACAGAGGTGGTCAACTTAGGGAGTTTTTAGAAAATATTTAGTACAATATTAGAAAAAAATTATTAAACTTTTTAAATATTTTTTAAGGAAAAATTTAGAAAAAGATTAGCACTTAATCCTTTTTATTTATACTCCTGGTACAGCACATTTTTACAACTTTTCAAAGAATGATTCAATTTTTATATGAGTCCTCCCTTTGTTCATTAGTTAACTGCAAAGATCACTTTCACAGTTTACAAGTCCATTAAGCATGCTTGGGCATTTTTCTGCAGCGAAATCTTTAAGTTGTTCCATCATGTTCTTTACATTGTCTTCCTTCAGAGTTGTATACTTTTCAGTTTCGGCGTCACTTAGATCATCTTCTTCGCAGTCCATGTTTTATATCTTAGTGTCCTTGCTGTGCTTAGTTGCAGAGAGTATCTCATTGAAGATTGCCTTTGGGTCTGGTTCAGCAAATGCTACAAACTCATCTTCCATGGAAATATTATTTTCAAAATCAACTCCTTCAAAAACTGACAAAGGAAATAGAGGAAGCTCCCCCCCACACACACACATACACACCTCTTTGCACCAATGTTGTAGCTGTAACAAATTTACCTTTCCTGAAGCAATTCTTAATCGTGGTTTGTGCAACTTTATTGCAAGCAGAAATAATCCAATGAACAGCATTCAAAGCATTTACTGACGCAACTGCTGACGATACCAAAGCAGAAGGAGCATAGGTTTGAGCTTTCATGATCATCCATTACAGAAGTTGAGCTTTGTAGTGCACTTTGAAAGACTGAATAATGCTTTGATCTGAAGACTGCGTTTTCGAAGTTGTGTTTGAAGTTAAAACTTTAAGCTTCACATATTTCAGATTATTCACTTTCGGTTGGCGGCAGTTGTTTACGATGAGCAGAATAGACTGCTTCTTGAATCAATTCATTTAAACTCTTCTTCGAAACAAAACACTGGTCATCCAAGCAGATCTATTCGCTCTCCAAAAAACAAGAAGGTCTTCAAGTTTTGTATTTTTAATTTCACGAGTTTAAGCAGATTTGCTGATCCCCTTAGGCTTCAATTTTTCACCAGTTATGTGACTAGTGCACAAAAGAACAGTGAAATGTTGTTTTGAAAGTTTTCCCTCTTTTGCAAATGTCACCCTTAATTACTACACATCTATCAAGCATTGCTTTAAAGAAGTGATCGCACTCATCAGCATTAAAGGTGTCCTTATTTTTAACCTTTTAGCAAACACTGCGAATTTTTCAAAAAACTTCTCCACCACTTCAGCTGAAACCTCATTCAATTCCCCACATAAAACGTTTTGAGAAATCTCGTATCATAGTTTGAATCTTTCCAGCCTACTTTACTCGTGCACGCTTAAAAGTCCTCTATTTCGAATTCTTTTGCAAATTTTTTGCTACTTCCTGAAACATAGGTCACAATATTCTTGCATTGATTGATCTCATCACCTTAAATAAATAAAACGTGGCTCGTTTCCAGCGTCGATACACGTTTTTCTGCGCTTTCTTTGGAGTCCCCAGTTTTCGATTGAGTAGCTTTCCAGATATTCTTCCTTGATTTTTAAAATGTTGCACACAGCTGTCTTGTCCGCACCAAATTTTTCCGCTGCCTTTCTTTCGCTGCTGCTTTCCAGAAAATTGAGAAGATCCACTTTCTCCTTTAATTTATATTGTTTTAGATCTTATTGTTGTTATCTTCTTTGCGCAATTTTTAATGAAAATTTGCAAATAATCGACCGGTCCCGTAATGACGCGACATCCACAAAAAAAGAACAGAATGTGTTTCATATGTGAGCGATAGACGGTTCTTTCCAATTATGCGTATAATTACACCGCTACACACATCTCCCACTCCCCTAACATTTTTCGACAGAATCAAGGAATTTTGGCATTTACCTCCCATTGTATCACACTGAAAGTGAACAATGAATGGAACACCACAAGGGAGATGAGCGTTGCTCAGATAAGCCGAATAACTAAAAAAAAGAAAAAAAAATTGGAAAACGGATGGAGAACAAACGAAAAAGAAAATAAGTACAAGAAAACATGAGTGGTCAAGTTACAGAGAATAGAACCTACTAAAATGTGGTCAACATACAACTTACGGAGGTGGTCATCATAGAGAAGTAAATCTCCATTGAAAACTTATTGTGACCATTCAAACTAATAAATTTCGGTCAAATTACAGAGGTGGTCAACATAGAGAGGTGGTCAACTTTGGAGGTTTTACTGTAATTAGCAAATTGTTTTACAACGCTGGAAAACTTCTTAATTTTTATGCGATGTGTTTTTTGCTGCAACTGCACATCTTGCTAGTACTTTTTCATTTAGACTTCTACTTATATAGTTATTTATGCGTTTCTGCAAGAAACTCCATTTGATGGGGAACTTTATCATCTCCTTTGTTATCAAATAATATTCCAATTTAGTATCAAAAATGTTATTCAATTAATTATTTTCTGTTTCAGTAGTACTCATACGAATAAATGTTCTTCCAAATTTAATATGTATAATGTTTGAATCATGTCTTGATACCCAATTTATAAATTACATTCGAAATAGTGGATGATTTCCAATGTACTATAATGGTTATACAGTGTGTTCACTCTCAACGGTGGCCAATGGCTAATTTCTAAACCGTTAGTCATGGACATATAGTTCAAGTTGCAAAAAAGCTTTAAAAAAGGTAAAGAATTGTTTTTTGCGATTTAGGTAAAAAAAATTATTTAAAAATTACAAAAATTAAATTTTTATACGGTTCCCCTGTCCTATAAATGATATTTAATAAAATTTTTCCATCACTCTAACAAGAAATACAAAAAATGTCCCATTTATCTAACATTAAAATTGACCGAGTTATGAAAGTTTTAAATTTCATGACTTAAACCACTTTTCTGTAACTGAAAACGGATGAGTTGGACTAAGCGTTAAGGGAATGTTCACTAAGTGCATAAAAGGCATCCATTTCAAATGCTGTCCAATAGCTAATTCCCAAATCATTTGTCATACACATATATTTCCAATTACAAAAATGTTTTCTATGGGGTAAAAAAATATTTTTAAAGCGATTTAACTGAAGGTGCTGCCACCGTATAAGTTTTACGATAGTGATAAGTTTAATTAATTAACTTATAGATTGGTTAAAATAATTGAAGACGTGAGTTTCAAAATTCTCTTTGCCGAGAAAATTAAATTTTGGGAAATCGCGAAAAACCTTTAAATGCTTCCATTGGTTTTCAATATAAATTTGGAGATTTTCGTGTTACATTAGTGCAGATTGTTATAGACTGATAGAGAAAACAAAAGCGATAAGCCAAATTTTAAAATTCATATCCTCAATTATATTTTTACATTTACTTATTTTATTTTGTAAGGAATTGAAACTGCTTCTTTTCATGATTTTATTTTAAAAAGGTGTGTTATTATGGTAAGTTTTTATTTTACTTATAATGTTCGCATGTATGTTTTCCTAATTCAAAACCTGTATTCCAATTTTAACTCACTTCCAAATATCCGATCGAAGTTAAATTCGCATACTTATTTATATCCAATGACATTGTAATATTAATGCATTTATTTATTTTATAGAACTACACCAAAGTCTATTAGGTTAAGTAATCCAATAGAATTTTAAATATGTATCATTTTGTAACGAATTATGAGTGTTGATTTTTTATAATTTAATTTAACAAAATTTCTGTTATTTTTTTACTTATATTATCCCCAATTATTTTTAGTACAAGTTGTATATTTTGCTTTAATATGTAAACATCAACATAAGTTTAAAAATAATATTGTAAAAATTATTTTACTCTCAATGTTTAATGTTAAATTTATATTTGACGTTAATTTTTCTGTCCAGTAAATTTGTGACTGACCCCTATTTTGCAGCAAAAATTATGCTTCAACTTTGAACAACTATTACTCGGTCAGATTTAGTCGCAGAAGAATGGGATTTTTTTTCTTAAAAAAATTTTTTTTTCGTCTTATTTGTTAGAGTTTTTGTAAAAATTTACTAAACATCACTTGTAAGACCGGAAGACCGTATAAAAATTTAATTTTCGTAATTTTTATAATAAATTTATTTAAAACCTAAATCGCTTCAAAAAGAATTCTTTTCCTTTTTAAAATCATTTTTGCAATTGGAACTATATGTCTATGACTAACGGTTTAGTCATTGGCCACCGTTGAGAGTGGACACACTCTATATACAGGCTAATTCTAAATTGATGATACAATCTTTAGGAGTTGGTACAGGACACTGTAACAATAATTTATTATGCAGGAATATATGAACTCAAGTGACCAGTGGAGGAACATGACAGACGTATATGTTTAATTAACTAAATGAATGGTCGAGTAGATACATGTAGATTTCAAGTGTATGAGATTGCAATAGTGGTACTTAATCACTTAACGGATTTGCCTATGCGTCGTACGGGCAAGAAGAGTGTGCTTGATTCATCACTTAAGGGGGCTCAGGGGTTGATCGATACAGAAAAACATGTAAACAGAACTTTCTTTTTGAGTCCATATAAAAACAAAAGTATTCAGTGTAATTAATTTAAACTTTCTGATATTTTAAAGGTATGTTTATAGTTTTATAAAATTATAAAATGAAGTACTTCAATGAAATATAATAAGAAATATAGCAAAATTTATGTAACACAATTTTCGGAA
Organism: Maratus speculifer; assembly: GCA_964019185.1. Classification (NCBI taxonomy): domain Eukaryota; kingdom Metazoa; phylum Arthropoda; class Arachnida; order Araneae; family Salticidae; genus Maratus; species Maratus speculifer. The sequence goes on along the minus strand of OZ025296.1, from coordinate 12,826,540 downwards.
AAAAAATTATGTGTTATATCACCAATACCAAAATATCTTAACGTTGAATTAAGAACCTGATTTTTGCTTTAAAAAGATCACGAAACTTTACTCTATAGAATGAATTAAGGATATAACAATCACTCAAAAAAAACATTATTCAAAAAACTCTCAAACTTAAAAATTAAAATCCCCCCTAAAAATACAACTTTTTTTGCATTAAAAAAACTCAAAATATTAATTTATCTAAACTATATTAATTCATTCTCTAGATAATGATATTATATGGGCAAAAAAAAAAAAAAAAAAAAAAAAAAAAAAAAAAAATTAAGCCATTCTATCAAATAGTTTTTTAAAAATATTGGTGTTAGTCGTCAAAAATCAAGTTTTGAGAAAACGCGACTTAAAGTTGAAATTATATGGGTGAGGCTATGAAAGTGTTGATACATAAATACTTATAACTCCGTTAAAAATGCAAATATTTTTATGCAGTTTTTTGCATTGAGTTAAGAATTAATTGAATAATCAAACTAAATCATAAAAAAAATCTATTTTTTGAAAAGTTTTCAACCCCTGAGCCTCCTTAAGGCTTTTTGACACCACCAAATTTAATACAATTTCATACTTTTTAGCGGCAAAAATGTTTAGACTAAATAGACTAAATCTTATGAATATTTTAACTTAAAAAAAGTGATATGTATCCCATATTTTCACTTTATTGTAAATTAAAAAAATGATCATTTAAATGGTTAACCAACAAGATAAAAACAAATTGAATTTTAAATGGAAATAACATTTAAAAAATGCGCTTGTTCAGCTAAACTATATTAATCCCCAAACAAAAGCTATTTATACATGGGCCGGCAGGAGTGGGGAAACAACATTATAATCAATCAGGATAAATTTGGACTAAATCAGGTTAACTTTTTTTCATCTTTAGGAAATTTTGATCCATTCTGTCATGCTGGAATCTTGGCGAATTATTTCCGATAAGCTGCTAAACGCACACGAGTGCTGCTATCTATATTTTAAGGCCAAAACTTTGCCGTTAACTCAAGTGATCTAGCAGATTTAATCTTTTTTTTTCTCTCTTGGCCTGTTACCCTGATACGCATAGCTGCCAACTTTCAACTAATCTTCCGTAATACTTGGATTAGTTTGATCAACGCTATTTCAAATCAGAAAATATATTTCATGAATCTTTATTTATTTAATTTCAGGACTGTTAATGGAATATATTTAATTGAATTTCTTTGAAAAAATTTTGGTCCGAAATTTATTAAACCAGGGTGTAACAAGATGACTGCCTTCCTTAAATTATAGAATCTATAGGTGGCGCTATTGCCACTTTCGGCAAAATATCCTGAGATATTTTGCCTTAATTTCTAAAAACATGAAGTGAAGTAATTTAGTTTGATGAGAGTAGATTTGGATGTGTGTTCGGAATACATCTCCCTTAGAGATGTTCTTTTGCGCTAAAGTAATTTTATGAATATTTAACTGATTGTTAAGCGCTTCTTCATGCGATTTGTATATAGTGTGTTTTGTGCTGTGTCGTCTACAATAAAAATGTGACTGTAACATCTCTGTTCTATATTTTAAGTACCGAACACATCCTACAAGGGTTAATTTAACAAACGTATTACGGATAATCGATGTCAGGTTGGCACCTATGGATACGTCAAAGTTACCCAAATAAACTGTAATAGTTCTTAACTTTAATGCTATACATTTTGTATTTTGATTTCTAAGCCTGAAAAAGTATCTATAATGACTTTTATATACATATGATACAAATTATATATGCAAAAGTAGATGGTAGGCTTTCTGATATTTTCCGTTTAGTTTAAACTACTAAAATTCGTGTTAAAATTATGCATTTATGTTTTTCAACCGTTAAATTACGGGCAACCGCACAATTTTGTAAAGAAAACGATAATGATTTAGTTTTATAATTGAAAGTATCCTTAAATGAACAAACTTAATCAAACAGAAATATAATTTTAGAAAATATATTAATACGATTAGTGAAGATAGACTTACGACTCTTCAGTAGTTTAACTCAATTTTTTTTTTCAGAACAGCTTTGAGTGATACCGAGAAAACCTCCGAATAAGGGACACCCATAGAACCGGAATTTTAGTTTCCTAAATAGAGGTGTCCCTTATTTGGAGTTTTTACTTTTTTTTAATTAATCGTTTACGACTAAATAAGATGACTTTTATTATTTGCTTTTATTGGTGACAAAGCAAAAACCATTCATACCGCGTTCCGCCGGTTTAAATTAATCGGTTATAAAAATCGTTTATAAAAATCGTACAAAATACCAAACATTAAAAGTGAAGTTTAAATGTATCCAAAGGCTATTAATTACGTTAATCAGACACAAATGACAAAGAGATTTAATTAATTTAAATTTTCAATCAATTACTACATTAAATGATTTGTAGAGTTTTTGATTTATCTTTTTTATATAAGCATTTGTGCACATGCAAAAATTTCAATAACATTTAAAAGAATCTTACTTGAAGTGAATCTTGATCAAAAGTGATTGTTTTTTAAATTTCAAATTTTCACTACAAACCCCTCAAGTGTTCATTTCCATACTTACAAATTTTAGTATTTCATTATGAGCAATATTTACGAAAAAAATATTCAACTGTTTTATGTATCTTAAAGCATCTGTTAAGTTCTTAATCTCAAAAATTTTATTTCTTCATTTCTTTTAGAGCCATCCTCACATTTTCAGCAATAGGGATAAACGCACTGATATCTTTATTTGAATTATAGGTGAATAAATGCTTTCCAATTGTGTTCTATGCCTCTGTATCAACATGACTGCCTGTCTCAATGATGATTTCCCAAAAATCTGTATTTTAATTTTCACCATTCAATATCTGAAATGCAAAAACCAGCTTCTTTAACTTTCGTATCCCTTAAATCGAGTGTCCCTTATTCAGAGGTAAATACATAACAGCTCCTATACTAAGGGACTGGAACCAGAACTTTTCGTCCCTTAAATAGAAGTGCCCCTTATTCGGAGTGTCCCTTATTTGGAGGTTTTACTGTATTTGTATTTGATAAAGGTATCTGGTGGTTTAAATAACTCAAAAACTTTTAAATAACTAATTGAAAATTATCAGTAGGAAATCCTAGTACATGTTTTAAATTTTAAAAATGCGCTATACCCCAATACTATCGGTTATCAATGTGTTAAAATTGAACTGTATATCGAATAGATCATAGATAACAGAGAATAATAATAAAATATTTTTGTTAAAATAAACACTTCAAAATTATTTTTCATCACAAGAGATTTTTTATCCTAAATGAACGATTTTTTTTTTATTCGTAATGCAAAACTATCTTCAAAACTGAAAAAAAAATTGAATCTTCTTTTTCATCTATTCTACAACATCGAATTATAGAAAAAAAGTCCAAAAATAAAATAAAGCCTTCTGGGAGGATTTACTGTTTATCTTACGGATTATACTTTTCTAAAATTTCGAAGAGGGAAGGTCAACGTTAAATTCTAAAATAAGAACACACATACAGAAAAATATCCGAAAAGTTTAAAAAATAAATTGGATTATATGTTATGAATTTCTTGTTGTTTGGCAGCTGTAATGAAACTTTTTTTATTTCTTTGTTTTTGTTTTTATAAATGTAAGAAAACTTTATCAATAAAAATAAAATGTTCTGACAACACAAATGTAGTTGCTTGAATACTAGAAATAGTTTTTGAAATTTTAACTTCTTTTTATATGTACGGTATATATGAAACTTCACATTTCATAACACGAATCTGGTTAACTAAAGCATTTGATAATGTACACAGGATAGTAAATAATTAAGAAAAATTCCTTGGTTAAATGCTTTTTTTTCAAAATACTCAAATTTTCTTTAATATTATATCAAATCAGAATTTCAATTTCAATAACTCGCAAAATAGTTTATGAGTCTGTTACACGTACTTAATCACTGAATATTTGCGCAATGATGGCAATAGAAAATAAACACCCCCTATTAATCTTACAATAAATTATTGTAGAAGAAAATTACTGGTATCAAATGGTTGGAAACAGAATCTGCTTTTAAATGATATATCTAAATTTTGCTTAGGACTCCAACTACATATAAAATGAAATGAAACTTTGTTTTTGTCAATAGCAACATCCAGGTTTCGCACTTAGCAAGATTTGTACGCATTAAAGAATTCGGTAAATTTTAGGTGTTTTAGTATCAGAATTATCGTTAAGTATTGATCGAAATATTTGAAGATGGAATTTTATTTTACATTAAAAGATATAAATATTAGTTTTAAAAACTTTAGTAAAAAATGCTTGAAAAACTTGCAGTGTACCAGCCTTGTATAAATGAATTTTTCCCCATTATTCTAAAAACAAAGTTTCATAAAACTCGTATGATTCGTTTCAGATAAATTAATTATTTTAAAATGAACATATTCCAAGGCCTGTATTCAAACTTAAATTCAGTACTCGATCTGTTTCATGTTTGAAATGTTACCGAATTACAGATTGTTGAAATGCTACTATTTCATTTTTAGCTCACAGGCTATCATAGCCTGAGAGCTTATGTGCCCGTCCGTTCTGTATGTTCGTTCGTGCGTAACTCATGATAAAAATATCCGATCCACTTGAAATTTTGTATGTAGGTATATCCTGACAAGGCGCTTCCCTGATTAGTTTTTGGAGTTCATTCGATATGTATAAGAGGGGGAGCGGGGGCTCATGCCTTCCCCTTAGTTGATATAAATGGGATTTTCATGCAGAATTAAGAAAATTTAGATTAGGATAATTCTGATGAGGCGATTCCGTGACTGTTATTAGGTGTTCATTGAATAAGTATAAATAGGGGGTACAGGGGTTCTAATGCCCCCCCCCCTTAATTTATATAAATGGGTTTTTCAAGCAGAATTTTCAGATTTCGTTCAAATCTCTGAATAGTTTTGGAAGTTTAATGGTTAAGTATAAAAGGGGGGGATACCTCCTTTTAAATTATATAAATGCTAAATGGGTTATTATTAAGAATTATCTCATTTGCTCTGAATTTTGGATATAGATTTTTTATATGATAAAGCATGTCTTTGGTAGTATACGAGGTTCAATGATTAAGTATAAAAAAAGAGGAAAGGGGAGAGCTGTTTCCCTTCTTATTATTTTTTTTTTTCGAACGGAATTAACCCTTGAAAATATTATGCTTTAATGTACAATTAGTATTTGTAGCCTGTGAGCTCAATGCCATCAGTTTAACTGGGCAGTATTCTTTATTATTTTGGTTCTTTCCAGTATGACCATTTCATTTGCTAAATATCTTTCGACTATTGCCAACCCAAAAATAAAAATAAAATGAATAAAATCTATCTTTTCAAATTATACTTTCCTCCAAATCAAAGATGGTCTTTTAAAACTTTCAGGGGGCACGGTACTTATATTTGTAACATTCTTAATTGAATAGTAGACATCAGAATTTAGAAACAAATTTATTTTGATGAATGCAAATGCCTGTGGTCACGTACTTAATAAAGGGAAAATTTTAGTTTCAATATTCTGGTGTCAATGTGACATTTACAAATAAAACTTAGGTAGTTCAAAAATGAACCACCGCTAGAGGTCTGCACGGGCCCGGGCCTGGCCCGTGGCCCGTACCCGGCCCGGCGGAATCGTTTCGAATTTTCTAACGGGCCGGGCCGGCAGATTTAGAATAGTTTTTTCAACGGGCCGGGCCGACAAACAACATGAACGGGCCGGGCCGACAAACAACATGAACGGGCCGGGCCGGGCCGATAAAAAAAATTTTCGGGCCTGCCGGCCCGTTCTGAAGATTTAAGCAGAAACGATAAAATATGAACTATTTTCAACGAAAATGGTTTTAACGAGAATAAGTATAAATGTGGCCATACTAGTTTGACAGCATCAATATAAAAATGCAGAGTGTATCGGCATCAGAGAATTACATTATGTGTAACCCGTTTTAATATTTTTGTAGCTGACTCATGCCGGCCCGAGATCACGCTTGCATTATTTTTCTACATATAGACTGGCCGGACCGGTACTAGACTTAATTATTGGCAGTAAACATGATTTGTAAAATTATTAACAGCGATAAAGAACTTATGTTAGCTTAGTCTTCGGATATATACTTCTTGATTTTAAAATTAATTTCTCAATAATGCGAAAGTTTGACACATTTTCTGATTAATTTTAAATTGTAAAAGTATAAAAGTGATAAGCCTAACTATTGAAGGGGTTTGGACTCGAATAGCGTTTTTCATTTTTGGTAAATAAAATACTTGTATAACCTTGTTGAGATATAATAGTTCTCAAATGATTGCAGTTTTTTCTCCCTTCCCTTGCTATTCCTTCCGGAAATTCTATTCAAAACGCTAATTATGACAGTATTTTATTTGTTTGCAGTATTCTTAAATTGCTCATATAAAAAAATCAATAACGCCATTCGATTATATAGTTTCTGAATAAAGATATCTGCTAATCTTATGCGTTTCTGAGGGAAAAAAATGAATTTAGAAATGTATCAGAAAGGAGCTTCTTTGAATTTAAGAATGAATTTGGATTTGAAATCTGAATAAAATGATATAGAAATATATTTATAAATCTTCTTTTATTAAACAGCTTCATAATTAACGATGTTTTTACCTTTCTTTCTTTTTTCTTTTATTCTCAGCCATATTAATTTTTTAATGAATCTTTATTCGAATGTTGAAAGCCTAAGAATCTAAGTAATCATTAATGTTGTTAATGTGTATTTTCTGTAAAATATACTGTAAAACCATTCCGTAGATATGTATGCAGTATTCTTTAAAGGAATCTTAGTTATATGATAAAAATCTGAACTTTTTAAAAATCGTAGAAATTGTAACAGGCCAAAACGGGCCGGGCCTGTTTTTGATGATTTTTGTACGGGCCGGGCCAGGCCTAAAATATAAAAATTTAAACGGGCCGGGCCGGGCCGGGCCCGGGCCGAACTTTTGAGTTTTACGACGGGCCGGGCCAAAATAACTTTCCTACGGGCCGGGCCGGGCCGGGCCGGGCCTGAAAATTCCGGCCCGTGCAGACCTCTAACCACCGCCTTTAAGAGGTTAACCTATTATTTTGATATTTTTTAATCATCATTCGAAACTAATTGGAAGAAATATTTGAAATGGCAAATTCGCATAAAGCAGGAAATTATAGAGAAATTTGTTAAAGACAAATCTATCAGAACACTAGAGAACGTATTCTTTTTTAAATATTAATTCTAATAATATTTAATTCTAATATTCATTTTTTAATATTGCTTTCCTAATTCAAGTTATAAAGTCTTTAAAATGCAAATTCAATTTATTTATGTTTGGGTTCTTTAGTAATCTCTCAATAAATTACCACATTAGGATTATAAATTTCAGAAGAAATTAATAAATATATGAAAATGTAGTTTAATATTAATTGTGCTGAAATGTGAATATTTATAATTCAAAAACATTTCATTCAAGCGACTTCTCTAGGCATTGTTTATAGCAAAGATTTAAAATATATTGACAAAATTAAACGTTGCCACTGAAAAAAAAAAACCTCTGATCTGGTTTTTATTTATTATCATTCCTTAAGTAAATTTAATGTACATCATTTTAAAGTAGAGTTTATTTCCAGTCGTTAAGTAGTACTTAAAATTTTCTTCTATTATCTTTAGTTTTAGAATTAGTGGGAGGAGGGGGGTGAAGTTTCCTTTTTTTCCCATGACCGAACATTAATTAGTGAAATATGCATTCCTGGAATACTTTAAAATTAGAACAAATCGTGTACAGCACACTCGTCATTCGTATTATGGATGTCAATATAGATTTTTAAGAGGATTAATCAGGGTGGCGAGTGGTCAGGGAAAATATAGTCAAAATAAGTGCTAAATACCAGTATTTTGTTAAAGATAAATTCACCTCCTTTAATCCCTTTAAATTATTTGAAGTGTTTTCGATAAGAAAATATTGGTACTGACATCTTATTTTGACTGCGTTTTTCCATGACCACTCGCCATCCTGTTAATGTTATAAAAAGAGATTATATTACAGAATGACACATATCGGAGCCACAAAAATCCTATTGTAAAAATTGTACTGTTATTACCCGCGTATAAGCCGCTGCTCAGTTAAATCTTTTTCAGACAGGAAATTTTGTTATTAAAATGAAGACAAGTAAATGTTAAGCAAAAGAAAGCCGCATTTTATTTTAAATAAATTCTTAAAAGAAATCGACTTATCTGAATGTGCGGCGGATTATGCACGAAATTGCGGTACATCATATTTTTCTTTAACCCCTTCGCAATGAGAGCTTTTAATGAATTTTTTTTTTCACCGGTTTTTAAAAAACATAAATTTGTGTCTTGTTAAATAGAGTAAATGCACAGATTAAATAAGACAAATATTTCAGTAAAATTTTACTGGTGGCGGCGAAAAAAGATGCTGAGCACCTTTTACGATACACATTCCGGTCGTTCGTGTCCAAGGGGTTAATGAAATTATTAGAAAGTTGTGTATTGCTGAATTGAAAATCATTTGGTGTTTATAAAATAGAACTATTTTTTCAATTTTAAATTTAAAAATATGGTGTCCTTTATCTTTTTAAGCGCGGTGGTATATAATTTAAACCAATTATTATTCCAATCATTCAAGTGGCGACCATAATTTACTCAAATTTTAACTTTAAATGTAGTTTTAAATATAAGTTTTTCTGTTAGAATGTATAAAAGTAGGCAACGAAAGTCTATAAGAATTAGATAAACTGTTTAAAACTAAAAATGTACTTTGTATAGAATTATTAATGATAGAAAAATCATTATTTTTTAAATAAATTGTCTGGTTTAATGGTTCTTTTCTTTTTTGTATTCCAAATAAAAATTTAAAACATTGTGGCATTAGGGTTGGTTGGAGTAAATGGGTCATCCTCCTCAACAAGGAAAATTTTACAGAACAATTTTACTGGTGGGGATAAATAAGGGTTCTAAGCTTTTTTTGCGACACATATACGTGTCGCTCGCTAAAATATATATAGGATATTTCATACTTATTTGCATTAATCATAACACATTTCTTCACATTTATTTTACATTTATTTTGGCTTTGTTTAATTTATTATTTAGATAGATAGATATTATTTAGATATTGATAGAACTAATATAAAAAAGATTTCCAGACCATATTCTTATACCCCTTGGGGACGAGCGACACGTATATGTGCCGCAAAAAAAAAAAAAAAAAAAAAAAAAAAAAAAAAAAAAAAGGCTTAGAATCCTTATTTACCCCCATCAGTAAAATTGTCCTGCAAAATTTTCCTCATTTAAGCGGAGCATTTTCTCGATTTAATGAGGCGGAGATTTCTGTTTTTAAAAACCGGTGACAAAACATTAAACATTTCGTAAAAGGCTCCCCGTCGCGAAGGGATTAGAGAATTTAAGCTACACTTTCCAAAGTGGGTGTTTCCAGGTAAGTTCTCATTGCCTTTTAATGTTTATTAGAGTGTTGTGTTAAGTTTAACCTAAAATTCATACTGCAATTTGCATTTTTACAATTTTTTTTTCATGAAAAGAGTTTAAGAAAGAAGTATTTTGACTTAAAGAGACTTTCACATGATGAAATACAATACTCAAAACTTTTTTCCATTTGAAAACTATTAATCTAAAACGGCACTACTTGGTTATCCCTTCGACCATTTTTGCCAAATTATAAAAATCGCCAAACTAATAGCCAAGTTATACGTGCTGACATAATTTTTTAACATAATTTTTATTTTAAATTACGGAAAACAAATAAATTAGTAAAACATGAATAAAAATACAAATAAAAAGCGAAATTAGAAACCACTTTAGGATGTTTAAACATGTGGATCGTGCTTAATGTCATTGAATGTGACATTCACAATCATCCATTATTGGCATTTAATCTTATAATTTGGCGATAGTTTTTTGGTCGACGGGATAACCAAGTAGTACCTCTAAAACTAATGTTATTAGAATTAGATGTTGCCCAAAGACAAAAAGGTACATCCAGTACATGTAAAAAAATACATACACTATAAAGATTTTACACTGTAATTAAATAACTTGAGCGCATTTCATTCATTTTTAGCTCTTTCCAACAAAGTTGAAAAGTACTTATGCATTCGCTTTGTCTGGCCGTATGGCCGTCTGTCCACGCTCTAACTCTCGTAAATATACTCGGATTGTCATGAAATTTTTGGACGTTAATGACGTTTACCCGAACACGAGCCTTATTAAAAATGAAGGTTCTGCTATGATTAGTTTATTTACAAGGACAGTCAAAAGGTTTTCGTTACTTTACGGGCCATGGGGAAAAATCGTGTCAAATGAATTTTAAAGGTGTTACGCCCTGTCAAACATCTTCAAATTTATATGCATCTACAAAGTGCACTAAAATATGGATTTTGTAAAGTATTCAGGGAAAAGAATCTAGTTATTATTCATTTACGGAAGAATATAAAAGAATTCCAATACATAATAATAAAGGGGGAGGATTGTTTACGACATTTTTAATTATGGTAAACGATTTCATATATAATCAAATTGATATACATTGCTGAGTATTAATATGTGTTATTCCATGCATAATACTAGTGCATAGCATTTACAGGGACACACAAAAGTTTTCAAATAGTATATCTATCCGAAGTGCTGTATATTATGGAAGATGGCTGTTAGATGGATGAAATGCGTTTTTAATTATGATATACGCTTTCAAGTTTCACTAGATGTATGCATATTACATGATTTATATAAATGCTAAATGTTACACAATTTAGATATACAGGGTTACACAAAAGATCTCGGAAAGGTTACCGAATATGAAAGTAATTTACTTAAAAGTGATTTTTAAAAAAGGTATGCCTTTTTACGATGAACTGCATTTAGTTTGCGAAGAAATGTTTGTAGAATATAGATAAAATGGTATACAGGGTCACGCAAAGAACTGGATACATGGTCGCATTTGGATGATAATTTCTAGAAATTTGATTTAAGTAGTTTAAAGAGAATTTATTTTTAAACTAAACTTTAGCAAAATACTTTCGTGAATTAAAGGTACTATGTATTTTACAGGGCTAAACAAAAGTATTCAAGTATGTTTCCATCTATTAATATAAACTGTTGAAAGGAAAATTTCGTCTAGTTAGGCGTTTTTTGCTAAACTAAATTTTACCATTATATAGTATATATATATTAACCAGCAAACCATATACAAGGCTTTTCAAACGTATTGGAATACATATTTGGATATGAACAATAATACGTTATTTCCCTGGATAACGAAGCTTTGTTAAAGATTTCAAGAAGTGTTGGAAATTGCTTCATAATCTATGCTTAAAGCATGATTTCTCTTACTTGTTATACAAATGAATTAGAAATGATATTCGTTGGTTCTATGTATACGAGGTTTGATATCATGCAACATTATCTACTACTATTAGCTTAATATATGCTGCAAACCAAGTCAAGAGATATGTCCAGTAGTTCAATGGTTAATAGATCGAGATAAGACTGGTAATAATTAATGCATTACTATCTGTTCAAGACATGTTACTCGTGCATGGTCGAATTATTCAATACGCTCATACTAAACGAGTTTTAGTTAAATCGCATCAGAAAATGGAAAGGGGAAAATCTTAAAGCCCTAACAGATGGTTGACGTACTATCATTTATAATCGTAATAATATTATAATTATGTGAATTATTTGCATAACTTACAATAATATAAATGTGATGATACTTTACTATCTAAATGATTGTATATAAACATTCAATACTAAAGCTATTTATTAACCCCTTAACTGGTTTGCCCGAACGACGTTCGGGTAAGACGAATTTGCTTATTTCATCATTTAAAGCTTTTTGACACCACTCTTATTTTTAAGAAAATTTTCATACTATTGAAAGGCGGAAATGTTTAGGCTAAATTTTACGAATATTTTATTTAAATAATAGTGTTGTGAGTCCGCTATTTTCAATTTATTGAACGGAAAAGGGGTAAACCGAGGTAAAGGGTTAAAGGGGAACGGTTAACGGGTTAACCGCTTCCGCGCTTTGCTCGTGCGTCGTACGGGCAACATGTTTTTGCCAATCATGATTTGTCCGTACCATGTACGGGCATCCATAGTCCAATCTTAATGTATTATTCTCACCAGTAATATTTTATTGTAAATTTTCTATTATTTAATCTTAGCATTTTTCGGCTTCAATTAACTAAAAATTACTGCTTTTAAAAACCAGAGAAAAAAGATTAAAAAATATATAAAATACATGAAAAAATAGACACTGAAAGTTTTTTTTCAAATATATTGATCAGTTAACTCTTTCCGGCACGCTGTGCCCGGTCCGGGATACCTAATTTTAATTCCATACTCGCAAACGGCACCAGTAATATTTTAATAAATTTTTGCTTTTACAGTGAAAGCTTAAACTGAGAAATATTTAATTTCTTAAAAAGGTGTTTCTAAATTCCTGTGTTAGTCGACAATTTCTCATTTTGCTGACAGATTTTGCCCGTGCCGGAAAGGGTTAAGTGGTTTAAAGAGTGGAAAACTAATTTTCATAGGAGTTACAACACATTTCTAAAATTTATTGGTACTACTCTGTTATCCCGTGGACCAATTTCGCCAAATTATACAAATCGCCAAACTAATAGCCAAATTATACATATTGATGTAATTTTTATTTTAAATAACGAAAAAACAAATAATTAGTAGAATATTAATAAAAATACAAATAAAAAATCCAAACAAAAAATCACTTAATGACGTTTTAAACACGTGAATCGTATTTAATGTCATTGAATGTGACATTCACGATTCTTCATTATTGGCATTTAATCTTATATATTGGCGATAACTTTTTGGTCGACAGGATAACCTAGTAGTACCAATTTATTTTACTGTCCGCTTTTTTTTTCCGAGCGTATTAATTAACCTTCCGCACTCGAGCGATGATTGTCACAGTCCACTAGTGTTACAAGGTAAATAAGTGCTCCAAAATTCTGCACGCCAGTATTTTAAAATAATATTCTTCGCTTTATCTGAAGGTTGAATTTTCTGCTATAAAAGATGGCGGAATAAACTGTAAGATATTAGTGGTATTCAAGGCATTTGGCCTCCTGATTTACGAAGGACACCTGTCGGCATTTGTTGTGAATGAGAGACACCTGTCAAGTACAAAGGGTTAAAAAATAGTTTGATCAATATTTCGGCATATGAGAATATTGATTAAAATAACGCATTAAAAAAAAATCCCTGTCGGCTTAGCCCATAAGCGGAGGTAGATTTCGAAGAGTACTCATTTCAACAACAAAAAATAAAATAGGATTAGCGATAAATCCAGTTTTATAACTTTATTTGGCTACTTTCGAAAAAATTTTAAGTTCAACTTTCAGTAAGAACTAGTTTTATCAGAATCGTATTAAGTGAAATTCGGCTAAAACGCCCATTTTGACAGCATATTTTGAAATATTTTCTGACTTTATTAAAAAAATCGGTCAATACAGCACATTATATACTTTCTAATTAAGAAAAAATCTGTCAACTGAATGCGTTTCAAAGCAAAATTAAATTTAAAAATGAGTCATAAATTAAGCAATTTGTTATTTGAATACAAAAACAATTCTTGAATCACGATCGCTTCGGAAATTTTGTGCGAAGTGCCCACTTTGAGAACTTTTTTAAAAATATATTTTGCCTTTAACCCATTAACGCCCGAATTATTTTCTTCGCTAAAATTTAAATTTTGTATTTCCCACCACTTTAAAAAGCAAATTAACTTTTATCTGAATTTACCAAGGATTCAGTCTCGTGAAATGAGGTGTACATTTTTCTTCCTCTTTACTGGTGGGAAAACCGCTTTCTTGCTGTTTTTGTAACCGTCCTCAAACGAGGACGCTGGGCGTTAATGGGTTAACAAAACACTGATCAATACGGCACATTATGCAGTTTCTAAAAAAGACAACCTGTCAATTGGATGCATTTGAGAGCAAAAATGGATCTAAAAATGAGTCAGAGAAAATGCAATTGTTATATGAATATTTCTTCAATTTTTCAATCACTGTCACTTCGGGAAATTCTGTTCAAAATTCTCATTTTGGCAGCCTTTTTTGAAATAAATTCTGCCTTTATCAAGAAACTGGCCAATAAATCACATCAACAGTTTCTAAATAAGAGGACCTGCCATTTGAATGCGTTTAATATCAAAAATTAATTTAAAAATAAGTCAGAATATAAGCAGTTAGAATATGAGGTTTATTCTTAAACTCCTTCTATTGTTTAATTTGTTTTTGTTATAAGAATTGGTCTTATGAAAAACTTGTTAGTATTAAAGTTGTAGATATTATTCAGAAGATGTAAAATAAACTTAATTGGATTTGATAGTTTAAGAATTGACAAAGTTATGGATTTTTTTCTTTTTCCACCCCCCTCCCCCTTTTTGTTTTCGTTTTTAATTATTTTTACCGGTAAGAGTCAGTCCTATCAAAAACTTGTAAAACAAAAATTTTAGATAGGTTTGAGAACATTTATAAAAAATTTAGTTGGATTTAATATTTGGAGAATTGACAAAGTTATGATTTTTTTTCTCCGAAAAACCCTATTTTTTTCGCTTCTTGAGACCATTTTTAACTTTATCAAAAATCTGTCATGCGCAAACTTTTGTCTCATTATTTAGAAGTAATATAATTGTTAAACTGATTCGATACCTATTTTCATTAAGATGTTATGGGTTTTTTTCTGTTTTCACAAAACGCCCCCCTATTTTCACCCCCTTGGTCCGATTTCACCCATTAACGAACTTAGCCGAGATTTATACCCTTTGATTTTATGTACCAGTTTGGTGCAGAATTATAGAAGTTTTCGTGTCCATAGAAAAGTGATAGATAGATAGATAGATGTAATTTGTATGTACAGGTTTAGGCATGAAGAAAATAATGCGAACGTCAAAATTAGTTTGAAATTACATCTCATGCTTGGTGGATATTTCACTTATCATTTAGCAAAGCATAAAAAGTATTTTTTGATAGAAATTGTTCAGATTATGAAAAAAAAATGAATACGAGAAGAAGGAAATGCTTTATGGCTTCGAAAGAGTTCAAAATCTATTTTATAACGATATCGGATGATCCTACCATTAAATAACTGTCAAAATAGAATATTAAACTTTTGCGTAGCAACTCGTTGTGTCGCTTTTGAACCGCGAGAGATCATTCGATTCTTTTACGGAAAATTAAATCTAACTTTAGTGTAAATTTAGAAAGCATTAGTATTAATTTTATAAAATGCCACGATTCAATTAATAAATTATGTTTACAATTAGTCTCAAATGTTTTCACAAGAAGAATACACATATTCTATAAATTTATCTGGCAAAAGGTTTCGCCCTTCCATGATTTGGCTTCAAATTTCATAGCATATTCATTAGCAAAGTATAAAAAATATTTTTTGATCGAATTCGTTCAGACCATAAAAAAACTGAATACGGGAAAAAAGAAAATGCTTTATGACATCGAAAAAATCCAAAACCTTATTTATACTGATATCGGATGATCCTTCGAATAAATTGCTGTTAAAACTCAATATATGGTCGTAGTGGGTTTTTACACTAATAAAACAACACACGCTAGTTCTTAAACACAACAAATATGGACTGTAGATGCGGTTTATTTAACACTGAAATATGCGAACCATTACAAGGCTATCAACATTCCATCATCTTTTTACATTCGAATAAACACAAGCTTAAAACAAAACATAGAATGCTGCCAAAAACATAAAATAAGAAGAATAAATTACCATGGTAACAAATAATACAATTTCTTAATGGAGCTTTTTCACATAAATGAAAGCAGACGATTTTTACCAAAACAATATATGCTGTATCCTCCTATCAGGACATCAACGTTCCTAACTTTTTTTGCTTTTGCTACTACTGTACCAAAACAATAACCTCTGTGATAGTGTCATTCAGTTGAATCGTTTCTGCGTTTCATGAGATCCTAGTTGGCACCACTGCAGCAAGAAAGTATATATAACGAAGAACTAACATATCCACAAAATGGTGAAACTTTAACTGTAACCGGTTCTACAAGTTCTGATTAAAGCATAAACAAACCTAAACCAGAAAATTTGAATGAAAGTTTTCTCCTTATTAATTCTTGCAGTGCTTTTGTCAGAATAAAATAAAAATATCTATTACTTTATACTTATGCAAGTTTGCTTTTTAGGTAATCAGACCGTGCAATTACACCCTACTGTGACAATCTAAGCAATCCTCCGGGAATGTCAGCAGATTAGGTTACACTAGTAAGTTTGTATAGAAATTTTCGTCCTTATTAAACGCCTCTTGCATCCAGAATTTCTGTCATAAAGATTGAAAAAATTTCCATTCGTTTTTACTAAAGGGAAATATGTTTAGCCCTAAATGAGGGCCTGATCCAGTGGAAAACGAAAACAACCGGCATCTTGTGACAGCTTCCTCAGACATACCCTGTTCACACTATGGATAGTTAAGATATCTCAGGCCTTGAACTCTCTCAGAGAGTTTCCCAAACTCTCTCAGACAGTTTTCAACTTGCTCGGGCTAGATACAGGAACAAACACTCACTCTTATTGGCTATAAATCTTCGCTTTAATTGATTAGCTGTTACGGCAGTCTTTATTTCAAGCGCATGCGCATACGTTACATTTGTACAGTTCAGAGATACAGTGACATTCTTCGAGATATCTTAGGTAAGTTTTTCAATGTGAACAGGCATCCAATTTCGGGAGAGTACCATTTCAAATTACGGCAATCAGAGAAATCTTATGTTTGTAGTGCGAACAGGGTAATGCTTCACTTGCAACTAGCAGTCACTATGGGGCCATCCATAAATGATGTCACACATTTGTCACATGTTACGCTACATTACGTAAACATATACTTGCAGTTCAGAAACTAATCAAATATGTTTTAGATCATATTTCAAACTTTATTTTTAAATTTTAACTGTGTGTTTTAATAACATTTGTAAGCTGAGCCAAAAAAAAAAAAAAAAAAAAAAAAAAAAAAGAGTGATTTATATAATTATTTTGTATGAAATAAGGTTTACAAATAATAGAAACAATAATAATAATAATTAATATAGAACAGTAATAAAATATTAATATGAAAGAGCAATTAAAAACAGTAATATTTTGGAATTTGAAATAGAATTGACATATTTGGCTTTAAATTTTAGCTTTATGAACACAAAATATTTTAATTTTAAAATAACTTGATACTTCATAATTTAACCGGCAAAATTTTAATGCTTTTATTTTAACCAAACTGTGTGATGCCACATTTCTTCTCCCCCCCCCTTCCTTGTCACAAACTGTCACAATTTCGTGAACCCCCCTCTCCCCCCTCAAGAATGACATCATTTATGGACGGCCCCTATGTTATTTGCCTTCTCTTGTGTATGCATAGTTCCAGTTCCATTCACAGCACGCCCTGTCTAAGAATGCCTGTATTTCTAAACCAAAGGGATCCATAAGGAAACTATTATTTTAACCCAGCAATAGAAATGTACGAAATATATTTTTTGTCTTTTAGATAGCTGTAAAAGTAATTGAAATTTTTACCATAATGAAATAGTGGTAGTGAATTGCAGAATATCTACGCTCCCCCCAGTTTTTTAAATATTCACAACTTTAATACTTTCTAACATAATTCAAAAAGTGTTTATAAATTCGGTTTGTCTGTCCATCTATCCGTGCTCTGATCACGCAAACATAATCCTATTGACATAAACTGGATATATGGTATTGAGTATTACTATTGCACTATATTACACCTTAACCACTTAATCCTCGCGCCCGAGACATTCACGGGCTGCAAGCTTCACGGCTTTTATTCAGAATTGTTTGATTCCCACCAGTTTTATAAAATAACGTAATTGGTTTTATTCTGGTATCATTTTACTTGTCATTAAATAAGATGACTATTTTCTTTTTCAAAAAAGGGGTGGCAATAATGAATTTGAATTTTTAAACCATAATTTAATGAGACTATTAAAGGGTTAATCTCGTTAATGGAAATTTTTAATGTTTTTTCATGGGTTTTTAAAATTAGAAATTCGTGATTTATTGAACTGAGAAAATGCCGGGAGTACTCGCTGCATGAGATTTTCTTTTTAAATCGTACCTTTTTAAGACTCTTATTTAAAACATTTTTCATTTTAATAAAATTTCCAAATGTGATTTCGATTACTGTACCTCTTTTGTGAATAAAAGTACTAAGCCAAACAAAAAAGTTGATATTAAGTGAATGTAAAGAAAAGCAATTGGGCACCGTGAGAGAAAGTCTCACTGACGAGTTCTCTCGAGTTAAATAAGGCAAATGTTACAGTAAAATTTTACTGGTGGGAATGAACAAGAATTCTGAACAGCTATTTGCAGCATGTATACGAATCGCTCGTCTCCAAGGGTTAATAAACTGTGAAGTTTTGTTATAGTACCCCGAATGTATTGGAAAGTTTTAAATAATCTATGACGTACGCATGATTTTTCGTTGTTCTTTTGTCGTTGTTAATTAATTTACTACTAAACAATCGCGTTTTTCATACATTGTTTAGTTGTCTTCGTTAAAGTTTTTGTTGCATAATTTAATGAATTTAGAAAAATTAAATGCGCTATAAAATAATATCTTGAAACAAAATGTGACTATTAACTGAGATCATTAAAATTTTGACTACCTAAAAGTGCAATCATTGAACATTTTCTAAAAGTTTCTGTTTGACTTTCATCTTATATAACCAGTTTTAAAGAATTTGAATTGCAATGCATTCTGAAGTGACTTTAATTCTAAATGGAATACCGTTTTATATGTCGCAAACATTCTAAAGTGTTTTAATCTCAAATTTAATTTCCCACAACGCCGAATAATATTGATTATTATTTCCGAATAGCATTTATTTCACGTTTTAATTTTTTTTAGTTACAGAATTATGTTGAATTTATTATTAACAATCTTTTTTTATTTAAATAATGCGTTAAGGAAGAATCAACAATGGTGAAAGCCTGTAGATAGAGCTGATGCTGATATTGAAAAGTTTTCTCGTGAGTTATTGAAGCGATTTCAATTATTATATTAATTTTCTATAAGATTGAAATCTATAGAACAGGGTTGAAAATGTATTACCTGAGTGGCAAAACTATTAAAAGATAAAAAAAAAAAACAGTATATACATCGTTACATAAAGAACTTAGTTTAACGACCCAGTGCAAGTAATTGCATATATTTTGAACCTAAAAAAAAAATCTTGTCTTTCTTCTAGTGCGTATTGAATAGTTTTGCCATTTGTTTTGCGTAAATGAGGACTCCAGATGCTATAGTCACCACTA
This sequence comes from Maratus speculifer, assembly GCA_964019185.1. Taxonomy (NCBI): domain Eukaryota; kingdom Metazoa; phylum Arthropoda; class Arachnida; order Araneae; family Salticidae; genus Maratus; species Maratus speculifer. Next base: position 12,807,142 of record OZ025296.1, on the reverse strand, counting down.
ATTTCTTATAGTCATTCATCATATTGAATGGTGGATAGTTCTGTCATTAGATAAGGTAAAGAAAATTACTTTATAATACTAATGTTCAAAGCATTTCGAGACCAGATTTAGACGAGACATCTGTCAACACTATGTTTTCACCTGTGGCATTACAGCTGCACATGCAGACCTGGGTGCAGTAACTTTTTTAGCCATCACTAAATTTATAAAATTATTATTATGGCAGATTACTATAAGAATTATAGTAACAAGGTCAAACGAAATCGTATTCCTCTGCCAAATAACGAAATCAGATCGAAAACGAAAATTTTTGTTATCAGATAGTGGTGGTAAAACTTTTTATTCAGTCTTTTAAAAAGAAACCGCTCCGAGGCCTGCATAAGTAATAGAGAGTTCTTATCATTTGCACTTCTAATTGACACTTGTTCCGTGACTAATGTTCCGCGTGAGTGGTAAACAATAAAAACCCGTTGCCATAAATGCGTACTCATTTAGGACACCTAGGATCAGAGGCGAGCAGCGCCGTGTAAAGAGAAAATTGCGCCTGGGGTGAAGTGTACAATTGGACGTCCCCATTTTTCTTTGCGACAGGTTCACAAAATTGTAAAGTATAAAAACAGAAATGAATTCTAATGAATATAATTTTGGCGTTTATTTTGGAACTTTAAAATATTTAATTTTAACAGCGAAATAACTATTATTCAAACTTAAAAACAAGTTGGAAATTGCACGTGAAACGTAGCAAATGAGGTGCGTTCGTACTTCAGCAAAATGAAAAATAATCAGACCTTGCTGTTATAGTATAACAGTACTTCGGACACAGTATAGTGGTCGAAATCTTTTGTGTGTTCCTGTAAATACTATCTACATTGTATTATATGGGAAGTAATTTGTATTAAACCGCAGCAACGTATATCAATTGCATAAAATATGAAATAATTTAATGTAATTAAAACAAGCCCCAAACAATATTTCCCCGTATACCATAATATAGTGTTATACTTTTGAGTAGCCCTGTAAAATAATAATAAATATTATTTGTGTCATAAACTGTACAGAATGTATATTTTAGTATCTACTTCGTAGATTCATGTCAATTCTATTATATTCGAAAGTTTGTAACATCATTAAAATGTACTTGAAATTTTTTTTTCCTATTGTCCGTAATGTTATGGAATACTTTTGATTGTCCATGTAATTAAACTATTCACACGATTTTCATAAAATTTTATTTGACTCGACAAAATTATGCAACAATTATATATTTTAATTCTCAGACAGATTTGGTTGGGTAATTTTTGCTCTTTTATATGTGGACAGACAGACTGACGGACAGGCTGAACGGTGACAATAACTTGGTGTAATCCTGTGCAAAGTATACCAATTTCATAAAAAAATAAATAGTTTAATACTATTAAAATGCGTACTAACAATGTCTCAACACATAATTATGAAATGGAATACTTTTGTGTTGCCCGTTAAATCAATAAGAAATATTATTTTCACCACAGATTGTGCAGAATGTATATTATAGTAATATACGTCATAGATGCATATGAACTTTATTATGTTCGAAAGAGTGTAAGACCATTAAAATGCACTTGAAACTTTTCTCTCCATTGCCCGTAATGCATCGGAATCCTTTTGATTGTCCATGTAATTGAACTATGAATCCGATTTTCATAAAATTTGAAATGACTCGACAAAATTATCTAATAATTATATTTTTTAAGTTTCAAATGATTCGGTTGGGTAGTTTTTGAGTTGTTATATGCGGACAGACAGGCGGAAGGCCAGACAGACGGACAGACGGACGGACTGAACGACAACTATAGGTGCTACGTATTTACAAAATCCGAACGCACCTAACTAGAACTAATAAATTCTGAAATAAAGGAAAAAGTTCCCAGGTTTGGCAAAACTGTTGTTCTTTTGCAAGATCAGATGAGGATATTTCTTTGGAAAAACCGTATTCGCATTTTTCATTCCTAACATAATTAATGTAAAATGTACTTGATTAATCCATTTTACGGCATTTTTATTCTGTTTTCATCGTTTTATTAAAACAGAAATTTGTACCTAATTTAATTGCGAAAGTATTTGGATTAAAGAAGGCAAATTTTACAATAAAATTTTTCTGGCGAGAAGAATCAAGGATTTCGATCACCTTATGAAGCACATATACCGATTGCTTTTCCCCAAGCGGTTAACTCATTCAGAGGCGCCGCTTGTAGTCTGCAAATGGTTAATTTTAATACCCAAATTATCAAACGGCACCAGTATTTTTTAGTACAATTTCGATATCAGAATATAAAAAAAAGAAAACTTTTGATTGTTTGCAACTAAATTTGTTCGTGAATTACGATGTGAATTAATTATTCGAACGTTTTTGAGCAGAAATGGCTCTTGAAAGGGTGAAACTGTACTTTACAATTAAAAAACTGTCATTTTATACTTTTTGTTCAAAGAAAAAGAATCCTTGTACCGTAATTTCGAGTGTATTTGCACATCAGATGACATGATTTTTTTTAGCAGAATTTATTTTAAATTAAAGGCGATTATCTTCTGCTTAGCACTTATTTGACTTCTTTTTTTTTAAATAAAATTTCCGGGAAAAAAACTTATTAAACCAAGGGTATATGTGGGAAATTACAATAAGTAATAATAACAGTTTTCTAAAAAGCAAAAGAATTTTTTATTATCTTAAAATTTTTGTAAAAACTGTTTTATTTTTTATAAATGGAAAGAAATTAATCAACCAGGAGAGCTATGAGCAAATTTTTAAATTATAACCCAATACATATTTTAAACCGCAGTATTTCATATTTTTCCTGCAGCTTACTTATAATACACTACTTTTTATAAGAAAAATATTTTTATGATTATTTTTAGATGATCAATAACATTTCATTTCTAATTATTAAAAACATTTCGAGTTGAATTTAGTTATTACATTTTACTAATATTTGAAAATTTTGCACCAAAAAGTAAACATTAAATAAAAAACTAGAAACGCTAAACTTTAATATGAGCGTAAAATCTCATTAATAACTTCTGAAATGCCAAGCAATGTTTAATTTTCAAAATAACATATGTCAAAAATTTTAACAGAAATGGAAATAAAATTTATTTTACTTGTATGCTTTTGGTGTAATAGTTATTTATAAAACAGATTTTTCTGAGATTTGAAAATAGCAGTAGCTAAATTATTGACATGTAATGTGTCTCGAAAACAACATTTTAAGAAGAAAAATACATTAATAAATTGCTAGGCGCGAGTTCGATCCAATTTGTTGTTTTAAAATAAACTTTTGACAGTTCGAATGCATTTAAAAATGCAATTAAAACAAAAATATATGTATTTCAATTGAATAAAATATTTAATATTTATGCAGGAAAGTAAAATGGTAAATCTGTGTCAACCACTAAAATCGAATTTTTAGGTGTTTTCTACCAAGATATGACTTGGCAGACCGATTGCGTTTTAATATACAAATCGAGATTTAAACGATCCTAGACTTTCATCCATGAACTCGATGTGGCGATTGTCTATGCTGCCGCCTCCCGGTCTATGAGGCTTTGATCTTTAGTTATGCGTAATGAAAAATGAACGAAAATTGCGTCATTGTGAATCAATTATATATCAATGAAATGTTAAATAGCATCTTTCTTACCGTCGCAATATATATATGCATATTTTTCATATTAATATTAACTATTTTAAATATATTTTAACGTGCAATTGATTATTAATAAATATATTCCCACAATTTGCTACGTTTGCCATTTACAATTTTGCATTAAAGAGAAATTATTTTTATTATGACATTATTTTCATACACTGAAGAAGAGACGTCTGAGAAGAACGTCTCAGTAGACAATATCTGTGATGACATCTCAGGCAACTCAACTCCACATATGATTCTCAAATTAGTTCCAAACAAACAACAGCATTCTGCAAAAGATAGACAGGAGATGTGTTAGTTCGGCGTGAAGCTAAAATTGCAAACGTGAAATAGTTTAAAAAGATCACAAATCGCCCAAACACTTGCGAATCGATTTGAAAAATTTTCCTAGCCCAATTGAGTAGCTAAATAAATAGTTCTAACTAACTAAATTTCAGGACGGGTGGTTAAATGGTATAGGTATCACAAAAGAAGATTATTATTAGAAAAAGATTTTATTTAAAAGAATATTGTTTGAAGAGCTCAAAGACCTGTTAATTGCGGAGAAAATTAAGAAGCGTGTGCCGGCAAAGATAAATCAACATTTCATTGATTCGTGGGCGTCATATAAATTTCTGGAAACACTAGTTAAAGACTTGGGCAGATATGACACACTCAAGGGGGCTTCAAAAAATCGTGGAATTCCAGACCACAAATAGATAGGAGTTTTGAAACTCCTAATATACGGAAAAAGTGCGGGACAAAAGTCCGGAAGTACAAAACAAAAATAAATAAATAAAACAAAAGCAGGGAACGCGAAAAAATTTTCGAAAAAAATACTTGTTTTTTGTGCCAGAGTGAAAACATTACAAACGCGATTGCCCAAAATACAAAAATAGAGAAAATCCGCCAAATAAAGTTCATCATGTCAGTAACGTCTTAGAATGGGAAGAAAGATTTAAACCATACTTAAGTCAGGGTAAAGTAAACGGAGAAGAAATTACCATACTCAAAGACACAGGCAGTAAAATGATGTATGTCCGTGGCATCTTATTAATCCAGATAAACTAAATGGAGAAATTAGGAGGGGGGGGGGAGTATCTCAGCCGTTGATAAATGATCTTCAACGTTTACCTGTTGCGGATGTAACATTAGAATTGGAAAATAAAGAAATTGTAAAAACAAAATCGATAATAACTAATAAAGAAACGGATATATCTTATTATATCTTATAAAATGAGACCCAAAAACTGATTGACAATCACAAGAACGATAAACGCACTGTTTTGCACTTAATAGTGATCTGAAGTAAAACGAAAACTGAGTCTAAGCGCGAAAAAAAAAGCGGAGCAATAGAAACTTCGGCATTACACCCCAACCTATTAAAAGGATAGGAGTCAAGTCCGAGAAAGAAATGTCAATCAGACGAGATTAACGATGTGACGTAAGAAAAAAAGTGAGAGGGAGAACAAAAAATCCATGCAAGGACAAAACGAATCGAAAAAGCTAGAAAATGACATTCAGCTACCGGAGATTCAAGAGGACGGTATTTTATTTTTAAGTAGAACAGGGAAAAATGAATTTGAAAAAGAACAAAAGGCACGCAAATCTTTGGAGGAAATATGCCAAAAAGAAAATCAGATTTTTTTTTTTTAATCAAAGATTCAATCATGGTCAGAAGAACTTCAGATCACAGAGGGTTGGAAAGATTACTAATAATACCGTCAAAATCTAGGCAGGGCATTCTGAGTGCGTGTCACTTAAACATTGCAGCACACTTAAGATTAAAAAAAAATCAAAATAAAAACTACTTAGATATTTCTTTTGGTCGAATGCTATACGGGAGATAGAGAATTATGTGAAGTCATGTGACTCATGTCAAAAAATAAGGCATGCAGGCGAACAAAAAAAGAGCCCCTTTAACTCGAGTACCTATAATTAAAGATGTATTCTCTAAGCTATCAGTTGATTTTGTCAGCCTTTAAACAGAGTCAAAAAAGGAAATAAATGTATGCTAACGGCTTTAAATGTTTTTTCTAAGTTCCCAGAAGTTATTCCGATATCAAATATGCTTTCAGGGATAGTACTAGAGATCCTGATGTTTGTCTTCACTAGGTTAGGTTATGCGTCAGAGGTACAAAGTGATAAAGGGCGGAGATTTACGTTATCTTTCACAGAAACTTTTTTGGAAAAATTCGGAGTAAGAGTAAGGCATTTAAGTGTGTTTCACCCTGTCTCAAACAATGTGGAACGAACACACAGGACGATAAAAAGATTACCAAAAGCAATGTGCGTTAAAAACGGGGAAGATTGGGAAACAAACTTGCCATACGCGTTATTATCATTGAGGAATGCGGTAAGTGACTCAACGGGTTGTAGTCCAGCAGAATTAGTCTTCGGGAAAATTTTAATAACACCTGTAACGTTACTATACGAAAAGTAAACAGGGGCAAAGCATGAACGGGAGTTAGTCTCGGAATATATATTAGGATTAATAAATTGATTAAAAAAATGTTAGAATTGGCAGCGGAAAATATGGTATACAACAGAGAAAAACGAATACTATGGTATGACAAAAAAGCCATAGAAAGAAAATTTGAACCAGGTGATCAAGTCTTAATTTTAGCGATGAGTAAAGCGCATAAAATGTTAGCGAGTTAGACAGGTTCGGATAAGATAATCAAAAAATATCGGAGACAAACTATGTTGTAAAAGTTCCTGTCAGGCGGCAAAAATCTTAAATTTATCACAGTAACCTTTTAAAACCCCCTGACCGCCGAGCAAAAGGGTAAAAATGTAATGTTGTTTTCTCCTTAATTAATTTTAAATGTTAATAAAAGAGGCATTTTCTAACATGGTATAATTTTTTGTAATGCATATGCTTATGAGCCTTGAAAGTATCAATCATAATTTAGTATCTTAAAACTGAATTATATTTGTAGAATTATATTAATTTAAATAAAGCTTCAATTGCAGTGAAACCTGCAGCCTACTGAATGGATATATCCGGTAGTGGCAGTGGGAAGGTTAAAACCCTATGTGCAGCGTTTAGAAAAAATAAATATTTTAGCACATGAGTGTAAAGATATAGAGTCTTTTCAAGATTTAGAAATAGCATTTTCAATAGAAGACGAAAATTGTTATAGCTTCAAAGAAATAGCGTAAATGAGTAAATTAAATGAACGTTGTAACCCAGAACAATTGCGTGAACTAGAAAAGTTGCTAGACGGATTCAACGAAATTTTTCTAATAACCCTGGAACAACAAATCTAGCGATTCATAATACAGAAATTATGGAAAATGGGCCGATCAGGATAAGGCCTTATAGAATGTCAATTAAAGAAGAAGACATTTTAAATAAAGAGATAATACGGAAGTTACAGTTTATTTTAGTTAAATATAATAAAGGAAGGAGAATCGGATTACAGTTCCCCCTTGATAGTTGTGGAATTCCCAGGAAAAGAGCCACGACCCTGTACAGATAATAAAAAATTGAATACGATTACAAAAATAGAGTATTATCCGCTCTCAAATATAAAAGAGCTCGTAGAAAAAATAGCGGCGGCAAAATATATAACGATATTGGATCTAACTTAAGGATATTGGCAGATACCAATGACGCCCAGTCCCCAAAAACTAGCTGCATTTTTAACTAACTCTGGAAGTTTCTAACCTTTGAAACTGCCTTTCGGGCTCATTAATTCGTCATTCCGATTCTCAAAATTCATGGAAAAATTACTAAGAGGCCTAGAAAAATTTTGTCTACTGTACCTAGACGATATGGCAATTTTCTCGAAATCATGGGAAGAGCATACATTGCACCTAAGAGCGGTATTGATGAGAATCAGTAAGGCGATCAAAGCAATAACCGAATTACCGCCACCCAAAACCAAAACGGAAGTGCTTAGGGATGGCAAGTTATCACTCGAGATACATAAAAAACTATACGTCAATTGTAGAACCACTTACGAGGACACTCAAAGGAAAAAATAAAAAGTAACATGGAGCGACGAAATGCGAAAAGAGTTCGATACCCTAAAAAGTAAACTCACAGAGGAGCCCATTTTGTACGCTCCCGACTACAATTCAGAATTTGTAATACAAACTGACGTATCTCAAAAAGGGATTGGAATTGCGTTAGCTTAAAGTCAAGATTTGGATGAGCACCCCATTATTTATCTCAGCAGGAAATTCACAGATACTGAAAAAAACTTCAGAGCTTCAGAACGGAAATGCGCTTCTATAATCTTTGCCATAAAAAAATTAAGACACTATATTGACGGGCAAATGTTCTTGAAATAGAGAGACCATAATCCTCTTGCATTTCTAAAGAACAATGCTGGAAGCAGTCCTATGGTGGGCACTAACTCTGGTAGAAGCTAACTTTGCCACCTTATCACTATGACATAAAACATAGGACAGGCAAAGACATACCACATGTTGATTATTTGAGTAGGATTGAGTAAGGTTTTTTTTTAACGGTATGTAGTATAAATTCTCATAGTAAAATTTTAATACACAAGAAATCAAACTGACTTACGGAAGAAAACCGTCAAATAATCTGAAAATTTAACAAAGTACCACATATTTCCGGGAAGATAAAAAGAAAAGATGTATCAAAATTCATCTTAGAACTAGACAATATTTAGATAGACTAAATATGCAGGTGCTGAAGTGGCATCCCTTTCATGGTACCGACACGTGAAATTAGAATATTTTACTACCAGTAGCCGCTCGTCAAGTCTTTCATTGCGAGAGCGAAATCTGAATGAGTCAATTGAAGGAGAGCTTATTAATGACATAACCTACTAAGGCTCCAAATGATTTTTTTTTTACGATTTTTTTTTGTTATCGGGGACCTAGAGAAGGGATCCTAAAAGAGAGGAGAGCAGAATTTTACTTCAAAGAGAGAAGACAGGTTTAAAAATTCTTGTTGGGAGAGAAGGTTTTTCTCCCCAAAAGAATTGAATGACGGCTCGAAGTTTATCCGGGAATTATTTCGCATCATACTCCGAACATCGGAGATGAAAGAGAGACTAGTGCAACTCGAATATACCGAAAGATTATCTCTTCATAAAAGAGATTTAACCCTTAAATGCATATTGTATCATTTTCGATACCATAAGTGTTCCCGATTTATTGGGGGTTTTATTCACATATTCCGTATTCTCACCAGAAATTTAAAAGAGCAATTTTCACTTTACTTAATGACAGACCATTCGTAATTAAATAAAGAAAAATTTACCATTTAGATTTTTCTGGTATGAATTCTGAGTCTTTGAATTGCGCATTTTTTGGAACGCGTTCTATCCTATGCATTTAAGGGTTAAGAAACAGTGAAAATGCTCAGATCAACCTCATGAACTGATTCACGATCATTACGGACAGTAAAACATTCTGCTATCTAAGGTAAATGCACCAGTAGTGGGCCACTTAAAGACACTTGTCCAATTATTATTGATGTGTTAGTGAATTCCAAAAAACACATATATTTTTAGCCAAGTCCTTACCTACATGTATCAGAATAAACATTCAAATTTTTAAGATATATTCTTTAGAAAAAATGAAAAATAGAAAATGTTACCTTCCTCTATGCTCCAGTAGTGGGCATAGTAAATTTCTGATGCCCCAGAAGAGGGCCACTCCATTCTTGATTTTAACGTGGGCTGTACAGTGGTTATAACTTTTTTTACATTTTTACAGTTAAATATACACAATAATGAAATCATATGTAGAAGCTTTGATGATTACGTAAAATAATTTCAGCTTCTCTTTAGTTTTTTCGAACAGTCTGTAATATTTTATAACTTAAAAATATATATCTGCCCTATTTGTTAATTTGCAGTAGTGATAAATAATAAGATATTCATAATAAAAAGGGTAATTAAATGCTGAAATAATTGCAAAACTATATTATATTTATATTATATTTATAAAAAAACAACAAAAAGAAAAAAGAAAAAAAAAACAATGTGAGTAGGATTTAAATTTAACTGCATTTATTTTTCTTTTACAGCCATTTTATTGGCTCTCTTTTTTTTTTCATTGGGTATTTTCTTCAACTCTTCCTTTTGAATTTTTCTTTTTCATTTTTTCTTTTCTCTTTTTCTGCATCTTTAGCATTTTTAATATCTTCTCTCTTCTTAAAATATTGGAGCATTTGAGGAGAAGTCACAACTGCAGGAAGTTTCTCTCGTTTCTCCTTTTCTTTGTTTTATCTTCTCGTTCTGACCAGAAAAGTACTCTTTTGAAGGGAGATGGTACATTTCTAGATGGTATAGAAATTGGCCCGGTCGATCCTTCTGGAATACCCACCTCAGCATCAGCATATTCAACAGTGTCAATTGATACTGCATTGCATGCCGCTTCAATAGATATGACTGGTGTACTCTATAAGAAGTAAAATGTTTAATAAATAAATAGAAAAAATTTATAAATAATAGTAAAAAATATACCAATTTTAAGTGCTTAATACCAAAATTATTTTGTGATAGTTTACCTGGAAAACTGGTTCCTTGTTCAAAGTCTCCTTTGTCTCCAACCATAAGTAATAGAGATCTGTTTACTCCACAATGCCTTTTCATTCATCTTTATTTTCTAAGAAAGATTTCATTTTTTCTTCTCCATTTTTTTCTTCGAGGTATATCCAAAAAAGAAGCCATTTTTCTTTCCTTTATTGGTGATATTACCACTTTCTTTGATGTTACTTTGGATTCAACAATTACTTTCTTTGGATCCCATGGAATAAGTCCACAGGCACGGAATACACTGACAATTGTTGCAGGAGTTAAGCGATCTAAAGATGACTTTAGAAGTGGTGGAAATTCATGTTTTTGTAGTTGTTTGCCTTCATGGGTTATTCTGAAGTTCACTACTTCCTGCCGCCAAGCGCTTTTAAGAGTATGGAAAACAGCAACGTCCATAGGTTGCATTAGGTGTGTGGCATTTAGGTGCAAAGCTACCATTTCAATTCCATGAGCTATATAGAAGATGCTTAGGTTCATAGATATATGAGAAGTGTGTCCATCCATAAATAACAATAGACGTTTCTCCATGGTATGCTTTTTTAAATATGGCTTTAAAATGTTTGTCACATACTCATAAAATGTTTCTTGAGTCATCCATCCACTTTCCGGCTTTCCAATAGCCCAATCAGAAGGCATGGCCTTTGCAATTTGTTGAGGGATCCTATCATACCTGAAAATTGGAAAGACAAAAAATTAGAATGTAAAAACATATTTAACAATTTTAATGTTTAATTTACTAGATTTATGATTTTAGACATGCTTACCTATAAACGATCATTGGTGGTGCAAGTTTACCAGCTGCATTGGCTGTTAAAAGAACAGTCAAATTAAGTTTTCATCATCTCCAGCAATGGTATACAGCTTTTTTAACCTCTTTCAGCAAGAACTTTTCCTGGCTTCGGATTAAAAAAAAGATTTAAAAATTCGGATAAAAAAAAAAAAGATTTAAAAATTCGGATTTAGAAATTGAAAACCCTCTGGGGGTTACATAAGAAATTGTCCAGCTTTTTGTTTTTTAAATAAGTCTCAACCTCTAGAAACCAATCATTTATACTTTTTTGTGACACTTCTTTCCTGCTCGTTGTTAAATTTTGGCTGGTACGCAGTTTAATGTCAGGATGGCGTTTTAAAAAACTCTCATACCATTTTCGTCCAGGAAGACTATTTTCTCCAGGGAAAATGATTTTATGATCTTTGGCCAATTTTATTACGTTAGTCATGAGTATTTCTTTTGTAATAGGAAATCCTTTACTGGCCATGCTTTTAATCCACAAAACATTGTTGTTTTCCTGGTCGTTGGTAAACAATGTACTTTGGCCTTTTTGTGTAGCTAATTTGACTCCTCCTTTCAATTTCCTTTGCAAAGTTGTGTTTGCAATATTTGCTGAAGCCTACAGAACGGACACTCTTACCTTTCTCCACATCCGCAATTATACTTTTTAGTTGTTCTTCTGTATAATTCTGCTCCTTTCCTTTCTCCATTATCCTGCAATATAATAAACATATATAATAAAAGATACATAATATACAACAAACATATCAGGAAAATCATATCTTGGTTGTTCCAGTAGTGGGTTACGTGTGTACCAATAGTGGGCCATCTGGCCCAATACTGGAACAAATTGAAATTTAATGACCCAGATGTGTGTACCAGTAGTGGGTCACCTGGCCCACTACTGGAAAAAATTGAAATTTAATGACCCAGAAGTGGGCCACCCCCAAACTTAATAATATGTTAGTTTTATATCTTTTAAGCATAAGGAATAAAGTATTCATTTATGCAGTGTGTTAGAAATGTGGCGTTTTAATATAAAATACAATATACTTTTAAAGAAAAAAAAATGTTGAATGAAAACTTACCTCTTAAGGAAAGCAGTAAGAATGAGCCACAAAATCCTTGTATTTTAAGACTGGGAGAAAAACAACCTCCAAACTCAAAGACTATCGGAATACTGAAGTTGTGCCTTTGTCTGATAACAGATAAGGGTTCCAGCCAATCAACAGTTAGTTTGTTATTTGACAGGGGTGACTAGAAAGCTTGTTTTTCAACTTTGAAAACTGGTGGCCCACTATAGGTAAGTGGCCCACCACTGGTACACTTACCTTAATAGAGTTTAATTGCGAGAAGAACTTTTCATGACAATACTAAAATGTTTGTGTAACGACCATATGTATATTAGAATCATATTTTCTTTAATAAATATTTTCTTAAATATATCTTGGTCGACACCTTACCGAAGAATCTGTTCACGCTACCCGATCTTCATGCAGAAAACTTTACAATGCATTATGAACGATAACTTTCAATGAAATTGTTTCTAACAGTAGCACATTACCTTTTAAAGCCGAACAGGCTGGCACTGGGCCAAAAGATGTTACGTGAAATGTGAAAAGAAAACTTCTTCTGCTGTTGATTTTGTTACGGCTCTAAAAGTGAAATTGCAGGCGAAGGAACTTTAGCGGTGTTTATGTAAATTTTTAGCTCTTTATAAACTGTTACCAATTTGAGCTTGTATTAAATTGTTAAATTTGCCAAATAAATGATAATTTTATTTCAATATTGATATTTCATGTTTATAAACTCCTTTTTTTAATACACAACGCCACATATTCTCCTAGCGGTGACTTTTTGAACTATTTTTTCCTCGGAAGCCTTCGTTCCCTGTTTTCTTTAATCTTTCTACAAAAGGTGCCATTCTCGCATTTAGACCGCGCTACAGAACATTCTAAGCACCGTCAGTTTATTTATGGGCACTTTGTATACATATATATATGCATCATTTTTTAATCTATGACAAATAAAACAGACAGAAAGAGTTTCATAACATTTGAAATGAGGAGAATTCAAACTAACATGGTAATTAAAAACAGTATAAAAAAGATAGAAAGATATTAAGTTGGTCGACAGCTGCATTATTTGCTAGCTCGCGGGGACAGTACAACAAGTTTAGTAAAAAAGTTAAAAGACTATTTTTGAAATTTTTTTTTAATAATAAATCAAGGACAAGACAAATATAGAAAATTTACGCAAGATAAAGAAAATTATTGCAAGACTGAAACTTAATCTTCGTTCATATTACTGAAATAATTTTACCTTCTACAATATAGAAGTTTTTTTTTAAAGCCCAATCAAGAAACTCGCAAGAGAATTCTTTTTATTCACAAATGTCAACTAAAAAATTAAATTCGCATTTCTCGTATTCCATCATAAAATAAAAACGTTATGTTTTTTACGCATTCGTATAAATGTATTAATTTATTATCTAATGTGATAATGTCAGAATGAATTTTTTTACTCTTCCATATCGATATATTTTATCTAATTAAATAAAACAACATCGAAAGAAAAACTCTCAAATCTGCTTATTAGCAAGGAAATTTTCATTTCTTACATGTAATTCAATTTATACTCCTTTTATTTTCTAATGTATTTCTTTTCAGATATGACAAAACTTATAAAAAAAAGGCTGATATTCTATTTCACTAAACCAGGTTTATATATATATATGTATATATATTTTAAATTTTTTTATGATACATATATATATTTTCTTTTTAGATAGTGGGAATAATGAATGATTCCGATCATTTCCAGTGGTACGTAAACCGGTCGCTCTTTCCTAAGGCGATAAACTATTTATTTGTGGATTATAGTTATAATGTAAGGGCCAGTCTGATTGTTCTGTTCAGGATTGCCAGACAGGCCTCCATTTTTTTCATAAAATCCGAATTTTTACCAGAAGTTAACAATAGTAACTTTTGTTTTAATCAATAAGAGAAATTTTATTAACGTCTGCCTAAAATAAATATTATTCTTTGAAATATTCTTGCGCGGCCCGTCTGATTAAACCCATAGAGGGATAATGGGATACATTATATGCGACCTAATTTTAATCGGGATTCGCACCAGTATTATTTTATTAAATTATATTTAATTAAATTATCATATTTTTAAAACTTTTGCAGAATTATATGTTTATTATTGTATATGTAATTTAATTTCTAAATACAAAAGAATGTTTTCATTAGCTTATGGTTTATTGATTGGTACGAATTGCGTCGGAAGTTTGGGTATTACTGTATACTAATACTCATGGAAAATTATTATAAAAATACTTTTTTTAATATCATAGTTCTTTTTTTGTTGTTGTTGTTTTTAGTATTTCGTTCTACTGTCGAATCCCTATTCGTCTCTGTCTTCTGTCTGTCCGTCTATCACAGAGTCCGTACACAAAAACTGGGCAAGTCAGAGACTTCAAAATTTCGTACTTACAGCTCAATACCTCGTGTCACACGACAAGATCATAAAATTTAGAAAAAAGTCTATTATTTTAATTAAATTAATTTTATCAATATCATCAGCTCATTTTTTGCGATTTATATTTTAAAAGAGAACTTTAATTTGAACGTTGTGCGTGTAGACATTATAACTTGGAGGTAACGCTTCTCGCTATTAAGCAGGAGATTGTTTGCTCGATCCGCGTTGTTGCAAGTTTAAATTTTGTATTAAGATGGATTTAATCAAAAGAAAATTCGTATTTTTGCTAATTTAAAGGTTTATTTTGCTGTGATAAATAATCACTAACATTCATAATATTTTTTGGAATTAACTTTTCTTTCTATTAATAATAATTTTAAAAAAAGCGATTTATTAATCATTTTTATTTTAAACTTCGTTTAAACTTTTTTTTCGTTTTTAGAAATTTAAAATTTTATTTATATCTCCGCTATTTTTTTAATTCAGATTTTCAAAAAAATTGGAATTTCGGATTTTAATTAAATAATTTGATTTGAACATTTTTAATTTAATTAAAATAAAGAACTTCCTTTTATAATTACTTAAAAAAGGATTTTATTGGTGCAGTAATATATGTAAGAATTTAAAAATCAAAGAATTAAAAAATTAAATTTTTTATTTATTAGTTAAAGGATAAGTTGTTTTGAAAGAAATATTAAACGAAACCCTCTGTGCGATTTGCGATCACACCTATCGACTTGTTTATAAATACTTGTAGATCAAAATTTTAAAATTACAGTTTAAAACAAGGAAATTGTATCGGTGAAACGGAATGTTAAGGAAATAAAAAGGAAAGTTAACAGAATTTTCCAAGTCTCATGCTTTTTGAACACCAGTATTATGTTAGAAAAAATTTGGTACAACTTGATTATAACGTCGACCATTTTCGCTAAATTGTACAAATCGCCAAAACTAATAGCCACGACTTATGCATGTTGAATAAATCTTTATTTTAAATAACAAAGGAATAAATAAATTAGTAAAGTATTAATAAAAATATGAATAAAAAGTCGAAATAAAATTTACTTTATGACATTTTAAGCATGCGTATCGTGTTTAATTCATTTGAATGTGACATTCACGATCATCCACCGATGGCTTTTAATCTTATAATTTGGCGATAGTTTTTTGGTCGATGGGATAACTAACTAGAACCGAAAGTTTTGTTATTTTAAATCCGCAAAATGTTCTAATTAAAGATGACAAAATTTTGTAGATTAATATACCGGTATCCAAAAATCAGGAGACTTGACAGCTCTGTATTACCATAATTTCGTGTAGATAAGCCGCAGCTCAAACAATTCATTTTCGACCCAGAAAATCCATTCAGTAATTTAAGATAAATATATACTGCGATTCAAAATGTTACATTTTATTTTTGAAAATTTCTGGGTCGAAACAGAATTGTTTGAGCTGCGGCTTATCTACCCGAAATTACGGTAATGAAAAAACATATAATATTAATTTGAATTATAAAGCAATTAGAAGGAAGCAAATGGTAAGTAAGGTAGTTTTTAAATTAAACAAAACTTTATTTAATATTTTGAAATTGTTTAAATAAACTTAAGCAAAAAAAGGAGTAAATAGAATGAAATATAATAAGTATTCTATTTTTTTGTTTAATCAAGCATTTTTTACAATCTTCTCTTTTAGTTCATTGCATTTTAAATAATAACTTTCCATACAAAAATTATTAAAAAAAAAAAAAAACTTTATCATTCATTCCAAAATGAACGAATAAAAATGAATATGTCGTGAACTGCATAATCTTAATATCATAATTTTAAACAGATATTTTAGCTATCATCTTTTATTACTATTGAATCTTAAAAGGTTCTCCTTAACACTAAATCAATTCATGCATGAAAAGTTTTTATTATTTTTATGGAATAAGAAATTTTTCAATATGAAATCCGATACAGCAACCGGAAAATGTCCTTTTCAAATAAGTTCTTCCCCCTTTTTTTTTTCTTTTCCAGTCGATAAAATTTTGAATTTCTTATTTCTTTCACTTCTCAGAGCATGAAATGAATTACAATTTTTTGGGGTCATTTTCTGATTATTGAAGTCTTTCAAACTACAAAGATTTCATTCTTGTTTTTCTATCGATCGCCTTTTTTTCTTTAAGATGATCGGAAATGATATAAACTTATATTTCGAAAGTGAATTTTTAAGATTGAAAATAAAAAATCCATACATTAATGTGTTTTAGTTTCAAGCTTTTTAAAATTCTTTTTTTTTTTTTAATTATTGACTAGTCATTATAAGGTCATACAAGACCAACAATATGAAGGGCCTAAAAGTTTATTAATCGCTTTACTGATTTCCTCGTACGTGATATTTAGAAAGAAAATTTTGTCGTCCGCCCGTCTGTTGTGTCTGTCTGTCTGTTTGTCTCTAAACGCTCTATCTCCAGAACAAATTCGACTGAAAGACTTGAAATTTTGTATGTACTTAGTATGTAAGAATAGGACGAAGCCAATTTAATATCAGTAACCTCGATTATCCGAAACTATTTTTTTCGGACTCTCGAAAAATTCTTTCTGAAGAAAGGTAGATAAAATTTTTCGAATTTTTTTACTTTAAAGAGTGGACGTAAAAGACAATAAAATAACACAAATTTTGCATAAAAAACGAAGTCGATCGGATAATTAGTTGCCGAGATATGGATAATCCTGTTTTCCACATTCTTCGATCTTTCATGACCCTGTATTTCATTCAAATTTCAATTAAAAGATATATTTTAATTGGAAATAAGACACTTAATCCAACGCAGTAAATTGTTGGTTAATATAATTATTATTTTTGGAGTTATAAGGATGTTTCTTTTGCGCAGTCCGGTACTACTTGAGTTTTATATAATTTGTTGAAATTGGCTCATCAGCAATTCATTAATAGAGCCTTACTATGTATATAAAATATATTTAAATATGCGTTTAAATTTTATTTTGGAATTGCGATGCATTCTCTAAATAGTTTACACGCGCTTTATTTTCATATTTTATGATATGCATATCCATGATGGGTAAGCATTACGGTGCCCCCCCCCCCCCCACCCCAACGACGAGTTCAAATAAGAGGCAATCTAAGATAAACAATCTCTTAAATCCTAATTTTACAAAAGTTAAATGTTTTAATTTCTAATAATGACTTTACGATAAAATTAAATGTGCGGCTTCATTCATTAATTTGAAATATTTTTGGGGAGGATTATAACGTGATTTTAAATGAATCTTCATAGCACGTGTGCTCATATTAAGCCTTGTGAAATAAAATGATTACTGAAAAGGAATTTACATACTACTCATGCTAATTGGGATTTCAAGTTATTTTGTGTAGTTGTTTCGCCATTTTTCAACGCCATTTTTTTTTCAACAAAATGCTATATTTAATTACACATACAAGGCTACAATGCATTACACATACATACGCCATAGCAACTACTTTTTAATAATGATTGGCAGTAGCGCCAACTTTTGAAAACTATTGGTTGGGTTCAAAAATGTGTGAGTAAATTAACAATTAGAATTTTTTCGCCATAACGCATGTTTGTCAGAGGGGCGTTTAAAAAGTGAATGATTGTAACAATTCGAAATTTTTGTAAATAAAATATGAAATTTTTCTAATTTAATTTTTACAAATTCTTCCTTATAATTTATTAAGCAAATAATATATATTAAACAAATAACATTAAAATTGTCTACTTAACTACTAATCAGTTTAATATCATGTTAGTTACCTTCATCGATTCATCAAAACGTTAAAGCAAAAAGCGAAATATAAATGATTTTTATTATTTTTATTATTTTTTATTTTTTTTGTGTGTATGGGAAATATGTCTATTTTTAATCTGCGGAAGTAGCTTACAATGCTCTGTAAATCTAATTGATATGTTAGCTATCTTTTTCAAAACTATTTTGAGAATTTCAGTTAAACCAAATTACACTTTCTGAAATTTATATATATAAAAAAATCTTTTCATGAAAACTCCTTTTTTTTAATGAAAATGTTTTAAAATTTAGACAAAAGTTTAAGTGTTATTATCTTGTCTATCGCAGTTGTCAGAGTATAAGAAAACACTTGAAAAAATATAAAGTGCTCAAGGGGGATTTATTGTTTCCCTTACGGATTATGATATTTTATGCTTAAAAATTGCAAAGAGAAAAGCAAACGCTTCTTTCTTAAAAAAATATAACTGAATCTTAAAATTTAATACAAAGTTTGATAAGGAATCGGATTACATACACTGAATTTGTTTTTCTTTATAAGATATTTTTAGTAAACATACGACATTTTGACCTGTTAAATATAATTATGCGGTATAAATTCTAATTCAAATATAAACCTTTTAAAATACATTTTATCTTAAACTTTATTTTCATGTTTCTATATAAACATCCCATTTTACAAAGTGATTAAAAAATGATTAAATAAAGTAAATATAACGATATCTTTCTAGAGAAGAGGAATGAGGTTGGCAAATGATATCGTAAGATATCTCTAGGGAGAAGGGTAGGGGATATTACTTTGATATTGATATTATTTTTCGATCCACCCAAGATTTTATTTTTTTATTGGTAACATAGCTTTTGGTTAAAAATAGAGATAGTTTTTAGTCTGCTGTCTACTTTTAGGTAGATTTCGTATGAAATACTACCTATTGCATTCTGTCCCATGTTGGAATTTCTGAAAAATTTTTGCAGATCTACACCGATCATGACTCCTAGACCCCAAAACTACCATCAGTAAAAAAGTTTATCTATCTATCTATCTATCGGTGTATATCACTTTCTTCTGGACACGATAACTTCCATAATTATGCTCAGATCTTCTTCAAGCTTTTACATAAAATCAAGGGACATAAAATCTCGGTCGAGTTCGTAAATGGGCAAAATCGGACTAAGGGGGTGGAAATAGGGAGGGTTTTTGTGAAAATCGGTAAAACGTCATAATTTCTTAATTAAAATAGATATCGAATCGGTTTAACGTTTATATTACTTCTTAAAAAATAAGCCAAAAGTTTATGCGTGACAGATTTTTGATAAATTTAGAAATGGGCTCAAGGGGCGAAAAAACAGGGCTTTTGGGAGAGAAAAAATTCATAACTTCGTCAATTCTCAAAATATTAAATCCAACTAATTTTTTTATAAATGTTCTGAAAATTATCTACAATTTTTGTATTTACAAGTTTTTGATAGGACCAACTTTTACAGACGAAAAAAATTAAAAACGAAAAGAAAAAAGGGGGTGAAAAAGAAAAAAAATCCATAACTCCGTCAATTTTTAAGCTATCAAATCTAATTAAATTTATTTTACATCTTCTCAATAATATCTACAACTTTTATACTGACAAGTTTTTCATAGGACCAATTCGTATAGCAAAAATAAAACAAAAATAGGAGTTGGAGAAAAAACCTCAAATCCAAACTGATATTGACTGATATTCTGATTCATTTTTAAATTAATTTTTGATTTTAAACGCATTTAAATGGTAGATCCTCTTATTTGGAAACTGTATAAAGTGACGCATTGGTCAGTTTTTTGATAAAGACAGAATATATTTCAAAAAAGGCTATCAAAAAGGGTATTTTGAACAGAAATTCCCGAAGTTATCGTGACTGAAAATTTAAGGAAGTATTCAAATAAGAAATTGCGTTTTTTTCTGACTCGTTTTTAAATCCATTTTTGCTCTCAAATGCATCCAATTTACAGTTCCTCTTATTTAGGAACTATATAATGTGATGCATTGGCCAGTCTTTTGATAAAGACAGAATATATTTCAAAAAAGGTTGACAAAAAGGGTATTTTAAACAGAATATCCCGAAATCACCGTGATTGAATATTTGAAGAAGCATTCAAATAACAAACTGCGTTTTTTCGGACTCGTTTTTAAATCGATTTTCGTTCTCAAACGCATCCAATTTACAGATCGTCTTATTTAGGAACTATATAATGTGACACATTGGCCAGTTTTTTGATAAAGATAGAATATAATTTTAAAAGTGCTGTCAAAGTGGGCATTTCGCACAAAATTTTCCGAAGCGATCATGATTAAACTATTAAGGATGTTTTCAAATAAAAAATCGGTTACTTTATGACTCATTTTTAAATTCAGTTTTACTCTCAAACGCATTCAATTGGTAGTTTGTTTTTATTTAGGGACTATATAATGTGCTGTTTTGGTCGATTTTTTAATAAATTCAGAATATATTTCAAAATATGTTGTCAAAAAGGGCATTTGAGCTGAATTTCGCTTAAGATGATTCTGATAAAACCAGTTCTTGCAGAAAAATGAAATTAAAAAATTTTCATAAGCGGCCAAATGAAGTTATTAAACTGGGTTTATCTCTAATCATACTTTTTGTTGTTGCTGTTGTTGAAATGAGCACTCTTCGAAATCAACCTCCGCCTATAGGCCAAGCCGATAGGGATATTTTTTTAATGAAAATACAAAGTTTTTATTAAAATAACTAAATTATTATAAAATTGTTTAATTAAAAAATAAGGAATATCTCAACATTTGACATTCCTATTTTTCTTTATATATGTATGCATATACATTTACTGTTCAAAAAACCATATGTGAAGTATGTTTGAAAAGAAACTTGTGATAAAGTGAAAGAGAAGAAATGTTGCTCATTTGTTTTCATTTTGTTTTATAAGAATTTTTATCTCTCCACCCCCCTCCTTTGTGCGAGGCCAGTGCAATAAGACAATATTACAGTTGAAGCATTATGTAAGGAAAAGCTATTATAAAACATCTTTTTAAATAATAATTTTTTTTAATGCAACATGATATAAAATGATATTTTATTGACTTCTTTTCATTTGAATCAATTAAGTATGTGATAAATAAATGTAATCAGTTTTATATATCACCCAAACAAACAAACATTTTATTTTCTAAATAGACATTGATAAACATATAATTACCAGGGGGTGGGGTCGATAAATGATAATGTTTGGTATCGGAAGGGCGAGAAAAAGGCTAAAATTACGAAATAAATAAATAAATAAATAAATAAATAAATAAATAAATAAATAATAACGTTATGTATTTACAGCTCTTTTTAATAATCTCGCTTTCTCTCTATTCTAAAAAAAATAACTAACGCTGTCACCGTCGCTGGTAATGATTTCTTTGTAACTGGAGGTCTTTTTTCGTTAATATTAAGAAAGCTGTTTCATATAAAAATATGAAAAGTTGTGACATTACAGAGAAATGTTTGATTAAAGGTTTGATGAATAAGCTGCTGCAGACAGTTTATAAATCGAATTATTATTTAAAGATACATTTAATGTTAAAGTTGGTCAAAATTGTTCTATTCAAAAGATTTTATAGGAGCAAAATCTGTGCAGAAGAATTTAATCTTTTAAAAATCATTTTATACATTAGAAGTTCTCGGTGTGCCGACTGCATTTGTTTTTTTATATGACAGATTTTTGAGAATTATTTTCCATTTAAATTCAATTTTTTACATTTCGAGAAATACTTTTTACATTATTTAGGATATAAATTATTTTAACTTGTTACCAATTTTAAAATAGCGCAAGGAATAATATTTCTTTCATACTAAAAAAAATATATTGACACGGTATTGCTGCACATAAATAGAAAAAAAACCTTATAAATTAGAATAAAATTTTTATGTGTTAAAAACTGAAAAACATTAAAAATTATGTCATAAAAACTATATTTACAAATGCATTTTAGAAGAGAAAATTTTTTTAAAATAATAAATTCATTATTATGCATTAAAAGTCGTAAATGGAGGTAATATTTAAAATGATCAAACAATGGCAATGAAAAATCATTCAATTAAAAAATATATTTTAAACTTTAAAATAAAAATATACTTGCACGGAACATTTATTTCATATTTTGAGATAATATTTTCAATTATTGTCGTGTATTCTAAGACAACGAAAATAATATTTCTCTTTTAACCCCTCGAGGGGCGCCGTTTATAATCTGCAAACGGTTAATTTTTATGAGTAAATTGCCCAAGTGGCACCAATAATTTTTTAGTACAATTTTGATCTGATAATATGCGTGTAAAAACGGTTTTGATTATTTTCAACGAAATTCGTTCATGAATTCTGCTTATTTTAAAATTTAAAAATTTTTTTTGCTTAAAATTGAAGATGAAAAAAGCCATGCTATCTCTCAACAGAGCGGATTTGGCGTTAAAAATCTCTAAAAAGAAAACGAACGGAAACGTGCTTACAGGGAGATCATACTGTTCTGTTAACTCTTTACAATCGAGAGTGACTCTCACTCATCTCTAGTGTTGTAAGGTTTCCTTCATAAGTCGGGACGTCTAATGCTTTGGACACCACTAATATCTTATAGTTATTACGCGGGATACTAGTGGTCAGTGAGCGGTCTCGAGTGTCAAGGATTAAATTATAATTCAGTATTTTGAAAGCGAATGAAAAAAAGGGTGCTTTTGTAATTTGGGGGAGTCTGAAGGGCAACTAACGTGCGTATGCCGCAGGGTGCTGCCCGTAGTCATTTTATTCTAAAACAAAATAACTAACGCTGTCACCGGTGCCAACAACAAAATTTATGTGATCTGGGATATTTCTTCGTAAATATTAAGAAAACTATTGCCCTCAAAAATGTAAAAATTGGTGGCATTATAGAGAAATGTTTGATAAATACGCTGGTGCACACAATTTTGAAATCAAATAATTATTTAAAGAATAATCATTTTAAGAAAAGTTTCATATTGAGAATGCACTTTCAGAAATCTTAAAAGTCTGTACACACAGTGTTGCCAGTGGGCTACTTTTTTAAAATTTGGATTTGTTGATTGGCACCACTGTTTTGAAACAGTAAATTACCTTTTGCTTTCGCCTTAATTATTGTGTCAATGAATAAGGCACGTTTTATCATTTGTAAAAAGTGGTGCCAATCAAGAATCTGAATTTTTTAAAAAAAGTAGCTTCGGTTAGTTAAGTTAAATTTTTCTGAAGACTCGGTTAAGCTACCATATTCAGGAACCTACTGGAGGGCTCTAAATGGTCCTTTCTTTGAAAATCAGTAATTTTTTTAAAGAAATTCGTGGTATATTTCTGCAACAATCTCAAGAAAAACTCTCTTCCTGGTTTTTACGAAATTTATAAATAAAATTTTTCTTTAAATAAAAATGGTGTTCAAAAAGCGGGTCAAGTGGCAGTCCTGCTATTTTGGTTTCAAAAGAATAGTTTTGAAAATTATATTCAACTTTCCCAAGTACGAAACAGTGGAACAAGTTTAGTCTCCAATTTTATTTAGAAATTTCGAATTTATACAAGAAATTAAAAAAAAAAAACATTTTTATTTAATAGGGGGCAATAGGCACATAATTTTGAATATATGTTGAAAAAGCAGTGAATCATTAGCCAGTGATTGCCGCAATTAAATGTATTTCACACCAAACAAATTATTAAGAAAAATAAATTCAGTATATATTTTGCTTCCGTTTTTCCATATCTTGCCAATTCCTACGTGTTGTGGAATGCCTTAGTAAAAATCTCAACACGAATGATCCAGCTGTTTCTCGATGTCGTTAAAGTTTGGCATGAAGGCCTTATCTACAAATTAATTAAGCTTGGAATAAATGCCAGAGTAATATGCTTATTACATTCGTATCTTAGCGACCGCACCTTTTGTGTCCACATTAATAAAATTCTTTTCACACTTTACCGTATAATTTCGGGTATGCTTCAAGGCTCAGTTCCCTACATTACTCAACCTTTTCTTTAACGACATCCCAAGAACATTGAGCACTTATCTTACTCTGTACGCGGACGACACGGTAATGTACGCCTCCGCACATCATTCATTCACTCTATATAAAATCTTACAAAAGCACATAGGTGATTTTCTTTGGTTGTGCACGCTACGTGTTAAACTTGGGTAAAACCTGGCGTAACGATACCAAATATTTGGGAGTTATCCTGGACCGTAGACTTACCTGGAAAAAGCATTTTACTAATATTCGTGGCAAAGCCGCCGGAATCTCCGAATCTCTCTCTCCTCTACTTAAAAGTAACACCCTATCCATAAAAAATAAACTCATACTCTATAATGCATGTATCAGATCAATTCTTACTTATGCATATCCTATCTGAGGTTTCGCTTGCAATACCAGTATGAAAGCGCTTTATGGCTCTCATAATAAAAATCTTCGCAATATTCAGAATGGCAACTGATACTTAACACTACGATCCGTAGGGATCTAAACATCGTTTACTTAAACAGGGTTCGCACACTAATTATATTTTGTAAGGACTCTGTCACCACTATTTATGATAAGAAAATGTATATTTAGTTTTTAAGATACAGAATTCGCAACCACCTCCTCTATTCGCAATTTTCGCAATATTTTTCTGCAGTGAAATACATTGAAAATACTGCAAAAATTTAGTGGTAGAGCTGCGCGAACCCTGTTAAAGAAGAGCATTAACCAACTTTCAAAAAATTTCTACAAATCTATCTGCAATCTTCCCAACCAAATTGTTGTGGAATTACCAGACTACGAGATACACGATCCCACTAATAGAAAACGCCCTAAATTTATGCTCTTTTTAATGATGAAGGTTGAGTTTTCTCATTTCACAACTAAACTTAAACTCTCTGTTTGTTTTTGTCTTATTTGTTATATATAGTTATATATATATATATATATACAAACTAAAAGTAATTTTGTTAATACTAGCAATTATTTATGTTAATATAAAATGTATGGTCTCTGAAAAGAGTGTTTTTTTTTTTTTTTTTTTTTTTTTTTTTTTTTTTACAGTAGCGTTTTCACCTGGCCATTTTTGAACTAATGGAATTTTTCTTTTTCTTTTCTTTTCTTTTTTTTTCATTCAATTTGATAAACAACATCTCTTTAACATGTTCTTAGTAATTAATTTCATTCTTAAGCATTTTTATTTTTTAATAGATACTTTTTAATTTTGTGGCTACCAGTTGCATGTAAACAATTTTCTTTTTATGGCTCCCTAACGCCCAAGCAACACAACTTACCTCTAGACTGGATGTAAAGTTGGCACGCAACTAGGTAGTCCATCAACCAGATCACATTGTTCCATTGTTCCATTTTTTCTGTGCGCCCAACTTAGAAGTAATGCCTCTCTGAATTTGAGAAGTTTTAGATAGAGTTCTTGGAAATCCATTTTTCGAAAATCATTCTGTGACTACGCAATATTTTGACACTGTAAAAAATATATATTGAATATAAAAGAATACATAAAAAGCTCTATATATGTGGAAAGGTGAGATTTTATTCAATGACAGAGCATTAAAGTAAAAAGTAGAAGAAACATCCCCAATCATGTGTAAGTATCTTAGCGTGTTATTCTAGAATTCTATATTCACGTCTTATGATACTATATTCATTATTTAGTACCATTAACTGGTATATGCTGCGAATCAATCTCAGAGATATGTCGAGTATTTCAGTGGTTAATGGAACCCGATAAAGCTAATAATTAATGTGTTACTATCTGTTTAAGACAGCGTGCTGTGTATGAGAGAATTATTCAATAAGCACATCCATAAGCGAATGATCATTAATCCGTATCAGGAAATCGAATAGGGTGCATTAGATTGGTTAATATGCACATTTTAAATTATATAATATTATTATTTGACAATTTCACAATACAAAATAAACGAAACAATGTATACTCAAATACAAATGTGTATTTTTCTTTTAATAAAAATATAAACAAATTGATAAAATGTGGATAATACTTACATTTAAACATTTGTAATCTAATAAGACAATGTCTTTCAAAGTTTTATGTATGATAAAGTAGTGCTTAATGACATGATAATTAGTATGGTAAAGTAATAGTCTGTGTTTTCGAAATCGTCATTGCTTGTCTACACTATAAAAAAAAAGACTTATTTTACGAAAACGTACTATAATTAAGAACGAAAATATACGAAAACTTCTTCCGAATCACTCAAATTTCCGAAAAACATTTTTTTATGTTTAGAAAGCTGAGAAAAAGTCTATCTTTGAAATTCAAAGAATTTATAAAAATAAGTTTATATTAGCTGCCCGTCATTTTCGGGAAAATATCCCAGGCATTTTTTAGTACATTAATTATTACATGCCACCCGGATTCTTGGATGCCGTGATGGCTCAAGTAAATAAGTCATGTCCAGCAAACATGTTTAACTGAAAACTTATGGAATTAAAAGTAGTATAGTACAAGAGCCGACAGCACAAAAACCTAAGGTATCAAGCACGTGAAAAAAAAACTTTTTTTTTTATTATGGAAGAGTAGAAATAGGGGAATCTAATGATCCATGTCTGCCGGAAGTGAAGTGGTGCAAAAGCCAAAAATTATCACGATCTCGAGCGCGTACATTCAAATATATATATCTAAAATTTCTTTTATATTGGTAGGGCGGTTAGACTGCTAGGACAATTCATACACCTATGAAGTTTTTTATGCCACCCTGTATATTAATAAATTTCATAAATAATGTACTTCATTTTTATAGAAATATCATCAGTGTTCGTACGCCCCCTGCAATTTTACGACCAGGATATTCTTTGGTACCAGTATTCTCTTATAGAAAATTCCTGATTATATAAGATGAAATATCATAGGTTTAACCTAAATTTATATTTCTATAAAAAAAATACAGATATTTTTATTGGAAAACTTCCTCAAGTGTGCGAACCCGGTATCAAATGTTTAATTTTAAAAGAATTATTCCAAGAGCCGACAGCTCAAAAACCTAAGTTATCAAGCACAAGTAAAGAACCTTTATTTATCGAGGAGTAAAAATAGGAGAATCTAATGATTCATGTCTGCCGGAAGTGAAGTTGTGCAAAAGCCAAATCTAATACCACAAGTGGTTCACTTGATAATTTATCATTCTGTTTTCCTGCTATCAGTCCTTCATGTTTTCATATCTTTGATTTGTAGGAGAAACGCAATGCTAAACTACGAGTCAACCACTGGTGATATTAATTTTGGCTTATGTACCACTCCATTTCCGACAGACATGGATCGTATTGTGTTTGATACCTTATGTTTTTGAACTGTCGGATGTTGGCCTTTTAATATTAACATTAAAATTAATAATTTTCTGTTACAATCTGTATGTATATCACGCTATTGTATGTTGCACAGAAATCGCGATTATTTGTTAGTTGTTTAATGGCAACGCCCAAACGAAACGCAGCTTATTTTTTATTATGTAAAAGTCCTTTGGCAGGATTTAGGCCGTGGTAAATTAGGTTTGTTTACGTTTTGTTCTTTCGCAGCTCGTATGAAGCTTCAAACTATCATTATGTTTACTTTCTGTTCTTTTTTACTTAAAAAAATAAATAAAAATCACGAGTTTTAAAAGTTTCAGTTTCAAATTAAAGTTATGTATTATAATTGAAATAAGTAAAATTATGATGTTATTACATTAAATTAGTTAAAATAGAACATTAGATAAAAATAAGAAGAAAAATAAAAAATTTGTTCTTCAATAAATATATCTTATTTCTGAATTATCAAAGGAGAGGGTGTAGATGGGTGATTTCAGGAAATATGCATGTATTATAACTTATAACTGTCTAATTGAGTTATCAAAGACATTTATTATTAAACTTTTTGGAAGAAAAAAATTAAGTACAGTTTTTTTATTATTTAATCCTCTAAGCGTTTGGAACGTAATATTCCGTACTCTAAGCTTCAGGTTTCACTGCAATATAAGCAATTTTTAAGATAATATAATTCTATAGATTTAATGAATTTCCAATGCAATTTTGAATGATTAATACTCTCAAAGGTTACATTTACATTTGTAATTAAGTTTGTTTTATAATGTTGAAAGAATCACATTTTCTGAGCATTTATAACAAAATGCAGAGA
This sequence comes from Maratus speculifer, assembly GCA_964019185.1. Taxonomy (NCBI): domain Eukaryota; kingdom Metazoa; phylum Arthropoda; class Arachnida; order Araneae; family Salticidae; genus Maratus; species Maratus speculifer. The sequence continues at coordinate 12,778,772 of OZ025296.1, read as the reverse complement.
AAACAACATTACAATTTTACCCATTTGCAGGACGCTCAGAGAATTAATGCTAATTTAAAGGTTCTAAAAAAATGTACGTAAACATCCAAAAAAATATTTATATAAAATTATAGCTTATATAAAATACTTTTTAGTTAATAGCAGTTTATAGAAGTTTATATAAAATACTGATACCAATAATTACTAATAAATTTTAAAATATTTATTCTGATTTATAATATTATACTAAAAGCAAAGGACAATATCCCCTAAACTTACATCACATTGTTTAATCAAACAAAATTTTCAGCTCGCTGTGATTTCATTATCACGAGTTATAAAAGTTTAAATTTATCGGACTCTTATATTCAACTTTTTATAAAACTTGTTGTTAGGGAGGGGAGAGTTAAAAAAATTTAAAAAAGGCCCGAATAATGTTGAACTTATACTATTTGGCAGGCCCACAGCAATTAGAATCCGACTTATTAGGTAGCGAGCAAAGAAATAACAAGGGACCGAAATGACAAGGGACCAAAATTGCTGGATACCGAAATAGTCACGGACCGAAATGTCTAATACTCAATGGCCTGGGACCGAAATGTCTCGGGACCGAAATGTCGTGTACCCCAGAAATAGACCATTTTTGCGACGATTTTGCTCAAATAAACGTTTACTGTCCCTTTAATCTCCTAAATAAGTGACTCTACCGAGCTGCATTTTGTAGGATTTATACTATTTTAACCCTAGTGTTTTAGAAATAATGCAAGGAATTTAATATTCTTAGAATCTTCATATTAGGCAAAGATTGCCATTTAATTTTGTCTCTGTGAATTTTGAAATATTAACATATATTAAGAGAAAATTGCGGTAATGCCACATTCCACCAATTAAAATGGATTTTTTTCTCAACCATTTGCATAAATTTAGCTTTTCTCATATTAAAAAAAAGTTTCGCGAAATATCTTTACCACCACTGTAAAACACTCCTCAGTTACATATAGTATCACAATAAATTTATTAATGTTGTTCTTGTAAGATTTGTGTGGTTTCCATAAGAACATTATTTGTTAATTAATCTCATTATTTTTATAAATACAGTCGAGTCTCTATATAACGAAATCCACCGTTCCAGTAAAAAATTCGTTATATAGAGAATTTCGATGTATAGAGAATGATGTTAAAAATGGTATTTAATGTGTGAAATTTGAACAAGCATTATTTTTTATCTTTAGAATTAAGAATTTGAAGTGTTAAAAAGTAAATATTAACCTAACATTTTATTTCTTAATTATTTAAGCTGTTTCAAAAAAGAGAACATACATTAATTTAAAAGCGTAATGGGAATCAAATAAGGAAGACTTGCATTAATTTCAGACGAAGAAATCTGTAATATTTTGTTTTTTTTTTATTTTAAAGTTCTCAAAAAAATGTTCAAATTTTAGCAAGGAATGAAAAATTGTAGTTAACATTTCCCTCCATTTGAAGGAATCTCATTGATCCCTCGCTTACTTGTGTAAGAATCCAATTGACACTATTTTGAGAAGGATGTGGAAAGGTGTGGGGGAGGTGGGATAAATTCGTTGGATTTAAAGAACAACGAAAAAAAAAAAAAAAAAAAAACTCAGCACTGACGATAAATTGAAAATAAGTGATGGAAAATTGATTCCATATGATTTCGAAGCTTTTTTAAAACTGAATAAGTTAAGACCAATTTATGAAAAAATTCGTTATATGGAGATAGCTATTTCGCTATACAGAGACTGTTTTCAATGTAATCATGCGAAAAGGGGACCGTTCCTACTAAAAATTCGTTATATAGAGAAATTCGATGTATGGAGTTTCGTTGTAGAGAGACTCCACTGTATTTAAAAAAAAAACATTCTAACTATGCAAGTTATTTATTTTATTTTACTTATTTTTTACTATTTATTTATTTATTTATTTGGAATCAAATTGTAATTGTATAATTTGTTTTGGTTACTTCCAGTGATTAACGACGATAGTTATTGCAGCAAAAGAAATTTCTGATTTCCAATTCGACACAAAAAAGATTTAAAGTGACAATAAAATGTTTCCACCACTGTTACCATTCTGGGTCAACTTCTTTACTCAGAATTTTTAGATTTATATCGGAAGTTCCGAAAAAATAGTTTTTACTTTAAGTAAGCAAATATATATATGGATTTGAGTTTGATTACTAAAAATGAGGCTATCTGGCGAAACCGGTGGTTACTAGGTTGCGACATTCTATTGTGTGAAGCCATTCTTAAAATGAATGGCAATAGAAGTAAATTAAGTTTATATGATTGCAATAACATACAATGAAGCGATTCATAAACCATTTTTTATCTTAAACAAACCTACTTTTACATATTAAATTTTCCGGTTTTAGTCTTTTTCCTGTGCTTTTTATTTCTAAAAATAAATAAATAAATAAAAGAGAGAGAGATGAGTGTATAATAATACATAGCACGGAATCACAGATGCAATTGAATGAGTCTTAAAAGATAACTCTTTTTCCAATGTACACAAGATTTATTTTCAAATTATTTAATGAAATCCTCACTAACCTAGTAAACGAAGTCAAGAATATATTTAAATAAATTAACTCGGGCGAAAGTAGTGGTTTGATAACAATAATGTTATAATGCTTTATTTAGCATGTGCATTCTCGGTAAGTAATTTATTCAAATAGCCTGCAACTTTGAAGCAACTTTCGAAGCACAAGATGTAAGTAGAAGTAGAAGTTAATTTGATAATAAGTAGTACCGACAGATGCTACGAGACTTTTCCTTGTAAATATAATGGAATTAAAAGATTAGAGTTCTAAGGCTTCATATATTTTAATTAATTCTTTGTTTCTCTCTATCTTATTACAAACGAATATGGTTTAGTTATTTTATTTTATTTTATTTTTTTTTTTGACAAAAAACAAAAATAAAAGTTAATGATAAATTTTTTTTACTTTTTTTAATTTTATGTTCAATATGTAAAGTGTTTTACCAAAGATACCTACTTACAATCAATTTTTTTGATTCCGTTCATTTCAATGGATTAATTAAGAAATTGGATTACATATCTTAAATTTTGGTTTTATTTATATTTATTGTTTATGTATTGTATGATGAATGTTTTAATTTCTTTATGGAATATAAGCTGGATACAAATAATTAGCTATTTATATTAATTTAAATTGTAGCGGATTTACCTTCCCTAAATTTTCGTAATCGTCAGTATTCACAGCAGATAGATATGGAAAAAATAGTTCTTGGAAAATATCATTAAAATAATAAAAATAGGATAATTTGTGACACAATTTTCAAACAAATTGTTAATATAGTTTGGAAGCGAATTCCATTTAAAGTACATTTGATTTGCTATTCAACAGTAAAAAAATTTAAGTATACGGTATTAGAAGTATAAAAACATTTCAGTAAAAAAATTATAAAAGGAAATTTTATCACCTGCCGTTTCCACCGACAAAATTACGTCGGCGTTACTCACGGAAACGTTCGTCCTTAATTTTTACCTGTAATTCAGTTTTGGCTATTTAGTAATATTTCGCATTTTAATATTAAATTAATTAATATTTAGTATTTTAGCATTCGGTTATTTAGTAATTATATTTAAACAATACTTTTTTACTGAAATATTTAAATTTTAAAATACAATTTTTACGATCTTATGTATATATATAGAAAGAGTTTTATAAATCTTATGTAGCATTAAACAAGTGTATATCTCAGCAAAATTATATCTTAAAACTACACTTTGAATGTATTCTATGGTTTTAAAATTTTATTCGATCAGTACCAGTTTTTCAAAAGAAGTTGCATTCAATTATATAATATCAAAAGTGCTCTGATTAACTAAATATAATTTTATTTTCCTTTATTACTGATGCCAAAAATAATTTTTTCAGATAAAACTGACTGGACATCCCAGTGCAAAGGTTAATAATTTCATAAAAATATCGTGGAATCAAGCATTTTCACATTTTTAAATTTTCAATTCTTTAGATTTTATATAATAATATTCTATATCAAAATTATCTAAATAATTTGTATTTTTATCTTTTCATACAAGTATGAACAAAAATATGAGCATTAAAATTAATACGTCGTGAGCACGTATAATAACTTTAATATGAAAATTTTATTAACATGTTTAAATTATCATTTATTAACCCCTTAATTGGTTTGCCCGATCGGCGTTCGGGCAAGACGAATTTGCTTATTTCATCATTTAAAGCTTTTTGACACTACTATTATTTTTAAGAAAATTTTCATAGCAAAAAGCGGATATATTTAGACTGCGAATTATTAAAGTTAATACGGGATTTTACGAATATTTTATTTAAATAATAGTGGTGTGAATCCGCTATTTTCAATTTATTGAATAGAAAAGAATTAAGCAGTTAAGGGGTTAATAACTTCAAATCTCAAAAAATTCTCTTTAATACTAAATCAATTGATGCATGAAAATTTTTTATTATTTTTACGAAATAAAAAATTTTTCGATATCAAATACGATAAATCTATCGGAAAACGTCCTCCTTAAATTAATTATTCTCTTTTTTCTTTTCCAGTCGATAAAATTTTGAATTTTTTATTTCTTTCACTTCTCAAAGCATGAAATGAATTACAGATTTTTTGAGTCATTTTCAGGCTATTGGATTTTCTACAAATACAAACTTGTCGTTCTCGAATTTCAATCGATGATGTTCTTTAAGCCGAATGAAAATAACCCAAACTGATATTTAGAAAGTGAACTTGGCTGGTAATATATATATATATATATATATGCATTGTTATACGTTTCTCTTTCAAGCTCTATTGAAGACATAGGTGCCAACTTTTAACTAATCATCGGGATTAGTTTGATCCAGGTTAACATCATTTCGAACCAGAAAATATGAAACTTTATTTATTTAATTTCATGTTTTTAAGTGAACTCATTTAATTTCCTTAAAAAAAAAAAATCTGGTTCGAAATTCATTAAACCAGGGTCAAATTAACGCGTGTATTAAGGAAGATTAATATTTTTTTAAAATTTACGGCAGGCACCTATGTATCTAATTTAAAGCAAAATTATTCTGTCGTTATAAAATAAATAAGATGGAACATCTGGGTGATATCATTTTCATCGTTGCCAACATCTTCCGCTATTTTGTACCAGAAAAGAAATTACAGTAAATTTTACAATTGGAAATTGCCGTAATACGTTGATTAAATAAGTCAAACATTTCAGTTGAAGTTTTCTGGTTCTCGGAATTCGGAATAGTTGGCAGTTTTGCATTTTGGTTAATACGGTCATTTCTGTTTCCCTAACATTTATTAAATAAGTATCTGCTAATAAAAACTATTAAAAACTTCATCGCAACTTTATCTACTTAAACGCATCTTATTTGCTACGTCTGACGTGCAATTTTCGTCGTCTTATGATATTGCAAACAAAGTTGCTGCCATATGCATTCTTAATACTATATTAGTTATAAATTAACGATTTGGATTTATTTTTTAAAGAATAAAGTGTTTTAAAATTAATGTTAAATGAAATCCTAACTACGATCTTTCATCACACTAAGACTTAAACATTTGTTGCTGAACCCTTTAAAGAGCGGTAGTGCATTGAACTTTGTATAGCTTAATTTTAATTCTTAAATAACATAGGTAACATAAGTTTGTTTCAAAAACTTTGCGTTTATAAAGTATTTTGAGAAGGGGGATCCTTTTACTTTTTTCATAAATATTCCTTTTGTAAATACAGATATAATTTAATTACTTGCTGACCTTGTTTACCAGTTCGATCTCCGTTATGTAAAGCTAAACAATTATATATGTTACTTTTATTCATAATTCAATTTATATGATCATTTTTATATTTAATTTATTTATTTACTATTTTTTAAAGAAAGAAAGAAAAAGAGAGAGGGAGATAAAATCGAAAGAAAGAAAAGGAAAATAATAAATACTACCATGACATTTAGTTTCAGCATTAAAGTAATGTTTTAATTTAACGATTTACCACGCGAAAAATAAACAATGCTGATTGGCGACTTAAAATTTATTGACTTACTATTGGCGATATTTTCACAAGGCTAACATAAAAGTACTAAGAATTCTTTGAGATCATAACAACATATTTTTAAGTTTATTTGAAAAAATAATTTTGAGTGAAATTGGCCGCCTTTCATATGAAAAACTTAATTGATTCTGACAGTCACATGGCTTGAACAATTATAATATAGATGAAATGATGCCGATGGAACCATGTTTGGCAATTTATCCCGAGCGCAAGCTACCAAAAAGACTTTCTGGCATAAAAAAGTGAAGTGGTTAGCCCGGAACTGTTGATGACATTCACATGACTTAGGTCTTTATTATTTCATTATTTCAGCATTTTATAAATTACGTAGGTGAATGAAATATAAATTGGAATTATTTTAATTTATTGGTCCAAGATACAAAATAGAAAGTTATATATTATTTTTCTATATAATCTCCAGATTTTAAGATGCAACTCCTCCAACGGACTGTAAGTTTTTTGGTGCCGACATCATAGAAAGAAGAGAGTCATATCTCTAACCGATAGCAAACGAAAGATTCAACAGCAGTGTCATCACCGAAACGTTCACTTCTTAATGTTTCGTTCAAAGGCCCAAACATGTGTTAATCAAAGGAGAATAAGTCTATAAGAAGTATAGGAAGACTGTTCCAGTGTTCTCCTATGTATTTCCTCCAAATGTTCTGCGAGTCAGTTTGGCTGTATGTTGATGGGCATTGTCAAGAAGAAAAATCACTTCTCTGATAGAAATTTAATGTATTTTTCGATGGTAGGCTCGTTATGTTTCGTCCAACAGCTGGCAGTAACAGGAAGAACCCTTGAGAATGTTCCGAATGGCGTCAATGTTTTTCTCAATCAAATTTGTTTGAGGGTAGCGGCCATGGGAGGCGTTTTCAACTTCTATTCGTTCTTTCACAAAATTTTTGTGTCTGCGATATACATAGTTTTCTTCAAGCATTTCTCCTTTGAAGTCTTCGTAAGATTTAAGCCTATCTAAAGCTTTCATTTACGAGAAATTCACCGATAATACGTTGCGCAAAGTTGGGGGGAACCTCTTGCTCATTCATCGATATGCAAATTGAGGAACGTAGAGAGTAGGAAATACTGGTGCAGAAATAGCCATGTGATATCCCAACCTCTCATGTTCTGAAGTTTGGGCGCCCTCATGATGACTTCTAGGACTCCAAACGAAAATTTCGGTTTATATTTGATTCACCCACGTAAATGCTCTGCCCCTGCTCTGCTTCTAAATGACCAGCAAAATAACTGTGTACTACTTTATTATTTATAATTCAAACCATTAAAATTATTGTGTTTGAAGTATAAGTACTAATTGCTACAGAAAGCTGTTGCTATAGATGTAATTAATTAATGATAATCAAGGAACGGTCGGGAAATTGATTTTCCGTCCTCTCGGAACAGAATTCCAAATAAAAGACATTCAGTTTTTCAGGTATTTCTTGTATTCTGACTGCAGAAGCTCGTTTAACTTCTTTTTTTCATTCAGAAACTCGAAATAACATTTTTTTGTTTTATGCATGAATAGCAGGGCTTCCAAATGGTCCGCGAACTGAACATCAATATTTTTCAACAGAAAATTTCATTATAGGTTCCAGCAGAATTTGCGCTAGAATTGACTTTCAAATGTGGTTTCTTGGAAGTTTGCAAAAAAATATAAAAGGAACATTTCTCTAAGAAAATTCTGATGTTCAGTTGGCGGACCATTTGGGAGCCCTAGAATAGGCATTTTATAATTATTGCCGAAACGCCAAGGCTTACTTTGGAGACACAATTTTTTTTGGCTTCTTTCTATCTGCCTGTCTGTCGGTACCGTGATATCTGCTGTATAAAACATTCGATTTCCCTGAAATCAAGCAAACACGTGCATGAGGTACCCAGATGCATATTTCAGATATGTACAGTACAGTGAGCAAAAAAGTATTTGCATGCAGACGATTTTTTGCATAAGTAACCATAGAAAGCAAATTTGATACTATTCTCTTAATTATTCATTTATTTAAATAAGAAGAAGATAAAAATAACTACCCATTTTCCTTTAACAGTAATATTACACATTTAAAAAAATAAATTAATATTTTCTCATACCTAAAAAGTATTTGCACACGAAGCATTGACTGTTAAAAAAGGCATTAAATGTGAACTTATGCAAATATTTAGCATATCAGTCCCGCAGTACATTAGCCCCGCACTTTAAAGTTACGTAATATATTAACTGGAGCAGGGATTCTGGGGAGTTTTTGTTCTAATGGCGCCGAAAACGTGTGAACTGCTGCTGCTACCGTGAGAAGATTATATTTCTTAACGATTCTGGATTAAATTAAAGAGGAATAGGTAAAAAATTAAATCTAGACTTTTCTAGTGTTCGTTATGTAATTATGAAGAAAAAAGAAACTGGTTCAACAATAAATAAGCCGCGAACTGGGCGTCCAAGAAAGCTAAATACCAGGCAAAGGAGACCTATCATAGAAGAATCTTCAAAAAAATCCTTTTCTATGTGCTCAGAATTGGCTCTTGATGTCGCTTCAACGTCGGGAACAATAGTTACATCACATTCAATTAGAAATATTCTTCAAGATCCAAATATTCAAAAAAGACCCCTCAAAAAAAAAAAAAAAAAAAAAAAAAAAAAAAAAAAAAAAGAGGAATTTGCAAAAGCATATGTCAGTAAACCACTAGATTTTGGAAAACTGTTATTTTTCCCGATGAGAGCAAGTTCAATATTTTTGGCTGAGATGGTGAAAGCTAAATACTTCTCTTCAAATTAAAAACTTGAAACCAACTGTAAAACATGGCGGTGGTGATGTAATGATTTGGGGATGCATGTATTTTAACGGAGTTGGCGAAATGACCTTTATTGAAGGCAATATGAATGCTAAACAATATATCAATATATTGCGAGATCATTTATCTAATGGTGCTCTGAAATTAGGAATTCATAATTCAGATTATTTCCAGCAGGATAACGATCCGAAACACACTGCATATTATTATTACGAGGTTATGGTTGCTTTATAATGTAAAAAATCAATTGAAAACGCCACCACAATCACCAGATCTCAATCCGATTAAAAATTTATGGCATATTTTGGATGTGGAAAAAAAAAAAAAAAAAAAAAAAAAAAAAAAATTCTAACAAATCAGAACTTAAGCAGGCTGTTAGGGAATAACGTCTACAAATCAGAAGTGAAACATGACACAAATTAATAGAATGAATGCCCAGACGATTACAAGCTGTAATTGAAACAAAGGGCATGCATACTAAATGTTAGCACTGTTATTAACTTATAAATAATTCCTTTAGTTCTATTTTTATTGCTACTCTGCAAATATTTTTTTGGCAGTACAAATGCTCCTTTTTTATGTTTTCATATTTTAAATATAATTATTAAGTTAGATATTAAATATGTTTATTTGTTTTGTAAAAGTGTTTGAATTTTTAATTCTTAGTTGCTTTTTATTTATTTATACATATGCTACAAAAAATTTACCTGGTTTGCAAATACTTCTTTTGCTCACTGTATATCGCGGAGACTATTAGAGCTTCTAGGCCAATCAGCGATCGCTACCGATATCAACACGCTCTGACCACTGTCAAATACAAGCATCTTTTATTTTTAATAGGTTGTTTTTACATTTAAACAATGCAAAAAGTTCCTAATGTTGAAGATCAGTGTTGCCAGATAGGCTACTTTTTTAAAATCCAGATTCTTGATTGGCACCAATATTTTGAAACGATAAAATGCGCCTTATATAATAACACATTAATTACGATGAAAAGAAAGGGAATTTTATCGTCTGAAAAAAGTGACGCCAATCAAGAAATCTGAATTTAAAAAAAGTAGCCCACTGGCAACACTGTTGAAGATAGCAATTTTCTTAAAATCTCATTCAAATATTTTTAAAATTTATTTAAATAGCTTATGAGTCAAGCATGCGATGCACAATAGTAATATTAATGGGAGGGAATAAGCATGGTCATCAATGTTTATAAAGCATGGAGCTATATCTTAGAACAAATTTAATTGTGGATATCAAGAAGATTCTTTCAAAAATTGACATCTGTTTAGGATGAATTTGGCTATTCATCTGTGAGCTAACAACCACATGTTTCTTAGAAAAATGTGATTGTTTCCAAAACAAAGAAAAAAAAATGCACAATTAAACTTTAGCAAAAGAAAAATAATGTGATGCACAGGAAAAAGTAAAAGAAATTCACGAATTGCACACTTTATATTATGATGTTGTAACTTGCAACACAATTAACTTAATGAAATTAAAAAAGCACCTGATCCAAAGAGCTTTAAAATACGTCAAACATCGCTAAAAGTTTTTATTTTTCATTTTTTAAACCTGAAATTAAATCGTAAAGAAAGTATTAAAAGCTTTCTGCCTAAGATTTTTTCCCCTGCTAGCTTACTTACACGTAATTTAATAGGACTATGCATTGACGTAAACAAAATTTAAATACGAAGTCCAACATAAGCATAATTTCTAGTTGAATTAAATAAAATCAAAAGTAATTTTGAAATTGAGAAAAAGAAAATTAATATTTCACTTTCATTGAGACCGATCGTCTACATGTTCATTGTCAATCAAACAGTGTGGGCGTGTATGTGAACGTGATGACAACGCTCGCTTATTGGCTTAGAAGCTGTAATCATCTCTTTGATATGCATGCCTGAAATATGTTACCCGGATTTAGCTGTATAGTTTTTTTGTTATGTTTGATTCACTCGCCCAGAAAATACAGAGAATTTTACTTTGTACCATAACGTTTTCCTATGGCAATTCAGACATTTTTCAATTTTTCATTTGTTGAAAGAAAGGCTCTTTTAAATGATAAATTATGGATACTGAAATTCCCAATACGGGTCTTAAATTATTCTTATTATTTTAAAATTTTGTCATGCATTTGTCAGATTTTTTTAATTATTTCTGTAAATTTTGTTGATTTTTATTCATGTGTTCCATATTTTTTTTTAAATTTAAAATGTACATATTTCATTATTTCTTTTTCATTTATTTGTTGCCTATCAATAATAACTGATCCTAATAATATTATAAACATGCATAATGTATAAGTGTAATATTTAAGTAAAAAAATAAAAAAATGGATAAATTAATTGTACAAAGATGCAAAAAATTATGACATCACACAAGAAGAAATGCACTTTTTTACCTTAAAATGTATCATAATATGCAGTTCATTAAAATTTTAGAATATTGTTGCATAGCAATATGAACAATTTCACGCGTCTAATTTCTGAAACTTCCTGTATATTTTTCATTATTATAAATATTTATGTTACTTAAAAACTTTCAATTGCTGTTTATATGTATCTAAAATTACACAAACAGTGGTTTACAAAGCTGACGTTGAGAATCTTGATCTGCAGATTTACTCGTGTAAAATGAATGTTCTTCGTTCCTAGTTTCCTAAATAAAATTTGAGTAACTGAATAAGGAGACCTGACTGACATCCTTGTTTGTCTGTAGTATAAGTTAAAATTTTTAATACTAATGTGTACACCATGTCCAAAATTATGGTCACAAACATAGAATCTGTGAAAATGATGAACTATTCACTGTGATGCCATGGAATGTGGCACAAAGGTTTATTACTACGAAAGAAAGAATACAGCAAAATGATAATACGCAAAAGATTTTAATTGTTCGTTAAGAAATGGGGTATATCAAAAAATGTTAAATCATGAATCAGAGATAAAGCATTTATCGCGAGATAAGTCTGTCTAATATGGAGTGTAATTCCCGTGCATTTTTATACAATCATCACAACAAGATCTCATACTGTTTATGAGGATGGTAATATTTGTTTATGGCAACAAAGCCCTTTCAAAACCGCGGCTTTTAGCTCCATGCAGGTCCTGGTAGGGGGTGGGGGTTACGCTGTGCAATGTCTTTTTTTAAAACCATCCCAATCATATTCAATAGGATTCCTGCTCGGAGATTGCGAGGGCAAGTTAATACGGCGCATATCCTCTTCTTCAAGAAAATCATCAACTATATGAACTCAGTATGGCTTTGCATATTTGTCCATATACATGAATCCGGGCCAGCAGCAAACCGATACAACCTCACAATGGCTTCAAAACTCATCCCTATAGCAATGTGCATTATCAGCATCCGCAACTGCCCAACATTAAGCTGCCTAGATGTCGATGTTTTTGTCGAAAAAATTGTTGATTTCTTTTACGTAGGAGACAGATATTGCGATCTACATTCTTTCCAGATGAAAATTTAACGAGAATCACTTTGCTTGATAAATTTCGATTCATTACTGAAATGAGCACGTCCCCGTTCATATTGTGTCCAAGACCGATGTCTTCAGCTCCACAACAACAAGGCATGAATGCAGTGAAACGGATGCTGCAAAAATACAGAATTTATAATAAACAAGCCTAATATTTTATGTTCGATACTGTGATGCTTTTCATGTCAAATCTTCTTTAGCAGTATTAAATTAAAAAACGAATCAAACATTTTCACACTGTAAAACATTTGAGTAACGTTACACCATAAAATGCAATTTTATGGAGTAGCGTTGCTTCCTCCAATTTTAAGGAGTATTTTAACCGATATAACCAGTGTGACACTGTAATGTTACACCAGTAATATATGTTTAAATTACCCCATTATATATATGTAAATAAAAATAACTCCATAAAATAGGAGGCAGCAAAGCTGCCACCAATTTTTGGGTTTTAGGTTTACACAAATGTTTTACAGTGCAGTCTACAGTAAATATTTTAGTTTGATACTCTATAATTCTTTGCAGACTACTTATGATCATTATTTAGCGTTATTAACTGATACATGCTGCGAATCAATCCAAAAGATATATACGTCTAGTAATTCAGTACTTATTGGCACGCTATAAGGGTAATAATCAATATTTTACAATATGTTTAAGGCAGTACCTGCCGTATGAGAAAATTACTAAATAAGCACATGCGTAAGCGAATGATCATTAGTAAACAGAATAGCGAGTATTAGTCTACATCAGCATTTGTTAATGTTTTATTAATTATTAATCAGGTAGCATTATTATCTGCAAAGTTAATAAAAAACAAAGATGGTACCTTAAATTAAAAATATGTTTTTAATAAGAAACAAGTTGGAAATTGCACGTGAAGCGTAGCAAATCAGGTGCGTCCGTACGATAACGAAATTTTAAAAATATCACTCTCATATATCAATCTCATAAAATTGTAAATTGTTAATTACAATTAAAGTGCGCATCAAACAATATTCTCCCTATACCATTATGTAATGGAATACTTTTGTGTGGCCTTGTAAATCAATAAAAAATGTTCTTTGCTCCACAGATTATGCAAAATGTATATTATAATATCTACGTTATAGATGCATATCAATTTTATTATGTTTGAATGTGTGTAACACCATTAAAATGCATTTGAAACATTTTTCCCCATTGACCGTAATGTAACGGAATACTTTTGATTGTCCCTGTAATTGAACTATGCTTCCGATTTTGATTAAATTTGAAATAACTCGACAGAATTATCTAATAATTATGAATTTTAAATTTCAAGCGATTAAAATTCATTTGATTTTTTTTTTCCTTATTGACCGTAATGTAATGGAATACTTTTGATTGTCCCTGTAATTGATGTATGCATCCGATTTTCATAAAATTTGAAATGAATTGACATAATTATGTAATAATTATATATTTAAAACTTCAAACGATTCGGTTGGGTAGTTTTTGCGTTGTTATATGCGGACGGACGGGCAGACTAAACGACAACTATAGGTGCTACGTATTTACATAATTACGAAAGCACCTAAAAAAGGTATATTTGTAATAGTTACAACTGATAATTAATGAACTAAAATTTAGATAATGTCTTTCAAGGACATCAGCTGTTATGTCCAATTCACAGCTGTTATGTGCAGTAAAGTAATACGTAAAAATTTTCACTGTGTTTTTGAAATCCCCAGTGTAGTCAAGTTTAGGGCTAGAAAGATTATATTCAGAGATAGACATTTTAAATACAAATAATATTTTCATTTTTATAAGTTCTTTGCTCTTAGAGAAAACATATTTCTTTAGTCTGAAAATCGCTGCCTATCACCTTTCATGGACAATTATTTAAATATTTGAGGAAAATAATACTATTAATCTTTTTCTATTTACTCTTTTTTAATTTTTTAAAAAGTTTATTTATCTCATTTAAAATTAAAAATAAATATGTTCTGAAACTGTGTCATTATTCTTTCTTGGCCCAAAAATGTTCACGTGAGAAAATTATCAGTAACATTTGACGTTATAATATGACTATAACAAAGTATTCTAACTCAAACGCTGTTTATATTTAAAAATAATAATAAAAAGATAAAAAAGAATTACCCATATCAAAAGCTGCTACTTATAACTGACAGATAGAAAATGAAACTCAATTATCAAAAATATGTTCTTGTCCTTAATTCAGTATACCCTTTTTATTTTGCGTGACTTGATATAAGTGTGTTTTTGAATGAAATGTCTATTTCCTCATTCTTCATTCTGTTATTTTAAGTGTTATTTCTTGCGTTGAACCTATGTTATATAATATGCATATCCAGGGCCGTAAAAATCTTGGTGACAGCAAGCAGTCCTTTACAAGTAAATTTATTTTTTTTTCCTTGTTTAATATTTCGTGTAACATCCTTGTTAGAATGCTATTAAATTTTTACGAAAACAGTTGTAAAATTTTAGTGGAGAGAGATTACACGCTGGCGCCTGGATTTTTGCAACCCTGTGATTATCTATATCTATACTATTGACATACATGACTTTGAATCTATATTTTGATCTATGCTATTGAATGATATAACATATTAATGCTTCTGCAATTGTCTTTGATGATATTATTACACAATATATTTACAATAGAATTTTATAATGAAAAAATAACAAAAAGAAATATTGTAATTAGTAATTATAGGCGTCATTGTCGAAGCATTGTATCTTCCATTCATAGATAATACATAAGTACCGTTTCTGTACAGACATCATTAAAAAAATAATATATCATTTTCTAGTGCGCGTCAAAATGAGCGATATTTGCCAAAATTGAATCAGGGTTGGCAGCTTGGCCTTTTTTTATTCAGAAATTCTGACCTTACGTCGGCAATTCCGAAAGAATAATTTTTACTTAAATATATTCAAGAAATTAAACTGATTTCTAGAATTAATTCAGGAACTAAAAATTGCTATTGAATTTTTTTGTATCGATATTATATGTATAAATAAAACCAATAAAGTGACCTGGTCGCTACAGCAGACAGTTATATCAAAACATTTTTACTATGCTATATTCAATCAATATAGAATAAATATATGCTATAAATGAAACAAGGTAAAATATAATCACTCGAAATTGAGCGCCATATTCCTTTGAAACATATTTTTGTAACTGAACTTTCTGCTTTGCGATCAGTTTTATGCGTTTTGAATCACAAATTATAGAAAAGATAGGTGCAAATAATAATACATGGTATAAAATCCCAGACACATTTAAATGAGCTTTCTAAAAATAAGTCTTTTTCTAATGTACAAAAGATTTATTTTCAAATTATTTAATCAAATCCTCATTAAGCTAGTAAACAAATTCAAGAATATATTTCAATAAATTAACTCACACATTCGTAGTGGTTTAATAACAATAATGTTATCACGCATTATTTAGTATGTGTATTCTTAGAAAGTAAATTATTGAAATAGCTAGTTACTTTGAAACAACTTTCGAACCATCTGATGTAAGTGGAAGTAGAAGTTAATTTAATAATGAGTAGTACTTTCTGGTGACGCGAAACTTTTCCTTGTAAGTGAAACGGAGTTAAAAGCTTAGAGTTCTGTACCTTCATTTATTTTAATTAATGCTTTGTTTTATTCTATCTGATTAAAATCTTATATGGATTAGTTTTCTGACAAAAAGAAACAATAAAAGTTAATTATAAAATTTTTTGAATAACTTATTTTTTACGTTTAGAATAATTAAGGTATTTTACTGGCACCTGTTATTAAAATTTAGACAATACAGTGAAAGTAGTAACAAAGAAAATAAATTAATCTTTAGATTAATAGCATACTTTGAAAAAAAAAACGATGGCGGACTACAAAACCGAAGTCACATTTTAAATAATATTTAAATTTTTAAGTTAATTAATTTTGTTAGCAGGCGTACAGATAACAACGTGAAAAAGTGTCCATGTCTAGCATCGAACCATGTCTAAAATCGAACTTTACTTTTGTCTGTAATCCCAAGATTAGCACTTTTTATTCCCATGTGTTGGTAAGATAGAAACCGCAACAGAAGAATAATTAATTTTCGTGAGCCACTAACTCTGGGACAAACCCACAACTTAAAGGAAATCCAGCTTTGATGAAGTAAATAACTACACCATGGGAAATTTATGTATAATTCATTACGTTTAACAATTAATTACTGTGACTTTTATGCCTTAACTATTTTCTTAAACCAGTAAACAAAGTGGTACATCAACATGTGGAACATTCTGATCTCTAAGGCAGGAATTGGCTCGCCAGGTACCACTAAATTTTTAAAGAAGTAGCCGACTTTTTGAAATGAATCTCAGGGATTTCTTTTGTACTAAATAAATTATAATTGTCCTATTGGATAATTTGAAGTTATCTATCATTTTTCCTATAATTTTCAATAAAATTTGCACAAATTCGATTAATTAGGACATTCGCTTATCCGGATAGAGGCATTTCCCGATTATCCCCGTTAATTGAGATTTTACTATATTTTTATCTATATATATTTAACTTGAGATCATAATGAAATTACGAAGTATTTATTATTCTTATTTCTTAGTTTTATTACATTGGCATCAGGCAGAAATAGAAGATATCCCTTAATCCAGCAAATTCTTTTAAAGAATTGTGTTAGGAGAAGAATTCAATTGTTGTAGAAGAAATAACTTCCTGTAATTCTGAAAAGTTACACACGTCTCAAACGTAGACATAAATAAATGATCCAACAGCTGCGGGGGAAAATGTCAAAAAGCATGAAAAAACGTACACAAAATTACTTTAACTAGCGGAAAAAAATGAAATGAAGAATATTTTATTTTAGTAACTGCTGATTCTTATATTTTTTTACTAATACCATTGTATTTACGAAAAGACGAATATTTTTTAGTTTGTATTTTTTGTTATTCCCAGTTCATTTAATTAACATTGTGCTTATTTTTAGAGGATTAAATGAGTCTCTTAATTAAATGATAAAAAAATTTATTATCTAAAATTCCTTTCATTTTTTTAATGTAATATATGTGAAATATATTTCAATAAATTCATTTTGTTATAAAGTCCATCTCATAAAGAAATAGATGGGTTTTAGGTTGTGCAGGGCTATACATGTATAACGTTATTAAATTTTGATATAATTTTGGATCTCCAACCCCCACTCCCTTGCGATATCATGCGGTATCATTCCATTAAGACCACCTCGCGCGTTAATGATATCGTTATCAATGTCGAAAAATTATTTTTATTATTGCATTTATTTATTTTATTTGCAGAGATATACACACATGCTGTTACAGTTACCGTTTGCATACTTTATGGATTTAAATGAAGAGAAATCCTAAAATATCGCTTTTACATATGAAATAATTTTATATCAAATAAAAAAAAAAGTACTATTTAAAAATATTTACTTGTTTTTTACATAATTATTCGACAATAATAATGCTTTCTCAGATTTAACCCCAACCGAGGAGGAAGTGCAGTCAGATCTTTTTATCAGATGGACAACATTCTTTCTCTTTTTTTTTTTTTTTTGGTAAATGCATCAAGTTTTATTTTAAACATAAATTTGTGTCTAGTTTTTGGAACAACGAAATATCTGTACCTTGGAACAAAAAGGGCCAATGTCCAAAATTGAGAAATTTGAGTTAAATGCGCGAATGAATTCAGGATGCGATATAAAGTAATTGTTAAAAGGGCAAAGTCCTCTCAATATTAAATCATTGAAAACAAAATATTTTGTTGAGGCCAATGTTATTTACTGTTAATGTAAAAATGGCCATGTCACTGTAAAAAAAAAAAAAATAAATAAAAATAAAAAAAAAAATAAAAAAAAAAAAAAACGAAATCAATGTCACATTAGATTGTAGTGAGAGAAACATCGCTGAATTGAAAGGCACAACTTTATAAATATAATAGTACAGAAATCGTAGCAAGATTCTTAAAATTCCTCAAACTTAAATTGGGTTTCCTGCGATTTGAGAAAAATGGACATTGGTCATTTCCATTGTCATGTTCCAAAACCATACCTTTCAAAAAATATCATTCTTTTTATTTATTTATTTATTTATTCTCCTTAAACGTTTGATATTTGTGCGTATCAATAAATTGGTTTCTTTTCTTTTTTGTTTTAAATAGCGTCTGCAGGATAATCGAATTTTGAGTTCGATTATAAATTAGTTAAATAATAATTTTTTTAAATAAAAATTATCGTCTGAATGAAATTAATCTCGACGCTGCACATGCATAGAGACATGTGTCGACCATATTCCCCCACCGTTGTTCAGTTGAGCGTCGTTTATGTTCTGTGTAAGACGTGCTTTACTAAGTGCTTGTTCAGCGTGTTGGTTCTTAACTGAGAACAGGAAAATGAACGAACAAAAGATCAGATTAAAATTTGGTTTTACGCTTTGCATGACACCGAAAGAAATTCATGAGGGGTGGTGCAAATTGAACTTCCACAATACTCGCCAGATCTCAATCCTCCAGACTTCTTCCTATTTTCACCACTCAAACTCTCTTTGAAAGAGACTTGACCCTATTGCTGACATCCAACGAAACATGACGAAGCTTTTGAGCTCCATCCCAAAAGGACACTTCTTGCGAATTTCCCAGGACATGTATAACAGATTTCAGCTGTGCATAGTAATGGGAGGTGATTATTTCGAAGTTGGCGTGGTAACTTTCGTTAATATTTCATCTACATTAATGTTACAGGACTATTCACCGAGCTTTATTGTCAGAGGTACTATTATGGAAAGTATAAAAGTACCATTATTTATTACAATAAAATATGCTACAAAATCAATCTGATCCAAGGTCTCAAATGACATGAGACAATTCTCGATTGAGACTCGATTGACATTGAGACATCTTATTAAGACAATTTGTTTAAAATATTTCTCTTCTTTTCCAAAGATTTTTGAAACTCAAAGATCTGTGACTTTAAAATACAATTTTCTTTGTCACTTATGTGAAGTGACTTAAGTTACATGCAGTGACATAATTGTGGCGTCCTAAAAGTTTTTTAAACAGCCAGAAAAATACTTTTATAGTAAATAATACGTTTCTAGTTATTTTTGTAATTTTTAAAAGCTTTTTAACCCCTTGACTGTGGCATTGTTTTCGACAATACAAATTAAAAATAGGGAGTGTAAAACGCATTTGCCATACTAAAATAGTTGCTTTACTTAAACGAAAAACATCTACCAATCAATAAAGATAAATTTTCAGTTAAAAATTAGTGGTGTCAAAAAGCTTTAAATAACGAATCGTGCAAAGAGTTCCTGCCCGAAGTGAGTTCGGGCAACACAGCTAAGGGGTTAAGAACTCATACTTTAGTCACAATATGACATCACTGAGTGATGGCATTTTGGTCACAGATGTGATGAGACCACAATGATTTACAGTTACGTCAATAGGGCGCCACTGTGGCCTTGTATGATATGAGGGATATACCATCCAATATATTTGAAATGTTGCATTTTTCGATATAATTTAATTAGTCATTTAAAATTAAATGTAAGAACTGTAAACAAAAATAATCAATTAATGAATAATTTTTAACACTTTCCAAGAAATGTCTGGCCGTTTGTCCGCGCTTTAACTCCCGTAAATATACTCGGATTGCTATGAAATTTTTATGTGTTATTGATGTTTACCCTAGCACGAACCTTATTGAAAATGAAGCTTCTAATATGATTAATTTATTTACAGGGATATCAAAAGTTTTCAATTACATTACGGCCTATGGAAAAAAATCGTTTCACATGAATTTTAAAGGTGTTACACTATCTCAAACATATTCAAATTTACATGGATTCGCAAAGTGCACTGAAATGTGCATTCTGTAAAATATGCAGTGAAAATAATAGTTACTATCCATTTACAGGGCCATTCAAAAGAATTCCATTACACAATAATAAAGGGGGGGGGGAGAATTGTTTGCGACATATTTTAATTATGTTAAACGATTTCAAGTATCATAAAATTGATATATGTCACTGAGACTCAATATTTAACGCATAATATGAAGTGCATAGCATTTACAGGGATACACAAAATAATTCAAATCTTATATTTTTATCCGAAGTACTGTATATTATCGATGATAGCTGATGGATGGATGAAATACATTTTCAATTATGATATGCGTTTTTAAGTTTTACTAAATGTCTGCAAATTATAAGGTGAGTATAAATGTTATAACTTATATACAGGGTTACACAAAAGAGCTCATAAAGGTTACTGAATTTGAGGGTAATTAACTTAAAAATGGTTTTTAAATAAAGCATGCATTTTTACGATGAACTGCTTTCAGTTTACTAAGAAATGGTTATAGAATATAGATAAAATGATATACAGGGTCACGCAAAAAATCAGCTATATGGTCACCCATAAATGATAATTTCTGGAAATGTGATTTAAGTAGTTTTAAGGATGTTTTTGTTTGAACTAAATTTTATCAAAGTACTTTCGTGCAATAAAAGTACTAGATAAACTGCAGGGATGAACAAAAGTGTTCAAGTATGGTTCCATCTATTAGTATAAATTGCTGAAAGAAAAATTTCAACCAGTTAGGCGTTTTGTTGCTAAACTAAATTTCCCCATTATAGAACACATATATCAACCGACAGATGTTCAAGAGTATTGGAATATATATTTGGCTATGGACAGTAACACCTTATTTTCCTGGATAACTAAGTTTTATAAAATTTTTAAGAAGTGTTGGAAAGTATTTCACAATATATGCTTAACGCATGATTTTTCTTACTTGTTAATAATCAACGCAGCTAATGCAGGTCAGTGTACAACCGTATATCAGGTTAAAAAATTTAATGCTACATAATATAAAATAGACTTTCTACAACTATATCATTTCTCTTATTATTTTGTAATTAATATGCAAAGACACGACCAAAATAATCTAATATCTAAAAACAAATTATCCTATTCGCAAAGGATTTTTAAGCACATTATATTTTTAAAAAGTTAATTAACTTCATAAATGTTTTTTTATTTTTCGGAATAATAATTAATCAAACCACACATACACATTTTATAAGATTCGGGACACACATCTGTTACGCTAACGGATTTAAAAAGAGCATTTTCTTTATTTAAAATAAAAATTTTAAATCCAAGATTACTTAAACTAGTACTCGGGAAAAGGTCGCATCTATAGACTAAGAAATTTAATTAAACACGAGCCTAATTAATATTAGAAATTATGATAAATTTAAAATGTTTTATATACAGGGCGAATCTAAACTCTTGGGCAAAATTTTAAGGGGGGATAGTACACATCAAGACAATTAATATGGATACATCAAGACAATAACTGAGATGGTTGCCATAAAATAGCTGCTGTTTTTTTTTCTTTAATCGGATCCTTTCCTAAGTTTCTGATTACTGAACATCCGAATATGAGAACTTCCACCAGAAAGCGTAAATAGAAAATTTCTTCTTTTTTTAGAGCCTTATTGATGAGAAAATTCTTTCACAAATATAGTAAAAGAATTATGTTTATTTTTACTGGTATCAGTTTGCCCAAGTATTATAATCGTTTTATTGATACTGACAAAATGTTGTCTTGTTTGTCACAATGTGACGGAACTGTTACTGTCAAGTTAAATTCACACCAGTAAAAATAAATATCGATTCTTGCCGCTATTTTTGGATGGAAATTTCCATGAATGAGGTGTTTAAATAAAGAGAAATTTTCAGCATAAATTTACTGATGGGAGTTTCTCCCAGCGGTAATAAACCTCTTGCAAAGGCGGTTGCAGTTGAAGCTTCACTATTTTAAGGATATGTCAGTTCCTCTTTCTTAATAGTTCCATGAAGCCCTGTAATAAAATTGATAGTTTAGGGAGAAATTAATTTAGGTCATCATAATATGAATAAAATTTTGTGTAAGAGACGCTGGAATCGAAAGGGTTTAATTATCGATTGAAATATTAATAACATAAATTGCTCAGCGACAAATTGAAAGTCCTTAATTAATTAAATTATCTGCAAATCCTCAATTTTTTTAAACTGTAAAATCTTTAAGTTAAATAATTTAAATATTCTTACATTCTTGGATACACTGTATAAAATGCCTTTTGTAAACATTTTTTATGCGAAAATAAACCACAGTTATCCCATTTATTGGTTTTTACCAAAAGCCAAAAACATCAAATATTTTAGTTTATATTCTCTCAGTTCGACAGTGACATTTGTGATCTGTCAGAAAAAGGCGCATAGATTTAAATTTACAAACAGCCATTTCAACACCCATATAATAACTGAAGTAATTGTAAGGACATGTACTATCACTACTACCTGAAGACAATAACAAAAGTGATTATATAGGCACAATAATAGTAAACATTAATGCATGTAAGGCAACAGACGGGAAAAATTGAAAAAAAAAGATAATAAAAACAAGATAGTAATAAATGTAATGTGACATAGAATATCACATGGAATAAGTAAAAAAAAAATCTGTTTTGATTTCACTTAAATTATACATAGTAAATGAAAGACTCTTCGTAAACCGATAATAAAACCAGATAATGGAGCGGGCCGGGTTCGAATCTGGAAATTTCGGACCGTGCAGACCTCTGATACAGGGATGTTTCAATTAAGATGTTACAAGCATTGAGGGGAGATAAGGTACATTTAGACGACTCCGAATAACAAAAGAGTGCTAAGTTGGATACGACTTTTTAATCTAATAAGGGCAGATCATTTTAAGAATAATTTTACGAAAAGATTGGTAAAATGATGATATAAACTGACACCAGAATTTACAAAAGAATTTCTTCGAAAGTAAAAACTTGTTTTTTTTTTTTTTTTTTTTTTTAAGATATCATGGTAAAAGAAAACATATATTAACCCCTTCGCGACGGGGGCTTTTTGCTAAATTTTTAATGTTTTGTCACTGGTTTTAAAAAACAGAAATTTCTTGCTTCTTTAATCGAGAAAATGTTCCGATTGAATAAGGCAAATTTTACAGTATAATTTTACTGGTGGGAAAAATCAAGGATTCTTAAGCCTTTTTGCGGCACGTATACGTGTCGCTCGTCCCCAAGGGGTTAACTACTTAACTGTTTCGGGCAAGACGAATTGTCTTATTTCATCATTTAAAACTTTTTGACACCACTATTATTTTTAAGAAAATTTTCATACTATTGAAAAGCAGAATGTTTAGACTAAATTTTACGAATATTTTATGTAAATAATAGTGGTGTGAGTCCGCTATTTTTAATTTATTGAACGGAAAAGAATTAACCAGTTAAGGGGTTAACCCATTAACCCTTTAACGTTCATTGGTTTCGCCACGAAACCACAAAATTTTAATTCCGATACGCAACACTGACACCGGTATTTTTATTTAAAAATATCCCTTTTATTTTGTATGTGAAAAATCACGTTTTCTTATTTAGAAATATATTTGTTCTTAATTACCGGTGTCATCCATTTATTTCGACATCTTAGCAATGAAAATGCTATGATCGTTAAAGGGTTAATGCCCAAATTATTTTCTTCATTAAAAATAAAATTTTGGGTTTCCCAACACTTTTAAAAAACGAATAACTTTTATTTTAATTTATTGAGGAATTTGTCTCGTGAAAAATAGTGCTTATTTATCTTTCTATTTACTGGTGTGAAAAGTATACTTTATAGCTTTTTTAATAATCGTCCCTAAAAAGGGACGCTAGGCACTAATGGGTTAAGCCTGTGCAGTTGACAGATGATTCTCACTGACCTTTAGTGTCCCGCGTAAATGGGCGTTTCAAATGTTCTTTACGCCAGTAATTGAAACTAATTTTCTACACCTCATCTAATGGCCGAGTAATTTGTCATAAAATATAGCGAAAAAAATATATGGTAAGACATTAGTGATGTCCAAAACATTTGCGGCATCGCGACTTACGAGGGACATCTAAAAACAATAGTGGTGAGTGAGAGTGACCTCTCGGGTGCAAAGGATTTAAAATATTCTTTGTGTCCTTTGCAAATATGGACTTACAATTAGGTTGTCACGAGTTTGCGCATAAAACACTGCCCGTCTTATCCGCTGGTTGTATTCTTGCAAAACCAGTGTTGTAAACGGACAATTTTTTTAAAATTCAAATTTCTTGATTTGCATCACTTTTTTAGAATAGTAAAATTTTCCTTATTTAAAAACGCGGTTATGAAAGTTATAATAATCATAAGGGATTTTTTTTCATTTGAAAAAACTGGTGCCAATCAATAAATGTGAATTAAAGAAGAAATAAAGCTCACTGCAAGGCAACATTGCAATAAGGCAACATTGCTGTGCCCAAAGATCAGCTTTGTGTGATTCAGTTTTTTCAATGCTCTTATTGGGTGAGAAAAGCTTTTATAGACCCGACATTTGTATGAGATTCCGAGTCGTTTAGGATCTACCCTATCTTCCCCTCGAAATTTGTAATATCATAGCTGGGACACTCTGTATAGGATTTTCTTGTAACTTTAGTTTGTTAAATTGTTTTTCTTTAAAAGAAGCATAAATCTTTTCTTCGTAGAAATGTGGAACAAAGACGAAAGTATATATCAAATACTAGCAGCCTTCGCCCGCTGCGCTGGTCAGTTTTTCTAAAGAAACTTTGAATCAAACGAAATTTTTAAATCATATTAATTTTCAGTTTTGTGTCATATTTTAGACTGTCTATAATCGGTGAAGAATCAGTCATCTAAAGACATAGTCAATTTATAAAAATGTGAAGTATCTCACGAACTACTGGATTTAGAAAAAATTGCTTAGTACCATTCGATTCAGCATGAAAAAATACACTTGTTATCAGTTGAAAAATAAGTATTAAAGCCGATTTTTAAGGAATTTTTTAAAAGTTCGTTCCTTTTTTTACCCCCCTTAGAAGTGGAATTTTCTAAAATCCCTTCTTAGCGGCACTCGATGCTATTAGAAGTATTTTTACCCCAATTTTCAAGATTTTTGGTTCGGTAGATTTTTTTGTGCTGTGTTTAATACGAAATTTAGACTTTCTTTTATATATATAGATAAGGATTGAAAATTTCAGGTTTTTTCACCGAAGGCATCGCCAAATTAGGAATGTGTGAAGTATCTCACGAACTACTGGATTTAAAAGAAATTGCTTAGTACCATTCGATTGAGCATGAAAAAATACACTTAAATATGTTATCAGTTGAAAAATAAGTATTAAAGCCGATTTTTAAGGAATTTTTTAAAAGTTCGTTCCTTTTTTTACCCCCTTAGAAGTGGAATTTTCTAAAATCCCTTCTTAGCGGCACTCGATGCTATTAGAAGTATTTTTACCCCAATTTTCAAGATTTTTGGTTCGGTAGATTTTTTTGTGCTGTGATTAATACGAAATTTAGACTTTCTTTTATATACTATATAGATAATAGAACAATGCTACTTGTGTTTTTGAAAAATATATGACCTTATCGTAAAAAGTATATGAAAGATTATCTTGATCGTGATAAAATGTTTCTAAAAATCGAAAATGATTTACATTTTGTGTCAGCTTACGACAATTTTGGCAAATATATTTTTATCAAGGATAGGAAATTTTGCTGCAGTACATATGTGAATGGTAAATAAAAAGGAAGCATCCAAGACACCAAGGTATGTGTCTATTTCTGTTATGTATAGTTTTGTTTGGAAATATAAACATGTGCGTCAGTTTAATTTTTATTTTAAAATAAAGCAGTCATTTTTGTTCAACTTCTATGATGGAACAGTATTTTCAGTATTTAAAGACAAAATATTAATCACAGGCTCAAAATGATATAATATATTACGTGAAAATATTCTAGATTAAATATCTACATATAACAGTTTGAAGTTGCATGAAATTTATAAAGTACTGTGAGGTTTTTTAGAAATTTTTATTCGATAAACTATTATTTTTTGAGTTTATACGTCGAAATTTGCTAGCACAGTGACAAAATAAGGCAATCTATACCCATCACGAGGATTCTAAAGATATGAAATTCTGTGCATTAGTTCTTGAGATATGACTATAGTTAAATTTATGGGTGGTGCTGGCTTGGAACCCAATCGCAACCATTGGCTAATCGTTTGCAATTTTTCCTGGTTTTCTTATGTAAGGCTCCCTTAGAAAGACCCCACCCACCCGCGCAGAGGGCACCCACCTTTTGGGGCCTATATCTCTCGGTTTAATAATTGGCCGTCATAAACACAACCAACCAACTATTCTTAACTGGACTTAGCTACAGTTACATTTAAAAAAAATATTTCAATAAAGCTTCAATTCCGGAAAAAGGGTTTTTTTTTTAGGTCAATAATTTTTATGTTTAAGACTGTTCCAAACCCCTGTGTTCAACAAACGCAAAACGTTTTGACACATTAACAATTTCGGAAAGTTATAAAATCGGTTTTGGAAACGATTTGGAAGCGTTTTCCATTTTTTGATAAAACAACAGGATGTACCATTAATTATCAGGCGAAACAAAGTATGCTCAACGACAAGCAAGTACTGCAGAAATGATAGCATGCGAAGCAAAGAAATCAGGTTTATTGCCGCTACGCGGCAATTAGGCGGTCGACCGCCCCGATACCAGGTATCTAACCCGTTAAGCTGAGATAACTCGGCAGGTAGGGGCCTGGCCATCGGTTAGAAAGAAAGAAAAAGGCGATTTTGACCACGGGTCAAACATATTTTTCATCGTTTTTAAAGTGGTTATTTTTTTTTTTTCGGCGCAGAAATTCGGTTCAAAAAACCCAGTTTAACACCATTTTCTGAAATATCTATTAATTTGAAAAAAAAAATTTGCAATAAAATGGTTTCTGAGTAACAGCAACTGTTAGTTTCACCCATTTACGAACATAAAAAATTAAAACCTATGTCATAAATTCGCTTTTTTTGCTTTGAAAACAGTCTTAACCCTTAAATGTCTAAGATAGAACGCGTTCCAAAAAATGCGCAATTCAAAGAATCAGAATTCATACCAGAAAAATCTAAATAGTAAATTTTTCTTTATTTAATTACGAATGGTCTGTCATTAAGTAAGGTGAAAATTGCTCTTTTAAATTTCTGGTGAGAATACGGAATATGTGAATAGAACCCCCAATAAATCGGGAACACTTATGGTATCGAAAATGATACAATATGCATTTAAGGGTTAAACAAAGTTTTTCCGGTATCTAGATTAAAAAAAATTTCATCAACACCTTTTACAGTAACATTAGTGGCGCAAAAGCTTTATTCTTTATTTATTTATTTATTTATTTATTTTTAATGTGTCTCATGAATGTAGCCCCTACGAAATAAAGAAATTTTATTCTTATAGTATAACTTTTTACAGAACATTAATTAATGTTTTCATAAAAATAAGAATTTCTCTACTCCCTCTTTTTCTTTGTTGAGTTATATAAAAAATAACTATCATGAACTATTTAACAAATTTGTAAGTTGAGACATTTGAAAAATAAAATAAAAGAAGTTAAAATTTAAAAAGCATCAAACTTCTTTGGCAGTATTTAATTACACATTAAGTTTCAAAATTTTGAAAAAAAAGAACTTTAGTCAGATAATTACAAATTTTAATGCAGCATACAACATTAATTAAAATCTTCATGGAAGTAAAACAATAGTTTCTGCTTTATTTCCTTTATGCATGCAGAAAAAAAATAATAAATAAAAATCAAAATGCACGATGAGGTTTTAAATTTAGTTAATGTATATTAGGTAAATTTCGAAAATAATAATTATTAATATGCGAGAAAATTCTTCATCCGTGCTCCCCACACAATTAATTTCAGCATGTAAATAATGTTTTATCACATTTTGACTGCAGGTGCTTTTTATGTATAAAGTTGAAATTAAAAGATCATTTTAAGCGATATAAAATGATTCATAAGCCCTTTTTTATCGTTTAACAAGCATCAAAAGCATTTAGAAATATGTTAAGTTAATGTGACTTTCTTCTATTCTTAATTGAATACTGATACATTGTAAATTTAAAAGAAACAATGTTTCAATAAAGCTTCAGTTCCAAAAGCAAAGGTTAAAATTTTTTTTGTTTTGTTTTCTTCGAGAATTCTTGTGATTAAATATTTGCTTTCTTGTTCAGTTTTGACGTAGATAGAACTTCGGAGTTTATAAATCACTTTATTTCACAATATGAATTTTTTCGGAATGAAATTTTCGCCTTGCTTTTAACATAAAATGTATACTATGAACTTTAAAATGTTCAGGTTTACTTAAAAGGCGATTAAAATAATCAGTTATAGACGTTGATTAAAAAAAAGAATAAGAAAAAAAAAGAACAAAAAAGAAAAAAAGGAAAAAAGAAACAAAGAAAAAAGAAAAAATGTACAAAAAAAAGAAAAAAAGAAGAAAAAAGAATAAAAGAACATAAAGTGGATATAAAATTTTATCGCCAATCTACTGCTCTCTCACGTTTATATCTCAAACAGAATATCACAATTGATTTTTATCATACGAAAATCATATTCCCAACATCCAATTATTATTTATCCATTGTAAGAGAATCAATAGAAATCCTATGCAAAAACAATAAAGTGAGCAATGATGCCCTATTGTATAATGCACCTAGGCATCCTGAAAATAAAATCCTGACAATTTGAGAAAATGACGCTTTAAATTTTATAGTACAACAATTAAGTATTTTTTTTACTGTTCGTCTAAAATACTTCTAATTCAATCTTCAAGCTACGAGTCTCGTTCATTTTGAAAACGGAATCATGTATTTGTATTTGGCTAGTTCCATGGGTTTTGTAGTGTAAGTCACATTACCTTATAATTGCTATTCTTGTTTGCCACCGTTATTTTCGAATAGTTTGCTTGGCCTTATTCAATTAATGAGATGTGCCGATAAAATAAATAAAATTTTTTCGTACTAAAATACTGGTAGCCAAAAATCGTAGCCTGTGACTTACACTACAAGTACTCATGGAAATAGCCATTTATAAAAGGAAATATTCTCTGAGGAAGAGCCTGATTAAAAGGTTTGAAAGTACTAAGATGTTCTTTAAATAAAATTCATCTATATTAGATTATTTTAATCGCCTTTTAAGTAAACCTGAACATTTTAAAGTTCATATTATACATTTTATGAATTTTTTCCTACGTGTTCCCTTTGCACATAAACCTTTGCGTTCGAGTGCCGAGAAATAACAGACCAAGCTTTATAAACACCATTCTTGTTTTATAATTTCATCGCACCACTATGTTTTAAAATTATTTTACTTTCAGGGATGTAGTCGTGAAAAAAAACAGAGGGTATACTCTCTAAGCAGAGGATATACGTTCAAGGAAAAGGGAATAGCTCATATTGTATATACTATAGCTTACTTGAGAAAAAAAGGGTATACGGTGTTCCATGAAAAAATCCAGAAGGTATACGGCGTAAACCCGAGTGTACCCTCCACTACATCCTGCTTTTAATAAATTTCTCTGTCATAATGAAGTAAACAGGTCTTCGAAAATAAAATGCAGTACAATCACAATAGATTCGTGTAAGATGCGCCTGTGCTTGGCAGAACTACTTCAAACGTAAGAGGTTAAGTGAAAAATTCAACTCTATGAAGGGCACCTAATTATAATTTCAAAATTCGCATTTCGCACCAAGAATGATTTAATAACAAAGAATGATTTAATAATTTTTTTCTCTTGCAATGAAAGTGTGAAAAGCATATTTATATACTTTCTGAGAAATCCGTTCGTAAAACCTGGTGTCAGTCAATTATTTCACAAAACTATAAACTAAATTTCTCTGCTCCACAAACGTTAATGCAACTCAATGTACATATTTCTTGCTTTTGAGAACTCGCATGTTGGAATAACAATGTTCATATTATTTAATCACTGAAAATTGTTACATGTTCTGAAATTAAATTGGGAAAAATTATTTTTCGGAAATACTCGAAAAGTAAAGATCGAAGTACATGCAAAATTAACTATTATGTTATAAAAATAGCAGAATAATTTATCTGTCATGATTTTACTATTACGCTTTATCCAGGAATGAATAGAAATATTTTTGCGCATTGAAAATATCTGCGACGATTCAGTGTCCCCTGAGTTACCTAAAACTTAGAAAGAGACACTATGCTGGCTTAGTAACAATAGTAGAAATTAATTCTCACTTACAAATATCCATTTTCTTTATATTGTAAATTTGCACCACTTTTCATTATGAATGAAGTCACGTGACATTTACCAAGTTCTTGTTTTTTAAGGATCTTTGCGAAAATATTTCTATCGAGAAATGGAACATATGTTAATTTAAAACAGGCATGTCAAGCACGTGGCCCGCGAGGAACTTTTCTGTGCCCCCCCCCCCCCCAAAGCCTCTGGCATTTTCGTATGTTTGATTCAGTTCTTAGTTGATGCAGAAAATACACTTTGCATTGCAAATATTGCAGCGTTGCAAAATTGGAGAATGGTTTTAATCAAAATCGCTGCCATTATTTCAGAATATTAATCTTCATTCAATTTAATGACAGGTATCGACAAACATTAAATTTAATGGGGTCGCAATTAAATAAAGAAAAGTTTAAATTTTTAAATTAATGGTTGTTGTTTGGGATGAAATTATTATTATTATTATTATTTTTTTTTTTTTTTTTTTTTTTTTTGCAGTTTGTCAAAGAAGATGCAAACAACACCGATTCAACACTATTGTGGCATAAAAGATGCAAACATACTGCCTTGAATATGATCAAATCAAATTCATTTTAAAATTTCGTTTTCAGGAGATAGGGTATGCAAATATTATCAGTAAGAAAGTTAAGAAGAGCATATCTTAATCTGAAAATTAAAAAAAATATATAAAAGTTTTATGTTTTTTTTTCTACTAGATTATTAAATGTTTTATGTTGAAACAAATACATTATTTTATGGCTCTCTTTGATTCACTGAGACAGTACAAAATAATGCGTAATATGTATTAGCAGTAGCGGCTCGTCAGTGAGTGCTGTATCTGATTTTTCACACCACTAAAATTTAACAGAATCTTTCATATTATTTATTCAACAAATTTTGTTGATTAAATAAAACTGAAATAACCATACAATTTTAGTGGTGTGAATAAATTGATGCAGCACCCCATGACCAGCCGCTACTGTTTATTAGGTATTATGTATCGAAAATCAATTAAAATACGATACTGATTTCTAAATAAAAGTCTCTAAAAAACAAAAGAAATAAACAGCTTTGAAAGGGAAAGTGACACGATTTCTCGTCTTGTAGAGTAATAATAACAATAGTAATAATAATAAAAAATAACAATAACGAAAAATTGTTACCCTGCTTTCATTATTTGGATGCATGCATAGTCGAAAGCGAGCATTTAACACATACGCTCATTAATTAATTTCATTCTTAATGAATAGGAAACATACCAATGTAAATTATTCCTGTATGATTTTTATCATTCTTGATGATGAAGATATAACATTTCAGATTCATAAAAATGAATTTTGAATTTTTTTCTTTTACTCAAACAAAGACTGAAAATTTTGTTTGATATGTAGAAACTTCGTTGAAGTTTGCTAAGAATTTACTCACAAATATTTCGGAAATCCCACAGCTAGAAATAATTTCGAAGAATAAATAGATTTTAAACTGAAACTTTGTTGAAAATAGTGTGTTCGTGAAACATATTAAAAATAATCCATTTGCTTTTAAAAGCAACGTTTGGATGCATTTGCACACAACTGGAAATCGCTCAAGTTAGAATAAAAGATGTCCAGAAAAGTTCATTCAATTTAAAAATATGCAGAGGCATTTCTATAAATATTCATGGTATAACCTGAAATTTCAATAATAGCATGAAATCTATAATTTCAATATGTACTGCTATAACTGAAAATTTTCATTAAACTAACGAACTTTCATTAGTAGACAGTAGACATCAATAGTCACTGTTTTCCATTAATGACCTCGTGGCCGATAGCTAGCGTTAATTTTCTGCTTTAGGTTTATAATTCTTGAAAATATAGGTGCAAAAAATTTTACTCGGTGGGCAATTTTTTTTTTATCATTCGCAGACATGATATGTACTTAAAAATAACTGAGGAGAATCGGGAAATTATTCCTATGCCGGATCAATAACCATAGCTAATATATTTTAATCAGTTATGAATTTTTTTTTTTTTTTTTTTTTTTTTTTTTTTTTTTTATTATATTACATTGTAAATAAATGAGTTCTATCAATGATTGGTTTTATAAAAAGTAGCAATTACAACATAAAAGAAAACGCAGATATTAGGATTACAAAATTAATAACACATTTTTATATAATTTTGATTGCGATTTAAATTTTAAAAAGTTTAATATCTGTTTAAATGTTTAAACATGTTTGTATTTTTATTTTAACTTAATTTTTAATAAATTTGACAGTATACTCTTGCAGTATTATTTAGCCTCAGATTTTTTTTTTTTTTTTTTTTTTCATAATAAATGTTTTGAAACATTTTCTGGTGTGTGTGTTTAATTTTCTCAATAAATGATTTTAAAATTTTTGTATACATTTTTGTTTGCTTGTTTTTTTTAATGATGCTGTATTTTTAATGTGCAGTTTTCATTTTGTGCGATAGTCATCAAATTAATCTGCTTCTTTATTTTCAATAATGTGGCGCGCGGCTTTGTGTACAATGCTAAATCTGGCCCGCGTTGGTATGCGAGTTTGACACGCCTGATCTAAATAAAGGTGTTTTTTATTACTTTTATAACATTTTTTAGCTTAGTAGGGAACGTTCCCAAGTATAAGTTGTGGATTTGGATAAGTGTGGTATCAAAAGAAAGATCTCGTTATGTGCGTCAAAAAGTGCAACGAAACTACCCATCCGAATCCAACCGGTTTCGAGATATCCAGTCCAGGATTCAAACGAGAGATGTTGGCTGAAGATGTGTGCTTGGCATACACTGGTGTCGAGAGTCTTCCTTTACATAAGACGTTATAACAGTGATCTTCAATATACAGGCTGTCCCCAAATTAATAGACCAAACTGTAATGGAAGGCTAATTTCACATTAAAAAAAAAACAACTTTGCTATACCCATATGGGTTTGAAAAATTTTGGCAAAAATCAAGAAATGCGAAAAAAAATGAAAACGATTATTTTATTAATATAATAGTCCAATACCGACGTCACAAAAACCTAAAGTAGAAATAGGAGAATCTAATGATCAAGGTTTACAGGAAATGAGGGGTGCCTAAGCAGAAAATTAATAGCACAAATGGTACACTCATAGGTTTATCGCTGTGTTTGTCCAACAATCAAAGGTATGAAAACACAGAGGACTGGGAGCAGAAAAATACATAGATAAATCTTCGAATCAACCACTATACTTCCAACGTACTACCAGGGTCTAAAAATGTAGGTGCCACCGGGGAGTTTCTCAACATTAAATAAAATTTGTTCTTTTTCATCTAATATTTCGCCGAATTCTTTTGTAAGAATGCTATTAAAATTTAAGAGGAGAAAAGTGATATTGTTTAGAAAGAAATTGTGTAAGCTTTTAAAAATTCATCTTCATTAAGATCGTCAAATTAGATTTTTTTTTACTTATTAAAAGACAAAATTTTGATAAAAATCGATATGGAATTTTTAAAAAAAATTGCAAAATATTAACTATTCAAGAGATTAAAAAAATCTTACACAAATTTGCTTATAATAGCGTTTTAAGTGATAATAATGCATAAGCAAGAAAATATATCAAAATTAAGGTACGAAAAGCATTTTAAAATTTCGTTTAAAAATTAAATTTTTCTTAAATTTAAAATTTTAATAAGATTGGAAATTTTTTGAAGGTGTTCTAAATGCTTTTGGTAAAATATATATATATACAAAATTTCATATTGCAATAATGAAAAAAAAAATTAAGGTCCACCGTCCCCTTAATCTACTAATTTATTAATTTAGACATCGTACTATATTTTCTATAGAAACAAGCAATATATTTTATTCAAACGTATATTATTCTGTATAAATTGCTAAATTGCATGTGAAATAAGCTTCAGCTTGTAATTAACTAATTAGAATTTATTACCTTCCAGTCAAGCGATAATTTATGGTAAATTAATATTCAAAAGTTTTCCTCAAATAACGAAGGCTAACTCCAGCCATTTATGTTGTCTGGAGAATTCAGGACTGACTACATTTAATACTGACTACATTAACTGACTATATTTAATAAACTCGTTATAGATGTTCTCGATTTTCACAATGAATAGCTACGAAGGATAAAATTCAGCTTCAGTGTCTGAAAACTAATTATTATAAATTTGTAATTTAAACGTCGATAAATGATGTTCGAATTTTTTTATAAAAATTATAGATATACTCAATTAAATAGATAATGTTTAAAATGTTTCATTTTCAAATAAAACGCATTGTAATATATGTATTTCCCGGAAATATATAAAAGTCGAATCACTTAAAGCACTACTGTTAAGCAAAAAGAGAGCGCCTTGAAACATTCATTGGTTACGTATATTTGAAAAACAGTGTTTTTTTCAATTTATAACAGATTGATGTTACATGTATATCTTTACTACTTGAAATATCGCTAAATAGAAATTACAAAAATAACAAGCAAAAAATATCATGCATCAAGCAAAATTATGAAAAATGTTCCAACATGGCTATTCTTCTCATATGTTCATACAGAGGGAACTTAAGGATTTTCCTTGCTGTTCAAATTATTAGTTTTTTAAACAGTTGAAATAAAAGCTATTTTTTGTGACAAACCTCGCTTGTTCCGCGAGCCATCACTGGGCCGGGACCGATAGTTTGGGAACCGCTGAACTATTCTATCTTAATCATCTTGTAGTGAAATACAATAATTTATATTAGTGTCATTTGAAATACTATAATCTTATTTAAATCTCTGCTAACGGTTTTCCCCAATCATCATAATATAATGGAAGTCTTTTTAGTGCCCTTGTAAATGAACTCTTAATCACAAATATTTCATACACAATCCCGAACATGTTTTTGTGACACTAAATAACATTTATCAATTGCATGAGAATCCGAGTATACATTCACAGTAATTTAAGCATGAACAGACGGACAAACAAACTAAATGCAAACGCTTTTCAATTTTGTTGCAATCTGCTACAAATTATATGACAGCAAATATAATACAAAAATAGTCGCCAGTGGCTGCCACTAATGACTATTTTTATATTCTATTAGCACCATTATTTTTAAAATATAAGTTTGCAATACATTTCTCTTCGTCATGTTGTTAGAATGAGTGTTAAACATTCTTTTTTGATAGAGTGGTACGAGATAATTAAAAAATCCCAATGTTGAATACGGTGGCGGCAAAATTTTATGCGGATGGCATTAACAATCGGCTGTACGCTATGATAAATGTTTTAATTTATACCTCGATTAAGTTGGCAAGTAGCTGCATAATGTGCCTTTCGAATGTAAGTAATAAAAAATGTTTCATTTCATTTGTTTTTTAATTCATAAATGGCATTTACTTTAAAAATAGCCCTCGGATATTGAAACAAATATTTGCCTAATTATATTAGCTTTTCTGCAATAAATTATTGTAATCAGGCAAAGACTTTAGGATCATGATGTATAGTGAATAAGGATACAATGCGTAAACAATAAAAAAAGTAATTTAATCAAACACTAAACGTATTTAGTGCACAATTAATATACACCTTACGTATATTATGTTTTTACATGATCGGTTTCGTTCTTCCTTATATAAATCAGATGTTTTATTATCTCTTTTGGAGTTGTAAGACCAATCTATACTAATATTATAAAGAGGAAAGATTTGATTGTTTGTTTGTTTGAATTGAATAGGCTCCGAAACTACTTGACGGTTTTGAAAAATTCTTTCACCGTTGGAAAGCTACACTATTTCCGGTGAACATAGGCTAATTTTTAATTGATTTATTCAAATATTTTCCTTAATAATTCAAAATTTCATTATTTTTCATACAGAATCAATTAAATTTTTTCCGATAAAAAATAACCATTTTCTTTCCCGTTGCCAAAAAAATCAAAATATGGAAAATAATTTCTCCTCGGCAATTAATTTTTAGTTGAACAGTATCCACGTGAAAAATTAAAATAAAAAAAAAATTCAAAGGAAAATAAATATGACGTCATTTATTATATTATCGGAAGTTTTGTTTGCAAAGATATCATATACACACCGAGGTAACTAATGGACACTAAATTAATGTTATTTTGCCTGGCATGGCAACCCGACTATTGTTATTTAATTATTAATAAAAAAAATTTATTTCCTTTCTCTTCTTTAAAATTATGTAAACTGTTTTGTTCTATACTTATTATTTAAATACTAATTGTTATTATTTTTTAAATAATAGAAAATAATTAAAATATATATATGAAACTGGTATTCGAAAACGATTTTTCCGCCAAATTAGTCAAAAATTATCGATCATACAATTATCGATCTTTTAGATCATAAATCCGATCACAGAAAATTAGTCAGATTACTTAATAAAAAAAAAAAAATTCTATTATGTTATTTATTAAAAGAAATGTTTGCTTTTAAAATAATTGAAATTGAAAAATTAGAAATAATTAAATGTCAAAATAAAATTAAATAAAATATTTAAAACCTTTGATTTGAACTAAAAATTGTATTACTAAAAGTTTTCTTTTTTTCAGAACTTTTTAATACTTTATAACTTAGATGAAAAATGTTTATGATTTAACAACATATTAATAATTCCATGTCAATATATAAAATATATTGATGAAAACATTCTTTTAAAATCATGCATGAAAACTTAAATAACAAATATTAATCTAAAATCTAGATTTCAGAGTGCAGACGCTTTTAAGACATTAACGAAAGAATGTTAACTTTTCAAGCAAAACCTTAAATGATGCTTCTATATTAATATTTCAAAGTCATATGATAAAAATAATCAAATAATTCTTGCCTATGATTGATCTATTTGTATCTTTTATGCATTCCGATCGTGCAATACAGATAATAATGGCACAAAACGTTATTTTTTAAAAGAAATTTTAGTCATCTACTCAATAACAGTTTAGAAGGTAAAAGACAAAAACAAAGACATATGGGTTTAAACCAGTTTGAATTGATCGGAGTGTCAAAGAACATGGTTTTGTTGGTTCTTATTTGGACTTAATGTAGCGGATTTTAGAGTAACATTTTTGGCGTCACCCCAGGACATTATACTGCCAATCTATTAATTTCTTTATACTGTGTGGTTGTACGCAGATTTTTGGCATTTCGGACATTAGAAGGTATGAGTCATCAGCTGTGTTGCAGTAAGAAAAATTACACAACACTTTTCTAGGAGTTTATTTTTTTAAGCAAATCTGATTATAACCTTAATCTTCAGACTAATTTAAACATAACCCGATCCCAACCAGAAAAAAAAACAGACCACACTCCGGTCCGTGATAGACAAAATTTCCGTGGGTATAAACCAGACCTGAACCTAAAAATTCTCTTTGAAAAAACTATGGATTTGATAATTGAACCGAACCAAATCTGAATCCCGGAAAAATGTTTAAATGAAGCATAACCCGGTCCAAACAAGGAAAAATAATTTTCGTGGGCATGAAACCTCACCCGAACCTAAATATTTTCTTTAAAAAAACCCGAAATATGACCCGAACGAAATCTGAAACCGATAAAAATATTCCAGAGAACTATAACCCGATCCCAGCAAGAGAAATTACTTTCCGTGGTCATAAACCCGACTCAAACCTAGAAAATTCCATTTGAAAAATCCTGAACTATGACCCAGATCACATCTAAATCTGACCAAAATATTCGAAAGAACCATAACTGAATTCGAGTAAGGCAAACTAATTTCCGTGGACATGAACCCGATACGAACCTAAAGTTTCCATTCGAAAAAATACCTGAAATTTGAATCGAACCAAATCTGAATCTAACAAAACTATTTCAAAGAAACGCGACCGGATCCAAACAAGAAAAAATATTTCCATGGACATGAACCCAATCTGAACCCAAAAAAATTTCTTTGAAAAAATCGCGAAATCTGAACTGAACGAAATCCGAACTTGGCAAAAATATTCCAGTGAAGCATGTCCTTATTCGAACACGAGAGAATAATTTCCCTGAACACGTAAGAAGACCCGAATCCAACAGTTATATTTGAAGAAAAACCAGAAATCTGAATTGAACCAAATCTCAACCCGACAAAAATATTCAAAAGAACTGTAACCCAATCTAAAACCAAGACCCCAATCCAACGAAATAATTTCCATCGACATAAACCCGACTCGATCCTAAAAAATTCGAATTGAAAAAAAAAAACCTGAAATTTGACCCAAACCCCATCTGAATCTGACCAAAATATTCGAAAGAATCATAACTGGATTCGAGTATGACAAAATAATTTCCGTGGACATGAACGAGATCCGAACCTAAAATTCTATTTGAAAAAATATCTGGAATTGGAATCGAACCTGAATCTGATAAAAAATATTACAAAGAACCGTAACCGGATCCGAATAAGACAAAAAAAAATTCCATGCACATGAACCGAATTTGAACCTAAAAAATTTCGTTGAAAAAATCACGAAATCTGAACTGAACCAAATCTGAACTTGAAAAAAAATATTCCAGTGAAGCATATTCTTATTCCAACAAGGCAGAATAATTTCCGTGAACACGCAAGAAAACTCGAACCCAAAAATTCCATTTGGAGAAAAAGCCGAAATCTGAATTTAAACAAATCTGTTCCCGACAAAAATATTCCATAGAACCATAACTGGATCCGAGCAAGGCAAAATAATTTCCATAGACATGAATCCGACCCGAACATTAAAATTCAATTTCAAAAAATACCTAAAATCTGAATGGAACGAAATCTGAACCCGACGAAAATATTCTAATGAATCATAACCAGATCCAAACAAGACAAAAAAAATTCCATGGACATGAACCCAATATATGGCTAGGTAACATTTAAGTTGCAATTACATTACGGTAAGTTTTTGATTATGTTTAATTTCCCGTTTATGTTTAATTTACAGCTAGGTCACGGTTAAGTTAGGTTAAAGTTAAATTGCATTTATGTTACGGTTAGAATAAGGATAAGTTACAATAAAGTGAAGGCTAGGTTACATTTATGTTATATTTAATTTACGGTAGGGTACTGTTAAGTCGCAGTTAGGTTACAGACAGGTTATGGTTACGGTACAAAAGTTTACTGTTAGGAATTTATCCACATAGCACATGATTACATTACGCATGATTTGATTAAAAATAACACTTACTTTTGTTAAATGGCTCTGAAATTATAATACTATATACCAACCTTTTAGCTACCATCGAGTATCGATTTCATTCATGGTATAGTCGGATTTAAGAGTGATATAATTAGTTTGAAATTCAAAATATTTCACTTGGGATTTCTAAGTGAAAAAAATAATTAGTTATGTGACTTAACAGTGATTTTTACGGGTAAATATCAACACTTTAACACGAAAATCACGCAATCGTTGGATACATATTCCCTCCCGCGTTTCTCATTGCTCATTTTGAGTGTTTTTACAGCTTAATATTAGTTGTTTTTTAAACCGATTTTTCACACAGTCAGTGGCCACGTATTTCAGACAATGCATTTCTGCATATTTCGAGTTAATGATAAAATCATACAAATTTCAAGTTCGTTTAATATTGTTAATACGGACCCGGGAAACGCCGGGCGGGTCTAGTCAAGAAATAAAACATTAATTTAGTAATAAATCAATCAAGAATCAAACATTTAATTATAAAACAAATAAATCAGTATTAAGAAGTTCTAAATTATTATTTTACTCATAAATATTAATCAAGAACTTTTATTTGACAGTAATTAATTTTTATCAAGGTCAAATCCATTATATTATGCTGTCAATAAATTTGATTTCTTTATTTAAGGCATTGCGCCTAAACAAGCATGTTATATCCTTTCGCAGGTTCCAAGTACTTCACGATCATTTGCAGCAATGACTCAAAGTCGTCCTCGTTAGAATCAATTAGTGTTAAATATATAAGACATCTCGAACCTTCTAAAGCGTAGACTTTACTACATATCTGTAAATGGTAGGGCACATCTGAGCATTTAGTAATTATTACATAGATAAAACTCTTAAAATAAATAAAGCCTTTGTGCAAAAATTTACATGAATAGAAAACCAACGGTTAGAAATGCACAAATAATGCATGAAAAGGTAGCCGTTTTGAATCTACTATAAAAATTCTTCGTTAGTGCAAGACTCAGCTTGCTAAAAATTTCGAACCTGAACAAACCGTCAGAGAAGTGCAGGCTTATATAACTATTACGCAATGCTGTAGTCGGGAAAAAATATTTGTGGGAGCTCAACCGTTCGTATATTATGATGCTACTAGATTTTTGCTAACCCAAAAGCCAATTTGAAACATTTAGCCAAAAGCCAACTTTCTTTTATTATGTTGAAATTTATATAGAAATGTTATTTGATTTCATTCACTAAGACTAGGGCAACTAGTGTCAGTTCAGACTTCCTCCCCCTGAATACTAGGCCTCAGTGCTGACAAAAAGATAGCTGTTGCCAAAGGCAGATTTTTTTTTCAGCGTGTGTACGATTCCTTCAGTTTTGGTACCATTATATTTTTTACGTTTTTTCGCTTTACATTTCTGAGATTAAAAGTGTCTAAGAAATCTTTTATAAAACACTAGAACCAAAACATACGAGACCGTGTACACTTTTAAAAAATCTGTCTACGGCAGCCGCCATTTTTGTGTCAGCGCTCAGGTCTAGTATTCAAGGGACGGTGGCAGCACGACAGCTTCAAAGCATCTGATAGGTCGAAATGTTTCCTTTCTTGATGAGTGGAAACTGATCTTCTCAAAACTAGCAAATAATTAATGTTTTGTTTAAAGGGGGAGCGAAAGCTCCCAAAAGCAACCAATGAGAAGAAAGCAGCATGAACACCTGGGTGGACAATTAAAGACATTTACCGGAGAACAAACAAACAAAATTATTTGTGCATTTCTAATCACTGGTTTTCAATTTTCATACATAAAACATTTGTTTTTAACTCCTCTGCAT
The DNA here is from genome assembly GCA_964019185.1 of Maratus speculifer. Classification (NCBI taxonomy): domain Eukaryota; kingdom Metazoa; phylum Arthropoda; class Arachnida; order Araneae; family Salticidae; genus Maratus; species Maratus speculifer. Next base: position 12,737,323 of record OZ025296.1, on the reverse strand, counting down.
TTTTTTCGAACCAAAACGTCTTATTTCCGACACTGCATTGCCATACAAAAACTGCTTATTTGCATGTTCTTTATTTTCCTTTAGAGTTTGGAATGTTCCCAAGAATTCGTGGGTGCCGTGTATTTAAAAATTTTATTTGGATGTATAAAGAGGGAAAATAACCATTGCTATACTAAAATTGCCTTTTCGCATGTACCTTACATTCCTTTACACTTTGGATCATAAATTCGGGAATACCCTGCATTTACCTGAATGTATAAGGAGTGAAAATTGTTATTGCTACACTGTAAAAAATATCCGTTAATATACACAAACTTTTCCATAAAATTTTACTGAATTCCCCACTAAAATAATCTTAAGATTATCTGAAGAAATATCCATTTTCTTCAGAAATTCTACAGAAATCGGAAGAAATTTTCAATATGTAATTTTGCCTCAAAACTACCTGCAGATTTCTTAAGGATATTTTATGAAATATCTGCAGATATTTTTAAAAATGGGCCAATTCCCTACAGATTTTCTATAGAAATTTTCGTAAGATTTTCTTAAGATTTTTTCTAGTGGGGTAGTTTCATTTTTCCGAAAAAAAAAAAAAAAAAAACCAGAAGATTTTCCGTATTTGACATGTTGAAATCACAAATCCCGTTAAATCGCGGAAGTATTTCATCAATTTTCCGAAAACAGTAGCGTGTAGTGGTGCCATCTACCAGGAAAATAAAAACATTATACCGAGATGATGTTTTTAAAACAATTTGCTAAAACATTTCACTATTTCATTCTGTTTTAATAATAAAAAGCTAACGTATTTTTAAAATATTAAGAAAATAATAATAAAAAAATAAATAAAATTTTATTAATTCTTTTTAAATTTGAAATATCTGAAAGGGAAAGTTGATTATGATTTTAAAACAATGTTTAATTTATTTATATCATGTACATTTTTTTAAAGTGCGTAGGATATTTTGAAAAAAGTGGAAAAAAAATTCTACTTTTAATTTTAATATATATATATTAATTTATTCAAATTAAGAAGTTCGCACATTAAATTAAAATATATCGAAATATATTACCGAAATTATTATAATTTTGACGGTTACGTAAGTTATAAAAAATTCTCCGAAATTTAAAATGAAAAATCTGAAATTTATTTTTATAAATAAATAAATATCAATAATATTACAATATAATTTTAAAACTTTTCATAAAAGAAGGAAACAAAACTCTTAATAATTTCTTTCATGCATGTAATAGGGTAACTCCCCAGTAATTGGCACATTAAGAATTTGTCTTTAAACTTACTTCAATTTTCATCACAAAGAAATCAGATATTTACTTGGAAATATTTTTAAATCAAAGAATGCATATCTGTGCATCTATTTTCCCCACTAAAAGCACAAAAATTTGAAAAAGTACTTTTATAAAAATATATTTATAAAAAATTGCTGAAATCACCAGTAATTGGCAACTACAGCACAAATGTATGACACCTTGTGATCCAGTAATTGGCACAAGTTTATATTTAAAAAAAAAAAAACTTTTACATTGGGTAATCGCTTTAAATGAATTTACTGTAGATGAAGATGCCATATTTGAGAGTAAGAAATCAGCATATTAGTCTGAAATGTGAACACTTTAAAACAATACAATATACGTATTTTAATACCCAGTAATTGTCATGCTGTCTCCAGTAACTGTCATATGAAGCTTTAATGGATTCCAATTACTGATAATATTTCATATTTTCAAATAAAAACAAATTATAAACAAAATTAGTCTATAACTTTAAAAGTACTTCGAAAATAAGTGGTTTAATCTCAAATTCCTTGCGAATTCCTTGTAATTGGAATAGGTGTCAATTACTTGGAACTAGCAAAATTGAAGCACCATTAATTGGCATCTATCATTAATTCAGAAATCTAAATATTTGTGTCGAAAATACTTTTACACAATTAAAGTAACCCTTTTAAACTAAACAAAACTGTTGTCAATTAAAATTTAAAATATATTATAAATCAGATAATAACGAATTGAAAAGCATGCCTTCCTTACGCCAAAGCAGAAGCATTTGCAATAAAAATGGCTTATTTCATACAAGCCATAATTGTTTCTCTTTCCTAGGCACTATTGTCATCTAGTAGCATAAATCAAAGTTATAATCTTTAACGTAAATGAGCATACAACTGGTATATGGTCTTGCATTTTCAAAAGACTGGATACAAATCTTATTTTAGGACATGTTTGTAGGATGTGCCAATCACTGGTGCATGCCAATTACTGGGGATGTTACCCTATTTTAAAGACTAATTTTTATATACATATAAAGCTAAAATTGTTAAGCTAAATATTCGAAATTATGGAAAGAAAATCTGTAAAACATTTAGAATTATCCATTCAATAGAAAAATATTATCTCTACAAAAATAAACCGGCGTTCAAAATCTTATCTTTACTTTATGAAATGCATCCGAAATAACCAAGGATATTTGAAAGGCTGGTTTGAATAATTCTGGTGTATTGGTTTTACACTGCAAGCTACGACAGAAGAGGTCCCGGGTTCAAACCCCAAGGAAGGTAAGTCACATTTCTTCACTGTTGTTTAAATTAAATGTATATAATGGGTCCCTGATGTTAACTTGTCTTAGAAAAGTAAAGAATAAAAATAACAAAGATGTTAGTTTGTCCTTGAAAAATTCTCTTAACTTTTCAAACGAAAATTTTTACATAAGGAAATATTAAAAAAACGGAAATATTATGTGAAAAAACTGAACTATTTCTGAAATTTACGGAAATTTTTTCCGTTAAAAAACGGAAGTAGTACTGGCGTCAAGATTACCAGTACTATTTCCGTTTTTTAACGGAATTTTTTTTTTTACAGTGTATACCAAAATTGCTTCTTTGCGTGTACTTTATATTCTATTTCAGTTTGACTCATGAATTCGAGGAAGCCCTGTATTTGGAAGTATTAGCTGAATGTATAAAGAATGAAAATACTTATTGCTATACAAAAACTGTTTCCTAGCGATTACTTTACCTTACTTTACAGATAGGCTTATGAATTCAGGGTCGTTGTAAAAATTTTAAGCGATTGTATAAAGAGGGAAAATACTCATTGCTATATAAAATTTGTTTTTCGTGTGTACTTTACATTCCTTTACAGTTTGCCCCATGAATTTGGGAATACCCTGTATTTTGAAATTTTACCTGAATGAGCAAGGAGTGAAAATTGTCATTGCTATTCTAAAACTGCTTCTTTGCGTGTAATTTATTTTCCTTTACATATAGCTGTCAACATCTTACACTTTTTTTTGTACCGGAAGAATTTTACAGTAAATTTTACATTTGCAAATCGCCGTAATCTGCTGATTAATAAAATGCAAAAATTTCTATTACAATTTTGTGGTGCGAAATTATGAAGAATTATCAGACTGCCTTTACAGTTTGGTTCGTGAAATCAAACACACTCAAATTTCCACGTATTTGGAAATTTTATCTGAATGAATAAAGAGTGAAAATACTATACCAAAATTGCTTTTTTTGCGTATACTTTATCTTTCTTTACAGTTTGGCCCATGAATTCGGAGATGCCCTGTATTTGGAAGTTTTATCTAATTGTATAAAGAGTAAAAATACTCATTGTTAAATTTTGAAATAATATTTTTTTGTTTTTCGAGGGACATATGTGTTTTTATACGCTGAAAACTTCTATGCTCAAAACTGTATGATTTAAGAGTATGATCAGCACAGCATCAATCATCAAAGTTCAGTACATTGATCTCCCTTTTAAATTAATTTGTTATTAATTTGAACATTGTACTATATTTTATAGGAAAACAAGCAATATATTTTACTTAAACGTATATTAATAAGCATGCTGTATAAATTGCTAAATTGGATGTAAAATAAGTTTCAGCTTGTAATTTACTAATTAGAATTTACTACCTTCCAGTCAAGCGATAATTTACGGTAAATTAATATTCAAAAGTTTTCCTCAAATAACGAAAGCTAACTTCAGCCATTTATGTTGTCTGGAGAATTCAGGTACTTTACTTAACTGACTGCATTTAATAAACTCATTATTGATGTTCTCGATTTTCACATTGTATCGCTATGAAAGATAAAATTCAGCTTCAGTTTCTGAAAACTAATTAGTATAAATTTGAATTTAAACGTCAATAATTGATGTTCGAATTGTTTACGAAAGTTATAGCTATATTCATTTAAATCGATAATGTTCAAAATATTTAATTTTTAAATTAAATGTATCAACAAATGTGCATTTTTTAGCAGTGTATAAAAGTAAGCCGAATCGTCTAAAGCACTAAAAGTAGACAGGAGTGGAGCATCTTGTGGTCCTGTTGACTATAGATGTTTGAAAAAAAAATTTCAATTTATACAGTGCCTGATTATTAACGGGGCACAAGTTTACCAGAAAAAAGAATTTTTTTTCCTTATTCATGACAGAAATTTCGAAAGAAAAGGGCCTTTGATCAAGACAAACGTTTATATAAAATTTTACTGATGGGATAATGCCCCTTTAGCAATCAGGCCCTCAGTTTATATAAGATAGATGTTATATGTATTTCTTAATTAACATGAATAACATTAAACAGAAATTAAAAAAATATCACGAAAGAAATAACCATGCGTGAAGCAAAATTATGAAACACTTTCCAACACATTCAGAATAATGTAACAAAACTAAACCGTTTAATTAATTAAGATATTATGTTTAATTCAACCGTACGGTACGCATAACACATTTGAAAACCCTGTTTTATCCGTCACCATTTACAAAATGAAAATTATCCAAATTCTTTGAGAAGTCCTGAATACAGGGGTTGGAGCACTAGGGCAAATTTTATTCTCCTTACAAGGGATCTTTTATCACTAATTATCGTCATGTATTCCTATCACATATTTTATAAAAAAATTCTTGAAATTTTTTTTATAAAAGATAGTGGTGAGAACAATAAAATTTGTTCTATATGCTCCGATAATTGTGATATGATATAGCTGTCGCTTCCGGTAAAAACCAGGTAAGGCACATTTTTAATATTTTGAGTAATTAACGTTTAAAGTTTTTTGAAAATGTCTTTTTATCATTACTTTTATAAAATAGATTAGAACTTAATAATTTTCACTACATTTAAATTAGGATATAAAAATTTCTTTTTTTACCAATATAGTTATATAAAAATGGTTTTTATTAATTATTAATTATTAATCTCTATAAATAAAAGGAATTCCGAGGATAATTAATTGAGGCACAGGAAAATCGTCTGCTAAGAAAATCTTTTTTCATTTTGAACTCTATAAATAAAAGGAATAAAGCAGAAGAAATATAAAACAGATAATGTATTTATCACAAAAAATCGTCTGCTAAGAAAATCTTTTTTCATTTTGAATAAAATTAAATAAAATATTGAAAACATTTGATTTAAACTAAAAATTGTATTACTAAAAGTTTTCTTTTTTTTTCAGAACCTTTTAATACTTTATAACGATGAAAATGACGTATTTCAGACAATGCATTTCTGCATGCTTCCAGTTATTGATAAAATCATACAAATTTCAAGTTCGTTTAATATTGCTAATACGGACCCGGGCAACGCCGGGCGGGTCAGCTAGTTACTATAATTATTAATTATTATTAATTATAATTAGTTTTTATTAATTATTATAATTGAATGTAGGCAGCAATTATTACTTAAAGACAGTACTGTAATTGTCTTCTATTGAGTGTCCCTGAAAATGAACGACAAATGCTACGAATGCCCTATTTTATCTTAATCATTTTGGTGGTGATATTCAATGATTTACACCAGTTTCACTTGGAAAAGATTAATAACGTTTAAATGTTCTAATAACGATTTTCACCATATACCAAAATGTAATGGAATTCTTTGTAGTTCCCCGTAAATGAACTATTAATCCCAGATATTTTACTCTCAAACCGAAACATGCTTTTGTGACGCTGTATCGTTTATCAATTGCATGAAAATTCGAATATATTCACAGGAGTTTTTGCGTGAACAGACGGACTAACAAACAAAATGCGTAAACACCTTTCAATTTTGTTGGAATATTTTAAAAATTAAGTGGCTGAAATAAGTGGCTTTGAAAAAAAAATTGTTAAAATATAGTCGAGCCCTGTTAAGACGCACTTCAAGTGAGTAGATACACGTGGCATATTCAACGGAATCATATATTAAATATAAACTACATAATGTTCCAGGAACTGGTTTTAGTCAATGGCCATCCAATCTTAAGGGCCATCCAATCCTCTAAATCAGGGGTGTCCAACGCGGCGCCCGCGGGCGCCATGGCGCTCTTTGCATGTTTTCTTGGCACCCTTTTGAAGATTGCATGTTACTAGCATTTTTTAAGAATAATTTTTTTTAAAGCAAGCTTCATTAAAAATCTTTTATATTTGCTTGAAATATTTTAAAACCTTTTCAAATGTGTTTCACGCATAAAAAATTAATGTTGCTTCGCTGTTCCATTATCTGTTTTAAAGACGACAAAGGGCTTACCATTTCCTTTCTCAGAACTTTGAAATTTTAAGTAATTTTCTTTTTAATCTATAAAATCATGCGAAATTATTCCCATTCGGTTCCAAGATCTCTTTAGAACCTCCTATAGATTGATCACTATATCATGCCCGTCTTTGTTTCAGTACTTTTCGTAGCGGTAAATACTCTTTCAAAATAAATCTATATTTTTGCGTCCCCCAAAAATCTAACAATATCGCTGGTTACCATTTTATTTTAATATACGATTTTTATCTTAACGTATAGGCGAAATTTAGTTTTCTGGTTCCTTCGAATATGTACATATATATACACAGAGCTGCCAACTTCTACGCCTATTTAAATCTTATAAACATGATTGAAACCACAAAAAAGTTTTAGTAAAATGTATACCAAATATATTCAATGTTATATTTCCTATTCATTACAATAGGTATTCTTAATAATTTACTAAAATTTCTGTTTCTAATATGTTTATTTGATTGTAAATAGGCGTAATAGTTGGCAGCCATGTATATATTTGTACATCCCACGGAGAAAAACGTATAATTCGAAATTTACAACAATTTATAGTTATTTTGAAGAGATTGCCTACATGGTAGTATTTCAAATCCTTAGGGGCCTTATGTCTTCTATAGAGAAATAAAATTGCATATATGTATCGGTATGAGTACCCTTACATAATTTTGTTGCATGTTTTGAGCCATGTTAATAATGGCGCCCTTCACGGTTTGTCAAAAGCTGAGATGCGCCCCTGCTTAATAAAAGGTTGGACAGGCCTGTTCTAAATAAACTTTAAAGCGTTTATTTATATGTTTATGTTCAAAAATTGTGTCCTTTACATATATCAAGATAAAGATTTAGTCACATTCAGCTTTAACCCGTTGTTTGTACGATTCTGTAGTTAAAAAGTGAAAACGTTCCATTATTAGATCACTCCTGTGTCTTTCTGACGGTCTGTCTGTCTGTCTCAAGCACTTTACTCGTAAACTATGGAGCGTGAAAAGTTCAATTTGGGGGAAATAATAAAGACTATTGACCCACATATTTCCAGATTATTAACCTCTCCGAAGTATATTCAGGAAAATTGTAGGGGGTAAATTAAGTTACTTGAAAAAAGAATTTTTTTCGTATATCGTGAGGGGTACCATTTAAAAGCTTTCGTAACGCAGATCTCAAAAATACATTTCTTTTATTTTTTAGGTATTCTATATCAAAATGTATCATCGAAAATTGAGTAGAAAAATCCCCCCCCCCATCAATTTCCAAATCTATTGGATTTAAAATTACGAAAAATATGTCCTCCCCCCATCTATTTTGAAATCTACTTAAGGCTACAGTGGACTCTCAAAACTAACTTTTTTAATTTTCAATGAATTTTTTTTAAAATTTCTGGAAATAATCATAATATATATACATATATATATATATCTTATTTCACAATTTTTTTTAAAAATATATTCAATAGTTTTTGAGATACAGTTTTTTTTTTTTTTTTTTTTTTTTTTTTTTTTTTTTTTTATTAACAAAAAATGGCAATATTTCAAAATGCTCCATGCGAAATTCTTTAAGCCCAATTTTTCTGATTTTTTGTTTAAAATGCTTTCAATGTATGTGTTAACAAATGTTACTAAGCATTTTTAACATATTACTTGTAAAACATTTAAAAAAAGGATTTTAACTTAATTCTTTTGTATTTTCCGTTAAAAAATCATTAAAAATTTCATATAACTGAAATTTAAAAAATTTACATGCGTCTAAAAAATTTTATTTCTAGTAACATTTGTTCACACATACATAAAGAGCATTTTAAACAAAAAATCAGAAAAATTGGGCATAAAGAATTTCGCATGAAACATTTTGAAATCATGAAAACGATGAAAATATTCATTCTGAGAAAAACAGGTTTTAGTAACTACAGTGGTTATAATTGCTTAATATTTTCCTACTGACACAGTTTCAGCTATTAAGGGATATAGTATCATTTCTAGCTTATATGTAAGTGTTTTATGTTTTTATGGTAAATTCACATAAAATATGTGGCTTCGACAGTAATTCATGCAAAGGACGTGAAGTATCTGAATTTAAAAAAATCTTCTCAAAAGTAACATTTTGTATTTTCTAATGAAATTTTTTCAAATTTTACTAGAAATATTCATGGTATAAATGCCTCTTATTGTAAAAATTTTTGTTAAATATATTAAATATTTTTAATATTTTAAATATATTAATATTTTTTAATTTACGCTAAAAAGATTGGGGACAAAAAGCAATACCTCTAAATACATTGTAAACAAACGCTTAAAGAAACAGTTAAAAGTTACAGTTAAAGTATTGTTTTGCGAAATCACAAAATTAATAATTTCAGTGCAAAATAATGACATTTTGTATGGTAAAACTAAAAACTAGGCTAAATTTTACGGATGTGAATCGGCAAAAAAGTAAACAAAGAGGCGTGGCACAATCAGCTGATTGAACAAAAATGCTTCTATCAGTCCAAAAATGCTTCTATCAGTCAAAAATGCTTCTATATCCAGTAAAAATAGTCGAAATTTAAAAATTCTTTTTGTGTTCAATAGCAGGGAGTTCATATAATGTTATTATGCTAAAAATAAAAATTCGACAATTTGATGATTTTTTGCGATTTTGAAAGTCCACTGTATCCTTAATTTCAAACTATACTTATTAAACTATATTCATTACCTTAGGCCAAACAGATATTAAGAAAAGCGTATTTTTCCACTACATACAAATTTCGATTTGCGGGTGCGGACATTCAAGTTCACGAAGTCGGGCGTATATCCCACCGGGCAGCTATTTGACTTTTTTATTCGTATAATTCCAAATTTCTTACTCAATTATTTGCTAGATATTTTTTTAAGAGGAAAAATATTGTTGCAGAATAAAAACAAATAAATTACAAAAACGTTTAAAAAATAAGTTTTTTTTTTTAATTTTAAAAATAATCCCGATTAAAAGTTTAAAGTGCAAAGTACACTAGAATAAATATAATGGTATTTTAAAAATATAATTTGACAATGGTTAGCTGGGCAAAAAAAATTTGTCATTTTTTTGTCTGTCCTTCATTTTTAATATCACCAGAAATTTTAATATGATCATTTTTAATATAATTAGTTGGATTTTCCAATGCAAAAAAACTTTTTTCTATCACATACATCGTGATCGTAATAATTAAAAAAAATAGTTACATATATTAAAAATGCAATATTATTAGTTCAGTACTTAACCAACTTTGATTTTCATTTATTCGATTTCGACAATATTCTTCTAATAAAATATCGTAGAAGTCTTGAATATAAAATTAAAAATAATAATAAATATTTAATTATTTGTTTTGAGTTTGAATAAATGAAACGTGCAAAATGCGAGAGACTTAAGTATTTCCTTTTTCATGTGCAAAATTTCAGCCTTATTTGATTATTATATCGATATAATATCACAGATAGAAAGAAATATCGCACGTGTCAAAAGTATACGGTACAGTAAAACTGACAAAGTGGATAGTATATAAAATGTATATTTCTTATCTATGTAATTTGCGTGTAAAAATCGGAATTCATTTATTAAATATAAATAAAGTTTTCAGGGTCCCCTAAATTGATCAAATAAATAATTGTTATCACATAAAAAAGCAGTTATTAACACCTCGGTTGAATATTGAAGCTTTGAAATTATATGCTGTTAGTCTAAGAGTCGACCGCACAAAACCCTGAGTCATAGAGCACAAGAAAAGTTCCTTGATACATTATCAGATATTTGTTGGTCTTCTGATATCTGCCGGCATAGTTTGTTAAATACAATTTTCTCTCCAATTTCCTTAAAATAAATAGATAAAATAAAAACAAAATTGTAATATAAAAAAATACAACGAATATTTGGAAAAGGATATTTTCAAAGACTCAAATTTTAAAGACTTATAAATAATTTCTATATTTAAATTAATAATAATAATAAACATCACTTTTAGGACGATTATTGCGAGTCATATATTACGTAGGCCATGCGTTAAGCCAGAGTTCTCGCTGTCGCTCGCCAATGCGCCAAATTGCGACTAAATTCTTCATTTGGCGAGTAAACAAGCGATTAGATTCGCCAAATTGCTAGTGCTCAATTTTTGCTTTTTCTTTTTTCTTTTTCGTTTTTCATACACTTTTTTTTTAGCATCCGATGCTATTTCTTTCAGACAAGCTAAAAATGTCGTGTCATCAGCCCTGAATTTTCTACTGAACCGATTTTGATAATTATTTTTTTAAATGAAAGCTATTTATTTATAGTTGTGCCCATTTTAGCTATTTTTTAATTTATTTCCATTTTAATATTTTATTTTTAATTTTAAATGCTTTTTTACGATATTTCTTCAAAATGGTGGCAACTTAGTTTAGCTTTTCTCTCGATAATAAAAATTTATTTTCCATTATTACTTTCCACAAGTCAGAAACTTTATTTCATCAGTGAACATGTCCTCGCATTTAAAAGAAAAAAGTTAATTGTTTTCGTAAAATTTAACTACAATAAAATGATTGCATATAATTATGCACTAATTGAGGTAAAAAATATATTTACTGAGAAATAATATTAATAATGTAAATAAAATAATAGAAAATAATTTATGATAAAAATTAATGTCTAAAGCAAAGTAAGAAATATTTCAAATGAGCAAAATGATGGCATCCAGCAACCAGATAAAATGAATTTACAATATTATTACGGACGCCTTTTTCGTATTACTAATATAACAGTAACTTTTAAAAAACATTTGAAGAGAAAATGACGTCACTATTTAAAACATCGCATTTTTACTCATAACGATATTACATTTAAATATTTCTTTTTATTATGGACACTGAGATTGATATTTTACTTTCAGATGACTTCAGTTAGTGAAAATAATATCATAGTAAAAATGAAATTAGTTTTTTTTTTAAATAAATCTATTTTTCTGTAGTCATATAACATAAAATTTCTTGATTTCGCCGGCACTCAGATTACAATTTTAACTGAAGATGTGCGAATATTTGCATGCAAAATTGTAACTGGCAAACTTGACATTTAATGTGTAAATATATTTATTATATATTGATTCAATAGTGTAATTACTTTTGCTTTTTCTTTTAACCAAATCGATCTGGTCTTTTAAACATTTCATTCGTCGAATTCGACGGGATTCCACTCGTTCTATTATTAAATTGCGTTTCCTTTTACTCAGTCTATAAAAAAGCGTTTAAACTAAAGAAAAAATACGTTTTTGATGAATCTAGTCAATGAAGAAGTAGCACGTCAAATTGTATCTCTTTATTATTCCGCAATTCCAATGTCTCAGAGAGAAATTGCTATTAAATTGGTATTCGTTCTGTTTGTTATTATATTGATAAACACAAGAAAAATGAAGTTAGTTCATTGCAATTTAAACGGGGTCGCCCTTCTAAAAAACGTCTATCGATTTCTTTTTTTTCTAATCGGAGGCGAAACTTAATTCTGCAATGGCAGAATCTACATTCAACTTGTGATAATTTTTTTGTGCTACATGGCGAATCTATTTTGCTAATACTTTTTTCATTTGGCGAATGTATTTTATTTTTAATTCGTCTAATTACTGATGTTGGTCAAATGTCAGCGAGAACGCTGCGTTAAGCATTAATATTCCTAGACCAATGATAAAAAAAAAAGTACATTAAAGATAGACAACATTAACTGCTTAAAATGTGCATTTTTATTTGATGGAGTTAATCAGACTAACTTATGAACGCCTCATATTATGTACGACATGGATTAAACATTAATATTTCTAGGCCCATCACAAACAAATTTTAAATGAAATTTTAGCTTTACAATTTTTGGAACTGCAATATTTTCAACTTCTTAACATCGCAAATTTTAAATTTTTACTCCGCTGCGTAGAGAAAAAAATGCATTTTTTAATGAAATTTGTTTGAAATCTCTATCACAATTTTTTTTAATTATTATTATTTTTTAAGTTTTTATTACTTTTTTGACATCGTGGCAACAGAAGTAGTCCGTTTTTGAACATTAAACTTGGACCAATCAGAAAACGAATAAAATAAAAAACAGAAGTATTTCATTTGCGGACATTAAACTTTCACCAATCAGGAAACGAATAAAATTAAATAAGTTGCGGAATTCAACCAATTAAATGATTCAGCTATTTCGAATCATAGTGTGATTAAATTTAAAGATTACCCACAGTACATGTAACGTCACTGTTTTTATATAGTCTTTATTAGTATAAAGTTTAAGTACCTATATTTTAAAATAATAATCTTGACTTTATTTATTCGCAGCGATTCACTATACACAATATTTCCTCCAATTTCTTTAAAAGAAATAGATACAAGAATCGAACACATCATGAAATCATTTCCCTATCATGAATCTCGTTTCCTAAATATTTGCCCTTGCCCTCCTGTTCAGCTCTAACATGGTCAAAACTTTGATGTTTAGAAATCTATTTACTTCGCTGGATGAGTTCTTTCTCCAAATATTCGCCATGTTTCAGTTAATCACCGTACTATAAAAAGACAGATAATGATTAGTTTCAAAGTAACGTCATACATAATGACGTTGAATAATCTTCGATAAAAAAAAAAAAAAAAAAAAAAAAAAAAAACGAAATTTAACGTTTTTTATCGTTTTACAAAGTTTTATTTATTGTAATTCATAATGAAAGACATTTTTAAAAATTTTATTAACTTTGCCTTTTTTGTGAACATTTGCATGCACAATACTATTTCACATCATCATTAATAGGTCATTCGGGAAAATCAATATATACCAGAAAATTCAGCCCATTAATTACTAAACATTAGGTATTGGAAACAATATATCAAATAAATAAATGATAGAATTTTTTGGTACGAATTAATTTTTCCAAACGGACAATACTTTCCCAACGATGGAATGTAGATATTATTAAATTTAAAGAATACTCAGAGTGCGCGTAAAATCATTATTTTTATATAGTTTTTATTAGGGTAGCGTTTAAGTACAGATATTTTCGAATAATAATCTTCACTTTCTCTCCAAATCTATTCAAAATTTGTGGTACTGAAAGAAATGATACATGAAAAAAATATATTGATAATTATGGCAAAATAATGTAAAGTTAGTTCTCAAGTTATTCTGATTTTAAAACAAATAATTTTAGTTAACTTTATTATTTAGAAAAAAGATTTAGAACAGGGTGGCGACAGGTGAGGGAAAAACACAGTAAAACTAGTTGGATGTGCCAATCTCAAAACTTTCTTCTATCTCATACCTACATTTTAATATTTAAAAAAATAGTTACTCATTTTAATTCTTTAATAATTTTAATTCAATGCCATACCAACTTTGATTTTCATCTTAAATTTCTGCTACAGTCAATTAATCGGAGTAAAAACGAATTTCCGTCTCTGCACGAGCCGATAGACAATAAAATGATAGGCAGATTTTTTTTTTTTTTTTTCAAATTCAGGGAGGACCTACTTGCCTTACCAAAAAATAATCCTATACAAAAAATTTAGTTTAGTCTAGAACTAATTTCATACTCTTTTAGGTGGTCTAATTTCATACTCTTTTAGGTGGTGCAATATTGAAAATGGCTTAAAATTCGCTATTGCAACGCCCCCTCCGGCGGATTTTTTTCAAAATCAAGGAGGACCAACTAGCCATAGCCATACACGTACACAACAAATTTGGTACAATTCGATGCATAACTTCATATACTTTTGGTCGTACAATATTGAAAATGGCACAAAAATCCCGATTGCAGCGCCCCCTTCCGGCGGTTTTTTTCAAGTTCAGGGAGGATCAACTAGCCATAGTCATACACGTACACAAAAAATGTGGTTCAATTCGATGCATAACTTCATATAATTTTGGTCGGTACAATATTGAAAATGGCACAAACATCGCGATTGCAGCACCCCCTTCCGGCGGAATATTTCAAAACTGAAGGAGAACCTGCTTGTCTCAGCCAAAAAGATTCATAAAAACTTTGGTTCAATTCCATGCATAACTTCATACACTTTTTGATGGTAGAATGGCGACATGCGGACACACACACAGACACTCAGACACACGGACAGACAGATATTTTGTAAAAACATGCTTTTTGGAATCTCTGACCTCTAAAACATATAAATCCGTCGAAAACCAGAATTCGAAAAAATTTCGATTACAATACTTTCTTCTATTGAAGATAGAAGAAAGTAAAAAGAAGAGACTGCTACTATTTTTTTAAGGAAATATCTCAAATAGTATAATGTTAATAAAAATAATGTAATCTCTATAAATAAAAGGAATTCCGAGGATAATTAATTGAGGCACAGGGGAAAGCAAATCTTGGCAATGCGCCAACTCGGTCCAGAGGAAGCAAATCTTGGCAATGCGCCAACTCGGTCCAGAGGAATATCATTAAGAAATATAAAACAGATAATGTATTTATCACAAAAAATCGTCTGCTAAGAAAATATCAACACTTTAACACGAAACTAACGCAATCGTTGGATACATGTTCCCTCCCGTGTTTCTCATTGCTCATTTTAAGTATTTTTAGAGTTTAATATTAGTTGTTGTTTTTAAAACTGATTTTTCACAAAGTCAGCTGCGACGTATTTCAGACAATGCATTTCTGCATGCTTCCAGTTATTGATAAAATCATACAAATTTCAAGTTCGTTTAATATTGCTAATACGGACCCGGGCAACGCCGGGCGGGTCAGCTAGTAATGATAATAAGTTTCAAATAATATAAAGAAGGCGAATTTATCTTGAAAAAAAAAATATACTGTTATTTAACTTTTTTTTATGCCTGTGTTTTTCTTTACTATATCACTATGAAGTAGGAACAAAATATCTTAATATCAAACTATCAAACAATTCTACATTTCTCTAAACCTATATAATACACTATTTTTCCAAGATTGGAACGTATTTTATATTCTTTATAAAACCTAATGAATGCCAGAAAATGATCTATCTATGACAATAGAAACAATTTAAAACTGATTTATTTCACTCCAAACTGAATTAGTTTTAATAAGGAAAAAATCGGATAACTTTTGGACTATAGATATATTTTTCAATGTAAATTCGTTGACTGTTTTGTAAAAAAGAAATTTTGTACTCCTTTACTCGGATGAGAAGATCAATAATATTCATTCTAGTTTATAAAATATCACAAAAATATTCAATTGAGAAATAATAATACTTGAATATTCTAAATCAATTTAAATATTTTCCAGCAATTTTTGTTATTTTCGGCATTAATTCTCAAAGCATCTTTGATTTTAAGTAAGGGCGGTTTAAAAATAAAAACGAAACGAAAGAAAATTTTCAAAAACCAAATTTTCTTTCAGATTCTACATACATTTCTCTATTTTTCAACATTACTGCCAAGTTTGTTAAATACTACTTATCATACCTTACAACTAGATTATGAATACCCTCTTCATAGTAACTGGATGCCTGCTTCAGTAACCAAGAGGTAACGGCCGTTTTCACTTGTTCGCCAGCGTTGTAGTCGTTGCCACCGAAATGATATTTGAGATAGCGGAAAAGATGGAAATCTCTTGGAGCAAGATCAGGGCTGTAAGGGGGAGGAGGTCTAAAACTTACCAGCCAAGAGAGTCCAATAAATTTCGGGTCTGATCTGCGGCGCTACGCCTTGAATGTTCATGAAGTAGTAAAATTCCCTCTATCAGTATGCTGCGTAATTTGTGTTTTCTTTTGAATTGCTCTGTGTAGCTTTCGCAGGGTTTGAGATCTTTTTCTAGACTATCGGAGCAGACGGCAATTTTCTATGAAAAGAATATTTAAAATCTAGTTTTAAGGCATGACAAGGGTTTAAACAAACTTGGCAGTTGAAAAAAAAAAGAGAATTTATGTAAAATTTGAAAGTAAATTTGTTTTTTGAAAATAATCATTCATTAGTTTGGTTTTTATTTTCAAACGGCCCTTACTTAACAAACAGCCCTCGTATTAATAGAAAATATTAACTCTTTGCATTCGAGAGGTAACTGTCACTCGTCCTAGTGTTCTCAAGTGTCCCTCGTAAATCAGGACGTTAAATGTTTTATATACCGCTAAATCTCACAGTTTGTTTCGATACTGTTATCACAGATTTTTCGGCCATTAGATACCACGAAGAAAATTACTTTAAAATATTAGTGTCTGGAGAATTTGGATAACCCATTTACGCAGGGCGCTAGTGGTCAGTGAGAATCCCCTCTCAAATGGAAATGGTTAACATAAGTATTCCTAATTCAAGTTGAATTTTATATCCTCATATAATAGTCTAGTACAGCGGTCCCCAATCTGTGGGTCGCGACAGTTGTTTTGGTGGGTCGTGGAAGAATCAAGGTTTGTCTTCAAAATGTATCTTTTATTTCAGATGTTTAAAAAGATATGATAGTTTCAACAAAAAATGATATTTCAAGGAAAAATCCTTAATTTCCTTTTAGATCAATACACGACCAGAATATCCGGAAATATTTAAATCATCTTTGAGGTCCTTGATAAAATTCAACACTTCGTGTTTATGGGAATGTGCTTTTTCTACTTTGCTGTTTTTAAAAGACAAGTACTGAGACAAACTGCATGTTAATATATGTCCCCACATTGGTATACATCAGTACCAAAAATCTCATTGATTATAAATTTACGTTTTCCTAATAATTAAACGTATTTTTAACTGTTTTTGTAATTTGTGCATTTTTTAATTACTATTCACTTACACTCATTAATATTAATGATTCTTGCTTTTGTTGATAATGTATCTTTCGTACAAAAATTTGCGTTTTCCGTAGGATAGGATAGCCGAGCGCATAGAGATCGTAATAAAATTGCTATATTGATATACAACTTTATCTTGAGTGGGTCGCGAAATTTTTTTTCACTGAAAGGTGGGTCGCATACCAAAAAAGTTTGGGAACCGCTGGTCTAGTACTATAAAATGGATTTCAACGCCTAATGTTGAGTGATACAAACTATTACCAGCGCATAGTTACCAACCTCCAGTTTTTTTTAATACGTAAAGAGTTACAAAAATGATCGCTATATTAAATTGCAGAAATTGTGCGCTTATATAAAACCAGTACTTCAAGAAATGACACAGTAACGTTCATAAGAATTCTAAAAAGCTTGAAGCAGGATTGACACAGGCGACTTTTTTTTTTTTAACTCCACTTCGTACCATTTTTTTGTTTAATTTGCACACTGACTTTGACAATACTACCTGCTAGAGAAATATACTATCAAATTATTTTTCTTATTTTAGTGGTGCGAATAAAATATAAAAACATTCAACTCAGGAAGATTTTAATGCACCAAATAGCAATTGTTATTCGCAGATTTGAATAACCTATTGATAAATGATATTTGCTGATTCCAATAATGTATTTTGGATAATATTCTAAACTATGATTAAGTGATTTCGGGTATAAATATTTTTAAATATAACTTAAATAATAATTAATAAGCTAATATGTAGCTGAACTGAGTAGAAACAAAACGGAGTAGTATATTGTATCTAAATTAAATGATTTACCATGAGTTCGTACTTATGGTGACTCTATAAGTACTCTATATCAATTTCCATTACTGAGAAAGGAATAGGATATCAAATTGTAAGGTTTCACTTGAACGAAAAGTTATAGTTTTATGTAAATACATCTTATAAACAGTCAATAGAAATCATATTTAATTAATAACCTTTATGTAATAGGGATACTTGAAACATACTTTTGGAACTTTATAATTCATTTTTTACAATATTTATAATTATGTAATTATCATTATGTATCATTTAGATTAAAAAAAAATAGACTCATTATTGCGTTATTACTGTGTGTGTTTTTTCCCTTCAGTAAAGAAAGCAAATTCAACCTTTCCAACGGAAAGAAAAACTGTGTTTCGAAAAATATTTACATTTTCTGTGTGGCCTTGTTAATCTGATTACAAGATTCGAAGAGTTCAAGGACTTTGAAGCACCTGTTACCTGAATTTTCGCAAAGTAATATTTAATTTAATTGTGGAAATTATTTTTAGGTCTATCCTGATTTCCACTCAGAAATTAATCGCAATTAATGTGGCTATTTAGTATTGCCCTTGATAACGAGCTAAATACCACATTTCCAATTTTAATTCTAATTCTTACAACTCCTTTGTATGATACAATTTGGCATTAACAAATATTTACAGTAATTGATGTTGATTTGTAGTATTATCTAATGGTTCTATATATATATATATATATACATATATATGTGTGTATATATATCAATCTGTAGGTATAATGACTAGTACATTACGAAATTGCTGGTACTGAAGCGCATAAAATCTCGTGAATCCATTGATGCGTACTAATCCTGGATAATATAAATTGAAAAGTATATTATTAATATTGTAAAAATAGATAATCAGAATTAGAATCACGCTTGTATGGATAGCTGTTGCTGCTGAAATAATGCTTAGTATTATTTTTTTAGAACCACTCTTAGTAATTTTTTATATAAAAGTTAATTAAAAAATGAAAGTTTATCAGTGAAATGTATATTGCAATCAAGATAACATAACTCAAGCCTACGATGTATGCAGAGCTGCCACATTCGACTATTTTTATATTATGTTTGCACCAATATTTTTCTTGAATAAATTTTAAAATGTATTTTGCTTTAAAATGTCGTCAAAAATGTCTGTTAAGGATTTCTGTATTGAGGAAGTGGTGGCAGTTAGAAAATAATCGCATGTGACAGCGCTGTGTGTGTGTTTTTTTTACCTTTTCATAATTGATGTTTATGTATAGCTGCCACAGACGACTATTTTTTAATTCTAACTTGCACCGCTTTCTTAAAACGAAAATTCTTAACACGTATTTCGACACCGGTCATAAGAAAAACATGCTTCAAAATTTTTATTGGAAAATTTTCGGTGTAAACTTAATATAGAAATAGTTGCCTATGTCAGCTCCGATATTCTTTAGTGCTGAATCCGAAAAATTCCATTTTTAACCCTTCGAGGACGATAGAAAATATGGAATAAACATCTTTTTTTAATCTAAAATATTCTTAATATTTAGCCTAAGCATTTTTGCCGTTGAATAGCATAAAATTGTATTTTAAAAAAATAGTGGTGTGAAAAAGCTTTAAATGATGGATCAATCCAACTCTTCATGCTCGCACATTATACGGGCAAATCAGTTAAGTAAATATATATATATTTTAAGGATAGATCCAATGAGCGTACACATAAACATTTTTACGCATGTTAACACTTGCAAGCTGAAGTAAAACTAATAGCCACTTCCTTTACAAATGCTTCTCTTAAATAATTTTTTTCACATAGATTATTTGAAATAATTATTTAACTGAATACCTTTTGTAATTTTCCATTTCCGTTGCAGGTATAATTATCGTATAACTTTTGTCCACAATATCTTTCAAATTTATATACGTTTTTGGAGATTTATATTTGCATAATTTCTGCAGATTTTAATTATTCAGAATGCAAAAAAGTGCGCACGAAATCTGAGCGTATTTGGCACATTTGATTATGCATAAAAAGTGTACACTTTAGGGATACAGTTTATTCCCTTTTTGTACACAATTCAGTTTGAACTTTTTATGCACAAGCAGAAGTGCCAAATACGCTCGAATTTTGTGCATTTTTCTTGCAAACTTTTTCTGTGTGGGATTTTTTCAAACACTTGATGCTTTTGTTTAAGAGTGGCTTAAACAGATAAACTGATAAATTACTGAAGGTTTTCAAGCTAAATAGCGCCTTTATTAAGCAAATAACTATGAAATGAAAAAAATGTTCTATTCGTTTTCCTCTTATATTATTTTTTTTTTTTTTTGCATAATATCATGAAAAGAATGAATCGCACAATCTTCAGCTGAGTCTCTGTTTGTATTTTCAGCAAGCTTAAGGGGAAAACAAATATTTGAGTTCTACGGTAAGCAGAAAATCTCGTCATGTTTTTACAGATTTTATTAATTAGATTAGTTTAAGTGCACAGAAAAAAATATTTCACTTTATTACACGAGATTTCACTGTTTATGAATTTGTAAAAATGGCCATTACAAAAATTTATGTTAACAAATAGGTTTTATCAAATAATATAAATCAGAATTTATAGGATAAGGTTGCTCGCCGGGTTCAATTCTAAGAGAATTTTTTAATGGATATTTCCGCTTTATTCAATGACGGAAAAATTATTTCAAGTCTTTAGTTAACCCACTTATGCCTAGCGTTCCATTTTGAGGATGCTTCGAATTTTGATAAATTTGTATAATCTTTTTTTTTATGTCATAAGAATTGTAAATATAATTTTTACAAAAGGATTTAACATTGAAATAATCACGAGTGGTGTTTTCTAGTAAGGGTTGTTTATGAATTAAAAAAATGAAAGGAAACATTTTTTATTCTTACATTTCAAAGTCACATTATCCAGCAACTTCTCAACATAATCACCGTGTAAATTCAAACATTTATCATAGCGTACAGCAGCTTGTTAATTCCATCTGCCAATTTGGACACCGGACTACTCAACATTGTTTTTTTTTAATTCTTTAGGGTGAATTATAATTAAAATTTTAAACGCTCTAAAAAAAAACAACTGCTGATTAGTATGACATCAGAATTAAACGGCGTATGAACATGAATTAAAAAAAAAATAGTTCCAAATTTTCGCGGCAGATGGCGTTGCAAGCGTAAGAATATCGACTACAAATGATAAACCGTAAAACAACGGCTAAGTCATAAGTTACACGATAAACCAACTGTACAGTTCAGTGTACATGACTATGTAGAGGTGTGATACTGTTAGTCCGTGTTGAATTCAGACACTTTTCTTCGGAAGGGATTTCTGTAGCTCCGGGGGAGAAATTGCAATTTTTGACCATTGAAAATACAAAATTTCAAATTTTTGGGGGGACATTTCATTGTTATGGGGGGAATGTCCCCCTCCCGGAACTCAACACAGCTCTTAGTTACGTAAACCCATCCACCACGGCAAGGTCGTAGTCGGTTTTTAATTGTCCTTAGGCCAAAAATCGCATAAAAACATCCATCCAATCAGTTTTTAATTTCGATGTTTAAGTTCAGTATGCTTTCCGCCGTTTTTTTCAATAAGATTAAATCGGGAAACCACCATGTTCCACAACTGATCGAAGTATCACCGGAGTCAAGTTCAGAATGCGTTGCGCAATGCATGTTTTCAATTCTGCTACGTTGGCAATCGGAGTACTGAACACAATATCTTTCAGATAATCCCACAGCCAGAAATCGCACAGATTACGATCAGGTGATCGGCCAGGCAGGAAATGACGACTAATAAATCTAGCATTTCTGAAATGCGACCTCAACAACTGCTTCACTCGATTTGCAATGTGTGGAGAAGGCGCCATCTTGCATAAAAACGATACTCTCCAGACATACACGCTGTTGCAGAGCTGGAATGATGTCATTATGCAAAAGAGACTCATAGCGCTGACCATTGATGGTAACGTTAATAGGATCGAAAGCACCTCCTCAAAGAAATATGGCTCTACGATAAATGATGCCGTAAATCCGCATCACATAGTGAATTTCCTGTTGCCCATATTCGGCAATTTTGTGTATTGACATATCCCGGCAGATTGAAATGGGCTTCTTCTGTCCACAGAATTTTCCACGGCTAATCATTGTCCACTTCCATGCGAACAAGAAATTCCAAAGCAAAACCTTCTATTGCTGGCAGGGCAGAAGGTAACAACTCCTGCACATGGCAAATTTTGTACGTATAGCAATGTAGGATGTTTCGTAGAATGATATGCACCGTGCTCACAGGCCTACCAATGTTCATCAATTCTCCATGCACTGCATGATTGCACACGACCGCTCGACTCCTACTGAACTGTTGTGGCCACTTCCTTAACTACCGCCTAATCACATCTTTTCCTTTCTCTGCTAGACTGCACATCAAACGAACCTGTGTTTCCGATTTTTTTCATCATTTTCACCAGACCCATAACAGTCATCGGTCCAACACATTTTTTCATACCCTTGAGGGCCCTGAGCTTCTGAAGAATTACTGGTGCAGAATCACCGTTCTTTTAACCTTTACGCAGGGGCTCGCTCAGTGTCTACCTGAGAATACACGTATTCCCGTACAGATGCTGTCACAGCCCCTCTGTAAAGGTTAATAAAGCTTTACAACCAGAGCGTGGTTCTTCATTGAGACGCTCATGACGAACGTCTCAGACGTTCGTCATGAACTTCTCAGACGCGAATTGAGATAATGCCGTTTACCTAACGTTTTTATAACACCTGAAATGGCCATGCGCATGCTAGGTATTTTAATTTAGATCTTTTGACACTTACAGCGCCATCTGTCACTAAAATTTTTGGTTCATGTTCTTTCCCGTTTTTTGAATAATACGTCGTTCAATTATGACGTCATTCTAATCGGTGGATAGTTTTTTGTAGCGTTTTGAAACTTAAACTTTAATTAGAATCACCTTATATCTAACAACATTCTCTCGAAACAGAGTTTTTTATCATACATTTTGATAACATGCCAATACTCATAATGTTTTTAGTCTGTGTAAAGAAATAAATATTTTTTTAGTAGTTCACGAAAATAACAATAATAATATTTAATATACAATTTAAAAACCTATTTTATATAAATTTAGGCAAATAATAGAAATTGGCATTTTATGAAATAAATACAAAAAAAGTTTAGCGCGTTTTTTCCTCTTCGTTTTGCAATATTTTAAAGTGATTTTATTAACAAATTTGAGAAAACATAGATTCAGGCACCAATGGGTTGATCGCAGAAATAATCTGACAAGGAAGGTCTCCATACTTGGCATACTCAGAATTTTTTGAAAAAAAAATACTAATTAAACTACTCATGTAGGTAATAAAGGATCAATCAAATTTAGCGGCGGGATTACAATAGGAAATATGTAAAAAAATAAAATACTTTCAGATATTTGGCGTGAAAAGACCAAGTGGCGCGCGATTTGGCGAACAGCACTTTTCCCCACCAGAAACAAACGATTTTAATGTAACTGAAATTTGTTTCTTAATAGATTTTTTAAATGCATTTAAATTGTATTTAATGAATTTAACCATAAACAATGAGAAAATTTAATATATTCTATACATATATATACATTGTATTCCGTATGTATATTGTTTATTGCTGTAGTTATTTAATTTACCTCTGGAAAAAATTATTTTCATAAATGAAACATTCATATTGAGAAACAATAATTTCATAGATTCAAGCGTATTCAAAAATAAAAGTCAGATGTTTCCATGGCAACAAAATCTAGTCGACAATGTTCAATTTGACTTTGAGCTTGAAAAAATTTTAGTTAATTTAAATTATGAATTTCGTTTTCAATCGCAAATTTTGATGATTAAATTTGAATATAAATACATATAAATATCGATATAACAAAATTATACTTAAATCAAACTAAAACTGTCAAAACTAAAATTATTTAAATTAAATTTATTGAAACAAGTTCAGCATGACACTTTTTTCTTTTTAAATGCATTTGATGTGAAAAAGTATTTTTTGAAATTGCATTCTGTCGCCAACCGAGGATAAATCGCCAAATAACGGAATTTTCATTAATTTTTTACGGACACTGCTATGAGGTTCCGCCGAAATTTTTTTATAAACATATATAGCCTCATGAGAAAAACATTCTGTATTTTTTTCAGATTTTTCGGAGTATGCCCGTATGGAGACCTTCCTTGTGAGGAAGACAAATTCGGAAAACACAGTAAAACGATTAGAAATCGTCGTGCACATTTAATTCGAAAGGAGTGTAGGCAAATTGTTATTAACCGCTTCCCTCATTTGCCCGTACGTTCTTCGTAATTTTGATGTAGCGACCAGGATGAAGCATAGATCCGAACCAGAATTACACGTTTGGACTCCACTTTATTCAGAAATTCTGCATTCATGCCAAAATTTTAACCTTTTTCCTAATTTTTCCGTACGTTATATGGGTGGTATGTTTTTGCCAATCGCGATTTCCCCATATCACGTACGGGCATCCATTTTCCAATTATGATTTATTATTTTCACCAGTAAATTTTTATTGGAAATTTTCCATTATTTAATCCGAGTATTTTTCTATCATTTAGGCAAAATTTTCTGCTTTGAAAAATCGGCGCTAAAGGATTAAAAATGCTGTCAAAGACATGAAGAAAATAGGTATTATTTAATACCTTTTTTTAAAAAAAGTAGTAAAAAACTGGTTAATATGAAAGTTAAATAACTCCAGAATTTTTTATATGTTGGTATGAGCTCTATACTATATAGGCATAGGCGCAATTTTGTTGTTGCTGTTGTTTTTAAATAAAAATAGGTGCAGTAAGGAAAAGCTTTCTGTGACATACTTATTTTCCTATTTTGTTATACATTAATTTATTTTGATTATTTTAATGAATACAATAAATCGATTAAAAAATACGAACAAACAAACAAACCGAGAAAAAAAAAATCAGAATAATGAGAAGGGTACATAAGTGATAAATACATTTCACACTTAAATTAGAAAAACAGTGTATTTATGATTAAAGAAATATATATACAGGTTGCCGACTAATGTCCCGTTGCCATCCTTTTAGCTGCCGAACGCTGTTGCTATAGTCATGAAAGTGATGTCTAGGTATAATAAAGTGTCTATGCGCTACTTGATGACACTGCTTACAGAGCCGCCTGGTGCAAAACGACGGCGTTAGCATTCCTATCTTAAAAACAGTAACATATATAAGAAAAAAGTCAAATGCAAAGCTGTAGAACATCACAGATTTAGTACGAAAAGTCACAATGTCAATATGAAAGTTAATAACAAAAGCCTTGAAACGCGCATTTGTTTTTTAGCAATTGCCTACACTGTGGCATCACTAATTTTGAACGTAATGAGAAAAGATTACTTTCGGACGATAAACGATTCTTCGTTACCACATAATTGGATGCTTGTAATAGAGAGGACTGCGTCTCAGTGGAAGTCCGGGAGATGCATTCTTGTACTGTTTGTCTGTAGAAAGACTGGACAATATAAAGATTTTGCAAAATCGCTGTGCGAAATTAGTGCATTATGCAAGAGCAATTAAAAGTTTATTAAATCCATTAGATTTTTATTTTAAACCACAAGATTTTAAGAAGTTCACTTTTCATCTAAACATTATACTGAGCAATTTATATTACTTCAGAGAGATGTTACAAACATTTGTATTTCTTGTAACGCCTCAAAAAAAAAAAAAAAAAAAAAAAAAACGTGTAAAACGTCACACCTTTTAATAGACAACTATTGAAGACATATTTCCTCAGGAGTGTTTTTTGAAGATCATGGTGCGATTTTATAAAAAATAATATTGTGAAATTGTTTTATTGTACAGTGATTGTATGCTCAAGGCGCGATAGGCAGCGCGGTTGTATTGGGAACATTTCTCGTCGGTTAGCATCATTCTCAGAAAACCATTCTAATAGTTGTGAAATGTTTAAAGGTCGTCGGGCCACTTGAACTATCGATCTCGTTCCGAAAGGCCCACTACAGTAGAGCGCCAAATACAAATCCGAAGGTGCATTATTATAAGCCCTCATATATCGAACAACAGCACGAGTGAAATTAGTCAAAAATGCCGTCCCTCAAAAATTCGTGTTTGGAAAATCCTAAATGAATTGGGTACTTATCCATACCATCCAACATCTCAATAAGCATCATTGGACGGAAGTGCCGAAAGACGTTATGCATGGTGCACATTGTCGTGATACCAGATAGAGGTTCATATCGTGACAGGTATAAGAATGAGGCCTACCTTTCATGGAATAAAATATACAATAGGCAGATCATTAATTGCTGGGCACAGGAAAATCCTACATTTTCTATTGACGTTCGACACCAAATGTGGCTTTCGATTCATGTTTGATGTCAGATTTACAATTACACGTGGATCGGCCGAGCACTTTAACAGGGCACATTAACCCTTTCAAAGGCGGTTATTGATTTTTTGACCACCTAATTTTAATTCTTAAATGCTACATTAATACTAAAATATTCGAATGAAAATTTTCCTTTTATGAAGTATGTGAACAAAAACTTCTTTTCTTATTTCGAAATCAATTTGTTTGTAATTTCTAGTGTCATTCATTCATTTCAGCATTTTAGAAATGGAAGTACCTTGCTCCTGAAAGACTTAACGGACTCACAATATTTAGAACTTCTGCAGGAAGTAACAGACGTTTTTTCTTTCTATTTTATAAAAGTCCGCCGTTGCTTCATCTACGGTACATATGATTCTAGCATGACGCACGTTAATGCACGTCTAACATGGCGCAAGTTAACCTTCCTACCCTGAATGGGTCTAATCGACCCATAACTATAACTTCTTTTATACGATTCAAACCAGAACTTTTTTCATAAAGTTAACACTAGAAC
The DNA here is from genome assembly GCA_964019185.1 of Maratus speculifer. Lineage (NCBI taxonomy): Eukaryota > Metazoa > Arthropoda > Arachnida > Araneae > Salticidae > Maratus > Maratus speculifer. Next base: position 12,710,327 of record OZ025296.1, on the reverse strand, counting down.
GCCCGGAAATTCTACTCAAGTTTGAAAATAATATTTCTCACCAGAATTTTTATTCAAAATTATTTAATTGATTTATTTAACGTAAATTTGCGTGGATTAGATTTAAATTATTTCAAGAAAATTTTTCTGGTTCGAATTGAAATTTAGTTACATGATTGGAGTCGAATCGACTCCATCCGGGCGTTCTAGTGTTAAATAACAGATTCATATAAAGAGGTCAATCAAATATATTAAAATATTTTAAATAACAATTCTGGAGTGAAATGTTTTTATCAAGATTGAGTAAAATTTGGATAGGGTAGGAAGGTTAAAACTGTTATTATCTTTCTTATTTTTATGACGATTCTACGGACAATATCTTTCTTTTAGCGTCAAAGGTTAAAAACTCCGTCTACTTTAGAATAGATTTTAGAAAAAATAAAATTGTAAAGCATTGTGTTTTGAAATCTTTGAGCCGATATGTTTTAAACGAGTTTTAGATATTTTCAAGAATAGATATAGTTTATTAATGAATACTTTTCATTATTTTAGATCACCAATTGTGCATATTTCACGATGTATGTTGTTTATATTAGTTAATAAGAATATCCGAATTTTCTAAAGTGTATTTATCAAAAAGTAATTCGTACAAAATAAAACGACAGCATTTTGCGCATATATTTACCTGCACTTAAGCTCCATCCAAATATGTAATGTATAAAAAAATTTGATAGTCGTACTACTTTTATAAATTGTGTTGCCACATTTAAATTTATCTTAATGAAAATCTTTTTAATGCATGACATAATTTTCACTATTGGATGTTTTTCTCATGTTATAATTTATTTCTTTTATTTTTTTCTCTTTTAAGATTCACGGTTACATATATTATTTCATTTCAAAGTGATTGGAAATATTATAACTTGAGCTTTTAACATATAACATAATATCCACCATTAAAAGTTTTGCATGTGTATAAAATTATTTCAAATACTTTAACCACTTAACACATTCGCTGCCGATCACGCACCAGCGCGTGATATGGCGCCAACGTTAAGGGGCCACTCACGCACCAGTGCGTGATGTGTGGCGATGTCTCAATAGCCAACCACGTTCTGTCGCGGGAAAATCTTTCACTGATTCTTTGTTATAAAAAGTAAATCGGCTTCTGGGAAAAACCCACTTCTACTGTACGGCATTAACTATCATCAGATCTTCACGTAAGCGGCAGCGAACGTGTTAACTGTTCAATACTTTTGAAAAATTTTTCAAATAATGTCTATTTTTTTCATGTCTTTTACACAGTGTTGCCAGATTGGAAGTAGCCAATTTCCCCAAAATTTCTGAAATTTTCCCCAAATCAGGGTTTTTTTTTTTTTTTCAGAAAAAATCCCCAATGCAAATTCTACTCAAAACAACCAAGTTTTCAATATTCAATTTTCCGTTACAAAAAAATTTTAACAAATTTAAACTCAATTTTTTCCCCAAATCAAGTGTTTTTTTAGAAAAATTCCCCATTTACAAAAAAAAAAAAAAAAAAAAAAAAAAACAGAATTACGTATGTATATTTACAGCTAATTTAGGAGAATAAATGATACAAGTCAATAATAAAACAAATATAGCTGCTTTTAACATATTTAATTAAATCTTTTAAAAAGCACAGCAAATGAACATTTCGGACAAGTCATGAAGATTTAGTAATATAAAGGTCTAAGTCGTTTAAAACAGCAAAGTTTTCATTCAAGCTTCTTATAAAAAGAACTAATAGGGCTGCTTCATTCATTGAGCAGCTGTCAATTCTAAATGTAGTAATGTGATTGTAGTATGCAATTGCAAATAGCTTTAAACAACAACAAAAAGTTATAAAATTGTTTTTATTTTTGTTGTATAAATCCATACTATTAAGTGAAACGTATGTATGTGGTTGTGTATCTGCCCGTGATGACAGGAAAATCTGACACACTTACTTATCTGAAAATTCAGGTAGAGGGTAGTCGAAGGCAGATCTTGATGAATCAGTAGTACATGTAAAATGAACAGAACTGAGAGATTAATGATTAATATCTCTTATTTCTGCATTTTATTTTAGTTTTCCAGAACAAAATCGAATTCGAGACAAACATAGTATTGACAAATGTCTGAAAGTAAAAATAGAAATTGGGAAAAAATTCCCCAAGTTTTTCCCCAAATATTTTCATTGTCCCCAAACATGTCCCCAAAAAATTCCCCTAGAGGTTCGAAATTCCCGAAAATGGGGACAAAATCTCCAATCTGGCAACACTGCTTTTACAGAATTTTTAATCTTTTATCGCCGGTTTTTCAAAACAGAAATTTTTAACTAATACAATGACCATACAATGACCCAAAAAAAAAAAAAAAAAAAAAAAAAAAACAAGAATGCTCAGATTAAATTTTACAAAATTTTTAATGAAATTTTACTGGTGAGAATAATAAATTATGATTAGAGTTTGGTTCCTTATTATGGAATACGGGTAAATCATGATTGGCAAAAGTATGTTGCCTGTATAACTTACGGGCAAAACAGGGAAGCTATTTGTTATGACGATATTGGGAATTTTAGATATGACGTAATTTTTTATTTTAAATGCGTTTAGCGTGTAATTATCTTCTTAATTTAAAATTTCCGTATATTTTTAATATTTATGTGTAAATATTTTGCCACGATTTTCTGTAATTTCTGTTTTTAACACATGACCTTTTGATTTTTATTATAAAACTTTTTTATGATTTTAATAGTTAAATTGTGGATTTAAATTTTTAAATTCAGACCAAAAAAACTAATTTTAATTTTTTTAAATTTTTCTGAAAAAACGCTATTGATTGAAATACAAGAAAGTTTTAATAATGAATTTGAAAATGTTCAAACAGATAAAATATATTATTTCCTATAATTTTTTCTTCTTCTCCCGTTTCTATATAAAAAAAATAGAGTATTTTCGCTGCCATTACAGATTTTCACTGCAAAAATTCAATTAAAATTAGAAAAAAAAAATAATATTTCAAAAACTAATTTAATAATTCATTTACCAGTTTTGACATGCGCGGGCCAATACGGATATTTGGTGCTAATTTCACCGCCAAGAGTTTCATATTTTAGGAGAAATAGCCGTTAAATAGTGGCTTCATAAAATCTTTTCATCAATTAGTTTCATCAGGATTTTATTTATAGAGACAACAGATATTCAACCATTCTTCAAAGCAGGTTTGTCCATTTGCCGACTTTTTATGTTCATAAATTTTAATTCATACCGGAAATTCCGAAAAATGTATTTTAATTTATGTAATCAAGAAATGTTTGTCAGAAAAGAAAGTAAGAATTACAGTTCGAAATTTCTGAAATGAATTAAGGATTACTAAATAAAATGGAAAGCCATATTGGTAACCTGCCTGCGATAGGAATGATAAATAATACCTATTAATTTATGTAGAAGACGCTTATGCAAACAATTTTGAATACTATACATTTTTTTCTCTTCAGATACTTTTCAATAATGCTTACGAATGCTCCAAAAGAGTGGTTGAAAAAAAATGCATAGCCAGCAGCGATCTGCATTTGTTTAATTGCATTATTAATAAGATATCTAAAAGCTGTACTTCTTTTTAAAGCGTTTCAGACATTTAATATTTTTCACTAAAAGAGCTGTAAACATAAACGTAAACTTAAAGTCATTAAATAGTAAATGCTTTCAAGCGAAATAATTCACTTTTCAAACAAATACACATTAAAAGGAAAATTGTCCAAAACATTCTCGCCCCAAGTTATATCGTTTCGAGCAACAGCATGTAAAGTAATAATTCCTGCCAATGTACGACTGAATTCCTGTTTGTGTTTCCAACAAGATAGGGGAAAATAAATATTTGAGTTCTAGACATCTAGTAAGACATGCTGAGCAGAAAATCTCGTTATGTCTTTGCAGGTCATTTCATTAGATTACAGTGTGTACTGTGTACTGATAAAAATATATATATACTATCCGAATACAAAAAAGGTTAGAAATGGAAGTTTTTGGAAACTAGAAAAAACAGGTAATAAAATTTCTATTAAAAAAAAAAAAAAAAAAAAAATCGAACATGGAAAATAAAGCAGAATTTTTTGCTTATGATTAGTTAAGATGTTAACTCTGAAATATCTGATTTTTAAAAAATCAATTCAAAAGTTTTTTTTCGGCTTTCAATTCTTAAATAACTCATGGTAAAAATGCCAATATCTATATCTATATATTGCTTATGGTAGGGTTTATGTCTAAAAAGTAGTTTGTTGCTAATCGGCAACACAAGGTCTTATTTGAAAAATAATATTCCTTCATCAAATTCTATTGTATTAAAGACATACGAATTCTAAAAACTATAATCCACAAATTACTTTAAAATTAATGAATTCATATTACATATCAATATACGCATGTGTATTGTAAAGCATTCTAAAAATCAACGTGGAATACAAAATAAATTGTTTACTTTATGATATTTGAGTATACGAGTTCAAACTATTTATTTTATCAATTCTGAGGAAAATTTTGAAGAAGTTATTATTTTTATTAAAACAGAGTCCAACACCACATTTTTCACATTTTGCTATAGTGTATCCATTGGAATCGGAAATCTGCACCGTATCTTTTTTTTCTGCATATTGAAGACTTGAGAGGCAAGCAATATTTCTATGTAATGTTGAATTCTCACCTGTAAAATCGAAAAAAAGGATATTTTTTAAACAAAAAAAGGGCAAACTTCTAATCATATAGCCTCCAATTTTAAAAAATATAAAATTTAGTTCGAGGTGTCTGGTGAGAATCTGGTTTAAATTAGGTGGGTTTAAATATATCTGATCGTCCTTCAAGGGGTAAGGGTATATCACACCTGATTGATGATCATTAGTATTCAAAATTCTTTTATAAAGAAGCTATGCGTTTACTATAGTGAAATCATGCAGATGGTATAATATTCGTAGATATCATTTGCAATTACGATTTTTTTTCTTTTTTTAGCGGGTTTTAAGATATTTACTCCCCTTATATGTCGATTGAATTGCTGAATTACATATCGGCAATTTTTTCCTTAACACATTTAAGGCAGGCCAAAGGGAAATGAAACAAAACTACATGTAATTTTTTTTATTATAGTATTAAAGATAAAGCAACCAATGATATAGGTACAAAAAAATATGAAAAAAAAAATCAGAAAGTTTTTTAAGCAATATAAAACAAAGTGAAAAATATTAGTAGTCAAAATTTTATGCATAAGTTTTAACTTATATTATCAAAAAAAGTACACTTGACTAAAAAACATAGTTTAGAACACTATTTTCTCAAAAGAATTTAAAAAAACGATAATAATGTACTTACTTCCACAATCTGTTGATAAGTATACAACAGACACTAAATCACACACACACTAAAAATATATATGACTACCCACTTTTTTCATTAATTTAAAAATATTAGTGTATCCTGATCGAAAATTAAAGAATGTTAGAAAGACTTTATTTCGAATTCTTTTTATGGGTGCGTAAAAAAATTACCGCACTCAAATGAGTACGGCGGCCTTAAATAGATTAATGATCTTTTTTTAGGTGCGTTCGTAAATATGTAAACACGTAGCACCTATTGTTGTCGCTCATTCCGTCCGTCTGTCCGTCTGTCTGTCCGTCCGCATATAACAACGCAAAAACTATCCAACCGAATCGTTTGAAATTTAAAATATATAATTATTACATAATTTTGTCGAGTCATTTCAAATTTTATGAAAATCGGATGGATAAATCAATTACAGGGACAATCAAAAGGATTCCGTTACATTACGTCAATGGGGAAAAAAGTTTCAAATGCATTTTAATCGTTTGAAATTTAAAACGTATATTTATTACATAATTTTGTCGAGTCATTTCAAATGTTATGAAAATCGGATGCATAGATCAGTTACAGGGACAATCAAAAGTATTCCGTTACATTACGATCAATGGGAAAAAAAGGTTCAAATGCATTTTAATCGTTTGAAATTTAAAAAGTTTAATTATTATATAATTTTGTCGAGTCATTTCAAATGTTATGAAAATTGGATGCATAGACCAATTACAGGGACAATTAAAAGTATTCCGTTACATTACGATCAATGGGAAAAAATGTTTCAAATGCATTTTAATGGTGTTACACTCATTTGAACATAATATAATTGACATGAATCTATGATGTATGTACTAAAACCTACATTCTGTACAATCTGGGATGCAGAGAATATTTATTATTAAATTACAGGGTCACACAAATGTATTCCACTAAATAATGTTATATGGGGAAACATTGTTTGGGGCGTGTTTTAATTATATTAACCTACTTCACATTTTATGAATAAGATATACGTTAATGAAGTATAATAAAAATTACCCCCTGCATATTTACAGGAAGACAAAGATTTCGACCACTATACTGTATCCAAAGTATGCTCTACTATATCAGCAAGATCTGAATATTTTAAAACTTATAGTACGAACGCACCTCATTTTCTACGCTTCACGTGCAATTTCCAACTTGTTTATTCCTGTCAAAACTATTGACTTTTTTTACATGATTTGTTTCAGCGGAAATAGATAGTATCGTGAAAATTTATTCTCTTTCTATGCTAGTGATGACATGTCTGTGCAGGGCTGCCACCGGAGACTATTTTTATATTTGATTCGGGCCACTTTATTTTAAAAATAAATTTTATATTAAATTTTTCTTACAATTGCTGCTAAAGATTATGTAAAAAGTGTTTCTTTTGAAAAAAAGGTGCGAAATAGAAATAAAAAATACTAGCCTGTAGCAGCCCTGCAATGTCATCTACAATTCTGGTACATTCGAATGAAGAACCCTGATTTAACACTTTTAAGTATTTTTCATTCGGTAGTTTGCATCCAGGAAGTATATTTCTTCTGACTGTACCTAATGTATGAATGACAGTGATTGTAAAATGTACCATCAGCGGCAATGCCGGTAGCTGTCAATAGGTAATAGTTGTCAAAATGCAACTTATGATTTTCTGTTCTTCTTCATAATCTAATGACTACACTTCATCAAAGGCCAAACACGAGTAATAGACTTTGGTAGTATATTTTCTTGGCCTGAATATACGTCGAAGTTATAACCATACAGAGAAATACTAGCATGTACAAAATGTTTAAAGCCCTATTTTTGGGGTTTAATTGGCATATATTGCTTTATGTAAGTCGAACTTTAGTAGTGCAAATTTGCTCGTTAGTTGAAAGATTTTTCTCAAAAGGGATAGAAGCAAAATTACTGTTTCTAAAATATCAATGGTAGGTAGAAGATTTTGTAATCTATTATAATTCATATCATTTGGAGATAGAGGTTTTTTGGTTATCTTTCGAATGAATAATTTTTTGGAGTTTCTCAAACTGATCTCTACTTATTTTGTCTCGAATATAGGAAAAAACCAAGTACCCGACTCCAATATGATAAATCCGTGGACTAAATGAGTGAAGGCAGGAAGTAGGGGTCTATTTATATCACTAATGGCTGTCCGCTTCGCTAACTGGCATAAACAGACCCCTCTTTCCTGTTTCTACACATTTAGTCCACAGATCAACAGTCCAGAACAATTCGTGAATTCAGCGATGTGATACGGTTTTTTTTCAGGGCCTGGAAATGCGAAAATGATTGCCATCGGCACACGACTGCTTTTTTTTTATTTGACTGACGGGGGACTTTTTCTGATCTTTCACAGTAATGCTATCCCTTAAATTTGCTTTTATAGTAGAACTCTACGGTTTGACTTTTTAAGGCCTACTCATTATGTGCTAGCCAACTATTCATCGCCAGGAATGCATGGAGTTCAGTGCTACCGTTTCCGGCTAGGCATTTCGAATTGTCACTAGGAAGTTTTACTAATTATTTTTGCTTTATAAAACAACTACTGGTCCATAAATAAAACAAAAAAAAATTAATAATTTTTTTCTGGTGTGATGTCAATATTTTTAATAAAATGACTGCCAGACACGGCAACATTGATGGCGTTGCCTCGCAATTCGGCAGCCCACTGAAAGCATCCACATGCTCATGTTCAGTTCGACACTCCGACCCACGACTGAATATTAACCCTTTGCAGTTGAGAGGTGATTCTCATTGACCATTAGTGTCCCACGTAAATGAGTGCTCCAATTGATCTGGGCACTAGTATTAAACTAATCATTTTCCTCTTATAAAATTTTTCGAATAATCTGTGGTAAGAATGACGAAATAAACTGTAAAATACTAATTGTGTCTAAAGCATTTGGCTTCCCGATTTACGACGAGCACCTAACAACACTAGCAGTGAGTGAGAGTCACATCTCGAGTGCGAATTGCTGATATTAGGATACCTCTTAACTACTTAAGTACTTGATCAATAATTTTAAAAAATCTTTCAAATAATGCCTATTTTTGTGCCTTTTACAAAAGTTTTTAATCTTTTCCACCGGTTTTTCAAAACAAAACTTTTTTTTACCTAAGTCAGAAAAGTGCTCGGATTAAATAATGTAAAATTTGCAATAAAAATTTACAGGTAAGAATAATAAATCATGATTTGAAATCATGTTCCCGTACGTGGTACGGGCTAATCACGATTGGCAAAAACACGTTGCCCGTATGATGTACGGGAAAATCAAGCAAGCGGTTAAAACTTTTACACTGTTTCACATTTTTTTTTGTCAAAGTAGAAGTAAATATGTTTCTTAATAAAATAAATTGGTGCCACCCGAATAAATTCATATAAGAGTTGCCTGTGCAAGAGAATGATTACTTCGACTGCAAACAGTTAATAAGTTATCAGAAAGTAATATCGATTTTTTTAAGTAGATAATGAATACTTAATAATTTTCTCTTAAAAAGTAAAACATAAATGTATACCCAAATTATAGATTAATAAATATTTTTTAAAAAATAACCCACTAATGAAGAAAATAACCATTAAAAGGAAAATTGTACAATACATTATCGTCTGTTGTTATTTCTTTTCGAACAGCAGCATTTTAAGTGTAAAACCCTGTCGATGTTCAGCTGAGTTTCCGTTTGTATTTTCAGGAAGCTTAAGAGGAAGATAAATATTTAAGTTCCATGTTAAGCTGAAAATCTCGCCATGTCTTTTCGGATCTTTTATTAGATTATAATGTGTACTGAAGGGGAAAAAAGTTATTTCAGAATACAAAGTAAAATAATTTTACTTCAAGGCTTGAAATTTCGCTGTTTCGAAACTAGAAGAATATGTCCTATAGAAATTTATGTTGAAAACGATATTTTCAATTCGAACGGTATTGCAGAATTTACAGGATATGATTGATTTTATAGTTAAATAGAATATATTCGGAATTTCTTATATACGGGTAAAAATTCTGCGTTAATATATGCATAGACAGTGTTGTCAGTTAACTATTTTTTTTAAATTAAGATTTCTCGATTGGCACCACTTTTCTGAAGTGGTAAGATTCCCCTTGCCATAATACCTTAATTAATATGTCATTAAAATAGCTTAAATAAGACAAATTTTATCACTTCAGAAAAGTGATGCCCGATCAAAAAATCTAAGTCTAAACAAGTTGGAAATTGCACATAAAGCGCAACAAATGAGGTGCGTTCGTACGATAACGAAGTTTTAAAAATATTTAGATCTTGCTGTTATAATAGACAGTATTTCAGATGCAGTGTAGTACTTGAAATCTTTTTTGTGTTCCTGTAAATATACAGGAATAGTAACTCTTATTACACCTCAGCAGCGTATATCATATTCATAAAATGTGAAATAGTTCAATATAATTAAAACGCGCACCAAACAATACGCCATTATGTAAAGAAATACTTTTGTGTGGCCTTTTATATGAATAATAAATGTTCTTTGTTCAGTTTGTGCAAAATATGTATTATAATTTGTACTTCATAGATTTAAATCAATTTTATTATGTTCGAATGAGTTTAACACCACTAAAATGCATTTGAAACTTTTTCCCCATTGACCGTAATGTAACGGAATACTTTTGATTGTCCCCGTAATTGATCTATGCTTCCGATTTTCATAAAATTTGAAATGAACCAACAAATTTATGTAATAATTATATATTTTAAATTTCAAATGATTCGGTTGAGTAGTTTTTGCGTTGTTATATGCGAACGGATAATCGGACGGACTGAGCGACAACTATAGGTGCTACGTATTTACATAGTTACGAACGCACCTAAAAACATAGCGCACTGGCAACACTGAGCATAGCTACGAATACCCGATGTTTTTTTCAAGTGACATAAACGCAATTTCAATCAGTTTTCTTTCTTTGCAAATACTTTTTTTTTCAAATACTTTACAAATACTTTATTTATTAATTAATAATTTAATTTTATAAATTTTCTTTCTTTTGTAAAAGGAAGCAACGGTGCATAGTAGATATATATACATAGTAGATAATAGAAGTATTTTATCTGTTTGTTTGCAAACTATTTAAAAAAGCGCCATGTTTTATTGGGGGTTTTTAAATTTTGCCGGCGCTTTCTTCATTTGGCAGCTTCAAATTGTACAGCCGATGAGAAAATTACAATAAACACCCCATACTGACTCTGCAACATATTACTATAAAAGAATGTTACTAGTACCAAACAATCGAAAAAAAATTATGCTTTAAATTATGCATACAAAATTTCCTTAAGGCGGTCTATCTAAAGTAGATGGGGGCACGTTTGAACATTTTTTTTTAGAGAATCAATACATTTCTTACTTCAATAATATTTACTGCGTTTTAAATATTACATAATAAGAAAAATACATTCCTACATCATATGGGGCAGAAATTAAAAGTATTACAAATAACTAAAATGTTGTGAGGATTTAACCCTTTTCCGGCGCGGAGTAAATCTGTTTGAAATAATTAGCTTTCACCAGAATTTATGTACGAATTTATTAGGAAATAAGAACTTGAAATGGAACAATGGGACAATGTGATCAGGTCAATGGACTACCTAGTTAAGTGGCAACTTTACATCCAGTATAGAGGTAAGTTGTGTTGCTGAAGCTTTAGAGAGCTGTTAAAATAAAAGTTGTTTAAATGCGGCTGGTAGACACAAATTAAAAAAAAATCTATTAATAAATTAAAAAGCTTAAGAGAGTAAATAATTATAGAGAACATTTTAAATACATGTAATTTAACAGATTGAAAAATAAAAATAAAATAAATAAAAAATTCCATTAGATGCATAAGGCCAGGGCCAGGCGAAAAAGCTACCCGGAATGCCCCAACTGTAAAAAAAAGGACTCTTTTCAGAGACCATATAATTTAAGTTAACAAAAATAAATGCTATTATTAGGAAATTAACTTTTTGCTTAAAAAAATAAGCCCAAATAAGAACTTGCTTATTTTCAGGTGTGTGATATAAGAAAATTTTAATTAAATATTCTTGGTGTCAGTAAAATTAAAATTAGGTGTCTTTTTTTAGGGACACCGGGTGGAAAAGATTAAAAAGCTGAATGATTTCTGTTCAAATCTGCCCCATATACAGGCACCTTTTAACAAGTAAGAAGCACCTTTGAATAAAATATGAAAATATTAAGCGTTTTTTATGAAAAACTGCTTATCAGTCAGAAATATAATATAATGTGAATAAAATTAAACGACTGCATTTTTTAGAAATTACTTTTTTCTTTTTCTTTTTTTTCTTTTTTTTTTTTTTTTTTTTTTTCTTTTTTTTTTTTTTTTTTTTTAACAAATTTACATGTATCAAAGTGGATGACAAAGCAGTCCCTCCACTTGTGTCTGGTAGTGGCAATCTTTTTATAATACTTTTAAAATCCACAAATTGATATCAGGTGCACCTGGAAATTAAAACATTTCATTCTCTCTTTTGCGAAGAAACCTGACATTAAATTCAAAGCCGTAGCTAAGGGGGCGCTATCGGAGGCTCAACCCCCTCCCCTAAAATATTTTGAGCCCCTCCTGGAAAACATTCCAAATTCACTCATTGAATTTCTATTCCGAAAATACAAATTAAATTCTGTTCAACAATCTAATTTAGTTTTGAGACCCTTTCACAGTTTTGCAGAATTTCTAAATTGTACATAAAAAAGTGTTTTAACACTCGTTCATCCTATTTGTACATATGAATATAACTTTATGCTTATTTGTGCACCAGTTATACACTCAAAACTTTCATCATCCTATACCTTTCTTAGCATAAAATGAAGGTATTATAACAGTTTAATAAAAACATATAGTACATACTATGTGAATATGCACTAATTTATCTTTCTGCGTCAGAGATAGAAAAAAAATTATGAGCCCCCGGCCCTATTGGTCACTTCTAGCTAAGGCCCCGATTAAATTCTGTTTTATCCTGCAATTGCAATTCAGTCTGATCAATGTAATCAAGAGTAATTCTTTTTGTATGAAATTGAACTAAAATGAAATCATTCACATGTAAATCTTCTAGAATAAATATCTATACTTCTTGATCTTCGGTATCAGTAATTAAACCTTCAAAGTCAGATTCATTAATGTATCAATTTAGATTTAAAAATTATTTGTATTCGCGGAGCAAAGCCACCTCTACTTCGTGGGAAAAGTGCTCGCACATGCATACAACATTTTCAGGATTTCGTTCATCTGACGAAACCCTATTCGTCACTGTCCGCTGTCTGTCTGTCCGTCATAGAGTCCGTACTCAAAAAATGTATAAGTCAGAGACTTTGTGCACTGAATTTTGAATACAAATTTTGTGTACTTACTGCTGAATACCTCATGTCACACTAAAAATCATAAAATTTTGAAAAAGTCTATTATTTTACTTAAATCAATTTTTTTCAATGTCATATTACAGAATGGGGGGTATCGACAAGTTTCAATTACAAACCACTATTTAAAAAAATACACTTTTTAGTATATTTCTCTTGCAAATGTTCTCATAACGTATGTAAAAGATTTCTGTTTTGGGAAAGTGCTGCGAGGTAACATAAAAAAAATCCACATGTCATTGAAACTTTGCGATTCCCCCACATATTTGGTGGAAATAACTCAATGTAGTTATAAAGAACTACACGTTGGTTAAGACACTGAAATAAATTCAAAATTATTTTGCAAAAATCGCAATTGTTTTTGCAAAACTTGACTGACATCATTTTTGCAAATGCTTCTTATTTAATAACATCATTTGCAAGGGATTTTAATTTTAATTTGTTTGAGTCTGACATTATATTCTTTGGTAGGGAAAATCTTTTCTCTTGTGATTTACGATTTAATATCTATTTAGCCTGAATAATTTATTGAATGAATTATGTTCTAAGAAGGAAGGTCTCCATATAGACAAGCGCAAAAATTCTAAAAAAAATTAAAGAGTATTCTTATCGTGTGGATATATATGCTTATGAAAAAAATTTCAGTTAAATCCCTTTAAAACGTTCGTAAAAAAATAATGAACATTACGTTTATTTGGCGATTTATCACCGGTTGGCGACGAAAAAAAAAATATTTTTTTTATGTCAAATACTTTTAAGATTTCATGTTGAACTTGTGTTTTAAAAAATATATTTAAATAACTTTAGTTTTGTCGGTTTTAATTTGTTTTAACTGTAGTTTTATCATATATATACTTAAAATTAACTATGAAATATTATGGATTGAAAAAAAAATTAAATCGTTTCACTCTCAAAATGAAATCCAAATGAGCACTGTCGATTCCACTCTATTGCTATGGAAACAAAAACTTCTCCAATACTGGAATTTATTACAGCAGGCAGCTTTATCTGGTCTTTATTTTGGAATGCGCTTAAATATATGAAAACTTTTTTTTATATATGAAATTATTTTCACAATGATAAAATTAAATAACAACAGCAACAAGCAACATAAATATGTACTACAAAAAGAAAATATAGCTATTAAACTCTTTAATTTTTTAAATTTAAGTTCATAAATACCGTTTACACGCATTTTAAAATCGCATTTTGATAAAGAATTTTCAGTTACATTAAAATCGTTTGCTTTTAACGAGGAAATGTGCTACTCGCCAAATCGAGTGACGTTTTCGTCTTTTCAAGCCAAATATTCGAAAGTATTTTATTTTTTACAGAGTTTCTACTGTAATTCCGCCGTTAAATTTGACTGATCCTTTATTACATACATAAGTAGTTTAATTGCAATTTTTTCAAAAAATTCTGAGTATGCCCAGTATGGAGATCTTCCTTGCAAGTTACATCTTAAACTGGTTGTTAAACTATTGTAAATGTCTTATCTGAATTAGATATCTATTGATTGAATAAACATCTGTGGAATTTCAGGGTATAGCAAATATCGTAATTCATGCATGATAACGGGATAGAAATTTCATTTTTAATTAATGTTGTTTTATAACAGAGATTCTCAACCTGTATTGGTACGCGACCCACCTGATATGAGGATTTATCTAACATAGATCTGGAAATTTTGCATAACCTTTATAATCTATCTTCTGAAAAAGTTTCATTTTCGTACGAATGATGCACTATCAACAACAATAACAACAAAAAAATGCTAGTTTCATTGGATGTATGTTGAATAATAATTAAGAAAACAGATATAATGAAAAATGAGTTTAATTATAACAAGAACACTACTTTAAAATCAGTGAGATTTCTGGTACTGATGCTTACTTATGAAGACATACATGAATTAGAACTGATTAATTGTCTGAGCGAAGCGAAGTCTTATACACATAGTACGTAACGATGTTAAAAGTCAAAAAAATTCTTTCGTCAAACGAATCTTAAAAAATACTGGTCGGATTTCGATTCTGCTTGTACCAGAAGGTACCTATGAAGGTAACCTGCTGAAAGCACATACTTTCAAAAATTAGTTCTAAATAGTTTAAAAGTTATATAAAAAATAAAAAGAATATTGCCCAGTTAAACTGATGGCATTGAGCTCATAGGCTACGCATACTTATTGTACATTACAGCCTTATATTTTCAAGGGTTAATTCCGTTCGAAAACAAAAAATAAGAAAGGGAAACAGCTCTCCCTTTCCCCTTTTTTATACTTAATTATTGAACCTCCTAAACTCTCAAGAACATGCTTTATCATATAAAAAATCTATATCCAAAATTCAGAACAAATCGGATAATTCTTAATAAAAAGCCATTTAGCATTTATATAATTTAAGAGGAGTTATCCCCCTCTTTTATACTTAACCATTAAACTTCCAAAACTATTCAGACATTTGAACGAAATCTGACAATTCTGCTTGAAAAACCCATTTATATAAATTAAGGGGAGGGGCATTAGAACCCCCGTTCTCCCTGTTTATACTTATTCAATGAACACCTAATAACAGTCACGGAATCGCCTCATCAGAATGATCCTACATCTAAATTTTGAACGAAAACTTAATTCTGCATAAAAAACTCATTTATATCAATTAAGGGGAGGGGCATGAGTCCCCCGTTCCCCCTCTTATACATATCGAATGAACTCCAAAAACTAATCAGGGAAGCGCCTTATCAGGATATACCTATATATAAAATTTCAAGTGGATCGGATATTTTTATCATGAATTATCGCGTTACGCACGTACGCACGCACGCACGAACGAGCGAACATACATACATACAGAACGGGCGGGCACATAAGCTCTCAGGCTATGATAGCCCGTGAGCTAAAAAACTGATAAGAAAGCACAATTTATTTGAATACGTCACAGAAATTTGGTGTGCGTCATTTTTCACCGGCTGGATATTTTCTTAGACAACCGAATCATATTACACGGAGTAAATAGTTGTCTGAGCGAAGCGAAGTCTTATACTCATAGTACGTAACGATATTAATTGTCTGAGCGAAGCGAAGTCTTATACTCATAGTACGTAATGATATTAATTGTCTGAGCGAAGCGAAGTCGTATACTCATAGTACGTAACGGTATTAAAAGTCAAAAAAATTCTTTCGTCAAGGAAATCTCAAAAAGTACTTGTCGGATTTCAATTCTGTTTGTACCAAAGGTAACTATGAAAGTAACCTGCTGAATGCACCTATTTTCAAAAATTAGTTCGAAATAGTTTAAAAATTATATTAAAAAACTGATAAAAAATCAGAACTTTTTTGCATACGTCACAGAAATTTGGTGAGCGTCATTTTTCACCGGCTGGATATTTTCGTAGAAAACCGAATCAGAGTACATGGAGTAAATAGTTGTCTGAGCGAAGCGAAGGCTAATACACATAGTACAGGGTGGTCATAAAAAAACTTTGCCGATATATGGAGTTCTAGCGGCCAGTCCGCGCAACCGATCGAGGTGAAATTTCAGATATAGCTATTCAGAGGTATGAGCTCGAGATTCTGTGAACAGCAACAAAATGGCGCTCACGGTTACGGTTATAGTTACAGAAACTCGAAATTTTCCAGTGGCAACACCCTTTTTTTTCATCGCAAAATGCTCAGCGCATGCGAAAACCCTAATGAGCATTCAAGCGGTATGGTTATTGCAATAAACGGACGCGTTATGCTCGCACAAAATCAGTTCTACGAACGGCCCCCAAAAAACACGACCAAGGCGCACTAAGAAAATTTGAATGTGACAGAGACAATACCAATCACAAAATGTCGTTTGCCAGATAGTCAGCGTAGAAAACGGATAAAAAGTGGGGTAGGAATGTTACTTGTTCAGTCGGAGCTCGCAGATGAAAACTAAATTACTTCGTTCGTGGTGAGTTGGTAAAACTATTATCAAAATTAGATGAATGCTGCGAAAACCTGGCGCTTTTACCGTCGAAACCATCGCCAAATACGTGGCCTATGCATTTCACAAGCACTTCGTTATTTAGTAATGAAATTCAAAGAAATTGGCTGCACCTGTGATAGTCCGCGATCCGGACGACCAAGTGTTCCTGAGGATACTGTTATGGAAGTGCATCACATAGTGACTAGAGGACGCATGCAAATTACAAAAGGTGCATCTCGTGTATTTGATATACCAAAATCAATGGTTTTAAAGTTACTGCACTCTGTAATCCGCATGTTTCCTTACCGGTACCAGAACGCCTAGATGTTGGAAGGGAGATACCATCAACAGCATATAAACTTGTTAATGAATTTCTTATCCAATATGATGGAGATAACAATTGGCCTCTTCGCATATTATGAACGGATGGGGCACATTTCATTTTAACTGGTAACATCAATGGCCTCCGCGATCCCCCGACCTTACTCCTATGGATTTCAGGTTCTGGAGATATCTAAAATCTAGAATGTACATGTGAAATCCACAAACTTTGCCAGATTTGAAAGATTCTATCAAACGTGAGATTGCAAACATCCCTCATGCGATGTAACGTTCGGCTGTACTGTCCACAGTCGCCACCATGCAATGTGTAATTGCCTGTGATGGCATCCATTTGGAAAATGTGCAATCAAAATAAAAGTTTTCTTTTCTCTGATTTGTATTGTAATCAGAGATTAGTGTACTGACTCTGTGTCATATGCAAATTTCCTCCTTGCGCCCTAATCGAGTTATTTTATGGGGGGTGGGGGATTCGCAGAACAATTTTTTGTGCGTGCAGAACATGTCTATTTCTTGCGATATACGTACGGTTCCAACGCTCTTTAGTGTTTTCGCGTACGGTGAGCATTTTGCAATGAAAAAAAGGGTGTTGCCATTGGAAAATTTCGAGTTTCTGTAACTATAACTGTAACTGTGAATGCCATTTTGTTGCCGTTCACAGAATCTTGAGCTCATACCTCTGAATAGCTATATCTGAAATTTCACCTCGATCGGTTGAGCGGACTGGCCGCTACAGCTCTATATATCGGCAAAGTTTTTTTATGACCACCCTGTACATAACAATGTTAAAAGTCCAGCATAACTCTTTCGCCAATCAAATCTGAAAAAAATATATGTCGGATTGCGATTCTTATTGTACCAAACGGTACCTATTAGAGTAGCCTACTGTAACCTTTCAAAGTTAGTTCCAAATAGTTTAAAATTTATGTTTAAAAAACTGATAAAAAAAATCACAATTTATTTGCATACGTCATAGAAATTTGATGTGCGTCACATTTCACCGGCTGGATGTTTTCGTTATATTCCCAAATTTAAGAACATGGAGAAAGAAAAATACGCAAACAATTTTTAAGTACAATAAATTATACTTAAACTTAAGAAACACACTGGAAAATAATTTTGTTGTTGTTAATTTAAAAGATAAAAGGCCTTAATTCTTTGTAACATAGTACTTGGAGATTTTCCGATATTCTTTACTAGCCGCCCTGGCGACCAGTTTGGTCTCCAGATCTTAGGAGTTCGTCATTGACTTTTTCTGTAAAAGGTCTTTAATGATGTCTACCCTTACATTAAACTAAAATATTGTTCATTTAATGCCAATCATTTAATTGTACATTAAATATTATGTGAGGTCGCTTTTTTACATTTCACTTTGTCAAGTAAACATTTTGAAAATTGAGTTGTATAGTTTTTCACCTAGCAGAATGAAACTGAAATTTGATTGGATTACATGCTGGAATTATTTTTGCATGGCAAGATTGATGGTTGTAGAACGTGCTATATGAAATATTACCTCATTAAATTGTTTTTTTTCAATCATTGGAGAATGAATCTTTTTTTTTTCTTGTTTATTTTGATGGAAACAAATTTTGGGAAGTTAATTTAAATTTCACTGAAGTAATCTCAAAATATACATGCACTTCAATGTAATTCATTTCCAAAATATATATCTTTTTCAAGCCATATCTATAAAAGTATAACTTTTGAACAGCTTTATCCGGAAAAATAATTTTGATTAAAACTGACCGCTTGGCCTATGAAAAGCAAATCACGACAAACTGTTGATGACAACCACATGCGCTTATAATAGCAATAATCTGTACAATAATTTGGCGATTTATCACCTGCGCTGGCTAACATGAAATTGGCTGCATAGCATATAAAGAGTGAAGTGGGTAAGCCCGGAAGTGTTAATGACAGTCACATGAATTAGGCTTTTATTATATAGATGATGACAATAGCACTTTATAACCGCCATTAGCATCTTTTATTTTTCGCACATGCAAATTGGAAACAATTTTGCCGTGTTTAAATAAAATATTGGTACTACTTGGTTATCTCGTTGATCAATTTCAAAAAATTATTCATATTCACACATTTTTAAAATAACGAAAGAAGAAATTAATTAGTGAAACAGTGATAAAAATACAAATAAAAAGTGGGATTAAAAATCTCTTGATGTTGATTTAAACACATATATCGTATTTAATGCGATTGAATGCGATATTCACGATCATTCATTATTGGCATTTTAACTTATTATTTAGCGATACTCTTTTGGTCGACGGGATAATCAAATAATACAACAGAAAAAAAACAGTAATTGAAGCGATAAAAAAACAGTTATAAAAAATAAACATAATAATAAATATAATAAAAAATATAAATATCACAATAAATCGTAAATCGTAAAATACTTATGGGTCATTCCATGTCAATTCAACCAATTTGTTCCCTATTTGTAACCCGACCGACAGGGATTTGGATGAAACTTTGTGTGCACACTAATTTTATCATGAAATGATTTCATCAGAAAATTTTCCTTCCCAGACCCCATAGTTTGTGAGATATGGTGGGGGGGGGGGTCCAATTCTTGGGTTTTTCTCAAATCACACATTTCTGAGTCTGTATTTTGAGATTGCAGTTCCATCTTTAACAAATTGTTTCTCTGGATCTAAAAGATGAATCATCCTAAAAATATCACTGTAAGAATATAAAAAGATGCAGATTTTAATAAAAAATATTTAAAAAATTTACTTGTAATATTTAGGATAAAAAAAGTCAGCCAAAGTTGAGAGTTATGGTTATTTTTCCAAATTTTTGTAACTTCAAGAAAAAGGCTGTACACAAGAAGGCAAATTAAATTTCCAATTTCTTTTTATTTTAAATAAAAGTTTACACTTTGGACTTTCTATCTATGAAAGAAAAATGATGTCTTTCTCATGGCTTATTCCAAAATTTTGGGTATTTTCCAATTAGACGGATAAGTGTTTTATTTTTACATATGTACATATGTATAGATCTACAGGGTTGTTATAATTAAAGTTCGCCTATTCAGAAGGCTCTAGAGCCGATTATATGGCTCCAAACGAAGCAAAATTTCACTAGTACGTAGTTAAAGAGATGCGCTCTGCGAAAATAAAAATAAAAAATTAGTTTAAAATTTTGTCAATAGATGGCGCTGCACCACAATTTAAGCCGATATTTGCAGATTTCTTTTTTTGTAAAAAACAAAATACAAGAAATTTTATTTAAAAGTTTATAAAAGGAAACTTTTTGAGATTCGTTATATCAATTTCGGAGAAGCCAGATGAAACACACAAAATTACAAAATTTCACCCAACGGTTGAAAAAGAACACATTTTATTCAAGTTTTCGACGAACGACGTCAAAGCGACGTCGCAACTTTGAAAACTTGAAAAACCCTTCTAACCAACTGAAGATTTAAAACTTGCTGATAAAGTGTGTCTATGATTTCTTTGACACTGGTACAATTGATTGTTTCTGAAAAGCATTTGAATCTACGCTTTGTGGAGAATGATAACTTTGAAAGAAAAGGCACTTCTTATAAAGTTATTTTATCAAAATAACAGCAATGCCGCTGCAGCTCCTCGAGAATTCCAGAAATTAAAAGATATTAGATGTGGACGAATGTCGGATCGTAAAGTTCACAAAATGTTTAAAAAGTTCGAGGAAACAGGAAAACTCGGCATTCTTCCTGGCAGAGGACGAAAAGAGGTAGACATTTCTAGCATTGATGATATTGCTACTGTTACCGTTGATTTAGCAAGCCAATCATCATTTGGTAATGCAAGTGTGCCCGCTATTGCGAATGAAGTCGACATGCTGATTTCCACTGTGAGAAAAGTGATGCGTCAAATTTTGCGCTGCTATCCATACAAGATTCAGAGGGTGCAACAACTAATACAGGATGATACCGAAAGTCGGCATCATTTTCACTGCAGTTTCTTGCACGAATTAATGTGAACAATTCTTGATCCTGAAATATTATATGGAGTGGTGAAGCGCATTTTTATTTAAACGGACAAGTGAACACACACAACTGTCGAATTTGAATGAAAGAGAATCTTAATGTTGTCCAAAAAATTCATTGCATGCAGCTAAAGTGACGGTGTGGTGCGGCTTTACTGCTACGTTTATGATAGGGCCATATTTTTTTGAGGAACTACCATCCACAGGACCCATTACATGTTTCGTGAATGAAAGAAGGTATCTCAGTATGTTGTCACTTTTTCTGATTTCCGAACTGCAACAGCGAGGCTGCCTCAAAATATCATGTTTATGCAAGACGGTGCACCACCGCACATTACTAGAGCCGTTCGGACTTTTAGAGTCATTTACAGAAGACCGCATCATAAGTCGTTATTTTCAAACAGCCTGGCCACCACGATCGCCTGATCTAACACCATGCGATTTTTGGTTGTGGGGATTTTTGAAAGATTCTCTATCTAAAGACATGTCAAACAATCTCTGATCTGAAAGACAGTATTAGACTTCACATTTGCTCAATCTCACAGGACAATTTACGCAATGCTGTAGAAAAAACAATTCTGAGAAAGGAATGCGTTATTGATAATGGTGGAGGATTCATTGAGCATTCTTAATGTTATTTTCGTTACTTCCTCGCTACCGAGCGACATGTTTTATTTTTGCTGATGCAGATTACATCACATGAAATGATATTCATTTTTCTGTATTGTTTGTAGTCATAGGTCAGGCAGTAGAGCTGTCTGATTAGGTGAACTTTAATTATAAAAATTCGCAGTTCGTCGAAGTTTATCGAAATTTTTGAATTTGTGTGCTTCGTCTATATTGACTGAAATTAATACAATGAATCTGAAACATCGTCTTAAATATTGGCGCAGCGCCACCTATTGACAAAAATTTTACCTAACTTTTTTTCGATTTTCGCAGAGCGCATCTCTTCAACTACATACTAGTGAAATTTTGTTTCGTTTGGAGCCATAGAACCAGCTCTAGAGCCTTCTGAATAGGCGAACTTTAATTATAACAACCCTGTATATAAATACAGATGTATTATACATGTACATATGTATGTATATATACAGTATATAGATATATATATATATATAACACTGGTGCCCGTCTAACCGAAGAGTACCAAATTTTGCCTTGTTTTGAAAATCTGCACCAATTTAGGGGAAAAAAATTGACTAAGTTTAGCTGTGGTACATAAATAATTACTGGAGTTTCTATGAGTTACTAAATTTAATGTTATTTGATACAAAAACAAATTGGAAATTTCATTTGATTTTTTGTGTAGAGGCTGTTTCATAAAGTCACAAAATTTCGTAAAAATAATCATATCTTTCAACTTTGGTTTACATTTTCGGCCGTATATAAATCTCTATTAACTGCCTTAATTGCTTTTTTCACTTGCTTTTTATGCCACTTAAACGGATCTTCACATTTATATTGATAAAATTCATAATTCATTACGAGCCAAATTCTGTGATTCTCACATATATTAATAATCAAACGGTTTTCACTTTATTTTTATTTTATAAATGCAATAGTCCTAAGTAATAAAAGTTCTTTTTCTGAATCACAGAAGTTATCAATGTAGTCTATTTCTCTGTTATTTGTATAGCTAGTTTTGTGACATTCTAAACCAGTTAATATTACAATACTGCAAGCCTGAAGAATAGTAGAAGGTTTAATATCAGACTACATATTAAAACAATAAAGCAAAAAAAAATATTTATACATATCACAAACTATAAAATATATAAAAATCACAATATATTTTTAGTAGCACTGTAAAAGTTAGATCATTGTTCTATGATAAGAAATAATAGAATGACAAATAATTTATATATAAGCATTCAAAAGAAAGAATGGAAATGTGAGGAGAAAAAATTATTTATTTTATACTGTACAAAAACAAAATCTGTTTTGAGTTTAATTTTGAGAATAAAAGTAAGAGATTCTTTAGATTAGCAAAAAAGGCCCATTATTAAATAACGAAATGAAATATATGGACAATTCCCTAAATTTAATGGGGAAACATATTACAGTCAGATTTTTTTTTTTAATCAGAAAAAACAAAGCCTAAACTTTACTTTGCAAATAAAAAAACATGTATCAAATAACATTGAATTCAATAACTCATAGAAATTCCAGTAATTATTTAAGTACCACAGCTAAACTTAGTCAGATTTTTTCCCTCTTAATTGGTGCAGATTCCCAAAACAAGGCAAAATTTGTTACTTTTCGGTTAGACGGGCACCAGTGTTATACATATATGAGGACCCCAGAATCCAAGGGGTATAAGTGACAAAATTGAAAAAAATAAACTAAATACACAAACGACCTAAAAATATGCTTTTTTCATTTCAGGTAAAGAAATATAAGTGATTTTCTTTTTATTTGCTGAGTTATAGTGGCAAACCACTTTTTTCGAAAAAAAAAAAAAAATTGATTACTTATACATTTAAAGAAAATTTTACTTTATTTTTTATCAGTTATTGAAATAAGAGTTCAAAGACCAAAATGCAACAAGCAGAAATTTCCTATTCCAATTCACTTAATTCTTATTGATGTTCCAATTTAACATCAATTATCTAACTCAATTTACTCCAAATCGAAATTTTGTCACTTGTACCCCTTGGCATCTGGGGTCCTTATATATATATCAATATACTGTATATATACATACCTATGTACATGTATAATACATCTGTATTTATATAGATCTATACATATGTAATATGTAAAAATAAAACAAGCACCCGGCTAATTGGAAAGTACCCAACATTTTTGCATAAGCCATGCGAAAGGCATCATTTTTATTTCATAGATAGAAAACCCAGAGTGTAAACTTTTATTTAAAACAAAAAGAAATTGGAAATTTAATTCGCTTTTTTGTGTACAGCCTTTTTGGTGAAGTCACAAAAATTTGGAAAAATAACCGTAACTCTCAATTTTGGCTAATTTTTTTTATCTTAAATATTACAAATAAATTTTTTAAATATTTTTTATTAAAATCTGCATCATTTTAGGTGCGTTCGTAATTATGTAAATACATAGCACCTATTGTTGTTGCTTAGTCTGTCCGTCTGTCCGTCTGTCTGTCTGTCTATCCGTCCGCATATAACAATGCAAAAACTACCCAACCGAATCGTTTGAAATTTAAAATACATAATTATTACATAATTTTGTCGAGTCATTTCAAATTTTATGAAAATCGGATGGATAGATCAATTACAGGGACAATCAAAAGGATTCCGTCACATTTTGTCAATGGGGAAAAAAGTTTCAAACACATTTTAATCGTTTGAAATTTAAAACGTATATTTATTACATAATTTTGTCGAGTCATTTCAAATGTTATGAAAATTCGGATGGATAGATCAATTACAGGGACAATCAAAAGTATTCCGTTACATTACGATCAATGGGGGAAAAGTTCCAAATGCATTTTAATGGTGTTACACTCATTTGAACATAACAGAATTGACATGAATCTATGAAATATGTACTAAAAATACATTTTGTACAATCTGTGATGCAAAGAATATTTATTATTAAATTACAGGACCCCACAAATGTATTCCACTAAATAATGTTATACGGGGAAGCATTGTTTGGGGGGTGTTTTAATTATGTTAAACTACTTCACATTTTATGAATAAGATATACGTTAATGAAGTAAAATAAAAATTACTCCCTGCATATTTACAGGAACACAAAGATTTCGACCACTATACTGTATCCAAAGTACGCTCTACTATATCAGCAAGATCTGAATATTTTAAAACTTTGTTATCGTACGAACGCACCCCATTTGCTACGCTTCACGTGCAATTTCCAACTTGTTATATTCTTACAGTGATATTTTGAAGATGATTCATGTTTTAGATCCAGAGAAACAATTTTTGGAAGATGGAACTGCAATCTCAAAATACAGACTCAGAAATGCGCGATTTCAGAAAACCTCAAGAATTGGACCCCCCATATCTCACAAACTATGAGGTCTGGGAAGGAAAAATTTCTGATGGAATCATTTCATGATAGAATTAGTGTGTACACAAAGTTTCATCAAAATACCTGTGGGTCGGGTTACAAGGTCCGGTTGAATTGACATAGAATGACCCTTACAGGAATATTCAAAAACAACGTTTTCACCAATTTGGCGGGGAAAAAAGCTGTAGCTTATATTT
Source organism: Maratus speculifer (assembly GCA_964019185.1). Lineage (NCBI taxonomy): Eukaryota > Metazoa > Arthropoda > Arachnida > Araneae > Salticidae > Maratus > Maratus speculifer. Next base: position 12,685,093 of record OZ025296.1, on the reverse strand, counting down.
TTACACATAAATATGACATCTGTGCCATATTTATGAGTAAAAATAAACATAAACGATCATCAGGTTTGAAATCTCAATTTCTGAAGCCTAAACTGGAGGATGATTTATAAAAACGCTAAAGTGAAGGGTGAAGTTATTGGAAAAGTATTAAAATAAGGCTGATTAAAATTATCTGAAAATAGGGCAGAGATATACGCATCGGGTTTGGCGCAATTTTGGCGAAAATCATTTTGAAATAAATTTCTATTATTTTAAAAAGGAAGTAACAATTAAAGAACACGATTAAATCCAGATTAAAAGAATATAGAAAAAAAAATAAATAAACAATTTATTAATAAACAAACAACAATAGCCGGGTTACCATGCAATATAAATAACGATATTTTGGAGCTAATTTTATAAAAAAGTGTACCATATCCTGTTTTAAATTTTTTTATCGAACTTTTTTTTTTGGCATTTAATGAATTGATGTGGTTGCGATCTTCAGCTTTTGAGGTTGCTTTTTTTTTACACCTTCCAACAAAGCTGAAAAGTGTTTATGCATTCGGTTTGTCTATCCGTCTGTGCACGCTCTAACATCAGTAAATATACACCAATTTATATGCAATTGGTAAACCGTATTTAGAGTCCCCTAAACATGTTTGGTATTGTATATGAAGTATTTGGGATTAATATTTATCTACAGGAGCACCCAAAAGAGTTCCATTACATTATGGTCTATTGGGGGAAATCCTTTGCAGAGTATTTTAATGAAATTGCGCTATTGCAAATGTGTGAAACTTATATAACCCACTGAATTTCATTACGATTACGTTAAAACAGGACATTCATAGCATTTTTTTAATCCAATTACAGGCACACACAAAAGAAATCGGTTGCAATTCTGTCTTTGAAAAATGATTTCTAGAAATGCGTTTTCAATTTCTGCATGCGCTTTTAATTTTAACTGTTTTTTTAGGTGTGCCCCTAATTAATATGAATATTTAGTACCTATATTCGTTGTCTGATCCGTCTGTATGTCTGTCCGCATATAACAGCACAAAAACTATCCTACCTAATCGTTTAAAATTTTAAATATCTATTTGTTGCCGAATTTTGTTGAACAATTGCAAATTTTAATAAAATCGGATAAATAGTTCGAATACAGGGACAGTCAAAAGTATTCCGCTTCTTTACGGCCGATGGGATGAAATAGTTCCAAGTACTTTTTAATGATGTTAAACCCGTAGAAACATAATGAAATTGATATGTTTTTATCAAGAGCACTAGAATGTATATTTTGAAGAACATGCCCGCAAAAAATATTTATTTTCATTTACACGTCACCACAAAAGAATTCCATTAAAAATTTGTATGGGGGGGGGGAGGGACATTAACTTTTCAGCTTTACTAACCTAGGGATTTTATCATAGAGTCATTTTCTCAATTTCACTAGCAGGTCTTTTAAATAATAACTTTTTCGATAAAACTGCATAATTGAATTCACATTGTCGTATTTGAGTCAGCATGTTATAATGAAAAAAATATGTTTAGATTTGTAAATCACTTGTAATGACACTTGACGGCTCAAAGCTTATGGGTCAATCCATTTCAAGAGGTCCAGAAAATATAAAAATGGTCGCTCGACCATTTTTGAAAAATCTGAAATTTTTTGTACAACAACCCTAACATGACGAAAGTTCAAAATGACCTTTCTTTTGATTTTACTATTTTTTGTTTGTGCATGGCGGCCATCTTTGTTTCATAGTGTGCAGCGATTTTCTCAGATACTAGGATACACAAAATTGTAAATATCTCGTCTTCTATTTTCCCAATTGAAATGGGGTTTGCAGCATTTTGTTCAGAATAAAATAGGCTAAATATACAAAGATAGAAAAATTTTGAAAAATAAATTTTTACAGGTGAAATTTTAGCACAAAATGTACGATTTTTTCCAAAATCTATCCGTTTGCAAGAGGAAAATTTTCATGCAAGGGAAACTGTCAACCTTACACAATTTTTTCTACAAATAGGTCAAACGTATGTGTACTCATACACCAAATCCCAAATCTGGGATTTATTTTCTTTTTGCGAAAAAAATTCCGAAATTCGTCAAAAATTTGAAAAATCGTACTTTTTAGGCTTTGATATCTCTGGTGGGGCACGAGATAAAAATATGAAATTTTGGCCTATGATAGTAGTGTGTAGTAGTATTATGTAAAAAAAAATTCAAGAAGGAGATTTGACTACAAGCTGCGATATGACATGCAAAATATGCGAAAACAATACTGTCAAACTATTGTAAACCTACTATGTAATTGTTCAACAAGACTGTCAACGTTGCATAATTTTTTCTACAAATAGTTCAGAAGTGTATGTATTCATACACCAAGTCCCATATCTGGGAAATGATTTTTCTTTCCGAAAAAAATTCCGAAATTCGTCGAAAATTTCAAAAATCGCACTTTTTAGGCTTTGATATCTCTGATGGAGCACGATATAAAAATCTGAAATTTTGGCCTATGATAGTAGTGTGTAGTAGTATTATGTACAAAAAATTTCAAGAAGGAGATTTGACTACAAGCTGCGATATGACATGCAAAATATGCGAAAACAATACTGTCAAACTATTGTAAACCTACTATGTAATTGTTCAACAAGACTGTCAACATTGCACAATTTTTTCTACAAATAGTTCAGAAGTGTGTGTATTCATACACCAAGTCCCATATCTGGGAAATAATTTCTTTTTCCGAAAAAAATTCCGAAATTCGTCGAAAATTTCAAAAATCGCACTTTTTAGGCTTTGATATCTCTGATGGAGCACGATATAAAAATCTGAAATTCTGGCCTTTGATAGTATTGTGTAGTAGTATTATGTAAAAAAAATTTCAAGAAGGAGATTTGACTACAAGCTGAGATACGGTGATTAAAAAAAATGTTAAAAAAATGCTATTACGAGTACATTAGGAGAAATGAGATTAGTCTCTTTTATTACAATATTTACACAGAAAATATCGTTTGTTGAAAACAGTTAAATAATAAACATTTAATTTACAAAATACTATGTATGCTCAACGAAAAGCTTAACAATATTTACGAGAGATGTTATGAGTTCGACCAGTTACTGTTGTCAGTCCATCAGGCTGTTCTTTCTAAAAATTTTATTTGAAGCCCCCCAAGTCTTATCATCCCTTGTTAACTTGAATGAAATTATCTAGGTTTAATAATTGAAGCCATGTCAACTCGATCAGTTGTAATCCATTGTCTGTAATTTACTTTTCCTGAAATGTGTTCCGAGTAAAATTGTTGCAATAGCATTTCTAGTAGATTTGTTCATCTGTACAAATAGTGTATTAGCTTAGCATACATTCTGAATTGTTTAAATCACACAGAAGCATTTGAAAAAGATATTTGTAATGAACATTTAACTTTATACCATAAATAATTAATTTAATATTTTGGAGGTATGAACAATTACATAGTAAGTTACAATAATTTGGCAGTATTGTTTTCACATATTGTCCATGTCATATCTCAGCTTGTAGTCAAATCTCCTTCTTGAAATTTTTTGTACATAACACTACTACACAATTCTATCAAAGGCCAGAATTTCAGATTTTTATCTAGTGCTCCACCAGCGATATCAAAGCCTAAAAAGTGCGATTTTTGAAATTTTCGACGAATTTCGGAATCTTTTCCGCAAAGAAAAATCATTTCCCAGATTTGGGATTTGGTGTATGAGAACACGCACTTTTGACCTATTTGTAGAAAAAATTGTGCAAGGTTAACAGTCTTGTTGAACAATTACATAGTAGGTTTACAATAGTTTGACAGCATTGTTTTCGCATATTTTGCATGTCATATCTCAGCTTGTAGTCAAATCTCCTTCTTGAAATTTTTTGTACATAACGCTACTACACACTACTATCATAGGCCAAAATTTCAGATTTTTATCTCGTGCCCCACCAGACATATCAAAGCCTAAAAAGTGCGATTTTTGAAATTTTTGACGAATTTCGGAATTTTTTTCGCAAATAGAAATTAACTCCCAGATTTGGGATTTGGTGTATGAGTACACATACGTTTGACCTATTTGTAGAAAAAATTGTGTAAGGTTGACAGTTTCCCTTGCATGAAAATTTTTCTCTTGCAAACGGATAGATTTTGGAAAAAGTCGTACATTTTGTGCTAAAATTTCACCTGTAAAAATTTATTTTTTAAAATTTTTCTTCCACTGTATAATTAGCCTATTTTATTCTGAACAAAATGCTGCAAACCCCATTTCAATTGGAAAAATAGAAGACGAGATATTTACAATTTTGTGTATCCTAGTTTCTGAGAAAATCGCTGCACACGATGAAACAAAGATGGCCGCCATGCACAAACAAAAAATAGTAGAATTAAAATAACGGTCATTTTGAACTTCCATCATGTTAGGGTTGTTGTACAAAAAATTTCAGATTTTTTAAAAATAGTCGAGCGACCAGTGCTGGACCACTTGAAATGGATTGACCCTTATGCAGACCAGATATTCAGATTTCTTTCGTACCTTATAGTATAGACATTGCCAACAGTGGAATAATCGAAAAAAAAAAAAAAAACAGAATATACGCTCAAACCAGAGAATTAGAAAATATACCCAAGAATGTATATACTGCAGTTTTTTGAGAAATAGGGGGTATACAGTGTATAATGGAGATTCCATTATATATAGTTTTTGGGTCAAAATTTAATCCTTTTATAAAATTGCATTTTTAGTTTATCTTTATAATTTAGGAAGTAGGCATTCATTTCGCCCTTTCCCCACAATTTAATATTCTGTTAAGCATGCAAAAGCTTTCATTAATTCTTTTCTCTTACATGAATTTTCTGATGTAACGGCTAACTGAAATAAAATAAAAGAAAAGCAATTTCTTTCAATCTGCGCTTCTCATAATTCCGTTGAAAAGTATCTTTGCGATTTCAATAACTAAAATAAAATCTAATCTTTGTACAGTTGCTAACGATTTCCGTTCTCTTCATAAACATTTTGTCCTGCAAATTATTTCGTGGGTGCGTCTCTTTGATTTAGAGCATAATATGTAAATGTAAGCAGATGGTTTCGCATCGTCCGTTGAGAGCTGATGCAGTTCTCACGAATTTAATCTATTAACCCTTTTGTGCCTGCTCCCATAATTTACAGGTTATCAATTGGCTGTATACTTAACAATGTGTTCTGTCTCTCTCTGCATAATTATCGCCAAGGTCGGCAATTATACAAAGAGTTTTGGCGAAAACCGCAAGCCAAATCGCTAATCAACATCTGTACTGATTGTAACTTCACTTGGATTTTAACTACTGTCCAGTAAGGACCTATTTGCCTCATGTAGCCTTCATAATTGTGTTTCCAAGGGGTCACTCCCTGAGGAGTATAAGTCTCCGCTCATTCCTGGATATCATAATAAAGAACTTCGAAGAGACATTACTGGTGTTTTTATTACTTGTGCGGACCTGTCTTATTGCAAACACTTCTTGGAATTTACAGCATAACTTAAATGCTTTCTCCTAAAAAGGTATTTATACGAGCGGTCACCATACTCCACCCGAAAATCGACTTTATAAGTCTTGGTGCTCAAGACCAGGCGAAGTTTTATGATATACCAGTATATTGACCAGGGAGTGACCCAAGCCTTCCTAATATATAAAAAAAACTCTAAATATTTTACGACGCATTTTAATCCTCCAAAAACATTATCAGTTCATCTGAAGTTCAGCAGTTCCGGCGAAAATGCTTTATCCGATACTCTCGTCATTTATTCCCATCTGGGAAAACGGGGTCAAGGATCTCACCGTAAAGCAAATCTTCGATTCTTCTTCGTGCTTCTTCGCTTTCGTAGTTTGTGAAAGGTGCCGGGTGATTGACCGATGTTGTGAACCAAGTGTTAAATCGTCTGTTCTTGGTGACAGAAAACAGTGTTAACGTGTGTGGGCGCCCCCCCCCCCCCCTCTACTATCATTAAGAAAGTTTGTAGGAGTCGGACACCGTGTCTTCTTCAACGTGTATGCGTAATGACACCTCAAGATTATGGTGGTTAGTGAAAACTCCCCCCGCCCCTTTTTCCTCGGGCCTTCTGTGCATCAAGTGACATCATCGTGTGTTGATATTTTTCTTATTTTATGTGTGCTAATCAATTGACCGCTTTCTCATCGTTAGTGCTATGGAATACGTGTTTCAGTTTCTTTAAAAAGAAGCAAAACGAATACCCTACAATAAGAAAAGTAGATTATTTTTGAGGAGCAAACAATTGTGCACGTATCTCATGCAATTTACAAATAAGAAATAAAAGAGACGGACATATTAATCTGCAGATTATTCCTTCCCCTCCCCTCCCCTTCTCCCCCCCTTGTGATTAATAAACACACTGTTTTCTTTTCAATTTATGTATTTGGTGTTCCAACTTATCAAACTCATTCGTTTTTTTCATACGTTATTACTAATTATTTGTAATTTTGTGTAGTATGTCAGGTAAGTCTGCATTATTTTATGCATAAGTACTGTAGTGATCTTTACGAAATATCTGTTTATGTATGTTAGTTTATTTCATATATTTTTTTTGAAAGATTCAAACTACTTTTTAAAATCTCTTTTCGAATAAGTGTACATTTTTATTATTGTTGTCAAGTGATAAGTAGTAGTGTTGAATAATTTTTAAATATTTTAGTGATTTTTTTCTTAAAAATTTATACTCATTTGTATACACACAGTTTATTTGCTATACTGTGTCAGACACACACAAAAGTAGGCTGGATTGAAAGAAACTGTTTTTAATATAAAGTATATTAATTTAAAAGTTAATTTTTAAAGAAGATTACTTAAGATGACATTACTGTAAATCATTTTTCTTGGAAGTTTTTTTTCAGTTGTAGGTCAGGTATTTTGTGTTTCAGACATATTTTTTTATGTTCACATGTTACATTGTAACCTTACATCTTACTTAAAGTTTATATCATGTAGTGATTAAAATTTATATCACTCAAGTGAGATATTTGGTACAGGTAAGTTAATATCATGTGAGTACATGCTAAAGGGTATCAAAAGAGTTATTTTGTTGTGTTTTTACTGTGTTAATAGTTTCGTCATGGATTATAATGAAAAAAAAAAAAAAACATAAATAATCAAAGAATATTTTTTTGCACAGCTTGTTAGTTAAATGTAAGTTTGCATAACACATACAATGTGACACACACATTGATGCAATTCACAAACAATTTTATAGTTTGGGGGGCCAGGAATTTTTGGGGGGCCAGCATTCTTTTCTAACGATTGTTTAGTGTGTAACAGTGCAATAATGCTAGTTCATTTGTTGTTTCTTTGGCTGCTATATGATTATTTTAATGGATGTGTTTTCGCGTTGTATTTTGTTTAAAAGCTTTTCTTGAGTCAATATTCCTTAGATTGCAAGTTTTTATTTTACATGAAAGAGATAATATTCCACATTTTAGTCCATACTTCATTAACATTTTTAGACATTTTTATCACAGTTTACTGTCTTATTTTATAACTCTCCTAAACGAAAATGACACTTTGATTTAATTTACTCCTTTCTTAGAGTGTGTACGGATAAACAGTTAACCATAAATGTCTGATGCATAATAGTTATTTCAATTACCAGCCTCTTCATAGCAATGTGTGTTAAAAAAAAAAAAAAAAAAAAAAAAAAGAGTGAAAAGTAAAAGTTTATTTATGTGGTGTCTATGTTTTTATATAAATAATGTCAGTTAATTTTATATGTTTTCATGTTTTTTTTGGGGGGTAGATGTTTTTGTTCGTAATACATAAAGGTCTTAGCATCTAATATTTGGTAAAGACATTCTTGAAGATGTTATAGTAATATTGTTTTGTGTTACACTGGTAAGTTTTTTTTTGAGAAATAATGTGAGGCAAACAATCAAAAACTTTTATTTAGAGTAATATTGCTTTAGATTTTCTGCTTATTTAACATAACACAACAGTGTTTTTTTTTTATTGAAAAAAAAATATACATCGTTGCATAATTAAAGCTTACTTGTAATGTTTTTTTTTTAATTTAAATACAGGGTCTAAATACTTTTTGAATAGAGTATCTCAACCTGTCACAGTTTCTTTTCTACGTATTTTTTTATTTTATTTAGTTCCCTCACATTTCCTGTTACACTTTAAATTTTAACAAGTTTTCTAAACATTAATCTTGTGTACAGATGCATTCTTATTTCTTTTTCTTATTCGGCTATCAAGTGCACAGATGGTTGAGTAATAGAAAGAAGGCATGTAAGAGTGAAAATTTTGATGCGGGTCGTCAATTTTGTTTTCATTTGGTTTTGGTTGTTTCGTGTTGGTGTACACAATCATTTTAAACATATTTACACAATCAAGCACACTTTCTTCTCCCTTTAATGTTTTGTTTATGCAGTAACAGGAATGCAGTTAACATTAATAATATTTCAACTCTATTGTTACAGAGGCTACACTTTCCACATTTAATACATTTTTCATGGTCCTAATTTTTTTGGGTTCTCAATTAAATTTTAACTTTAAAAGGATTTTTGGCAGTACAATTACATTTTTACTTTCCTCAACTTTGAGTTATATTTTTTTCTTTCAACTTAAGGTCATGTGCTTTTCTCTAGGTCAAGGTATATCAGATACCAGGTCATGCGATTTTCTTTTTCACACATTTTTTTCTTTCATGTGTTTTTACACAAGGTCATGTGCTTTTCTCTAGGTCAAGGTATATTAGATACCAGGTCATGTGTTTTCTTTTACACACTTTTTTTTACATTCATGTGTTTTTACACAGGGTCATGTGCATTTCTCTAGGTCAAGGTATATTAGATACCCGGTCATGTGATTTCTTTTACACACTTTTTTTTTCATGTGTCTTTTTGGCACAAGGTCATGCGATTTCTTACACTATCACACTGTTTTTGCATATACACTCGGTCATGTGGTTCCTTCCTTTTCTCTTGTTTCTCTGGTTGAGGATTGTACATGACTTTTACTTATTTTCTCAAATCTGGTTCATGAAAACACACAATTACACACAACACTCTCATGTCATGTGTTTACATCTTTACACTTTTGTCATGTGATATGAATCCTTCCCTCGTTAAAAAATAACAATTACTTTGTAATTAGGTATAACGTTGTGCTATTATTTCACTTAACCTGACGATACATTCACACATTATTTCACTTTTTTTAAATACATTTTAATAATTTTAATTCAATGTTACACGTGTCAAGCTGATTTGAAACGGGTATTTGTCTCGGTTATTTTCTTTAAAGGTGCATTATAATAATTCACAGTGTTGTTTACGCACGGATGGTGTCTCCATATTAAATTGGGTTCACGTTTTTTTTCAGAGATGTGACAGGTTTGCTCCAATTTTTGCAGTTTCGGTAGTTTCTCTGGTCAGTGATATATCATTGCTTTTGAATACTCCTCTACTATAAGCATTAATAGTACTTTATCTACAGCTATCACTTACTTGCATGTTATTGTTACTTCACTTCTACACGCACACTTGTACAGTTACATACCCGTAATTCATTGGTTTGGTTAACTACCTGTAGATTCCTTGTTATTTAAAATAATAATAAAACAAAGATACGTTATTTTAAGGTTAATAAAGTCAAGGATAGGAAATCAATCACATTCAACGAGATTGCATTATAATTCTACAGTACACAGTCACAGGTATTTTCGCTGTTCATGTTCCTGTATTTGTACAGGTACACAAGTAATGTTTATTTTACTCTCTAGCTAATGTGATATTCGGCAGTTCTTTTTTTTTTCTCACACACTTCACAGATGTATAACACATAGGTCAGGGTATCTGGCGAGGAGTTACGCCAGACATCTCTTGTTTTTTTTTTTTTTTTTATACACACACTGTTCGGGTATTGCGTTAGCGTCCTCTTGTAAAATTATTGCCTTTCATCACTTTTTCCAACATGACATTTACAAAATTTTTAATTAATTGAGGTTAGATATTGATAATATTTTTTTTCCCAGATCTCTAAATTAGTTCACAGGTCACTGGTTAATTGCAATTTATGCCATTTTGTTACACTTCGTCTACATTTTCTGGTGATATGAGCATTATTTTGGTTCCGGGTGCAGGTATGGAATTTTTGTTCATAGTAAATACACACATTAGTTCATTGCGATTCTTTGTTCATTGACTTTTAACACTAGTTCATCGTACTTTTCAATTCTATGCATGCACAGGGAGCTAATCTCATGCATTTAAAAAAAAAAATTCCGTCTGTTTTTTTAGCTACACATTTGTTTTGTATTTTTCTTACACATTAGTTCATAGAACAGATACACCTTAGTTCATAGATTCTCACAACCCATTTGTTCAGTGAATTTATATTCACATTCATTTGTTGCCATGAGGGTTTAAAAAAAAAAAAACATACACAAAACACTTTTCCCTCATTGTAGTTTTCTTGTATATATAAAAAAAAAAACTTATATACATACATATGTGTATTCATGTAGACATTTTAATTCATTGTTTGAGTTGCAGGTCATCCAGTTTTTTACTCTTTGTTCACATTGTCATGCTGTTTTTTTTTTGTGCTTCAGTCATGTTGCACATAAGATACTTAAACTTAATGTAATTTTTTCACTTTTGACATCAGCAAAATTTCTCTGTGACATTTTTTTCTAAATTTCTCGGTATCTTTCTCTGGGTAGTTAACAGATTTCTTTCAATGAAGTAGTTTCCTATTTACATTGATTTCTTATTCAGTCGGTACTCAGGGCTGCATCAAATTTTTCAGATTCTTGCACTTGCATGCAGTTTTCATGCTGCTAAATCTGTATTTGAACAGATAGGTCTTTAAAACCTTATACACACATGCAAAAAGCTTACACACACTCATGCAATCTTTAATCGTTCTGTTTTCCAGGTTATAAAATCCATATTAGACTTTTATTTCTAAATGGTTTCAAAGTAAGTTTAGTTACATTTTTATAAGAGTTTAACTTTTAAAACATTAGTTTTGGTAAAGTACTGTTGGCTTATAATATTCAGGGAGATATTATTACATGATTTGTTTTTAAGAGTATGGCAATGATATACTGCAATGTACAAAATTCTTGTGCCTCAATATTTTTCTTCCATTATCATTATTTTCTCATTTAAAATTTTAAAATTTAAAATCCAGTGTATGTTTGTATTCCCTACATATTTTAGCTACATATTTGTATTGTTTTACAATATTTTAATCATCATGTCTCAAATTAATTATAGAAGTTGGAGTAGTGATGGGCGATTCTGGAAATTTTGAGAATCGATTAAAATCGATATTGTATAAAACAACATCGATCATAATAAGAATCGATTTCTCAGTTCTAGAATCGATACTAGAATCGATATTTCGATATTTAGGTTCACACAGAGAAGCTCCAAATTACTAATTCCAAAACTTAGACAATGAGCAGAACCGTAATTACCGCCTCCCCCCCCATCCCCATTTAGGGAGGCATAGAATTAAGCTATTGCAGATTTTAGAGTCGGATAATAAGAATTTTAAATTGATTGTCACTTATGGTTTTCACTTACACAAAAACTTTGACAAATTTGAGAGACATAACTCAACTAATAACAACACTGAATAACTTGGCATTAAACCGAGTATAAAGAGTGCCAAGAGCGTGTAACTAGGATGGGGAACAAGGAGTATAGACCAAACAAAAAAAAAAAAAAAAAAAAAAAAAACTTTTTTTTTCTAATGCCAACCAAATGTTACACGAGATAGTTTGGAAGAACATAAAATATGTCCCATTCCCAAGGGGGCAGGTAACCCCCACTCTTGACGGAAAGGCGACCATAGCCCAAATGTATCTTTTGTCGAAGTTTCAAAATGAGGATTTACAATAAAATAGAACGAGAATTGGACATTTTAAAAATTGCATGCATACTTTGAACGGCCCATATAGTAAAGATTGGCGAGGAAGGGGGGGGGACGAGGGATTAGAACGGACGAACTTGAAAAAAAAAACATAATTAACTAATAACCCAAATAACTGAGCTTCTAAACAAAAACATAGTGTTTAACTTAGTGTTGAATTCATGGGGTGGCCCGCGGGGAACATACACTCTTTGAAACTATAGAAAGTGCCAAGAGCATGTAACTAAGTGGGGAGAGGGGTAGTAACAGAAAAAAAAACGAGGAGATAAAAGCTTTATAACGATATGTTACATGAGATGGTGTGGAAGAAACAAAAAATATGCCACCCCCCCACCCAGGGGGGCAAGGTGAGTCCCAAACGGACAGAAGGGCGACCCCGGCCCATATGTATCTTTTGTTGAGGTTTCAAAATATGGATTTATAACAAAATAAAACGAGGATTAGACTTTTTTTAAATCTCAGTCATAATTTGAACGAACCTTTAAAGATTGGTGGGAAAGGGGGGGGGCGGTAGGACGGGCGAACATGAAAAAAAAATAAAAAAAATAGTGGCACTCTGAGAGTGTCGATAGAAGTGAAACCTTGAACAATTACGTGTCTATTTTTGAATCGCCAGGAAATACTTTTAAATGAATAAAAAAAGGTTCTATAATATTAAAGAACATATTCATGTCTATTAAAAAAAAAAAAAAAAAACGCGCGTTACCATATGTCCAGCTATTGTAGTTAACTCACTATAACTACTTTCTTATACTTTAAAACACGATAAATACACCAACCAAAATTAGACCATACTATCGATAACTTAATCCTTATCCAAATAAATCATTTTGTATTAATGCCTGTTACAATATCTGTAGATTATTTTTTGAATTTTTGAAATCGGACATTCCATTCAAATGATATTACGGATTTAAAGATGATAATCTAAAGAAACAATAGTGTTGCTGAGTGCTCGGTGGCCAAAAAACTTAGGGATTACGTGTGCAATCAAACGATTGCGGGTTCGGACCCCAGTTTCGCTGATATGTATCAGTGTTTTTTTTGGGTTTTATTTTTTTGGAAAAGTTTGAAAAATTAAAATTTTAACACATTATGGGTCCGTATTGTGACCTGAAATGATGGGAGCAAATTTCTTTTGCTAAATTTGTATTGTATGAAGCATAAGCTTTCAATAGACATATTGTATCAAGAAAAAGCCCCTCTGTCCCCCCCCCCCCCAAAAAAGGTCCTATTGGGAAAACCGGAAAACTGGAAAAGCAAAAAGAACGGCGAGAAATGGTTAGCTATACTAGAATATTTCTCATCACTGTAACTCCTATAGAAGTAAAGTTATGGCCTTTTAAAGATTGAAATGAAGTGAAGAAATAAGCAAAATTAGGTGAGTGATCGACAGGGGAGGGGGGGGAGAATCCACAGCTCTGGGGGTGCCATGTAGCTTAAACTTTTAAGTTAAAAATGGTAGAAAATTAAATGAGCGAAATTTTAAGGTGTATATTGGGGGAGAGTGCAAGCCCCCCCCCTCAAAAATTTTTTTGTTTCTTTTGAATAAACAAAAAAATATACCCCCTCCCCCCCCCCGGCGGGGCGCAGATAAACCCCAAACGGGCGGAAGGGCGACCCTTTATTATCTTTTGTCAAGGATTTAAAATGTGGATCTAAAATAAAATTGACCGAGAATTGGACATTTTTAAAACTGTATGTATATTTCGAACGGCCCTGTAGGTTAAAACTGACGTGGAAGGGGGGATTAGAAGAGACGAGCGTGAAAAATAAAACAAAATAAACTAATACTTCAAATAACTAGACTTCTAAATAAAAATATAACGATTTAACCTAGTGTCGAATTAATGGGGTGGCCGCAGGGGATTACCCCTCCCCCTCTCCCCAGAAGTTATGAGATTTTATGTTTTTTAATGCACAAATTACGATTCCCCCTCCCTTACAGAGCTGTAAAACATGATGCCTTTCTCCGGAGTCGCAGAAAAATAACTGCATTCAATACTGATTTAGCCTAGAAAAAAAAAGAAAAAAAATCGAAATCGAATCTAAAGATCGACATCGAATCTAAAGATCGACATCGAATCTAAGATCGACATCGAATCTAAAGATCGACATCGAATCTAAAGATCGACATCGAATCTAAGATCGACATCGAATCTAAAGATCGAAATCGAATCTAAAGATCGACATCGAATCTAAAGATCGATCTTACGGGCAGAATCGATTTTACATTTTTACTTTCTTTTGTAACTTTACAAGAAGAGAGTATTAGATTCGTGAAAAATTTTGACTTCCCGTTTTTGATGGATTTATATATTTTAGAAGGTCTTTAACACGATTTCATGGTTTTTAAGAAATATCTGTCTGTGTGTGTGTCACTCTGTGAGTCTGTATACGACAAAAATTTCTGACAGTTCTATCTGAAGAACAAATGCACGGAATTCCACAAAACTTTAGATGTAGTTTGACCTTGATATAAACTGAATCTAATTAATTTTTGGTGCATATAGCCTAACAGGTGGCGCTGCTATGCTGCATTTTTTGCGATTTTCACAACAGCTATATCTGAATAACGAATGAACGGATTTTCATCACATTTTAGATCCAGTTAGTCCTTGACATGAATTGATGTTTTTTACATTTTGATGTATATAGCTTCTCAGATGGCGCTGCTATACTGAATTTTTCACAATTCCCACTCAGCGCCATGTGAAAGAGGTAGGGACGAAAGGAAGCGGTCGTTCCGAGCACGGAAATTTAGGGGGCGCCAAATTTTTACTACTAACATCACTTCTAGCCTATCACAAGAAAAAGCTAATAGGGGAGGGGGAGCTAAATTGGAACTTTGAACCGGGCGCAGTTCTCTTTTCGCACGCCCCTGTTTCCATTTTAGCTTTATCTCAAGAACTAATGCACGGACTTTCATAAAAATTTAGATTCAATTAGTCCTTGATATTATTTGATGCTAATTACAATTTGGAGGAAATCGCTTAAGAGATGGCGCTGCTATACTGCATTATTCATGATTAACGCAATAGCGCTATCTCAAGAACGAATTTTCATCAAAATTCAGATTCAGTAAATCTATGACATAGATTAGTGTTATTTAATTCTTGGTGTAAATTGCCCAACGGGTGGCGCTGATATGCTGCATTTTTTATGATTTCGCAATAGCTGTATCTCGCGCTTTCATGGATTTTCATCAAAATTCAGATTCAGCTAGTACTTAATAAAAATTGATCCTGATCAATTTTGGTGTACATCACTCAAAAAAAAAAACGCTATTTTGCAGGGTGGTGGTGGTGGTGGGGGGGGGGGGTTCTGAGGTTTCTTTAATTCTTCTATCTTAGAAACTAATATACTGAAATTTTGGAATTGGCACATCCGTCTATTTTATCTTCGACTTTTGAAGGAAAATGAAAATTAGATTACCTTCAGAGAAATCGATTAAAAATTTTAAAGAATCGATTAAATCGAGTTGGCCGTAGTATCGATTAAATCGATTTAAAAAATCGAAATCGCCCATCACTAAGTTGGAGTATAACCAACATATGTTGCAATCACAAGAATTGCATTATTTGAATAAGTATTTCAAATATTATATAAAATAATCTTCTGGAATTGAAATAAAAAAAAAGAAAGTGTGCACACGGAATTTTAACTATCCAGAAGTCAGACTGAGCTCAGCTAATTACTTAAAAAAAATTTTTGGTACCAATTTTTTTTTTACTGGCATGCTTAGATACATGCATAATGGAGACATGATATATGTATACTTATATATCTATATACTTATATACTTATTTTCTGAATGTTTATTTTATATATTCTTCTTGGTATGCAGGTTTATGAGTAGTATGTGCAAATGCAGAGAGATTCAGCCATTATTTTACGCTGTAATGTACTCATTACAGCTTGTTTTCGTGTCGTGGGGGTGATTATATATAATGGAGATTCCATTATAGTATATAGTTTTTGGGTCAAAATTTAATCCTTTTATAAAATTGCATTTTTAGTTAATCTTTATAATTTAGGAAGTAGGCATTCATTTCGCCCTTTCCCCACAATTTAATATTCTGTTAAGCATGGAAAAGCTTTCATTAATTCTTTTCTCTTACATGAATTTTCTGATGTAACGGCTAACTGAAATAAAATAAAAGAAAAGCAATTTCTTTCAATCTGCGCTTCTCATAATTCCGTTGAAAAGTATCTTTGCGATTTCAATAACTAAAATAAAATCTAATCTTTGTACAGTTGCTAACGATTTCCGTTCTCTTCATAAACATTTTGTCCTGCAAATTATTTCGTGGGTGCGTCTCTTTGATTTAGAGCATAATATGTAAATGTAAGCAGATGGTTTCGCATCGTCCGTTGAGAGCTGATGCAGTTCTCACGAATTTAATCTATTAACCCTTTTGTGCCTGCTCCCATAATTTACAGGTTATCAATTGGCTGTATACTTAACAATGTGTTCTGTCTCTCTCTGCATAATTATCGCCAAGGTCGGCAATTATACAAAGAGTTTTGGCGAAAACCGCAAGCCAAATCGCTAATCAACATCTGTACTGATTGTAACTTCACTTGGATTTTAACTACTGTCCAGTAAGGACCTATTTGCCTCATGTAGCCTTCATAATTGTGTTTCCAAGGGGTCACTCCCTGAGGAGTATAAGTCTCCGCTCATTCCTGGATATCATAATAAAGAACTTCGAAGAGACATTACTGGTGTTTTTATTACTTGTGCGGACCTGTCTTATTGCAAACACTTCTTGGAATTTACAGCATAACTTAAATGCTTTCTCCTAAAAAGGTATTTATACGAGCGGTCACCATACTCCACCCGAAAATCGACTTTATACAGTGGTTCTTAAAAAATTCAGAAAGTATACGGAGTATATCTCTGTAAACTCTCTACCACATTCATGATTGTCAATTCGTTTTATTTTATACATACTAAAGCAAAATACAGCTCAATTTCACGAGAATGTGTTTGCAAAGAAAATAAAACAGCGTATGTAGTAGCTAGCATGCCATTCAAATCAGATTGAACATATCTGGAACCGCACTCGAAAGGACACATTGCATTTGGCGTTTTCAAGATTTTTATCTATCATTTTTTAAAAGAGAGAATGCCCTGAATGTTTATCGAAAATCTCATCGCATGCATATAAAAAAGATGTAGACATTATATTATTACATATATTAACTATTTTGTTCTAACTATTTAAGGGCACCACACACCATATAAAAAATTCCCTCATTCTACTCAACCATCATGAATTGCATCATTTTTAGGTTCTAAAATTGGTGTGTATATTCTTGACGTCATTTCAAAGAGTTCAAATTCCGATACATGATATTTTAATAATTTATTATCTGTATTACTTTTAATGCATTGCGTACTTCTAATTTTATACCCATGCATGACTATTTTGTATAGTATGATTTCCCATTTTTTTAACCTTGTATAGGAATTTTTATGTAATGTTTTGCAATTGTACCGTTTACTTTGCTATTTTTTGTCATTTCGATTCGTGACAATATATAATCAATTAAAAGTAGCATTTTTTTTTTTGCATATTATTATAAAAACTCTGTTCTAAGCAATATCGCTCAGACTAATCTTTCTGAGGGAAGTCCTAGTTTTAAAATTAAATCACTTTCTACACGCAGTTTGTTTCTGTACATGTTTTTATTAAAAATATCAAAGTAGAAAAAGCACGTTCACAATCTCGTGTAAAACTCTAGAAAGGACCTCAAAGCAAATTTAAATAATCCTGGATATTATGTTCTTTATGTCCATTCAGAAGGAAATTAAGAATTTTTCCAGGCTGCCATAACGATTGTGTGAAATTTCACAAAGAGATCAAATCATTATATCGACTGAATGCTTAAGAAAACAATGTCTTCTTTCGAAGTTATAGTTTAAGCTAATAGATATCATTGTTATTGCAATTGTAAAATATTGCATTTATTTTATTTTCGCAAACTGATGAAATAAAAGTTATATTTTTGTGGAAACTGCTTGTTTCGCTACCCCTAGGTTGGGAACCGCAGCTATATTAAAAAAAATCGTAATCACTCGTTAATTATCTAATATCCGTGATAGCATTTACATTACAACGAGTGTTTCTTTAGTGAATTTTTTTTTAATTTTAATATTCCAAAATCATACCAAAAATTTAAAATTGCGAAACTTTTTTTAAGTTTTAAATAAAACTTCTGGTATAAAATATTATTCTGTTTCTTGACTTTCTAGTGTTAAAGTATAGCGTAAAAAATAGAAACATTGCTAATAATTTTTTCAATAATTGTAGAATAGACAATAGCTATATATAATCCACTTTGATTTCTAACCTAGTTCTATTAATTAAAATGTATCCAAGTCGCAACAGAACTATAAATGAAAAATGACAAAAACATTCTTTATGTGAATTCAATATCCCATAAAGGGACGGAAAATCTTGAATATAGATTTGACTTTTCTAAACGAAAAACATGATAAGAAATGGATATTTCTTTATCATTCAAAAAGAAAATAGATTTTCGTGAAAAACCGTGGCATTGATTTATCGTCAAATACATTTTTCTAACGATGCGTTTGTAATTAGAAAGTGTTAAATTACAATATAGTTGAAACAAAAGTTATTGTGCAGCCTGACTTTGGTTTTAAAAAAGAAAAAAAGATTTTTGAAAAAGATAACTGAATAAATTAAACTTCATGAATATTGTAAAATAATGTAAGGTAATCATTTCAAATAATCCAAACTAAGATAACAGATATCTTATATCGTTGATCTAAATAAAGGAATTTACATGCATTTTAACCCCTTGAAGGGTAATGATGGCGCTATCGGCATCACCTAAATTTAATTCATAATTTCCACTTTCGACGCCGAATTTTGGCATGAAGATTTCACTTTTATAAGGCTACAGTAAACTTTCAAAAGCGCAAAAATTCATCAAATTGTCGAATTTTCATTTTTAGCATAATAACATTATATGAACTCCCTGCTATTGAACACAAAAAGAATTTTTCAATTTCGACTATTTTTACTGGAGTTAGAAGCATTTTTGTCCAATCAGCTGATTGTGCCACGCCCCTTTGTTTACTTTTTTGCCGATTCACATCTGTAAAATTTAGCCTAGTTTTTAGTTTTACCATACAAAATGTTACTATTATTTTGCACCGAAATTATTAATTTTGGGATTTCGAAAAACAATATTTTAACTGTAACTTTTAGCTGTTTCTTTAAGCGTTTGTTTACACACTGTATTTCGAGGAATTGCTTTTTGTCCCCCATCTGTTTAACGTAAATTAAAAAATATTAATATATTTAAAATATTAAAAATATTTAATATATTTAACAAAAATTTGTACAATAAGGGGTATTTATACCATGAATATTTCTAGTAAAATTTGGAAAATTTTCATTAAAAAATATAAAATGTTACTTTCGAGAAGATTTTTTAAAATTCAGATACTTCACGTCCTTTGCATGAATTACTGTCGAAGCCACATATTTTATATGAATTTACCATAAAAACATAAAACTCTTACATATAAGCTAGAAATGATATTATATCCCTTAATAGCTGAAACTGTGTCAGTAGGAAAATATTAAGCAATTATAACCATTGTAGTTCCTAAAACCTGTTTTTCTCAGAATGAATATTTTCGTCGTTTTCATGATTTCAAAATGTTCCATGCGAAATTCTTTATGCCCAATCTTTCTATTTTATTGTTTAAAATGCTCTTTATGTATGTGTTAACAAATGTTACTAGAAATAATTTTTTTAGACGCATGTAAATTTTTTAAATTTCAGTTATATGAAATTTTTAATGATTTTTTTAATGGAAAATACAAAAGAATTAAGTTAAAATCATTTTTTTAAATGTTTTACAAGTAATATGCTAAAAATGCTTAGTAACATTTGTTAACGCATACATAGAGCGCATTTTAAACAAAAATCAGAAAAATTGGGCATAAAGAATTTAGCATGGAGCATTTTGAAATATTGCCATTTTTTTAATTTAAAAAAAGAAAAATCTGTATCCAAAAACTATTGAATATATTTAAAAAAAATTGTGAAATAAGAGATATACACTATATTGCCATTGATTATGGGACACTTGCGATTTTAGACATTTTACTAAATATCTAGAAAAATACATGAGGAATCATCTCGAAACTCTTAGTGTATAAATATAATAGTATAAGTCATACATCTCCGTGAAGATTTTTTCCCGAAACTCCAAAGGGGACCGTCAACAAATTAAAAAAGAATGAATATCTTTTGAATAACCCTGTCAAAACTAATGTAGCAAAAGCGCCCAAACTCTAGATTATGATTGAATGCCTTATTGTAATACACTGTGTTCATTTTTATGCAAATGGCATGCATACTCGCAGAGTAATTAAGGTTTTTATAAAAATGATCCCAAATTTTTCCAAGTTTTTTCCTTATAATTTTCAGAGTTCTTAATATAAAATATTATTTTTTTCAGAAAATATGACAAACAACATTGCACACATAACTCTGTAATCAGAATTAAAAAATAATGAAAATTGTATAAAAAATGAGTTGGTTTACTAAATAATTTTTTACTGCGCATGCGTCAACGATATCAAAATATCATTTGCATATTATGTTAGCTAAATGTATAGAGCAACTTTTGTGAAAGTCTCAAAATCATAACTTGAAAATTCTGACAATAATCGTCAATTGAATAAGTCGAAAATCCGTTATTCTCAAAATGAAGCAAAAGCAAGAGGGGTTGTATCCATATATTCATTGATTAGTGTCAATATAGAATACACAATATGGGATGCACTACTGCATTTGGATAAAATCCCTGATTTTTTTGCTTCATTTTGGAAACAACGGATTTTGTCCTTTTTCTATAGACGATTACTTTCAGAATTTTCAAGCTATGATTTTGAGACTTTTACAAAAGTTGCTCTATACATTTAGCTAACATAATATGCAAATGAAATTTTGATATCTTTGACGCATGCGCAGTAAAAAATTATATAGTAAATCTACTCATTTTTCATACAATTTTTATTATATTTTAATTCTGATTACAGGGTACTGTGTGCAATGTTGTTTGTCATATTTTCTGAAAAAAATATTATTTTATATTAAGAACTCTGAAAATTATAATGGAAAAACTTGGAAAAATTTGGGACCATTTTTATAAAAACCTTAATTACTCTGCGAGTGTGCATGCTATTTGCATAAAAATGAACACAGTGTATTACAATAAGGCATTCAATCATAATCTAGAGTTTGAGCGCTTTTGCTACATTAGTTTTGACAGGGTTATTCAAAAGATATTCATTCTTTTTTAACTTATTGACGGTCCCCTATGGCGTTTCGGTAAAAAAATCTTCACGGAGATGTATGAGGTATACTATTATATTTATACACTAAGAGTTTCGAGATGATTCCTCATGTATTTTTCTAGATATTTAGTAAAATGTCTAAAATCGCAAGTGTCCCATAATCAATGGCAATATAGTGTATATTATATGACTATTCCCAGAAATTAAAAAAAAAAAATTCATTGACAATTTAAAAAAATTAGTTTTGAGCATCCACAGTAACCTTAAGTGCGAGAAAAATATAAATTTTTCTTTTTTACAAATAAATTTCTACTAAATACTGGTGTTGTTCTATTATTTCAATTTTCATGAATTCAAGTAGCTTGCCTCAGAAAGGGCAAAAGTTAACTTAATTTGGATTATATCTAAATGCTCCATGATAATTATTATTCTCATGACTTGATTTCTTAAATGTAAATTGTACATGCGTCAAACTAAGAAGTAACTCCTGAATATATTAAATTTTTAAAATAAAGTTTAGTTAGCAATAATTTTCTTTACTAATAAACAAGGCTCTGTCACACACCGTGCTATTTCAAAGTTGCCTGGCACCATTTTTAATTTTTTCGACTCCGTTGTTTCTTACACAGATTTTATTCGGTCGGCATCACTTTTCCAAAAGAAGTTAGTATTTTCAATTACAGTAAAGCATCGTTTATACGCCGATCACTTATACGACGTTTACATTTATACGACGTTTTAATGTGGTCCCGATTCATTCCTATTCATTTTAATGTAAAAATATATTTTTTATACGACACACAAAATCATTTATACGTCGATTTTTCGATTTTGTATAGGTTTATCTTTGTTTAATTTTCTTGCGTATTTTACGTACGAGCGGAAGTTGGCAGCCTTGAATGACACCAAAGAGCGTGTTTAAATGCATTCCACATTATAAAAATGTGGGCTGGTGTTTGATTAGTCTGAAAAATCAGCTTACGTGTAACAGATTACACTAGGAGGGGTGATTTTTTTTCGGGGATGGCCATCTTTCCCGACCTGTTTTAAGTTGCAAATAGACTATCCTTCTAACTGTTATCAGAATTGGCGACTTTTAGTTAGCCACGCGGGGTTTTTGATCTTTTACTTTAAATGGAAAGGGAATGATGTACTGCAAATTTGGAACATTTCGGTGAAACATAAATAAAGGTATGCATATTTAAATTGCTTATTAATTCTCCCCACCCCCACCCTGTTTTTGGTTATTTTTTTTATTTTGGTTTGTTTAATTTACAAATTCATGCAAATCATTACGTTAAACATTAAAATTAAGTGAAAACAAAATTAATTCCAGTTTTGGAAGTGAAAATCGATTGTACGTCGATATCGTTTATACGGCGTCGTATAAACGATGCTCTACTGTATATCATAATAAAATTTCTCGAATTATTATATATCGGTATATTTTATCGTTCTTTGTTGCAGGTGACGAAAACAAATTTTGCAAAGAAAGGTTATGTCCAGTCAAACGGCACATAAAAGAGCAAGAAATTAACTGCTTCGCGACGGGGACTTTTTACGAATTTTTAATGTTTTGTCACCGGTTTTTAAAAACAGAAAATTGTGCCTTATGAAATCGAGACAAATGCGTTGTTTAAATAAGGCAAATTTTGCAGTAAAATTTTACTGGTGGGGATAAATAATGATTTTTAATCCTTTTTGAGGCACGTATGTTTGTTGCTCGACCCCAAGGCGTTAATACATGGTAGGCAAATTCCCGATTTTTCTCAGACCAATATTTTTATGCAGAAATAATTGCTTTATAAAATCGCAAAATTTACGCAATTAAATAAAGAAATCATTTCTGAAAGATTTTACTGGTATCTGAAAAATCCGGAATTTGGCAACTATACTTAACGATAAAAAAATATTTGATTTGATTTTTAAAACATCGACTTTGTCAGTACCACATGCACAAACAAATTTTCAATATTTTTCTACGGTTCACTTATGGAAAAAATAATTAAATACCCTAAATAAAAATTTAGGGTAACACTCTTTCAAGGCTAGCTTCTGGAAAACATCCCTTTTTTCCAATTTTTTCCCTTGGGTACATTTGACGACCAAGACTCGTCATGTATTTGGCCATTAGCGCCTATTTTTATATTCTACTGATACTCTATTTAAAGGGGAAAAAGTTTGCAGTATTATATAGCTGCCAACTTTTACGCATTTTTACTAGCGCAAAAATTTTATAGTAAATATTATCTTATTTAATCGTCGAAATTATAAGACTACATAAATGGAAAATCTCTGTAGAATATTAGTGGTAGTAAAAATGTTTAAAAATTGGCAACTGTGCCATAATTATTTTTCGCATGTTCTCGAAGTCTACACAATTTTTTTTCGATAAAAGTGCTGGGAGATTGAATAAAAAAGAAAAACGTCAGTTTCAGCCCTTAAACTAATGCTTGTGTACTGAAGGGATTAAATCATATGTGAGATAACATCTTCAAAATACATGCCATTTCAAGTCTTTTTCATTTTATTCGAAAATTGTCCTTGAGAACTCATTATATTCGTTCTCATAGAAAGTTTCGTTCCTGGTTATTCCTCAAAATTTGAAAACATGGGAGTAGTATATGGTACCTACTATGGAACACTTTTTATATTCCACTAAACGCAAATATTTAACGATTTTTGTAAGATTTTCATCAAAAAGTTTGTCTGTCTAAATATAGAGGATGTAACTATTTTAGTACGATTTATCGAGTAAATGATGATAAAAAATGCATGATTTGCATTGGTTGGATATTTTATTTTTTCTACTAAATTATGTAAAGACGAAGTTTTAAGAAAGGGTTATGGAATAAAGAATCATGATTATAAATAATAACGTAATCAATTGAGATGAAATATTTATCAATTTTAAATGCTAATATTTAATTATTGTAGTGATGAAAAAAATTTGCCTGACGCCCTTAGTTTACGAAATGCTAATAAACAATCTTCCTCTAGGATAGTCTTGATAGGAAAAGCAAAGAGCTGCATTGTATAATATTATTATCAATTGCATTACATTGAAGTCTGAAATAAAAGTTAAATGCTTTTTATCCTATGTTTTAATAGATAACCAATTCTTTTTACTTATAGTTATAAATACTAATCTGGTAGTTTGATATTTTCATAGTTCGATAAAATTAAAAAAAATAGTTTGTGTCGAAATGAACACATCTTTGACAGCAAGAAATTTATTTTGAATTTCAGTAAATTTTATTTAGGGGTTTGAAATTTTCATAGATCGATAAATGGCCCATTCGATTATTGTAAGATTTATCGGGCAAAAGGTTATAGAATAATTGCATGATTAGCATTAGTTGGATATTTTTTTGAAAATTAAATAAATATTTTATCCTCTGTAATTCCCACCGCGGTTGAGTCGCGATAGGAATTACCAGTCCATTTTCTAGAAATCTAGTCCATATTCAAGTCAAGTCCGTGATCTATTTAAAATAATATTTCCAGAAATCGAGTCCATTGTCAAGTCCATGATTTTAAATCATCTTTACATTAATCGAATTGTATTTCCATTTTTCTTTTTCATGAGGATACAGTTCGAAGGCTGCTAATATCTTAGGAAGGAGCCTTCTTAATTCTGTATAAGATTCTCCAGTGAATAATAATTTCTGATATTCACCAACATCTTTACAAAACTTTCTTAAATTTTGTTCGCAAGTGCTTTTCATCTTTTTTATATTGTTTTGTTCCAAAAACTTCTCAAGAAAAATCTGCCAGTTTTCTCTTTTTTTTAACTTTCTGTGTTTTTCTTTTAGATCGCATAATATATATCCCATTTCAAAGCATTTCCAAACGGTAATTTGCTTAGAAAAATAATAATTCAAGAAAGCATTTTTGGCATTTTCTAAAGTATCATTCCATGACAAATTATCAGGTAGATCAAACTTCACATTATAATTAAAACGATTATAATTCTCTTCAAGTTTTCGTAATAATTCTTTCAATTCATCTGGATCAAAACTTGATCCAATTTTTTTTCTTTCTTTCATCAATTGATTATAAATCAAAACGACTTTACCTTCAGTTAGGAAATATGATTCTTCGTAGACGGGTATATCCTCTCTGCATCTTACACATTCTTCTATGTAATTTTTAATTATACTATTGAAATCTCTTATTAAAGCGGACATCTTTCTTCGGCAGTGGTCAGCTCGCAAATAACGAAAAACATGATGAAAACAGGAAACGACTAATCCGCAAATAACGAAAAACATGATGAAAACAGGAAACGACTAATCCGCCTACGATTTACTCTAGAATGTTCTTCAGAAACAAAATGGCAGCGGTTTGACATTTCCTAGAAAAGAAATGAGGGCGATCTCAGACAGGAAATGCGCTGCCGACATTGACCTTCGCCAGTGATTGTCATAAAACCAGAGCGCTGAATAGAGAAAGAAAACAGAAATTTGAAAGATACTTGCAAACAATAATAGCATTCGGAGATTTTAAATTTATCATAAGTATTTTAATACTCTTAAAGTATGTTTGAAAAAGGAAGGCTATTTAAGAAATGGTTAGAGTAATTGAAAGATTTATAAACCTTTTTATTTTTCGTCTTTATTCAAAAGTACTCTCAATTCATTAATAAATCGTATTAAAATATTTTTTAATTCGAAAATTTCATCCATTAATTTTTCTCTGTTCGGTAGTTCTTCTTCATAATAATGACCAAATTTTTTATTTAATTCACCCAGTTGAACGGAAAGAATTTTTTTCCATTTATCGTTGTAAAAATTATCTGGTAATTGATCAAACTTATATTCAATGAGATTACAAAAATCTAGTTTATGCATATACTTTTCTAAAAATCTTTCACCAAATGTTTGAAAACGGGTTATTAATAGCCAATTAAGTCCTTCTTCCAATGTGCACATAGTATTTTCTGCCAACTGTTGAAATTGAGATACTTTATGTAAATCTAATTTTTCATGATAGGTTTGAATAAATTCGTCACTTAAGGTTTGATATTGAGATATAACAACCCAATTTATATAATTCGAATGTTTTAATATAAATTCCTCAGACAGCTACTGATTTTTACAAACTAAATTCCAGTCTAATTCTTCTTTATATTTTTCTATAAATTTTTCCGAAAGTTTTTGAAAAATGCATATAACATTCCATTCGATATAATCTATGAGTTCTTCCATAAAACATTCGGATAATACGGAATATCTACAAACTAACTTCCAATTGAGTTTATCCTTCAAATTTCGAAGGACATCTTCGGATAAATTTTTCGTCTTAGAAAATTCGTCCCAGTTGATATCCATTTAATAATGAAATATTTTTAAAAAGGAATTTTTTCAATATGCATCCAAGGTTTTAAGGTAACTGGAAAATTACTTTTGGATTTTATCAAAAATGTAATCATGTCACCACTTTTTCCATAATCAAAACGAGTTAAGGAATAATCATCAAACATTTCTCCGCTTAAAATTATTTTATCTTCGATTTTTAGTTCTAACTCTGTAGCCCTATTTTTGCCGATTAAACTATTATATATTAAATATATAGTAATTTTCATATGCATATCTGTAGATAATCGCATATCTTGATCCAGTAATTTAGAACTCATCATATCGAAATTTACTTTGGTAAATTCTTTTCCTGTAAAAGTCTGAAAATCCTTCACTGTAACCCAGATATCTTTACTGTCTACATATATTTTATTGACTATGTCTTTATCGTTTTCGGGTTCTGGAATGTTGGTAATTATTTTATTTTTTGCATCAAATTTATCATTCTTTAATACTAATGCATTTTTTCCTAAATATCGTTTATTCACAACATTTTTATCATCTTTTGGATCTGCGACGTTTCCTATTCTTTTTCCTTTGGCGTCGTAAGCTTTTCCTTCGATAAGATGTAAAGTGTTTTCATCCAATTCTTTAATTCTCTTACCCGTTTCTTCGGTGAAGGTTAAAAAATTACTATCGTAATTAATATTATTTTTCTCTATAAAATCTTTTAGTTCAAAATGATTGTTTTCTATTTTATTCAAAACAAAACTTTTAGTGGTTAAATCAAAATCATCGATTGGATTTGAAGCATTTTTTAATATCTTATTATCCATATCGAAATTTCCATCCGGCGTTAATTTAAAACCGATACCTGGAGGTCCTACAGCGCCTTTTTGTACAGGATTATCATACGGTGGATAATAAACAGCCATTTATAAAGACTAAAAAATGTTATTCTCCTAACGTTTTAATCATAGTAATTTCTTTTTTATTCATATTTAATATACATTTCTTCCTTACTTCTAAAATATAGTAAAATACATATTCTTTGGTTGTTTCATTTTCTAATTTCCAATTGAATTCTATTCTCAAATTTTCAAGAGTGGTATAGTTGACATGATTTGACAAATCAAAATGAATTATGGGATATAATTTACCAAAATCTGAGTAGTTTACCATACAACCGGTTTCTGTGTTTAGATTATTGAGACCTGATTCCAGAAAAGATTCATATAATCTATTATATTCTTTTTTACCAAAATCCATAGTATATCGCTCTGCTGGTAATGGCGATCTGTTAATCATCAACCAACATTCGATCATATTCAAATTATCAAATATCATATTATTTTTTTTAGGATTTTCATTTCTTTCGAAATATTGCGGTATGACGAATAATCTTAAAACTTCATCGGATGTAGCCGATATAGAATCGGAACCGCTTTTATATTTATTAATAGGACTAGATCTGTTAATTTCATACTGATTCCAGTTTATTTCTATATCCGTATTAGATAATTTTAATTCATTATAGAGAATCTCCGCTCCATTTTTAAAGTCGACGTATCTCACCCACAGAGCTATGTCTTCAATTTCTACTTTATAATCTGGATTTGCAACGTCTGTGTAAATCATATTTCTACTATCGTCTCTTTGGAATTCCAGTCTTATTATGAAACCAGAAATGGCTTTTTTATATTCTGCGACGAAATCAAAAATTTCCTTTAAAGGCGTCCATGTTGTAACTGAATTACTATTTTTCGACAATTCCCATCTTTTTTTAAATCCTTTATTGTAGTTTTCATTTTTTACAATTTTTAATTTATTGACGATATCTGTTACAGGGGTGGTAGCCGTTATCGTACCATCGCTTTCAAGTAAACTTTTATTTCTATCAGCACTATCACTGGTATCTGGATAAAAACCTATATTGGTGGCTTCTGATGTTGAATAATCTCTGGTATAATCCTTCAGTCTCTTAACCTGCAGAATGTAAGAGTGATAGTCTCCAACTGATTCGATTATTTGTTTACCTATCTGAAGTTTTACGCCTTTCATAGA